>JAQPPZ010003286.1:1429375-2858750 GCA_028583015.1 Wollemia nobilis | reverse complement strand
ATCCAGGGTTTTTTTTTGGGTTGTATTTTTGATTTAGATCATATGTTGGTGACATTATCCCAATTGTGAAAGCGGCGAAAAAAGGATTTGGCGTTTTGCTTCTCTGTGAGAATACAAAATGTTGTTGCGATTTATTTGAATATAAGAAATGCCCCAGAGTTGACTTGCTCAGTTCTAATGGAACCTATGCTTGTTTTGCATAACCCTCTTTTGATTCTTTAAAGCTTTGCCTTTGATATGGTCTTTTTGGAGCGCTGAAGTGCCCTACTGTAGGTTGCAAGTTATTACTGTAGAATTGCATTTTTCTAAATATGTTAGCTTGATCCTACAACAAATGATAGAGTGAAAACTAACAAAATAATTTAATTTTTATTTTGATCAATATGTAGGTTGCAAGTTTTTACTGTAGAACTGCATTTTTCTAAATATGTTAGCTTGATCCTGCAACAAATGATAGAGTGAAAACTAACAAAATAATTTAATTTTTATTTTGATCAATATGAGTGTAGTTGATTTGTTCAATTTCATGCTTAATTCTAACAAAATACATGTTTGTTTTGCATTTGTCATATGATTTCTCTTTATACTTGTGGGTATATTGGTCTATATTTTGAAATTCATCTAAATTGGTTTAATTATTCTGGCTAACTGTATAGGGAATTAAGGGCTGAAATAAAAGATGTTATCCTAATCATCCCTTGAAGTCATTTAATTTAGACAAGTCCATATATTATTCTGTTAAGTAAAAGGTTTCAAAGAGTGAAGTTAGAACTGAGGATTTGACATTGTCAATGTAAGCTTTCAAGAATATTGTTTGTAACAAAAGGGGATGTTCAATTATAAAGAACATTCATCGCCAAACAACTGTGCTCTTAGCATAATGTTAAATATGCAGATGTGCATAGGAGGACGTGGTGTTGGGATGATTCAGTTTATGAACACAGAAGTTAGCTAACTTGAATTAGAATTTTATGGATGGGCATAAATCTTCTATTGTTTATATTTTAAGAATATATGTTTTTTTTTTCTAAGATTTATCTTGCCTTTTGGACCATGTATAGAAGGATAAAGGGTCAGCTGAAATAATCATCAAAGCCATGGGAAGAGCTATAAACAAGACCGTAACTATAGCAGAGATTATCAAGGTAAAGTGTTCAGACAGTGATTTTATTCAAACATGTTTGTCCTCAACTCTATGATGGATGTGTTAATTCATTATCTTGAGGAGCTTGTATTTACATTAATTTGTTGTATTATTGAATATGGTGGTTTAAAGATTTTGCTAAGTGATTTGGTCCTTACAGAGAAGGATAGCTGGTCTGCATCAAATTACTAGCATTGGATCAATTGACATAACTGACTCATGGGAACCCCTCGAGGAAGGCCTTCTTCCGTAAGTATTATCACTTGACAAGATTGGATATTAAATCCCATGAGAGAAGAATAATTAATTTTTATCATTTTATGTGTATTTTTCTCAAAATTTGTTCAAATGAACCTTAATATAATGTCTATTACTTGTTTGCATGTTTGGTGACATATTTGCAGGTTGGAAACCACAAGACATGTATCCATGATTACTATTACCTTATCCACAAAAGAGTTGGATACAAATTCCCCTGGGTAAATGGTTGATGATATATTTATTCATTATATGGAGTTTGGAATAACCACAATAATACTTGGTGCATCTGATTGATTGAGAATGTTGTTTATGTTTTAATAATGCAGGTATCAGCCTCCATTGCCAGTGGACCAAGTAAAACCATTGGCAGAATTTGAGTATGATGGAGGTAATAATTTGTGTAATTAAAGTTCTAATATTTTTGGTATATACTTTTATTTAACTATTTCTTAAGCCAATATTTCTTGTCTTGAATTATTTAGAAGGCTCACCTAGGGATGGAAGGGGACGGGGACGGGGCGGCCGCGGTAGGGGCAGAGGAAGAGGTATTATAGCTCTATGAGCTTATTTTCTAAAATAATTGCAAAAGAGGTTACATAAATAAACAAGGTCGAATGTAAAACTGGTTATAATTTGTTTTCTTGGAGTGTTTATGGCTAATGCCTCTCATAACCTGTCTTCACCAAAACTGCACTCATATCCCATCTTCTAAGTATGCCTATCTTCATGGCCAATTAAGTAGAATTGAATTCCCAGCAATGCAAAGAAAATGCTGACAGTTTGTCCATTGTGTCTAATGATTTAACATGGTTGTGCAAGCACTTGCTACTTATTTATCACCAAATCATTCTTTAGTTGATTCATATTTGCCCCAAGTCATTTAAAGTAGAGATATCTTCATCCTGTTTCTAGTTTCATAGTAATTGATCACCTGATACAATTATTCATTGCCAGGGAATTTTATGATGGGTGGTGATTACAATGGCGATGAGAGCTATGGAAGGGGTCGTGGGCGCGGCCGAGGAAGAGGTTGGGGTCGTGGTCGTGGCCGTGGGAGAGGTTATGCTGTAGCAGATGGTAATCAGGATGCAGGTTAGTATGATGGAGTTGGTGCATAAACTATTCCTTTTTAAGAATGATCTAGTTTAGTATTTGATTGTAACTGATCTTTATGTTCCAATTTCAATTGCATTTCTGTTATGGTTAGTCAACCCGACCAACCTTCTAATCGCATAGTTGTGTTTGGATTGATTTTTTGCTGTGCATTACTTTTTGAGTGCATACATTATATGTTTGTATCTGTTTTTATATATTTCCAATAAATAACATACTTAGGTTATTTATTTGTCTGATGTTTGTGTTATTCTGGTTGTGGTGTGTAGTAGCAAGTGTGTTTTCAAAACATCCAAATCTAAGATTGCTTCTTGGAGGATTTTTTTTTCATACTGCAAATCCTTTGTATGCATGATGAATTGAAAATATGTTCTTAGAGGGATTTGGGCATTTAATGGCTTCAATAAATATTGTTTGTGTTGTTTTAGATCTCACATGGATTGGCCAGAGGCATCTGTTGAACAAATTGATTTGATCTTTCAGAGTTCAAATATTATTTAATAGTATCTCAGATATGTTTTTCTGCATTGACATTGAGGCCCAATGTTACATGCTGTTTATAGAAAGATCCAATTTAAAGAAGTAGATGAAATAAATATGCCAAAAATGGAAGTGATGGGAGAAGCAAAATATGAAAAGAGTGACAGAAGATAGCAAGTATCACCACATAGGAATGCAAATTTTTTCAATGTTGTAAATCATTCAACCACTTATTCAAATAAGCCCTGCCCATATTACATCATGACCAATTACCACAACATTTCAATAATTTGGCATATATATATTCCTTGGGAAGATTTGAATCCAGGTCTCCACCTTGAACGTTCATGTTTTTAACCATTTGAGCTCATGCCTTTTGTTCAAACAGTTGTTTAAAGTGTTCAACCTTAAATTCCTAAAAAAAACATTAATAACTTCTTCTTTGACCGTGTTGTCTCATAAGAACTGCATGCAAACTATCAAATTAAAAAAAAAATCAACAGAAGAGGTTTATATTACTTCTGCCTTGGGACTAAAACCATGGAAAGCAGAAACTGTTGGAACTCAATTATTGTTTTGATCTTGCTACCATGATGTGCAAAATGATTTTATTTTTTATTAGGATAAATACAGGTTTTTTTTTAAAAGGCCTGTACTTTTTCTCAACTGGGGGCACATCGGGGGCCACCCTCCCAATGATTCTTGCTTGGGTCTCCTAGATGAAAGCCTAAAGACATACGAATTTGGTGTGCCAACAGGGACATGAGCAAAATGATCTTTACAGTTAAACAAAAATGTGTCTTTATTCAATAATACTTTATAGGAGCTTATATTGTGTCTTTATATATATAATGATAATGGTTTTGAAACCATTTATTTTTGTGCACATGGTTTCATGCATATGGTTTTGGTTTTGTGCACATAGTTTTGGAATCTTTGTTTGGCTATAAATATGTGCAAAGGGAGAGAAGAGAGACAGGTGAAGAGGAAGGGACACAACTTTCCATCTTCCAGCATTGTTTTTCATTGCTGGAAGGGCATAAGTGGAGATGTGGTTGTGAATTCCTGCGACTGGAAAAGGACTGGACAGGGCCAATAAGGAATTGCCAAGGCATCGGCAATGATGGGTAAGGGGTGGGCAAGGGACTGACAAGAGACCAGTAGGAGAGCCGCCAAGGATCTGGGATGTCCGGCAAGGAGTCGGCAAGGGTCAGCAAGGAAAATTTTCATTTTTGCTCTAAATTTTGGACAAAGAAATGAAGAAACTGTTTTGTTTATTTTTTTTGTTTTGTGTGTGTGTGTCTGCAAGGGAGATGTTGGGCTGCTAGAAGAGGCAGTCTTTCATAACTAGACACACAATTGCCAATAACACATTGTACTAAAATAAAAATAAATCCAAAATTTGTTCGATTTGTACAATTCATTCTCACATCTACTTAATTTTCTTTTACATTCAACAAAAACTAAATGTTGAATCAAAACAGCCAAGGAGAAAGTTAAATTGATTTCAACAAGACAAAATGATCTTAGGGGCATCTTATTTATAAGAACATTTGCAAGGCAACCTGATTCTGTTATGAAATGTAAATTTTTAATATATTTATACTTGTTTTAGATTTGTAAATTATTTATCATCTTTTGCACTTAATGGCAATTCTTATAGCTTGCTTTTACAATTTTTTTGTTTCAGTTATTACCCTTGTCCGACTCGACTGGAATCTGAACTTGGTAACTTAGGTTGTAAGTAGCACCATATATTGTTTCTCAAAGCTTCACATGTTTTAGCTGGCAAGGAGTTGGCAAGGGTCAGCAAGGAAAGTTCTCATTTTTGCTGTAAATTTTAGACACAGAAATGAAGAAATTGTTCTGTTTATTTTTTTGTTTTGTGCGTTTGTCTGCAAGGGAGATGCTGGGCTGCTAGAAGAGGTGGTCTTTCATTGGACACCCTCCTCTAGACTGCATCAACAATTCTGTCAAAAATATTTGAATTTTGATGTAATTTAACCCTTGATGAACATAACTAGACACACAATAGCCACTAACAAATTGTACTAAAAGAAAATAAATCCAATTTTTTTTTTATTTGTACAATTCATTCCCACATCTACTTAATTTTCTTTTACATGTGCAAAAGCTAAATGCTGAATCAAAACAGTCAAGGAAAAAGTTAAATTGATCTGAAGAAGACAAAATGATCTTAGGGCATCTTATTTATAAGAGCATTTGCAAGTCAACCTGATTTTGTTATACATATTTATACTTGTTTTAGATTTGTAAATTATTTATTTTTAAAAATTTATTTCTATATTTTAAACTTAATAGCAATTTTTATTGCTTGCTTTTACAAATTTTCTTTCAATTTTTACCCTTGTCAGACTTTTGAACTGGAATCTGAACATGGTAACTTAGGTTGTAAGTAGCATCCATATATTGTTTCTCAAAGCTTCACGCATTTCAGTACCTTGCTTGAACGTTTTTCATCTTGTCCTTCTTCATGTGTGCTGTGTGAGAAATAAAGCTCTTAGATGCATTTTCACCTTGAGGTCATATTCTGACTTGTCAGATCCTGTGCTTCTTATAATACTCTCTTAAGAATATTATAAGATGCCTGTAATCTAATCTCTTATAAATTATAGAATATTTGAATGAACATCTATGATGATGTTATAAGGATGTGTCTTCTTTTGTAAAATGTGTCGTGGGTCTTGAATTCCAAAGAAAATGTTACTTTTTTTTTGCAACGTCCAGACTGCAATATTGCAGTAATTCAACAAGTTACATTATCGTGGTATTACAATAAGTCATAATCACAATGCGGAATTTGAGCTCGGGACACACTCATATTATGCAATGACTTGGACTTGGAGAGAGAGAGAATTAGGAATCGGATATATCACACATCTGGCAGGCAAGGTTCAAAGGAGGCGAGATTGAAAATGAGACTGAAAACAAAAGATTCGTTGGAAGTTGATATTAAAAATATTTCTATATAGAAATTTTTTATTTCTGGGTGCCTACAAGCCCAATTTTTGGGGAGTTCTCAGTAATGTGGCAAAAACATGGGAAAATTTTGAGAAAATAATATCAAAGAAAACAATTGAAGTTATAAAAAATTATTTAAAACAAAATTAGAGAGTGAGGAAATTGTTTTTCTATTAGATTTTCATAGATAGAGACTTAGAATACAATTACAATTCATGATCATAAATTATCATCAAAACAACAAAATAAAACATACTTTGTGCAGACGGCCGGATGACACATATAATGGGCAACATACGTTGTCACTTGCCACTGTTGAACCATTGAATACTTTACTGCCTAAGCCAAATTTTTCCCATGGATGGGGTTTTGGTGGGCTACACTTGACTCCTTTTAACGCATAAACTGTTGTGCAGATTGTTAATTGCTACGAGACGACCTTGACAGCACCCCTGGATGGTTCCCTGAGATTGCATTGTCTGCATTTCTCTGCACTTGGTCAAGTTTTCATGAACATTTTGCAAGAAATCTGCGACACTCGCCAAATATTGCCAATTTCTTAGCTCTGAGAAAATGAGGAGTTCAATCAAAGACCTCAAACACTTGCGAGAAAACTGAGAATGAGCGATTAATCGATGATTTTTATAATTATCATCATCATGTCCAACATAAAAATAGTTTGAGGAATTATATTGTGAGAGTTTTTTTCCCCTAACGCAACACATCTCTAATATTGAAATTTGGGGTAATCTTCTTACATCACAAAGTAATGAACAAGAGTAATTGTTATGGAAATGGTTATTTGGATGTCTGATGTTATTGATTGCATACACATGACGTGGTTTCCTGTGGAATGCAACCTTGAGCTAGATTGTGGATTAGTGGCTTATAAAGTTGAGTTGAGTGGGGAACTGAAGAGTGTTAAGTACTTGAATTTATTCAACTTCAAGCATTGTTTTTAAGCATCCAACATCCTTAGGCTATTTAATTTCAGATTGTTTGATTCTTGATGTTTCTGGAGTTTCACGGGCACATTAGGAGGGACGTGATAAGTGGTTTTGTGAGTTCAATTCACCACCAAACATTTAGAAATTCTGAAGATAGAATGAAAAAGGATTTGCCAATATTTCCTCTATTTTCACCACCGGACATTTAGAAATTCTGAAGATAGAATGAAAAAGGATTGCCAATATTTCCACCATTCCTTATGTCGATGGGATATATGCAAGCACAGGATAAAAAACTTCTGCAAAAAGGAATAGAAATATAAATGTTTTTATTAAAATTTCATTTTAACAAATAGGAGCTAAGGTCTTGTAGTGATGCCTATATTTTTCTGAACTTTCAGATTGTAGGGGACAGCATGGTGGAAAATCCTTTCGCACTTTTATCATGTTTTCAAGTATATTATTGGGCTTGGCTGCTGCATTTCTGGAAGTGCAAGGGAAATATTTTAGTGCAAATCTATGGGACAGCAATATTTGGTTTTACATTGGAGCTTTAAACAATAATTTCCTTAAATTTACAAGTGAATTGTGAATCATAGGATTTTTTTGAGTATGCCATTGGACATCAGTAACTTTTTGGCAGGCAAACGCAAAGTTTGAAGAGAAATATTTTGGTGATAAATACCATCTATAAATTTTATGAACTTCAATTTTGACAACTATTTAACAAGTTAAACTAGTTTTGGTAATTTATGAGTTTTCAATATGTCATGTCAATCAAATAGGTTAGCACTTGGTTGAACTTGTTATGTGGTTGGTGAACAACTCATTCACAGGATACTGGGGCCTTATTGCGAAGACTTTGGAACTCCAAACAGGAGTTTTAAGGTTTGAATCTGAATGGGGGCAGGGTTGTTAACTGGAGTTTGGTTGGATTTGGGTAGATAACATTGACCTATATGGCTTATGGCCTGTAGACGTTGAAAACAGCTTCCTTTTAAAGTTTCTACATTTCACATGGAAGAGGCATGCCAGACCATTTTTGTTTCTTTATCTTATACCATGTGATCTGAGTTTTTATTTTCATTTCAAAGTTCTGAGGGTGATCTCGAAGCATTAGCCATAATATCATGTGAGGGATTTGCTGTATTGCTTTGAGCTTCAAGCGCAACAGGAAATGCATTCATTCAGTTACGTCAATGGACATAATTCCATAGATCTGGATACGTGCAAATTATCATATAATTTTCATATTTTGTCTTCCATTGTCTACACAATTTTCAAATTTCAATACTTATATATATTACATCAGTTCTGCAATTTGCTAGTCAGTTTCCTTTTGCTGTGTGACACCTCTTTAAGATCTGTTGTAACCTTGCAATTAGTTGTCTTTGGATGATGCAAATATTTTCTTAGTTTCATATAGAAAAGTGGTTAGTTAATTTAGTCCTTTTAGGTTCTTTTAGATGAACCTCTCTGTGAGGTTTTCTGACTTATCATAGTTCTTTTAATACAAGTTTTCATGTAAAGATTCAAAAAATCAGCTCTATAAATCTGTGGTTTCATTATGTACAGCTTTGCTTCGTACAGAAATCTAGTGTTTCATTCTACTTATTGCACAGAAAATAATATAATGGCTTATAGCAAATTTTTAGTTGTTATCGAATTGCTAACTTAGGTTATGTCTTAGCATTGGTTCATATTTCTTTTGGTTTGTATTTTATAATATTGGTTCATAAAGTTGAATTTGCAAACTAATTTTTCTTTGAATGGATCTAATGTATACTGGAAGTAAATCCGTCTTTGGACGGCTGCCATAACTAACAATCTTTTATTACAGTATGTCTTGGAGTGACTTTTGCAAAATTAAGTACCAAGGGTGCTTTTGTGTCTTGAAATCTCCTTCAATGTTGCATATCTAAAATGTTTCCTTCTATATTTATTCACAGGAGGGAGAACACGAGGCAGAGGCAGGGGTCGAAGGGGCCGGGGCTATAGATCAGATGGGCCAGTTCAGGGAGTAGCAGGCCCTTGAACTGCTTAGTCATAATTGGTCTCTAATGTGACATAGAACAGACTGAATGTGTGCTATTGAGCAAAGTCTATGAATTTCTGTATTTTAGTTTATATTTGGTTCACACTTTGTGAAGGTTGTTTTTTTTTTGGATACCTCATTCATTTCTATTTAGGTTTGGCAGAAGTCGAAATGTATTTTAATTAGAAGAGCAGTACATTCTTTCATAAATTTAGACATTGTAATATGCCCTGTGAATTCTTTTAGGTTTTTTGGACATAGATGAAATTTTTGTGATCAACCTGTCTGATACTTGGATGGGAGGTGGTGATTTTTGGTAATGTCTCAATTAAAATTGTTAATAATAGATTGGACCAGTCATCTTACATTTTCAACCCTATATCAGTATATTTCTTTTACATTGGTTGGAAACAAAGTTGCTATTGTACTTTTAGCTATACTTTCTTGCTCTCTGACACGAAAGTTTCAATATCACAAAACTTATTTAGCTATGATTTTGGCTATTGTATTTTGTGAAGTGTACTGTGTATTTTTCTTTGGTTATTTACTTGGAGTATCGGGCTTCAGTATGTATAGAGATTTCAAATATTGGTTTGGTTTGGTTGAATGCTGTATTGATTGGGATGCTCTGGACTGTATTGCCTGGTTAATTGCTTTGGTCTAACATAATCAGTATTTAACATTGTCATAAGAATTTGCAGTAGCTGAGAGTTGCAAATATGATTATTTACTATTGTGTATGTATGAATAAGGTTATCTTTGAAGGGCATGTAACTAGGTGTGCACTTTGATTGTTCATGTATCTGGTGAAATATTTTGCAGTTATTGGCAGATGCAAATGGGAGGTCAAGTGTCTGTTGTTGAAAGAAACAACAGACTTGGAGAGAACATCTTAGAGTACCTAGAAACAACAGACTTGAAGAAAACATATTAGAGTATCTATATTGACCTCGATTGTGAGTGCCATGCTGTGGGATTTGAATCCATCTGTCTTGTGACAGCCCTCAAGATTTCTAAGCGGAAGATTTCTAAGCGTAGAGTCTGTCTTGTGACAGCGTACAAGATTTTAGTTTGTGCAGGATGCATCTCTATTGCAGTTTAAATATAATTATGATTTTGGTCAATATAATATTATTATAACTAATATAGCCTAAAACTATGTTGTTGGAACGTCTTAATATTAAAATTTTAATGGGAGTATTGTGCAATCTTTAGAGGTTCATGGTAAGTATTCTTTAATGTGTCTTTTGGTGTATAATGTTATGGGTTGCATTTTTCTCTGGTTTCCTTAACTTGTTATTAAGTCTGCCATCAACCATTCACTATAGAAGGAAAGCACATTTGTTGGCCGAGGTCATTCTGCTGACTGGAAATAGATATGATGAGTGTTAGGAGTGATTACATTATGTATAATATGAACATAAGTTACTAACCGTTCAACACATGGTTTGTAAAGTTAACTAGGGGATAAGGGTAGTTATAGGTTGTTATGTCATATTTGGGCATCTTATGTACTTAAATATCATTCATTTGAAACATTAAGATCCAACACATGGTTTGTAAAGTTACTAAGGGAGAAGGGTAATTATAGGTTGTTATGCCATATTTGGGCATCCTATGTACTTAAATACCATTCATTTTCATATTACTTTCATTTGAAGCATTAATATCTAACATGTTGTAAGGGAGTAGGTAGAAAAAAGAATATTATTTTTTTATTCTCCTCTACCTTTGATACACAAAAAATCAAAAATTTAATTTTGCGAAAAGAAGTTTCAAGGGTAAAAACACTTTGTATAAAATTGTCTACATGAAGAAAAATTTCAAGTAGATTCAAAATATTTCAGGGTGAAGGCGAACATGAGGTCCACGGTTTGAAGGCTTTTTATAAAATTGTTTGCAATGCGAAGAGGACAAAAAAAGGTGAAGGCGAGTCGTTGAACATGAGGTCCACGGTTCGAAGGCTTTTTATAAAATTGTTTGCAATGCAAGGAGGACAAAAAAAATCTCGTGGTTTCTTGAGGTTTGTTGCTTTTTTTTTGCCCCAAGGGTTAGGTGGACTGGTAATTGTTTATATGGCGAGGCATTTACCAAGAAGAGATAGGTTCAAACCTTGGGGACATGCTCGTTGTAAATGTAGTAGTCTGATCTGAATCTTTTGATTGCGTGTCATACCGAAGATGGCGGTACGTACCTCGACCTCTTACGGTGGGTCAACAATAACAACATGGTATAAGCTTGTTGGGAGCAGCCTCTGTGGTTTGAACCTTGCACTTAGCAGTTATTAAAAATAGTGTACATGTAACCAACTCCCCTATGTATAAAAAAATATTTCAAGGTGAAAAATCTATTCCAAAGGCAAAAGTATATAAGTAAACAATGAGGGTAATTGTGGCAAGGAAGCCATAAGAAGCTCCTTCCAAGGAAAGGAAGCTATAGAAGCTTGTTCGAAGGTAAAAAGATATAGAAGCTCCTTCAAAGAAAAGGAAGCTATAGAAGCTTATTCGAAGGAAAAGAAGCTATAGAAACTCTTTAAAATGGAAATTTAGAAAACCATTAAAGCTTCACAAGAGAATTCCAAGAAACTCTTGCTAAGCATTGACAAGCATATATTACTTCGATATATTAAGAAGGTCATTAAGGCCCTTTCAAATATAAAGGGTTCTCAAAGGAGAAGACGAGCATTTGCAAAAATAAAGTTCTCAAAAATCAAACTGCAAATAGAGGAAACCATTGCACAAAAACATAGAGTAAAGAAGGTAGCAATCTTTTTTGCTATTAGAATTTGGAGGATAATTATTGGTGGATTGTTAATGCTTGCTTACTAACACAAAGAAGCGGTAGAGTTTTTGCTAAGCACATATAAAGCACCTTATTAAGATAGACATCCAATAAATAGCACCGTCCAAATAGAGGGATATTTGAAAAGAAGTTAAATGTTGGATTGTAACGTGAAGAAAGTAAGGCAAGGCATAAACTAATTCTTGCTACACAATCAAAACCAAAAGGACCTCACAAGTCATGTGGAAGAAGGTGTCCATGAAGCATTTCAAACAAATCGTAGTCTAGCCATCAAGCGGAGCTAACAACCAAGAAACAACAACCTTGTCTTTATCACAGAAAACAAAGTGTTAGTTCAAATTAAGAACAATAGTTAAAGGGCGTGAAACTACAAACTTTGCATGAGAAGATTGCTCAAAACAGAGCATTTAAATTTGGAAAAACGACCTTATGGTAGAGAACTTGTGTCTCAACGGAATGACCTTATGGATGAGGATATAAACATTTCAAGCAACAAGAAAGAAAGAAGCAACAACTCTAGCAAGGAGGAGAACGAGGAGCTTCAAGAAAGAGATGATTCACAATGCCTACAAGACAACCCAAGTAGAATAAATAAGTAGCGGGAGCATTTCTAAGGCACTTGATAATTAAACGTTTTTTGTGAACATACGAAGAACGTTTCCTCATGAAGACCAAAGGAAAGTTGTAACAAACTCAGACAAGCGCTTGGAAGTGCTTTGTTCAAAATTTGGACCCTAAGGCATTAATCCACGATTCAACAAGTTCTAAGACAACATCGAAAGCACGTTAAACATTCTCGTTCGAGGAAGATAAGAACACAAAAGTCCAAGCACACCAACACTAGATCGAAGAATTTTGAAATATGTCAAAGAGATCACAAATTGACTCAATGTGGAAATTGGAAACAAGTTAAAGGAGGCAAGAAGCACTCTTCATTTGTAAGAAAACACCAATAAATAGACCAAAGTAGACATAGCAATTTGAAGTAGAAAAGGTAGTGAACAAATCATGCGGACAAAGGAGAAAAGAGCAAGTGAAGAAAAAAAAGGAGAAAGGCAACTTTGAACATTTTCAAAGGTAATTTTAAATCCCATTTTGAAGAGTGGAAACTCATTGAAACAAATATATTATTTGCTTCTATTACATAGAAAAGAGCAAGTGAAGAAAAAAAAGGAGAAAGGCAACTTTGAACATTTTCAAAGGTAATTTTAAATCCCATTTTGAAGAGTGGAAACTCATTGAAACAAATATATTATTTGCTTCTATTACATATGATTCGAGGTCAAAGAGAAAAGTGGATATAATATTTTAAAAGAAAATAATATTTTGTAGAAGAAAAATTCAAAAGAACAATCATCCCAGCAAGCTAACATGCAAGATGCCCAAAATCCTAATGAATATGAAGAAGCTTTTTAAATCTTAGTACAAAAGGTTAAAGCATGCCACAAGTGTCAAAAATCAAGCATTGGCTTGTGTCCAACTCATGATTTTTTTTGGGTCAACGAGACAAATCTTTCTTGTGATTTTTGAAGAAATATTTGAAACTCGAGTATAGACATATATATACTTGTCAAAAAGGGTTTTTTAAGGAAGAGTCAATAAAAGAATAATATTTAAAATTTGTGGAAGTTTACCATGGCTAGTGGAGCATTGAAGTTTCTTTTGCCAAATTCCCAATTTTTGAGGGAATGATTATAACGCCTAAAATATTGATGGGGCTTAGCATATTATATCAGCATATAATTTTTTTTTTCCATGGAAAAAATCATAATTTCTATTCCAATTGAGAAAAGAAGATTACAAAGTATAGAAGCCCAAGGCTTACAAAGAGTAACAAAGATAGTCCTAATTGCCCCGACAATAATTTTTAAGAATCTATCACCATCATCAAAAGAGTACCCTACAGAAAAAAGGATCCCAATATATGGGTCATACATCAACTGTCAATAAGCAAAAAACACAACAAAAAGAAACTGCACCAGTTTTATTTATTTATTTTTATTTTATTTTTTAATTTAATTTTTATATATTTATTTTTAGTACTCATCATAGATTGAAATCGCTGCCTCATGGATAGTCACACCATCCTTAATTTCACTCCACTCCCAACTCCCTTGGGTCAGCAACAACCCTTTGACAAAGCATCCGTAAGAGAATTGTGTTCTCTATATACATGTTGGAAAGTGACTGAAAACATCCACTAAAAGATTCACCTATTCTAATATGGGCCACAATGTTATATTCTCCATTTTGAATTGATCCTTCATCCACTTGATGACCACCAGAGAATCTCCCAATACTTGGAGTTGTTGAACATTATGAACTAATGCAGTTTTCAACAACTTCAAAGCAATTAATTCAGCATAGTTATTGGTGCCCACACCCAAGCATGCCTTGAACTTTATAAAATGAGTATCATGAAAATAGAGAGTTCCCCCTACCCCACACAAAGGGGGAATACTTTGACAAGCCCCATCAAAATATCCCCAAGGAACTATTTTGTTAACACTAGCATCTTTGATCACTCTTGGGCATTTAGGTAAGCTTGGTTTCAAAAGGCCAACAATCAATGAACGAATTTGGATAGCAACTTGAAAGGCTAGCAACAATGTATCTTGGAAGATATTTGAATTCCTAGCTAACCACACTCCCCAAGCCACCACAAAAGGAAGAGCTCTAAAAGACTTCAAATCACTCTTGTCAAACCACTCCTTTAAACACTCTTCCAAAGTGTCCCCTTGCCAAGTACCTGAACTTCCAATAATTACCTCTAGTTCCTTCCACATAGTCTTAGTAAATGCACAACCAACCAATAAATGGTTGATAGTTTCAAGCTCCACATGACATAGAGTACACCTCCCAGGTCCTTGAAACCCTCTCTTCATTAATACATCCCAAGTTAAGACTCTATTATTAAGGGCCAACCACAAAGATTTTTGTTTTTAAAGGCATCCTTACCTTCCAGATAGGTTTCCACCACCAACTTTGTTCCCCATGCCTTTCTTGAGCAATCATGTCTTTATAACCCATCTTTGTTGAATAAACACCCTTCATAGGATTTTTAGTCCATACCAGTTCATCCTCCTCATCCATTCTGATCCTAACATGACTGGTTAAGAGTACTCTCACAAAGGCATTCCATAACTCCCCATTCCTTCCTTCTAGACCAAGTTGTTGGGCACTCTTCCAACCTTGTTGCCACAAAGAAGTAGCCTCATGGTCCACTACCTGAGATAGAGTACAAAAACCAACATATTGCAAAGATAGTATAAGATCCTCTGGAAGTCTATACTCATTTCCACATCCAACCCATGGGTCTGCTCCAATTCTCACTTTAGAACCATTACCAACTTTCCAAGCAAGCCAATTACCTATAAGTGGAAAGGCCTAAACTGTAGCTTTCCAAAAGATGGATGCCTTGCTAATAGACTTGTCTAGTTTTCGTATCCACTCCTCCATTGAAAGAGGTTCAATATACTTAGTCTTAATGATTTTGCACCAAATATTTTCTTGTGTTATCAGTCTCCATAAACTCCTAGCAGCCAACGCTTTATCGAAATGGTGGATATTCTTTAAACCCCAACCTCCCTCTTCCTTAGGTTTTGCTATAAGCTTCCATTTTTCTAAGACTATGCCAGCTTTGTCTCTTTTCTCGGTCCATAGGAATTTAAAACATCTTTTTTTTATTTTTTCTAGCACCCCTACTGGTATGAAAGCCATCCCATGCCAGTAGACAGGAATAGCCTCCAATACATATTTTACAAGAGTAAGTCTACCCCTAATTGACAACCACCTGTTGCACCATAAAGAAATCCTTTTGTCAATCTTATCCACAAGCCAATCCCAATCCCTAATGCCATAGTCATTTGGCTTCAGATGGAACCCTAAATACTTAATACCAACTTGAAGCTCTATCCTAGAAAAGGAAAGTATCCTCTGAAAAAGACTTTCCTCTTTGATCGCAAGACCATGACAAGACATGGTGGACTTCCCCAAATTTACTTCCATACCAATGGCAAAACAATAGCTCCTTAAAATATCTTGTAACTTATTAACATCCCTAAGAGTTCCATCACAAAACAACACATCATCCACAAATAAGAGGTGAGTTAAAAAGAGTGATGTACCCATTTTGATCCCTTTAATCAAACCCGATCTTCTAGCTTCCTTGATAGCCCTACTCAATCCTTCTGCCACCAGGAGAAACAAAATAGGAGATAAAGGACAGCCTTGTCTGAGACCACGCTCTGTGGAAAAGAAGCTAGAAGTTGAGCCATTAATAAGTACAACAAAGGACATAGAGGTCACACATCCCATAATCCAATTAACTACTTGGAGATTGAACCCTATGTGAAGAAGCATGATCCTCAAATACAACCAGTTGACTCTATCATAAGCTTTAGAAAGGTCTAATTTTACCATGATAGCTAGAAGTCTCCTTGTCTTTATCGTGTGCATGCCTTCTTGAGCCACTCCCACAACATCATGAATCTGCCTTCCATTAAGAAACCCAAATTGCTCACTAGAGATGGAATCCGAGAAAACTCTTTTAATCCTTGTAGCAATGACTTTGGCGATAATTTTGTAAAGGCAGTTGCACAAAGAAATAGGTCTGAAATCATCAAAATATTTAGGATTATCCTTCTTGGGAATTAAAACAATAAAGGTCGAATTGATATCTGTTGGAATCTTCCCTGTTGCTTTAGTTTCCTCCACCACTCTTAGTAGATCTTCCCCAATCAGCTCAAAGAAACCCAAGAAGAACTCAACCCCCAAACCATCTGGCCTAGGAATTTTGTTCTTTTGAAAAGTAGTAAGCACTTTTTTAAATTCATCTATGGAAACTCCCTCAAGAAGCATCTCATTTATAGAACCTGGTCAATTTTAGAAATCTAGGGAAGAAATTGGTGAATTTTAGAATCTCAAGCAAGTTTAACCTCTCAGGTTCTTTAAACAGATTTTTAAAGTGCTTAATGCCAAGAGCTGCAAGGTCTATGAAAGACCTGGCTTTTGACCCATCACCTTTGGGCATTTTCCAAATGGTGTTTATATTCCTCCTATGATTGGCATAATTGTGAAATAATTTAGTATTTTCATCCCCTAAATCCATCCAGATAGCTCTACTCTTAAGTCTCCATTTAGCCTCTTGTTCTAATAAAATATTACTTTTTTTCTCTTCCAATGCTCTAATGACTTCTTTGGATTCCTCTGAGAAACCATCCTCATTCACTACCTCATAAAGATCAGCAATTTGCCTTTCTAAAAGGGTAAGTTCTTGCCTTTGCTATCTAGACTTATTGTAAGCCCACTTTGATGCAACATTTTTTACTTTTCTTAGATTTCTCGCAAATTGAAAGCATGTTGAACTTCCAATATTTGCATCAAAAGAGTTCCATTCTTCTTTAACCAATGATTGGAAATATTTATCCTTCAACCAAATTGGATTAAACTTGAAAGGGTTGGGGGTTTCCTTTCTGGATTTCCAACTTGAAGAAGAATAGGACAATGATCTGAGATACCTCCTGAATCCACCCAAGATCTGATTCTCTCACCGACCATCAAAAGAGAACCAGAGACATAAAATTTGTCCAACCTTTTTGCCACATAATCCTCTCCCACCCTATTATTGCGCCAAGTAGGGATAATTTTTACAGGTTCCACATCCACCAGCTCCGCCTCTTCAAATTTATGTTTAAAAAACCAGCTTGAGGATCACATCTAGCTGTAGTCCCCCAAACCTCCGCTCTATTCAAAGTAAAATTTAAATCACCCCCTACTATAATATTCCCCTACTGTAGAAAATCATTTGCAAAGAGTGCATCCCAATATTGTCTTTTGTTCTCATAAGGCCCATAGATGTTGGCAACCACTAAGGATTTCCCTAGCTCCAACAAGAAAATATCAACTCCGAATCCAAAGAGAGAAAGTCCCACTCTTTTAAAAAGGAATGAAGTAGTCCTTCAATTTTTGAGCCTATGCCCATAGTCTCTTGAAGCAACAAAATATCAGGTTGATGTAACTAGTACTAACCTACGAAGGGTAGTCTTTTTAGAGTTACTACCCAAACCTCAGATATTATGAGAAAGGATTAACATTAATTTACCAGATCTGGGGTATGATATGCTCTAAGTGCCCCAACAATAGACTTTTATTTTTCACTCTTAACCTCCCTTAGTGCTTTGTCCTTAGCCCTTTGGATATTTGATTTCCTCCTAGAGTTGAAATAGATCCAACATTAGGGCTAAGCCCTCTTGCTATTACAGGCACCTCAAGCAACGTTGCTGATTTTAGAGATCTAAGGAAGTATCTATTAGGTCCCTTACAACTCACTCCACTAGCAAGGGAGGATGAGATAAAAGAAGTCCTTGAAAGTGTTAATATTTTGGAAAAAATAGGAGGGCTACTTGAAGGTAACTTTAGTAAGTCTTCCTACCTTGTACATGTTCCCTTCATGTGGGACTTTTGACTACCAACCTCTAAAGTCATGGGCTTAGAGGTGATGAATGACACTTCTCCAAGAGTCTGCTTTGGGTTAGAATAATGGTTCAAAGTACCAAGAGATATGATATGAGGAAGAGGAAATATTTTTGGCTCATGAGTGGGTCCCTCCTCCCTTAAGTGAGTTGATTCAAACATACCTTCAAATTGTCCACTGTTCTGCTCCATACCAACACCCCTATCCCAATCCTTTGATAAATGAATATTTTCTAAAATAATTTTAGGATCTTCCACCAAAACAACATTTCCTTCCAAGGAGTTCCCTGACCCACAATCCTGTATTCCTTGGTCTCCCTCCACATTACTACCTGATCCATCCACTCTCACCCTAAGAGTGTGATTTTCATCCCACTTCCTTCTCCACTCCCTTCCTGAGAATTTTAAACCACAATATTCCATCAGATGGCCATAAACATGACACCATAAACAATGAAAGGGGATCTTCACATAGTCAAGAATCTGAACATAATGCCACTTTCCTATCTCTATCTCTATAGACTCTGGAAGACCCTCTCGTAGATCCATGTCCACCAGTATTCTAGCAATAGAACATGAAGAACCACTCAAGCATGCTTGATCCGTATCCACCCATGTCCCTAAACAATTACCAATTTCCATCAAAATCCTAGAAGTCCACAACTCCAAAGGCAATCCTAGCAACTTGATCCAAATGGGTTGTATCACTTTTGACTCCCTTCTCGGATCAAAATATGGAGACCACCATTTTAAGGATAGAGCATAAGAACCCCAATACCACCTACTCTGAAGTATTTTATTTGCATCCTCAATCGATCTAAAGGAGAAAGCTATCCATCCTCTGACCAAAACATGAAAAGTAGGAGAATATCCCAAAATCGTGCTCCACACCTTCTCCAACCACTGAGTAAGCGATTTTTCTGAGAATAATCTTCCAAAGAACCTCCTAGTTAATGTTTTACCTTCCATTTCCAAAACTCTATCCAATAGAATATCTTCACCTAAGACCAAATTTACACGTCCCTCTCTAACCGTAGCACACTTTTTTTTTCTTTTCTTAGTGGAGGTTTTGTTAACATTAGTTGAAATATGCTTCTCCTTACTAAAACCTAACAACTCCCCTCTATCCATATTTTCTTCACAGAATCCTATACCAACAAAGGTTCCAAACTCTCCTCCAACATTATCCTGAGAACTTCTCTTTGTATAAACCTCCCAGGATCTCACTTCCATAAAGCCTAAATCCCCATCAGCAAAGTACATATCCATAGGGTGTCGTGTTAACTCTGTAGGCATGTTGTTAGAGTATAAATTTAAATCTGATGAGCAAGTCCTCTAAACAGGGACTCTCCCAGCTAAGGATTGTCCACTAGTGCATATGGACTAAAAGGATGGTCTGTAATAAAGTTTTTAACAGAGTAAGAAGTTGGAGACAAATCCTTTTTTGAAGAGGACTCTAACAAAAAAAAACCTTTGCAGTCTTCCTCTCTTCGTTTTGAATTGAGGGGACTTAAACCAAAAGGAGGACTCCCTCTCCAACTTCCACTTGTTTTTCAAAAATTCTTCAGAATGGAAAATAGAGATTCTTTCTTATGGATATGAAGAGTAGTCAAACTGATCGACCATATCCTCTACTTGTCTCTTCTCCACTAAAAAGCCAACTGCCTATGGGTTAATTACTGCCCATGTGATTATTGAGAACTCCAGTTATCTCTAAATCTTGAAACTAGGTTTTTCCTGCATACTTCACCAATGATGGCTGCTGAAAAGAAAGACTACAGAAAACTTGTCCCAGGTGCCCAAGAATTACAATTTGGTGACACAAACTATCATATCACCATCATTTTAACAACCCCCATTCATTGACCACTTCTTTAACGTAAAAACCTTCCATTAATAACAATTTGCCTAAACACAAGGTAAAAAGCAGATGAATATCCAAGGACAAAGTCTAAAGCAAATGAGGGGAGAACCTAAATTTTAAATAAGGGATCCAACTTAATAAGAGTTTTGCCTTTAGGGAAATTCATCTAACCCTTCATTGTACCAGTTTGTCCCTTTTGATTTTTTTTCCACAACACCATGAAAGCTTAAAATAATATTTTTACACAACACCATGAAAGCATAAAAAGCATGGATGTATTCAAAATCATCCAAAGTCTACCTCTGAATCATGATTAAAAAAAAGAATTTTGAAATATGGGAGAATTTAAAATGCATTTTGTTGATCAGGAATTTTGTCAAACAAAAAGATATACAAGTCTTTATTACACAAAGCAGTCTGAAATACAATAGCATTCAAAGGGATAGGAAATTATGAGAATACCAAAAAGTATTCCATGGAATCCACCTTCTGAAGACAACCTTTTTTCTAGAACCCAAAAGGCTTCTCCTTTTTTTTCGATCCTTTTTTCTAGAACCCAAAATGCTTCTCCTTTTTT
Organism: Wollemia nobilis; assembly: GCA_028583015.1. Lineage (NCBI taxonomy): Eukaryota > Viridiplantae > Streptophyta > Pinopsida > Araucariales > Araucariaceae > Wollemia > Wollemia nobilis. The sequence continues at coordinate 2,838,071 of JAQPPZ010003286.1, read as the reverse complement.
TCTGATCCTGCAGAAATCCCAGTCATGCCATGATGACCTTGAATGAGGAGGATAACCATGTGTCTTCTAAAAATACTTGCAAAATTATGGAAACCCTCAACTGCCAACAAATGTTAGAGATTTTATAGTATGTGGTGGCGAAGCACACGGACGATCTCAACAAAATTTGGGGCGCTACTCAAAATGATCCCGCTCTTCTTAAACTCTTCGTGTGAAAATGCTTGCAAATTCTTCACTATAATTTAACTCTTAAAAAATGCTTGCAAATTCTTCACCAGTCCCTCTTTTTTTTTCTTTCTGAACCATTCATGGTGGATATCACTTATATACTGGTATCGATTATGGCCACAATGTCCATATTTTCCAGCTAATTCCTAATGGTTGGACCCTTGACCTCCCAAATGAACTGATAATTACATGCATCCTCAAGGCTAATTCCTCCAGGTAAAACCTACCCTTATCCTTCAAACCCTAACTAAATATCGATTCTAGGGTTCCCTTCTGTGACTTAAGGACTTTCCAGAAAACCTTAGAGCCTACGTGCCTTATAGTGATCGTTTCCTCCTCATGCGCACATGGGGCCAACTACCTCCCATGGTGTTACACTCTTGAGTGGTGTCTTTGAATGCTTGTGGCTTTGACAATGTTTTAGGTGAAGAAATAAAATTGATAGGGCCTTATCCACCACAACCATGACTGCTTTTACTCCACGATTCTCCTTATGTTCTCCTTCAGTTGTGCAATTGGTTGTGATAGGAACAGGCTACAGGGCAGGCCACACACAAGACCCTAAGCCACATCAACTCTTCTCGCAGGTAGGGTTCCAAAACAAATGACGCAACAACTCCTTGCAGGCATGTTTATATCAACATATAATATTATGCTTTGTATGGCATTTTTTATTTTGGTTGACAAATAATGTAATGTTTAATTTGTAGGCCACATTTTTAATTTTCTATCAATAAGTAGGTAGTTAGATGAGATATTGACAAATCAAATTAAATTGATCCTATTCAATATCTTTTGGAAGGATCCTCCTAATGCGGTGTATTCACGGTTCTATGGAGTTTTTGGACATGAATTTACGTGTGAATATGCCCCTCAAACTATGAGAAATGTACTAGACTTGAAAATTCAAGAAATTTATATGAAAGAGTTCTATGCAGACTCGAATTTAGGCAGAAGTGGCTTTAGAGGAACATGAGCCAACAAGACGAGGGTTACATCGTTCAAATTAGACAATTTTTTTAAAGTAGGATCTATTGGTGGAGATTTCTCATTCCTCTTTTGATTCAGACTGGTCTTAAGGAAGAGAATACTATCCCCAAACCTAGTTTCACTGCGTAGATACCAAACTGATATGGGAACCCACAAATAGACACTCATAAAGATTAATGAAGAACTAAGAATTGTATTGCAAAATTAGCTATAAATATCTTGAATACACCACCTCAGGAGGATCCTTCCGAAAGATATCAAATAGGATCAAATTAATTTGATTTGTTAGACATCTCATTCGACTACATACTAACAAAAAAAAAGTTGACCTACAAATTATATGTTACGTTATTTGCAAGCCAAAATATAGAATATCATAGAAAATATTATTAAATGCTAGTATAATATACTAATCCCTATTAAGGACCAAAATTAGGACATAACTTGAGTTTGAGGAAATATGGGAAGTAGTAAATGGAAGCATTACCCATCCTACTGAAGGAGAAGATCAAACAAATTTTGATAAGGTAGACAAGAAGGCAAGACTAATCACCATGTTTGGAGTAGTATATGAGGTTCAAGCATATATTATTGATTCAACCACAACCAAGGATGTATGAGAGAAGCTAAAGATAGTCTTTGAAGCGAAGAATCAAAATTAGATTCTATTCCTCTAGAGCAAGCTCTATTGTCTGAAGATGAAAAGTGGAGAAAATTTGGAATCATTCATGAGAAGAATTGCAGAATTGTGAACATCATTGCAAGCATTGGGAACTCAAGGTATATGATGAAATGTTAGTTTTTATAATTTTGAGATCACTCCTATCAAAGTACAATGTTTTTGTGACTACATTAAATACTATTGAGCAAACACCAAGTTTTGAGAAATTGGTGAATATAATTCAAAAGGAAGAGGTATCACACTCAAGATAAAAAGACAAACAAATATCTCTTAAAAGGATGTAACCATTTAGAAAAGGTATATGGAGAAATAGTTCTCATCACAAAAAGAACATGCATTGGTTGCACATGCTAAACTCGATGATATCTGGTATATTGAATTTGGAGCAACTAGACACATGATAGGAAGAAAAGATTGGTTTCAAAATATAAGGTACTTTAGAAATGCAAGAAAAGTTTCTCTTGGGGATGACACATCCTATGAAATAAAAGGTATAGAAATGATATAAAATCATGCAAATGCAAAATCATAGAAGTATTATATGCTCCATGCCACCAAAAATCTACTCTCCATCAATCAACTACTTGACCACAATTTAAAGGTTGAGTTGAAAAGCAACAAGGATCTAAGGTTTGCTTCATTTGTGATAAAATTAAAATTTTAATATTATTGCATATGGAAAATGAAAAGGAAAGATGTTTGAACTTAACACAATGCATCATGACAACTTAGCATTACAAAACAAAATATGGTCGAAAGTCTTCCTTATTTACAAAAGTCTACACATATTTGTCCTTGTTGCTTAGATGGAAAGCAACATTGAGCTCCTTTCAAGACCATAAAATATCAAGCCAAGTCATATTTTTATTTGATCCATATCGATCTATGTGGATCCATGCCTCCAAGTTACAATGGGACTAGTTAGGAGGTGATATCCAGATCTTCAATGTTCTTTAGCAGAGTGGAGCATGGTGGTGCAGCTTATAGTAACCCAACCCATGCGTTGCTCGTATGCATTGGGCACATCGAGGGGTATCGTAAGTGGGAACCAACCAGGTTCCCCCTGCCTGAGGGTTTAGGGGCTTCGCCCTCGACCCAAAAATTTACGTTCGTACATATGTATGATGTGGACCCATGCAGTTACTAAAAAGGAGTAAAACACGTTTATGATAAAAAGCAGTAAATCACGTTTACAATAAAAAGCAGTAAAGCACGTTTATGATGAAACATAATAAAGCACTTTTGTTATAAAATGAAATAAAGTGCTTTTTTCATAAAACGTAGTTAATAAAGCACTTTTATCTGGAATCTGCCGCGCTTTTTTGGAATCTTCCTTTGTATTATAAAAAAGGGGAATGACCCTTGCATTTAGACAATGCGAATGTATGAAAGCTTGCTAAGAATAATAAAAGAGAAAAGTTACCTTTTACCCTATGGTTTTACTTGCACACTGTAGGTTTTCCACGTAAAATTGTGTGTACTATTTATTGTTGTTTTAGCTTACTTGTTTTAATTTCCTAACATCTAGTATCAGAGCAAGGTTCTTTGAAAACTCATTGGTCAAGGTTTTGTGCAAGTGGGAGTTGCAACAATGATAGGAGGTGTAACCAAGTTTGATATTGCAAAGGTTGATGGCAGGAACTTTTCCTTATGGAAGATGAAGGTGGAGGATTTGTTGGTTCAAAACAACCAAGCACTAGCCTTGAAAGGGATCGCGAGTAAACCTGACAACATGTTATATGTAAATTGTATAAAGCTATATAGGAAGACGATGTCTACAATTCGTCTCTACCTAGCAGACTCTGTCTTGTTCAATGTTGTTGAAAAAACAACCGTGGAAGCCCTTTGGGAAAAGCTTGAGAAGTTATATGAGACTAAATCAACAACAAATAAGGTCTTCTTGAAAAATCAACTTTATAGCTTGAGGATGAAGGAGGGTTCATTTATGGCAGATCATATGAATGAATGTAATACACTAATTAGTAAGCTGGTCTTTGTTAATGTGAATATGGAGGATGAAGACAAAGCAATCACCCTACATTGTTCTCTTTCGAACACCTAGGATAATTTGGTGATGACCATAAAAAATGCATCATAAGGAGCTCTAAGAGTTGATGATGTTGTAGCGACTTTGTTAGTAGAATATTTGAGGCAAAAATCATATCTGGAACCCTTATCTAATGAAGCTCTAGCTATGAGAGATCAATCTAACGAAAGGAGTCAACAAGGTAGATCACAATCCAAATCTAAATCAAAAGGATGCAAGCTGAAAGGGAGGTGTTGGCATCGTGGAAAGCCAGGGAACTCGAAGAAGGATTGTTGGCATCTAAAAAAGGAGAATGATGAAAAGCAACATCAGCCATCAGTTGAGGCTAGTACATTAGATTTACTAGATACGACATATGAGGCTTTTTATATCAGTAGCAACAAATATATTTGATATACTTGGGTTTTGGACTCGGGTGCATCTTTCCACGTCTCCACCTAGAGACTGGTTTGTCATATACTAGTCCTATAATGGAGGAATGGTCTATCTGGATGATGACAATCCTTTAGAAATTATGGGAAGAGGGGACATAAGGATCAGGTTGGATGATGGTAGAGAAAGGATGTTATGTGATGTCCAACATGTACTTGCTTTGCAAAAGAATTTGCTCTCAATCAAGATGATGGATAAGCTTGGGTATTTTACTACTTTTGGTAATAATTATTGCAAAATTACTAGAGGATCCCTAGTAGTAGCAAAAGGAGAACCTTATATGACTCTATATTATTTGTGCGGTGATACAATGATAAACCATGCAACAACAACAACTTCAACCAATGCTCAAGATGTACTAATGCTATGGCATTGATACCTAGGGCATATAAGTGAAAAAGGATAAAATTTTTGCATGACCGAGGTATGCTATATGGGATTAAGTCTTGCAATTTGGACTTGTGTGAGCACTACATTTTTGGCAAATAGAAGAGAGTTCGATTTACTACAAGTCTTGGTAAGAGTTTTGATTTTTTACAGCTTATACATTCTGATATATTTGGACTAGTCCCCACTTTGTCCTTAAAATGTACTAGATATTTCTTGACATTTATAGACAATTATTCTATAAGAGTGTGGGTTTATTTTCTGACAAAGAAGTCATAAGCTTTGGAAAAATTCAAAGAGTTCAAAGCACAAGTAGAGAAAATTTTGGGCAAGCCTATTTTGTGCCTAAGATTATATAATGGGGGAGAATATTGCTCCAAGGAATTTGATCAATTTTGAACATAGGAAGGGATTAAGCACTAGAAGACTATGCCATATACTTCACAATAAAATGGTGTGGTTGAGCGGATGAATTGTACAATCATGGAACATGCAAGAAGCATGCTTGGAACATCTAGGTTAGAGAAAAGGTTTTGGGAAAAGGTTGTTAATACAACTACTTACCTTATTAATAGGTCACCTACAACTAGGTTGGATGGATAAATTTTGGAGGAGGTTTGGTATGGTAAGCCAGTCAATTATTCTCATTTGCGTACCTTTGGTTGTAATGCATTTGCCCATGTGCCAAAATAAAATAGGTCCAAGCTTGACCCAAACTCAAGGAAATTCATTTTTCTTGGCTATGGAGACAAAGTGAAGGGGTATAGACTATGGGATACTACTACCTACAAGGTAATTATTAGTCAGAATGTTATTTTTAATGAAAAATCTATGTAAAGGAAGGAGGTACAACAAACACCTGAAGTTGTACCTATTGAAGTAGATATGAAAAAATTTGAAAATGAAGATAAGTATGTTGAAGTATTTTATCTACATGTATATCAGTAAGTTCAAAAACCTAAACAATCACAAGACCAAGAACCACAACTAATAAAACATTGGGTTATAAGATCTACACATCCACAAAAATATTTGGATAGGTATTCTCCTAATTTTCAGTCTTCTTTTGCTTTGTTAACTGATGATGGTGAGCCTAGCTCATTTCAGGAAGTTGAAGAATCTGAGAATGCAAATAAATGAAGGAAAGCCATGGACGAGGAGATGAAATCACTATGGAAGAATGGAATGTGGGAACTTGTGGATCTCCCACCTAGAAGAAAGGTTGTTGGTAACAAGTGGGTGTATAAAGTAAATAAGAACAATGATGGGTTGTTGAAACAATATAAGCTCGCTTGGTGGTAAATGGTTATGTACAGATGTTAGGTATAGAATTTAATGAAATCTTCTCTCTAGTTGTGAATTTGACTACTGTTAGAGTTTTACTTGCACTTGTGGTAACATAGGATTTGGAGCTGGAGCATCTTGATGTAAAAATTGCTTTCTTGCATGGTGATATTGAGGAGGATATCTATATGTATTAGCCCGAGGGTTATGAAGAAAGAGGCAAAGAGCATTTGGTTTCCAGACTCAAGAAATTTTTGTATGGATTGAAACAGGTACCAAGGATGTGGTACAAAAAATTTGACACCTTCATGAAGAGCCAAGGTTTTAGTAGGAGTGAAGATGACCATTGTGCATACTATAAGAGGTTTGATGATGCAATTTTCTTATCTTGCTGTTGTGTTGATGATATGCTAGTTTCAAGCCCTATCATAAAGAAAATCATTAATCTTAAGGCTCAATTGGTTAGGACGTTTGATATGAAGGATTTATGAATAGCAAACCAGAATCTGGGGATGAAGATACATAGGGACAGAATAGGAAGGAAGATCTGGTTATGGCAAAATATATATATAGAATTTTTTTTGCAACGCTTCAATATGTAGAATGCAAAACTAGTCAGTAACCCACTTCCTCCATACTTCAAATTGCCTTTCAGACACTGTCCTAGAATAGAAGTAGAGAAGACAATCATATCTTGTGTACCATATTCATCAACAGTAGGAAACCTCATGTATGCCATGGTGAGCAACAGATTGGATATTGCCTAAATAATGGGAGTAGTCAGCCAATACATGGCGAATCTTGGTAAGGAGCATTGGAATGCAGTGAAGTGAATATTTAGATATTTAAGAGGTACTTCAGATGTTGCCATCTACTTCGGATCGGTGGATTTGCAAGTTAAATATTTTGTGGATTTTGATTATGGTGGAGATAGAGATGGGCAAAAGTCCACTACAGGATATACTTTCACTCTTGTTGGTGGAGCTATGAGTTGGAATTTTAAGTTGCAATATGTGGTGGCTTTATCAACCATTGAAGCAAAATATATTGTAGCGACTCAAGCTAGCAAAGAGGTAATCTGGTTAGAATGACTGTTGGGTGACTTCAAGATAATGTAGGGGAAGATTGCATTGCATTACGAGAGTCAAAGTGTTATTTAGTTAGTGAAGAACCCAACATTCTGTTATCGCACCAAAAACATTGATGTTTAGTACCATTTTATAAGAAATGTGGTGGAAGAAGGTAGGACTTGTTGGAGAAGATTGATACTGAAGTGAACCATGCAGATATGCTTACAAAGCTGATCAAGGGAGAGAAGTTTGAGTGGTGCAAAACTTCTTTGGGCTTGCTAAAAATATGATAAGGGTAACATTAGGCAATTGGCACTTGGATGAAAACAAAGGCAACAAAATCCTGTATCTTGACTTCAAGTGGGAGAATGTTAAGAGGTGAAGTAAATATCTAGATCTTTGATGTTCTTCAGCAGAGTGGAGCATGGTGGTGCAACTTAGAGTAACCCAACCCCATACGCTGCTTGTATGCGTTGGGTGCACCAATGGGGGTCGTAAGGGGGAATCGGCTAGGTTCCCCCTGCCCAAGGGGGTTTGGGGGCTTCGCCCTCAACCCAAAAATTTATGTTCATACATTTGTATGATGTAGACCCATGCAGTTACTAAAAAGTAGTAAAGCATGTTTATGATAAAAAGCAGTAAAGCATGTTTATGATAAAAAGTAGTAAAATGTGTTTATGATAAAATACAATAAAGTGCTTTTGTTATAAAATGTAGTAAAGCATTTTTGTCACAAAATGTAGCTAATAAAGCGCGTTTCTTAATAAAGCACTTTTATATAGAATGTGCTACGCTTTTTTGGAATCTTTCTTTGTATTTCTATAAAAAAGGAGAATAACCCTTGCATTTAGACAATGTGAATGTATGAAATATTGCTAAGAATAATAAAAGAGAAAAGCTACCTTTCACCCCATGTTTTTACCTACACATTGTAGGGTTTTCACGTAAAATCTCATGTACTATTTATTATTGTTTTAGCTTGCTTGTTTTAATTTCCTAACACTTTCAAATATGTTGATAATCACAATAAAAATATGGGTATATTATTTGAAGAACAAATATGAAGCTTTCTTCTACTTTCAACAATTTAAGGCCTAGGAAGAGACTTCCACAGACAGAAATATCCATGTTATTTGCTGAAATGACAGGGGAAATCTACCAATAATAAATTATTAGCATTACTAAAGGAACATGGCATTAAACAATAGCTGATAATGGCCTCCTCACTAAAACAAAATAGTATTGCAGAAACTAGAAACAAAACAATCATGGAAATAGTACAAATTTTATTGAAGGAGTTACAACTTGTACACTCTTTTGGGTAGTACTATATACAAAAATTTCCTTAGTCAAGCCTCCACTACATCACTTGAACATATCATTCTAGAAGAACCATGGAGCGAACACAAACCATCAATCAACCCCAATTAAATCACTTAAACATATCACTCAAGAAGAAGTTGGAGCAGACACAAACCATCAACATCTCATCTTTGGGTATTTGGTTAGAAAGCATACATGCACATTGCAAAGGAGAAAAGATAAATTGGATGAAAAATCTCAATAATGCAACTTACTAGGCTATAATTATGAATCAAAAGTTTACAGACTATTTGATCAACTTCAAAGAAAGTAAATATTAGTCATGATCTTATATTTGATGAAGGAAATCACCCTCATAATCATCAAAGATTCTTCATCTAACTTAGCTCCAATAATTATTGAAAGTGATGATGACTTTTTTAGTGATATTAATGATGAAGAAGATTTATTTGCTCCACCACAACACATGAGGAGAATGCCTTAGTGGTACAATAGTACATTGAAAGCATATGGGATAGATAGAATTCTAGACACCTCTTCTACAAGACCAAGAATATGAAGTATGACTCACAATGCATAAAATATGACTCTATTGAATATAATTGAGCCATCTACAATACAATAAGCCCTTTAGTATATTGCTTGAAAAAATGCCATGCACATTGAATATCAAACACTACTGAAAAACAAGACTTACGGTCTTGTTGATCTTCCACCAAAGAAAAAAAAAGATTGGATGCAAATGGGTTTTAAAAGTCAAATATAAATCAAATGACAATATTGATAAACACAAAGCAAGACTTGTAGTAAAGGGATATGCACAAAAGGCATAGATTATGAAGAATTTTTTTCTCTACAAAAAAAATAAAATCCATCAAATTATTATTGCTCTAATTGCACAATTTAGATGGAAAATTCAACAAATGGACGTAAAACGTTCCTCTCTCAATGAAGAATTAAAAGAAGTTTATATGAATCAACTAGAAGGATTCATCATAGTTGGACAAGAAACAAAGGTATTTAAATTGGTCAAACCTGTTTATGGTCTCAAATGAGCTCCTCAGACATGATATACAAAGATATATGAACATTTTAGAAAGCATGGTTTTAAAAGGAATTCATATGATCCAAGTCTATATTACAAAGAGCAAGGGGTGATACTGTATTCATCGATGTGTATGTAGATGGTTTTGTGATCACAAGAAGTTTTGAAAATATGATTCTAGCCACAAAAGAAGACTTGAAGAAATATTTTGACATGACTAATCTGGGGTTATTACACTATTGCCTAGGATTGGAGGTAAAACAAAACCATCATTACACATTTATTTCACAAAGCAAATATGCCAAGAATCTCCTTGAGAAATATCAAATGGAATATTGTAATCCTATATCAACTTCTAGGGAATTAGGTCTACAACTAATATTTTGATTCGTGTTCTCTAACAAATGCAATGCTCTATCAACAGTTAGTTTGAAGTCTCTTATACCTAACTTACACAAGACCAAATATAAGTTTTGCAATGAGTTATCTCTCATGTTTCATGTAGGAACCAAAGATGACACATTGGAAAGCAGTAAATAGAAATATAAGATACATTTAAGGCACTACCAAGTTTAGCTTAAATTTCAATAGGAATGCTCAATTCTTCTTAATAGGTTATATAGACAAATATTATGCAAGTTGTACTGATGATCGAAAATCCACCTCTAGCTATGTATTCTTCCTAAGGCCTACACCTATATCATGGGTAAGAAAGAAACAACAAATAATTGCTTGATATTTCACTGAAGCATAATATCGTGTAACAGGAAGAGCTATTTGTGAAGCAATATGGCTAAAACATTTGTTGACAAATATGGGAGTACCACAAGATTAACTACAATCATGCATTGTGATAAAATATTTTCATGAAAGGGCCAAACACAATGACATGGAGTGTCATTTCATCCGTGAACATGTTCAACAATTGAACATCCAACTAGAATTTTGTCCTACTCAAGAACAATGTGCGAACATTTTCACCAAATCACTTGGATGAGTCAAATTTGAAGAATTTCAAAGTTTCCTTTTCAAAACTATGATGTAATAAGGTGGGATGTTATGAGTTATTACATTATGTATAATGTGAATATAAGTTGAGTAACTACTCAACACATGGTTTATAAGGTTCACTAGGGGACAAGGGTAGGTTGTTAAACCATATTTGGGCATCCTATGTACTTCAATACCCTCCATTTCCACAATATATTTATTTGAAGCATTAAAATCTAATAGAGAGCCTATAAATAGAAGGTTTTGCATGCACTAAGAGGAGTTATTAATCATTGTCACTATTTCTCACTTCAACTTCTTTTTTTTTCTTCTATTTGGTCAAAGCAATAATGACATTATTTTAAACTTTTGCCAAGGTTCAAGCAACATTATAATTTTTGATGTATGTTCACTTCTTTTGCTCCATTGACTTCAAAATTGTTAAGGAAATTTGGAAGAGGTACAAGTTAACAAAGACCTTTAGATATTACATCAATTATAAATACTTGTAATTTATGGGTGATTAATATATAAAAAGCAAACATTTTCTAAGGATTCTTTTTCCATTTTTAGGTCAAGCCAACTAGTCAATTTGATGGTATGGGCTTCAAAATTGTTAAGGATATTTGGAAGAAGTACAAGTTAACAAAGACCTTTAGATATTACATCAATTATAAATACTTGTAATTTACGGGTGATTAATATATAAAAAGCAACCATTTTTATAAGGACTCTTTTTCCGTATTTAGGTCAAACCAGCTAGTCAATTTAATGTTATGGGCTTCAAAATTTTTATGGACATTTGGAAGAGGTACAAGTTAAAAAATACCTTTAAATATTACATAAGTTATAAATACTTGTAATTTATGGGTGGTTAATGTATAAAAAGGAGATACGTTGAAGGTAATGCTCTCGATGCATTGCTATCTGTTTAGAATTGTTGATTTGTACTTTCTTGGGTTTTTGTATGAGCTTTGAATTACCCAGGTGTTGTAGTTGAGTTGGAGAGGAGAGGGCAATCCTCCAAGGGAGGTCCCAGGTTCAAATCTCCACCCTACCAAAAAGTTGAATTGGGTATCCAAAATCTAATTGATAATGTTGGTACGGGCAGGGTTGGGTGCGACTCCCAGGTGACTTTGATGGTGTAGAACTCCCTGTTCGTGGTCTCTCGGACCAAGGCGACCCCGAAAAAAGTTTTTCGCTTTAATATATATATATATATATATATATATATATATATCAACCATTTTTATAAGGACTATCTTTTTTTATCTTTAGGTCAAGCTAACTAGTCAATTTGATGGTATGTGGCAGAACACCTAGGATAATGTGGGAATTGGCTGTAAAAACAATCTTTGTGATTTTAAATTATTCAAATACTATTTTTCAAAGCATATGTGGATGTAAGGGTCTATCATCCAACCATTCTGACATTAAAAGAATACCACACCATGAAAGTTCTAATAAGTATAACATAATTTGAAAGTCAAAAAATGTTTCAAACCATCTCACCATTAAAGAAAAAATCAACGAAACATGCCTACCATTATAGATCTTAAACACAGTAGGACGATTAATCCTCTAAAAGTTAAAAAGCATGTTAGCATTGATTCAAATTGGTTTGAGACATACAAGAAGAAATCAACTAAACAATCCAACTTAAACAAAATTGGATAATAATGATTGTACTTAATTAACTAGCAGTATAATGCATAACATGGTTGAATTTATTATAAGATCAAGAACACTAGTTTATAAGAGGAAGACGAAAAAAACAATATTAAATTAATAACATTATTAATCAACTCAATAATTTTTAAATGTCTTATTGAATGGTATAATTTTATGGAATAGACTAATATAATGTGTAATATTATTGGAAAAAAATTGTACCTGAAGTCATCTCTGAACTCTTTTGCTTGTTTTATAATGCTATTTTTATTTTATTTTTTATTTTATATTTAAAAAAAACAAAAGTATAGAAATATAATCCATCACAAGTGAAGAACCCCTTGGTTTTGTATACAAAGCCCTAATAAGATAGAAGTACCAAACTCTACATATTAGGTAACCTATAAAAAATAGAAATCAAAGAGATTGATTATAAAAGGCTAACCTCTTTAACATAAATGCACGACACTAGGAACTGAAATCAAAGAGAGATTATAAGAGGCTAACCTCTTTAACATAAATGTATGACACTAGGAACTATGGCATGAGAATCTTGGCTTGTGATGAATTTCTAAATGCTTGCATAGAGTGGGATTAAGATTAGCGTAGGCCAATTGAAAAGAGCCTATGTGTTAGTCAGCTTTCAATCAAGGTTTGAGTCCTTGGGAGGCCGATGGTCCATGACATTTCTCAACCAAGAGTAGTGGGGTTGTAGTGGCAACAACGATAGTTGAAATTGAAATTGAGTTTAAAATGAGAGCACAATACAAAATTAATTAAAATAACACCAAATAGGTTTACGTCCATCATCACAGCTGTCCAATGGTTTGAATTGTATTGGAAGTATGAAACATGAGGTGCTTTATTTGGGTGGCCCTATTTGAGCATGAGTATTAAAAAGCTTCTTAATCATCTCTTAGAGATACTGAATTAACGAGGATTGGAAAATCGAGAGTTCTTGGTGTTGTGTAACCATTCAATTGGGCTACAGTCCACTTTGAAATATTTTATTATCTTTTGCAGGAGGTCTATAATCCATCTTCATTCTTATCACCAATAATATATTGACATTTAATCAAATTCATAAAATGTACGATGGAGTTTATATACTTTCTCTGCGCACAAATCAGTGTAATTTGGCTCTACTCAAATCAAAGTGTATTGTTATTTTAATGAGTTAACAATGTTTATAGATGGCATTCTCGATTTTCCTAAACTTGAATATTATTTTAAGAAGCATAAAGTGAAGGATTAATATAAAGAACAATTTGAATATTATCTATAATCTTAGGTCTTCTTAAACTTAATAATATTTTAAGAAGCATGAAGTGAAGGATTAATATAAAGAACAAGTTGAATATTACCTTTAATCTTAGGTCTTTGCATATGATGTAATATATTATGTATAAGTAGTTGTAAGTTTATTGTAGTGATAAGTTTAGTGTAGTGATTAAGGCTTTAGCATCTTTTTAAGAGGTTTAAGGTTCAAACCCAATTCAATATGAGAAGACCAAAAACTTTTATAAAAATTTGCATAAACTCAATGAAAAGAATATATTACATATAATCTTAGGTTTAATTTGCATATAATGAAATTAAAAGCTTTATTTGATTGTCTTGAAAGAAAATGGCATTTGAACCAAGAGGATGTATAGAAAAATATACCCCTTATTTATAAGACCTATGAACCTCACTCTACCATAGGCCAAAAATATCTTTGGTTCTCTTCCTATGAACCCCACTCTACACAAGAGAAAGTTGCAAAACAATAAAAGAAACTATGACCTCATTGAAGTTAGTAAGGTTATTTTGTTTTCTTAATTTTTTTCATAGTACATATGTCATTTTAATTTATCCTTCTCTTATATTAAACAAACTAAAATCTAGAAAAATCCTCTAAAAATATATGCAAATGAAGTCACAATAAGGAAAGTTATTTTATTTTTTTCTTTTATGCAAACAAAATGAAAGCAACAAAAATATTGAATTTAGGTAGCAACTTTCAAATAACAAGTTTTCTTCACATAAAAATCCATCTAAACAATCCCTTTTTAAGGTTCTAAATATGGAAGTCAAATAATTTCCAATCTTTTTGATCCATGTTTTATTTTTTTTTGCCAATGTTATCAATGCACCACAATTTATTTAAGGTAATCACTATAAGGAAAATTTCCTAGGACATTTGTAAAATTAAACACATACTTTAAACCATTTCAAATATTTTCAATAAAATCTAATATTACACCAAACCAAACGCAAAGGCCCAAGAGATTTACAAAGGATGCTAAAGATTATTTTATCATAATCATGGAGATGAAATTTTTGTTTTAGCAAGTGGTAATTTCATCTTTTAGCTCAAATTATAGCTAAGAAATCTTTAAAAATATATGCAATTGAAGACACAATAAGGAAAGTTATTCTATTTTTTCTTTTATGCAAACAAAATGAAAGCAAAAAAAAATACTGAATTTGGGTAGCAACTTCCAAATAACAAGTTTTCTCCACATAAAAAATCCATCTAAACAATTCATTTTTAAGGCTCTAAATATGGAAGTCAAATAATTTCCAATATTTTTTATCCAAGTTTTGTTTTGTTTTGTCAATGTTATCAATTCATCACAATTTATTTAAGGTAATCACAATAAGAAAAATTTCCTAGGACATTTGTAGAATTAAAAACATACTTTAAACCATTCCAAATATTTTCAATTAAATCTAATGTCACACCAAACGCAAAGGCCCAAGAGATTTGCAAAGGATGCTAAAGATTATTTTCTCATAATCATGAAGATGAAATTTTTGCTTTAGCAAATGGTAATTTCATCTTTTAGCCAAGCAATCTCTAACTCAACTCAATTTCTTGAGATCTAAATTGAGATTCCACCAAAGAGCATGGCACTTAGATAGCATGCAATAGAGAGGGATTACCACTTTTATCTTTAAACAATACCATGTAGTACAAAGAATATGTATTGTAAAGGAAGAAATAGGAAGTAACATGAAACAACCATACACTCAAAATAATTTAGAATAATAGTTAGAATTCATTACTTCTTTAGTTGTACATCGTGAATCAACCTCATACTATTCTACAAATATACAAACATGAGCATCCACCCATATATGAATGAATGAATAACCATCTACATGGAATATCTCAATGCTAGTATATGATTAAATATTTATAAAAAATAAATAGGTAAGTGGTTGCAACTACTAAACTATCACACACTTAATGCATAACTATGTAAATTTTTGAAAAGACCCCTACATGATATACTTTATTATAAAAGTGACTATTTTATACACATCTGACATGTGACATTTATGATAAAATAATGACTATATTCAAAATACACATACTTAGTGAGACAACTCTAGATGGTAATGCCTTGCATTAGCTTGATTTTATCATATACAAATGACTGCTATAGATTGATCAATGTCTCTTAATTACATCATATGAGCCTTTGAGTGGGCAATTTGTTAGCAAAATAATGCTATGTTCACAGGTTAAATAATCTTTAGGATCATAAATAACATCAATAACATGCATATATCAAATGAACAATAATCTCACATAAATCTCACAGAAAGCTTTATTAAAACTACTAAAACAATGCGTTAATGCAAAGCTTCTTCAAGTTACATATTACATGGCTTTATCTTCAATATAAAGATACATGAGACTCTTCATATTACATGACTCTTGACATTTGCTCTCCTCAAACTCATGGGACAACCTAACTCTTCATATTTCTCTTTTACATAATAAATCTCACATATTACATAAGACAAGTCTCTCATGATTGCTCATAACTCCCTATTTCTAAACTTGACACATCACTCAAATAACTCACACTTGCTAATAAGACACCTCACACACTTATTTACATGACACATACTCTCACAAACTATAGAAACAAATATTAAACACACATCCTAACCTAAATATATACAAAGGGTCAAATAATGTAATACCTCCAACATAGTTTAGGTTTGAAGGGCTATTGAGTACTGCATAAAATAGCTAGCATGAGCAGCCTTCAACTTTTTTATGGGAGTCATCTAATGAGTGACTTGATTCTTCTCAACCTTCTCCAATTACTATTGCTTCTCATTCAAATCTTAATAAAGTGTTATCACCTACTTGTTCCTCACACTTAACTATAACTACATGTCCTATTTATGAGCCTCTAAAATAACAAGTTGTTGATCTCTTTCATAGAGTTATGATTCCAAGGATGCAATGTATAATTAATACTCCTTACCTATCAGGTTTCTATAAGAGTCATTAATCCTCTATGAGATGCTAAGGACACTATCTCTAATATTTGGCTAGTACCTCCATCTATGTGGAATGTTCTTGCTAAGTGCTTATGTAGCATAAGTCATTAGACAAAGTAGGCGAGATAAATGAGTTGTTTAAAAGGCACCTAAAACTAATATGTGATCATCATACCTCTTGACCTTAAGCAATGATTGAACTTCCTTCCCTATGTTGGTGTAAGTTATATTGCTAGTGTCTATTGGTACATAATTAAGGAATCCATTGGTAACTTCGATAGTCCTAACAATACCCTTATCTTGCATTGTCAAAGTTTAATGTCTAACAAGATTTCCAATTAGGTACTCCTTCCATCACTTCATGAGAAATTATATAATTTGCAAATTTGGTAGTCTCCACCTATTGTAGGATCTTATTAAAGAGTCATCACACATGGTAGTTATGCTCTTTTATGGTTAAATAAGCCAACTATATGTACATTATCCACTCCTCAAGATACCTCCTAGTTGGTGAGTATCAATTAATTTATAAAGACTTAGTAGGGAGGTATTCTACCTGTGTTATATAGTTTTCATTAGTTTGGGTTTGGTCCTCTAGTAATGGGTGAACCTCATCATTATAGCAATCACCTTTCCCTTCCATGATTCTCTTTCCAATGACTTCTCCTGAACCTTATATTTAGGCTCACTGCTACTCTCATTCACATTACTTTTCTTAATGGTTGGATAGATTAAAAAAAAAGATTTGCTTGTAGTATGTTATGCTCTACTTATAGGAATAGCCACAAATAATTCAATATCCTCTACAAATTTATCATTTCCTCCTATGAATATAAGTTTGAATTCTCATAGAATTCATTCAATTTATTTAACTTCATTATATACATCCTCTTGATGGTATGCCTCTATATTTATTGGAAATTTTAGATTGATCATGTTTAAACTTTCCAAAGTTGTAGAGGTAGATTTGGATTTCTTAGCATATCCTTTGGTACCTTCTTATCCATCACTTTTGACACCCTCTTCATGCATGGATTCTTCTTTCGAATAATCCTATTGTGACTTCTTTACCCTATATCATGAGCCACATGCTCTTGTTCTTGGATTACCTCCTTGACCACGATGTTTTCATCTCAAGGAAGGTACAATGTACACCCAAAGGAACAATATGAGTACCTTGTGTGATATCATATGGTCTTCTCCACTCAACTATACATATGCTCTACAATAATATTGCATCAAACATACTAAAAATAAGATTCAAATCCATTGAGAATTTTTTTATTCTTTGTCATAAAAATTCATATATCTACTTTTCCAAATATAAAGCCTAAATATACTAGATTGTTTTCATGATGCCCTATAATATGATAAGAGACATGCTAAATAACAAGTCTCTTTTCTTGTGTGATAACTATGATATCACACTTATATTCTTAATTATTTAGGATTTACTTTCACAACCCTTGGTTTTTATGTGTTATTAGCCTTACCACTTTTGATAATTGAGTATTAGTGTTATAGTATAACTAAACTCACTCCTATAATTTATTATACCATGATTATGTTTTTGCATAGGTTAATATCTTTTACTTGAAAACCCAAATATTCTTAAAAAAAAATTATACGATGTATTTATACCATTATAGAATGAATTTCACTACTACACAAATCATGTGTTTATAACATCTCTACCATGTATTTTTTGAATACATATTTATCAAAATGTAAGCACATAAATAATATGATCTATTAAAGATTTTCTAGGTGATTGCTTTAGGTAAATCCCACTAATCTTGATATTTATCACTTAATGTTAAAGGTCAAATGATTTCTTTCACTGTTTGTTTTAGCTAATCTTCCTTATCCTTTTCCATCATTTGGAGGATGGTAATGTCTCTTCCTTTTGTATACTCTGCCTCAATTATTGTCATGAAAGTGATTCTTAGAGCTTTTGTCATGGTGTGAAGTGATTTTCTTGCTCTATGGAGGAGTGCATTCTCACATCGTTCAATTTTTCCTTTAGCAAAACCTAAATGTCCAATTTCTTAGATTGATTTGATGCTTGTGATGAAAATTATTGGAATACCATCAATATAGCATGTTGGTTGTAGAACAACTAACATGTATAATGTGTTGAATTCTTGGTGCAAGACTTCATGTTGGTATCATGCCTATGGCACCATATGTTAGTTTATAATAGAAGGATATCTCTACTTGGGTTGTGGTGTTATCCAATCATAATAATATTTGCTCTCCTCAACATTTTTGAATGATAAATTTTAGATTCATATTACTCTAAACCCTCCAAGATATTGCTATCCAACAAACCTAGCCAATGATAATTGTAACTATTTTACAACTATCTAGGTCCTCTATTATCTATCACTCTCATAGCACATTTGTGCACTGGTATTTTGCATGCATCCTACTTTTACAACTAGCGCTCTAAATATTTCTTTGACATGCTAGTGCCAATTATCAATGTTCTATAACCAATAATGAACATAATGCACAATCTAGCTTACACACTTCAATGTCAATCAATTCTTTGTAACACTTAAAGTTTTATTCAAATTTTCTATTGTTACTAGTTAACCTCTTTCTCTTGCTTGTATATAGTCTATATGGTTTGTTTTTGGATGAAGATAATAGCCTCAACCACAATAACCTCTTCCTTATTATTGTAAATGATAGAGATGGCCTTTTTCCAAACACAAATAACAACATTGACTTATATGGTAGCCAAAAGAATGGAACTCTACCCTAGATGGATTGCTCAATAAACTCCTCTTAGTAAATTGACACACAACTTATCCAGATGATATACAACCTCCTCTTGATGATAGATGATTGCTTAGATCATAAAAAAATATCTTTGATGAATAATTTATCCCAAATTGTTGACATCGTGAAACTCTTCTGAGATGACTTCCTCTTCTTGGTATATTATGGATTTCTCCCATACAACTATTTCTTGAATATAATCTCGAAACCTTATGAATTCCTCTTTTCTTTTATTAGAATGGAGTATTTAGGGATTGTTACATTGTATAATATTGAAATGAGGGTTTTGAATATACTCTTTTTGTCTCATTCAACCATTACTGTTTCTTTTACTTGGTTGAATATTGATAACATCTTCAACATATGGGTAAGCATTTTCTTATTAATTGGCTATATGGGATTGAAATGGACCCCACCCATATTACATTGTGATATATAATGGTATTATATGGGATGGAAATGGACCCCGCCCATATTCAAATCTGGGTCTCCTCAAAAGTTGAGGAATTGAATTGGTTGAATTGATGCCATTTGATTAATTTTTAAGGTTCATCCAAAGTATTTGAACCTTGATTTAGGCTATGAAATTCTTCACTTCCAAACACTTGCTCTATAGAAAATGGAAAATAAATGGGTAGATTACTTTTATAATCTCTTATAATTTTTATCATATGAAAATATTGCTTTTTTAATTGTAATTTGTAACAATTCTCTTTTTATTTGGTGTTTTATACTTAAGTTTATAGATTTCTTCTTTTTCCAGACCATGCATGGAAACAAACATAAATAATATTGACACTTTTATAAGCCTATTTTTAAAAAGTTATGAATGCTATTGGTTTAAGAATGGTTATGGTTGTTATTAAGTATTTCATGTATCTTTTTGTTCCATACAAATATCTATTTATGTTTATTTTATATTGTCTTTACCTGACTAATTGAGCTTTGTGAGAGGGGGAAATGGTGAAAGGCATCATGAAGGGCCTCCTCATAATGGTTTTTTGTTCTCATCTCTTCTCACTTTGAGACTAGAATAAGTTTGTTAGATTAAATTCTAGATTTATTAGATTAGTCAAAGAACACCTCCAATTATCCTAATATACTTCTTTGTCTAAGCTTAACCTCAATGTATCCCTAATGCACGTACAAATGCAATGAATATGAACTAAATCTAGAATGAATTTTGCTTTTGATAAGAAATGAAACAATGATTTCTCTCTTAAGATACAAGGGTGCAATAAGATGTAACAAACAAAGCCTGAGATGCAACCATATGAAATTTTTATTAAATGCTACAACTTAAATATTGATATTGATCCCTTATATAATTAAGACTAACTGATTCTTCCCATTTTTATCTATTTTACCAAAAAATAGAAAACGAAACCTAGTTCATGTAGACAAGAAACAAAATCCTAGATTCTTAAATGAAATGGATTAGAGGTAGAATAAACTATTTATACCATAGAAGTAAAGGGGTTACCAGCATATAGAAGCATCACTAGTGCAATCATCTATCGATGATGCTATTGCTTGACCTACATAACAGACAACAAAAGATATAGTAATTAGTAGTAGAGGGGCCTATTTGATATTGTGGAGGATAGTTAGACTTCCTTGAATATTAATGAGACCTTTTTTTAGATTAAAAAAAATGATAGAGATAACAAAATACAAGAAATATATGCTAGGTGGAAAAATTACCACTTAGTCATGATAGCACCACCAATGCTTTTGCTCAATACCAAAAACTTTTACTTTGTGTAAAGCGGAGAGCAATAGCACCACCAACCTACAATTCGATGATGCTTTCATTTATAAAATTAAAACAACAAGATTAAATGCAAGATATGCCAAAGCTATAATAACTATGATGAAGGGTTCTGACTTAGGATTATAGAGGCCCTTTCCAACAACAAAAAACATAGATTTACTTGTTCTATATGAATATTGGATGACAAAGTAAAATATTAGTTCTAAGTGCATTAAGATAAAAGACCTAAAACTATAAAGACAAGGAAGAACCAAAAGCAAATAAGAGGAAAGAATACAACCTAAGACACAAGGTTGTTTTCCTCTTGTTGGAAGCTTGCTAGCTTGCTTGTTGATGGAACTTGAATGCTTGATATTGGAGGCTTGATGCTTGATGATTACTTGAGAGTTTGTAGAATTGATTAGAAACTTGCTTGGATATTTGGATGATTTTAAGAATAATAGTTCAAGTGCTCGTAAGGATGACCTTCACAAGATTATGGTAAGCTTTTGACATAATCTTACCATGCACAATTCTTGATTGCTATGATTCTAAATAGATTTTGGCATAATTTTATTTCTTTCAGAAGACCATGGATGAAATTTTGGTAGAGCTTTGCTACCCGAGAATGGTAATTTATTGAGGTCTCCCAAGCCATGGCTCCTTGGGGGAAGAATTACATTGAATATAACAAGATTGGATGAGGTAAGAATTTGAAAAGAGATCAAGAAGTCACTAATGGAAGAATATGAGAATGATAATTCTTGGGTTTGGGATTCCTTACAAGAGCTACAAATCAAAATCTTGGAAATTTAAATCATTAATGGTGGATGACTTGAAAGAGATAGGAAGTCAAATTTCTTGATTTTGGTGCATGACAAGCAAAAAAAATCAAGAGGCAATGACGTTGATGGCACTATCTATTGATGCTTTTACCTCATGGTTGTTGGAGGTAAAAAAATGGGTAGGAAGGGTCAAAATTGAAATATTTATAAAAAGTACTACTGGTGCTATTGCTCATGTCTTGAAATTATTGCTTTTGGAGCAATAAATGCTTCAAATTTAGGCATAAATAATTTGGCTAATTAAAAGGCTACTTGATGAAGGGATTGACGAACTTGAAGATTATCCTTGCATGTAAAATTGGATGTCTACATTTATCCCTTTTTTATGCATTTATTTTATTACAAATGCATCTATTTTTGGATGGTATGCAAAACTAATATTCATCTTTGTGCCCATTGCATGATGAAGAACCTGCCAAAATTCTGATGTAAACCTGGAATCTTCGTTTGAAATTATCACTTCAAAAAACCCATGTAACCTAAATATGTCTTTAGCAAACCTATTTGCCACCACCAATGCATCATCCTTGATGTTTCCTAGTATAAAATATGCAACCTTAGTCAATTTATAGACTACCACAATAATTGCATCATGTTGATACCTAGTCTTAGGTAAACCCATAATGAAATCCATAGATATAACTTACCATTTTTGCATCGATATATCATGTGGATACAACTTTCATGCTAGTTTTAGATGTTCAAATTTAACCTTCTAACATTCTAAGCATCTAGCAATGAAATCAATGATACATTTTTTAATTCCAAATCAATAAAAGGTTTTTTTCATGTTTTCTCTTATTTTTACCCCTCTAGGATGAGCATAATAAGGAGTTTTGTGTCCCTCTTACATGATAAATCTCATTAAATCACCAATTTTGGGTATAAAAACCCTATCCTTGAAACATAAAAGACCATATTTTATGTTGAAATCTTTATTCCCCTCACGATTTCTCTTAATCTGGACTCAAATTTCAATGTAATATTGGTCCTATAATTGCATATTTTTTATTTTGTCCATCAAGTCTACATGGCTTCAGGTCAACGCTATTATGCACCTTATCCTACTCAAGGCATCTACAACTTTATTCTCCTTTCCTTTTATATACTCAATACAAAAGTCATATTCTGCTAGGGATTCTACCCATCTTCTTTACCTTGCATTTAACATAGGTTGAGTAAAGATGCATCTTAAACTTTGATGATATTTCCTATAATTGCATATTTTTGACTTTGTCCATCAAGTCTACATGGTTTCATGTCAACGTTGCTATGTGCCTTCTCCTACTCAAGGCATATACAAATTTATTCTCCTTTCCTTTGATATACTCAATACCAAAGTCATATTCTGCTAGGAATTTTACCCATCTTCTTTACCTTGCATTTAACATAGATTGATTAAAGATGTATCTTAAACTTTGATGGTCTTTCCTATCTTTTTTTGCCATTTCCTCTTTTTGAGATGCCTCATTTTGCGTCTGAGGTTGGGGTTTATTATTTTTCTAGAAATCCTTCATGAAATTCCCTTGGTTCTCATTGTTCCTATTCTCAAACTTTGAGTTCCCTTTATTTTTCTTATTTTGCTCCAAATCCCATTTCATAAACCTAGCACTCTTTCTCTTTCTGAGTTCCTATCGATCTTCTTTTGTCAACCCTCCATAGTTGAAGAAGGATTTATTTTTTTGTAGATTGGCTTCTTCCTGTCGAGCCAAATCATATGCTTTCTATAGGGTCTTAGGTTTGAGTAGATTAATCATAGTTCTAATCTTAGGATCCACTCCCAAAATGAACTTATGTACCTTTAGGTGCTCATTGACCTCATATTCCATCACATATTTTAGAAGTTTTACAAACCTTTGTAGCATAACTCCACAATCATTGTTTCATTTTGGAGTGTAGAGAATTCCTCAAATTTCTCTAGATAGTATTGATCCAACAACAATCTCTTCTTAAATGCTTGGACACAATTTTCCCACTGAATATTCACTACTTGAATATTTTTGCTAGCCCTAAATGTATTCCACAATTCCAAAGTTGCATCCTATAGATGGAGTGTGGCCCATACTTTTTGGGTATCTAAAGAATAACTCTTCATGGAAAAATATATTTTAGTTCATTCAGCTAGGATTCTTCTGAATCACCTCCTTCTTTGCTAGTGATCTTAGATACCTTGATATTCTTTAGGTCCTTGGCTAGCTCAACCTCAATGTAAGCCTTGACTTCTTGGTTTATCCTCCTCTCAAAATAGGTTCCATATCCTAATTATAAAAATAAGTTGGATAAGTTACAGTTTCTCCTAATTATACTTCAAATGGTTAGTTACATATTCCCATGAAATAACTTAGATTATTACTATTCTTTTGATAATGATCATGGTCACACTTGTATCCTCATAAGGTGTCATATCAGTTATGACCATTATCGCTTCCATGGTAATGATTTTGGTCATGCTTGCCTCATCGCAAGGTGCCATCTTAGTTATGACCATTATCATTCCATTAACAATGATCTTGGTCACACTTGCCTCATCACAAGGGGCCATTCCCCTTGGCCATAAAGGGAGTTGAGTAGGTTACAATTTCCTCTAAAATTATACTTCTAGCTTTAGTTAGTTTTCTCATTTCTATGAACTAACTTATATCATTATCACTCACCTGATAATGATTATGGTCACACTTGCTTCTCGTAAGGTGCAATTCCCAATAAGATATTACACATTATCATTAGTTGATAATGATTATGTTCACACTTGCTCCTCACAAGGTGTCATTCCCAATATAAGACTATAATCTCTAGGAGTTTTATTCCTTTCTTTGGTTGGTCCCAATGGCATGCAATACCCATTTTATCCCATATCACGTTAAGATCCCTAGAGTAGCAAGTCTCTCCAAAGTTGCACATCAAGTCAAGGCTATTTATAGATTCTCTCCATGGAAGCTTCTAGTCCTATGATCTAAAGCTTTGATACCAACTGTAACAACCTATCCAAACCAACCCAGAGAGAGTATTTTTTTTAACAAGTAAAGCTCACAAGTAAGGTTCACAAAGATCTTCCCATATTCTTTGTTAGCTTTTGATATAATGGCCAAAGGGAGATAACAATTACAAGATGCAAAATAATATGAAAGAAAGTAAATCTGCTAGATGATTAAGATATGCGTTAAATAGAAATGATAAAAATGAACACAATGTAACTGAGGAGGAAATGAACACTCCATTAATAAAGCTACTGAACTGCATTGCACCCATCACCACTGGATGGTTATCTATATAGAACTATACTATGCTCTAAGCTACTATGTCCCTGACTCTCCCTTTCTCTGTCTATCACTATATTACAACGAGGTATTTCTTATATAGGTAAAATAGGTTCCTTGGCCAACACTGTACCTAGTTGTGCAAGGGACAACTTGCACATTGACACTTGTGCATTTATTACATTGCATGAAGTAACTAGATAACTTCCCCTAAAGTAATCTAATGTTCTAAGTATATACCTTGGAAGATACATTTACATGATCCAAATAATGTAATATACTCTATTTCTAACACTTCCATGTGTTACATTATTTGGGTATTGAAGACTTTAGTCTTCAATATGGATCTTCTTCTTCATCTTGAAATTTGTACTCTTCTTATGTATTCTTTGTATTCAGGTTCATCAGTAATATGTGTCTTCATATGATGCAGAGTAAGCTATAGCTGAAGCTAAATATTCTTCTTTCATTATAAGATATTTGGCTTGTTCAGAGCAGTCTTGATCTGGTTTTTTTTGTTGCTTTTGTCTTCATGTCATGGCTTCTTGTCTTTTTTAATTCTTTGCTCCTTGATGTCAAGCATCTTTGATGGACCATTGCTCTCATGATAGTGCATGTCTTGAGTGGATCTAAATTGATCCTTCTTCCTTCCTTTGTACCTTTGTAAGACTTGTTTCTCTGTCCTTCATAAGTATCAACCTTGAGCTCAATTTTAGTAGATCCATTTGGAATAAGTTCCTGAAGATAAAATTTTATTCTTTGAAGTAATATTATTTCATAGTATTTATAGTACCTGTGTTTGAAGTGACAAGATAAATATGAGTGATTTGTCCCATCATAATATTTGCATGGATGGAAACTCCAATAATTGATCTTTTCATGACCAAATTGATTGCAATGAGTGCACAATAAATATGATCTAGCAGTTTTGTAGTTTATCTTAGGAATATCATGTTTTTCTATCTCCTTGATAAGACCTTCTAACCATATGTGCATGATTGAAGCTATTCCATATTTTCCTTTTTGTATAAAAGCTTTTTGATCAATCTTTCCCTGTTTTTGATCATTAGACTCACCGAGTGAGTCTTCTTTTACATAGCTGTTAATTTCAAAACTTATTTCACATTGAATTGGTTCTTCCTCTTTTTTACCCTTTACATCATTGTAATCCATCAGGTTTTTAATACACATTGGTATTTTCCTTATTCCACTTCTAATAGTGTTGCTTAACATGCTAATAGCCATTTGTATAACCTGAATTCTTTGCGATAGAGTAATCTATATTATGATTCCCTATATTAGGCTATGTGATCCTTAATTGAAGTATATAAGCTTGATTTGATGAAACCTTTATTAATCCTTAGTTTTGTAGGCTTCCTTATGTCTCCCTAGTAATGAGAGTATGAACACCTAATTTTAGGTTTTGAAGAAAAGCTTATATCTTCCCAACTTTATAATCTTTGATAGATATTATTATCAATTTTTTTAGAATGCCTTATGACTTCCTAATGATATTGGAGTATGATATAGTGCTTTTGTAAAATATAGTTCAATTTATGATTGATTTTGTACAGTTTTGTAAAGATCAAAAATTAACTTTTCTAACACCTTATTATTCCTAATTGAAATAAGCACTTTTCCATTTTTGAAGAGGTTTTAATGTTGGATTTCTTTTATCCCTTTTTAGAAATTTTGAGACAAGAAAATTATAAATTTCCAACCTTAACAAAAAAAAATTTAATAACCTCTTTTGTAACCCTTAGGATTTTATTCAAGTGTTTCTAATTTCCAATAACCTAGTTTGATGTTGTAACCCTTATCACCCCCAAATTTAGAAAATTAGAAAATTAATAATATTTACAAAATATTAAAGAATTTAATCCAATTAGAATTCCTTATTTCTCCTAGGTTAAATTGCAAATATTATTTCAAATTGATAAGTTATCCCTTATAGCTTTTGCTTTCAAACTCTAAGATTTAACCTTACCTTAATAATAAAATGGGATTAAACCTTACCTTTGGATGCTAAATCTCCTCACTGTTCAGTGCTATTTTTGGTTGGATATAACAACAATATTAAAGTTACCTTTGGTGCTAGAATAAATGAATATGCTTCATAATTCCTTGTCTTCAATGCTGGAACGTAAGTGCTTATGGGAGTCAAAGTCTCATTTGACCTACACTTTCTTATCTCTCGTATGGTGCTTCTTCTCCTCCTTGAAATGCACTTTCTCCTTCTAAATTCAGGTGTTGGTTTATGACAGTGCTTTAAATGTACTTCTTACACCTTTGAATGGTGTATAAATAGAAAATAGTCTTCTCCTTCCGAATGAGCTACGTATTGACTTCCATATTACTTGTTTGATCTCCTTGGCACCTTAAATAGGATGAGCTTCTTCCACTTTGTGACAAGTGTCACCTGAATCATTTATTTTTAGATGCCTTCAATGTAAACCTTGCAATGATGAGGTTAGTGGTAACCTCCCAAGATTTGTAACTCCTTCCAAACATGTGTAACATATTTTTGGTGAGCACTTGAGTCTTCACATATGTTGGAGAGTGTAGAGAATATGTGCCAAGTGGAACTCAAGGCTTATGCATGTAAGCCTCCCTTGTAACGTTTCTTGGAGCCTTTATATTGCCTTCTATGTAAACTTACCTTGTTTCTTGAAATGCAAGTAATATCCTAACGTTCTTGGCTGCTTCTACATATTGGCTCTTAAATCTTTAGCTCCCCTCCATGGTGGTCCTATGGTAGGTCCTTGTAGTCTTCAATGGAGGACATTCTCCTTGGAAATAGCACTTCCTTTTCCTTTGTAATATGTTGTTGGTTCGATTTTACAATAGTTGAATGCTCCCCTTTTGTCTAATTTTGATAATGCTCCTCTTATATAGGTAATTTATTTCTTGTAGGTTTCCCTTCTACGTAATCTTCGACTATTTTTGGCTCCTTGTTATGCTTCCAATGCTGCAGGTGATACATACTCTTCTAGGGCTTGATTTGAAGATTGAAAATTGGTGTTTGTAAACACCTTGACTCCTTGGACGTATGGGCTCTTCAATGGCTCCTTTATTTTGCTGGATAAAACGTCCTTGCTGCCCCCCTATAGATAATACTTTTGTCCTTCCAAAAGAACAAAAGTGGTGCTTTTATAATATATAGTGTTTGCACCAAAATAAAGAGTTTTTACGTAATCCTTTTTTTCCTTTCCTATAGATGATCCAAGCTAATGCTGATTTTGAATAGGAATTTATGCTCTCGAACCCCTTATAATTTCTTTGAATCTTGAGACTTCCATGGTCTCGATTTGAGGCTTCCTTCAAGGACTTCAATGGTTTTTTTCTTCTTCACCTTTTGATTCCAATGGTGGCTTCTATAGGCCATGAAAGTGCTGCAGATTTTGTGCTAATTTTTATGCTTTCAACAACATAAATTAATTGAGATAACTAGTTAACAAATTACCTAGTATAGTGCTTAACAATGCACCTTTTAATGGTACCAATAATCTCACCTTATTGCTCCACTAATATCTTAAAAATGCACTTAATAATTGTTAGAATATTATTATTGTTATTATGTGCACTATGCCTATAATTGACAGGTTGACATTTGTCTTCTGCCACTTGTCCCTGTCTTCAGTTTGAGTTGGAGTGGTGTCTTCTGAAAGACACTTGGAGTGGAGCTTATGACACTTGTCATATCTCCCTCCTAAGCTTGATGCTTATATATTGTAAGATAACTTGTAAATAATTTAAGGCCTTTTGTTCAGTCCCATCATCTGGTATCAGAGCAGTGAGATCAGCCTGTAAGTATTGATCTATGGAGTCAGGGAGTATGCTCTCCACTCATTGAGTGGATCAAAAACCAGACACTCCATAAGTTAATATAGAAGAGGACAATCCTCGCCATCCGAGGACATGCCTCTTTCCAAAAAAAAATTTAGGGTCTGACGTATTACTGTTTTTTTTACTAATACAAGGGAGATTGATGCCTGTGGAAGCAGACCAGGACATCTATGTTTGAAATATCTTCTTTGATATTTTTCATAATTTTTTTTAAGCTGCATTCTAGCGAATCAGATCTACAACAGCGTGGGAATTCTGAAGACGGCTTTGTTTTTTTTAGAGCGGAGAACCACCGGGTCTCTAAGCACGGCCTTGATGAGCAAATTGGTGTACCGGTCCTTGACACTTCTTTCTTTTGATTAAAGATATTCGCCATTTCTACTGCCCCCGAACAACTTGAAGATAGTGCGGACAACTTGAAGACAGTGCAGGAAGTTTTTTCGAAGCAGCTATCAATTGATCTCATCTGCAATTTCAAAAAATTTGAATAGCTCCTCTTCTGCGAATTCATCATTGGTGTGGAGTGTGATTATCCACCGGGTATGCTTCAAGGTCACCTTCCGAAATCCCCTCGGCACTAAGCTATCGTTTCATGTCTTCTTGTAACTGTAGCAGTGCAAAAGCCTTGTTGCTGCTGTGACTTGAACCTTTATGAAGTGTCGTCTATTTCTGAACCATGCAACTATAAATGGTACACCCAAAGATATCACAATTTAGGGATTTTTGAATTTTTTTTTCCTGCCTGAAAGGTCTTGTAACGATACAAATTGTTTATATACTGTAATTGGACCGTCAAGACCGCCTAAACCCCTGTTCGCGCGACTCAGGTTACAAAAAAAAAAAAATTTGAAAAGAAAAGGGAGATTGCTGTGTCGTGTGTGCGGAACCTCTCGAATTGTTGGCATATGGCCCCTGGCAAGTTTGCGCTTTATTCTTGGTGACAATGTTGTTGCATTTGTAAACTACATACTAGTTAAGACGATCTTTCAAAATCTGTGCAAGTTTTTTCCATTTCCTTCCGGACAGCCTTCATTTTTTGTCTGTCTTCAGGTCTTTTGGATACATTCGGAAAAACCTTCTCAAAATAGCTGACCCGCAGACCCGTCCAAGGCTACTTTTCCATGCCCGCAGACCCATCCAGGGTTAATTTTCCATGCCCGCATACCCGTCCAGATATTCCATAGACAGCATCAACCCCACAAGCGTCGCTGGGTCAATCATTGTTTCCGTTGACACGCCTGTTTTTCCATTAGATTCATATGCTGAACGTTGTGCTGGATCACTGAGAAATTGCCGAGCGCCGGGCTTGAACTGATCGTCTGCGACAAATTCAACGGGATTTAATATGGTGAAGGATTTCGAGTATTACGATGTGCTAGGCGTCAGTCCAAGCGCCACCGAGGCCGAGATCAAATATTGAAACTTGCACACGTGCCCTGAAGTCATTTCAAATATTGAAATAAATCCCTTTCGCAGATAGTCTAGTAAGTGTTGATAAATTCCTATGAGATATAATCAAGCAAGCAAAATTTTATAAAAACTCCCAAGTTAAGCATTCTTTTGGAGAGAAGCACTCGGATGGGTGACCATTTGAGAAGTCCCGGAGTTGCACAAAAGCACTCGGATGGGTGACCATTTGGGAATGTCCCGGAGCTGCACATTTTTTCAGGGCCTTTGTTTTTTGCTTGTTTGAAGCATCAATTTGTATCCGACTATAGGCTTATATATAGTCGTTGGAAAGAGAATTTCGAGGGGGATCCATTGGTGTAATTATTTTTCAGTTTTGAGATCATTTACTCAACTGAATTTTAAGTCAAAAATGATATTGTAAAAAGAGTGCATTTTCGGTTGCATCCGACACTCTTGGTTCATAAGTTTGACAAGCTTTAAGAGGCACAATTTTAAGTCTTTGGGGAGGACATTCTGCCAAGTCCTATATTGAATTTGGGGGCAATCTTGTAAAAGGAGGCATTGATATTGTCTCATATTTTGGAGGCACATTTGGGGCTAATTTGTTTTTTAGCCAAGTTCTCAATACAAATCATCAACTTAAGGGGTGATTTAGGACCCCTTGTCCCTTTGTCGGTGGATTCATTTTGTGGCACTCTCTTGGCCCCTAGGTGTTTGTTGCTTGCATCTTCTATTTTGGGCTTTGACTACATTTTATGCTTCTTATTACCCTTGCATGACTTTGGGTTTATAATTGTAATCAAGTGTAGTTCATACACACTTGACACTAAGCCATATACAAGCAAGACAAACACAGCATTTCCAGCATTTAAAAAATACATTGGCACATCTATTGTAACAATTCTACAAAAAGCAAGCATCACATTTTTATAAACCGCCTATGTTCCATGTATCAACTGCTCAAATACTTATAGTCTCCCTCACGTAAGGGCGGGTATATTGAGTAGTTTGGTATAAAGGTCTGGCAGGTTATTCCCTTTTAGAATTGCCTATGTTCCACGTATCAACTGCTCAAATACTTACAGTCTCCCTCACGTAAGGGCGGGTATATTGAGAAGTTTGGTATAAAGGTCTGGTAAAATTCTAATTCTTACTCTCTTTGGATAGAAAAAGGCACTTATGTTCAACTTAACCCTCCCACTGTTGGAAACTCTTGAAGATTCGAGTGGAAAAACTAGGCGAACCCTCCTCTGGATCTTCGACGGTGTACCCTAGATTTTTTTGAGGGCTCTAATTTGGCATTTGTCGTACTTACTTCATCCTTTGTTGAGCTCCCTTTTCTTTTGATCCTTTTCTAAATCATGGCTACCACAAATCTATTAAGTGGACTTACAAAGAAACTTGAAGGAGCACAAACTTTTGCAAATTGGAAGTATGAGATGGAGTCAATATTAATGATGAATGACATGTGGGACTTTGTGAGAGATAGGCAGGCTGATGAAGACCCACTCACTGCACCTACAGACCCTAAAGAAAAAGCACAATTTGACAAGAATTCCAACATAGCTTTAAGTTTAATCAAGCTAGCTACAGGAATTCAATGCGAGAAAGCTGTAAGGGCTGCAAAAACACCTAAACAAGCATGGGATGCTCTCAATAGATTGTTTGATAGGCCAAGTCAAGATAATATTTTGTATCTCAAACAAAAATTGCACAATCTATGTATGAAAGGCTCACTTACCGATTATCTTATGGAAGTGAAGTCTATTAAAAATGATTTCTTAGCTGCTGGTAAAACTCTAGATGATAATGAGTTAATTCCAATAATGTTGCATGGTCTTCCTTCAAAGTTTCACTCCTATGCTACCATGTTAGATTTGAGTGGTAAAACAATGAATTCAACACTTGAGGATATTGAGATCCTACTTAAGAAGCATGAGCAAGCCCTAATCAAAGATGAAGAAATTGAAGCCACATCAGCAGCTTTTGCCACCAAGGCAACTTTACGGACTAAACAAAAAAAGGGTCAAAATCAGCATAATCAGAATCAAAGGGGTAGACCACACCAGAGATACACACAGTACCAACAACAGCCAAATCAACAGTACCATCAGCAACCACGTCAGCAACAGTACCAACAACAGCCACAACAACAGCACTACCAACAACGAGCAAAGATGGACAACAAGACCTCAAGGGGGTCAAAACAACAATCAACAAGGGTGTGAATATTGTGGAAAATGGAATCATAATATTGCTAATTGCTATCAAAGGCAAAGAGAACAGGGAGAACCACAAAATAATAATATGAACACATTGTATGCAGCCAACCAAGTTAATGTTGAAGATAAAGAATGTTGGTATATTGATTCTGGAGCAGCAAAGCACATGACAGGAAGGCAAGATTGGTTGACCAAGGTTCAGCCCACATCAAACCAATTCATTACTTTTGGTGATGAAAGTGCTCTACCCATTGAAGGTGTTGGGGAGGCACCACTTACTTTGCATGATGGTAATAATGTTCCTCGCAACGAGATGTTTTGTATGTGCCTGGTCTAAAAAGGAGTCTTCTTTCTATTGGACAACTTACTGATAAGGGCTATAATGTCTATTTTGAAAAAGAAAAATGCTACATTAAGGAACCCAATGGCAATGTCAAGGCCATGGGACTGAAAAAGGATGGTGTTTACTACCTCCTTACAAAATCTGTAACACAAACATCTTTGCATACAACAACTACTTTCTCTTTGGAGTACATGTGGCATGAAAGATTGGGACATTTAAATTTTAATAATCTTCAAATGATGGCTACAAAAGGATTAGTTAAAGGACTTCCACATCTTAAGGAGTCAAAATGTTTTTGTGAGCCATGTGTAATAGCCAAACACCACAGGCAACCATTTGAAACAGGAAAGGCATGGAGAGCTAATAGACCTTTGCAATTGATTCATTCAGACATTTGTGGGCCAATGTCTGTTCAATCTTATACGAGGGCAAAATACTACATCACTTTCATTGATGATTACAGCAGAAAGGTATGGATCTACCTAATTCAATATAAGTGGCAAGCCTTTGATAAGTTCAAAGAATTCATGGCACTTGTTGAAAGAGAAAGTGGCTATCAAATCTCCACCTTAAGATCAGATAATGGTGGAGAATATGTTTCTAATGAATTCTTTAATTTTTGTAAGTATCATGGGATAAGGAGGCAATTCACAACCCCTTATACCCCACAACAAAATGGAGTTGTTGAGAGGATGAATCAAACAATCACAAATAGGGCAAAATCAATGTTACATGCTGCTATATTACCTAACTCATTTTGGGGAGAAGTTTGTTCTTCATTGCTGCATACTTGACTAATAGGTCATACACAAAGGCCTTACATGAAAGAACACCTGAAGAAGCATGGACTGGAAGGACGCCCTATGTGGGCCATTTGAGAATATTTGGATGTGATGCCTATGCTCATATTCCTCATAAGAAAAGGAAGAAGTTTGATGATAAGAGCCAAAAATGCATCTTTGTTGGCTATAGTGATAGTGCCAATGCATATAAATTATATGAGCCTATTTCCAAGAAAATCATTTTATCTAGGGATGTTACCTTTCATGAGTATCCCCCATCTAATCCTCCTAAAGCCCCCACTTTAGAAATAACTAATGAAATAGTTGCTCCATTCATGCATACAATATCATCTACTTCTTCTCCTTCACTCATAAATCAAGAAATTCATCCACAAGAAGAACTTCCTACAAATGATCCATGTCCTCCACCTCATCCTCCTAATGATCAAGTAACATCATCCAATCCTTTACCCAAGTGGGTTCAAGCCACAATAGAAGAAGCCCAAAATCATTTGCCCACCTATACAGGAAAAAGGCCTTCAGCCCTAAGACACCAAGTGAATTATGCCCTAATGGCCAAAGTCCTTAGCCAACCTTGAACCTTCTAATGTCAAAGAAGCACTTGGTGATCCTAAATGGGTTCATGCCATGGATCAGGAATTGGATTCCATTGAAAGGAATCACACTTGGGAGTTAGTTGATTTACCCAAAGGAAAATATACCATAGGCACAAAATGGGTATACAAGGCAAAATATAAAGCGAGATGGCTCACTAGATCGCTACAAGGCTCGCCTAGTAGCTCAAGGCTATAAGCAACAAGAGGGAATTGATTATGAGGAGACCTTTGCTCCTGTGGCTAAGATGACTACAATCAGGACAGTTATTGCTATGGCAGCTCAAAAACATTGGCCAATATATCAAATGGATGTCAAAAGTGCATTTCTAAATGGTCATTTGAAGGAGGAAGTGTATGTGAAACAACCACCAGGATACACAGTTGAAGGCCAAAACAACAAAGTCCTCGGATTAAAGAAAGCTCTATATGGGTTGAAGCAAGCACCCCGAGCTTGGTATGCAAAGATTGACTCCTATTTTCTCAACCTTGGTTTCACTAGATCTACTGACAGAATCTACTCTCTATGTGAAACATTGGAGGAACCGCATCATCTTGGTTACATTGTATGTGGATGATCTTCTCATTACAGGTGATGATATAGAAGGAATAAGGTTGCTCAAGGAGGACTTATGCAAGAACTTTGAGATGACAGATTTAGGCCTCCTCCACTATTGCTTAGGAATAGAGGTATGGCAACAACTTGGTAAGATTTTTATCTCACAATCTAAGTACATTCGAGTCTATTTTGGAGAGGTTTCGCATGGAGGAGTGTAAGCCCTCTCTAACTCCCATGGAAACTAGATTGAAATTGCTAAATAATGATGAAGAAGAAAGGGTTGATGGTACACTTTACAGGCAACTAGTTGGAAGTTTGATCTACTTAACTTCAACTAGACCAGATATTTGCTATTCGATTGGCCTTATTTCTAGATTCATGCAGGATCCTAAGAAGAGCCATTGGATAGCAGCTAAGAGGATTGTGAGATTCCTAAAGGCCACACCTCATCATGGCCTTATGTATAAATCAAGTGATAATTTTTCTTTGATTGGATACACAGATTCAGATTGGGCCAGTTGTCCTGAAACCAGAAGATCTACATCAGGTTATTGCTTTCAATTAGGCCAAGGCTCTATTTCATGGAGCACAAAGAAGCAACACACAATATCACTATCTTCAGCAGAAGCAGAATATAGAGCAGCAGTTGAGGCAACTAAGGAGGCAATATGGTTGAGGCAATTAATTCAGGATATTGGGCTATTCATACATGGTCCAACATATATATATTGTGACAATCAAAGTACCATCAAGATGACCAAGAATCCAGTTTTCCATGCTAGAACAAAGCACATTGAGATCCATCATCACTTCATTAGAGAAATGGTCCAAGAAGATATTATACACATGAAGTATGTACCAACTCAATATCAAGTAGCAGACATATTCACCAAGTCACTTGGGAAAGACAAGTTTTCTCAGTTTAGCAATTTGCTATATCTATGTACAAGAAGTCAACATTAAGGGGGAATGTTATCTAATGTTGACTTATTAGGATAGTGCACATTAAGGGGGAATGTTAGAATATTATTATAATGTGCACTATGCCTATAATTGACAGGTTGACATTTGTCTTCTGCCACTTGTCCCTGTCTTCAGTTTGAGTTGGAGTGGTGTCTTCTGAAAGACACTTGGAGTGGAGCTTATGACACTTGTCATATCTCCCTCCTAAGCTTGATGCTTATATATTGTAAGATAACTTGTAAATAATTTAAGGCCTTTTGTTCAGTCCCATCAATAATTTCACTGCAACCTTTCAATCACAATCTAGAATGAACCCATGCATATTTCACTACAAACACATTTGTAGGATACAGTCTTATTTTTCTCTTTTTTTTCAAAGTAGAAGATAGGTAGTTGATAGATAACTCTGAAATCTAATCAACCCCTAATGTGCAAATGAACCTTAAAAAGAACCTTTTATTTTTTGCACTTTTGAAGATTGTAATTTTGCTTTCTCTTATTGCAACTTTAATCCAAATAAGGTGCTCCAATGAATCTGATAATTAATCCAATTAATGAGTTAGATAGCACCAATAGTTGCATACCTTTTTAAAAGCTTTTGTAGCTCTTTTATCGCTTCTATAGAGGATGTGGATCTTCTGTTTAAGATCACCAAGTTGTTGCTTTGAGTAGGATCTTGTAGTTTTTTGTAGATTGTCTTGAATAGATCCTTCACCAAAAGATGATCTCAAACTTTCTTTCACAAGCCTAATATTTGGTGGTTTGTTCTCCTCCTTCTACTGTAGATTTGGAGAATTATTTCTCTTTGAAGTGGTGCCTTCTTGCTATTAGAGGTAATCTTCAAATCTCCTATATTTTGTGAGCTTCTTCTATATTCAAGTCTTCTTATCAAATTCTGACTTCAAGCAGGATCTTCTTATTAAGATTTTGAATGTCTTGAGATCTTTTACTGGATTCTTCTTTTGGAATTTGGCACTCCTTGCCAAATTATTCTTCTCGTATTTGGCACTCCTTGCCAAATTCTCCTTCTGTTGGGCTTATTTTCATATGGCGACAATTGTCCCAAGTCCTTCACTATCAGGAGATTCTCCTTGGTAGTGTATTTCTCTAGTGAGTTATTTGATGATTTATTTAGTAAGGCTCTCCTAGCCTTTTACTGGATGCTCAATGAGACCTTTCCAAGGTCTTTGATCTTGTAGCTTCTGCTGGTCTTTCCTTGAGACCTCTTCAACCTTCTTCTCCTGTAAGTGTTGGTGGTGATATCTTCTTCTGGATCTCTAATTCTACTTCTTCTAGATTTGAGTAGGACTCTCCTAGTACTTCTTATTCCAAGTCTAGAAGTCCTTCAATGAGATCTTCTCCTGATCTCTTTTGCTTTAGGTGTTGAATATATTCTGAAGAAGATACTCTTCCTAAATTTCTTGTAGGATGTTTTCCAGCTCACTAAATATTCTCTCCCCACAACAAAAATATTAGTACTTAAATATTAATTTGCTTTTGAATCAGATATTCTTTTCAAATTCTTCTTCAGGGTCAAGGCTTTTTGAGCCTTTTTCAATATCAAGGCTTCTGTGGCCTTTTAAGTATCAAGGCTTCTATGGCCTTTTTAGTATCAAGGCTTATGTGGCATTTTTCTTCAAGTATGGAGTTCTTCAATCTAGAAATGGAGATCTTCAGTCTCCTAACTTCTCCATGGATCTTCTCTAGAGGTATTCATTTGCAATGTTCTTCTCTTGTACAAGGAACTAATATCTGCACTATGAGGGCACACTAACCTTCGAGTAATGAAGTTGGAGTCTCCTAGCTTTCCATTGTAGGAGGATCATGAATCCTCTAAGAATTAATTATCTACAACAAAAAAACTTTGAGCAATAGTTAGCAAGTTCTAGATATTCAGGATGATCTTCACTAGATGATCTTTCAATCTAGTGGATTGAATGCTGAGTACTAGTATTCAAATTTTTTTCTTGTAAATCTCTGGAAAGACTAGTCAAACACAATCTCAGTATTTTTTGGAACTGATATTTCTTTCAGTCCTCACTTTTGATTCTCCCTAATTCTACCACCTAGATTTTTCTGAGGTATTTTTATAGTGTTTGGTCCAGCAGTGTGTTAGGTTGACAAAACACTCAGGCTTGATAATGGTGGTTTCTCTATTTATCTACACAGGCTAGATCTACTGCGGCTCTGATACCACTATTAGCTTTTGATGTAATGGCCAAAGGGAGATAACAATCATGGAATACAAAATAATATGAAAGAAATTAAATCTACTAGATGATCGAGATATGTGATAAATAGAAATAACATAAATGAATACAACATAGCTATGGAGGAAATGAACACTCCATAAATAAAGCTACTGAACTACATTGCACCCATCACCATTGGATGGTGATCTACATAGAACTGTATTATGCTCTAAGTTATTATGTCCCTGACTCTCCCTCTATTTGTCTATCATTGTATTATAATGAGACCTTTCTTATATAGGTAAAATAGGTTCCTTGGTCAACACTCTACCTAGTTGTGCAATGGATAACTTGCACATTGATACTTGTGCATTTATTATCTTGCATGAAGTAACTAGATAAATTCCCCCTAAAGTAATCTAATGTCCTAAGTATGTACCTTGGAAAATACATTTACATGATACAAATGATGTAATATACTCTATTTCTAACATTATTTTCAATATTAATAAGATATAACCACATTTTGAGATCTTGTCACTATAGAGGAATCTCAAGTGGACATGAGTGGCCAACATCCTATATTTTTGGGGCTCACCTTTCTATACCTCTATGGTAGATAGGATGCTTTCAATGGTCCCATCACATTTCTTACACTATCCTCAAATGTAAGACAATTTGACCATAGCATAGAGATTATCTATTTTTAGTCCATAAAAAAGGGGATGCCATATTTCTAACCCTACATAAGTTTGTCTATGTAGGATACTCTGGTGTAATACCTTAAATTCTAGTTATCATACCTCTACGATGCTTTAACTAGTACCTTATTGCTTAATTACCACACCTTCACAGTGGACTAATTAAGGTTATTACCACTTCACGTGATAATTCACATGGCCACCTGATCCTCCCCATTTAAGGTGTCATCAGTATATTGTCTTGCGAATGTATTCCTAACCTTTGTGGTAGGAATTATAGTCCAAGCCTCACCACTTAGGACTTTCCAAAAGTCTCCCTACTTTGGGTACAACTAAAGCTCACCGTTCAAGGTATAAAATTCACAACAACCTGCGTATTGAATCATTACAACTCCTCCTAGGCATTGGGGTCTCATATTATTAAAGGGAACATGACCTAGCTATTAAGTTTATGCCCTTTCCAAGATACCATTTTTAATCCCAAGAATACATCTTTAAAAGACCAAAACTCTCTCTTTGAAAGGAAATGATCTATTAAATTTTAAACATCATAACATAATAATTCAAATGCTTCCATTTTACCTTTTTAACATTTATTTTCCATTTCCTTTATAACAACAATTAAAGAATTTCCAAGAGGAACAACTATAACTCAAATTCATAATTTAATACACCAATTCATACTTGCAGGTAATTAAACTTTTATAATAAATATAAGTTCCTCAATAATCACAAAATACAATACACCATTCTTATTTCCATATATCATAACTGTCAAACTCTTCATATAGAAATCCTTATACAAGGGGAACATTTCATTTTCAAATATACAATTATGAAATCTATACTTCCCTTAACATCAAATCTAGATATTCCTTCTTTCCAATGCACAATGGTGATAAATTGAGGGAGTAGGACAACTCATAGATATGTATGCATTCCTACATGCTCTTTCAAAGTATGCAAATGCATCATACAATAAATAGAAGTAAATCATGCATGATAAATGAGAGAATCCCATACTTCTCTCTATATTACTTTTCCCTATCTACACAAGCCTTAGGAAAACTAATATACATGCAAATCTTGATTTCCTTCCATCTTTTCAATACATTGTATCTTATGAGAAAACCCCATAATTCTCTCTATGTTAGTTTCTCTTATCTACATAGTCCTAAAAAAAACTAATATACATACTCAACAATATTATTTAGCATTCCCATGTATTACAATAAATCAAATCTTATAGTTCCTTATTTATTAAAATAAAAGAAACTATCTATCCATTATAAAAGTAACCTTTCCATGTTCTTTTTATTTAAAAATAAACTAACTTCTATTATCTTCTTCATTCCTTCATAACGCAAGATCTTAGTTCCACGATTAAACGTATATGCAAGCTAACATGCATCATACAAATATAATCATTCAATAACATTTCAAGGTCTTAATATAATATATGTAAGCCTAACATGCATCATACAAATATAGACATTCCATAACAATGCAAGATATTAATTTCATATGTATACGCAAACCTAGTGAATGATTTGGTGGATTATCTTATACCAATCCATTGTTTATATTCCTAGACCTCACCGCCAAGAACATGTCCAAGCCTCACCACCATGAAATTTTCAAAATCCTCACCATTTAAGGTCTATCATTCATAGTACCTAGTTATTGCCTCACTGTAACTCAACTAGAATTATTATGACAAAATGTAAATTAGTTATATCGAGAGAAGCCCATGCTTCTCTTACTCATTTATGGATTTATTCCACACAAGCCACATCCAAATAAAATCATGCAAGAATAATGCAAGATCGAGATAATCCCATACTTCTCTCACTTATTTATGGATCTATTGCTACAAAAGTCATCCAAATAAAATCATGCAAGAATAATGCAAGATCGAGAGAATCCCATACTTCTCTCACTTATTTATGGATCTATTGCTACATAAGCCACATCCAAATAAAATCATGAAAGAATAATGCAAGATTGAGAGAATCTCTTACTTATCTCAATTATTTATGGATCTATTACTATACAAGTCTCATCCATAAATAATTAATTGATAAATAAAGATATTATTTAATCAAGGTTTCCTATTTTAAATCAATAGCTTTTAAGCTTAAAGTTATTGATAAAATAATCAAACGTAATATTACTTAATAAAAATATTTCATTTTAATCAATAGCTTTTAACCCTAAAACTATTGATAAAATAATCAAACGTAACATTACTTAATAAAAATCATTTATTTTAATCAATAGCTTTTAACCCTAAAACTATTGATAAAATAATCAAATGTAACATTACTTAATAAAAATATTTCATTTTAATCAATAGCTTTTAACCCTAAAACTATTGATAAAATAATCAAATGTAACATTACTTAATAAAAATCTTCCATTTTAATCAATAGCTTTTAACCCTAAAACTATTGATAAAACAATCAAACATAACATTATTTATTAAAAATCTCTTATTTTAATCAATAGTTTTGACCCTAAAACTATTGATAAACAAGGTAATCATTTAAACAATAAAGTAAGCGAAAAGAGATTATTCAACATTTTCATAGATGAAAACAAGGATTCACTTTTCAAACTGTATATAACCAAATAAGATTACCGCTTTCAAATGTTAGCTTTTGATGTAGCAAGTAATGGGAGATAGCAATCACAAGATGCAGAATAATATGACATAAAGTAAATCTATGAGATGACTGAAAATATACTATAAATAGAAATTATGGAAATGTATACAAAGTAGCTATGGAGGAAATGAACACTCCATGAATAAAGCTACTACTCAAGAATGAGCTTTGAGCATATCACACTCCATCACATTACATCACACTCTACTACATCACACCACACTATTCTACACTACTTCCTATTGCTATATCATGCTCTATGTCTATGGCCCTTTATATAGGAAAATAGGTTCCTTGGCCAACACTCTACCTAGCTGTGCAAGGGACAACTTGCACATATACAACTTGCACATTGACACTTGTGCATTTATTACATTGCATGAAGTAACTAGATAACTTCCCCTAAAGTAATCTAATGTCCTAAGTATGTACCAAGAAAGGTACATTTACATGATCCAAATGATGTAATATAATCTATTTCTAACACCCCCTGTATTACATTATTTGGATATTGAAGACTTTAGTCTTCAATGTGGATCTTCTTCCATTGAATGATATTTGACTTGTTTAGGTTCATCATCCTTGTCTTCTATCCAGCCACCTTTATTATTTTCTTTGCAAGTATCTTCATTTGGTTCTGAATGTTGATGATTGAGTAGAGCATGGTGCACTTGTCCTCTCATCTTCTTGATTTTGATTCTTCTATGCCCGCCTTTGTGATGTACTAGTTCTTCATTTTCTTGAACCTGTTCCTTTGAAAATATGTTAGCATCATTATGAGACATCACAATATTTCATGAGATTTTCATTGAATCCAAGATATATGTATTTCCATGGATTGATCCTATCACTTTTATTTCTCCTTGATTCATGATGAGACATGTATTGATTCCATCCATATATCCAAAGTTGATCATATAGTTATCTTCTACTAATTTTCTTATTGATATGAGATTGAATGTTAGTTCAGGAACATACAATACTTTTTGTAGTAGAAGATTTGGAAATGATCTGCTTGGTGTTACACATCCATATCCATGTATGGGATAAGTTTGGCTATCTACAATTCTTAGTCTGTAGCCTTTAGCATTTTCAAGATAGTCGAACCATTGTATATTTCTTATCATATGATGACTGGCCCCTGAGTCAATGTACCACATGTTTTCATGTCTTGTAGACTGATTTCTATTGGAGCAAATTTCACATTCATTATATGACATTCCTTTTTCCATTTGAAGAGTGTTGCTTAGCATGCTAGTAGTCATTTGTATTACCTGTATTCTTTGGGATAGAGTAGTCTACCTTATAACTCCCTACTCAGTGTCTATAAAATCCCAATTAATATAAGCTTGATTTGATAAAACCTTTATTAATCCTTAGTTTTGTAGGCTTCCTTATGACTCCCAAGTAATGTGAGTGTATACTCTTAAGGATTTTTAGGTTTTGAAGAAAGCTTATATTTTGTAACTTGATAATATTTGATAGATGCTAATATTACCAAGTTTTGTAGAATACCTTATGACTCCCTAGTATGCTTTGGATAAGATATAGTGCTTTTGTAAATTATAGTTCAATATTTGGTTGATTTTGTAAAGTTTTGTAAAAAATCAACTTCTAATATCCCTTATTGCTCCTATTGAACTAAGCACCTTTTCCAAATTTTAAAGAGGTTATAATGTTGGATCTTTTGTCTCCTTTTGAGAAGTTTGAGACAATAATTTTATAAATTTCCAACCTTTGAAATACTATGATAAACCTCTCTTTTAAATAACCCTTTGGGAATTAATTTAAGTGTATCTAATTTCCAATAAATTAATTTTATGTAGTAACCCTTATGACTCCCTAATTTTTGGAAAAATTAGACCACAATAATATTTTCAAAATATTAAATAATCTAACCCAAGTAGAATTCCTTATATCTCCTAGGTTAATTTACAAATATTATTTTAGCTTGGTAAGTTATCTCCTATATATTTTGCTTTCATAATCTCAAAATTTATCCTTGATTTTAAAACCTTATATCTCCTTTATTTTAAAGCAATATTAAATGATATAAATTACTTACCTTAGCTCCTTTATCACCATACTTGAATGGCTCTGAATTTGATTGGATATAACAATTGCAATACGTAACTTTTGGTGCTTGAGATGATGAGTGTGGATTGGTTCGACCTTGTCTTTAATGTTGGAGTGAAGAGCACTACATATTTGAGAAGGTTTGACCTTATTTTCTAGGAGCCTTTAATGCTCCTCCTTCCTTCCTTCCATGTTGTGCTTCGAATGTGTTTCACTGCACTATTCTCTGTTGGATGCCTTTGACTATGCTATTCTCTCTTCTTCACCTTGTGCTACTTCATGTTTAGATGCCTTTTAAGGTGGTGAAGGCTTTGATAAGTGTCACTAAGTATTATGTATGAGCTCTCTCCTTTGTAATGTAATAATCCTTTAGTAACGCTCTACTAGCTTCTTGGTCACCTTGTAATGCATGAACACTTGTGTGAGCGCTTGTAACTCCTTCGTGAGTTTTCTTGGATGTTAAGAAATGGATGGTACCTTAGAGAATCCATGCCAAGTGGCTTTCAACCTTTCTGCATGGAGTTCTTTCATTGTAATGCTTCCAAGGAGAGTATAACTCCTTTTTGTATGCCTCTTCTTTGCTTGCTATGTTTCTTGGAGTGCAAGCAATCTCTTCTCTTGTTGGTCGATCGTTGAGGTGATTTTGGAGCTTCGAATGGCATTGTAGGTGATTCTTTTGGTGGATAATCTTCACCAAGCTAGCAATCTCTGAATATATCACTTATTCTCCTCGTTCCTTGTTCCCTTCAATGTGCTCCTTTTACGTTGTTCATCCATATTGATTGAGGTAGAATCTACCACATTTTTTCTTGTAAAAGAGAGCTCCCTTTCTATCTATGTAAATGTAGGTTGATGATCGACTGATATGTGCATTGCCTTTTGCAGGTTCATCCATCCAAGATGTGAAGTGTGAGCCCCTTCGAATGGCTCCTTGTGTCATGGATGAGGAGTGCTTGATATTCAACCTTTCTTGCTTGACGTTCGACCTTTCTTGGCTGGATTTCCCTATAGTTTTTGTGCCTTTAGTGGCACCTTCAATCTACCCTTTTCCTACAAATAATGTAGTGCAATACCTTGTAATCTTCTATGAGAATAATACGTTCTTATTGCACCCTTTTTGCACTCCTTCTTGTAGGTCTTGTAGTCTGATTTTGTAGCAGATTTTGAATGCACAAATGAGGGTTTTGAGGACATCCCTTTGGATA
This sequence comes from Wollemia nobilis, assembly GCA_028583015.1. Taxonomy (NCBI): domain Eukaryota; kingdom Viridiplantae; phylum Streptophyta; class Pinopsida; order Araucariales; family Araucariaceae; genus Wollemia; species Wollemia nobilis. The sequence goes on along the minus strand of JAQPPZ010003286.1, from coordinate 2,793,414 downwards.
GACTCCTTACCCTCTTTTCTTGGATATTTAATGATAGATCCAAGCTTTACAAATGTTGTAGATAGAAGCTTTTTTTCTGCTGCACTTAACCCTGTAGTGCTTTGGATTTGAGACTCACCAAGTCTCAATATTTGAAGCTTCTTTTGGTTAGTTTTTATTCACTTGTACTAACCAATTTTGGTGGCTTCTATTGGCCACTATGAGTTGCAGATTTTTGTGCTTTAAGAGTGTCTTTAGACACTTGATGCAAACTAGATTTTGTACCCTTCTCAAAAGCACAAAACTAATTTCTTTTGAGAGTAATAATAGTGCAAATGAATCTAACAATATTTTACTTTTAATGCACTAATAATTTCACCTTATCACTCCAATCAACTCTCAAGAATAATGCACTTAATCAATTTACTACAACTAATCAAGAATAATCTGAAATGAATCTTCAAGAATTATTCTGCAATTCTCTTATAAGCAAGGTAGTAGGAGCTAGTCTTCTTTTTCTTTCCAAAGTAGATGATAGGTAGTTGATAGATAGTTTGAAATTCTGAAATCTAATCAACTCCTAAAGTGCAAATGAACCTTAAAGAAACCTTTCTCTTTTTGCACTTTTGAAGACTGTAATTCAATTCTCCTTATTGCAACTTTAATCCAAATTAAGGTGCTTAAAAAAATCTGATAAGTAATCCACTTTAATGAATCTACTTGCACCAATAGTTGCTTACCTTTTTCTGAAAGCCCTTTTCACCACTTCTGTAGAGGATGTAGATCTTGGTGTCTAAGATCACCAAGTTGCTACCTTGAGTAAGATCTTGCAACTCTTTGTAGGCTACCTTGAACAACTTCATCTTCACCAAAATATGGTCTCAAACTCTCTTTCACAAGCCTAGGATTTTGGTGGCTTGTTCTCCTCTTGTAGTCTCCTCCTTTTTCTGTAGATTTGAAGAGATATTTGTTTCTAAAGTGGTGCCTTTTTCCTATGAGAGGTAATCTCCAAATCTCCTGGATTTGGTAGGCTTCTTCTGTCTGAATCTTCCTTCAAGCTTCTTGTTGAATTCTGACTTCAAACAGGATCTTCTTCTCAAGATTTTGAATGTCTTGAGGTCTTCTGATATTTGGCACTCCTTGCCAAATTTTTCTTCTTGGGCTTGTTGTCGGATGGCGATAATTATCCCAAATATTTCACTATCTCCAATAGTGAATTTCTCTAATGAGTTCTCCTTGGAACTCCTTTGATGATATCTTTAGTAAGTCTCTCCAAGCCTTTTACTGGATGCTCATAGAGACCTCTCTAAGGCCTTTGATCTTGTAGCTTCTTCTGGTCTTCCTTGAGACCTTATCTTCAACCTTCTACTTTTGGAAGTGTTGGTGGTGAGATCTTCTCCTGGATATCTGATTCTGTTGCTTTTAGATTTGATCAAGACTCTCCTAGTCCTTCTAAGTTTAGAAGTTCTTCAATGAGATCTTCTCCTGATCTCTTTTGCTTTAGGTTTTGGATTGATTTTGAAGAAGATACTCTTCCTAACCTTTTTGTAGGAAGCTTTCCCAACTCATTAAATCTCCCTGTTCCTACAACAAAGTATTAGTACTAAAATCTACTTCTGAATTAGATACTCTCTTCTAGAGTCTTCTTTAGGATCAAGGCTTCTATGGCATTTTTTAGTATCAAGGCTTCTATGGCATTTTCTTCAATATCAAGGCTTCTATGGCCTTTTCTTCTAGATCAAGGCTACTATGGCCTTTTCTTCTGGATCAAGGCTTCTATGGCCTTTTTTGATTAAGGCTTCTGTGGCCTTTTTCCTTGTGAAGTTTCCAATCTAGCAATGGAGATCTCCTATCTCCCAACTTCACCATAATTCTTCTCCAGAAGTCTCTTCTGTAGTATTCTTCTCTTGCAACAACTAATCTCTACACTATGAAGGCACTCCGACCTTCGGGCAATAAAGTTGAAATCTCCTAGATTTTTATTGTAGGAGGTGTCCCAATCATCTGAGAATTAATTCCCTATAATAAAATAAACTTTAGGTAAATTTCTCCAGATCTCTTAGATGAGCTTCACTAGTTGATTCATCAAACTAATGGATCAAATGTTGAGTCCTAGTCTTCACGAGTTTTCCCTTGTAACTCTATGGAAAGACTCTAGCCATATGCAATCTCAATATTTCAGAAACTAAGATTTCTTTTAGTCCTTACTTGTGGCTCTCCCTAATTCTACCACCTAGACTCTTCTGAGAATTTTTTATAGTGATTGGTCCAATGGCACATCAGGTTGACAAAAACTCAGGGTCAATGATAATGGTGGTTTTCCTATTGATCTACCATAGCTCTGATACCACTGTTAGCTTTTGATGTAGCATGTAATGGGAGATAGCAATCACAAGATGCATAATAATATGACATAAAGTAAATCTATGAGATGATTGAAAATATACTTGTTGTGGCTGCTCCACAACGTACCCCAAAATTGGGGACCCACCTTTTTTGCATGTTTTCCAAGAAGACCGAAGTGGCCCATATGCTAAAGATCAAAGAAAAAGCAAAACACCACAAGGAGAAAAAGTGTCGCGATATCGCGACATGTTGCATTTTCATGGTCCAAAGCAAAGGGAGAGAGCAAGGAGGAAAAAGTGTCACGATATCGCGACATGTTGCATCGTCACGGCCAAAAGAGAAAAAGTGTCACGATATCGCGACATGTTGCATCATCGCGGCCAAAAGAGAAAAAGTGTCACGATATCACGACATGTTGCATCGTCACGGCCAAAAGAGAAAAAGTGTCACGATATCGCGACATGTTGCATCGTCGTGGCCAAAAGAGAAAAAGTGTCGCGATATCGCGACATGTTGCATCATCGTGGCCAAAAGAGAAAAAGTGTCGCGATATCGTGACATGTTGCATTATCGCGGCCAAAAGAAAAGTGTCGCGATATCGCGACATGTTGCATTGTCGCGGCCAAAAGAGAAAAGTGTCGCGATATCGTGACATGTTGCATTTTCATGGCCAAAAGAAAAGTGTCGCGATATCGTGACATGTTGCATTTTCGCGGCCAAAAGAGAAAAAGTGTCGCGATATCGCGACATGTTGCATGTCAGGCCAAAAGAGAAAAAGTGTCACGATATCGCGACATGTTGCATTTCGTGCCAAAAGAAAAAGTGATACGACATGGCTTGAAAAAGAAAAGTGTCGCGATATCGCGACATGTTGCATTTTGTGATTCAAAAGGGAAAGAGAGAAACAAGAAGTGTCACGATTTCGTGACATGTCCGATTTTGCCAAGGTAATGGACTGCATAGTGACGTGGACATAAGGACAAAATCCAATGAATAAGACAAAACGTTACATAAGGAATCTTTAATGATTTGAAATCATTTAAGATGGTCGTTACACATAGAAGGAAATGGACGCAAGCCCATGTGGAGAAAATGAAACGAAGGGCCACAAAATAGGAACGAAAAGTTTTTGGAAACCAAAACGCATGCATGCACAAGGGAAGGTGAAACGAACAACCATTGGAAAATGAAACGAAAAGCTTCTTGAAAAGTTTTAAATATGCCAGGCAAGGATGTTTTGAGGGGTTGGAAATTGCTGCGAGCAGAGTTGCAGATTTGAAGGCAAGAGGGCCATTCTGGACCTGTTTGAGTCATTTTTCTTCCATGGACTGGTTTGGGAAAACCATAAATTTTGCTATTGTAAAATGACACATTTTTAATGCAGAAGTTTTTAGAAATTTGCATCTTGTGGGCAAGAAAGAAGGAGATTCTCTTTGCATGCTATGGATTTAATGTCTATTTCTTTTCTCTTTTTCATATTTCGAGTTTGTAGATGGAGTTAATGCAAGTTTGCTTGGTTGCTTCATGTGAATGCTTGAACCTGAAATTTATTTTAAACCCTAGGAACCAACACTTAGTCTATGGGGATTGTGCTTGTTTTGCAAGTCCAATAGGTTAGGTTGCATGCATGGAGACCTCACATCTTCGGTTTTGTCGAAATAGGATAGCATCATACTGAATGCATTTTATTTTCAGTTTTCTGCATTTCATTTTCATTTTTCTGCATTTTATTTTTCCAGAAATTTTAACTTATTTTAAATTTTCAGGCATTAAAATAAACATTTAAAAATTTTCAAAATCCAAAAAAAACAATGAACAATCACTAAAGTTTCATGGTGAAATAAACCAACATTGCCCCTTGTTTACAGTTACTTGCAATCACTAAGGTGTTCCAAGCATTTAAATTGAATATCTTTATTTGAGATTACTAATACACATATGCAAATGCTAATACAACGGAGACCTTGGAGAAGTTGTTTATTTAACTTCTTTGCAAGAGGGGATTTGGAACCCAAATCCTAAAGGAGAGTGTACTTTCACAATTGGGTGAAAATACCACTCAACAGATTGGCGCTAGAAGGAGGGCCTGAATTGTTTTATTTCATAGTGATTTAAATGCTATAGGGATTTAAATTTTGAATATTTCATGCCCTATTGATTATTATCTTTAGCCCTCTTTTAACAACACAACCTTGTAGTGTTAAAAGGAGGACATGAATCGCTATGCATTGTTCTAACGCTTTTGATTGTTCATACAAGAATAATGTGTTTTGATTTGATTTTGAAAAAATTTGGTCTTGACTAACGAGGTTGTCTCCATGCAATTACTTTCATTTGATTTTAATGGATACATCTCTTGGTTGATGCTGACATGATTATTAATACGTTACATGTTTGATATTTGCTAGTCAATTTCATGCTTATTTGTAAGGAATTATTTTTTGTCTAAAATGTATTTGTTGTCGGTATTATGCTCTTCACTTGCGTGTAATGCGATCTTGTGAATCATAAAGCCTACAACACTAGGAGTATGCTCTTCACTTGCGCATATGCGATCTGGTGAATCAAAAACTTACATTTTTAGAATACTGCTTTGTCATGGTTCCTTCTTTCATTCATGACTAACAAATTGATTTTGAAGTTATTCTTTGAATTTCATTAATTGCAGGATTTTCTGTGTGTCGCAGGTTTTCTTTGAGGTATTGAGAGTTTTGTCAGGTTTTGTAGGGTAGTTTCATTTACAAGCTGGACCCACCGCATCGCATCGCAACTAGGTCCAAAACAACCGAGGAAACCATATTCCAAAGCCTCTCACTCACTCATAGGAATCCAAGGAATAAAACCGAGCAAATTGTGGTCCCACCAGATATTCTTGTTACAGAAGATCCTTCTGTTTCAAGCGCATCTAGCGGACTTGCACCGGTGGTGTCATTTGCCACTAGTGTACCAATTATCAGTACCATTTCCATGGTTCTTGTAGGGTTATCATCATCGATTTTGAATCAAATGGCCCAACCTCCACCACCTCCTTGGTACGGAGCCCATAACATTCCTTTGAATATTGCAGGGGATATTCACGAGATCCCTAAGAATATAGAGAGATTTTTGCCCAAATACAAACCGGATGGCCCAAGGACCGCAGAAGAACATATTCAGGCCTATAGGGATGTTTTGATAAGATTGCAAGTTCAACATGAAGATGTGGCTTGTAGACTCTTCCCCATGAGCCTAGACCAAGTGGCTTACGAATGGTATATTTGCTTACCTCCTCGGTTCCATTACGTCATGGACGCAAATGGAGGATGCTTTTGTCAACCAATTCAGGTCACCATTAGATCCCACAATCATCTATAATCAGTTCATTACATGCAAAAGAGGCCAGGGTGAGCCAATCCAAACTTTTAATCAGAGATTTTAGAAGTGCTATAATAGAGCAATTCGACATTTTGCCATTGATCCCGTAGTAGCTTTGCAAATATATTTTGGGGCATTGGATCCTATGACGACAATGTTTGCAAGGCGAAATCCTCAAGTTACCATGCTTGCTCTAGCCTACAATGAAGCTATGACCATTGAACAACAAATGACACCACAGGGTTATGGGTTTTCCCAGATGCCTATGGTAGGACAATATGGTCCATATGGTCAAGCTCCTATGATGAATCAGATCATGGCACCACAAATATCAGGCATAAATGCTTTGCCTTATCAACAACCATATTCATCAACACCCGCTTACGCACCCAATCCAATTTTGATTCGAAAAGTGTGAATCCCTACGCAAATCAAGTGGCTCAAAATCCAACTCAAATGTTAAGTCAAGATCTCACCAATTACGCAAACCCTACTGGAACTAGCAATAACATAGCTCAACCAAAAGAGATTTATTCAGAGGTTGAAGAGCTCAAAAAGATAGTTCACAAATTGAGTAATGATTTGGTTCAAAAATAGAAGTATGAATCCCATGCCCCTCACCCAAATCGAAATTTCAACAATAGAGGGAGACAGTGGAATACGAAGCCAAACAATGGGGGTGTGCCTTCCCCTATTGCTAATCAGATAGATACTTCTGGAGGACCAAGTCACTCTAGTTCCATTCTTAATATTTCTGATTTTGCATGGGAAAAGGGGTGTAGATTGCATAATACAAAGGAGCATAATGAAAGGAATTGTCCCGAAATTGCTAGGTATACCCATTGTCTCCAAGCTCAAGTGGATGATTTGGAACTTGTGCCAAATAAGGGTCCACCCCAACATCAACAAGGAGAGGACAACATTTTGGTGGTGGAAACTCTATATCGTCAAGAGAGTGAGAATGAGGAAGGTGAAGATGAATGGGGTGAGAAACATGTTGATGAATCGAAGATGAAGAAGAAGTACTTGAGCGTCACAACTTGAACTTGGAGGATGATTACTATGATTCATGGAAGAAATGGGAAGAATATTATCAATCTAAATCTTCTAATAAACTTGTTGTGTCAATTAATATGCAGGATAACTCAATTGCTTCCTCACATGAGGATACTATAAATCCTGTACAATTTGAGAAAGTTTTGGAAGAGGAATTCGAATCTCATCAAATTTTGGAACATGATAAGGATTCTACAACCATGAATCAAGAAAGAGAGTCATTTGCTTTAGATTCCTTTGAAGGAAAAGAAATTGAAAATCTTGATCCACTTACTTGTGCTACAATGATTATGCCATTTCAAAATGAGAAAATTACAAAACCTAAATCATTTGGGTTTGATATCATTGATGATCCAATTGAAAATCTCACGTTACCCAAAACAACCCAAGTGATTGATCATGGAAATGTGTTAGTTAACCCACCCCTAGATAGACAAGACTTATGGTTTGAAAGGGATGGACATATTTTCAATTGGGTACCTAAGTTTGGTGCCTTTGATAAACGAGTCATGGAGAAAGAACAAGTGCTACATGATGATGAATGTCATGAGAGAAAAGAGGAATTTTCAAATCCTCTTCAAGTAAGGTCAAATGAAAACATGCCAAAGGTAAAATCTCACCTTTTTGGTTTCACCATGCAAAATTCGAATGAAGATTTGCCTAATGAATGGTTTGATTCAAATATTATTAATGTTATGGCTTTATTGAATGAAAATGAAAGCTTATTTCTACACCATGAATCAAAGTGCGGAATGGACATCTTAAAGAATAGACATAAAGGAATTGAATATCAATCATTGTCTAATCAATTTGAAAACTTGAAACTCCACCATAGGATTATTAATGAAACTAAATCAAATTGGTATGGTGAGAGGGGCAAGTGGAAGTTTGTTTCTTTGTTTGGTTTGATCTTGTTTTTGTTGGATTCCTACAAAACTTGGTATGCGTATCACGTCATACGTCTTTTAAAGAATTCCAATCAGGTTTGGGATCCGGGAAAATGATAATCCAAACTTTTGCACCATCTTGCATTATATTGTACATTTGTATATACTTTTGGTTTTCGTGTTTTGGTTTTGGATTGGATCTCACTTTGGTTTTAAGTTTTGTGTGTTGGTCCTTTGGACACTTTTGGTTTGTTTTAAAAAAAAAAAAAAAAGCAAGATGTCAACTTAGGTCCTTATGAATGTTGACTAAGACTAGGAGAATATGAAACATCGAAATTGTATTGCAGAAAGCTCCACGAATATCGCAAACACATTAAAGAATATCGTTTGGAACTTGTGATGCATGAAGTTGTCAGTTTTATAAATTATGGCAAAGTAGGTGGTATACTCCATCCGCATTTCAAAAGGAGCAATGCATTCATATCTCATGTTACATTCCACATTGCATATACATTTCATCTCAGTTGCATCTTCATTTCATGTACAATCATTGAAAAGGTGTCGAATCCTCTTAGGGTTATTACATAACATATATTAAAAGGATCCTAAGGTTGGGAACCGATGCCCGAACTATCTTGAACCAAGCACGTTCTACACATATTAAAGAGGATCTTGAGCAAAATGGTCAAAACCATACTTGGAAGAAAAGGTGAGGCGAAAGGAGTATTTCGTGTCTGTCCTATTATGCAACATAATCCTTAAAACAGTGGTTTTTACCACTCCCATAGTGCTTAAAGCCTAAAATCGGAGTAGTAAGGATAGGGTTAAATCCCCATCGAACTTAGGTTGAGGATCCAACTCCCCAAAGCTCCGATTTGACCTTCATGGAGTAGTAAGGATAGGGTCTAATTCTCATCTCGCTTAGGTTGAGAATCCGATTCCCCAAAGCTTCTATTTTGCCCACTCAAGAACTTGAAATTCCAAAGAAAATATTTTTCATTCTATTTTTCATTTCATTATTAATATTGGATTGGAAGGATCGTACTACATGTCCCTTGCAAGGATGGGTAGTCATCCCCAAGGTCCAAGAAATCAAAAGTAGAGCCAAATCATGGATTATGGGGTTAATCTCCATCGGGGCTATAGACGCCTGGCTGGCAGTGGAGTATGCTCATGCGTGGCAACACGTCTTGTCTAAAAGCAAGACCACTGATTGCTCAAACGGACAGGCTAGCCTGACAGTTTCATCCATAAAAGGTTAAATCATTTTGTTCAAGATGAGGTAATGAACTCCAGATCAGAGTAGTAAGGATAGGGTTAAATTCCCATCTCGCTTAGGTTGGGAATCCTATTCCCCAAAGCTCTGATTTCACTTACACTTGCACATGGGTTCAAGATGGTAGGGGCACATAACCAACTTTGGGATCTAGTAAATTAATTCAGTATACATATATTTGGTCCTAAGAGGGTTTGACAGTTTTAATATGTTTGTTCATGATACTAGAAAGTCTGAGCCTTTGCAAAGCAGGTTGTTATATCTCTAACATAGTTGTCATACGTCAAATCCTGCACAAATCATTCATAGCCTTGCATACGAATCATAAGTGAAACTGACAATGGAAAGTTGAACAAGTTTCAAATGATAGGGAATGAAGCACATTGCACACACCGAGCTGATGCTTAATAATTCTAATGCTTCATGTATTTCTCGTCTAGTTTCATTCTTGGGATATTTGTTGACGCTTGTATTTGAGTCTTGTGTTTTCAGGTTGAGTTCTCACCGAAATGCTCAGGAGCATTTTCCAATAGAGTCACCATTTGTTGTGGCTGCTCCACAACGTACCCCAAAATTGGGGACCCACCTTTTTTGCATGTTTTCCAAGAAGACCGAAGTGGCCCATATGCTAAAGATCAAAGAAAAAGCAAAACACCACAAGGAGAAAAAGTGTCGCGATATCACGACATGTTGCATTTTGCCAAAGCAAAGTGTGATATCGTGAATGTTGATTCGCAAGGAGAAAAAGTGTCGCGATATCGCGACATGTTGCATCATCAAGGCCCAAAAGAGAAAAAGTGTCGCGATATCGCGACATGTTGCATCATCAGCCCAAAAGAGAAAAAGTGTCGCGATATCGCGACATGTTGCATCATCGCGGCAAAAGAGAAAAAGTGTCGCGATATCGCGACATGTTGCATCATCGGCAAAAGAAAAGTGTATATGCTGTTATTGATATCGCGACATGTTGCATGTTGCGCAAAAGAGAAAAAGTGTCGACGATATCGCGACATGTTGCATATCGTGCCCAAAGAGAAAAAGTGTCGACGATATCGCGACATGTTGCATTGTCGTGCCAAAAGAAAGGTGATATCGTGACATGTTGCATTGAAAGAGAAAAGTGATATCGACATGTTGCATTTAAAAAGAAAAAGTGGATATCGACATGTTGCATTTGAAAGAAGAAAGAAAAAGTGTCGCGATATCGCGACATGTTGCATTTTTGATTAAAAGTAGGCAAGCAGAGAAACAAGAAGTGTCACGATTTCATGACATGTCCGATTTTCGCCAAGGTAACGGACCTCCATAGTGACGTGGACATAAGGACAAAATCCAATGAATAAGACAAAACGTTACATAAGGAATATTTAATGATTTGAAATCATTTAAGATGGTCGTTACACACGGAAGGAAATGGACGCAAGCCCATGTGGAGAAAATGAAACGAAGGGCCACAAAATAGAAACGAAAAGTTTTTTTGAAACCAAAACGCATGCATGCACAAGGGAAGGTGAAACGAACAGTTGGAAATGAAACATGGAATGAAAAAAAGCTTCTTGAAAAGTTTTAAATACGCCAGACAAGGATGTTTGAGGGGTTGGAAATTGCTACGAGCAGAGTTGCAGATTTGAAGGCAAGAGGGCCATTCTGGACCTGTTTGAGTCATTTTTCTTCCATGGACTGGTTTGGGAAAACCAAAAATTTTGCTATTGTAAAATGACACATTTTTAATGCAGAAGTTTTCAGAAATTTGCATCTTGAGGGCAAGAAAGAAGGAGATTCTCTTTGCATGCTATGGATTTAATGTCTATTTCTTTTCTCTTTTTCAGATTTCGAGTTTGTAGATGGAGTTAATGCAAGTTTGCTTGGTTGCTTCATGTGAATGCTTGAACCTGAAATTTATTTTAAACCCTAGGAACCAACACTTAGTCTATGGGGATTGTGCTTGTTTTGCAAGTCCAATAGGTTAGGTTGCATGCATGGAGACCTCACATCTTCGGTTTTGTCGAAATAGGATAGCATCATACTCGAATGCATTTTATTTTCAGTTTTTGCATTTCATTTTCATTTTTCTGCATTTTATTTTTCCAGAAATTTTAACTTATTTTAAATTTTCAGGCATTAAAATAAACATTTAAAAATTTTCAAAATCCAAAAAAAACAATGAACAATCACTAAAGTTTCATGGTGAAATAAACCAACATTGCCCCTTGTTTACAGTTACTTGCAATCACTAAGGTGTTCCAAGCATTTAAATTGAATATCTTTATTTGAGATTACTAATACACATATGCAAATGCTAATACAACGGAGACCTTGGAGAAGTTGTTTATTTAACTTCTTTGCAAGAGGGGATTTGGAACCCAAATCCTAAAGGAGAGTGTACTTTCACAACTGGGTGAAAATACCACTCAACAATACTATAAATAGAAATGATGGAAATATATACAAGGTAGCTATGAAGAAAATGAACACTCCATAAATAAAGCTACTACTCAAAAATGAGCTTTGAGCATATCACACTCCATCACATTACATCACACTCTTCTACATCACACCACATTGTTCTACACTACTTTCTACCACTATATCATGTTCTATGTCTATGGCCCTTTATATAGGAAAATAAGTTCCTTGGCCAACACTCTACCTAGTTGTGCAAGGGATAGCTTGCACATATACAACTTGCACATTGACACTTGTGCATTTATTACATTGCATGAAGTAACTAGATAACTTCCCCTTAAAGTTATCTAATGTCCTAAGTATGTACCAAGAAAGGTACATTTACATGATCCAAATGATGTAATATAATCTGTTTCTAACATCGAAGATCCAGTGAAAATATCTCAGTTGTCTAAAACTTCAAGCCTTCCTTATTTTCTTCCAAAATGTCGTTCTCTTCCTTATTCTCTTTTTCCTCTCTTTTTTGTTTCCCTTTCCCCATTCTTCTTTATTACTTGCCTTGTTCATTATAAGAGAAGATAATGATTTATTTTCAAAACTCCCATTGAAAATGAATTTTCCAATATTATTATTATTCTTCCCTTTTAATAATAATAACAACTACTTTTTTTTAATAAGCTGTGTGGCTTCTATTGGGGGCCACTCTCATTTTTGCACTTCAAGCTCTTAAGTGTAATATTTAGTTGTAACACATTTTGTAGGATCTTCATTTTTTGAAAATTGATTGTCATCAGTTGTTTCATAATTAGCTTCAAGAATACAATCTAAGGTGCTAATATTTTCCAAAGAAATGTTTGGATGGTATTTAGTAACCATTTGGCTTTTATCAATGATCTGATTCAAATTCTTCTTTTGGGGTTGAGTCTTCTGTTGCTTGCATGATTCCTATTGGACAATTGGTGCATCTAGAGGATGAACTTCTTTCTTTTGAACTGGGACATTTGAAGGTTTTGAATCATTCACATGTAAGGCCTTCTCCTCCACCAAGGAGGAATCATAGCATGATCGGATGATCGAGCATCTCTTCTTCAGGTGGTCATATTGTTGATAGCCATAACATCTTAGGGAGAAGTTTTCATATTCAATATTTTGGATCCATTCCCCTTTGCTTGAGGAGATAGTAATGGATTGAGGCCCAAGAACTGAAACATCCATCCAAATAGTCAATTTACTCATTAATTTTACTAGACAAATTTTCCTCTATTTAGGCATCCATATACTGGAATGCACCAATGACATTACCGATTTTGGTGAATATGTTCTCTCCCCAAAACTCCACAAGAAGAGCATAAAGATTCACCTAGACTGGGAAGCCATTAAATTCTTCTATAAAAGGGTTGAAACTAGGAGTCCAAGGTCTTATATAAACACCCCTTTGTCAAAAAAACCAATTAAATCTATAATCCATTACTCTCTCTATCTACTAAATTAGAAAATGAAACAAAAAATAAATTTTTGGGTAGGAGAGTTACTTGGAATTTTGTACTAGTCCACCAATATTTAATGTATCCTTTGAGCTCCTTGAGACCTGGTCTTTTGCCCTTGAGTTTGCAGATAATTGTTCGAGATTCATGATCAATTAGATTCAACCCAAATTCATCCTCTAAAATTTTGATAGAGGGTAGAGGTTCATCCACTCGCGAACCCAAAGATCCTTGAGAGATTTTTTTTTATCAAAGAGGCTTTCTCACATACTAAAGAGACAGTCTACGAACAACCCTATTTCTTCAACGATTGACTGCATCTAGGGTTTGCATCTCTTTCATGAATACTGTAGCCAAATTTATCGCTTTGTTCCATCGCTTGACTGCATCTAATATTTACACCCCTTTCACGAAGATTGTAATAATAATAATAGCTTGACTATATATTTTTTAATAATAAATGGATCCTACCTCATTTTGCAAGTATAAGATACTTGCAATTTGATTTCATCATCAATAATTAACTTAATCCTTCTTCTTTTTTTAAGCAAAAACCCCTTGCAGACCGCCTTGGTCTTAGAGACCACGAACAAGGGGTTCTACACCGTCAAAGTCACTCGGGAGTCGCACCCGACCCTGCTCGCACCAACATTATCAATTGGATTTTGGATACCCAATTCAGCTTTTTGGTAGGGTGGAGATTTGAACCTGGGACCTCCCTTGGAGGATTGCCCTCTCCTATCCAACTCACCTACAACACCTGGGTAATTAACTTAATCCTTTAGAGATTACATTTTGCTTTTCATTTTCTAATGTTAACATAACATTAGAAATATATGGTAATTAAATTAATTATTCCCTTAATTAAAATCATTAATATCTTATGTTAATATTAATTATTTTTTTATTGAGTAAATACTTCTTATACATATACATATCCACATTTTGGTATTAATAAAACCTCTATTTTTATTAATAAAATTTTTAATGAATCATTTGTCATACTCATTTTATAAAATAAATACATGCATCTTAACAACAAATACTTATAAACCAAACAATTGCATTATACCACCTTTTTTCCTTAAGTAGCAAGTTTTATGATGATTGCCATGTCATCACCTATCTATTAAGAACTACTCTTTTGCTCAAGCAATCTCCTATCCGGTGGTGTAATTATAACTAAACACAGTTATAAAATGCAACTACATGAGGATATTTAATTAACTTGGAGTTGTCGACGAATATATCATATGCCATCATTTCATTTTTTGGTCTCTCAATTTCGATGGTTATCCCATACCAATCCACTTGTGAGAGTACTTGATCCTACAACCATAGAATCCATCAATAATACCATATTCTAGCATACCATAAACAAAATATAAAATACAATTAAATACATAAAACAAGATTAAGCATTAATGTTCACTCATCAACACATAATCAAATTTCAATAATAAATCCTACCCAAAAAAATCGTGACAACCATATTCTTATCTCTTCATAATTCTAGTTCTAAACTTATATAATTCACAATCTTTTATAAAAAAAATAATACTTCCAAATTTGGATCTATTTTAATCTGTTTTACTTTTTTTTTTGGTAACTATTCTTTCAGCTTCTTGTCTTTCTTGAACTGTTGTTGCTATTCTTTTACAATAATTTTTTTTTAATTATTGCTACTCTTTCTTTTGTCCCTCTCTGCAGCTTTCCTTTTAGTCAATACCACGTATTAATATGCAGAAGGGAAAAATTATACAAACCAAACGCATAATAAAAAAACAAAAAAAAAAAATTGTTGCTACAATATTCAAAATTTTAATTATTAAAATTGTTTGATTACATCCAACTAAAATTCAAATGCCTTTGACAATTAAACATCCTTCACAATTCAAATGCCTTTGACAAATAAACATCCCTCACGCTAATATCAAATAAACTTTTTTTTATATTTGATTTCTGATTTATTATTATTATTTTTAATACAATCATTAAACTTATTGCGAATCATCATATCGAGTCTATTTCTACACTATAAACCAGTTTCTTATGGAACAATGGAACATATATAACAGATAGACATTAATAAAACAAATATCGAACAGGAATAGCTATTGTGAACAGTGGAAAAGCGTGTTGTAGGTGAGTTGGAGAGGAGAGTGAGTTGGAGAGGAGAGGAGAGGCAATTCTCCAAGGAGGTCCCAAGTTTAAATCTCCACCCTACCAAAAAAATGAATTGGGTATCCAAAATCCAATTGATAATGTTGGTGCGTGCAGGGTCGGGTGCGACCCGGGTGACTTTGACGGTGTAGAACCCCCTGTTCGTGGTCTCTTAGACCAAGGCGGATCCAATTGATAATGTTGGTACGAGCAGAGTCGGATGCGACCCCGGGTGACTTTGACTGTGTAGAACCCTGTTCGTGATCTCTCAGACCAAGGCGGCTTCGCAGGGTTTTTCGCTTTGGACAAGCTGTAAAGCCGTAGATATTCTGGGCATAGTGCTAATTTTGTCTTTAACCATTATCCTTCCGATTGCTCTAAGGAATTCTTTCACTGCAAATACTTCACAATAATTTGTCGAACGGTCTTGATTTATGTGTCAAGCCCTTACCTCATATATCCAGAGCCATATTTTGGCGTAGCCCCAAAAGCCCCGGGATATACGGCGTCTTGGCTTCTCCAAGATATTTCAGCACCTTTTCATGCAACTGTGCACATGAGGCTCCCAGGAGACTTTGGCAGATTGGACACAGAAACCCATGACTTGTTAGTGGAGGATCTGTCGTCTTCTCAGACCATATACAAGTGCTTGACTGGAAGCTTGCGCTTCAAAGGGAGAAAGAAGATATTGAGGCACAACTTTCAATTCAAGGAAAATACTTTGCATATTGTGGTGCAGCAATCTGAAGCAAAACAGGAACTAGACAACTCGACGCCAAGGCGGGTCCTTGGATAGGGAGAAGGAATGTCCACACGGTGTCAATAGCTGGCAGAAAAAAATCATTGATGCGTCGCATCGTACTTTGGATGAACTGAAGCAGTCTCTTTTGAGAAAGATTACATGTCGGGACACAATGATGCAAGAGGCTTACAATTTCTACAATACAACAGTAAATACCCAAACCCTAAATCCAAGAGGGGTCTAAGAAAGAGCTCTACACCCAAAATGCAGATGAGAATCAGAATTTCATTGATAATAGAAGGCCTTAAATAAGCAGGCAGAAGTAAAACAAAGTCTTAAAATCTCTTTATAACAAACCATTTAAAAACAAACAATCAATACAGCAAACATAACCAACCAAAGCTGGCACACAGACATAACCACAACCACAAGAAATTATTCCTCATCAACGGCAAAGAGAGGAAAGTTGCCCACGCTGTTGAGATTGCCAGAGTTCGTTTGGGTTCTAAACATTGAGAGTAAACCAAATTAGTTATGAGGTCAAGAGGCACCATGTTTCAGGTTCTAAATATTTAGAGTAAAACAAATTAGTTATGAGGTCAAGAGACACCATCTTTCGTGAGGTTTTGTTCCAATTAAAATTGTAAGTCTATATCACTTTACTATGGTTCAACTTTCAAGAGTTCAGACTGCCACAAGAACTGGTTTCAAACAATAAGAGACTAATATTAATATCTTAAACTAAAGCTAATATGGAACTGCTGGAACTGCTCTCCAATGAATCCTTCAGTCTGGGTTGTAGTTAACTTTGGAAAAATTCAAACCAAAATAAAACAAAATGTTAAGATCTCAAACCAAAGGTAATGCGCAACTTTTTTCAATCTATTCCTCAAACGTGGATTTAAAAGAACCTGCCCACTACAAAAGCCTTGATAAGGTGTAAAGGAATAGGAAGAAAATAAAGTTTGATACTACAAATTAGCTAATAGGTTTTACTTTTTAGTTTTGGGAATTTGGTCCACTTATACGTATATTGTCTTCAAATATTGTTGCTTTTTAAGAAATTTATAATGTCTTCATATTGTCTTTAGCTTAAGAATAATCAATGATCGATAATGTAAGAAAAGTGATCCTTTTTAAGAAAAGAATATCTAAAAACTTTAGATTTTTTTTATAGGATATTAAATCTAGATTTAAAAGAAAAAACCAATTCTTACGTATAATGTTATTTATCTTTTTATTTTTATTTTTATTATATGTATATTATAAAAATAAAAGATACAACACTTTCAATAAGATTCAGCTGTTAAACTGCATAATAACTCATGACCGTAACATTAATTGGAAGATGATTTTCTAAAATTCATCTTATCTAAAACTTCCAACATCTAAATCTTACCTAAAGCCAAATACTAGAGAGACTGATTGATTGTAATGCTTATTATTCGCAAACACTAGAGAGACTGATTGATTGTAATGCTTATTATTCGCAAACACTAGAGAGACTGATTGATTGTAATGCTTATTATTCGCAAACACTAGAGAGACTGATTGTAAGGCTTATTATTCACTTTATCTTGGAGTAATGATTGTAATGCTTATTATTCACTTTCTCTTGGAGTAAACTTAAAAAATAAATTTATATTTACAGATTTTTCTAAATAACAGAGCCTTTGAATTTGAATTCCAAGGTTCTAACTAATATTGGAGTAAACTTAAGAAATACATTTCTATTTCTCAATAATAGAGATTTTTCTAAGTAATAGAGCCTTTGAATTTGAACTCCATGGTTCTAATTTTCAACAAACAAACCCAACAGATTGTAACACCTAACCTCTGGACTAAAGAACTTGTTCTACACTTAAACATAGACTCCACAACACCATCAAAAGGTGCATTTAAATCATATTGCTAACTCGCAAAAAGACGAGCAACATTGCATCATTTTAACATTCACTGTGAATTAAATAAAACCAAACCATACATTGTTTGTTGATGCCTTAAACGATGATACAGGGTTTGAATCCATTTACCATCAGGCAAATGACTCAGTAGTTGTAAGTAAATAAATAATAAAATAAAATAATTCTTAAACTAAGGTAACTAAACATAATAATCTGCCTATAAAATTGAAATATCATACATTTGACCAGTATTCAACATTTCCTACATAACTAGTCATTTGACCAGTATTCAACATTTCCTACATTTCTGTAATATATAATAAATGATCAATTAAACAAATCAATTTCTGTAATATACAGTCATAAATAATTTGATTAAATAAATAATATTTAAAATTTGATTTTTTGTCGAAAATATACAATAAAAGCAAAAGCATACAACTGGGACACAGCAGGGACCACCCTGAACTTGGGTCTCTACTAACAGAGTCCAATACCTTTACCATTGTGATATCCCGACAAAAACATTTAAAAATGATTTGAGTGGGAAGGTATGGTATCCCAACAGACACATTTAAAAATGATAGAGTGTAAGCTATCTTCCCAGCTACATGTTGAATGAAGATAGCAGCTTAAAACAGCTGCGTTCCACAAAAACCAAAAACTATTAAACCTCCTCCCATATTTGACAGAGTACAACCTTCTCAATATTATGTTCTGCTTTTTTTTCCATTTTACTTTTCTCTTTCATAATAAAAGAAAAAAAAAAAAAATCAATGCACACAAAATAACCAAGGGCAATTGTAAACAACTGTAAAATATTGGAGACATTTTATTGTGGAAAATTGAATCATAAGATGCATGTTTTTGCTTTTGTTTGCCACGATGGCTCATCCTTTTTCTTTAGGTTCTTATGTGAAGCTACAAGATTATAGATGACAAGCACAAAAGTTAAAGTCTAAAATAAGAAAATATAACAAGCTTTTAAGGATGCAAACAAGATCTCAAATGCACAAACTGAAACTACCACAACGCATTTCTCCTTGCTCAATAGTCCTTTCTCAACAGTAGTGTTTGTACTAGTAAAATGAGAGGCACATAAACTAGCAACTAATTAAAACACTGCCAGAAGTTCCAGTTTTCAAAATAGGCAAACACTGATTTACCCCAACATATTTCAGAATGCTGCCAGCTGTTACATCGAAATTAGTTCTCTTATTCAAACTGGAAGATTTTGCTGATGAAATCAAGCTTATAACTGAAAAGAATTCTTATGTTCAAAGGGCATTTGATTCTCAGAGAACATTACCGTCAATTACCACAGAACATTAAAAACAAAATAACAAGTGCTCCAACAATTAGCAAGTATTTTGCCAGCATGGCATCATGCTCTTGTGCTCTAGTCATGTGCTGGTGATGGATGTTATGGGGGTGACCACCATGAAATGAATTTGGAAACCCATAATGAAACCCAGGAGCTGCACCATACCCCACAGCATCTGGGAATCCATGAGTTTGGAACCCAAAAAGGGATGGAAATATCCCAAAACCTGCAGAGAACGTAAAGTTCCCAAACCGAGCTGCTGCCATTGGAGCTGGCACACCTCCCATAAAACCAAATGGTGGTTGCTGCTGGTATTGATACGCGTTTGCTGGTGGAGCCGTTTCTGGCCTGTGACCAGCAGGCCTGTTGGGAATGTTTACACCAGGCACAGTTTTGGATCTTGGATCTTGGGAACCAACTTTTCCTCGCCCATACAGAGGCACAATCTTGTCCTCTTCCACCAAAGCCTTACAAACAGGGCACTCTTGACACTTTGAATGCCCATGAAGCCACTTGTACAGGCAAGGCCAACAGAAAAGATGACCACACATTGTTACAATTGGGTCCTGTGCCAATTCAAGACAAATGTTGCATTCAAAGTTTCCAGCGTCACCATTGCTGCTGCTGTTGCCAGAGGAAGTATTGCCAGGTGAAAAGTTTGAATTGTGTTGCGAGGCTGATTGAAAAGAGGATCCCTCATCCATCTCCTTAACTTCAATTCAACCCACGTCAGATATTCCTTGGAGCACTACAATTATCCACTCTATATTTGTGACCTGGTGAGATACAAATATGATTCAGAGGCAATAAATACCCAATGAGTTGCTCAAACAAAATAAAGAACCAAGCTAAGTGAAACAAACCCACCTCAAAATATCACTTTAGAACCAAAATACTTATCTCTAAAAGTCTGTATTGGAATTCTGCACCAAAATCCCCCAGAACATATTATTTTGAGTGAATAGCCCAATCCATTTACTCAGAAGAAAAAAAGAATCAAGGTATAGCCAAAGCCCACCTTAAAAAATTATTATAGAATCAAAAGTAAAGCCAAAGCCCACCTTAAAAATTTATTATAGAATCAAAGGTAAAGCCAAAATCCACCTCCTTAAAAGACTCAAACAATAATACAAGGATCAAGACACAAGTCAAACCCATCTCAAAAATTCACAATAGCAGACCAGTTCCTTGAACAAAAAACAGCGATCAAAACAAAGGCCAAACCCATCTCAAAAAATTCACTATAGGAGAGAACAATTCAAAGACTTGAATGAAAAAACAAGTTTCAAGACCCAAGCAAAACCCATATCAACTTTTCACAATAGAAGCACAACACTATATTCAATTCAGAAAAAGCCTATATTCAATTCAGCAAACATGTATGTCAAAGGAAATGAAGACCTATTAAATACTAGAACAATAAAAAAGCAATCCATACTGACCTCAACAAATCGCTACAGTATTATACCAATACTCCTCAAAAGCCTCAATTCGAGACCTGAACAAAAGCACACATCAAAACATCCAAATTAGAAGTAATAATAAAGCCACCTTTTCCAGTACAAAATTAAAAATAAACTGATCTCGAATTCCAGTACAAAACATAAATTCTCAACTTAAACAAGGGAAACCTGCAAATTACATGATTCGCTTTAACCCAAATTACAATTGCTCGAACAAAACAAGAATTAACACAAACTCAGACCCACCTCAAAATTCGCTTTAACCCCACAAATTTTCCACCAAAAAACCTGAGTTTAAAAACTGGTAGGGCAAACCCAGAAAACCACGGGGTTCACAGCCAACAAAGAACACCACCATCCATCTAAATAAAAAACAACCCAAACAAAACGAAACCCACCTCCAAACACACTATAGAATTACAGAAACTCTATTGAAAATCCTAAATTGAAGAAATAGTGTACAATCAAATCATCTACACCGAAAGACGGGGCAAGAAACAAAAACAAAGAGAAGACAAAGGAAAATAAAAACAGAAAAGAAAAAGAGATCACACCCAATTCACCATTGATCTGCATTTTCCAATTCCTCGCCCCTGAAAACCGGATCGAACTCAATTCACCTCAAAACCTAATGCAGGGTGAACCAACAACAGCCTAAATTTGACCAATTCGAACCAATAAATTAACACAAACTTACCAATTTCCTGTACCTATCTAAACAAAAATCGTCTCTAATCAGATCTGAACAAAGCAAAGCAACATTTCATCTTTAAGACATTCCCAGATGTTTGGGGACATACCTGTTAAAGTCGCAGCGTTTCGAACCGTTAACCTCCAAAACCACGCTCTGATTTTGTGCGAGAGATTAGTTGAATCGGTTAAATACATAAATAAAAAAGACAAATAAATGTTGTGTTCGGTGATTTTGTGGAGAAATTGGGGAGAAAATTCGCGAGCCTTTCCCGTCGGCGGCCTCGCTGTTCTGGGTCCCACCCACCGGATAGTGTTGGGAGATTATTATCATTTTGTGGGCTCCACTTAACATCGGTTTGATTTATTTATCGGTTTTACGTAATTCTTTTTTTTTTAAATTTAATTGCAGGATTAGTGTGGTTGGGAGATAGCCCAACATTCTTAAATTTAACTTTTTGTATTGTTTATAACAAAATTCGCTAATTGCAGTTAAGCGTAGATTAATATAATTAAGTAATTAAAATTATTTTAATTTTAATTTAAATATTTAAAAATATTTATTTTTAAAGATTAAAATGCGAATGAAAAGTTTAGAAATGGAATGTGGAAAAATGCAAGCAGGAAAAGATAATATTATATTGCAAAGTTTAACCCAACATATGATCACAAGGAAAAAGCATATATAGGCGCTGAAATCAAGTGGAAGGAAAAAATCCTCATTGCTCAGATAAGGACTAGCTCTCATAGGCTTAGATGTGAAATAGGGAGATGGACAACACCCAAAGAACAATGGAAAGAAAGGATGTGTACTTTATGCAGCATAGGGGCAGTAGAGACAGAGGAACACTTCATCTATAAGTTCCCGAGTTTTTCAGACCTCCGTGACAAATACAAAGAAACACGAGTTTTTCAGACATCCGTGGCAAATACAAAGAAACACTTGAAAACGGGTCTATGACAGAGTTATTTGAAAACAGTAAAATAAAAAAAGTTGGGGAATTGCTAACCCAAATGAGCAGGAGAAGGAACAACCTTCTCAAAGATATTAAAGATCATATGATATGATTTGAGCAGTTGTACTTCCATATTTGAGGTCCCATAAACCATATTTGGGTCTTGTGGACGTAATTAAAATCTTTCATTTCATTTCATTAATATGATTTTTAATTATATTTAATTTTTAAGTATTTTTAAAGATAGAAATAGTTTTTTTTTTTTTTTTTTAAGATTGGAATAGTTAATTTTTAGTCATGTTGTGAGGGTGTCATAAGAATTAGATATGTCTTTAGGTTTTGTGTCTGAGTATAGCCCATTAATAATTAAGGTCACTAAAAAATTATATGACTTGTTGATATAATCAGTGTAGTTGGTTGTTATATGATCCAGTTATATAGTTAATATAATTGAATAGATAATTATTTTATTTAATATAATATAAATAAATAAAGTTATACTATTTTCTAATAGGTAATGTTGTAATCAATCAGAGTTTCATCTAAATGTTAAGGAGTTAATTTGTAATTATTATAATCATATAGGGTATGATGTAAACTAAAGTATTATATAAGTTGTTCATATATGATATAATTAATGCGGTTGGTTGTCATATGATCAAATCATGTAGTTAATATAATTGGATAGATAATAATTGATCTAGTTAATGTAATAAAATGAATAAAATTATACTATTTCTTAAAAGATAATGGTGTAATCAATGAGAGCTTCATCTAAATTGTTACAAGAGCTAATATGTAATTAATGCAACAATATAGCCTATGATGTAAACAAGTAAATGATGTGATCAATGTAAGTATTATCTGAATCATGATATGAGCTAGTGATGTAATCGTATACCTAAACAATTAATGATGCAATCAAGATAATAATGTGACTAATGCCATTCTCATCTAAGTCATCGCGTGAGCTTGATCATATAATCAAATCTAATTAGATGGTTGACAATGTAATCAATGTAGTTAGATGCTAATTGATATGATCAATATATCTAAATAAGTAAAATTTATAATCTTCCTTATCATGAGCCAATAATGTAATCAAATCGATCAATTCAATAGCTAGTAAAATCAAAATTCAATTATTCATTATCACTTGTACCTGAATTTTCAATCAGCCTTGCCTTCAAAGTTGTCACACTTTATCCACTTAAAAATTATACAATATTTATATATAATCTTACTTTGTATTACATCACAATTGTATTACCATAGTATTTCAATAAATCACAATAGTACAAATTGTATTATCACAAAACCTATGGGAATTAAACTATGGTAGATTAAATATGCTCACTCATAAGAACTCAATATAGTGGACAATAACTTTAAAAAAGTGTCACTTATTTGCTAGGCCCTATGATTGTAATATTATTTGTATTTAAAATAATTATTCGTACGTCTTCAAATTTTTGAAATTAGACTACATTTCAAGAAGCTTGAGTAGCGATTGCTTATATTTTATAAGATAATTATTTATAAGCCTTTGAAATTGTAAAAGTTAAAATTAAAGTGCATTTTTAACATCATGAAAATTATTTTTCATCTTTTATATTAAACAATTATTGCATGTCGAATAGGGTTTAGGTATATTGAAAAATGACAGGAGCAAGAACGAGAGCTAGGGGAGAAGCATTGAGATATACTATAGGCATGAATCTAAAATCAAGTTTAGAGGTGGGGACAGAAAATGGGATAGGCCTAGGGATTAAACCCTCAAAGAAAAAGGTAAGGTCTCAGGCCAACCTTAGCCATGGGCTTCAAATTTTTATCAAAAATTTAATTAGAATTTTTTGGTGGAGGATGGGGTTTCCTCCATTCCAGTTAGTGATCCCTTTACAAGAGGTAACATGTTGGATTTGTATAGTCTAATATACAAATTCATGGGAGTGTGGTTAGGTCTTGTAGCTTTAAAGAGTTGAATTAGAAGTAAATGGGTTTTGAAAGGGAAAGCTTTGGTCACTTTGATGTCAAAGGGGTTCTTCTTGGTAACCTACACCCAAGAGGAATATTGTAATCAAATCTACATGGAAGGAACCTAATTTAAAAGTAGTGTTTATTTATGCATGCATCGTTAGCCACTAGGGTTTAACCCTCATATAGAAGTTGTTACCAAAGTTCCTATGTGGGTACGATTGTTCAACCTACCCTTGGCATTTTAGATAGAGGAGGTCTTTGAGAATATCAAAAATATTTTAGGGGAATTCATCTTTGGTGGCCCCTACAATTGCAAACAAAGACTAGGCTATATTTTATTTTTATGGATTTGGTTATTGTGAGAAACCCCCTATGACCGACGTATAGGGCTGAGTAGTCTCCTCCCAACCATGATCCCTCCTAAAGTTAAGAGTTATACTTATCAATAGAGAATTTAACACAAAGCCACCACACACCCACCCCCTCACACACTCGTCCATGCCACTAAATTTATATAATTAAGACTAGGCTATTTTTGCTCGCATTTGTGTGAGCGTAGACCTATAAAAAATCCTTATTAAAATAATAGATTTGGTTTTGTGTTTAGGTAAGCACCATTAGGAGTTTCGCTATAAAACCATACCCTTTTGATGTTGTCTCTACCATGCATGTGGCCACTTGGCAAGCTTTTGCCCAATAAAGAAATAACTACTAAAAGAGGATCCTTAAGGACCAATGAAGGAGAAGTCATAGTAGGACTCATTCGCCATGGAGATGAACTTGCAAAAGGAAATGCAATAGATGGTACAAGAACTAAATTAATAAAAATAAAATATTTTAGAAACAATAGAAGAGAAAATAGTTCTAAAGACACAAGAGCCAAAGGAGGGTATGAAATAAGGAAAAAACAAAGCAAAAGATAAAAAAGCTAAATAAGAGAAAATCGTAGAGGACAATGCAACCTCAAAAACTTCCCCAAAGAAATCTAAGGAACTAGAACATAAGAGGAAAGAGACAAAATGTAAGGGAGAGGGGGAAGGAGTAGTTGTAGACATGTTGGCGTAGGGGGATCTAGACAAGGAAGGGGGTGGCCCTTAGAAAATATTTTGTGAACCAATAAATAAAGTAAATGAAAAATTCGATTATGTGGAATAGCTTAGGTTACAACTTATATAGTCTAGGATTAACAACTATGCGGAAAATAGGGAGAAGAATGAGGGGGAGAGAAGAAATAGGGGAGGAACAAAATTAAAACAAAAATTCTTCACCACCTGTCATCCTATTCCTTGTTGACCACATCTCATCGACCACACCTTGCCGACTACCTAGGGTAAAGGTTAAATTTTATCATTCTCCCCCTTAAAGTTGAGAGGGCTGACAAGACAGTCTCTCAGCTTTATATATTGAGCTTTAGTTATGCCTTTGGTGAAGATGTCAGCAATATTGTCCAAAGTGCTGCAATGTTTAAGCTCAACTACCTGGTTCTCCACCATGTCTCGGATGAAGTGATACTTCATATCAAAGTGTTTTGATCTGCTATGGTGGATAGGATTATATGCCAATTGAATGGCACTCATGTTGTCATAGTACAATCTAGTAGGACCACTTTGTCATTCTCCAATATCTTCAAGGAATTTTCTCAACCATAGAGCTTGAGTACTAGCATATGTGATTGCTATATACTCAGCCTCAATAGATGACAATGCTACAACAGTCTGCTTTTTGGAACTCCATGTAATTAGTCCTGATCCTAGACTAAAACAGTTCCCTGATGTAGATTTTCTATCATCTATATTGCTGCCCCAATCACTATCACTGAAGCCAACTAATTTTACAGAATTACATTTGTGGTAATGGATCCCAAAATCCAATGTACCCTTTACATATCTTAGAATTCTTTTAGTTTCTTGAAAATGAAGCTCGGATGGATCAACCATAAACCTTGAAACAAGAGAAACAACATACTGAATATCAGGTCTTGTGTTGGTGAGAAACATCAGACTCCCAACCATGCTCCTGTAAGTGGTCATGTCAACCTTCGGTGCTCCATCATCTTTGCTCAATTGGATCCCATGACCCATTGGAGTTGCAACAGATTTGCATTGCTCCATGGCAAATTTCTTAATCATATCTTGAGCATATTTGTGTTGACATATGAAGATCCCTCTATCTATTTGATGAACTTCCATGCCTAGGAAGTAATGCATTAAGCCTAGATCTTTCATCTCAAATTGTTTCATCATGGAGTGTTTGAACTCCATATTCATCTTATCATTACTACCCATAAATATGAGATCATCCACATATAAACAAACTATGAGAATGTCTTTACCTTGCTTTAGGTAGTAGAGAGTGGGTTCACTTTTGCTTTGAGTGAATCCATATTCCTTGAAATAGCCATCAATGCGAGAGTACCATGCTCTTGGTGCTTGCTTGAGGCCATATAGGGCTTTTTTTAGTTTGTAAACAAGGTTCTCCTTACCTTGTTCTTTAAAGCCTTGAGGTTGTTGAACATAAACCTCCTCATCTAAGTACCCATTGAGAAAGGCACTTTTTACATCCATGTGCTGAATTTTCCACCCTTTGTGGGCAGCCAAGGAAAGTATTGATCTGATAGTTTCCTGTCTAGCAATAGGAGCAAAGGTCTCCTCATAGTCAATGCCATATTTTTGAGTAAATTATTTTGCTACAAGTCTTGCCTTGTGTCTTTCAATGCTTCCATCAGCATTGAATTTGGTCTTGTAGACCCATTTACATCCAACACATTTTTTTCCCTTTGGAAGCTTCACTAGCTCCCAAGTATCATTCCTTTTTATAGAGGTGATTTCCTCTTCCATGGCTTGTTGCCATACATTATGAGTGCATGCTTTCTCATAGCTAGATGGTTCTAGCTGTGCACTAGACATTAAAGCATAATTAACTACATCTCCTTTAGGATCATTGGAGTCATCATCTCCATACATATGCAAATTTTCAAGTTTTTGTAAAACTACATTCATTTCACTAGCTTGACTTCTAGTGTATCTTTTTTGGAAATTCTTATCCAACATTTGAAAATATGGATGATGTTGTAGTGTTATTTTACCTCTTGATGGAGAATCAATATCCATAGGTGAAGAACTTACTGATCTTTGTGGAGAAGGACTTGGAGTAGTTGCTAATGTACTCAAAGTAGTACTCATGCTTGGGCTTGGAGGAGGTGTGCATTTGCTCTTCTTGGTCTGCACCTGTTGTACTTGAGAAGAACTTGCATCATGGGATTCATCATCAACAAAAACTTTTTTATGACCCCATTCTCCCCCTTCATCAAAAATCACATCCCTGGAAAGTATAATTTTATGCATTTTTGGATTGTAAAGCCTATATGCTTTGGTAGACTCACAATATCCTACAAAAATACATGCTTGACTCTTGGGGTCAAGTTTCTTTCATTTTTCATCAGGAATGTGGGCATATGCTAGAGAACCAAAAACCTTGAAATGTTTTACATTCGACTTTTTGCCATACCACCCTTCGTAAGGAGTGATCCCATCCAAACTAGAAGTAGGACTCCTATTTAGAATGTAAACACTGGTTCTAACAACATCGGCCCAATACATGTTACTAAGATGCTTAGATTGAAGCATTGATCTGGCCATTTCTACTATGGTGCGGTTCTTTCTTTCTACCACGCCATTCTGTTGTGGTGTATAGGCAGTGGTGAATTGCCTTTTTATCCCACATTCTTTACAATATTTTAGAAATGCCTTTGAAGAGTACTCTCCTCCTCGATCTATCCTTAGACATTTTACAATGAACTCACTTTGTTTCTCTACATTATTCTTGAAATCTATGAAGCAATCAAAAGCTTCATCTTTGGTTTTCAAGAAATAGATCCAACACATCCTAGAGAAATCATCTATAAAAGTGAGAAAGTAAGAATTATTACCTATGCTTTTTGTCTGCATTGGACCACAAATGTTTGAATGCACCAATTGAAGTGGATAGCTGGCCCTCCACGCTTGTCCTTTTGGAAACTTGGACCTGGAGTGCTTTCCCAAAGCACATCCTTCATAGACCTCCTTGTGTTCATCAATTTTGGGAAGTCCACACACCATAGCTTGAGAAGTTAACAATTTCAAGCTAGCAGAATTCAGGTGACCATATCTCAAGTGCCAAAGCACACTTGGATTTGCTATAGCAATACTTGCAAGTTGAGCTCCCCCTGGTTCTCCAAACTTAAGGGGAAATAACCTATTCTTGGTCATAGGTACTTGTGTAATGACTCTATTACAATTGTTCTTATCAAAAATTATACATTTGCCTTCATAAAAAACAAGTCTATAATTTTTCTCCATCATTTGACCAACACTAAGCAAATTATGTTGGAGTTTGGGGGTGTAGTAGATGCCATTTACCTTTTTGATGCCTTCTTTCATTGGAACCTCCATGGCTCCAATGCCTTCAACTTGCAAAGCTTTATCATCTCCCAACTTGATTCGAGATTTGTAGGTGGAATCCATTGTAGCAAAGAGCTCTTCTTTGCCACTCATATGGTTGGAACAACCAGTATCCAAAATCCAAGTGTCATTCAGATTTTGATCTGATTTTCCATAAGAAAGAAACAGATTTGATGTTCCTTCTTCTTCACCATAATTGCCATATTGACCTCTTCCATCTTGAGAAGTCTTGGACCAACAATCTCGAGCAAAATGACCAAGCTTGCCACAGTTGAAACAAGCTTTCTTTGTTTTGTCACCTCCTCTTCCTTGATTGCCACTTCTTCCTTGATTGCCACCTCTTCCTTGATTTCCACCTCTGTTTTGATTGCCACCTCTGCCTTGGTTGCCTCCTCTTGAGCTAATTTTACCTCTACCTCTTCTTTGTCCTCTGCCTTGGCCTCTTCCTTGTCCTCTTCCTACACCCTCATTGGATGAGAAGGCTTTATCATCACCTCCATAGCTTGTTGAAGGAGATCCCTGTAATCTCTCTTCATGAGACATTAATGAACCGATTAATGCATCAAAAGTTAGAGTGGAAAGGTCTTTGGATTCTTCAATGATGATAGCAATGTGATTCTATTTTTGAAGAAGTGTTCTCAACACTTTCTTCACAACCGCTTCAGGTTTGACTTCTTCGCCAAGAGTTTGCATCTTGTTGACAACTGCTTTGACTCTTACGTAGTAGTCTCCAACTTTCTCATCTTCATTCATTTTGAGATTCTCAAAATCTCATTTCAGGGTCTGAAGCCTTACTTGCTTCACCTGATCGCTTCCTTGGAAACCTTCTTTCAAGGCTTTCCATGCATCTTGGGCAGTTAAACAAGAGGTAATTCTAGGAAAGATACTTTTCTCCAATGTTGCTTGGAGATGATAGAGAGCAGAGGAATTGCTCTTTTGTGCTTCTTTCTTTGTCTTCTTATCGGTTGCATTCAACGTAGTCCAATATGTAGGTTCTGTGTAACCTTCTTCTACTATGTCCCATAGTCCCTTGCCTATGAGTAAGGTCCTCATCTTGATGGACCAATACTCATAATCGAACCCATTAAATTTTGGAATGGGTAGATTATTATTGGATGCCATAGCTATTGGAAATAAACTAGAAACACACTTTTATTTCTCAATTACAATCAAAGCACTCTGCTTTTCAAAGAAAAAAGTTACAAATTTAAATCAAATCTAACTTGATCTACTCTCTCGTAGATATCCTGTTCTTCCTGAAGAGGTTCTCCTATCACTGGATTGACAAAGTTGTCAGAAACTGAATCTTCGTTGTCACTAATAAGAATGATTTCTGGTGAATACGGTTCTGGCTCCAATATTTCAACTGAGTCACTATTACTTTGATGTGTATTCTCTGGCTCCTGTGGTGCAACTCCTATAGATTCTGACTCCTCAAATCTACTACCAAAGGAATTGTCTTCTGAATCAGCATCATATCCTGCATCTGGTGCTCTTTGATGGGCTATTACTACATTTTGTAATTGATTGAATACAATATTCAATCCATACGTTCAAAATTTTTCATCAAAGGATTCAGGGTTTTCTCTTACTAAAAGAGAACAAAGGGCATGATAGCATCCAGTAGACCTTATCATGAATGATTACAAAAATATTTCTCGTAGATGCAAAAAATATCCCCCTTAAAGCCTCTTAGGCTATTACAAAAAAAATTCTCCTTTTTAAAGCCTCTCAGGCTTATTACAATAATTTCCTCTTAGGAAATGTCTTTTTCCCTCCTTATTTTAAATGGTGCAAAATAATAAAAAAATAATTTATAATATTAATTAATAATAAAATTAAATATTAATTAAAAAAAATTAACTAATTTTTTTTTTAAATTAACATACTAATTAAATTATTAACTATATTAAAAACTTTTTTTATGCTTTGCTAAAAAATTTTATCAACTTCGGAGGGTTTCAAACCTGTAATGTCCCTGTGCATGGAACTTATCACGTGGCTACTCACCAGCCACGATAGCTCACCTTTTCGTGAGCTAAGGGGAAGGCGCTCCCCTTATACCTTAGGCCTCAACTTAGCAAAATAAAAAAAATTAAAATTTTTCCCTTTTTACCTCGTTGTGGCTCGACCTCGTGATCGGGCGGAGGGCAACGTCCTTCGTGTTGGCTCCTCAAGCTAGACGAGCTACAACGCCCAACATAGAGGAGAGAGGACTATATCCTCTTTAAAGTTGCGTGCTCCAACTTAAAAGCAAAAAAAAATGATTTCTTTGTCCCACATTTACCCTGAAACGAGAGGGGAAGTGGTTTATAAACTTGAAGACGCGCTACAGAATTCGATTGCCTTCGGGCAATCACGTGCCTCCTTTTGCCGAGTACCCGTCCAATGAAACCTTGCCACGTTGCCTCGTCAGCTTTGTCCCACGTCAGCCTGCACCCAGTCAGCGTCTCCTATCATCGTCTGCCACTTGTCCTCCTTTGGACCTGCGCCCAATCAGCTTGCTCGATCCGTGTCTCCTATCGTTGTCTGCCACGTATCCTCCTTTGGGTCTGTGGCTTGTCGCCATGTGTCCTCCTTTGGGTCTGTGGCTTATCGCCATGTGTCCTTCAAGGTAGCTCTGTTGTTTGCCACCTCAACTACCTCAAGATTTGTGTCCCTGTCAGCTGTCTCCTTGGTCAGTGTTCATCCGCCACATTAGGTCCTCGATCTGCGTACGGGCCTGGGGCTTCGAATACTAAGTGCCATGTGTCCCCTCGAGATGCATGCTTGGGTTATGCTTTACGAGCCACTCCTCGATATGCATGCCTATGGGGCTGCTCCTTGTCCTCGAGATGCGTGCCTATGGGGCTGCTCCTAGTCCTCGGGATGCGTGCCTGTGGGCCCTCCTGGCCAATTGGATGTCGCTCTGCCCTCACCTTCGCTCGGCTCTGATACCAAATAAAGTAAATGAAAATTTTGATTATGTGGAATAGCTTAGGTTACAACTTATATAGTCTAGGATTAACAACTATGCGGAAAATAGGGAGAAGAATGAGGGGGAGAGAAGAAATAGGGGAGGAACAAAATTAAAACAAAAATTCTTCACCACTTGTCGTCCTATTTCTTGTCGACCACATCTCACCGACCACACCTTGCCGACTACCTAGGGTAAAGGTTAAATTCTATCAATAAAACATAAAAAGAAGTGGCAAATGGCAAATAGAGTTGTCTTGTTAATGCCTTTACAAGGGGATTAAAACCCTTGGCCAAAGGTAAAAAATGAAATTATTTTCTTGGAGTTTAAGGAGTCTAAATGCCCTAGCCAAACATAAACTGCTAAAATCTTCTATTGGCAATCTATGTACTGATATAGTCTTATTTCAAAAGATAAACTTAAGAGAAAACGAGTTAGGAAAAGTAGACATAAAGATTTACTTAAAGAAAATAATCAAAACTTAGAAAATTACAAATTGATTATTGTTGAGGATTTCAATATCTTACTAAAATTCAAATGAAAAGAAATAAGAGGTTCTTGATTACACATAAGCCATAAGAAATCTAGCAGAATTTTTAGCAAAGACAAGCCTAATAAACCTGTATCTGGAGGGGATTATTACACTTTGAATAATAAAGAAAAAAGAAAACAAAAACAAAAAATCATAGAGTTTGAGATCAATGATTTGAAAGGAAGATTGACTCCTTAAGCTTTTTTTCTTTGATACAAGTACTATAGTTTAGTTAAGGTTTGTATTTTGTGTTTTGTAAAGGTGAGGAAGACACCTAATGTAAGAGATTCTCTAACTAGTTTGAGGATTATGTCATAATCTCAAATTTTTTCCCGAAAAAAATTTGTAACCCCATTTAAAGTTATTCCAACAATAACTCAAAACCTTATTTATTATAATAAAAAAATTATTAGAAATATTAATAATAAATATATATTTTTTAGTTAAATATTTTATAAAATAAAAAAAATTGTAAATCATTCTAAAAAAATTAATAAATAAACAGGTCTCAGCGGGACAACACAATGGTTCGGGCTTTAGCTCTTTTTTGAGAGGTCCAAGGTTCAAACCGCGACGTGGGTAAGTGTATGAGAGGATGGGTGTGCGGTGGTTGTGTGTTAAATTTTCTATTGATAAGGTTCAAATCGTAGCATGGGCGAGTGTGTGAGGGGGTGGGTGTGTGGTGGTTGTGTGTTAAATTCCCCGTTGATAAAGTCCAAATCGCAGCGTGGACAAGTATTGATAAGGTTCAAACTGCAACATCGACGAGTGTGTGAGGGGGTGGGCGTGTGGTGGTTGTGTGTTAAATTCCCTAAATTCCCTATTGATAAGGTTCAAACCACAACAAGGGTGAGTGTGTGAGGAGGTGGGTGTGTGTTAAATTCGCTATTGATAAGCATAGCTCTCGACTTTACGAGGGATCATGGTTGGGAGGAGACCGCTTAGTGTGCGTATCCCAAGGATTTCTCACACTAACAAAAAAAAATTATAATAATAAACAAATAAAATATAATATTTTTTTGAGTAATACTTCTTATACACATCCACCATGAGGATTGACCCAGGTCACATCACCAATAATATAAGTGGGGTCCTTGCCGATAATATAATTATTTTAAACAAGTATCTCTAGATAAAGCTTACCTCTAGAAATTCTTATTTTATATAGATTGGTAAGTGTAGGTGTGGTTGGACATTTACCAAGAAAAGTCTTAGGTTCAAACTTTGGGGAAGCCAATTCTTTTGAAAGGTAGTAGTCTGATTTAAATTCCTGAGTAGATCGATGATGACAATACGAATCTCGAGCGACCGACTGTTCCCATCTCACGTCGGATTACCGAGAACTAAGACGATAAATTTATCGATGCAATCCCTGTAGTTTGAATCTTGCTCTGACCCATTAATAAAATAGTGGTTGTTACCAACTTTCCTATAATCAATTTAAAAAAAATTATGTACCACTCAATTACGTTTTTTCCTATAAAAACAAAATAACATATGCACTCACATTGTATTAAATTATAGCAAAGAAAATAAAAAATAAAAAATTAGTAAACCTTTTCTCTCATCTTATGGTAGGAGACAAAATGAAGAAGAGATGTATTTCTTAATCATTTATACAAATAATGATTTTGTGAAATTATAGAAAAGAAAAAAAAAACCTTGCCACTTGTTAGCTTCCTTAAGGTTTAATAAAAAATATTTATATCGTGGTTGAGGTAATAAATAATATAATTTTTTTTAAGCCAATGAAGTGTTGTGCGCAATACAGTGATGCAGTTTGTCTCTGTGAGTTTAGTCTTCTTTAACATGAGGTCCATGGTTCAAACCTCTGTGATGCAAGGGACATAAAGGCTCCTTATTGATAAGCATAGTTCTCGGGGGACACAAAGGCTCTTTAGCATAGCTCTCGGGGACACAAAGACTCTTTATTGATAAGCATAGCTTTTGGTTTTACGAGGGATCATGGTTGGGAAGAGACTGCTCAGCCCTCTACGTCTGTTGTAAAGGTTTCTCACACTAACAAAAAAAAAAACCTACGTTTACTATTTACTAAAAAAAATAGTAGTTGTAACCAACTTTTCTATATAACCTAAAAAAACATTGACACAACGATGAAATTATGTAATGCAAAATAAAATAAAATAAATAAAAATACTCTTAATATTAATTCTTTAAACATATTGTAATCATAATGATAGTTTTTTAAAATAAGGTTTGTTTTATTATTAAAAATAGTTAATAATTTTTAATTTTATATTTAATATAATTAATAATTATTTAATGTGTATCATTTTATATAGGTTATAATATTTTATCTTTCTCTTATCTAATAGGATTGACAAAGTAGTTATGCCATAGGTTTGTAAGATATGTGAGGGAGTGGTGTTAGGTTCAAATTTATATTTTTTTAATAGTACAGTTTAAGTGGATTTAATGATAATTAGAGTTGGTTGAATAAATATATATGGTAAAAATATATATTAGGGATTTGTTGTTGTTGATGATGAGAGGTTAAAAGTTCAAATCATTAGAAATGAATAGGTTAAATGGTAGCTGTCAAGTGCCACCAATTTCTTTACATATATTTAAAAAAAAAAATATTGTTTCATATAGCCTATGGTCCTCTAAATGTTAAATAAAAATTCAATTGGTTTCAATGAGTTCAAGCAGGTTAGGAGGGATTCCTGTCTCCTCAAAACACATTTAAGTTTACAAGAGTTTTTTCGAGGGTCCCACTTTCCTCTTATATTTAAACTTAGATCTTTTAGATAAAGACCCCAAAACTTACTACTATAATATCCTTCATGAATCTTATAAATGTTAAAATTTTATAATAAAATATAAATTTATAAAAAAATTAACAAATTAAACATATGAGATATTTACTCTTCTATGAAAATAACTTGTTTGAAATCACTCAACTTTAGTTTAATAAATTAATTTACATTAATTTTTAACAATATATTTTAAAATAAAATTGATTTAATCTTAAATTTAAATTTAAAACATCATAAAAATTAAAATTAATTTTTTTAATATATCCATCTTACATAATGATGATATTTAATAATAAGGACTTAAGATATTGCAGAGACATAACTATAAAATTAAAATCGAATGTAATTATATTATAAATGTCCACGAGGGCTAGGTGGATTGGTAAGAAGTTCGACACTTACCAGGAGGATATATAGGTTCAAACCCCGCAGGCATGCCCACTCTAGGGCAAAGGTAGTCAAACCCCATAGGCATGCCCACTCTAGGGCAAAGGTAGTAGTCTGACTAGAATCCGTTGAGTGTGCGCTAGTTTGATGACGACGGTACCAACCCCGAGCCACCGGGGTCTCCCTCACTCCGTGCCGTGTTTACCGAGGCGAGGTAAAGGTTATAGTGGTAGCTCCATGATTTGACACTACGATTGGAGGTAATGTGATTTGACCGAGTTGTTCAAAAAGGAAAAAGGAAAGGCAGTTGCCAATTCCCCTATGCATAAAAAAAAATTATATTATAAATCTTTTTATTTTGTTAGCTATTGTATGTATAAAATTTTATAAAACAATAATAAATGAATTTTAATTATATGATTTTTTTAAAATTTTTAATATAATATAATAATAATTTTTATAATATAATTATGATTTAATAAAAATAATATAAAGTTTAATTTTATATAAATAATTAAAAATAAATATAATATATAAATATTAAATCAAATAAATGATAAAAATATATATTTTAAATTTAAACAAAAGTGAATATAATAAAATAAAATCTACTTATAATCCTCTAAAAGAGGTAAAACCTTAGCTAGTTTGAGGGGTTCATCCGATGGGACAGGTCTTGTGGAATGGAAAGTCTTGGCAGTCAAAGGGATGCGGGGGATAATTTTCCTTAACAAATGTTTTATCTACACGAGGTATGTCACTGACAAATTCTCCCAATCCTCTAAAAGAGGTCCAAGATTCAAGTCTGACAACCTGCACGACTAGCTTGAGGGGTTCACCCAGATGGGACAGACTCTGTAAAATCGAATGTCCTAGGGGATACCGAGGAAAGTTTTTCCTTAACAAAGGTTTTACCCTCAAGGGCTAGGTGGATTGGTAAGTGTTAGTTTGGTTGGGCACTTACTAAGAAGAGACCTAGGTTCAAATCTTGGGAAAGTTTGTTGCAAAGGTAGTCGTATGATCTGAATCCTTTGAGTGCGCTAGGTTAACGACGATGGTACAAATCTCGAGCATCTGGTGGTTCATTTATCGTTGGGCTATAAAACAACGAGGTAGAATAGGTTTAATGGATGCAACCCTTGTGGTTTGAACCGTGTACTTGCTAGCTACTAAAAATAACGTGGTTGTAACCAACTCTTCTATCAACCAAACAAATAAAATTTAATAAAATTTAATTATTATAATTTTTTTCAATAAATTTACACATGTTTTTATGAGGGTTTTGATTCTTTTAAAATGAGTGGGTTTGAAGTTTAAATTTTTATGGAGAAACCAAAACCCTTACCACTACTTTAAACTTGTAATTATAAATCTACCTTATTATCTTTAAAACAACATTGATATATATATTTAATTTAATATAAAATAAAATGCATATTTTTGTTATAACTTGGACAATCATTAGAAAAATCCAGAATTCATGCTAAATTAACCTCTCATGGGTCCTTCCCGACACTTTCCTGACACTTTCTTAGTTGACATTCAAATGAATAAAAAAAACTTTATTTTAGGAAGCAATCACTGTACACTTTCTTAGTTGACATTCAAATGAATAAAAAAAACTTTATTTTAGGAAGCAATCACTGTACACTTTCTTAGTTGACATTCAAATGAATAAAAAAACTTAATGTTAGGAAGACAGTCGTGGTCTATGCAAAGCCTAAAGTAGTTTTTTTTCTTAACGACTTGCTAAGCACTTTTATGTTATTATATTTTAATATAAATGGATTGTATGCTTAGGTGAAATTTACATTACATGGAAAACACTATCAACTATATGTGTAGCAGATAAATGTCTTTATTTTTTAAAATATTGTATTGATATTTTCCTTTCTTAAACTATGGAAAAGGATTTAGAATAGACTTTGAAGTTGTGGATCCCCGATTTTTTTTTTTTTTTTTTCCAGATAAATGTCTTTATTTTTTAAAATATTATGGAAAAGGATTTTCATGAGTTGGTAGAATAGACTTTGAAGTTGTGGATCTTATGACATTCACCGTTTTTTTTTTTAACATTCTTTATTATTAAAATTAGGATGAGGTCTGTGTAAGTGTGTTTAAAAAATTAAAGTTTTAATTATTAAATTTATTTAAATTAATTTAAGAGAGAAAGGAATTGTAATTTTGTTTAATTTTTTTTTTTAAATATAAGTTTGATTTTCTAAAAATGCAATATTATAAGTTTTGTTAATATTTTTAATATTTTATTTTTGTCAATTTTTTTGTTAATTTTTTAATAAGTTATGCATGCCTTTTATTGAGGGTTACTTTCATTACGAAAATAAAACATTGCATTGTTTAGTTACATTTCTAACAAGTTAATTAAATTTTGTCTTTCTATCAGAGATATTCTTCATTTACTTTTTTATCAAAGGTATTCTTCATCTTCCTCAAATTGCTAAGTTTCCACAATCAACTCTTTTTATATAAAAGCCTTCAAAAACTCAAATTTTATCATGATGAAATTCAACACTGGTTAAAATTTTTGCTACTCAACTTCTATATCTCACATTTTCTTAATACTTTTTTTTAGGGTTCTTATTCATTCCCCTAATGTTCCGAGATATTATTTTCATTGTTATTTTCTAATTTAATTTTTGGGTTTAGCCCAATTTCTTGTTAACACTTGTGATATTTGTTTTTGTTTTCTCATATCAATATTCCTTTGTGTTTCTTTTTCTCTTTGTTTTTGCTTCTTGGGTCATCTTTTTTTTTTTTTCATTTCCAGCAATACTTTCATTTTCACCAATCTCTTCAATCTCCTCGTACTACTCATAGGAAGACTTATTATCTTTAGGTTTACCTTGTTCTAAAGGATTTGAAGTGCAAGGAATAACCTCAAAAGCACAATTGTTATGGGTTTCCTCCAACCTAATTTCTTTATTATTCCGCTATTGAAACCTTAAAGTGCAAGGGATAACATCTTTACCATTTTCACTTTTATTACTTGAAGAGGATTCTATACTAGAGGAAAAAGAAGATGATTTACCTGGTATAAACTTGACCTCTTTTGATGTCTTTGTTTTAGGAATTATCTTCACATATTTTTTTGCACTTTTAATTCCTTCTGAACTTGTCAAATGATATTGTAGATAGGTTTTCTTTGCCTCTTATTTTGGAGTGGAATATCCTTGATATGATCTAGCTTCTATTATTATACGATTTCCTTGTTTTGTCCTGAATTTTATTTCATGGCTAGAATTTTTTATCTTTTTCTTCATAGTTTTCACTTTGCACAATCTTGCCATATGTCCAATCTTATAACAATTGTGGCAACAAAATGCAATATTTTCATAATCTACTTGTCGATCCCATTCTCTTGATTCGGATTTAATCTTAATGGATTGTGGCAAAGGTTTTGAAATATCCATAGCAACACATATTCAAGTATATATAGCTTGCTTTCACTCATTATAGTTGGTCTTTCCTTGTTGAATTTCCCTAGGGTATTTCCAATATTCTTTAAAACATCCTTATTTATAAGTCGATATGGAAGTCCAAAAAGCCTAACCCACACTGGAAGCTTCTTAATAGTTTTTGTCTCAACAAAAAAAATTTCATTCCATGGTCTCAAATAAAGTGCATCTCTTCCCCTAAACCATGGGCCACCAACCAATATTTTATCCCTAATTTCTGAATTGGAAAAGATGAGGAGGAAAAAACCTTTAGGAAAAAAAGTTAGAATAATTTGAATTCAATCTCCACTTCTACTTGATTCAATTTTGAATCTCCAAAAACCCTGACCATGATCTATGGAACTTACATATTAACCCTCTACTTTTAAGAACCATTATATCATACTCAATCATCTCATCCTTGATACTTACTTTTGGTGTAATATTTGCTATCTAGATCAAACTTGCCATGTATTTGCTCTTTTGCTTATCTCCAACTTGGACCTCCATACTTTCAACTAGGGCACCTTGATTTCTAGCTAGGGCATCTTGACTTCCCATTTGGGCTTTTAAATATAAATTTCCTTCCATAATAGCTAATGGGGCTCACTCTTGGCTTGCACTCCCTCTTTGTTCACACTCCCTCTCAGCTCACACTCACTCCCGCTCCTAGATTCACTTGCTCTTGGCTTACACTCCCTTTGGCTCATAATTATCTATGTCTCTTCTTTTATGGACTTTCCTTCACTTCAACAAATTTTTTAAAATTATCTTGGTGCTTTCAGCGGCGTAAAAGGTTCAAAATGATTGTGGCATGGCGGTTATAGGGGCGAACTGCACGAAGATCTGTGTGGTGGCTTTCGGGACGGACAACACAGAATACTGTGGTGGCCATAAAAGCCGAATAGCCTACCCGAATTCGTGGCGGCTACCGATTCCACCATGTAAAAAAAAAAAACAATTTTCTATAAATAAAATCCCACCCATTCGTGGTAAAGGTTTGAAATATTGATGCACTCCAGATGAACCTATCTCTCTTTTGTCATGATCGAATCTTGACTCACACTTCCTCATAGTTTGTACTCCCTCTCAGCTCACACTTCTTGTTGGTTTACACTCTCTCCTACTTTGCACTTACTCTTGGCTTGCACTCCCTCCTAGCTCATAATTGCCCTTGTGTCTTCTTTTTCTTGGCATTCCTTTGCTTCAACATTTTTAGCAACAATTTTCCACGTGTTTGTGGTAAGGGCTTGAAGCATTGATGCACTCTGGATGAAATTGTCGCTCTTCTGCCATGACTGAATCTTCGCTCGCACTCCCTCTTGGTTCACACTCCCTCTCAAATTGCATTCGCTCCCAGCTTGCACTCTCTTCTAAATTTTTTCAATTGAATATTTTAAATTCTCCCAAGATATGGAATAAGAAGTGGCACTTGTTCCTTGATCCTTGCTCCTAACTCACACTCACTTCTGACTACACTTACACTCACTCTTGGCTTGTGCTTGCACTAGTTGCACTTACTCTCAGCTTGTGCTTGCAATCACTTTTGGATGCACTTGCTTTTAGCTACACTCACTCACATTCGCTTTTGGCTTCACTTACTCACACTTACTTTTGGCTGCACCCACTCCTGACTCGCACTCGCACTCGCACTCGCACTCGATGCTACATTTACTCCCATCTCACGCTCCCACTTGTTGCTATACTTACTCCCGTTAATTTTGTTAGTTATTTGATTTTTTTAATAGGTTATATGTGGCTTCTATTGGGGGCCACTCCCATCAAAATACCAAAATATTTTTTTCAATGAGTTTACACATGTTTTCATGAGGGGTCATGGTCCCCTCATACTAAGTGGGGTTTGAACCATAAACCTTTCAAAGAGAGGCAAAAGTCCTTACCATTGTAGTAAGCTTGCAGCTTATCAAAATACCAAAATATTACATGTCTTGTAGCATACATTTTTATCATGGTTTTTTCATTTCTTTTTCTCTTAAATATATTCTTCAACTTCCTCGAAGTGCTATGTTTTCACAATCAACTCCTTGACATCATTTTGATTAAGACATAAAATCTCACTTGGCTAGTTGCCTTCTAAAATTTGAATTTCACCAGGATGAATATCAACACCATAATTCGCTAATTTATCTACTACTTGATTTCCTTCTCTATAAATATGCTCACATTACCAAGAGATTGCCTCTAGTAATAGATGATGAACATCAACAATAATATTATTTTTTATCCAATCTCCACATCCATTTTTGTTAATAGCATTGATGATAATTTGTGAGTCCCCCCTCAATTGAAATATGTTTTCATCTTTTTTTTTGCAATTTTAATCCATGTAAGAAGTGCCCTAGCCTCTACATAGTTGTTAGTTGAAGTTCCATATGATTATGAATAAATGAGGAGAATTTTGCCCTCACTATTTCTAAAAACACCACCTCCACCAATTTTTCTTGGATTTCCTTTAGAAGCACCATCAAAATTAATTATGATAAACCTAATTTCTGGACATTTCCATTTTACCATAGATCAAAGTAGGTTCTTTGTTTTAATTTCATTGTCGTAGATGACTCTTCCATGTATGTTCAAATCCTGTAGCCAAGTTATTAACACATATTTTTCTGCAATTGAGTCTTCCCATGATGAGCACCATATTTGTAGACATTATGCAAGAGAGACACTAATATGATTTTAAACTTGGGCATGATTTTGATATTTATTTATAAAATTCTATTATTCCTTTCAAGCCATAAATTCCAACAAATAATGGCAGGGCTAATCCTCTAAAGAATACATAATGCTTTAGCTTTGAAATAATTTATCCAACATTTTATCAACTCTTTCAATGTTGATGGAGCTACCCAATATAATTTTATATTTTTTAAAAAATAACCCCAAATGGTGTGAGCAAACGAACAATGAAGAAGTAAATGGTCTAAAATTTCTAAATCCTTCTTACACAAGGCACATTTGAAGGGTCTTTAATATCCTCTTATTTGTAGAATCTCTCTCATAAGAATCTTACTTTGAACTTCTAACCAAAGAAATGTCGAGGCCTTAGGGAGAGCCTCTAATGACCAAACATTCTTCCAAGGATAATTTTTGGGAGAAGAGAATTTTGATTATTCTGAATCCTCATATCCCAACTTGACCGAGTATCCACCATCCTTTGATAAATTCCAAACCAACTCATCCTTTCATGTAAATATTGACAAATAAAAATCTTGAAGCATCTTTTGAAATTCATATGCAATTTGTTTGAGTTCCTCTCCTTCAACCAGGTTACTAAAATAAATCCATGATTTGGAGTTTTTACTCATAATAATATAATATTTTACCTTTGGACCTTTACATGCTAGGCATGCTTGAGCCAATGGTTTCCATTTTGAGTCAAAGATAAGGGGATAAGGCTTCAACCAAGCATCATACCAAAAAATTGTATAACTCCACTCATTGATTGACCATCTAATATATTTCTTTATTAGTTGCAAACTCTCTAATATGAAGTTCCATGTTGATGATCCTTTAGGTAGAGTTCTTTTCCTAAAAAAATTCATTGCATCAAGAGAACCTATATATTTTTGAAGTAATATTTTTACCCAATTTCCTTGATCTCTAAAATTTCTCCACACAAACTTTGCTTCTAATTCCAAATTAGTAAGTCTACAATTCTGCAAGCCTGCTCCTCCAATATTTTTTCCTTTCCAAACTTTGTCCCACTTACAAAGAGGAAACCTAAAAGTTTCCTCACAACCTTTCCATAGAAAGTCTCTTTGAATTTTTATCAATTTCTGATGCAATACCTATTCGCAGTATTGAAAGTGACATCGTATAAATATGAATGGATTGCAAAGTAGCCTTTATGAGTTGTACGCTTCTTGCCATAGTTAAGAACTTACCTTTCCAACATACCAAGCAAGCTTTAATTCTATCCAAAAAAGATATCCAAAGCTCCTTTTTATTTCCTTTATCAAACAAAGGAATACCCAAGTAGGTTTATAAAACAATATGAATCCTTGTTCAATGCATTATGATAATTAGAAAGTAATTGTTCTTCTTTCATATAAGAATCCTAGTCCATTCCATTAATTTCTACTATCTTTTGTAAATTTTTGAGATTGGATTCAATTTATTTTTTTTCTGTAAAAATATTACCAAAAAATTTGACATTCCATATCTTCATTTGCTCCTTTAAATATTTTAAC
Organism: Wollemia nobilis; assembly: GCA_028583015.1. Classification (NCBI taxonomy): domain Eukaryota; kingdom Viridiplantae; phylum Streptophyta; class Pinopsida; order Araucariales; family Araucariaceae; genus Wollemia; species Wollemia nobilis. Next base: position 2,750,644 of record JAQPPZ010003286.1, on the reverse strand, counting down.
TTTTGAACAAACATGTACATACATGATCCTTCAAATTTTAATTGATTGTACCATAATATAACCATCTAGAAAAAATCAAGGTCTTGGAGCCACATAGACTGGAAGCAAAATGGCTTTGGATGACCAGTGTTAGGTGACTCACAAGTCAAAAGAATGAGTTTGTGATCTGATCCTTGTTGGAATATCCAAAATTATTCCTAAGTTCCTAAGTTTAATTCCTACTATTTAGTTTTAGCATTTTGATTAATTCTTTGTTGTAATGTCGAGGTATTAGCTTGATTGGTCAATGTTTGACCAAAGACAAAGTTTTAGGATGTTGTTAGGATTAAGCTAAACTTTAGGAATGCTATTTATGTAACATTACTTAATTGTATTGAGCTCTGGCGATTTGGCGGGAAAAACCTCTGAGCTGGTGTCGGGCGTTGCTCTAGGGTTTCTGGTGTGAAGGCTTTACCAGGGACTTTGGTGGGTTGACAGTGTGTTTCGCTGAAGGTTCTTCCGCTGCCCCGGGAGGGCCCAATGGGGTCTCCTCCAGTTCCTCTCGCTGGGAGAAAGAGCTCTTATGCTGAGATGTTAAAAGAAAACCCTTCGTCTTCCTCTGATGAAGCTCAGCGAAGTGCTTTTCAAACGTTACTCAAGAATGCTGGCAAGGGTGCATCTGCACACCGAGTTAATGGATGCCTCCCGCAATCCGCTACCAGACCAAAGATTGTTATAGAACCGAAGCTGGTTGAAGACACAATCACCTACCGTGCTCACCATGACCTGATTTGCAAATTCATGGGTATTCGTCCTACTCTGAACTTTTTGCACACCTGGGTTAGACAGAACTGGGAGCCACTCGGTGAGTACTCCTTATGGCCTATAAGCAATGGTTATTTCATTATTAGTTTCTCTTCTTTAGCAGATAGAAACAGAGCATTTGAATCAGAGAAGAGGAACCATGGCCCAGCAGGGTTATTTGTTCAACCGTGGAGAGTGGGTTTTGACCCTCGTATTGAACCTACGGCTGTCCCGGTCTGGATCCGGCTGTATGCCCTCCCGATGGAGTTTTGGGGTGAGCAGGTTCTAGAGATGATTGGTAATTCATTAGGCAGATTTCTAGGAGTCTCCAAAGATACTATAGAGGGAAACACAGCTGTCTTTGCTAGGATCTGTGTAGAAATGGATATTAGCCAGCCTCTACCAGTCGAGGTGGAACTTGAGTTGACAGGGCTATCCTGGATCCAACAGTTAGATTATGAGGCCCTACCTTTTAGATGCAGAGTCTGCCATAAGCACGGCCATTTGGCGAGGTTCTGCCCAAATATTTTGAGCACAAAAGTGGAGGCTCCGCTTGGAACCCCAAATCGCCCCAGAGAGGGTAAGTTTACCCCTGTCAAAGAACCATCTAATATTCCTCAGGGTTCTGATGTCCAGAAAGATGGTTTTGAACAACCGAAGCGAAGGAGAAATAAAAAGAAAAATGCCAAGGAGCAGGCACAACTTAAGCCAACCAATCGGTATGAAATCTTTAAATCCCTAGTGGATCAAGAGGACCAAGTTATGGAAGGAGTGGATGGGAATGTTGAGGATATTAACATCCACTCTCAGGCTTCTCCTTCATTTACTCCTGTCTTAGAACAGGTGATTGAACCCTCTGAGATAATGCAGCCAGAGAACCCAGGGGCGTTGGTAATTCACTCCCCAGCACAGCCGGTTATTAAGGATGTCAACATGGGAAGTGCAGAAAAGAACAGAGAAAGGCCTGCTCTAGGGATTACTCAGGTGGAGAAGAGGTCTAAAAATAGTAATTCCCAAGGAGCAGGCAAAAAATCCAATAAGGATCTACTAGCAGTACAAGGAGACAAGCTGATCAATGGAGGATCGGTGAGGACAATTGATTCTTATTGCTCTCAAGGTTCTCAATGATTATTCAATCCTGGAATGTTAGGGGTTTAAACAGTAGAACCCATCAATCATTGTTCAAAGACTTTTAGGAAAATGTAAAAGCAGACTTTTTGCTCATCCAGGAGACAAAAATGTCTGTAGATCTTATGTGCAAGACTGTTAATAGAATATGGCGGGGTGCTGGTTATATGGATGTGGCTGCTCAAGGTGCCTCGGGGGGGATTGTCACTCTCTGGAACCCTCAGGAATGGACAACATTAGAACATATAGCTTGGAGGGGTGTTCTCACATCTCTGTTTAGGAACAATGTCACAGCTGAACATGTTCTTATTACAAACTTCTATGGGGCTCAATGCTTTGATGGCCAGCGGCTCCAATGGAAAGTTGTACACAACATGAGGTCCTCCCGGGAAGTTTTTGATTGGATCATAGCTGGGGATTTTAATGCCAAATTGTCTGTTAGGGATCAGGAAGGTGGTGCCCCAGTTTTGGATCCAGGGGACCGGTTCCTGATTGCCCAAATCCAGGCCTTTAACCTGGTTGATATCAAAGGCCCCGGAACCTACTTTACTTGGACAAATAAGAGGAGAGAGCCACACAGTAGGAAGGTTAAGTTAGACCGGTTTTTGGTCTCTGAGGAGGCATTTATTAAATGGAATATTAAATTTCAGATTTTGGAAGGCCCAGTCTCAGACCACTATCCCATTTTGTTGGAGGGAGGGACGATGACAGGGCAACACCACAAACCATTTAAATTTGAAAATTTTTGGCTGCAAAAGGAGGATCTCCGAAGGAAAATCCCATAGTGGTGGGAAGAAGGCCACCTACCCTTTGGGACAACAATGTTCAAATTCCACAAACAGCTTCATTTTGTCAAGTGTAAATTGAAACAGTGGAGACAAACTAATAAGTCGGACTTCCAGCTCCAAAGGGCCCCCTTGGTGGCTAGATGGGAAGAGGTGCAAAAACACTTCAGGGAAGGTACAATTACTGAGCACCTTAAAGCTGAGGATGATGCTCTGCGCAAAGCGGTTGAGGACATTGATAATCAAGAAGAAATTTACTGGAAACAGAGAGCAAGAATCACTTGGTTATTAGAAGGTGATAGAAATACAAAATTTTTCCATCGCTCAGCCTGTGCTAGGAGACAAATGCATAACATGGAAGTCCTTCAAGATGAGAATGGATACTCTTTTGATACTCTTCCTGGAATGCATTCCCACTCAATGGATTATTTCTCAAACCTTTTTAAGGAAAGTCTGGAACAAGATGTGGAAGCTCAAAATGAAGTTATTAATGTCATACCTTCTATTATCTCTCACGAAGAGAATCAGACTCTTCTTAGACCCATTGATAGTGATGAACTAAAGAATGTGGTCTTTGGGATGAGCACTGGCAAATCGCCAGGTCCAGATGGCTTTCCTATTGAGTTTTTTCAGGCCTTCTGGGATACTCTGGAGAAGGATGTTTTGGCTGTCACAGAGGAGTCCAGAACTAATAAAAGAATGCTTAAGGCTCTCAACCACACCTTCATCACTTTAATTCCAAAAGGGGAGGGGGGGTTCATATCTCTGATTTCAGACCTATTGCCTTATGCAATGTGATTTATAAAATAATCACGAAGATTATGGCTGAACGGCTAAAACCTCTTCTCCATAAAATAATTTCCTCAGAGCAAGGGGGTTTTGTTGAAGGAAGACAGATCTTGGATGAAGTGGTCCTTGCTCAGGAGGCAATCCATACAATGCAAAAATCAGGCAACAAAGGAATGTTCATAAAGCTGGATATGTCTAAGGCTTATGATAGGGTGGAGTGGGGCTTCCTGGCAAAGATGCTGGCAGCTTTTGGCTTCTCTCAGGACTGGATTGACTGGGTCATGAGCTGTATCTCTACACCTTCTTTCTCTGTTCTAATCAAAGGGCTCCCCTCGACTCCTTTTGGAGCCTCTCGGGGTCTTCGTCAAGGGGACCCTTGCTCTCCATACCTCTTCCTCATCTTAGCAGAAGGATTAGGCAGACTCTTCCTGAGAAGACGACATCTAGGTCTGATAACAGGTATTAAAGTGGGGGCGAAAGTTTTGACCCACTTACAGTTTGTGGATGATACAGGATTGGTTGGAGTGGCCAGTCTCAGGGAAGCAAGAGGAATCAGAGACACTCTAAACATCTACCTTCGGGCCTCAAATCAAGTCATTAATGATAAAAAATCTAAAGTGGTCTTCTTCAATCTTGACCAAAGGTTACAGGACAGAGTTACTGAGATCTTGGGATTTACTAGGACCTCTCTACCTGTTGTTTACTTGGGGGTTCCTCTGCATTTCAAAAAACTAAAAATTGATATCTGGAAGGATCTTTTGGATGGCATCAAAGATAGAATGAATCATTGGTCTCATAAATGGTTAAGCTATGGAGGCCGACTAACTTACTTACGATCGATTATTCAGGCCATGCCAATATATAAATTCTCCATCCTGGCTGCCCCACATTCTATATGGAAAGAGCTTGACAAAATGGCTAGAAGTTTTTTATGGGAGGGTGCAAAAGGGGAGAAGAAATGGGCCTTGGTTGGCTGGGATAAGGTTACCCAGCCCAAGGATAAAGGAGGGCTGGGACTGAGAAGCTCCAAGCTTAACAATAAAGCTTTGGCTGGCAAACTGTACTGGAGGTGGATTTCCCAACCAACATCCCTCTTTAGCAGAATTCTTTCTAGTAAATACCTGGGTCATGCTCACCCCAATGATCTGGGCCGTTTCCCTTTGGAGGGTAATGGATCCTTAGTGTGGCAGGCTCTCAAGCTTGGATCTCAAGTTATCAAAGATCAATTGTTTTGGAAAGTGGGGAGAGGGGAGAAGGCCCGTTTCTGGACTGACTCCTGGGATCAGCATCCTCCCATCATTGCTGTGTTTCCCGAATTGCAACCCATTAAATCAGCCATAGAAGACAAGGGCTGGATTCAAATTGAGAGTTATTTCAACACCAGCCAAATGGGGGAGTACAAGTTCAAAAAGTTCAAGCGGTTGGAAGAGTGGCCAATTCCAATCCCTCCGGAGCTGGCACCCATCTTGAAAAAAATTTTGACAGCTAGGTTTCTTACTGGGAGAGATGAGGAGGATGAACTTGCCTGGGGCTATGGGAACCTTGGGGTTTACACTGTGAAGGCGGGATTTGATCAGATTCTCCCAGAGCCCCCCCCACACTCTTTTTCGGTCCATGTTTGGAGGAAGATATGGCATCCCAAGGGCTGGCCGAAGGTGAACTTCTTTGCCTGGCAGCTTATGCACAATGGAATTCTCACCTTTGACAATCTCAGACATAGAGGCATCATCGGTCCTTCTCAGTGTGTATTATGCCGCAAGCATGAGGAAACTGCTGATCATTTGATGTTTGAATGCCCCTTCACCCGACAGATTTGGATGCGTTGGTTCTCCCACTTCAAAATCCAGGCTAACAGTGATGTGACTCGGACCAATATTTGGGAAAGATGGAAGAGAGGCAGATTTAAATCCAAAGCTCTTCGAATTGGTTGGGAGCTTGGCTTACTTTTCATCTGGTGGCAGGTGTGGTTGGAGAGAAATGCCCGCATTTTTCATGAAACTTTCTCTTCGCTTGATGGAATATGGCAGGTCATATGGAGCAAAGTTGTGGAAACGGTTGCCATCTATGCTGAGGAGGAAAATCAGTCTGTTTCTGTGCCATTGGTTGAGGGAGTTGTTGTTCTTGAAAGACAGGCTCATGATAGCTGGCACCCTCCCCCAGCAGGCTGGATCAAAATCAATACTGATGGAGCTGCAAAAGGCAATCCGGGTAGCGCTGGAATTGGAGTAGTGTGCCGTGATCATGCTGGGTCCGTGCTTTATTGGGAACTGCAAGGTCTGGGTCATGCCACAAACAATGAAGCAGAGGCCTTGGCTATTAAATCTGCTTCCATCTGGGCTGTCAAGCAGGGCCACAGGAAGATAATTCTTGAGTCCGACTCCCAAATTCTGGTGGGCACTCTCGATTGCATGAGGAACTTTGACTTGAAAGCCTGGAGGTTGCGGATTCTAGTCTCTCAAATAAAGGAACTCTGGAAGGAATTAGATGATGTGATTCCCATCTATGTGAGTAGAGATTTCAACAAGGCGACCGATTTCCTTGCTAAGATGGGTGCTGAGAAGGAAGTTGGGATGCAGCTGCATAGTGATATGCCTGTGGAGGATGCTGTGATTAGGCAAGGCCTTGAATGCTACTTGTGATAATGTGCAAAGTTTTTGCTGCTAAGGAAGGTTTTTGTCATGATTTCGTGACCTGTAGTGGCGTCGTGGCCTCTTGCTGGAAGTTGTCGCGATATCGCGACAGGTTGCGCCTTTACGGCCTTCGAAGGGAACCTGTCACAAAATCGTGACATGTCACGAAATCGCAATTTGGTGCGCTCTCGTTGCCCATGATGCGTAGTTGTCACGATTTCATGACCTATTTTGCTGTCGAGGCCTTCTATTGAAATTTGTCACGATTTCGTGACCTGTTGCGCCATCGCGGCCTGTGGATGGAAGCTGTCGCGATTTCGTGATGTTTTTGGCGAAGGGGTGACAAGGAGGATAAACGTCGCGATATCGCGACCTGTTTTGCTGTCGTGGCCTTCAGCTGGAATTTGTCGTGATTTTGCGACCTGTTGCGCCATCGCGGCCTTTGGTTGGAAGCTGTCGCGATTTCGCGACGTTTTTGGCGCAGGGGCGACAAGGAGGATTATCGTCGCGATATCGCGACATTTTTGGTGAATTGGAGCAAAGGGCACAATCCGTCACGATTTCATGACATTTTTGCTGTTCGGAAGCTGCATGGTAAAATCGTCGCGATATCGCGACAGTTTGGGCACACTGGCGTCATCTGGATCACTTGTCGCGATATCGCGACAATTTTGAAGACTGGTTGCAATGTGGATAACTTGTCGCGATTTCATGACAGTTTTGAAGATTGGGAGCTGAAAGGAAAATTCGTCGCGATTTCGCGACACTTTTGGCACATTGATGGCTTTGGTAAAAACTGTCGCGATATCGCGACACTTTTGTGGATTGGGAGTCAAGCTGAAAACTCGTCGCGATATCGCGACACTTTTGCTGGCTGGGCGCTTCGAAGAAATTTCGTCGCGATTTCGTGACCTTTTTGGAGATTTGGTGCTTCTTGGAATTCTCGTCGCGATTTCGCGACGCCTGTGGTGATAGGGCGTCGGAGGGAGTTGCTGTCGCGATTTCGTGACTTTTTTGGCGATCGGGCGCCGAGGGCTTTGTCCGTCGCGATATCGCGACATGTCGCGATTTCGCGACATGTCACGTTTTTGCGGTTGATGGCGCTGTTGCGGTCGCGATGGGGTTGATTGCCGCGATTTCGCGACATGTCGCGTTTTCGCGCCTGTTGTCTTCTGTGCTCTGTGGTGGTTAGCGTTGACTTTGTGTTCTTCGCTTGTTGTCTTGTTCTCTGCTCTTGGTTGGGATGAGTTTTCTCCCTTTTGTAACTGTATTTTGTATTAATACAAGTTTTTCATTTTTTTCAAAAAAATACATTACTTAATTGTAGGATCTAAGGCTGGTTAGTTGTTGAAGATTGAATTGTCATTAGTTTGGCATTATTCTCTCAACACCATTGTAGTTTTTTTTGTTTTCTCCAAGCTCTATAAGAGCATGTAATCTTGATTTAATTAATAGAATAATTTTACTATTGATTATCATTTGGTATCAGAGCATCCCAGGTTTTATTAGATGGATAGGGAAAAAGTAAATGATCACATATTTTTTACCTTTGAAAATTTTCTTCTAAAATTTAGAGGGTTTTTATATTATTGTCTCAGAAATACAGAGTTTAATTTTCAGAAATGTTTGGAGCTGTATGGATTGATTTATGTAAAAACATTGAGGTTGTCTCAAAAAACACTCTAAGATCTAGAAAGGGTGAAAGTAAATTGATCATATATTTTTTATTCGTGTGATTTTGCTTAATATAGTGGGTTTTTAGATGCATATATCAGAAGTCTATAGTAAAAATTTTAGTTTTTTTCAATCAGTATTGGCCGATTTATGATAAATTTGGTGCTTGATATTTTGGTAAATAAAAAAAAAGTATGTATTGTTACAATTAGAGGAAGGAGGTGATTGTGTAGTAAAAGAAGATTTGTTGCTGATATTTATTGCAAAATATATTGTATTAGAAGCTATATATATTATTCCAAAGTTTTATTGAATGGCATCAATGGCTGCCAATAACAACCTGCCCATTCCTGAATTTAATGGGCTAGATTATGAGTATTGGTCTATCAAGATGAAGACATTACTCATAGACAAAGATTTATGGGACATTGTAGAGAGTGGATATGAGGATCCACCATGTTGGAGCAGCCTAGAAGATGCAGAGAGAAGAAAAAATAATGAGGAACAACACACCAATTGTATGGCACTCATGACATTGAGAAGAGGTATAACACAAAATGTTTTTCCTCTTATTAAGCATTGTAGATCAGCATTTGATATTTGGAAAATGTTGAAAGAAAGTTTTGATAATATTGAGAATGATTTAAGTGAAAATATAGAATATTGTGAAGGAGATGTTTTTAAAAATGCTTTTGAAGACAATCTAAGAGATTGTGAATTTGATTGTGTGAATGATAATCTACAAGATTATGAAATTACTTGTGATGATTTTGTGAAAAAGAGAGATCAGCCCTTGTTTTTTGAAGATGTTTCTTTGCATAAAGAAGAGACTTATAAAGTCTATGAGAAAAATTTGAGAAGAAAAGATATTTATGCTTCCAAAGGAAGAGGAGACAAGAGAGGTTTTGCTTCTTGTAGAAGCTTTGTGAGTTATGCAGATGAAGAGGAGTGCATAGTTGTTCCATAGGTTGTTTATGAAGCACTTGACGAGTGCATTGTTGAGATTGAGGGGGAGATTGAATCTCCAAGTACCGTTATTCTAGATTTGTGCTTCATGGAGGAGGCACCTATAGTTTTTGAAAATGTGAGGTTCAAAATGTTTGTGATCTTCTCATGAATAAGAATGATTGTATTGTTACTACTAATGCAAATCAGTTTGTTATTGGAGATTTTGATGGAGTTACAAGTTGTGAAGAGTCTCTACAAGGAGACGAGGTCTATGTTGGAGATTTTGACTATGTTGGAGTTTCTACAAAGGGGGATATAAGTGCAAAATCCGAGCATAAAGATCACTTAAAAGTTGAAGAAGACTTTGAAGATGAAGGAAGAGAAACACTCACATTGGAGTGTTCCTTGCTTGAAGACCACCAAGGTGAATTGTATGATGAAGAATATCTCTTGGATAAGACAAATGAAGAGTGTATTATGGAGAATGCACCTAAAATTCTCATGGATGAGAATAATGAAGAAAATGGGCTCAACCAAGATTGTTGGCATGATGATAGAAAAACAATGTTCATGGAAGACCATTGGCTTGAAGACCATTCACTTGGAATGGATGTGTGCTCTCTTGAAAGAGCAAATGAAGATCTCCTACAAGGAGAAGATAAAATTGTTAGAGTTCCTCTAAAGGGGGAGAAGAATGTGATAAATAGAGATACTTCTTGTTCATCAGCCCAATAAGTTTGTGTGAAGAGAGATTTTGTGAATCTCAAAGAAGAAAATGATTTGTGTAAAGAAAATATCCCAAATGATTATCTCATTTGGGAGGTGGAAAGTGAGAGAGAAAATGAGATAGAAACAAAAAATAAAAATGAGATTTCTGATTTTCTTTTTGTAATGGCAAAGGAAACATCACTCATGAATGAAGATCACTCACTTGGAGCGTCTACATTGAAGGAAAAGAGTTGTATTGAAAAAGCAACAATGTATGATTGTTTGAATGAATGGTATTTCAACACACCAACATGGATTGAACAAAGGAGGATAAATCTTAGTGAAGAGTTGATGGTTGATTTTGAAGCACCATACAGTGAAAGAGATATGCCAAAAAATAGCTTTATGGGGAGCACCAAATCTAATCACATTGGAGGTAATATTTTTGTGATTAATGATTTGTTTTTTGTGAATAGGTATTTGAAGAAAGGAGGAGAATGTCTTAAAAAGGTATTATTGAGAGATGATTGTCTTGTAGAGACATCATTAGATGAAGTTATTTCATTTACAAAGAACATGGATAACATGGTGATGAAAACCATGGATATGTGTTGGTTGTATTTTGTGTTTAAAATTCCTTGGAAGGAATCATGTAAAGCCATAGTAAAGAGTGAAACATTGTGTGAGGAGCAACAATCTGTTGTTGCATTTGTAACTAGCTATTGCATATCTATATTTTGTTTGAAGATCTATGTAGAGGTATGTGAAATTGCAATATGACAAAACCATCTACATAAGATGATGCATTGTACATACCCAAGAGGAGTATTAGGAGCTAAAATATGGTTTGAAGACCATAGAATGAATGATGATAGAAATGTGCTAAATTGGTTAGTGAAGAACAATACTTGTGGCATTATGGGAATGCCATTATTTTAAGGATCTTTTGATGAAGGGGGAGTAGCTCATCAAAAGGAGGCACTTGGTTACTTGCAGGAAGGAGAAACAATAAATATGGAGGATATCCCACACAAACGATGGAAGGAGTGCCCAAGACAAAATTTTACAATTTTTGATTTCTTGTTACAAAACTAGAAGAGACGAAAAAGACTGAGTTTCTTCCAATGTTGTGATGCTGATGAACTTCTGGAAGAAGTTCCATCAACATCAAGGGGGAGAATGTTGGAATATCCAACATTATTCCTAAGTTCCTAAGTTTAAGTCCTACTATTTAGTTTTAGCATTTTGATTAATTCTTTGTTGTAATGTCGAGGTATTAGCTTGATTGGTCAATGTTTGACCAAAGACAAAGTTTTAGGATGTTGTTAGGATTAAGCTAAACTTTAGGAATGCTATTTACGTAGCATTACTTAATTGTAGGATCTAAGGCTGGTTAGTTGTTGAAGATTGGATTGTCATTAGTTTGGCATTATTCTCTCAACACCATTGTAGCTTTTTTTTGTTTTCTCCAAGCTCTATAAGAGCATGTAATCTTGATTTAATTAATAGAACAATTTTACTATTGATTCTCAATCCTACTCGCAATAAAATATATGAAGAGATTGTATACTTTATTTGCAACCATTTATTGGATAATAAGAATCTATCCATTCTTTCTGCTATATGATTTTTTCCAATGTGTCTATTATTCCATGTGTATTGAAATCCTGAGGGACTAACATCCCAAAGTTCATTTGAATTGACAAATGAAGCAAAATATTGTATTGATTTAGACCATCCTAGAATGCCACCCTTCTTTTCCAAATGAGATATACCAATATTAAAATCACTCCCAAGAATCCATAGATCATAATGAATCATCATTGTATTTGACAAAAGCATACTAAGGTCCTTCCAACATCTTTCATGAGGAGTAACTATAGTTGGAGCATATACATTTATAACCCCAACTTTGATGTTTTCATATTTTCTGCAAAATAATCCAACAACCCAATTACTTTTTGCTTCTAATAGTTATCCATCCCATTTGCATTTGTCCCATATTATTGCAATACCGCCTAAAGCTCCTATAGAAGAAACTACTAAACAATCACTTGTCTTCCAAATATTCTTAAAAGCATCCTTACGTTCCTCACTACTTAATTTTGTTTCTTCTATTAAAATAAACTTAGGGCTACAACGACATATTAATCCTTAATAACACTTTTTTTAGGGGTTTTATTCATACCCCTAATATTCCATGATATCATCAATGCTTTTTATTTTTATTAGTGGTCTTAGCCCCACTTCTTATTAACACCTGTGATATTTTTATTTGTCTTCCGAGATCAATATCCTTTTGAGTTTATTTTTATCTTAGTTCCTACTTTTATGGTCTTCCTCTCCTTCTTCCATTCCCTCCAACACTCTCATTTCATAAATCTCTTCCATTTTTTCATATTTTTCAAAATGAGACTTATCTTCTAAAGATTTATGTTTCCCTAAAGAGTCAAAAGTGCAAGGAATAGCCTCATTAGCATTTTCTTCTTTATGTTGCCCTGAAAACTCTAAACTGCATAGATGATCATCTATAGTCATATCTTTCTTATATTGACTTGAAAACCCTAAATTTTCTTGGATATCCTCCATATATTAAGCCATGCCATGTGCCTAGTTTCATGACATTTGTGACATAGAAATGCAATATTTTCATAATCCACTTGATGATCCCATTCTATTGATTTAGATATAATCTTAATTGACTATGGTAAAGGTTTAGAAATATCCATGGCAACACATATTCGAGTGTATACAACATGCCTTCTCTCCTTAGTAGTTGGTCCCTCTTGGATGAATTCACCTAGACTATTACCAATATTCTTCAAAACCTCCTTATTGATGAGTTGTTAAGGAAGTCCAAAAAGCCTAATACATAATGGAAGCCTTTTTATAGTTTATGTGTACACAAAAAATTCTCACTCTAAGGTCTTAAATATAATACATATTTTGTTGAGGATATTATTGTACCTTAGGCTTAATTATAAGCCTAAGATATTATTATTTCTTATTTCTTGCATTGTAATACGTGAGGCATAGTATACCCATGTTGGATATGTGTTTGTTAGTTGTTAGGATGTATGGTTATGTTTTTAGGGATATTTTTTGTCTTATAGAAGTTAGTTGTTTGTTTGCATCCATGTTTGGCAGGTGGTTTCCATGCATATCTGTTAGTTACAAGTCATTGGCCTTGCATGGAAAATTGTTACAACCACTGTAACCATGCGATTCCTTTACATGTATTATATATTCAGTATACATAATGGAATAATTATATTCATGTTTGGTATTTCCATAACACTAGTAATTAGAGCTAAAGAATTTTTTTTGCAAGAAGGGAAGCAAAGTGCCAACTTCATTTCTAGGTAACTAGTTTGGTTTTACAGCTAGTGCACCAGATCCTAGGCTAGTTGCTGTGAGGAATTGGCTTGGGCTAGATCGTAGAATCAGTTTTGTGAAGGTTCTAAGGTGGTAGAGGGTGAAAATTATCCCTACATCGAATACCCCTGATGGAAGTTTAGAGGGTAATCAAAATTGCTTTGTGTAGGCAAGAAAATTTTATCCTATTTAGAGTTGAAGAACGAAGGATAAATTGTTGTTGTTGAAAGATCAATTGCACCAAGTTTGAGGTCAATTTTTGGCCAAAAAGAGGCTTTGGTACACCTTACCGACAAAGCACCAGGGCTATTCAAGAAAGAAGCAATTTAATTGTCTCACTACATGATATTTGGATAATTTGGGCTATTTTGCATTAAGTTAAAAACCTTTAATATTAATATTTTATTAATATTAAGGTTTTAAATTTAGCCTAAAAAGGTTGAATCAAGATTAAAAAAATTGGGGGCACCGAATTAGTGCCACTGAATGCCTTAGTGGCCAAGCTACCAACGACCAACCGACAGTCAATTATCCATGCCAACGTCGACCATTGACCAACTATCTAGAGATGGTAATATTCTCCCTATTAGTCAGCCCGCGATCATCGATGATCAACCTCATCTCCATCAGTTAACCTACAACCATTTATGGACAACTCAACTGTTCCTAGACTAGACCAGCTCCCCACCGATGTAGGCCTCAAACACTTCATCAGATTCCATTAGACAATCTCGAGCCGCAGCAAGAGAAAATCGATGCATAGGGATCATAGGTGGTGAGGAAAGTTACAGTCGTGCTATTATTAGTAGACGATCGTGCATTTAGGCTTTTCGAAAAGAAAAATTAAGAGACCTCCCTAAGGTTTTAAACCAACCAATCAAGTTGCATAGTTCAAAACCCTAACATTCTTCCCAATCCATCACACAACACATGGCAAAAGAAGAAAAAGCGATGAGAATCTGGACAACAAATAAACTTGAGACAAGTGGCAATTGAAGGCTTGGACCATTTTTTGACAACGCTAATTTTTTTGATGTGAAAATCCATCTTTCAGGAAGTTTTTGATGTTTTTCGATCAGATTTCAAAGTTCACTAAGATTTTCGATGGGGTTTAGAAAACTCTGACTGTTTCCAGGCATGTTTTGGTGAAGAAAAATCTATTTTGGCCACCTCTCGATGTTCACAATTATTTTCTTGGTGTTGGTTATAAGTTTTTGTCAGTCTGAGAATCTTCAATAGGCGAGAAGGTGAAGTATTAATTTTTTTTTGGGATAATAGTCCCAAATTACCCCTATTGAGGGTAAAGCAATATTTAAAAGTGCAAACGTACCTAAAGAGCAGTGACCACCACTCTGGTGGTCACGAAGGCCATTGTCAAGCACATCCATGGTGGTTGGTTGATATATTTTCTCATTTGATCGTTGCCACTTGCAGTGAGACACTTGGCAGACTCTAACTGGTTGGACGATTGACCTCTACAGTAGACACATGGTTGATCAAACACATTTTGAAGAACAAGGAGTGGTTGAAATTTTTTTAAAAAACCTTTGGGACTTAGTCCCACATTCACCACGGGAATGAGTTTCATGTGAGTTATAAGGATTACCATGCACATAAAGTATTTACGAGTTGTTCACCCTTAGCCATGCTTGCACGCAGGCCAACATGCCGATGTGTGAACTTTGAAATTCAAAATCTGACCATTGACCAATCAATGCTTGTTGACCGTGTAGTCGATCATTGATCGCTCTATTGAAAAACCAAAAGTTTTATTGCAATTTTTTTTTTTTTTGCCAATTTCAATAGTTCAAATTTGAATTTTGACGTCCAAGGTGATATTTTTCAAATTTTTGTCAATTTATTTTTTCAAAAATTAACAATTTTATCTCAAAAAAGCTAAAATTTTGCAAATTTAAGGGCTAAATTTTGTTTTTTTTAGTGCTAATTTTATTTTCACCACTTCAAATGGAAGGGTACTTTTTGTAATTACAAATTGATGTAATTTTTAAAAGCACTAAATTTGTAGAAGCACTAGATTTAGCCACTTTTGTAAATTGGAAGGTAAATTGTAAATCTAGGTTAATTTTTGCATTAGGAGTTCACAAATTGTCCTAAGCAATTACCTAGATAGTTCTTGCAACCACATTAGATTTCTCCTAGTCTGGCATATACACGTCATCAAATGGCTTCTGACCTCCAAACAAACATGGCAAATATTATCGCTATAGTAGATGTTTTGGTGGATAAAGTGAAAGATATTATTGTCCAATTGACTCCTGGTGATATCAAAATTTATAAGAATAGATTTACCAACAAGGCAAAATGTGAGGTCAAATTATATAATGGATCAAGGGATCATGATGTCTTGTCTACATGGATTTTAGATATGAAAACTTGGTTCACCTATGTAGAAATCCCTTCGGATGAACAAGTTGCTTTTTCCAGAGTCAAACTCATAGGCTTAGCAAAAGTTTTGACTATAGAAATACAAAGCCACAATTTTACCATGTCTTGGAAAGAACTGATCCAAATTTTGAAGAATACATTTTTCCCACCAAACTATCAAAGTGACCTCATGAACAAATAATATAGGTTGTGGCAAGCCTATAGTATGTCAGTTGCTGACTATTTTTTTCAATTCAATAGGTTAAGGGTTCTTCTTGGTGTAAAATATTCAGAAGAGGATTTGATTAACAAGTTCACTCATGGATTACAAGATCAAAATTTTAGGGAAATCAAACTTTGGATGTGTTATTCAAGCATGCCATTCTAGCAGAGGAGAAAGTTGGTGCCTCATAGATCTTGACCTTCACAGGAAAGCACTTCCAAAGGTGCGAATCAAAATCAACAAAAGGTGAATAACACTTCTCATTCTTCTTCCCCTAATTATTATTCTCCTTCCACTTCACCTAAAGCACATTCTTCTTCTCACTTCAAAAATTCTTCTTCTTCAACATTGTATTGTGATTTTTGTAAAAAGAATGGTCATACAAAATCTAGATGTTTTACATTTGAAAGAATGAAGAAGAAAAAGTCCCTAATTGTACATTCCATAAATGAGGAACCACAATATGGTCCCATTAGGACTACAAGGATAGAAGAAGAATATCCATATTTGAAGGGTAAACTAAACAAAGTAACCCTTATGTCAAATGTTTCTCCACAAGAGGGTCATGACCATTTTTTTATCACTCGAGCCCACCTTACTCATGAATTTTATGTGGATTGTATTATAGATAGTGACTCGTATAAAAATATCATTACGAGGATCATTGTTGAGAAGTTGAAGCTCCCCACGAGGCCACATCCTCAACCCTATGCACTCGGATGGAAGGATGTAGAGTCTACATCCAACATCACACACACTTGCACCTTATATTTTGCTTTTGGTAATAAGTTTGTGGATAAAGTGAGATGTGATGTCACTGACATGGATTTTTGTGGACTATTTCTTGGTAAGCCCTATCAATTTGATAGGAATGCGGTATATCATGCTAAAAATAACACATACACCTTAGACTTGAATGATAAAACATATTTGATATAAAGTACTACACCCACATAAAATTTAATGCTAATTTGTAGGCAAGATCACAAGCCATTAAGTTAAGCACATGTATTGGCTTCTAATAGCATAAGTCCCACATATGATAAAGAACAAGCACCTCCAAATACTCATGATAAAGAAGCTCCACTTCCAAAAGCTGTATAATCATAAGAGCTTGTGGTTAAATAGCCCATCACTCTCACTCATGATAAAGATACCAATCATTCCACTGGAATAATTTTGGGTATACCCATGAACACACAACCACTTATTTCATATAAGTTACCTTTAGCATTGCTCTCTTTCACCATTGCACATACGAAGAAGGATTAACTTCGTTCATACAATACCGATAAAACATTTAGGGCAAGATAACACATGACTTGTAAAAGAATTATTAGGAGCAACTAAGAGTGATGGACAAGCTCACAATACTCACCCATCTTAGGTTAGAGGTAAATTTTGGCTTCCCTTGGATAAGCTACGCTTTCTAGAGATGCCATATTAGGATTCTCCTTTGGCACCTGAATATTTCATCAACCAACCAGCAACAGTGGCACCTAACCCCCAACTTATGCTCATTATAGATAGAGATTTCAATACGAAGACTCATCACACTTAATAGGGTTCTTCCACTTATTATCTTGTCGTCCATCATAATAACTTTCCACATATGGCTCATTGGATCTCTCACCATTATATGGCTCATGACTTTCCACATTTGTTGAGAGCATTGGGGTCCAATGCTTCTATAGTTGGGAGGAGTGTTGAGGATATTATTGTACCTTAGGCTTAATTATAAGCCTAAGATATTATTATTTCTTATTTCTTGTATTGTAATACATGAGGCATAGTATACCCACGTTGGATATGTATTTGTCAGTTATTAGAATGCATGGTTATGTTGTTAGAGATATGTTTTTTCTTCTAGCAGTTAGTTGTTTGTTTGCATCCATGTTTGGTTGGTGGTTTTCCCTACATATCTGTTAGTTACAAGTGGTTGGCCTTGCATGAAAAATTATTACAACCACTGCAATCACGTGATTCATTTACATGTATTATATATTCAATGCACATAATGGAATAATTAGCTTCATGTTTGGTATTTCCATAACATCTTTACCCCTAAACCATGGGTCTCCATCCATTATTTTATCCCTTATTTATGAATTGGAGAAAATAATGAGGAAAAATTCTTTTGGAAGAAAATTCATGGAGTAATTTGAATTCAATCCCCACTTCCACTTCATCCAATTTTGAATCTAAAAAAACTTGGCCAATATCCATGAAACTTACAAATTAACCCTCTCATTTTAATAATCAATAATTATATCATATTGATAATCATTTATGGTGTCTGCTACCTGGAATGGATTTGCCATAGATTCTCTCTTCCTCTTTTTGCTAGCTAGGGCATCCAAAATTCTAACTTGGTTATTCATACTTTAAGTAAGGAATTCCATAAATGACTTTCTTTCCATGTTACCTAGATTTTTTTCAAATGAATCTTTTAAATTCTCCTAATATTTGGAACAATACGTGTCACTTGTTACTTGATCACACTTTACTTTCTACTTTTTTGTTTCCTACTCATACTTCCTCCTCACTCCCCGTTTACACTCGCACTCAAATTTTGCTGCACTCACACCTAGCTCACATTCACACTCATTTTTTATTGCAATCACTCTTAGCTTATACTTGTATTCGCTAGTGAATGCACTCACTCCCAACTTGCACTCACACTATTTTTTTGGCTACACTCACTCCCAACTCATGCTCACACTTAATATTGGTTGCACTCACTCCCGGTACACCCAGCTTGCACTTACACTCTTGTTTTTGGCTATACTCACTCTCAGCTCATGCTTGTACTTGCTCTCGACTTCACTCCCTCTTAGTTGCACTCACTTATGGCTTGTGCTCACACTTGCTTCCTATTGCGTTCACTCTTGGATGCACTCACTCCCAGCTTGCACTCACTTTTTTTTTTGGCTGCACTCACTCTTGGCACATTCTCGTACTCACTTCTAGCTGCACTCACTCCCAAATTGTGCTCACACTTGCTTTTAGCTAGTTATTTGATTTTATTAGCTTAAATAACTTATATTTGTTTTGTAGTATAAAATAATAATCTAATTATTCAATAACATAAATGATTGTTATTTATTTTATGGGAAACATTAAAATATATTAGTAAAATTAATATAGATTATAATTAATATTATAATATGTTCTAAGAAGAGTCTAGAATAAATATATGTAGAAAATAGCAAGAGAAACTTACAAATGGATATGGATGAGGATGGTTTTCAACTTCCAAAAAAATAGGTCTAGACAGACGAAAGTAAATAAACAGTGGAGACAAATAAGGAAGGATATTGGAAGAAATACCAATTCTTTTGAGGCTTTAGCCTATGAAGAAAAAGCAGATCAGAGCTTAGAGGACACAATACAATAGGTTCAAAATATTAACAAGGAATTGTCTATTTAGTATGATTTTGATTTAAGGATGAACATTCTTGATGAACCTAAGGAATGTGTCTCATCAAATTTTGAAGACTCTCTTGAAGTACCATGCACCATTAGGAGAAAAAAATTGGTAGAGAAAATGTAGTGTTAGATGTTAATACATCTACCATTAATAAGAAAATACCAAAAAATAAGCAAGACAAGTTAAAAGCTTTCTTAGTAGAGCTAGGAGAGGATAAGTCTAAAGAAAAATAAAGTTGTAATCGAATATTGAGGAATAGAATAATAAGACCTGATCCTAATATAAGTAAGGCAAAAAGAGAAAAAACCTCAAATTATCAAGCAAGATCCAAGGAAGCAAGAACAAATATAGATAAAGGAACACACACTAAGTTGATTGAACTTCTCTTTGCCAAACTACAAAATGATATTGGTAATTTGTAGGTGGGGCTAGTATCCCTTAATAAGACATGATTACCATATCATGGAATATAAGGAATGCTAATACCTCCTTAAAGCAAAGGTGTATCAAGGACCTCTATTTAAGTAATAAGCCTAATATTATTTATATCTAGGAAACTAAAATGACAAAGGAAGAAGTTTCCAAAACTATGAAAGCAGTATGGGCAAGATGTGAATGGGATGTTGTGGCTTCTAAAGGAGTGACAAGGGAATTCTAATATGTTGGACTCCTATTAGAACCTTCTATGTAACCATTCATAAGACTTAGCATTGAATAACCTCTTTAGTCACATGCTACTTTACAGATATTTGTTTCATGCTTATCAATTTCTAAGGACCTACAACTCAGTAAAGTAGATTAGAATTATGAAGTGGTATTGGATCCTTTATAAGAAGTAAAGACCAAGAAACCTGATTCATGATCATAGAATATTTCAATGCCATAACCAAGCTAGATGAAAAATTTAGGATAATTAGGAAATTAACACAAAGTATGAGAGCTTTCTCAACTTTTATTCATAATAGTAATCTATGGGAGGCTGAGTTTGAAGAAGACAAATATACATGGACAAACAACACGAGAGGTTATAACCTAATAGCATAAAAATTAGACATATGCATACTCTCAGATCATTGGCTAGAAGAAGGAATTTGTGCTAAAATAAATATCTTGACAAGGATTGGTTCAAATAATTAGCCAATAAGAGTTAAAATAGTGGTAAGTGAATAAAAAAAAAAAGATAATTTTTTAAAAATGAGCAGGTGTGGGAAGACCATTATCAAATTTTTGATATGATAGCACAAACATGGAATTCCTTAGGAAATGGTGGGTTTTATACACTTCCTAATCAAATTAAATCAATGATATATAGATTAAAAAAATGAAACAAGAACACTTTTGGAAATATTTTTGAGAAGAAAGAACTAAAATATAAACTTTCAAAATTCCAAAAATGTAATCATAATAATCCAAGCTTGGAGAAAAGGAAGTTTCTTAGTGGATATCATAATATTTTGAGTAAAGAAGAGAAATTTTGGAGATTAAAATCGAGATAGACTTGGTTAAAAAGAGATAAATTTTGGAGAATATTACATTATTTTGTACATGCCAATGTATCACCTTGGTACATTAATATATTAGGTGTGTGTCTTATATTAGAGTGTGAGTTAATTTTTCATGCAATGTAATAATGTGCAGGAAATGCACAAGTGTCATATAATTATGTGTGCAAGTGTTGTGTGTCATAGAAAAAGCTATCTTCAGGTTATTATGTAAGAGTGCACACGTGTCCTTAGAATAGGAAAGTGAAGAGTTTCAAAGAAGAGTGAATGTCAAGAGTGCAACATATGAGGAGTCATATTCAATTAGATGTTTGACAAAGTATTGTATTTTGTATCAAAATTGCGTAGCATATTGCATGCATTAGTAGACCTTTATCCTATAGCATTTTCAATATTATCAGTTATTATTGTGTTATTATATTTTATATTATATTAGGAGTTATTATATTAGTTTTATGATATTTCAACTTTATTATATATGATCCTATTATTATATTCCTATGAGTTTTCTATTTTGTGTAAGGCTTCAAAAGCCATCGATGGTATCAAATCCACAACAAGATTGTTTGCACATGATTTGAAAGTTGCAAAAGGCTAGATTCTTTTCACAAGGTTAAAGGATAACCTATGAAGACTAGGACTAAACAAGGATCTTTCCACAATTTTGAAGGATAACCTATGAAGACTAGGATCCCTATTTGGGTGAATCAACTTGAAGATAGTTGATTATTTAAGGTACAACCGATCCTGACATTAATAGAAAGTTTTAGGGATAAAAATACATTGACATCAATATTAGAATCTTATGTAATGCTATAAAAAGCTATCTAAGATATTATTGAAATGAAAATTTGATCTTAAAAAGTTGGAAAGCTTACTACAACATATAGAGAAGACTTACATCTTCAATTTCTTGAAGGTTGAGTGCTTTCTTTAAGCAGGGATTGATTTAAGTTGTAGAAAAAAGGAGACCCATGAGAAGAGGTCCCATTGAATACAAAAGGAGACCCACGAGAAGAGGTCCCATTGGATATAGAAGGAAATCCATGAGAAGAGGTCCCATTAGAGACAAAGAAAAGAGGAGACCTAAGGAAATAGGTCCCATAGTCGACAAAGATAGGAGACCCAAGGAAAAGTGATTCCATATAAGTTAGAGATAAAGAGGAGACCCGAGGTAAGAGATCCCAAAATTGGCAGAGATAGGAGACCCAATAAAGAGGTCCCATAAGTCATTGAAGTCAGAAGAAGAGATCCAAATAGAGAGGTCCTATTAAAGACTGAAGAAACTTTATTATGAAGAAGTAGGATAAAGAAGAATTTACAAAAAGAGTACCTACATCAAGTTTAGGAAAATCATCTCCATTGGACGAAAATCCCATAAGAGATAGAGGGGACTCATTGAAGGAGGTTCCAGTGAATATTGAGGCAGAACTTGAAAAATTCAAGACAATAAGGAGTCTTGAAAATAACAAGGTTCGAAGATAGACTAGGTAGCATTTGGAAGGCAAGTATCTTTCCAAAACTTACATAAATCAAAGGCCAACAAGTTTGTGAAATAGAAAAATAAGATATCTCTACAGATTTGGAAAACAAATAAAGCTACATTAGAAATAGAGCAAGTAAGGGTGAAATCTACAGTATTTGAAGGATCATACAATGAAGAGAAGAGAACAATGTTAAGGAAAAGTGGATAGCAAATTTAAAGGTAGAGAAAGAGTGCTATGCAACATATAATAGATATGTCTAAGTTTTGAATAGAGAAGAATACATTGAGGTAACATGATTTAAATGTTCAAGGCAACAACATAGAAGGTAGAGAACATAGAATATTAAGTTGAGTAAAGTGCATTAAAGGGGACAAAATAAAAGTTTAAGTTTTATCTTTGAGAGAACCCTGCATAAGTATTGTGTACACCTGCACCTGCACAAAGAAGAAGTTTAGTATAACATTCAAAGGTAAAGATATGTCATTGAAAAGTGAAACTATTAGCTCAACGCAGTCCACCAAAATCTATATAGAGAAGAACAACATATTACAAGTTTTGTAAGAGCTATGCTAAGAGGAACAAAAACAAGAAGATAGAGTATTAACTCAATGATAGAGGTCTAGCATCGATCATCACACAAGACCTGAGTGCCAAGTAAATTTGGAAGTTAAACAATATTTGGTGAAGCGTCAAAAGTGAAATATTGGGCAACATACAACATAAGGTTGATGCGAGGGAATCATCAACTAATGCCATAGCCCAATAGAAGAGAGAAAACCATTGACTAACAAAAGTCCTATATGAAATATATTTTTAAGTCTTAGAAAGAGTGCAATAGCACTTACAGTGTAGAGCATCCCTAAAGAAACCAATGTCACCATGGAAGCAAGAATCACCTAGGAAGCCAAGGCCATCATGTACACCAATGACATCACCACTGTGGAAGATAAGTGTCATTGAAGCAACCTGTGTAGACAAGAGTTACCTAGAAGATCGATCACCACCAAATTTTACCATACCATAGAGAACCTAAAGCGGTATAAAGAAACACTTGGACCATTCATAACAAAGAAAAAATGTGAACCACCACTTCAAAATTCAAACATCTATGGAAGAGGAAATGAAATGCATAAAACATTGAGCAAAGAAAGTTAAAAGGAGGACAAACATTAGGTGAATAACATCTGATTTTAGTAACATTAGGAGTGCAAAATAATATCCTTCACCCTTTGAAGAATTGAAGCTTACAAAAATGTTTCGCTCATCAAAGCCTTGGAGTGTTACCTAGTATAAACCTAAAACCACCATGTATTCTACCACGTTGCTATAAGGAAGGAGAATGGACAAAGGCTAAAACGTTACATAGAAGATTACTTAGGGTCCAAGAGAGGAATCCAAAAGCACTCACACACTCTCACATGATTCAAAGTGCAAGTGAAACCATTTGAAGCCACCGATGTGTTGCTCACCAAATCGCAACATCAAAGACTTTTCGAAACAACACACATTAAGGAGATATGAATTTGAATTCAAATTTTGAATATTTGCTAAGGTTGAGTTATTGATTATCCTAAGGTTTAATTTTATTAAATGAGAGATAAGTAATTTAATAGGATATCTAAAGCCTTAGTTAATTTAAGTGCATTATAAATATTTTGGAGTGATAAGAAGATAGTTAATTTGAAGTTTTATAAAGTTATTTAATATTTGGAAACATTATTTGACTATATTTGAAATTCATGATATAGAGAATTTATGCAAATTATAATTATGGAGAGATAAGGTATTCTACATCAAACATAGAAAAACTATATTTACAAAATTCTTAATTCTATAGTTTTTATTTGACTAGGGAGCCATAAGGAATTCAACAAACAAAGTTTTTTTTTGCAAAATTTAGAAACTAGAAATAATTATTATTCAAAACTAGGCAGATATAAGGTGGTCAACTTTAAAGGTTATATGAGTGTCACCATGAAAACCAATAAATTATTTCTTTCATAATCTCAACTTCTCAAAGGTCCTAATTATGCTTCATGGAAAAACAAAGTGAAATCAATTTTGATAGTAGAAAACTTTGGGACATTGTTAGAGGAACACAAACTAAACCTGTTGAAGTTGATAGATAAATACAAAAATATCAAGAAGATAAATCATTGGATATTGTTACAAAATCTAAATTTCTTGAAGATATCTTATACATCTATGAAAGAAGCAAAGTCAAAATATATTTAATTGTACACAAGTGGTTATACTATTTTGTCAAGAAAATAGATGAATTTGAAATCTCCAAGTCAACAAAAATATTTTCAAGATGTGTTTATTGCAATAGAGTCGGACATGAAAAATAAAATTGTTGGCATCTACATCCATAAAAATATTGTGGAAGAAAATCACACTCATCTATTTTTTGCTATCATAGTATTACAACAGATTTAAAAATACTTTAAAATTCAGATTAGATTGTTTGTTTTAAAAACTTATTTTTGAAGTATCTACTAACAATGGATGCAAGCATGGAAGTGTTGAAGAATAGGCAAATAAATTATTCAAAGAAGAAGAAAAAGAAAATGGACTTGTGAAGTAATTAAGTCTCTCGCTCAACAAGGCTATCTAACAATAGACTATCTTGAAGATTCAAGAACAATACTAAAATCAAAGATGAAGACAATCAAGAAGAAGCAGGATCTGGTCAAAACCAAATATATCACAAAATCATATGAAGATGAAGGTCATGTTGAAGACTCTTACATGAAGGATCCAAACATTAATCTACTTGAGGTAGATTGAAGATTGAAAGATGAATACAGGGGGTATTGGAGAATATTACATTATTTGGTACATGTCAATATACCACCTTGGTACATTATTATATTAGGTGTGTGTCTTAGATTAGAGTGTGAGTTAATATTTCATGTAATGTAATAATGTGCAGGAAATGCACAAGTGTCATGTAATTATGTGTACACGTGTTATGAGTGTAAATGTGCACAAGCGTTCATTATGTAAGAGTGAATGGGTTAGAATAGAAAATTGAAGAGTTTCAAAGAAGAGTGAAGGTCAAGAGTGCAACATATGAGGAGTCACATTCAATTATATATGTGTGACAAAGTATTGTATTTTGTATAGAAATTGCATATCATATTACATGATAGCATTTTCAGTATTTTGAGTTATTCTTGTGTTATTATTTTTTATATTATATTATGAGTTATTATATTAGTTTCATGGTATTGCAACTTTATTATACTCGATACTTTTATTATATTCCTGTGAGTTTTGTATTTGGTGTAAGGCTTCAAAATACATCAATAATTTTTTTTTTTTCATTAGATGACAATAGTACATAGATCAACTTCCATAATTAGTAGAATTAAATCAGCAGAAAGGGTTTGGATTGAAGATCAAAGTGAAATTAGAAAGGAGGTAAGGTTTTTTACCAAATACTTTAAGATCAGAGGAGTTTGAAGTTTTTAATCATAATCTACTGCAATAAGTACATTGAGTTATAACAGATGAAGATAATAGGAAACTAATAGAGCCTATTACTATGGAAGAAGTTCATTTAGCTCTTTTCTCTTGTGATGGACTCTTTGCAACATTCTATCAACATAATTGGGATATAGTGAAGGATTCTTTATTGGTGATAGTGGAACAGTCTAGGGTAAAATAATACATTCCTTATAAATTAAATACAACATTCTTACCCTAATTTCAAAAAGGAAGAATGCATAATTGTTTGATTCATTGAGATCATAAACCTATGTAATATGACATATAATATTATCTCCAAAGTGATGGCAAACCTATTAAGACCTCTATTAGACAAAATTATTTCACAAGAGCAAGGAGGATTTGAAAAATGAAGACAAATTCTAGATGGAATCATAGTAGCTCATGAAGTTATGCATTCAGTAGCTTCAAGAAAAGAGAAAGCAATGATATTTCAACCTGATATGAGTAAAGCCTACGATAGGGTTAAATGGGATTTTTTTTGTAGTATTAGAAAATTTTGGATTTGGTAAGAAATGGGTTAGATGGATTAAAGCTTGTGTCTCTACAATTTTATATTCAATGTTGGTCAATGGGTTAGTAACAGAACCTTTTAAAGCCAAGAGAGGTCTTAGATAGGGAGATCCTCTATAACCATATTTATTTATTATTATAGTAATGGTTTTGGGTAGAAGCTTGAAGAAGACTAATATAGATGGGTTGATAAGTGGTTTTAAGGATAGTAAGAACATTGACAACATCACTCATCAACAGTTTGTAGATGATACAACCCTTTTTGGGAGGGCAAGGATAAACAAGACTAGAGCTTTGAATATCTTATTAAAGGAATACGAAAGAGCATCAGGGTAAACAGTTAATAGGACATAATCTAAAATTTACTTCTTAAACACTCTATCTAGAATCAAAGTAAGGATATGCATGTTAATTCAAATGGAGGAGGCAAATTTATTAGCAACTTATCTAGGGATGTCCTTATTTCAGGGGAGAATGAGGATAGAATTATGGAATCCAGGTATAAGTAAAGTTTAGAATAAACTATTGATATGGAAAGGTAGATGATTATCATTAGCAAGAAGAGTAGAAATAATTAAATTAGTCTTATAGGCCATTGCAACTTATTATATGTTCTTGCATACTATACCAATATCAATAGACAATAGTTTAATCTATGTTATGCGATCCTTTTTGTGGTCAAGTTTACATGATAAAAGGAAATTTCCTTTGGTGAAATGAAGCAAGGTGTGTGATGATAAAACTAGGGTAGGTATCAGTTTAATATTTCTTATTGTCATGATCCACCTTATCAGGACTCTTTAATGAGAAAAGCTATATATTGAAATGATAATTTAGTACTTTGTTTCGATGCATTTGAATGGTTTTATGCATTTATTGTTATGATTTTATGTTATATGGATATGGTGTTGTTGATGTTGTGCTTGGGTGAAGAATCAGGTGCTCTCATGGGTGGGCGAGAAAGTCGACCACTGGGAACAAAGTGCCAAAAAAAGGAAAATGATGTGACAAAATGACTCTAGGGTAAGGTTTACCCAAGGTAACGAGTGGTTACCAATTATAGTTGCATATCATAATTTGCTTGTTTGAAATCATTGCATTGACAAGGAAGTTGCCTTAGGGCAATGGAGTCACCTTAAATAAGATGTTGATAACATAGAAGTTATCACGAGATATTTTATGGATGAATGCTTGCTTTACTTTGTCTATGCTTTACCAAATGTTTATTTGCATATGTTTGGATGCCTTGAAAAGATAAATAATCTCCTTGATGGTATAGCATATTTAACTATTTTGTCTATAAGTATCCGAAGTTATATGTGTTTGCTTGAAATGATTTTGATAAAGAAACCCACCATGGAAGGAATTATTAAGGGTACTTAATAATACCTTCATAATAACAAAGGGGCTAATAAGAAATATTAGCTTGTGGTATGAATAGAAATTAAATTTTTTAGAAGACAATAAATTGATTTGATTATTTTGAAATGTTAATGGATAACATTGGAAAAGAAATAATTGTTTTGAAACAATTAATATTATATCTTCGGGTGCTTAGTTAGATGTTCCATTAATGGTATATTGGTTTATAAGCATTTGAAAATATATGTTTTGCTTATGTTTATGAATCTGGCAAGGGATTCAATAAGGAGAAGGATTAATAAATATAGAGGCTTTATTAATCCTCTAATGGTTAGTGTCAATGTTAATAATTTATATTAACATTTGGAACTAAATTAATTAATTAAAGGATAATTAATTAATTTATCATAATGTTCAAATTTGACATTAGAAATGAAAAGCAATTGGTATGTTTATACATTGGAAATCAATAAATCTATTAGCTACTTTAATGTTGCTAGATAACATTAGGAAATTGATTACTAAAGGTTTATTTATATATACACACACACACATGTTGGCATTTTTGCCACACTAAAATTAGATTTAAAATTTTTCCCAAGTGTGCAATGAGTTTCGCTCAGAAAATCTATTTTCGGGTAACGCTTTGAGAGAAATACCATTTTCGGGCAAAAGATTCAGTTTCGGGTAGGTGACAGTTCATTTTCTGGCGAAATTTCATTTTGGGTGAACTTCATTTTTGGCAACAACATCTATTTCGGGCTTCGCCTTGGCAAAAACCCATTTCGGGTGAATGCCTTGGCGATAGTCTATTTTGGGCTTCACCTTGGCGAAAGCCCTTTTTGGGTGAAAGTCATGGTGAAAGCCCTTTTTGGGTGAAATTCATGGCGAAAATCCCATTTCGGGTGAAAGTCATGGTGAAATCCCTTTTTGGCCCACGCCTTGGTGAAAGCACGTTTTGAGTGATGCCTTGGCGAAATTTATTTTGAAGCTACGCTTTGGTGAAGGTCCATTTCGGGCCTCACCTTGGTGAAATTAATTTTTGCCATTTCCTCCAAGCGAAAGTCATTTTTGATGGCGCTTTGAGCGAAGATCATTTTGGGGGAATTTCAAGGCCGACAAATTCAATTTTTGGGCAAAGGAGTTAATGTTTCTAGAATTATTGTTGATGAAGATCAGATTCGATGGATAACTAGAGGATTACCAAAATTAAATGTTTTTTTCAGCTTCGCTCTTGACTCTAGTGTGATCCTACTGATTTCGAGGCACCGTCCACTATGGTGAATGCTCATTTTTGAGGCACCACCATGAAGATGAAAATTTTGCCAATGATTCTTGCTAAGTCCTGATATGCCATCTACCAAAATTGCTCATTGCTTCCCAATGTACCACCGGATTGGTTCATTGTTGCTATCGAGGAGAAAATTGTTGCCGACCAATATTTGACTTGCCATCATTTTATTTAATGATCATTCAATTTTGGAGGTGAAATCCTCTATAAATACTAGGAAACTTGATGTAAAAAAGAGGATGGATATTTGCTTGTGAAACTCTCATAGTTTAACATTTGCTTTGATTCAAGGACTATTTGGCTCTGAGTTCTTGATCATTTTATGTATGTTTATACTTTCTGCTCTGCATTTCTATTAGATTTATATCATCATTGGTGGATTAAATTTTGAGTCTGGATTTAGTTTTTCAATGGGGAATGAATGTTGGAATGCTATTGGAAGTCATGCTTTATAATATGATCTAAGTTCAGTTTCTGTTCTGTCCTTCTATTGAATGTTGTTAGTTTAAATTAGGTTGTTAATCTTGTTGTTAATTCATCCCCGCATTATCTCTTCGGCTTACAACCATATTTCCCTTCCTTTCTGTTAATTTATTTCCCTAATATTTATACTAGTTTTTAGAGTAGTAAGGGAACCAACCCCTCTAGAGATTGGCCTGAAGGACATTTCTTTCCTTTAACCTTTCAATGTTGGTCGGGTCTAGGGTGCATACATACATTTTATCCTAGGGTAGACTCTTGACCAATAGTTTTTGGCATGCCTGATGGGACATGAAAGGTCCACCTTAAGTAGTATTAAGATTTGATGTTCATATTTTGCTGTTTTATTAGAACATATGGTGACTCAATTTTACCTATAAGCCTTTGAATGTGAAGTTGGTGAAAGCTTTACTTCATGATCACAAGATCGAAGGCCAAAAATTTAGAAAATCCTATTGAGTTTTTTGAGCTTGACACCCAAGTCTTGGGAGAGCATCCTAGATTAATCACTCTGACTATCCCATCAATTGTAACATCTTCACAGGTAGCTGGTGTGTTTTCCATTCCTTCAAGTCCCTCTAGCACTACCACTAGCTTTCCTCCCCAAGAAAATTCTTCGAT
Source organism: Wollemia nobilis (assembly GCA_028583015.1). NCBI lineage: Eukaryota > Viridiplantae > Streptophyta > Pinopsida > Araucariales > Araucariaceae > Wollemia > Wollemia nobilis. The sequence goes on along the minus strand of JAQPPZ010003286.1, from coordinate 2,721,017 downwards.
CCAAATGGCTCAAAATCCACCATGATAGTTTCTAGCATGGAATCATTCTAGAGCTTTGAATCTGCAAGCTCAGAATCTGATCTCGATAGTAACATTAAAGGCTTTGCCTACTTATGATGGTATGGGAAAAATAACTTATGAGCATGTTCAAGATGTGGCTTCTTTGGCAACTATTCATAGCATCATAGATGAAGATGTCATGGTCAGATTGCTCATGCTCTCTCTCAGAGGGAAGATGCTTTATTGGTACCGGTCCTTACCACCTACCACTATTACCACATGGGACCAGTTGGTTGAGTTAATGATAAAAGGCTTCAATGAACAAGCAGATCCTTTTTCTCTATTGCATCAATTCACTAATATTCAGAGGTATCCATAGGAGGAAATCATTGACTTCAATGTTAGGTTCACTCAAACTTGGTAGAGAGTCCCTGACGGTCTCCGATCGACTCTCAAACAAGCTATATTTTATTATCTTTGGGCCTTTAATTCTGACATTAGCATGGCCATCCGTCAGTCCAATGTTGATACATTTTTGGCCTTGTACTCCCAAGTGCAAAAGGTTGAAGCTGATTTAATTGCTATTGGTAAGCTCCCACCAAAAATGATGATGTCGATATTTCTTGATCTCCCATAACATTTATATCCCAATGCATCTTCTCAATCTTTACCAATGTCCCCCATGTATCTAGTTCCTTCATGGAATCCTAGTTCCTCTCAAACCTTGATAGTTTCTATCTCACAATTGCCTGCCCCTTCCATTCCACAATTACCTACTCTAGTTCCATTCCTAGCATTGTCATCTCTACTAGTACCACTACCATTACTAGCTCCTCCAACACCCTCAAATCTTGATCCTCAAATGAAGATGTTGTAAGAGATGCAATCAACAATGAGAACGATGACAAATGAGATCATAACCCTAAAGAAAAGATAAGTTGAGAGAAGTTTCTAGCCTAGGAGATTTCAACCTCCACCAATCACTAGAGAGCAAGTAACTTCGACCAACAAGATTCTTGAAAGGAATGCAACCATGTTGATAAATGAAGAAGTTGGCCCATCAGACAAAATGTATTGGTGTTCTACCTGTAATGATCCACATGGTGAAGAAACTTGCATGGTTCATCTGAACTATGTGCAAACATTGGTAGATAACTCTTTCAGTGATCAGATCAACATGATTAGAGAAGTTAATCATAACTTTATGATCCCTTTTATAGAACAAGTTTTAGTTTTTATTTTTTGTTCCTTCATAGATAGTAGTTCTCATGAGAGCTGGAAAAAATCTGATCATAGTGGACCTAGCTGAGATGGAGCCACTGAAGATACCTATTGAGCTGAAGGTGTAGAATGAAAAGAGACAAGCACAGGTGAAGGCACCTAGCTCAATGCCTAAGTCAAAAGAACCTATTCTCTTAAAATATCTCTTGCTCACACAAGCAAAAGAAAGAATCTCTCAAGCGAAGGTATCAACTTCACAAATGCAAGCTGAGATGAAGGAACAGGTAAAAGAATACCTTAAATACCCATATTTGACCAAGCGTTAGAGGGTGGAAGCCATACAACAATATCGAAGCAAGTATGAGGCTACTAATGAAGGAAGAGAATCCAGTTCATCCATGTACAATATTGTTGAAGAATTAAAGAAAATTCCTACCAAGGTTAGTCTCTATGATGCTTTGCAATTGCTTGGATAGGTTGATTTATTGCAAGAATCTCTAAAGTCTGTTAAAGGTAAAAAGAAAAATCCTACTCAAACTCAAATGCTTACAACTTCGACTACTAGAAAGAATAGACCACCACCATTTTACTTGTCTCTCAGGATGGAGGGTTGGATTGTGCATAACTGCATGATTGACTCTGGTGCTGTGATGACTATCATGCCAAAAGTGGTTTGCGAGATCATGGGCATGGAGTATACTAGAAGTAGCCTAGGATTTTTGTAGTTGGATGGAACCCCTATGAAAATAGTGGGTGTTATTAAAGATATCCCAATTGTGTTGCATAAAATACCTCAAATCACTATGATCTAGGAGGTGGTCGTGGTTGATTTGGAACCATACTTTAGTATGTGCCTCTTGAGAGAATTCACTGCCAAGCTGGGAGGCTATATTTCTCTAGATTATTCCCATCTGGAAATTCCTTTCAAAGGGAAAATAATTTGGATCTACAATGAGAAACCTTCCACCTTTCATATAGAAAGGATCGAGGATGAAGAAAAGCGCATGGATTCTGCTAACTTGATGATCGAAGAGATGGAAGAGTTAGATTTAATGGAAGAAGCTCTGGGTGAACTTCACATAGAATATGAATTCTCCATGAATGACTTCAATGCAATGATTGAAACTGAGATTGGTTGCTATGCCATTACCAAGCCTAAAAAGGTGGAAGTGAAGGTATCCAATGATGGAGATCCTATCTCAGATCAATTGTGGAAACTCTTCTTCGATGGTGCAAGATGTAAAAATGGCATCAAAGTAGGGATTGTCCTCATCTCCCCTTCTGGTAGATAGAAGATATATTCATATCGACTGACATGGAGTTGTACAAATAATACTATCGAGTATGAAGCATTGTGCTTAGGTTTGAAGAAAGTAGAGAAACTCGGGATCAAACAACTCCAGATTTTTGGATATTTAGAGTTGATTGTCAATCAAGTGACTAACAAGTGTGTCTCCAAACAACACTATTTGAAGGTATATCACAACAAATTTTGGGACCTATTTGAAGCCTACATGATGTTAAATATCCAAGCAATTTTATGGGAATAAAATAAGCATACCGATCTCTTGGCATCCATTGGTGCCAGGTTTTCCCCAACTGAACACATGATGCAAAAACCAAAGATTGTGAAGCTTGTTTATAGGCCTTCAGTTCTTGATAAGGATATTCATTGGCAAGTGTTCGAGAATGATGAGCAGATTGTGAACTTCTTAATAAATGAAGCTAGCAGTATTGAAGGGAGAACATTTGATGAAGAAGAACCTGAGGGATTGATCCAATTGAAAAATAATCACATCCCAAAAGGATTGATTTCGCTCGAAAGTCTCTTTGATCAAAATGATAGAACAATAAAGCATAAGATCAAGGTGGATGAAAAGGAGTACAAAGAGTTGCAGTTAGAACCTAGAAAATCAATCAAGGTTGGAACTGACTACACACCTAAAGAACTCGAGCAAATCAAGGAACTATACCAAGAATTCCTAGACATTATCACCTAGAGTTATCAAGACCTCAAAGGGTATGACAAGAATGTTATCCAACATACAATTGAACTGTAGGAAGGAGTAAAACCTTTCAGACAAAAGTAGAGGCTAGTCAACCCCAAAATCGAGACCCTGATGAAGGTAGAACTCTTGAAGATGCTCAAAGTAAAGATCATTTATCCTATCAAGCACTCTTCTTGGGTAGAAAATTTGGTCCTTGTGTGGAAGAAGAATGAAGATATTCACTTATGCATTGATTTCTAAAATCTTAATCAAGCTTCTCTAAAGGACCATTATCCTTTGCCATAGATAGATCAGATCCTCCACGTGGTTGCAGGAGCACAAATATTTTCTCTACTAGATAGATTCTTCGGGTATAATCAAATCTAGGTCAAATATGGAGACCAATACAAAATGACATTCACCACAAAGTGGGGAACATTTTCTTACCAGTGAATGCCTTTCGACCTCTCAAACATCGGAGCAACCTTTCAGAGAGCAATGGACCTAGATTTCGATGAGTTACTAAACCGAATCATTATCATTTATTTGGATGATATGATAGTTTTCTCCCATAAAAGGGAGGAACATGGTTTACATTTATGATAAGTATTTGAGAAGTGCCAAGAATTTAGGGTATCCATCAACCCAAAGAAGTCCATATTCATGGTAAAATAAGGAAAGCTCCTGGGCCATGTGATTTCTAAGAAAGGGTTAGTTATTGACCCAGCTAGAGCCGAAGCTCTCTTAAAGCTCCCATTACTAGCTAACAAGAAAAGTTTACAATATTTCTTCGACCAAATCAACTTTGTTAGGAAGTTTATTGTAGACTTTGCTCAAGTAGTGAAGCCAATGATTGAACTCTTGAAAAATAATGTTGAGTTCAAATGGATGGAGAAAAGAAAAGAAGCATTCAGAGAGATTAAGGAGAGGATTGCTCAGGCTCCCATCTTGGTGAATCTTGATTATTCTAAGGATTTCATCCTTTATGCTATCGGTGAGCAAGAAAGTTATGCGGCTGTCCTTACATAGAAGGGAGAAGATGGAAATGAATGACCTATTGCATTCTTGAGTCAAGTGATTCAACCACATGAAGAAAAATATAACTTCATTGAGAAGCAAGTGTATGCAATGATGAAATCTCTGAAGAAGTTTCAACATTTTATTTCATAGAGCAAAATGATAGTTCATGTTGTACATCCTGATGTCCAAAGTTTCATTATCTAGGGAGAACTTGGAGATAAGAGAGTTGGTTGGGTCTCCAAGATCCAAGAATATGATATCGAGATTCGATCGACCAAGTTGGTTCATGGTCGAGCACTGTGTCAAGAGCTTGCGAGGAGTGCTACTTCTAAAACAATAGCATGCTAGTTTGAAGGTCTAGTGCAAGAAAGTAATCTTGCTAATCAACCCATAATTAACCGATATTGGATAGAAGACCTTGTCGAATACTTCAATACAGGAAGGTGTCCTTCTCATATTAATGCTTCACAAAGAAGAAGGTTTAGGCTGCAAGCCTATAGATATGTCATGTTGAAAAATGAGCTATTCTACAAGAATATTGATGGAGTGCTTTTGAGATGTGTCAAAGAGTCATAGAAACAAAATATCCTGGAAGAATTCCATTCTGGATTATTAGGAGGACATTATGCAGGTAGACCCATGGCTCTAAAAATCATAAAGGTAGGTTATTATTGGCCTACTCTCTTTTTTGATGCATTCAAGGTTAGCCAAAGTTGTGATAAATGCCAAAGATATGTTGGTCGAAGTAGAAATGCTTCCTTACCGCTTCACCCAATTCAAGTAGAAGCACCATTTCAACAATGGGGCTTAGATTTTATTGGGGTTATTGACCCTAATTCATCTATTGGGCATAAATATATCTTAATAACCATTGACTATTTCACCCAGTGGGCATAAGTAGTGCCAACTAAGAAAGTAGATCAAGAAGTTATCATTTCTTTCCTAGAGGGGTTGATAATGCGCTTTGGTGTACCAGATGCCATTGTGATAGATAATGGGACTCCATTCATTGGAGCCAAAATTAATGAATTTGCAAGCAAGTACAAAATATATTTGAAGACTTCATCCAACTATTATCCATAAGGAAATGGATTGGTTGAGTCAACAAATAAAAATCTGCTAAGGATTTTGAAAATAACTCTAGAAGATAACAAGCGGAGCTGGCATTTGCTCCTGAATCAAGCTCTATGGGCTGATCACATCTCAATTAAGAAGTCTATCAAAACATCTCCATACTCTTTGGTGTATGGAAAAGAAGCGGTTTTGCCTATCCATATAGAGTTGTCGGTGCTCCAGTCCTTGCACTTGCTTGATAGTGAAGAGGGGGAGTTCGATCCTATGAGTACAAGGTTGTCTCAGCTCTTGCAGTTGGAAGAGGAAAGAGAGAAAGCATATACTGCATTCATGAAGCATATCTAGGTGACTAAGAACTGGTTTAGTAAGAAAACTTCAGACAAAGCTTTTAGTGTTGGTGATCTTGTGTTGAAATGGAATGAAAATAAGGCCAAGCCGGGAAATCATCATAAATTTGAGGTAATATGGGAAGGTCCCTTCCAGATCACCAATAGTAATCAAGTTAATTCATTCTATTTGTAGGATATGGAAGGTCATGTTCTGCCGATTCCAGTCAATGGTCTTCATCTGAAGGCCTATTATCAGTAAAGAAATGCAGGAACATCCAAGTTGTAAATATGTATATAGTCTATTTGAATTTGTTTAGTTAAAAAAAAATAAAAAGTCATTTTCGCTAGGCAAGAGTGTTTTTTGGAAAATATTTTCGTAGGAAATCCTCTTCGCTCCTTTCTTTATTTTGGAGCGAAGACATGAACTTACAAAGTTGGAAATTTCAAGAAAGTGCTCTCTCGCCTACATCTACTTTTAGAAGACATCAAAAGGTATTTTTGTTAAAATTGAAAAATGCATGTTTTAAAGTTTTGCTTTTTGGGTGCATGGAGTTAAGTGCTATTTTTAAATAAGAAATTTGCCATGCATATCTTGTTTTTGAGGAAACTCATCTTCGTGCCATCAAAGAGTATTTTTGGTGTTCAACCAAGTTGGCAAGAGATACTTTTACATGTTTTTGGGTGCTCGAGTTGGTGAAAGCTATTTTTGGTGTCTAAGTGAGCGAAAGTGCTTTTCACCTTATTTTTCAATGAAACTCCTAGATGCATGGCTTTTTCACTAGTGAAGTCAAAAAAAGGTATTGTCGACACTCCACATCAGTGAAAACAAGTGCTTATCACATAGTTCAAGGTAAAAAAGTAGGTAATCATGCTTTCCAAGGATAATCATTAATGATAGGTTGCATGCCCCAAAAAGGAAAAAATAAAATAACCTATCACGATGCTCAAAAAGATATGGGTAAAATTGTTAAAATCATGGGAGAGCGTGACATGCCCCAAGACCTAGGTGCACGTTCATCTCAAATTTAGTAGGTGCACCATGTGTAGGTGTGGTCAAAAATCTATAAAAGGGTGAACACTTTAGTTGAATAAACAAAGAAAATTGTAGAGCTCCTGTTTGTAGAGTCGTTGCTCGAAGGTATAGAATTATCTGTTGTCTATTAAAGAAAGAAGGTCGAATATGGCAAAGAAGACCATAGAAGCTAAGAAAGAGAAGGCCTAGAAGAAGGCTGATGTAGGAAAGAAGCAGCAAAAGTCAAAAAGGATGAAGAAGAAGAATTGGCACCTTATTATGATCGACTTGCAAAAATCAACGATTGTGTAATCATGAACAAAGGCATGGAGAAATTGTGGCAAGATGTCGAATTTGCTCTTCAGAAGGTATCCATCAAAATTTCATGCACCATGATATTTTATTCTCATGTTTTCTGGTATCTTTGTACGTCGGTGCATGCATGTCCAGAGTTGGTGTGGGCAATTGCTTAGTTTTATGACTCTTCTACGAGAGACATTCAAAATGCCAATGGAGATAGGTTGTTCAACATTTCAGCCAACTCTATCAGAGAAGATTTCACTTGTGGTGTGAGACCTCCTTCTGACATCATTTTTAAGAAGCTCAATCTTGTAGAGTAGGAGGAAAGATACCAGTCTATAGTGCCCATGCGATAGTTCATGGAAAATCAATTGCTAAAAACACCTCAGTTTGGAGAATTGCTAGCTTTGTCGAAGTCGCTAAAATATTTTAAGAGCCTAGACCTATATTCGATGTTGGCATGGATTTTCGGACTATCCATAGACTCCATAGTATATAAGTGGTAAGCGTCACTTGCACAATGCATTTCACAGGTTGAGTTTTACGCCCTGACTACCATGAAGGTGAACACAAATCCAATTTTCTTTGATTGGGCAGATTTTGTAGCTCGAAGGATGCACACTCAGCTGGAGAAGGTGTAGAGTGGGGAAGACGTCACCTTCAGGCATTGTTCTTTTCTGGTTTGGTACTTCTTTTATTATATGCATCATCATTTTGCCTTTGTAGTGGTGAAGAAAATAGATGAAGCAGGTGAAATATTGTCGGTTTATTCATGGACCCAAAATTTGTCGAAGAAGGAATCCTACTATAATTTTAATCGAATGTTTTTGGGACCCACCCTTGAACTCATTTATGATGCATGTGATAGAGTGCTAAAAGTGATGAAGGAGGAGATTGTTGAAAAAGAGAAAGGTGACATATTTTTGCTGATGCAAGGAGTTGTCATTAGAATTTTTGGTTTCTCTGGTAAGCCTTTTCTTTTGTCGTATTTTACCATGGAGCATCTATTTGCATTGGAAGTAGCTTAATAGAATGACTTTACCAATGACACATATGGGTCAGGTAGGAGAAAGCTAGCCATGTGCACCATGCCTTTTCGCTTTGGTGACATTGAAGTGACTCAATGTGGGTAGAATGAGTTGATTGCCGAAATATTGTATGACCTTGGGTTAATTGAGCTTCCCCAATGATGGTGATATGACCCTTTGGGTATTTTTGAGAAGTTTATCAAGGCTAATAATTTTCATTGCTACTCCAAAGAAGATATCTTGCAGTAGAGGAATAATCCCAAGGGATGTGACCTTGAGTGGCATATTGAAAAGATGATGTCGCTCCCTCCTTGGCATGATTTCTATGAAATGGAAGTCGAGTATGATCTTATAAATCATCCAAAGTAGGTTCCTCCTAAGGATTTGTTTAATCAAATGAAAGATAAATTGCTCGAATGGTCTGATGAGAAGATCACCAACTGGTGGATCATGAGGGTTCACCGAGGGAAGCCTGGGTCAGCTTACCCATTGGCTATGGATGAAGTGTTTTCATAAATTTATGATGAGCATTGTGATAAGTACCAGCCCATATCTTTCATTGACTTGGTGCCTCAAAGTATTCAAAGTCCTGATAATGAAGAGGTCATGGTAAGAGAAGAGAAGTCATTGGTTGAAGAGGAGCTAGTTGTCGAAGAAGAAGAGGAACACCTACCACCCAAAGAATAACTTTCACTCAAAAAAGGAGCATGGGTACAAAGTTATCTTTCCCTAATATTGTAAAGAAGCCTAGAAGTGGTGTAGTTTCTTCTCCTAGCACAAACCCTCTTTCTTCACTTACGGTTGAGTAGATTAGTTTTAGGGAGGCACCCTCTTCGGCTCAGTAAGGACAACCAAGCCAGATGGTGAAGTTGGTAGATCTTGAAGTAGAGGTAGTGAAATATGAGGAAGAGAAAGATCCAATAGTGCAGTAACCTTCATCATCGGCTCAAATGGTGTTGAAGCCCATAGGTATACATTTTCTTTCTTCTTCTCTCAATAACAAGCATCTGGTGACCACTACCTCTCATCCTATAGTTTCTACTTCCACTTCACTTCCATTTTTTGTACCTATCTCTTCTCCCTTCTCCATTTCATAGTCGTAGGTCACCAATGCTCCTCCCCTTCTTCTATTCCTTCCATTCCTCTATCTTTCAGTTCATTTGCATCCACCCCTAATCCATTTTCCCTTCCATTATCCTCCATTCCATCTTCCACCCCTATCAACCCCATTGTCGCTATAAGTATGCAAGCCCCTCCAAGGGTAAGTGTAACTATAGTACCTTCCATTTTCCTCCCTCTATTGAGCCAAACCCTCAGCAGGCTCTCTTCTTATTTTCCTAATTTTTGCATCATAGGAGCCACTGGCTTTAAAAATGGAACTTCTATCGGAGCACCCTGTAGTAGAGAAGATCAATCGAGCATGATAAAGTTCCTCGTGATGGTTGAAAATTTATAAGTGGAAGGATGCGCAAGCCTCGACTAAGATAGTGAAGAAGGTGACTTTTGATCCGGAGGCTATGGAGGTGCACACTGTGAAGATGGTCCCTCAGGTCTAGAAACTCCAAGGAGAAATGATATCGAATGATTATTCATATCAGTTCATCATCGAGGACCTCACAAAAATTGATATGGCTGAGAAAATGGGTAACATATAGGTGGAGATGAGTTCAATCTACTTGCATGGTGAACATTTCAAGGATCATTTCTTCCAAGCTGAAGTGAAGATAGCAGAACTAGAAGATGCTTTAGCTGAGAAGAAGGTCCAACTGGACACTACATAGTCAGAATCTCAGTGATGGCAGCAGAAAGTGATAAGCCTGGAGGGCAAAATTGAAGGATACAAGCAAGCGGCCGAACAACATCAAGCAACATGGCAAGAAGCAGAGCAACAAGTCCAAGCCTTGAAGGACCAAATCTAGAGTCTACAGGATCAGTTGGTAGACAAGGCGATGCAATCGATAGCTCTCACGAAGGAAAAATTCAAGGAGGCTCATAGTCATCTGCTTACCGATTGTTCGACAATGGCATCAAAAGCAACATTGGTTCTCATGTTCCTTCAGGAGGTGCAATAGGTTGTTTCGCACGGCTTGCACGTAGTGGAGTATTCGAAAGAGGACTTCAAACCAAAACTAGAAATGGTGATGAAGATCCAAACAATGGCTAAAATGGATTTCAATTTTGGCCCAATGAGCGACATGGCCCGAGCTTGGGCAAATGCCAAGATAACACTACGCACTTATTTTTCCAGGTTGGATCTGGTCAAAGAAGCCCGAAAGTTGCTAGATACGTTTGAACAAGAGAGGCACATTTCGCTGGTCTATTTTGAGACTGTAGCAAGCAATGGTTTCCCTAGTTTCACTGATGATCAGGGGAATATTCTGGTGAAGAAAGACCTGGATGCGGTATGGGCTACTTTTGAAAATGACACTTCAGAGATTGATGGCTGGGAAGAGCCCATCACCGAAGAGCATGTGCTGCCATTGATGAAGAAGCTTACTCGCATCGAGTCTGGTTTGCTGGAGCTCAGCCAGAGGGCCAACTACATTGACCTAGAGCAGGTTCAGACCTTTCGGTACATTGTTGATACACTCTAGACTCGTCAGGTGATCAGTATTGATGCTTGGGCCAAAGCCATCGTAGTATATGAAACTACATGTTCGCATCTCAAAGGGCAGGAAGAGACTGGTGCAAGCAGTAGATAATCCGATGCAACCGACGGTGGTGATACTGAGCCCAATGGATAAAGGCCCTAGGGTCAATTGCATTCAGGCGAGCTGAATACCCTGTGAGCCACCAGAAGTGTTGGCATTTTTGCCACACTAAAATTAGATTTAAAATTTTGCCCAAGTGTGCAATGAGTTTCAAGGACTATTTGGCTCTGAGTTCCTGATCATTTTATGTATGTTTATACTTTCTACTCTGCATTTATATTAGATTTATATCATCATTGGTGGGTTAAATTCTGAGTCTGGATTTAGTTTTTCAATGGGTAATGAATGCTGGAAGGCTATTGAAAGTCATGCTTTATAATATGATCTAAGTTTAGTTTCTATTCTATCCTTCTATTAAATGCTGTTAGTTTAAATTGGGTTGTTAATCCTGCTGTTAATTCATCCCCGCATTATCTCTTCAGCCTACAACCATATTTCCCTAAACTTTATACCAGTTTTTAGAGTAGTAAGGGAACCAACCCCCTCTAGAGATTGGTATAAAGGACATTTCTTTCGTTTAGCCTTTCAATGTTGGTCGAGTCTAGGGCGCATGCATACATTTTATCCTAGGGCAAACTCTTGACCAACAACATCTTATTAACAATAAAAAGGGTTTTCATGATCATGGTATTATTATTATTTTTAATTTACATGGTGGAATCGGTAGTTGCCATGAATTTGGGCAGGTTGTCCGGCTTTTATGGCCACCACAGTATTCTGCGCTGTCAGCCCCAGAAGCCACCACACAAATCTTTGCGCAGTCTGCCCCTATAACCACCATTCCACAATCATTTTAAACCTTTTACGCCGCTGAAAGCACCAGGAAAGGGACAAGCGTTCAGTCTAGCGAATGATCATGGTATTATTAAAAACCTTCTTATAAATTAAAAGAAATATAAATGAGCTTATTTCTTTCATAAAAGCCTTCTTTTAAAATTAAAAGAGATATAAATGAGTTTATTTCTTTTATAAAGTTAAAATAAATTTAATTTAGGTTTTACGAACCCTTTTACCTTGCAAAGGAAGTGCATTTAATGAATAGATTAAGGTTTGATGTTATTTGAAAATGTAACAAACAATAATACACTGCAAAAATGGTTTAGGGTTTTATATTCTTCCTCTCTTTTAAAAAGAGAGATGAAAAGGGGAAAAAAAGGAGATCTAGATGCTTTGGGAGAACGAGTTAGAGGATAGAGAGCTTAGAGGCACTGTGTTGGATAAATACAAGAGATTTGCATCATCAAAACTTGCATCTTCTACTTCCCATATATTCTAAAAATTACAGGTAATCCTTTACCATGTTATTTGGAACTCTTGCATTGAATGGAATGTGATATGCTTTTTAGATTTTTGGAATGTATTACAAAATATCGTGAAAAGTAGAACCATAGAGAAACTCTTTCTAGAACCATTAAAGAATATTAAAAAAATTAGGGTTTCCACTTGTGTGTAGTTTTCTTGATTAAAGAATATAGAAAACTAAGAAAAGATAAAATATAAATAGTGGAGTCTTTATATTTTGAAGTGATTGAAATATAAAAATTTTTAGGGTTTACACTTGTGCATAGTTTTCTTTATTAAAGAATATAGAAAAATAAGGAAAGATAAAGTATAAATAGTGGAGAATTTATATATTTTGAAATAACTAGAATGAATTGAAAGAAAAATATAAAACCCTTATATGTTGTGTGTGAAATTAAAAGGGGTTGGACACTAAGTTTCATTTGTTTGTCTTTTGAATGGTTTTTATTTGGGATATGCACAATACTAATCGTGAGTCGATTTAATAAATTGTAAGGGATTTAATGTTTATGTATATTATTGTTTTTTTTAAAATAAAATATACTTATATATAAGTGAAACTTAGTAGAGCTTTTGAAAAAAATGGATGTTCTTTTAAGTGGGTTAAATACTTAGTGAACATTGGGTTTATTTTCAAATATTGAGCTAATGAAAAATTAATATGGGATAATTGAAAATTCTCATATTTTAAATAGAGTATTGAATGGATTTTAATTATTTATATTTTAGGGGTAAATGAAATAAATATGTTTTGGATTATTTTGTTTTAATAGAATCTATATTAGGGTTTGATTTTATAATGAATCATTTATTTTAAATAGGAATTACAATAAATGATAGGTATGTTTTACAAAAGAGTTTTGTATTATTACTCTATTTGATTTTATAATGTTTCATTTATTTTAAATGGAAATTACAATGAATGATAGGTATGTTTTACAAAAGAGTTTTGTATTATTATTCAATATTCCCTATTTTGTATTTATTTCTTTAGAGAAATAATATAGTTGGAAATTGAATTATATTTTAAAAAATAGAATGGATTATTAAATAGTATATGTTCATTTTATAGTTTAGGAATAAATGAATAAAATTTATGTCTTCTTTTATGATAAAGAAGTCTTAACTTAAGAAAGGAAGAATATAGTTAGATGTTTGGATGTGGAGTCCAAAGAAAATGAAAGAAACTTATGGGGGTTTCTTTAAAATGCAAGTAGATATGTAAAATTGGTGTACATTGTATGTATTGAATACTTTTTCTGGAGGAAATTATGGGAGTCATTTTTTTTTTTGGTAAGTAGTGTTTGTATTTACAACGGGTTTTAACAAGGATACCAAAACCTGATTACATAAGCAATGGGCCTAGGGCATCAATCCCTTGAAACTGAACACCAAAATAGAAATCCCACCTAGCGGTAACAGTAAGCATGAAACAATCCCTCTCAGCGAAAAACAAAAAAATAAGAAAGAAAGTAGTTTTGGAGATCCCGCCCAGCGGGGAGTAGCCAAAAACCACCATCGAGAAGATCTCGCCCGATAGGAAGCAAAGAAAAACTGTTACAATAAAATCCCGCCTCATGGGAAGCAGTCAAAACCACCACAAACAGTCCCGCCTAGCGGGAAGCAACAGGGAAATCCCACCATCCGGGAAACCAGCAGAAAAGAAAGGATCCCGCCTCACGGGAAAACCGGTGGATTTGGCGGATCCCGCCCTGTGGAGAAACCAGCCGCCCACCGGGAAAACATTCCGTTCAGCGAGAGCCATCTTGCAGGAAGCCGACATCCAGCACAGAGAGGATCCAACCCATCAGGAAGTGACGAGAGAGTTGCACCACAAGGAACCCGCCCTGGGAAAACGAGAAGAGGATCCCAAAGGCGGGGACCAAGAATCTCGTCCAAGCACAGAGCCTGTCGAGGATTCACAAGAAAAAATGGGGAAGCTGTCCAAACCCTAAACCGTCACCTCCACCGCACCAAGAAACACAGGGGACCAGATCCACGCGAATAACCTGCAAAAAAACCCCAGGGGGAAGCCTGAGGGAAAAAGGGAAGGGATCCCCAACCAAACAAGGATCCCTGGGAAGCACCAGTCCAAAAAAACAACCAAGGAAACCCTAGCCGATTTGGAGGGACGCAGATAGTGGAGAAGGATCTCCCCCCAGGAGATCATCTGCAAACAACCACTCCCCGGGAGGGATGACCTGGGTTGAGCCAAGGACTGGGCAGGAACCAGGAGCCATGGGAGGGGGAGCAGGGGAGGGACCAGAGCCCTCCCCTCTCTCAAAAAAAACTCAATTATGGGAGTCATTTGATTACACTAAATGAAATGTGTTTTCTTGAGGAAAAATTATGGGGGTTTTCTTCCTTAATTTCAAATGAATGAAAGAAGAGTATATGTATGTTGTTTATAGATGCATTGAATGGAAACATGCATTCAGGTTTGCATTTTCATCATAATGGAGTTGTCTTGATCCCTTACATATTCACTCGAAGAGTCCAAACAAGGGAAGACTTCAAATGGCTTTGGAGAAGTTGTATATTAGCTTTAATAAGAGAAAATAATTATTATGTATATTTGAGATGGGCATTGTAAAATGAAGGTGTTTTCAAATATGAAAAAGTGAATGTTGTACTTCAGGGTGTCTGTGGTATCTTGCACTTGAAATGTGTTGAAGTATTTGTGATTATAATATTAATTGGTACATCTTTAGTGAACCTTAAAAAAAATCTCCTACGATGGTTAGATTTGGGTTGTTACAGTTGGTATCAGAGCTCTAGGTCTTAGGACTAGCAACTTCCATGGAGTGAAACTTAGGATTGACTAGACTTGATGAGTGACTTTTGGAAGAAAAGAATCTTCCATTGGGGATGAAACCTTATGTGGAGTAAGTGTGACCATTGATATTATTAGTGGATGATAATACTCTTGGAATGACACCTTACATGGATTAAGTGTGACCATTGATATTATCAAGGGATGATAATATTATTTTATGTTAGTTCATGAGGATGATGAAACTAACTAGAAGTTGGGAGTACAATTTGGAGAAAATTATAACCTAACTCAACTCCTTTTGGGGATAAGGGAAAAGACATCTTGTAGTTGGGTAAGTGTGACTAAGATCATTGTCAATGGAGTGATAATGGTTATAACTGAGATGGCACATTGTGACGAGGTAAGCATGACCCAAATAATTACTAGGGAAGTGATAATGGTTATAATTGAATGACACCTTGTGGGGATACAAGTGTGATTGTGACCATTACCAGAAGAATGTTAATGGTCTAAGTTAGTTCATGGGAAGATGTAACTAACCTTTTGAAGTACAATTGGAAGAAATTATAACTTATCCAACTCCTTTGTATGGCCAAGAGAGATGACACCCAAGTTAAGGAGAGGAAGAAGAGAATCTTCTTAGAATCCAAGGCTCCTAGCCAAGTGGGCCATTTGATGTAACTATTATCAATATTGTAATCAACATTTAGTAAAATATTCTAGCTCTAGTGGCATTTTGCATGTAATCCAGCTCTTGAGATTACAGCTAGGATTGCATGAAGTCTTTCTTTAAAATTTATGAAGCCATGTACGAATGTATCATTTTGCAAGTTAATGAAATATTGAAGGAGGTTGCCCCCTCAAAGAGGCCAGTGATTTTGAGTTATTTGTGAGATTGTTTCAATTCTACAATTACTTTCGGCATGTTTTGTTCTATTATTTGATGTATTTTAGTTATTTTTCAATATTTTGTGTGAGTGAGCTTTATTTTAATAGTAGGTTCCTAATAAGTGGTATCAGAGTGCTTTCCAAGGTTGAGTTCTACTGTGACTGTGATAATTATTGCTCAACCATTTTCATTTGTTAGTTATAATATCCTATGTTTCCATTCTATTTTCCTTTATTTAAATGCAAAAAAATCAACAAAAAATACTAGAAAAAGCCAAAAAAATTCTAGTTTTTTTTAGTTGAGTAGGGTAGAAACCTTATGTCAAGGGTTTTAAAATATCACTAAGGAGTTGTCGTTATTGTCTAAGCTAGATAGCCCATAAACCGTCTAGTGAAGTGAGGGGTGATAAGGTTCCAATACCTAGGCCTTAGACAATACTCGTGCACGAAATTGAGCTCCCATGCATATTTGACTGTATTAGGAGACCATTTTAAGTTTAAACAAAATTTTATCTAGTACAAATCTTTTTGGCCTTGTATCATCCATAGTTCCTGGAACACAACATATTGGATGATTACCCTCCCATACTATCAGAGAGGTAGATAGTATGCTCAAGGGTATGTGTAGAATCCTCCTTGGATAGTGTCTTGAAATATTGGTCCGAGCATTATTGTTCATCACTACGGTATAATAGAGGGCCTATGTGTGTTTGATAGGGATTATGTGTTTTAATAAATGATGGTTGTTATTGTTTAATGTTAGTTGTTGATAAGGATAAGGTGCATCATTATTATTTAATGACCCTTATCCTTAACATGTGTTGTAATACCGTGTTGTAATGCCTATTTATAGGCCTTTGGTTATCAATGGAAATCCGTTTTTGGATTGTCTATTGGGCTATTTTGGTGTTGTGATATTTTTGACATATCAGCCCCTTTGATCTTGCATATTTTGACGTCCATCTCAAAATTAATGGTAAACCTTCTCTTTTTTGATGCAATTCTGCTTTCCTCTAATGTGACATCTCTGGCATCATGATGATAGGGACAAAGGGATGATCCAACAAACATTTTCCACCTTTTGATGTGAGATCTAAGCTTTTTGATGATTCTGACTGTACCCATATTATTTTTACATAGTTTTTTAGGTCCCTTGCATCCACAGAGAACCTCTATGGTTTTGCCACTGCATTGTTCCCATATTTCTCAGTGGCCTTCCTTTACTTCTTGATAAGATAAATTCCATATTCTTCTTTTTTGACATTCATTTTTGAAAAATTTTGATTGTGGTTTATCCCACATTTAATATGTGGTTGTCTTTTCCTACTTTTTAATCACTACTGCACCTACATTAAAATAACCAATGCCTAGATGCTGGTTATCCACCTGACCCTCACCACTCCGCTTGTACATTCTTACCTTTTTCTCGTCCTCATTGACTATAGCCGCTTGTATTACCCACCCGTGACATTGAATTCCTCCTCCACGTCAGCCACTACCTTGTATGGGTTGAGCACTATCGTATCCCCGTCCATGGCATTCGCGTGTCTTGGTTGTTGTTCAAATAATTCCCCGCCATATCCCTACATTTCTACCTATGTGGTTCCCAACTACCGATCCACCGGTTAGCCTCACTGATATTATCCTATCTATCCCTCCCCTTGTCGTTCGCACTTCAACTTGCCACGTGGTCCTTTCACCTAGTCCATGACCTATATTTCTTGTTCTTGCCCATGAATGTATTGTGTCGTGTATGTCCAACTTGACGTGTCCATGTTCCCTAGTTGCTGACATCACCTGACTACCACATCCCATATTGCACTTGTATCACCTTACATCAACACCCTGAGTTGTGTCTCTGCATAATTTCCTCCTTATACCACATTGGTTTATTCGTGGTCCTCAATGTTAGAACCACATGTTAGTATATCGAGTCTCCATTTTTGTGTCTAGTCTGAGCACGTCAAGTTTATCGTCTTTGTCATAGTCAACCTTCCATTCAGATTCCTATCTGGCATACGGTTTCGTCCACTTTGCTATTTGTTGGAGGCTTGAAATATTCTATTGGTCTTCACCCTTGTAGTTTATCGTTATCATTGGTCATCGTCCTTCATAAATATCATTCATAATTATAAGTCGTTGCAATTCACTGCCATTAAAACTTGCTTGTTGTTATCCTTGGAATTGGTCGTTGGCAATTGTCAAAATTAACTATTGTTAAACCATTAAATCCTAACTGTTGAAATAAAATGTTAGCCCACAATTAATGCCAAATACAAATTATGCTTGAAAATATTTAATGCCAAATAATAGCCATTGGGAGAAACCAGTTGCAACCAAACCACAATTTTTGGCCATTTTATTATTCGAGGAGACCTTTGCAATTTTAGCTTTTACATGGCCATTATTTGTCTGATTATACCCTTGCATATACTCATTGAAAAGCTCATTTCGAGTGCTACACATCTGCCATGTTATTTTTTCCATTTGAATTTTCTTCATCTCACAAATTTTATCCCAACGACTTCCTTCTTCTCAAACCTACATCTTTACATTTTGACTGCCATTTTGTCAAATTTCGGTTTTTCTTCTTGGCTTGCACCAGACATATGGCCACCAACATGGCCTTAGCCAAAAAATTGGCTAAAATTTCTACCAATCAGTCTGTTGCATTGGCCGTCATAGTCAATTATTTGATAGATAAACTTCAAGATGTCACACTCAAGTCCTCCTCATCTCATGCCAAATGTGAAGTCTATATTTATGAAGGTTTCCAAGATCCTAATGTTCTGAATACTTGGATCCTCGACATGGAGACCTAGTTTGACTATAGTCAAAAATTGGAGGATGACAAGGTTCCATTTGCCAAGCTGAAACTTTTTGGTATGGCTAAAGTCCTGGTAACTGAACGCCATATTATCACATGGGATGACTTGGTCAAAGCTTTGAAGGCCACATTTTATCCATCCCATTATGATGCTGATTTGCAGATTCATTGGCTTCATCTTCAATAGGGACAACATAAATCAGGTCAGGATTATGCGTATCAGTTAAATAGGTTGTATGTTTTATTGTGCATTATTGATCCTGTAGATTCCATGATTTTGAAGTTTAAAAGTGGGCTTCTTGCACATTTGTTTCGTGAGTTGAAATATACTTCGTGCACCACACTTGATGATGTGTTCAACCATGCTCAACTTGCGGAGGAGAAGTTCATTGCACAACACCAAGATCCTCGCTACTCATCTGGTGGATCCACAAACGAGTCTCATCAACAACAACAAGCACCAAGACACTCTTCTTCTTTCTCTCCTTCTTCTAATACCACTTCTCATAACTCCCATGCTTCTAAGAAAACATTTTTTTCTTCTTCTATTTCTCAACAATTCTATCACTATTGTAAAAGGCCATGGCATGACAAATATTCATGTCCCAAGTTACAAAATCCTAACAAGATGAATTTATTTGTAAATTCTGATGAGGGAAAATTTGATAACCCCATCAAGGCTACCAGCGAGGCATAGATATATAAGGATTTGAGGAAAAAATTGAATGATGTTACCTTGATGTATCATCATTCCACAACCTATGATCATGATAATCTGTTTGTAACACGTGCATATTTGCTACATAATTTTTTTGTAGACTGTATCATTGATAATGGCTCATAAAAAAATTGATTGCGCAGTCCATTGTTGATAGGCTTAAAATTCCCACCAAACCTCATCCATTTCCATACACTCTTGGGTGGAAGGATGATAACAACACTTCATATATCACACACACATGCTCAATTGCCTTTGCTTTTGGCCCTAACTTCCAAGATAGGGTCACTTGTGATGTGACACCCATGGATTATTGTGGGTTATTTTTGGGTAAGCCATATTAGTATGATAAGCGTGCCACTTATGATGCCTATCACAATACTTACACTTTGTAGCATGAGAACAAATATTTTCTTGTCTATAGTGTTCCACCCACTACACATCGGGCTTGCACCAATTTACATTAGGCATGATCCATTACCTTGATTTTTAGCACACCATAATAGTAGGACGTACAACCACGAGTACTTTTATCCACTCCATGACACATAAATCATGCTTCTGCTCTTGTACCAATCATTGCTCCTATTATACATGTAAGTGTTCTAGTTCTTCCAAAAGTTGTTCCTACGGTTCTTGCACCTGCTCCCGTTGTTGCACCAACATCTCTTTGTGTTGCTTTGCTCCTACTTCTACTCCAGTTGTATCTCCTCCTCCAGATCTTCATTTGGTTCACACCATTTCACTTCCTACCTCCTTCACATTGTAGTACTTTCAACATTCAGTGGTATATCAAACACTACTATTCATATACACTCATATTGGTAGTCTACATGGAGCCTCATTTTGGAGCATCTCCACAACCTTCGAGATTCACACCAAATTCATTTCCTTTTGTACGCATTGGAGGCCAGTGCTTCTACGATGGGGAGGAATGATAGGAATTAGGCGTGTTTTAATAAATTATGGTTGTTATTATTTAATGACCCTTATCCTTAACATGTATTGTAATACTGTGTTGTAATACCTATTTATAGGCCTTTGGTTATCAATGGAAATTAGTTTTTGGATTATCAATTATTTTCTTTGTCTATTGTAATCGCTCCCATATCAGTGTTACATACTCCTCTACCTAGCATACCCTGGTTTTATCAATTACTTAAACCTATAAATTACAACATCTTCCTATCCTGCTAAAACCTACATTCATGGACCCCAAAAGTGAGCATATGAAGGAATTCCCTATAATAGAAGAACAAACTTGCATGCACCAAATAGTAAGGATAGAGTCTGCAAGTGTCTCTCATAGTCTAAAATATTCCAGTAACAGTTGGCTCAGTGATAGTAACAATAGGGATAGTGATAGTAACAGTCGGGTCAATGATAGTATTAGTCAGGTCGATAGTGGCATTAATAGTCATCTATAATGGTAAACAATTTTAGGTGGTTAGGTTTCAAAATAGAACCATTTTTGGGAAAAAATATTGGTTATTTTTCTACGTTTAAGCTCACTGCCTCATTTAATTTGTCAACCCGGGGTAGCTTGTAGACTTGTGAGCAACCTTGCACAATATATGCTTATAATTTCCTCCACAAATATGAGTCCCTCATATTTATGGTTTTAGGGGTGTTGGTGTTCATTGAACTTCTGATTTTGATTTTCAAACCACTAATCTATCCTATGTTTATGAAGACATGCCTAAATTACATTCAAAAATTAAAAGTGCACATTACTGGAATTTACAAAAAATCGAGGAAATACAGGAATTTAAATTAATCTATGGAAATGAAATTAAGTTAAGAAAAAAATAGGGGAAAGGAAAGGGAAGAACACTATTGAGAGTGGTCCACACTTCCAATAGGTTCTGCCCACATTAAATCATTCACCGAACGCTTAGTCAATTTAACTAGAAATGACTCAAATAAATATTTATTAAAAGTTGTAGCAAAAAATGTACAGGGAAATCTGGGATCACATTTTTAGGGGTGGCCTACATATTTATAATATATGTGGCCACACCCTATTACAAAATAGAAATAAATCAAAGTTTTGATTTTAATTTACAACTGCATGTATGAATACAAGGGATCGAGAAAAATATCAAGATGCATTCAGTTTTATCAGAATACATCTAATATTGGTTTTGCTTGATTTACATATATATTTACGTAGTGGATGAAAAATAGATGGTTAGTCATCTTTGAAATTGTACCTCATCCAGTTTCAATGCTAAAATTCCATTTGCGCTCCTCACTGAAATCACGTTATGTTTTGTCGACCACAAAGTCGTGTTGGATTTTGACTTCAATGGGAATCAGGTGCCTTATTTGTAGAAGTTGGGAAGCATGTGCCTTGTCTGTAGAAGTTAGGATGCAGGTGCCAATACATGAGTCAAATGCCTAATAGGAAGTAGGTGCCTAACAGGAAGTAGGCACCTAACGGGAAGCATGCGCTCGTCAGTTAAGCATCAAATGAAAGTCGGGTCTTCAAAGGGAATCAGGTGCCTGACTAAGCACTTCACACCGATGTACTGCGAATGTTTTGAATTTATGAAATTGAAGGTGCCAGGTCCAAGTGGGACCTTGACAAAAATATGCTAAAATACAACAATTTCTATGAAATCTACACAAAACACACTTAAAAATCAAATATTAAATAACATGTAAAATAAGTTGTTAAATATGTATAAAATTCTCATTAAACATATACATCTATAGAAATAAGTGTCGTTGTTTTATAAGGAAAGTGGTACAAAAAATGAGCATTTTCAAGGCTCATCATTCCCCCATGCTTAAGTGGTGACACGTCCCTATGCCAATTTATATTGGTAATTACCAGTTTTGTTTACAACTTTCCAATAGATCCTGACTGTTTCTTTCCTTTTCTTTTTAGCAGAATTTGATTTTTCCTTGTCTTTGGGATTTCACCCCTTTGGTGCTTTGGAAGCATTTGCCTCCTGTTGATACTATTTTTTGTGCTTGCTATGCCGAACTGGTTGACTCAACCCTGCTCTTTTTCATGGTTGTTCTCTTGTCCAGTCCACATTGCTTTTCTCAATATTTAAATAATAGTCGGTGAAACTGGTGGCATCCTTCTAGAATGTGGGCTCAATCATTTTCCAGTATTCATGGTGAAGGGGTAACTCTTCGCCTATAGGTACTGCAAACTCATTGCCAAATGGGATGCCAAACTTTTTAGCAACCTTGGCTATGGGAAAATCGACCCCTATTGGGTCAAGTTTAGTTTTATCTTTAACCTCTATTTTTGCCACTAGAGGGATTTTGCTGCTTGATGCCTGCTCTACAGGTGGCATAGGATCAAGACATCCCATTCTCATAAAATATACCTTCATCCTTGAAGGTTGATCACCTATCGACCCATATATACCCCAGAACTAATGAGGTTGGGCAACTAGATTTTTCTTAGGAGGCTTCTTGGACTCCTTTTTGGCCTCTTTTTTTGCTTCCTTGCATGCCATATTGGAAGCATTTTTCTAGTTATTTTATCTGCTTCTATATATCCCTTAAGCTTTTCAATTTTTTATTTTTAGGAAGTAAACAATTTTTTTACTGCCTCCCATTCCTCATCAAAATCTAGTTCTGATTCCTCATCAGATTTGATGCCCAATTCATTTAATTCTGCAACTATTACTCTTGTTTTGGGTCTTTGTTGAGATGCCCTTATAACCTTTTGCTTTGATATCAACTTTTTAGGCTGCATCTCATGGTATGCTGGTGCTACTACTGCTTCCTGGTTTTCAATGGATGTAGGTTGCAAAGCCTCTTCTACTTGTGCAACAAATTGCTACTCAATTGGAAATATTTTTTCCTCTTGAGGCTATTTTGGCCCTATATCAGATGGATAATGTTCTAGATATTTTGCCTTACCTAAAACTTTAGGCTCTTTAGCCTCCACCTCATTCTCATTTTCATCTACTTTTTTTGTAGATTGTTTTGAGGTTTGAGGTTCCTCAACCTTAATCTCATCTTCTTTAATTACATGTTCTATAGAATGTGATGTTGAACAGGGCTAATCTACGTCCATTGTGGTATCCACTCCTTACTCAATTTTTGTGTTGGTAATGGGTACCTCTGTTGCCCCATCAGTCTGTACAGCTGCATCTACTTTGGTCAGATGCTTGGCTCCCACTGCTTCACCCTGTAGTTGCAATCATTCTATTTTCCCTTATAGTTGTCGAATTATCTGATACAATTTGTGCATCTTCAATGGAACTTCTTTCCTTGAATCTTGAAATAGAGTTTGTTCTTCTTTGTATTTGGCTTCCCAAGTGGAAGCCTGCTCTCTCAATAACTGTAGTTTTTACTGCAAATCCTCAACTTGGCCCTTCTGTGCTAAATATTTCATTGCAACCTCCTATTGAGGAGTTTACCCCTTGGAAATATCTTGTAAAATTTGGGCCAGGTACTCTTCCCTATTAAGCTCATCGATTGTTGCTTCATCGTCTAATGAGCTCAAAACCACCCTAGAAGCCTTTGTCCTTCTGCTTCGAGTCCTAGTAGAAATTGGCATGAAAGGAGGGCTTGGAAGATCCTGCATTGCCTCATCATCGAATTGAGGGCTAGTGGGGGATAAAGCATGTCCTTCTTCCTCATAAAATTGGGGAAAAATAGGGGTTAAGGCTTGTCCTGTGTCCCATGTATTTTCCTCAAGCTGGGATGTAGGTGCCATCTCTTCTCGTTCTGTCACCCTCTCAACAAATTGTTTAGTTTGTAATGGCATCGTTGCTCCTTATTGTACCCTTGGAACTGCATTAGCACCCTCGGTCTCCTCAACTGTCACATTTTTATGTGACTTCGCATGTCGTACCAAGACCAAAATCGGGCCATGGTGAGCCAAGGTAGATGTTGTTCCTGCTTGGTACCGTTTGGTATTATATTTAAGGGTGCATGTAAGGTAATGCGAGTTTTTGATCTTTGCCCCATCTAGTATGTGGTTTAGAAATTGAATGTGATTCAAGTTCAGTTTTGAGTACCTACCAGAATAGGTGAAAAATCATGTGATCTATTCAAAAACTGCCCTCTAGAGCTTAGGAATGTGTTGCTTGGGCAAACCAGTGCACGTCAGGTGCTCTGTAAGTTTGCAAAAGAATCTCTATGCATAGAGAATTATGTTGTCCTCATTTTATGTACACTCCCCTATCACAGGAAGGCATGTTACCATGGTGATATACTCTTCGATGATTGGAATTTCTAGTCCTCGCATATGCACGACCCCATCCCTCATGGATGTTGCAAAGTAACTAGCTATCATTGTATCTTGGCCTTGGATGACTGGTTGACAATACTCCATCCATCTTGTGGCATGAAATTAGGTTTGGAAGTCCTCATAAATTCTTGAGTAGTCAATAGGTTTACTCTTCTTCAAATCATGGTTCTTAGATTCCCCCCATGCTTAGAGTGCAAATTCTCTTTGGTTTACGATTCACTCGACAACTGATTCACACTCTGCTTTTTCTAAATTATCACCTTTGTAGTTTCCCTCCTTGCATAATAGTGACTTTAGTAAGTAGTTTTTAAAATAAGCTACTTCCTTGCATGCAGGTAGTTAACTTACCGTAATCATAAGCGATTATGGTTATCCATGCAAAATTTCCTTAAAGCATGTGCCAAATTGCATGGAGGTGATAACCATATGGATTTTAGCAATTAGATCCATGACACGTAGCCAAGTGCCAAGTGAAATTATTTGGGTGGCTAGGACTACAATGGGGGTTGTGTTGACACTTTTCCATAGACACACATGCGAATGAAAATAATATAGACATAAAACAAAAAATTTAATCATGTACCTAAATTCATTTCATGGGTGCATCATGTGCAGATATCCGTGGTGCATCATTATTGGCTGGTGTATGATGACTAGGCAAACAACAATGGATAATGATGGCCATATTTCCCATATGGTGAATTTCTCTCCATGTGATTGGTTCTTGATAGCTGCAACATGATTCATTCGAGACATCCTACAATATTTCAAAGTAAAGGTTAAAAAAAACATATCTTTATGGGATGACAAACATCCTCCCCTCAGAAGTTGGTTGATGTCAAATTTTAATTTTGTCTGTGATAGATTTGACTTTGCACGTGTTTGGGGTGTTGACATGGCTCGGGCCAATTTCCTGATGCTGAAGTTTTATTCTTACGAGGCAGAAATGATCGTGAAAATGGAAAGTAGGCACCTTTTTTATGTGAAAATTAGGCACCTTATTTTCGAATTATGGTGCGTACCTACCTCAGAAATAGAAAGGAGGCACCTTAGCAATCAGATGTTATGCTTAACATGGGAAGCAGGTGCCTTAGCAATCAAGTGCTCTACTTAACATGGGAAGCAGACATCTTTTTGCTAACTATCAGGTGCCGTAATTTTAAAGCAAGTTTTATACAAACTCTTTTTTTTTTTGTGTAGAATATTTAGTTTCATTTTCTCAACAAATGGAAGTCGAACGCCCTTTTTATTTGAAAACCCAAGAATCAAGTGTCGATTTTCTAGAAGAAGGGATGCAAGCGCCATATTATTAACATACTAGGAATCAGGTGCCTTCTTTCATAACACAGGAATTAGGTGTCTTTTGTCGTATAAACAGGAATTATGCACCACCTTTTCAAAATATGGGAATCAGGTGCCTTCTACCATAAAATGAGAACCAGACACCTTTTCCATCAGTTAACGAAAACAAGCGCTCCTCCTTTATTACAACATTTTCTTGACATGCCCACTTATATACGCTTAATGTTGATTAGGCCTTTCAATGCTCTGGTTGAAGAATAGGGACAAAATCAGCATCCGCCCCTGAACCTACAGTTGAGTGTTTTATTGTGCATGAAGACCAATCCAAACACTCTTGTGCATATTTAGGTATAACATTCCCATTTCTAAATGGGGACAAGCTACTCCTACTACAAACACTTCTTCTAGAAATCTAGGAAGGCATAGGTTCATGGATCTTGTGCTTGTTAGGCCTAGGTTTCACAGGCTACCTAACAACTGCACTCAGGGCATCGTTCCTACAAAATAAAAATACAACTAAAAAAATAAAAAAATTGAAAGAATAATTGTCTTGGGGACTATGTGGACTAGGTACACATATTATTGACTTAATTTAAAATCAAAATCAATTGGGGTCTCCCCCATGCCTAATCAAGACTCAATCATGTATGCTTTAGACACATGATATAGACACAAGTGGTGACCATTGGCTGTTAATGTAATGTTGCTACTATCAATTGTTCTCATCCTCGCATTTCCATTTAGTCACTTCATATGGCCCCATCAAACATCGCATGATATTGCCTCTTCTTTTCTGGAATCGGGAGTCATATAGTAATTCTTATTCTCCAAATTTGAGATGCTTTGGGCTAGTGTGGTGGTCATGCCACTTGGCCCTTTGTTTCTGAATGATATCTATTTTCTACAAAGCATCAAGGCAGTATTCATCCAGATGATTAAGCTACTAAGTTAATTTTTTCTATGCATCATCTATATTTATATCCAACTCCACTACAGTCATAAGTGATTTGATTTCAAACTCTAATGCATCATAACACTCTTCCCATAGACTAACTGGAATGGTGTGAAACCAGTAGTAGTCTTCTAGGTGGTCTTGTAGGTCCACACTGCTTTTGGTAATCTAGTGGTCTAGTCCTTCCTATGTTGTTGCACTGTCTTTGTCAAGATATTTTCCAACTCTCGGTTGGTTACCTCAACTTGTCCATTCACCTGTGGATGGTAGGGAGTGGTTTTGTTATACCTGGTTTTATATTGTTGCATGAGTTCCTAAATCATATTTGAAGTAAATTGGGGTCCTTGATCAGTTGTGATATCTCTTGGAATCCCAAACATTGTAAATATTTATGAATACAAGAACTCTGCTATAGTCTTCTCTTTTGAATCACACAAATCCTGAAGAACATAAGCTTATACTGAGAGGGGGTGAACAGTATAAGATAAAACTTTTTACTTTTCAATCCAAATACTAGCATCAACAATATCAAAGCAGTAATCATTGCACACATCATCACACACATGAGAGACATGATTTAACGTGGTTCACCCAATGTGGGCTACTCCACGGAGAAAATATTCCTTATAAATTTCCTCAATAAATATTTTGGGAATCAATTCCCTATTACAATGTTTATGGACCTCTGTCCAAAGGAGACACCAATCCCCTATGCTCTAATTTGTGGATCTCTCTCCACAGGAGAACTCTTTCCCCTTTTCTCTGGTTTGTGGAACTTGATCTAGGAGAACTCTATCTCCTCAACTGGTTTGTGGATCTCTCTCCATAGAAGAAATCTATCTTCCTAGCTGGTTCATGGATCACACTCCATAGGAGACCTCTTTCCTCATTGCTCTGGTTTGTGGATCTGTCCATAGGAGAACTCTATTCCCTTTGCTTTGCTCAACAATGATCAACACTACACACAAATATGCTCACAAATATACCTCAAAAATGTTCAGAATATGCCTCTAACTTTCTTACAAGTCCGCCTTGAATATGTTTTAAAAATATTCATTCAACCAAATACCTTAAATAAGGGATGATATGCCCATACCTTTTTGCTTGCTCTTATGGAGATATATCTTCAAAAATATATCTCACACACAATATCTTTTGCAACTATAAAATGGTTAGCACAACACTTCTTTATGAGTTAGCAATCCTTCAATATGTGTGCCCAATTAAATTCCAAACCACTCTCTTGGTTTCTCAAACTATAGCATCAACTCATATAATCAAACCCTTCAAAAAGAAGCAAGAATCCAAACAATTAAAATACCTCATACACCTTTTAACTCCCTCTTAACTTCTAAACACATTCATAACAAAATCAACAAGGATTCTTATTACTCCAATAGTTCACTTTCAAAATAATTCATTATAATTTCCTTCAAAAATTAAATGCATGAAATAATAATAAAAAATAATTCCCTTATATCTCCCAAGGCCAACAATGCTCACAATAATCAATTAAACCACATGCGCCTACCCTCAACCTTAGCAATTACCAAAATCAATTTGCGCTTACCAAAAATGCTACCATGAAGATTCGAACATAGTGCCTACCACCTGCCAATGCACTAGCTTCCCTTGGGCCATTGCTAGGCCAACCGCCCACACAAGGACCTAATGCCATGATGCCCTCTTTAACCACTGCTCACCCTTCTCACTAGAAAAAACAAAAAATGCTGCCATCGGGTTTCGAATGCAGGACCTACCATCCATCAATGCCTTAGCGTGCTATGGGCTACCACTAGACCAACCGTCCACACAAGGACCAATTACCACCATGCACTATCTAACCACTTCTCACCCTTCTCACTAACAAAAACAAACAACCTACGCCATCTAGGAATCAAATCCGAGGATCTATCATCCGCCAACATCTTAATGCTGCCAAGCTTACCGCTAGGCCAACCACGTGGTTGGTGATAGGGGCATACAACCTTATCTCTTTATTTATCCACATTTTCCTCTTTGTTTTCCAAACTAAAACTTTCATCCACCTTGCTCATGAAATTTACATCAACAATTAATATCAATCATTCGCAACATGCATCGAGAGACTTATATTTTGACCTTCAAACTTTATCATATAAATACCAATTTTTCTCCATGCTTGGATGTCGACGAAGTTTAATAATTTAAAATTTATTCTTGGCGCCAAACCCACTTAGGGTTATAAAATATTATAATATAAATATTATAATTATTTTATAATTAACCTTAGGCTTTCTCTTAACAACTTTAATATTATAATAATAAATATTATAATATTATTTCCTTTGGGCCTAGGTATTTCCTTCCTTTGAGGTATTTAGACAATATTTTGACCAACCATGTGGAGCTTTATACCAAATCTCTTAGGCTTAAAATATAAATATTTTAACCCTCTTTTTATCAATTCCCTTGCATTGAGATGAACTAAATTTTGACATCAATGACAACATAATTACTCAAAATTTCCAACAATCTCCCCCTTTGTCATTGATGGCAACCCTTTTCTAAAACTTCCTTTTTTCAAACCATTTGACTCCAAATCTGCTCCCCCTGAGAAACTGCTCCCCCTAACTGAATGCTCTCCCCCTTACTCAAATCTCTCCCCCTTTGACATCAATGGCAAAGGGACTCCTTTGGGGCTAAATATAAGACTCTTAGCTCAGCCCCCTCCCCACCTCTTCTCCTTGAGGTGATTAATTTTGGGGTGGGAGTAAAACTACTCCCAATTTTCTTCTAAGATACTCAAAAGTTTCCTTTGGAAGTGGCTTAGTGAAGATATCCGCAATATGTTCCTTTGTAGTAACATATTCCAATTTGACTTGCTTATCCATTACCTGTTCTCTCAGAAAATGGTATTTGATCAGAATGTGCTTGGTCTTGGAGTGCATCATTGGATTCTTTGAAATGTTTATAGCACTTGTATTATCACATAGTATGGAGATAGGATGATCATGCTCTATCTTGAAGTCCTTTAGAGTTTACTTCATCCATAATACCTATGTACAACAAGCAACCACTGCAATGTACTCTGCTTCTATTATGGATAAAGATATTGATGCTTATTTCTTGCTTAGCCAAGAGACTAAACAATCTCCAAGAAAGAATGCTCCTCCACTTGTGCTTTTTCTATCATCAATACTGCCTACCCAATCTGCATCTGTATATGCTATGAGAGTAAAATTATCACTTTTGGGATACCAGAGTCTAAAATCCATAGTCCCTTTTAAATACCTGAGAATCCTCTTTACTTCCATTACATGTGTTTCCTTTGGTGCTGCTTGAAATCTTACCACCAGTCCCACTGCCTGCATTATATCTGGTCTTGTAGCTATGACATATAGCAAGCTGCCAATCATAGATCTATACAATGTCTGATTTGCCTCAGGAGATTCATCATCTTTACTCAATTTGCATCTTGTAATCATGGGGGTACTTATTGGTTTGCAATCTTCTAACTTGAATTTCTTCAACATCTCTTTTATATACTTGGTTTGTGAGAGAAATACACCCTTCTCTGATTTTGAAATCTGTAGTCCAAGAAAGAAGGACAACTCATCAAGCATTGACATTTCAAATTCATTCTGCATGCTCTTTGCAAATTTCTGACACATCTTATCATTGTTACCTCCAAAAATAATATCATCCACATAAACAACCACAATTAGTAAGTCATTTCCTTCATTTTTGATGTATAATTTATTGTCCACTATTCCTTTCCTAAAACCCTATTCCTGAAGATACTTATCCAACCTTGAGTACCAAGCTCTAGGAGCTTGCTTTAGTCCATAAAGTGCTTTCTTTAATCTGCATACATAATCTGGCTTATCAGTTAGGTTGAATCCCTCAGGTTGCTCAATGTAAACCTCTTCTTCCAAGACACCATTGAGAAAAGTTGATTTAACATCCATTTGATATACTTTGAAGTTTTTGAAGCTTGAGAAAGCTAAAAACATCCTTATGGCCTCAAGTCATGCAACAAGAGCAAATGTTTCATCAAAATCAATCCCTTCAACTTGTGCATAACCTTTGCATACTAATATTGCTTTATTTTTGACTACCTGACCATCTTCATTTAACTTATTTCTGAAAACCCATTTAGTGCCAATTACATTCTTATCTTTTGGTCATGGGACAAGTTCCCAAGTTTCACTTTTTTCTATTTGATCCAGTTCCTCATCCATTGCCTTGACCCAAAACTTATCTTCTCTTGCCTCATTGAAATCCTTGGGCTCAATTTTAGATAACAAAGAAAAATTTGCATGCTCACTTGTTCCTAATATCTTCCTCCTTGTCTGTCTCTCATCTGGATTTCCAATGATTAGATCTCTTGGATGATTTTTTTGCACATACCTGGATGGAGTCTTAGGTAGTGTTCTTTGTGTTTCTTCTTCCTCTGATTCTTCACTTAATTCTTCTTGACAAATTTCTTCTTCAATTTCTTGAGTTGGTTCTTTTGACCCTGTCTATTCATCAACTGTCACATTTATACTTTCCACAATTGTATGTGTTCTCTTATTATAGCACCTATAGGCTTTGCTTTTTGTGGAATAGCCAAGAAAAATACCCTCATCACATCTTGAATCAAACTTACCCAAATTTTTCTCTTCCCATATTATGTAGCATTTGCTTCCAAATTTTTTGAAATATTTTATAGTAGTTGGTCTCCCTTTCCAGAGCTCATATGGGGTTTTGTGATGATTTACTCTTACTTGAGCTCTATTGATGATATATGATGTTGTATGAACTACATCTCTCAAAAAACCATTTGAAATCTTAGCCTCATTCAACATAGCTCTGGCCATATTTTCAATAGTCCTATTCTTCCTTTCAACCACTCCATTTTGTTGAGGAGTTCTTGCTGCTGAGTATTCTCTTTTGATCCCATGTTGTTCACAAAAATTTACAAATTCATTTGAAGTAAATTCTCCTCCTCTATCTGATCTTAAACACTTAATCCTTCTACTTGTTTCATTTTCTACTAGTTCTTTGAATACCTTGAACTTCTCAAAGGCTTCTGATTTTTCTTTTAAGAAGGCTACCCAAGTCATTCTGGAGAAGTCATCTATAAATAACATGAAGTAACTTTCACCTAGTAGACTCTTTGTCCTTGTAGGGCCACATAGGTCAGTGTGAACTAGTTTTAATGGTTCAGATGACATAAATTATTTTGACTTGAAACTTGTTCTTGTTTGCTTTCCATGCTGACATTGTGCACAAATCATGTTTTGTGGCCTTTTTATCTTGGGTAAATATCTAACTGCCTACTTGTTGCTTATTTTCACTATGTTGTCAAAGTTCAGATGACCCATTCTTCTATGCCATAACCAACTCTCATCCTCTTGTGATAAGAAACACTTTTCTCCCTTAATCTCACTTAGCATGTAGAGATTGTTGGTAGTTCTATTTGCATTTGCAATGAGCTTTCCAGTTTTAGATTTTCTAATCTCACATTTATTTGGATGAAAAGTTATTGTGTGCCCTTGATCACAAAGTTGGCTTACACTTAGTAGATTGTGCCTTAATCCCTTGACATACAATACATTCTTTGTCTTTGTTTTTCCATTATCTAAACTCAAAGTTCCTTTCCCACAAATTTTTATTGAACCATTGTCACCAAATTTTACTGATCCTCCATTGATTTATTTAAGTTCAAGAAATTTATCCTTGTCCCCTGTCATATGACTTGAACAACCACTATCAAGAAACCATTGTTTTCTCTTATCTTGCACATGAAGGGTTGTTTGTACCAACATTGAGTTCACTTTCTCTTGCTCTTTTCTCTCTCTCCTAATTGTTGAAGTTGTATTCTTTTTTCTTAATTTAGGAAATACCATTTTACACCATTTGGCCTTGTGCCCAAAGTTATTGCATTTGTAACATATGATATTATCATTCATGAGAGGTGCAAAAGAATTGAAATTTCTATCAACATTATTTTTCACATAACCAATGCAATGTACAACTTTATGACCATATTTGTTACATGAAAAATAATAGCCATGGAAGAGATTTTGTAACCTGTTGGAGTGCCTTGAATAATATGGTCGCGTACTTCTTCTTTTGTTGTTCCTGTACTTGAATTTTATCCATGGATCTTCCTTGCCTTCTTCCTTCCTGATATTTTTGCCTTCCACTGCATTAGCATAAGTCATGAGTTCTTCTTTGTTTGATGTCTTTGTTCCTTGGGAGCTTGACTATCCTATATTTATGTCTTGCTATGTTTTACCCTTAGTCTTTTCAACTTCCTTTCTTAGAGAAACAATTTCCCATTCCAATATTTCACATTCTAATTCTCTTGCCTTTAACTGTTCTGCCATATCCTGTTCAATTTTCTTTCCCTCTTCAACTTTTACCTTGAGCTCTGTGAGGTTTTGTAGAAGTTCCACCTTTTCTTCCTCATCCTCTTGGATTTGATCCTTCAAACTTGAATTCTTCCTTCTAACCTTTTCCAAGTTTCTAAGAGCAGCTAAAAATTCCTCTTTTATGTCGATCATGGCCTCTTCTCCATTTTTTGAGGTCATGTATGTTCTTGTGGGATCTTCCTTCAAGATGTTAGGCTTTTTATGAAGGAGCCCACTTTGATACCAATTGAAGAACATAAGATTATACTGAGAGGGGGGGTGAACAATATAAGATAAAACTTTTTACTTTTCAATCCAAATACTAGCATCAACAATATCAAAGCAGTAATCATTGCACACATCATCACACACATGAGAGACATGATTTAATATGGTTCACCCAATGTGGGCTACTCCATGGAGAAAATATTCCTTATAAATTTCCTCAATAAATCTTTTGGGAATCAATTCCCTATTACAATGTTTATGGACCTCTGTCCAAAGGAGACACCAATCCCCTATGCTCTGATTTGTGGATCTCTCTCCATAGGAGAACTCTTTCCCCTTTTCTCTGGTTCGTGGAACTTGATCCAGGAGAACTCTATCTCCTCAATTGGTTTGTGGATCTCTCTCCATAGAAGAACTCTATCTTCCTAGTTGGTTCACGGATCACACTCCATAGGAGACCTCTTTCCCCACTTATCTAGTTTGTGGATCTCTCTCCATAGGAGAACTCTATCCCCTTTGCTCTGCTCAACACTGATCAACACTGCTCACAAATCTGCTCACAAATCTACCTCAAAACTATCTCAAAATCTACCTCTAACTTGCTCACAAGTCTGCCTTGAATCTGCTCAAAATCTATCTCAAAGCCTGCTCAAAATCTACCTCTAACCTTCTCATAAGTTTACCTCAAACCTGCTCAAAATATATTTTCAACCCTAGTACAAGTAGTTCACAATTTCTAGTACAAATGTCTCAATTTATTTTAATCATGCAAGCCCAATATTAAATTCAAATTCTATCTCCAATAATTTACCCATGAAACACAAGTTCTAACTCAAATATTTCCAACAATGCTTATCAAACAATCCTTTTCACTCCACCTTATGTTTCAGAAATATTCATTCAACCAAACACCTTAAATAAGGGATGATATGCCCATACCTTTTTGCTTGCTCTTATGGAGATATATCTTCAAAAATCTATCTCACACACAATATCTTTTGCAACTATAAAATGGTTAGCACAACACTTCTTTATGAGTTAGCAATCCTTCAATATGTGTGCCCAATTAAATTCCAAACCACTCTCTTGGTTTCTCAAACTATAGCATCAACTCATATAATCAAACCCTTCAAAAATAACAAGAATCCAAACAATTAAAATACCTCATACACCTTTTAACTCCCTCTTAACTTCTAAACACATTCATAACAAATTTAACAAGGATTCTTATTACTCCAATAGTTCACTTTCAAACTAATTCATTATAATTTCCTTCAAAAATAAATGCATGAAATAATAATAAAAAATAATTCCCTTATATCTCCCAAGGCCAACAACGCTCACAATAATCAATTAAACCACATGCACCTACCCTCAACCTTAGCAATTACCAAAATCAATTTGTGCTTACCAAAAATGCTACCGTGAGGATTCGAACACAATGCCTACCGCCTACCAATGCACTAGCTTCCCTTGGGCCACCGCTAGGCCAACCACCCACACAAGGACCTAATGCCATGATGCCCTCTTTAACCACTGCTCACCCTTCTTACCAGCAAAAATAAAAAATGTTGCCATCGGGATTCGAACGTAGGACCTACCATCCACCAGTGCCTTAGCACCCTATGGGCTACCGCTAGACCAACCATCCACACAAGGACCAATTACCACCATGCACTATCTAACCACTGCTCACCCTTCTCGCTAACAAAAAAAAACAAACTGCTATCATCGAGAATCGAATGTAGGATCTGTCATCCACCAACGTCTTAACGCTGCCAAGCCTACCGCTAGGCCAACCGCGTGGTTGGTGATAGGGGCATACAACCTTATCTCTTTATTTATCCATGTTTTCCTCTTTGTTTTCAAAACTAAAAACTTTCGTCCACCTTGCTCATGAAATTCGCATCAACAATTAATATTAATCATTCGCAACATGCATCGAGAGACTTATCTTTTGGCCTCCAAACTTTATCATATAAATACCAATTTTTCTCCATGCTTGGACGTCGATGGAGTTTAATAATTTAAACTTTATTCTTGGCGCCAAACCCACTTAGGGTTATAAAATATTATAATATAAATATTATAATTATTTTATAATTAACCTTAGGCTTTCTCTTAACAACTTTAATATTATAATAATAAATATTATAATATTATTTCCTTTGGGCCTAGGTATTTCCTTCCTTCAAGGTATTTAGACAATATTTTGACCAACCATGTGGAGCTTTATACCAAATCTCTTGGGCTTAAAATATAAATATTTTAACCCTCTTTTTATCAATTCCCTTGCACTGAGATGAACTAACTTTTGACATCAATGACAACATAATTACTCAAAATTTCCAACAAATCCTACACTTCAACCCACTTGGTCACATAGTCAATTAAAGTTTTTTTTTCATGAGATAAAAGTGTGGGGGATACTTTAACAGTGACTAAATAATTAGCCATATCTGTGTACCATGGTATATGTTCATTCAGAGCAAACAAATGCTCATCTAGAAATTTATCATCTGTAGCTGCATCATCTGGAGGTGTCAACCTAGACAAGAAATCATCTACAACATTGTCTTTACCTAGCTTGTCTACTATTATCACATTAAAATACTACAGAAGCAACAACCATATAATAATTCTACCACTAATCCCAGGTTTATTTGTTAGGTATCTGATAGCTGAGTGATCAGTATGTACAAAAACCTGATATCTTGTAATATAATGATGAAATTTGTTAAGAGCATGTATAACTGCAAGAAATTCATTTTCTATGATAGTATAATTAAATTCAGCACCTATGAGGTGTTTACTGACATAATAGATGGCATAGAAATCATCACCATACTTCTGTCCCAACATTGATCCTATTGCATTTTTAGATGCATCAACATATATGTGAAAAGGTATGGTCCAATTTGGACCTCTCAATACTGGTGTAGTAATCAGTTTTTCTTTTAAGGTGTTAAATGCTTGTTCACGTTCCTATATTTAGACAAAATTTATGTCCTTTAATAACAATGTGCTCAAGGGTTTAGCAATTTTGCTAAAAGTATGCTATAAACCTCCTATAGTAACCAAGTAATTCTAGGAAACTACGGATATCCTTCTGTGTTTTGAGAGTAGGCATATTTTGGATAACTTCTATCTTCTTCCTATCCACTTTGATCTCATCTGCAAAAATGTGATGTCCTAAAAATATCCCTTCCTAATTTAGCATGTAATATTTCTCATTGTTAAGGGACAGGTTAGTTTCCTCACACCTCTTAAGTATTTTCTCCAAATTTTCTATGGCTATTTCAAAAGTTTCACCATATACAGTGAAATCATCCATGTATACCTCCATAGTTTCTCCAATCATGTCAAAGAATATACTCAAAACTACCCTCTAAAATGTGGCAGGTGCATTGCACAGACCAAAAGGTAAAACTCTGTAAGCCAAAGTCCCCAAAGGTCAAGTAAATATGGTTTTATCTTGATCTTATTCTCCTATTTGGATCTGATTGTAGCCATTGAACCCATATAGGAAATAAAAATACTTCTTTCCTGCTAAGGTGTCAAGGACCTGATCTATGAAGGGTAAAGGGAAGTGGTTTTTCTTAGTTGCTTTTTTCAGCAACCTATAATCCACACAAATCCACCACTTTCCATTCTTCTTGGGCACCACCACCAAAGGTGATACCCATTCACCATCTGAAATGGGGTAAATGAACCCAACTGTGAGGAGTTTCTGCAATTCAGTTTTGACAATTTTCTTCATTGCTGGATTCATTCTTCCATGTGGTTATATTACTAGTTTAACTTGGTATTCTAGATTTATCTTATAAGTGCAAGTTTTAGGAGATATTCCTCTCATGTTCGAATAGTCCCAAGAAAAGATATCTTGATTTTTTACCAATGTTTCTTTTAATTTGATTTGTTTTTCAACTGTCAAGTTGTCATCTATGTTCAACACTCTACTAGGTGCAACCTCTATTTTCTGAATATGATGTTCTTTTCCTCCCACTAATGGCAACTCAGGAGGAGGACATGAGGGTTCCCCTTGGAAAACTTTTGCTATTACCCTATCCTCATCACTCTCATCTTCCAATTCATGAAGTGTCATGATGCTACAATCCAAACATAGTCGTCGGCTATGTCATGAAAAATGTTTTTTAAATATTATTTATATGGTAGATTGTTATTAGTTTTATTATATTTTTTCATCAAATCAATTATTTGCAAGTTTGCAGAGGATTGTGCCCTCCTAGCGGCAAGGACCAACCCTCCTTGAGTGGCGAAATACTTTAATCTAATTTATTTGATTTTTATTGAATTCCTTAGATTTATACATTTAGATTTATGTTCACTGGTTGCTATATTTTGTTGAATGATTGAATAGATATTATTGAGTAGTTCATATTTGGGAGCTGGTAGTTATATTGCTCCAAGTGGTATCAGTATCTTCCAAAGATCCTGAAGAAATCTCTGTAGGACTCATGGGTATCAAACGACTTCAGCACATAGTCCACCAGTAAACTTACGCTTCCTCAAATACAGTCTATCTGGAAAATATAGTCAATTGTTCGTTATCTTCATCCGATGTGTCTAGGCGAAATACAAGGTAGTCTCGGGATATCTAAAATCACCCACAAGCATTCACCCAACACATTATAGAATGAAGACTAGGGAGATAAATACGTAAAGTACAGGTTTTGTACATGGTGGAATTCCAACAAGCATTCACCAGATATCTCTTAGCAGCTAAGGTTGTGACCCCTTTGATTGGAAACCAAGGAAACAAGAAGGATCCCAGTGGAATATAGTGCACACAGTCATTGTTTCTCACATCGTCCATTGACCAATCAAAATGCACATAGCAGAATTATTAAAAGCATAATCTATGGTACTAAAATATTTATAATTTTTTTTTTCATTCTTCATTGGGGCAATTTTCCCATATTAGGTGTATTACGGGTAAGTTACTCCTTATAAGGCAATGGGTGCAATTGGTAAGGTGTGATTTCGGTCACACGACCAACATTCCTCATTCACGCGTAGCCTCGATTTCCATGGTCCATGTGTCCTCTT
Source organism: Wollemia nobilis (assembly GCA_028583015.1). Lineage (NCBI taxonomy): Eukaryota > Viridiplantae > Streptophyta > Pinopsida > Araucariales > Araucariaceae > Wollemia > Wollemia nobilis. Next base: position 2,682,661 of record JAQPPZ010003286.1, on the reverse strand, counting down.
TTCGTATTGGTTATCATGTTGTCCTTGTGTCTTCTTTCAGTTGGTTTTGATTGTTCTTGGACGTCCTTGAGTCCTCTTTTTTCCAGTATAAATTGCCCTCATTGCGTGTTCGAGTCCTCCCATGTCGAGTGTCCTCAGTGTTAAGGGTAGAGTTGTGTTATCGTCTTGCGTATCCTTCGGGTCCAAATTAGCTATCATATCAGGTATGTCCTTTGTATCCAGTGCCAGTGTATAAGTTTTAATGTTAGAGTTTAACCTACATGGTCGGCAAGGGGATGGTCGGCAAGGAGTAGTCGGCAAGCGATGATAGAGAGAGGAGTCAAATTTTAATTTTTCCTCTCCTCCCATTTCTTCTCTCTCCTCCTTTCTCGTTAGCAGTTAGCTTTTCTAAACTATTTAAGCATGTAAATTCATTTTATAAATTTAATCAAACTATTTCAATTGTCAATTTGGTATCAGAGTGCAACGTTAGGGATTAGAATTATTAGGAATCTGACTAGTGAGGAGGAGCCCCCGTAGGCACGTATCTCGAGGAGGAGGAGTAGACCTATTGGCATGTATCTTGAGGAGGAGGATTAAACCTACTAGCACACATTCTGAGGAGGAGGAGCAACCCTTCTAGCATGAAACTCGAGAAGTCCTGACTGATGTGGCATCTGATCTGGCCCTGATACAAAACCCGAGGAGTCCTGACTAACGTGGCATCCAATATGGCCCTGGAACGGAACTTGAAGCATTGACATGGAGCAGACCTACAGCCTGAGGCATTGACGTGGATATGGCCTGCGACTCGAGGTGCTGACGTGGAGCAGGCCCGTAGCCCGAGGCACTGACGTGGATCTGGACCACGGCTCGAGTTGCTGACATGGCATCAAAATTGTGGCATCGACACGTGGCGCATGAAGAAACTCTCTGACCTACGACAAAAGGAGCTTCTCGATTACCCATAGGAAATCGAGAGTACTAGGGTGGATTCATGCTTTTAAAGCATGGAACATTGCCCACACGGGCAATGTGGGACAATTGTCTCGATTTTTTTTTTTAAATTGAAGCATCGAAGCGCTTCATATAGGACCCGACACCGTGTTATTCAAATCAGACACAGAGGCCGACTGGCAATTGTCGCCAGTCTAAGGCCCTGACTCGGGAGAGGTCACGAGTTCAAAGCCCGAAGGGGCTAAAACAAGCATTTTTTGTTTGTTCTTAAAAAAAAAATTCTTTTATATTATTTTTTGTGATTTTATTTTTATTTTTTAATCTTATTTTATTTTTAATCTAATATATTATTGAATAAATTAAAGTTTTAAAATTTTAAAAACTTTGTTTATCATAATATATTTTATTATTATATAAATTTGATTAAAATTATTAAAATTTTGCATTAAAATATTTAAAAAAAAAGAGAAGGACATTTCCTAAGAGGAAATTATTGTAATCACCTGAGAGGCTTTAAGGGGAAATATTTTTTGCATCTTAAAAGGAAGGACATTTCCTAAGAGGAAATTATTGTAATAGCCTAAGAGGCAATTTTTTGTAAGTGATTTGCACAATTGCCTAAGAGGCAATCTTTGTAACAAGTGTTGATTTTCTGTCTGTGGAAGCCTTTCGGAATGCCCGTTTAACACTTAAATGTTTTTTGACTCCCCCTTGGAACCCCGTTCAGGGGCCTAAATTTGATTGTTGATTGGAGGTCTGTGTTGAGAAGGGGATAATTTTTGCATCTAAGGGGAATATTTTTGTAATCATTCATGATAAGGTCAACCGGATGCTATCATGCCCTTTGTTCTCTTTTAGTAAGAGAAAACCCCGAATCCTTTGATGAAAAAGTTCGAACGTATGGATTGAATATTGTATTCAATCAACTACAAAATGCTGTAATAGCCCATCAAAGAGCACCAGATGCAGGATATGATGCTGATTCAGAAGACAATTCCTTTGGTAGCAGATTTGAGGAGTCAGAATCTGTAGGAGTTGCACCACAGGAGCCAGAGAATACTCATCAAAGTAACAGTGACTCAGTTGAAATACTGGAGCCAGAACCGTATTCACCCGAAATCATTCTTATTAGTGACGATGAAGATTCAGTTGCTGACAACTTTGTCAATCCAGTGATAGGAGAACCTCTGTAGGTAGAACAGGATATCTACGAGAGAGTAGATCAAGTTAGATTTGATTTAAATCTGTAACTTTTTTCTTTGAAAAGCAGAGTGCTTTGATTGTAATTGAGAAATAAAAGTGTGTTTCTAGTTTATTTCCAATAGCTATGGCATCCAATAATAATCTACCCATTCCAAAATTTAATGGGTTCGATTATGAGTATTGGTCCATCAAGATGAGGACCTTACTCATAGGCAAGGGACTATGGGACATAGTAGAAGAAGGTTACACAGAACCTATAGATTGGACTACGTTGAGTGCAATCGATAAGAAGACAAAGAAAGAAGCACAAAAGAGCAATTCCTCTGCTCTCTATCATCTCCAAGCAGCATTGGAGAAAAGTATCTTCCCCAGAATTACCTCTTGTTTAACTGCCCAAGATGCATGGAAAGCCTTGAAAGAAGGTTTCCAAGGAAGCGATCAGGTGAAGCAAGTAAGGCTTCAGACCCTGAAATGAGATTTTGAGAATCTCAAAATGAATGAAGATGAGAAAGTTGGAGACTACTGCGTAAGAGTCAAAGCAGTTGTCAACAAGATGTAAACTCTTGGCGAAGAAGTCAAACCTGAAGCGGTTGTGAAGAAAGTGTTGAGAACACTTCTTCAAAAATGGAATCACATTGCTATCATAATTGAAGAATCAAAAGACCTTTCCACTCTAACTTTTGATGCATTAATCGGTTCATTAATGTCTCATGAAGAGAGATTACAAGGATCTCCTTCAACAAGCTATGGAGGCGATGATAAAGCCTTCTCATCCAATGAGGGTGCAGGAAGAGGACAAGGAAGAGGCCAAGGCAGAGGACAAAGAAGAGGAAGAGGCAGAAGTAGCCCAAGAGGAGGAAATCCAAGCAGAGGTGGCAATCAAAACAGAGGTAGCAATCAAGGCAGAGGTGGAAATCAAGGTCGAAATGGCAATCAAGGAAGAGGAGGTGACAAAAAGAAAGCTTGTTTCAATTGTGGCAAGCCCGGTCATTTTGCTCGAGACTGTTGGTCCAAGACTTCTCAGGGAGGCAGCGGTCAATATGGCAATTATGGTGAAGAAGAAGGAACATCAAATCTGTTTCTTTCTTATGGAAAATCAGATCAAAATCTGAATGACACTTGGATTTTGGATACTGGTTGTTCCAACCATATGAGTGGCAAAGAAGAGCTCTTTGCTACAATGGATTCCACCTATAAATCTCGAATCAAGTTGGGAGATGATAAAGCTTTGCAAGTTGAAGGCATTGGAGCCATGGAGGTTCCAACAAAAGAAGGCACAAAAAGGGTAAATGACATCTACTACACCCCCAAACTCCAACATAATTTGCTTAGTGTTGGACAAATGATGGAGAAAAATTACAGACTTGTTTTTGATGAGGGCAAATGTGTAATTTTTGATAAGAACAATTGTAATAGAGTCATTACACAAGTACCTATGACCAAGAATAGGTTATTTCCCCTTAAGTTTGGGGAACCAGGGGGAGCTCAACTTGCAAGTATTGCTATAGAAAATCCAAGTGTGCTTTGGCACTTGAGATATGGTCACCTGAATTCTGCTAGCTTGAAATTGTTAACTTCTCAAGCTATGGTGTGTGGACTTCCCAAAATTGATGAACACAAGGAGGTCTATGAAGGATGTGCTTTGGGAAAGCACTCAAGGTCCAAGTTTCCAAAAGGACAAGCGTGGAGGGCCAGCTATCCACTTCAACTGGTGCATTCGGACATTTGTGGTCCAATGCAGACAAAAAGCATAGGTAATAATTCCTATTTTCTCACTTTTATAGATGATTTCTCTAGGATGTGTTGGATCTATTTCTTGAAAACCAAAGATGAAGCTTTTGATTGCTTCATAGATTTCAAGAATAATGTAGAGAAACAAAGTGAGTTCATTGTAAAATGTCTAAGGACAGATCGAGGAGGAGAGTACTCTTCAAAGGCATTTCTAAAATATTGTAAAGAATGTGGGATAAAGAGGCAATTCACCACTGCCTATACTCCACAACAGAATGGTGTGGCGGAAAGAAAGAACCGCACCATAGTAGAAATGGCTAGATCGATGCTTCAAACTAAGCATCTCAGTAACATGTATTGGGTCGATGTTGTTAGAACCAGTGTTTACATTCTAAATAGGAGTCCTACTTCTAGTTTGGATGGGATCACTCCTTACGAAGGGTGGTATGGCAAAAAGCCGAATGTAAAACATTTCAAGGTTTTTGGTTCTTTAGCATACGCACACATTCCTGATGAAAAAAGAAAGAAACTTGACCCCAAGAGTCAAGCATGTATTTTTGTAGGATATTGTGAGTCTACCAAAGCATATAGGCTCTACAATCCAAAAACGCATAAAATTGTACTTTCCAGGGATGTGATTTTTGATGAAGGGGGAGAATGGGGTCATAAAAAGTTTTTGTTGATGATGAATCCCATGATGCAAGTTCTTCTCAAGTACAACAAGTGCAGCAAATGCAGCCCAAAAATAGCAAAGGAACTCCTCCAAGCCCAAGTATGAGTACTACTTCGAGTACATCAGCAGCTACTCCAAGTCCTTCTCCACAAAGATCAGTAAGTTCTTCACCTATGGATATTGATTCTCCATCAAGAGGTAAAAGAACACTACAACATCATCCATATTTTCAAATGTTGGATAAGAATTTCCAGAAAAGATACACTAGAAGTCAGGCTAGTGAAATGAATGCAGTTTTACAAAAACTTGAAAATCTGCATATGTATGGAGATGATGACTCCAATGATCCTAAAGGAGATGTAGTTAATTATGCTTTAATGTCTAGTGCACAGCTAGAGCCATCTAGCTATGAGAAAGCATGCACTCATAATGTATGGCAGCAAGCCATGGAAGAGGAAATCACCTCTATAAAAAAGAATGATACTTGGGAGCTAGTGAAGCTTCCAAAGGGAAAAAAATGTGTTGGATGTAAATGGGTCTACAAGACCAAATTCAATGTTGATGGAAGCATTGAAAGACACAAGGCAAGACTTGTAGCAAAAGGCTTCACTCAAAAATATGGCATTGATTATGAGGAGACCTTTGCTCCTGTTGCTAGACAGGAAACTATCAGATCAGTACTTTCCTTGGCTGCCCACAAAGGGTGGAAAATTCAGCACATGGATGTAAAAAGTGCCTTTCTCAATGGGTACTTAGATGAGGAGGTTTATGTTCAACAACCTCAAGGCTTTAAAGAACAAGGTAAGGAGAACCTTGTTTACAAACTGAAAAAAGCCCTATATGGCCTCAAGCAAGCACCAAGAGCATGGTACTCTCGCATTGATGGCTATTTCAAGGAGTATGGATTCACTCGGAGCAAAAGTGAACCTACTCTCTACTACCTAAAGCAAGGTAAAGATATTCTCATAGTTTGTTTATATGTGGATGATCTCATATTTATGGGTAGTAATGATAAGATGAATATGGAGTTCAAACACTCCATGATGAAACAATTTGAGATGAAAGATCTAGGCTTAATGCATTACTTCCTAGGCATGGAAGTTCATCAAATAGATAGAGGGATCTTCATATGTCAACACAAATATGCTCAAGATATGATTAAGAAATTTGCCATGGAGCAATGCAAATCATTTGCAACTCCAACGGGTCATGGGATCCAATTGAGCAAAGATGATGGAGCACCGAAGGTTGACATGACCACTTACAGGAGCATGGTTGGGAGTTTGATGTTTCTCACCAACACAAGACCTGATATTCAGTATGTTGTTTCTCTTGTTTCAAGGTTTATGGCTGATCCATCCGAGCTGCATTTTCAAGCAACTAAAAGAATTCTGAGATATGTAAAGGGTACATTGGATTTTGGAATCCATTACCACAAATGTAATTCTGTAAAGTTAGTTGGCTTCAGTGATAGTGATTGGGGCAGCAATATAGATGATAGAAAATCTACATCAGGGAACTGTTTTAGTCTAGGATCAGGACTAATTACATGGAGTTCCAAAAAGCAGATTGTTGTAGCATTGTCATCTACTGAGGTTGAGTATATAGCAATCACATATGCTAGTACTCAAGCTCTATGGTTGAGAAAAGTCCTTGAAGAGATTGGAGAATGACAAAGTGGTCCTACTAGATTGTACTATGATAACATGAGTGCCATTCAATTGGCATATAATCCTATCCACCATAGCAGATCAAAACACTTTGATATGAAGTATCACTTCATCCGAGACATGGTGGAGAACCAGGTAGTTGAGCTTAAACATTGCAGCACTTTGGACAACATGGCGGACATCTTCACCAAAGGCATGGCTAAAGCTCAATATATAAAGCTGAGAGACTGTCTTGTCAGCCCTCTCAACTTTAAGGGGGAGAATGTTAGAATTTAACCTACGTGGTCGGCAAGGGGATGGTCGACAAGGGGTAGTCGACAAGCGATGATAGAGAGAGGAGTCAAATTTTAATTTTTCCTCTCCTCCCCTTTCTTCTCTCTCCTCCTTTCTCATTAGCAGTTAGCTTTTCTAAACTATTTAAGCATGTAAATTCATTTTATAAATTTAATCGAACTATTTCAATTGTCATTGTCTTCGCTGTCGCATCCAGTGTCGCATTTTATAGTCTAGTTTCGTGTGTCGCTGTCGTATCATGTGTCCTTTGGATCTAGTTTCACTATCATGTCAGTTTCACTATTCTTCGAGTCCAATTTCCAATTTTGTTGTCATGTTAGGTGTTGTCCTTGGTGTCCAGTACCAGCTGTGTCAGGTATTGTCAACGGTGTCTAGGGTTGTCGTCTAGTGGTGCACCTAGCTTTTGGAAACTAGCCATTAGAGTTTGAATTCAGGGTATCTTGGAAACTAGCCATTGGAGTTTGAATTCAAGGTAGCAGTTGGAGCTACTAGCCATTGAAGATTCTGATTCAAATTCAAAACTAGTCATTGAAAATACAAATTCAAATCTACGTCATAGTTGGAGAAACAATTGAAGCGGAAAACCAACCACTTTTTTGCTGAAGTAACCAAATGTTTTGTAGAAATCAAAGGCAAAATTGTTAAGCAAGACTTCTTAACAAGTGCATGAGAGAAAGGTGGACCAAAGGACCAAATGGGTGATTATCAAGCTCGGAGAATTCAAATGAAGGGATCTTAAAGTCACAAAGAAGACCTCCAAGAAACAAAGGTACACATTATTATTCTCCTTTACGCATTAATAGTTTTTATCCCGATCATCCAATACTTAACACCATGGCATCCAATCCTTCTCCTAATTCCCATGAGAATATCACACATGAGGAAACAAGAAACCCCAATACCAACACCTCGACTATGCAATCATTAGTAGACAACATGAACAGATTGACCACATTAGTGAACCAACTAGTGGAAAAACAAAGCCAACCAACCCCTCCTAACCCAAATCACTACCATAGACAATGGAACAATGAGGATCAGGATGGAGAAGAAGTCTATGAACAACAAAGAGGTCATAATGATAATACCCAAAATTGCTTCCATAGACATAGGCATAATGAGGACCAAGATAGAGACAAAGTTTACCAACAATCAAGAGGCCCTAATGGTGTCAATATTTCACGTATTGATATGCCCACGTTTGAGGGTCAGGATCTACATGGATGGATAGCTAAAATGGAAGGTATTTTAAACTTATACCAAATTCAAGATTAAAAAAAATTTCCTTTTGCTGCCTCCAAACTTGGTACTTAAGCTTATCAATGGTTTGTATGGCTCAAATGTGAGAAGGGAAATACCATCTACTGGGATGATTTCACCAAATATTTTCTTAAAATATTTGATGAAGGATCCTCATATTCATACATGGTGTGGTTGTTATCACTTAAGCAAATAGGATCGATAATGGAATATATCTCAGAATTCACTAGCTTGTTGTCCTATGCAAGAAACTTACAATCCTATGTGGTGGTATCTGCTTTTAGAAATGGGTTGAAAGAGAATATTCAAGTCAAATTTGACCTACAAGATCCATCCTCTTTGGATGCTTGTATAAGGATTACCAAGTTGGTTGAGAAGAAGGTGCAAATGGGGACATCTATACGCCGTGATTCTTATGGTTGACCTCATTACCGCAACAACTATTTTCACAAAAATTATCAACCCTTAAGATATTTATGGTATAAATGTCATAATCACCATCTAAAATATCAGGCATGTGTACCATGATAGAACTTTCAAATCGAATATGCTAACAAGGAAGATGAAGAAATAGAGGATACCAGCTCACCTGATTGTCCCATAAACGAAGACCAAATTGAACACGAGGAGGTCATAGTTGAGGAAGATACTATGGAAATTTTAGTACATGCTCTTATGGGTTTATCAGCTCACCATACAATCAAGGTATCAGGATTCATTCGATAAAGGAAGGTAATTGTATTAATTGATTTAGGAAGCACTCATAACTTTATTGACACAAAGATTGCTAGGGCATTAAACTTACACATCAACTCCTCCAATCAAGATAAATTTCAAGTTATAACTGCAAACGGAGGAAGCACTCAATGTATAGGTATAACATCTTCAATTTCATTGCAAATGGGAAGTTATACTTGGCATGGTCCTCTTTTTATTATGAATTTAGGGAATTCAGAAGTTATCTTGGGAGTCGCATGGTTAGAACAAATGGAAACCATGATCGATTTTAATTACAAGTAGTGCTTTGTTGAATGGAAAGAAAATGGGAAGACCATTCACCTCTAAGGAATTCCAAAACCTCCATAAAAGATAGTAAGTTCGCACAACATGGAAAAAATATTAAGAAAATGTAGTTATGGATTCATTGCTCAAATTAATTGTATGGAAATGAAAGCATAAGATACTCCAACAATCCAATCAGAATATCTACAAAATATTATGGCCAACTATGATGAGGTCTTCCAAGAACCAAAGGGACTACCTCCCAAAAGATACCATGACCATGCCATACACCTTGTTCCAGGAAGTCTTCCACCTAATAGTCGTCCTTATCGATATCCCCAACCTCAAAAAATAGAAATTGAGCAAATTGTCAAAGAACTATTAGAACATGGAGTCATAGCACTAGTCCCTATTCTTCACCAATAGTTCTGGCCCATCGCAAAGACAATTCTTGGAGTATATGTCCAGATTTTCGTCACCTTAACAAAATTACCATCAAGAATAAATTCCCTATACTTGTCATTGATGACCTACTAGACGAACTACATGGTGCAATTTTTTTTACAAAATTGGATTTACGTTCTGGGTTTCACGAAATTAGAGTTAGGGAAGAGGATATTTCTAAAATAGCTTTTAGCACTCATGAAGGTCACTATTAATTTTTGGTCATGCCCTTTGGTCTCACTAATACCCCATCTACATTCCAAAGTCTCATGAACCATGTGTTTCGTCCATTCCTCCGTAAATTCTTCCTAGTCTTCTTCGATGACATACTCATATATAGTAAATCATGGAATAATCATTTGTTGCATGTGGGAAGGGTTCTTCATATACTACACAAGGAAAAGTTATTTTTCAAACGCTCTAAATGCTCTTTTGGTGTTCAATAAGTTGAGTACCTAGGTCATATAGTTTCTTAGGAAGGTGTTAAAGTGGATCCCAATAAGATAAAGGTAATTCAGGATTGGCCCTTACCTAAAACTATCAAGAAACTTCATGGTTTTTTGGGTCTCACCGATTATTATCACAAGTTTGTGCATAACTATGGAAAAATTGTAGCTCCTCTCACAACTCTTACAAAAAAGGATGATTTTAATTGGTCAGAAGCAACCACTCAAGCCTTCGAGGCTCTCAAAGAAGCAATGTGTACTACTCCAGTTTTGGTGACTCCGGATTTTCACAAACCATTTGTAATCGAATGTGATGCTTCAAGAATAGGTATTGGGGCAATATTAATGTAGGAAGGTCATCCCTTGGCATTCAAAAGTAAACAACTTTCAAGATTTTTTTGGGAAGATCCACATATGAGAAAGAAATGTTGGCTATTCTACATGCAGTGGAGAAATGGAGACACTACTTAATAAGTAGTCGCTTCATTATTAAAACCAATCATAGTAGTTTCTAGAACAATGATTTTATTATCCAGAATAAAACAAATGGTTAAGAAAATTGTTGGGATATGATTTCATTATCGAGTACAAGAAAGGGAAATAAAATGTGGTAGCAGATGCATTATCATGAAAATATGAAGATGAAGTTGTTACTAATGCTATTTTTAGGTCCTTGTTCTCAATGGATGTCTCAACTACAAGAAGAATGATTGTCCAATACAGAAACTACTCAAATAATTCAAGATTTGTTGGTGGGTTCATCCAATCATCCTCTTTTTTCCTATTAAGACAAGGTTTTAAGAAGGAAGAATCACATTTACATTCCACACACTTCTACAATCAAGTCAATAATTCTAGATGAATCGCATACTTCTCCATCAATAGGACATTCAAGATTTTTGAAAACCTATATGCGGATAAAACAATCATTTTTTTGGAAAGGATTAAAAGCAGAAGTCAAACAATGGGTGGCTAAATGTGAAGTATGCCAACGCAATAAGGGTGAAATAGTCAAATCACTAGGGTTCCTTCAACCATTACCTATTCCAGATCGTCAATGGGAACATATTTCAATGGATTTTATTGAAGGTCTTCCTAAATTAGAAGGCAAAACAATAATTTTCATGGTAGTAGATCACCTCTCCAAATATGCTCATTTTCAGGCTCTACAACATCCATTTTCAACAAGCAAGGTGGCTAAGGTATTTATGGACTCAATTTTCAAATTGCATGGAATACCAAAAAATATTGTAAGTGATCGTGATCCCATATTTACTAGCAATTTTTGAAAAGAATTATTTTATCTTAGCGGTACCAAATTGAATATGTCCTTTGCATACCATCCACAAACAGATGGCCAAACTGAGGTAGTTAACAAATATTTGGGTACCTATCTAAGATGTTTTGTTTAGGATAAACAATATCAATGGATTCATTGGCTTTCCTTGGAAGAATGGTGGTACAACACTTCATACCACTATTCCACTAAGATGTCTCCATTTGAAGCATTGTATGGAATTAAACCACCAACAATAGTAGATTATGTACCAGGTTCTTCCAAAGTGGCTCAAGTCGATGATTGATTCCAACACAGACATTCAATGCTCAACATTCTCAAAGATAACTTGGTGCAAGCACAAAATCATATGAAGCAACAACAAGAATCACACCATTCAGAAAGATAATTTAACACATGTGACATGGTTTTCCTATGTTTGCAGCCCTACAAACAATTATCATTAAAGATCAAGATAAGTCAAAAGTTGGTTCCATGATTTTATGGTCCTTACAAAATTGTGTGTCATATTGGTGAAGTGGCATATCAGTTAGAGCTTCCTACCGCATCCCGTATACATCAAGTATTCCATGTTTCCTATCTCAAGAAGGTGATCGACAAGAAAGTATAATCTTAGTCAGAATTACCAGTACTCGATGAAGAAGGGCGTATATACCTTCAGCTTGAAGCAATTTTACAAAGCAAAACATGTATACTGAGATCTTGTCACATCCAAGAATTCCTCATCAAATGGTAGGATCTACCTAAAGAAGATGCTACTTGGGAACATGAAAGTATTTTCTAGACATTTCCAGCTTTGAGGACAAAGCTTTTCGAGGAGGGGAGCCATCCTACAATCCAAATATAGTCGTCGACTATGTCATGAAAATATTTTTCAAATATTATTTATATGGTAGAATGCAATTAGTTTTATTATATTTTTTTCATCAAATAAATTATTTGCAAGTTTGCAATGGACTGTGCCCTTCTAGCGACGAGGACCAACCCTCCTTAAGTGGTGAAACACTTTAATATGATTTATTAGATTTTAATTGAATTTATTCAATTTATACATTTATATTTATGTTCGCTGGTTGCTATATTGTGTTGAATGATTGAATATATATTATTGAGTAATTCATATTTGGGAGCTGGTAGTTATACCACTCCACATGATAGATTGGATCATTGATAGACCACCAATTTTTTGATTTTTATTTTCAATTCTCCCAATACTTCTGTAGATTGTGTAGGTGGATGGATAATCAATTTTTTTATGTTTTGTCCATCAAAAATGGTCATTTGGCGATATCTACATCTTATGTAAGCATCAGTTGTTGCCAGACAAAGTCTACCTAAGATTAATGGATATCCACCCAACCCATAATTGGATTGTAACACTAAGAAGTCTGCTAGATACTCTCATGCATCCACTGTAACTATGATATCCTCCTGTATAGTAGCACTGTAGACCTGTCTACCAACTATAAAATAGTCTTGGTTGGATTCAGGTTTGATAGTTTAAGTTTTTACATAGTTTCTTTGGGCATGACATTAATGGCATCCCCCAAATCTACTAGTGTATTGGGTAAAACACAACCCTCTATTTGTACAGTTAAGACGAGGCTTCCTGGATCTGAGTATTTTTGGCTATAGGTATCAGCCAACTGACCCACCAAATTGATTGAATTTGTAGGCTTTCTTCTTGGTTTATTTAGGCACAATTCTCTTATGGCATTGCCATAGATAGGAATATCTCTTATGGTCTGAAAGAGAGGGATTGTGACTATCAGGTTATTTAGACTAGAGAGAATATCAAAATTTGATTGTACTGGCTTTTAAGGTTCCTACAATCTTTGTGGAAAATATGGAACCTCTTCTCTGTTATTTATAGGTGTTGATTCTTCTTCTACTTCTACTACAAGAGGTGATTCCTCTTTTTCTAATTCTATGTTTTGCTCCTCTTCTACCAGAGGAGTGACTTCTACACCTACTTGTTTTATTGAACTTAATTCTATTGGACTATAGTCTACTTTAATATTGTACATGGGGTACATCTCATTCTCCACTTGATAGGATGACTATTATTTATTATTTGGATTGGCTATAGGTTGGGCTGGTAGTTGAGCAGGCCTGAAAGCAAGAGGAGCAGGTAGGGTTGGCTGTAGTGGAATTGAAGCAACCTATTGAGGGTTTTGATTCCAAGTATTTTGGTTCCTCCACTGCTACCCAAGCTGCTGGTATTGCATCCATGGATAGGGATTATAAGGATTTGGTCCTTGGGGGTATTGATTCCAAGGTTGTTACCCCCACCTGCCCATGTTGGGTGGCTGATCTTGACCTTAATTCTAAAAATTACTGTTCCCATAAGATGGCATTCCTACTAGCCTATTGTTCCCCATAGGAGATTGCTACCAGTTTCTTATATTACCCATGAAGTATGCTTCTGCTACCTCAGGTTCCTCTCTAGGTTATGATAACTACGGAAACAACTTTATTTTGTGATATTTTGAACATATAGCACACACTCGAACTTTATTTTCTAGACATTCATTTCTGGGGTGTTTTCTCCTAAACTTGGGACAAAAGTAGACCAATGTTGCCTCATTCTCCTGCTTTTTTTCTTGAAGTAGAAGGATGTCCATTTGAAGATCCAGAGATGATAACATCTCGCTTTTGAGGTCCTCTAACATGTTGCCTATTTCTATTGTAGTGAACAGGGTATCTACACCAACCGCGTTCAAAGAAAATTTCAAGGCTTCTAGTTCATTTTTTTTGTCCTACAAAAGGATTACTAAATTTGTGTTTGATATAGTTCCTTCTCTAACTACTTGCCAGCATTGAAAGTTTAATAAGTCTTCCTCAGACTGAACTCTACTTATCTCTGATCCTTCTCTATGATGTTTCTAGATTATTTTAGAAGGATCTTATGGAAATAATGGATATTGAATCCAATGCATAGGCAGAGATGGTAAAGAAGAGGGTTCAGTATCAGGATCAGGTACAACTGAAGCAGAAATTTTTTGAGAAATATCATTTTTTTAACAAAATGACCGTTCGTTCCTCTATTCTTAGGCGAAATCATACAAGGCTTTAAAAATAGAGGTTATGTAGGTCACAACCTAAACTACTGCTAATATGCTTCCTTCAGAACAAAAAATTATAATAGGCTACTACCCGAAAATAGTGCCAAAATGTTGGGCAAAAACATTGGTTAGTTTTATACGTTTAAGTTCACTGCCTCATTTAATTTGTCAACTTGGGGTAGCTCGTAGACTTGTGAGTAGCCTTGCACAATATATGCTTATAATTTCCTCCACAGAGATGAGTCCCTCAAATTTATGGTTTTGGGGGTATTGGTGTTCATTGAAGTTCTGATTTTGCTTTCTAAACCTCTAATCTATCCTACGTTTATGAACACATGCCTAAATTACATTCAAAAATTAAAACTACACATTGTTGGAATTTACAGAAAACAAGGGAAATACAAAAATTTAAATAAATCGACGGAAATGAAATAAAATTAAAGAAAACATAAAATAGGGGAAAGGAAAGGGAAGAACATTTTTGAGAGTGGGCCCACACTTTCAATAGGTTATACCCACGTTAAATCATTCATCAAATGCTTAGTCGATTTAACCAGAAATGACTCAGAAAAATATTTATTAAAACTTGCAACAAAAAATGTACAGGGGAAATCCGAGATCATGTTTTTAGGGGTGGCTTGCATATTTATAATATATGTGGCCACACCCTATTACAAAATAGAAACAAATCAAAGTTTTGATTTTACTTTACAACTGCATGCATGAATACAAGGGATCGAGCAAAATATCAAGACATATTTTATTTTATCAGAATACGTCTGATATTGGTTTTGCTCGATTTACATAGATATTTACATAGCAGCTAAAAAATATATGGTTAGTCATCTTTGACATTGTCCCTCATCCAGTTTCAACACTAAAATTCCATCTATGCTCCTCGTTAAAATCACATTATATTTTTCCGACCATAGAGCCGTGCTAGATTTCGGCTTCAATGGGAATCAAGCACCTTGTCTATAGAAGTTTGGAAGCAGGCACCTTGTTTGTAGAAGTTGGGATACAGACGCCAATATGAGAGTCAGGTGCCTAACGGGAAGCAAGTTCCTATCAGTTAAGCATCGAACAAAATTTGGGTGCTTCAAAGGGAATCAGGTGCCTGACTTAGCACTTCACACCTGTGTACTGCAAATGTTTTGCTTTCATGAAATCGAAGGTGCCAGGTCCGAGTGATAACTTGACAAAAAAATGCTTAAATACAACAATTTCTATGAAATCTACACAAAAAACACTTAAAAAAATATTAAATAACATGTAAAATAAACTGTTAAATATGTATAAAATTCTCATTAAACATATACATCTATAGAAATAAGTGTCGTTTTATAAGGAAAGTGGTACAAAAAATGAGCATTTTCAAGGCTCATCAACCAGTCATGTTATTAACTACACAGTACAAAGGATACTAGGTCAGTAACATGCACAATATCAGTAACTACAATATAGGCGACAGGGACAGGGACACGTTGGTTAGTCGACATATCGCACAGGTCAGAGACAGTTGATCCAGTGACCAACTTTTGAGTCATAGCTCCAAATAAAAAATCGACCACACTAGTAGACTTGTCAAAATAAAGGATAAATAAAAATCCATGTTGTGGAACATATCTCATTATGAGTGTCTTTTTGATTTGGTCATTTTGATATATAACACCCAAGCATTTTTTTGGACTCCTTACTAAAAATAGTAACTCCTAAAACCACACTTCTATTTTTAGTAATTCAGTAAAAGAGGTTTAATATATCCTAAATGGCTAGTGGTGCTCATGGACATCAAAAAGAGGTAGATCAAACCACCCAATTGTTAGAATCCCTAATAAGCACCGTTAATAGCTTGCAAAGCACAAATCAAAACCTGATGGTAGAATTTTAAAATTTTAGAATTGATTATGATACCTCCACAACCCACATAGAAGAACAACTTGCAGATGTTGAGTCCAAATTGTAAGGTGGTCCATGCTAGTTTGAGTACCATACTGAACATTCACATTCTGACAAAGGTAAAGGAAGGGTAATAGATGACTCTCACCCTCACTATGATTGTGATCCTACCTTTAAGATGCCTAAATTAGAATTTCCTAAGTTCAATGGGAAGGATGTGGATGGGTGGCTATGTCATGTTGCTCAATTTTTTAACCTCCATGATGTCCCTATATATTACCGAGTTCAAATAGCTTCCTTCAACTTAGAATTTGAAGCTTTTCAGTGGTACCAATGGTTGCAGAAAACTATCCTTAATCCTTCTTGGGAAGACTTTGAGTCTCAATTACTCACTCACTTTGGCCCTAGTGAGTATGATGATTTTATAGGACAATTGACAAAGTTGAGATAAACTTCAACATTTCGATATTACCAAATAAATTTTGAGAAATTGGCCAACAAAACTATGAGATTAAATGAAGGGTTCTTTATGAGTTTTTTTGTTAGCGGTTTGAGGGAAGATCTCCAAGCTGAGGTCATAATGTTTAAACCACAATCCATGATGCAGGCTATCAAGTTGGATCATTTGGCCGAACCCAAAATTTTTAGCTCAATGACAGATATCTAAATTTCCACTGGCTAGACCCTCTTTTCCTCCTAGATTCCAGAATCAAAATGAGCAAAAACTTGCTGCAACCATTGTTGCACCCAAACATCTAACCACGGCCGAAATGGATGTGCGATGTGCACAAGGGTTGTGTTATAATTGTGATGAAATTTTTTCTCGTGGGCATAGGTGCACCCAAAATAATTTATTCCTCATAGATTTTTATGAGCCTAACACCAACGACCATAGTGATGATGACACATAATTAGTAGAGGAACCACCCACATTGGAGGAAGGAAACCAAGATGAACGACAGGCTGAGATTTCTGTTCATGCTCTTGCTGGAATTACTACTCCTCAAACCATGAAAGTTGTGGATTATTTCAAAGACCTACGTCTTACCATCCTAATTTATTCTAGCAATACACATAACTTTATTGATCTCCGCATTTCCAAGGAGGTAAATTGTTACGTATATACATGTAATTCCTTTGAGGTTATGGTAGCCAATGATGGGACCTTACTTTGAAAAGGTAAATATCATAATGTTAAGGTAGAAATTGGGGACTATGAGCTCAAATAAGATATGTTTGCACTTCAACTAAGGGGATGTGGCATCGTGTTGGGAGCTCAATGGTTGGGTACATTAGAAACCATCTCATGAAACTTTGTTGAGCTCTGGATGTAATTTTCAAAAAATTTACAGTTCCACACTCTCCATGGCTCCAAATCCAAGCCTCCATATATTATTAGTTCAATCCAGATGGAGAAGTTGGTAATATAATCATCTCAAGATGTCATAGCTCAGATATTTACGATCCAACCTCACACTTTTGAGGTGGAGTTCGTTCGCACTGATTTACAACTTATTTTGGACAAACATGATTTTGTATTTTTCAAACCTTTAGAATTACCACCTTGTCGCTCATATGACCATGCTATTTTATTGTTACTTGGCAGTGCACCACCCAACATCAGATCGTACTAGTATCCTCATGCTCTTAAGTTAGAAATTGAGAAGTTAGTATAAGAATTATTGAAAGCCGGTGTCATTCAACCAAGTAACAGTCCTTAATCTTCTCTAGTCTTACTGGTACAAAATACATATGGCTCTTGGTGATTGTGTATAGACTACCAAGAGCTCAATAAGATCAAAATCAAGGATAATTTTCCTATTTTTATGGTGGATGAATTACTGGATGAACTACATGGAACGATTTACTTCTCTAAATTAGACCTTTGCTCGGGGTATCATTAGATCAGGCTCAAGGATGAAGATATTCTTAAGACTACTTTTCATACTCATGAAGGTCACTATGAATTTTTGGTGATGCCATTTGGCTTGACTAATACTCCTTCCACTTTTCAAAGCCTCATGAACAATATTTTTCTCTCATTCCTTTGGAAATTTATCCTAGTTTTCTTTGATGGCATTTTGGTGTATAGTCGCTCATGGGAAGAACATCTTGTTCATGTGGATCATACTTTACAGTTGTTGGCACAACATCAACTCTATGCTAAGCGGTCCAAGTGTTATTTTATGTTGACTAAAGTGGATTATTTGGGATACATTGTCACCAAGGATGATGTCAAAGTTGATCCCAAGAAGATCTAGGTGGTTCAAGAATGGCCGAAACCTCTCACTCTTAAGGGTCTTTAGGAATTTTTAAGGCTCATAGGTTATTATTGTAAATTTATTTGTAACTATGGTAAAATTGTAGCTCCTTTCACTTCCATGTTAAAGGACTCTTTTACTTAGACGAAACCCACTAAAAAGGTATTCCTAGAGTTGATGCATGCAATCACCACCACTCCAATATTAGCCATGCCAGATTTTTCCAAATATTTTATCATTGAAAGCGATGATTCTGGTCATGGTATTGGCGTTGTGTTGATGCAAGAAGGCCAACCCTTGGATTTCACTAGTAAATATCTCTCTAGCTGTAATTTGTAAAAGTCCACTCATGTCAAGGATATAATGGAAATTTTACATGCAGTAACCCATTGACGACCATATCTCATTGGACAACATTTCTCCATTAAAAGTGACCATCAAAGTTTTAAATATCTTTTGTAGCAATGGGTTGCCAACCCTGAACAACAAAAATAGGTTTCTAAGCTCATGGGCTATAATTATGATATCACTTATAAGAAGGACAAGGAGGACATTGTGGCTGATGCTCTATCTCTCTAATTTGAGGATTCCAGTCCATAATGGATCGATTCCTTACAATAAGAGGTACTTCATGATTCAGGCTTGTAGAATTTTATTACCTCTCTACACATTGACTCTTCTTCATGTCCTGGCTATGCTTGAGATGGCCATAATTTGTGTAACCACCAACACCTTGTTATTCTCCATACATCATCTCTCAGGGAACTTTTCATGCGGGTACTACACACTGATCCATCTACTAGCCATTCAAGATTTCTCAAAACATATGATCAGCTTAGGCGCACCTATTTCTAGAATGGCATGAAAAAGGACATTTAAAATTTTGTGGCAGTGTGTGATACCTATCAATGAATGAAAGGAAAAATTATGCATTCTCTAGGCACTCTCCAACCATTATACATTCCTGACCAAGTTTGGACCAGTATTTCCCTGGTTTTTATTGAAGGGTTACCTAAGTCTGGAGGTAAATCCATTATATTTGTGGTAGTGGATCATCTTTTGAATATCCTTACATAGCTTCCAGTGTTCTCCAAAATTTTCTCGATTCTATATTTCAACTTCATGGTCTGCCCTCATTCATCATTTTTGATTGTGACCCAACCTTTACTAGTCACTTCTAGCAAGAATTGTTTAAATTACAGGGAACTCAGCTCAAAATGAGCTCAGTTTATCATTCATAAACGAATAGCTAGATAGAGATTATCAAAAAATGTTTGGAGATCTACCTTTGTTTATTTACCTTCGATCATCCTATGCACTGGGTAAAGTGTCTTCCTTTGATCGAGTGGTGGTACAAAACTTCCTATCACACAGCAACCAAGGTTACCCCTTTTTAGGTAATTTATGGGTGCTCTCCATCCACGCCTTCCTCCTACATTCCAAGTAGCTCCAAGGTCCATGCAGTTGACACTAATATTAGTTAGCAAGCCAATGTCCATCAAATGAAGCTAAATTTGGATGTGGCCTAAAACTAGATCTGCCAATAGGCCAACCAACACCATTTTGAGTGCAATTTTGAGGTGGGAGATACAATTTTCTTTCACTTTCAATCATACAAACAATTATCCCTACAACTTTGCAGGTGCTAAAAAATTGCTACGAAATACTATGGGCCCTACTAGGTGTTATAGTGGATTGGTGCCACAACCTACAAATTGGCCCTTCCACCTACATCCAAGATCCATCCTATTTTTCACATTTCCTCTCTCAAAAAGATCATGGGAAATTAGGTACAGTTTCAATATGCACTTCTAGAGTTAGATGAAGAAGGTTCTATCTTGCTTGAGCATGAATAGTTGTTGGATCATTGAACTCGCACTCTCTACAATCATACCATTACTGAGGTCCTTGTTCAGTGGCATAGACTCCAACCAGATGATGCTGCATGGGAGTCTCTCCATCAGCTCCAACACCATTTTCCTCACCTTTAGCTTTGAGGATAAAGCTTTTTTAAGGGGAAGGACATGTTAGGATCCCATCCTAACATTATTTGGTAATTATCATTATTATATAATGGCCCACTTCCAACGTGGGGGATCTCATCTATAATGTTATTTTGTAATATTTTGTAATGTATTTGGCAAGTTAGGCTTCTATCCAAGTGGGCCGTTTGATGTAACCATTATCAAGATTGTAACCAATGTTTGGTAGAATATTATAGCTCGAGTGGCATTTTGCATGTAAGTCAACTCTTGAGCTTAGGGTTAGGATTGCAGGAAGTATTTCTTTAAAAGCTATGAAGCCATATACGAATGTATATTTTTGCAAGTTAATGAAATATTGAAAAATATTTCCCCCTCAAAGAGGCTTGTGATTCTAAGTTATTTGTAAGATTGTTTAAATTCTACAATTACTTTTGGCATAGTGTTATTCTGTTATTTGATGTATTTTAGTTATTTTTTAGTATTTTTTGTGAGTGAACTTTATTTTAATAGTAGATTCCTAACATTGGACTACCCTCTACTTAAAGGATACAAGATTGGAATGGTGGAATATACAAGCACAAAGGGCTAGTAGTTCACTGTGGAGGTGAAAATAACTAGACACAAATACATTACGCTAGAGGAACCATCAAAGATTGGCTTATGATGGGTTATGAGAATTTACATCATCTTGGGAATGGATTGGTTAGAGGCTCATGATACCCTAATTAAATTCCAAGATAGATGGATAGACTATATGAATTAATATAAGAAGATATTGAGAATCGATAATGAGCAAGGATCATTTCAACCCAAGTTATTTTCATCTATGCAACTTAAGAAGACCATTAGAAAATGAGGAATGCTTTTTGTTGTAAAGCTAAACAAAGTTGAGAATGATAAAAAGGAAGAGGTATTTGGAAAACACCCAAGTTTTCAAGAATTTAGGGATGTGTTCCCTGAAGATATTCCTTGACTTTTGCCAAAGTGAGTTTGATTTCACCATAGAATTGATGTCAAGAACTAAACCTATATATAGAACTCCTTATAGGATGAATCCTATCAAAATGAAGGAGTTGAAAGTGAAACTTCAAGGTTTATTAGAAAAAAAGGCTAATTAAACCCAGTGTGTCACCATGGGATGCATCCATCCTTTTTGTTAAAAATAAATATGGTTCATTTAGATTGTGTATCGACTACTAAATGTTTAATAACGAAACCATTAAAAATAGATATCCTTTGCCTAAGATTGAGGATCTGTTTGATCAACTTAAGGATGCAACCATATTTTTCAAGATTGAATTGAAATCAAGTTATCACCAATTGAGAATCCATAAGGAGGACACTCACATAACTACTTTTAAGATCCGATATGGTATTATGAGTTCACAGTACTACCTTTTGGGTTGACCAATGCATCGATAACATTTATGAATATGATGAGCAATGTATTTAGAAAGTATTTGAATCAATTTGTATTGATCTTTCTAGAATATATCTTGATATATTCTAGGAATAAGAATGAACATGACATGCACTTGAGGATGGTGCTCAAACTGCTAAGGAATAACTGGCTCTATGGCAATTTGTCAAAATGTGAATTTTATATTCTAGAGGTGCAATATCTAGGGTATATCATATTTGTAGAAGAAATTGTATTAGACCCCAAAAATATTGAGGGTATTTTGAGTTGGCCATCACCCACTAATGTGTTTGAAGTACGAAGTTTCATGGGCATTATGGGTTACTATAGACGATTTATGAAGGACTATTCCAATATTACCTATCCAATAACCAATATTCAAAAGAAAGGAAAGGAAATTAAATGGACAAATAAGTGCAAGGCTAATTTTGAGTTGCTTAAGCAAAAGCTTACTACAACATCTATACTAAATATTTGAGATCCTTAGGAGAACTTTCCAGTTTGTATTGATGCATCAATGGAAGGGATAGGAGGAGTGCTATTCCATGATGAATAAGTTATAATATTTGAGTTAATGAAACTCAAGAAGAATGAGGTGAATTATGCTACACATGATTTGGAACTAATAGCGGTTGTGCATGCGCTCAAGATGTGGTGGCATTACCTGCTAGGAAAACACTTTGAGTTAAGAACCAATAATTAGAGTTTGAAGTACATATTCACTCAATCTATGCTCAATTTTAGACAGAGAAGATGGATTGAGTTCTTAGTTGAGTATGACTTTGGTATAGAATATATCAAAGACAATGAGAACAAGGTCATTGATGCCTTAAGTAGAAGAAGGCATATAGTTGCTTAGACCCATAATCATATAGACTTGATGGACCAAGCAAAAAAAGCAATCACAAGATCAGTATTGCAATGACATTCAAGAAAAAATGACAAGAAATCCCAAGGAAAACAAGGATTTTGGCATAAAATATGGGCTTTTGTACCTTAAAGATAGGATTTTCATACCAAAGATTGGTGATTTAAGAATATCTATAATGTAATAGGTACATATATATCCTTATTCTACTCACCTTGGAGGGGTTAATATGAGGTATAATATGAAAAATATCTTCTATTGGCCAGGTATGAAGCAAGATATCACTAATTTTGTCGCTAGATGCATGGAATACCAAAAAGTGAAACCTGAGTATAGGCATACCAAAGGATATTTATACCCACATAATATACCTATGCAAAAATGGCAGGTCATATCAATGGACTTTATGGGACTACCTAAGAATAGGTATCAACATGATGTGATCCTCATTGTGGTTGATAAGTTGACCAAGGTTGCACACTTTATTCCTAGGAGGACCAAGGATGATGCTCTAGTGGTGGCTAATATATTTGCCAAAGATATATTTAGGTTGCATGTATTTCCTAAAGTTATTATCGTAGATAAATATTCCAAATTTACATTTACATTATGGCAAGCTCTTCATCGTGTAGTTGGAACAAAGTTGAACATAAGGATTGCATACCATACAAAACTAAATGGTCAAACTGAGAGGGTAAACTAGGTCTTGGGAGATATGCTTCACATGTATAGCATGGACCAAAAGTCTTAGTGGGAAGACTTTTTGTATCTGGTGAAATTTGCATATAATAATGGTCATCATGCTTCTTGGGTATGGCCCTGTTTGAAGCCTTGTATGACAAGATATGCAGAACTCTATATTGGAATAATATAGAGGATTAGGTTGTTATCGGACTGAATGCAGTTCAAGTGAGAGAGGAAAAACTTAGGATGATCAGGAAGAGGCTTAAAGAAGCCATTGATCGTCATAAGAGCTATGTCAATTTGAAAAGAACACCTAGAGAATTCTCTATAAGAGTTAGAGTATTCTTAAGATTTAAACCCATGACAAGTGCTATCAAGTCTAGTAAGTTGGATCCTTGATATGTTGGACCCTTTGAGATCATTGAGAAGATAAGTCCAATAGCCTATCATCTCATCTTGCCACCCAACCTATCAAAGATCCATAACACTTTCCATGTATCCCTGCTTAGGAGATATATTTTTGATCTTGACAATGTGTGGAATATTTCAAAATTTTAAATAGTTGATCCCTTGGTGATTGGGGTAAAACTTGTGAATATTCTGGAGTTCCATTCCAAAATGATGAGAAACTAAACTTTAGAATAGTGTAAGGTCTAGTGAGACAAATATTCTAAGACAAACGCCACTTGGGAAAAAGTGGACGAGATAAGAAAACATTTTTCTTATTTGAAAATGGAAATAATATGTAATATTTTTTGTAGGAGAAACATAGATAACTATTGTTAAGATCCTACTATAAAATATACTAAACACACTCTCAACTCAAATAAACACACTCTCACACATTTGCTTGGAAATAAACTCACAAAAACATTATAACAGTATTCAGAATTAAATGCATATGATAACATAAATTACTTAAAAGGAAAAATCTCACAATAGATAGAATCGTAGGCCTCTTCGAGGGGGCAACCTCCTTCAACACTTCATTAATTTGCAAAAATATGATTACATTGGTGCCTTTTTGGGTATTTAAAGAGTTTCCTTCCAAGGTTGGCTTACATGAAAAATGCCACCTGGATTACATGCATAATGCCACCCGAATTACATGCATAGTGCCACTTTGAATTACATGCACAATGCCACTCGAATTACATGCATAATGCCACACAAATTACATGCACAATGCCACTCGAATTACATGCACAAGGTAACCTTACCTAACCTATATACCATGTGTTACATAGAAAAGGGTGCCATTTGTCATAGGCACTACCTAAGCTAAAACTTAGAACATTACAAAATATTAATCATGGGTACTACCCACGTTCACTAGGAATTATTACATCAAGGAAGTTATTACATTAAGGGTTAGGATGAGATCCTAACATGCCCTTCTCCTTGAAGAAGCTTTGTACTCAAATCTAAAAATGAGGAAACTGTTGCTGGAGTTGATGGAGAGACTCCCATGTAGCATCCTCATGTTGAAGCCCATGCCACTAAACAAGGAGCTCTATAATGGTATGGTTGCGCAGAGTGCGAGTTCAACAATCCTACAGCTGCTCAGGTGTAAGTAAGATGGAGCCTTCTTCATCCAATTTTGGGACTGTTGATTGAACCTGTACCTTTGTGCCCACAAATTTCTTGATAAGGGAAACATGAAAAATATGGTGGATCTTGGAAGTTGGGGGAAGAGCCAATTTGTAAGTTGTAGGGCCAATTCGTTGTAGAACCTGATAAGGACCATAGAATTTTAGAGTGAGCTTTTGACACCTACGAAGTTGTAGGGAATATTGTTTGTATGGCTGCAAGCGAAGGAAGACCATATCACCCACATCAAAACTATGCTCAGAATGATGTTGATCAGCTTGTTGGTGCATCCGATTCTGGGCCATGTTCAAATTTTGCTTGAGTTGGCGGAGGACCTCGATGTGTTGACTCAGAGCATTGTCAATGGCCTGGACCTTGGAGCTGCCCGAAATGTAGGAGGAAGGCGTGAGTGGAGGGTGCCCATAAACTACCTCAAACAGTGTGATTTTGGTGGTGGTATGATAGGAAGTGTTGTACCACCATTCGTCCAAGGGAAGCCATTTTTCCCAATGAGTAGGATGATCGGAGGCAAAGTAGTGAAGGTAGGTTTCCAAGCATTTATTAACAACCTCTGTTTGACCATCTATTTGTAGATGGTAGGCTGAACTCATTTTGAGTTGAGTCCCCTACAACTTAAACAACTCTTGCCAAAAATTGCTAGTAAAGGTGGGATCACGATCAGATATAATGAAGGCTAGCATGCCATGAAGGCAAAAGATGGAGTCAAGAAAATTTGGGCAATAGTGGATGCTGTGTAAGGATGGGTTAGGGCACAAAAGTGGGCATAATTTGAAAGGCGGTCCACTACCATGAAAATAACTAACTTGCCTCCAGATTTAGGTAGCCCTTCTATGAAGTCCATGGAGATGTTAGTCCACACCTACTCTGGGATCGACAATGGTTGAAGAGTGCCCGGAGAGCGCACTGTTTCCCCTTTCATCCTTTGACATGTGTCACAGTCAGCTACAAAAGAGCGAATGTCCTGTTTCATACCTTTCCAAAAGAAGATGCGCTTGAGTCGCTCGTAAGTTTTTAGGAACCCTAAATGGCCAGCAGATGGAGTAGCATGTGATTCCATCATGAGGAGCTCTAGAAGTGGGGACTTAGGAGGAAGAACCAGGCGTTGATGGTAACGCAGATCCTGGCCATCCCAACTATATCCTGTGTAGACTCTAGATCATCCATAAGTGAAGCAACCAAGTCTTTCAAATCTACATCCTGAAGTATTTCTTGACGTAAGAGCTCAATCCATTGGGGCAATGGTGCAGAAATGGCACACAACATACTAATGGTCTCAAATTTGCAAGAGAGAGCATCTGCCACAAGATTCTACTTTCCTTTTTTGTACGTGATGTCATAGTCATAGCCCATGAGTTTTGATACCCACTTTTGTTGCTTAGGGGTGGCAACCCATTGTTCTAGAAAGTATTTCAGACTCTGGTGGTCAGTTTTGATGGAGAAATGACGCCCAATGAGGTAAGGTCGCCAATGCAGGACTGCATGCAATATTGCCAACATTTCCTTGGCATATGTGGATTTCCCTAAATTGTGATCAAATAGGGCTTTGCTGGTGAAAGCCAAAGGGCATCCTTCTTGCATCAATATTGTCCCAATACCACGACCAGAAGCATCACTTTCAATGACAAATTTTTTAGAGAAGTCTAGCATGGCTAAAACTAGAGTGGTGGTCATGGCATGCTTGAGTTCCAGGAATGCTTGCTCATCCGGCCCTGTTCAAGTAAAAGAATCCTTCTTCAACATGGAGGTGAGGTGGGCAGCTATCTTTCCATAATTACAGATAATTTTATGGTAATATCCTGTAAGCCCTAAAAATCCTTGAAGTCCCTTGAGAGTATGAGGTTTCAGCCATTCTTGGACCACTTGGATCTTCTTGGGGTCAACCTTGACACCATCCTTTGAGACAATGTGTCCCAAATACTCCACTTCAGTCAAACCAAAGGAACACTTGGACATTTTTGTAAACAGTTGATGGTTGACCAATAGTTATAGGGTTTGATCTACATTCTTGAGATGCTCTTCCCATGTGTGACTGTAAATCAGGATGTCATCGAAGAACACAAGGATGAACTTTCATAAAAAAGGGTGAAAGATGTTGTTCATCAGGCTTTGAAATGTGGAAGGAGCATTTGTGAGACCAAATGGCATTACCAAGAATTCATAATGACCTTCATGAGTGCGAAAAGCAATTTTAGGAATATCTTCATCCTTGAGCCGGATCTGATGGTACCCAGAGCGAAGGTCTAGCTTAGTGAAGTACATGGTCCCATGTAATTCATCTAGTAATTCAACAACCACAGGGATAGGAAATTTATCCTTGACAATTATCTTGTTGAGTTCTCGGTAGTCAATACACAGTCACCAGGAGCCATCCTTCTTGAGGACCAATAAGGCCGGTGCAGAGTAGGGACTAGTACTAGGCTAAATGATACCTGCCTTGAGTAATTCCTATATCATTGTCTCAATCTCTGGCTTCATGGCATGAGGGTACCTGTATGGTCTGATATTGGGAGGTGCACTATCCAAAAATAATGGAATGGCATGGTCGTGAGAGCGATGCGGTGGTAGTGTAGTTGGTTCTGCAAAGATGGCCTCATGTTTGTGGAGAATCTATTGCAGGTCTGATGGGGTTTCACCCATTTGAGAGGTGGATGGTTGGATGGAGAATAGTTGTGCAATGACCCCACGTGATGATTTATTTAGCAATTTCTCCATGCCATTTGAACTAATAATTTGAGGTGTTCCTGCTGGGGAGCCCTTGATGATGTATGTTTATTCGTTTTGGGAGAACTGCATCCAGATTTCGACAAAGTTCCAACTGATAGTGCCCAATGTACTCAACCATTGAGATCCCAAAACAATATCACATCCACCCAACTAGAGGGTAAACATGTCCTGCTTGAGTTCATAGTCCCCTATCTTGATTTTAACATTGCGACATTTTCCTTTACAAGGTAAGGTTCCCCCATTGGCTACCATGACCTCAAAGGAATTACAAGTGTGGATATAGCAATTTTCCCACTGAGCAAATCTAGGGTCAATGAAGTTGTGCGTTCTTCCCGAATCCATAAGGATGGAAAGACGTTGGCCCTTGAAAAATCCTGCAACCTTCATGGTTTATGGAGTAGTAATTTTGGCAAGAGCATGGACTGTAATTGCTGTCTCAGGTTCCTATTTCACTTCTTCTTGTGGAGAAGGTGTTTCCGGAGGGTCCTCATCCTCATCACTCTAGTCAGAGTTATCAGGTTCTTCAACATCTATCAAGAACAATTTTTTGTATGCACACTTATGCCCTTTAAAAAACTTTTCATCACAATTGTAGCATAATCCTTGGGAACGATGTGCATCCATATCTTCTGTGGTTAGGCGCTTGGGTGCAGCAGGTTTATTATCAACTGGGTGTTAGGATTGAGAAGGAAATGAAGGTCAATTTTGAGGAAACTTTGATGGGCGCCTTTAGGCAGAGAGTTTAGATTCATCCAAACGGGCCAAATTGATAGCTTCCATCATAGTTTGTGGTTTCAACATTCTTACTTCCACTTGCAGTTCCCCCTTCAACCCACTGATATAAAAACTCTGGAATAACCCTTCATTCAATCCTCTTGTCTTATTGGCCAATTTTTCAAATTGAGCTTGGTATTCACGGACTGACCCTGTTTGTTGTAGTTTGGTCAAGGCCCCTATAAAGTCCTCATACTCACTAGGACCAAATCGAGTGAGTAGTTGGGATTCAAAATTCTCCCAAGAGAGATTTGGGTTGGCAATATGTAACCATTAAAACCAGTGTAGAGCCTCAGATTCCAAGTTAAAGGAAGCCATATGGACTCGATGAAATATGGGGACATTATAAAGTCTGAAGAATTGATCAACCCTACATAGCCACCCATCAACATCCTTCCCACTAAATTTGGGAAAGTCCAATTTGGGCATTTTAAAGGATGGATCATGGTCATGATTCCTTGCAGAACCCTCAGCTTGGTGTTCTATTTTGGGTGGTCCTCTTTTTAGTTTGTTGTATATTTTTGTCAGTGCTTCTTCTAAGCGGTTACTAGTGGCCTCATGCTTTAGGCGAAGACCTTGGACTTCTTCCATTATGGAGTGAAAATCCAAGTGCAAGTTCTTAATGGATTTTGTTAAGGATTCCAAGTGGTCTAGTTCTTTTTGATGTCCACGGGTACCCTAGGCCATTTTGAAATCTTTTGTGACCAGTTACTAAAAATAGAATTGAGTTTTTATGACTTACTATTTTTAGTAAGTGCCCAAAAAAGTGCTTGGGTGCTATATATCAAAACGATCAGCTCGAAGATGTGGTCACAATGAGCTATATCTCTCAACACTACTTTTTGGCACCATAGACTTTTTTAATCTCCTGTTTTGTTGAGTCTAACGATGTTTACAGTTTTTGATTCTGAGCTACAAAGCAAAAGTTGGGTACTGGAGCACTATCTATAACTGGCCTTGTGTCATGCTCTCACTGGTTGGCCCAGTCCTGACAGTATCTCTAACACTACTGACCTCACTAGCCCCAATATTCTTTGTATTTTGTAGGTGACTGTTATGACAGTTCTGTTCTGACCTTGAAAGCTATAAATTCTGACCTGACTGTGTTGACCTCTTTGATCTGACTGACTTGACTATGACTACCACTGTAAATTTGATTGTTATTCTCCATACTGTCAGCTTAAGTGTCACCCTCATGGTCTATCCCGAATGCATGTACTTTCTATTATTTTTTTAGTAGAGGACTCCTTTATCATATGCTCACTTTTGGGGATTTGAAATGCAGTTTTATGAATAGGGAGGTTTGGTTTTTTTATTTTTTATTTTTTACAAGAAGTTTTAAAAGAACTAGGGAATGCTAGGTAGAGGAGTATGTACCACCCATAGGCCCTCTATTATAGTGACAGTGACGAAAAATAGTGCTCGGACCAATATTTCAGGCCACTACTCAAGGAGGATTCCGCACATACCCTTGAGCACACTACCTGCCTCTCTGACAATACGGGAGGGTAATCGTCCAGGATGCTATGTCTTGTAAACTATGAGTAATACAAGGCAAAAAAGCTTCCTAATGGCTAAAATTTGTTTAAACCTAGATGGTCTCCTGATATACCCAAAGATACTTGGGAGCTCAAGTCCGTACGTGAGTTTTGTATGAGGCCTAGGTATTGGAGCCTGATCACCCCTCACTTCACTAGACGCTTTATGGGCTATCTAGCTTAGCCAATAATGACAGATCCTTTATGATATTTTAAAACCCCCGGCACAGGGTTTCTACCTACTCAACTAAAAAGATTTTTTTTTTTTGGTCTGGAAAAAAAATGCACTGTATTTTTTGGATTTTTTTTTAATAAAGAAAAACAAGAACGGAAAAAACACAAAATTTATACCTAACAGGTGGATTGGATGGCAAGAATCATTGCAATTGCAGTCAGAACTTGGCCCTGGAAAGCGCTCTGATACCACTTGTTAAGATCCTACTATAAAATATACTAAACAACACACTCTCAACTCAAATAAACACACTCTCACACATTTGCTTGGAAATAAACTCACAAAAACATTATAATAGTATTCAGAATTAAATGCATATGATAACAGAAATTACTTAAAAGGAACAATCTCACAATAGATAGAATCGTAGGCCTCTTCGAGGGGGCAACCTCCTTCAACACTTCATTAATTTGCAAAAAGATGATTACATTGGTGCCTTTTCGGGTATTTAAAGAGTTTCCTTCCAAGGTTGGCTTACATGCAAAATGCCACCTGGATTACATGCATAATGCCACAAGAATTACATGCATAGTGCCACTTTGAATTACATGCACAATGCCACTCAAATTACATGTATAATGCCACATGAATTACATGCACAATGCCACTCGAATTACATGCACAAGGCCACCTTACCTAACCTATCTACCATGTGTTATATAGAAAAGGGTTCCATTTGTCATAGGCACTACCTAAGCTAAAACTTAGAACATTACAAAATATTAATCATGGTTACTACCCACGTTCACTAGGAATTATTACATCAAGGAATTTATTACATTAAGGGTCAGGATGAGATCCTAACAACTATGTTTAGTCTAAGGGGATAGTATGTCATGACCCACCTTAGCAGGACTCTTTAATGAGAAAAACTATGTATTGAAATGATGATTTAGTACTTAGTTTTGATGCATTTGAATGATTTTATGCATTTATTATTATGATTTTATGTTATATGGATATGGTGTTTTTGATTTTGTGATTGGATGTAGAATCAGGTGTTCTCATGGTGGGTGAGAAAGTTGACCTCCAAGAACAAGGTGCTGGAAAAAGGGAAATGATGTGACAAAATGACTCTAGGGTAAGGTTTACCCAAGGTAACAAGTGGTTACCACATATAGTTGCATCTCATAATCTGCTTGTTTGAAATCATTGCATCGGCAAGGAAGTTGCCTTAGGGAAATGGAGTCACCTTAAACAAGATGTTGATAACCTAGAATTTATCACGAAATATTCTATGGATGAATGCTTGTTTTACTTTGTCTATGCTTTACCAAATATTTATCTGCATATGTTTGGATGCCTTGAAAAGATAAATAATCTCCTTGATGGTATAACATATTTAACTATTTTGTCTATAAGCATTCGAAGTTATATGTGTTTGCTTGAAATGGTTTTGGCAAAGAAACCCACCATGGAATCAATTATAATACTAGGGTTAATAAGAAATATTAGCTTGTGGTATGAATAGAAATTAAATTCTTTAGAAGGCAATAAATTGATTTGATTATTTTGAAATGTTAATGGATAACATTGGAAAAGAAATAATTATTTTGAAACAATTAATATTATATCTTCGGGTGCTTAGTTAGATGTTCCATTAATGGTATATTGGTTTATAAGCATTTGAAAATATATGTTTTGCTTATGTTTATGAATCTGGCAAGGGATTCAATAAGGAGAAGGATTAATAAATATAGAGGCTTTATTAATCCTCTAATGGTTAGTGTCAATGTTAATAATTTATATTAACATTTGGCACTAAATTAATTAATTAAAGGATAATTAATTAATTTATCATAATGTTCAAATTTGACATTAGAAATGAAATGCAATTGGTATGTTTATACATTAGAAAGCAATAAATCTATTAGTTGCTTTAATGTTGCTAGATAACATTAGGAAATTGATTGCTAAAGGTTTATATATATATATATATATATATATATATATATATATATATATATATATATATATATATATATATATATATATATATATATATACATCCGTACCTTATTAGCAATAAAAAGGGTTTTCATGATCATGGTATTATTAAAAACCTTCCGGTAAATTAAAAGAAATATAAATAAGCTTATTTTTTTCTTAAAAGTCATCTTTTGAAATTAGAAGAGGTTTAAATGAGTTTATTTCTTTTAAAAAGCCAAAATAAATTTAATTTAGGTTTTACGAACCCTTTTACCTTGCAAAGGAAGTGCATTTAATGAATAGATTAGGGTTTGATGTTATTTGAAAAAAGTAACAAACAAGAAAACGTTGTAAAAATGGTTTAAGGTTTCATCTTTTTCCTCTCTTTTAAAAAGAGAGATAAAAAGGAAAAAAAAGATTTATATGCTTTGGAAGAATGAGTCAGAGGATAAAGAGCTTGGAAGCACTGTGTTGGACAAATACAAGAGATTTGTATTGTCAAAATTTGCATCTTCTACTTTCCATAAATTCTGAAAAATACAAGTAATTCTTTACCATATTATTTGGAACTCTTGCATTGAATGGAATGTGATATGCTTTTTAGATTTTTGGAATGTATTACAAAATATCGTGAAAAGTAGAACCATAGAGAAACTCTTTCTAGAACCATTATAAAATATCAAAAATTTTAGGGTTTCCACTTGTGCATAGTTTTCTTGATTAAAAAATATAGAAAACTAAGGAAAGATAAAATATAAATAGTGGAGTATTTATATTTTGAAATGATTGGAATATCGAAAATTTTAGGATTTCTAAATTGTGCATAGTTTTCTTGATTAAATAATATTGAAAACTAAGGAAAGATAAAATATAAGTAATGGAGTATTTAATTTTTGAAATAATTAGAATGAATTGAAAGAAAAATATAAATCCCGTATATGTTTGTGCATGAAATTAAAAGGGGTTGAACCCTAAGTTTCATTTGTTTGTCTTTTGCTTGGTCTTTCTTTGGGAGATGCATGAGTCGTGAGTTGATTTAATAAATTGTAAGGGATTTAGTTTTTATGTATAGTATTTTTCTTTATTAAAAGAAAATATACCTATATATAAGTAAAATTTAGTAGAGCTTAAAAAAAATGGATGTTCTTTTAAGCAATTTAAATACTTAGTGAACATTGGGTTTATTTTCAAATATTGAGCTAATGGAAAATTAATATGGGATAATTGAAAATTCTCATATTTTAAATAGAGTATTGAATGGATTTTAATTATTTTATATTTTAGGGGTAAATGAAATAGATTTTTTATGAATTCTTTTATTTTAAGATAATCTATATTAGTGTTTGATTTTATAATGAATCATTTATTTTAAATGGGAATTAAAATGAATGATAGGTATGTTTTACAACAAAAAATTGTATTACTATTCAATATTCACTATTTTGTATTTATTCCTTTAGAGAAATAATATAGTTGGAAATTGAATTAATATTTTAAAAAAATAGAATGGATTATTAAATAGTATATGTTCATTTTATAGTTTAGGAATAAAATGAATAAAAGTTATATGTTTTCTTTTATGATAAAGAAGTCTTAACTTAATAATGGAAGAATATGGTTAGATGTTTGGATGTGGAGTCCAAAGAAAAGGAAAGAAACTTATGGGGTTTTTTTTAAAATGCAAGTAGATATGTAAAATGGGTGTACATTGTATGTATTGAATACTTTTGCTGGAGGAAATTATGGGAGTAATTTTATTACACTAAATGAAATGTATTTTCCTAAGGAAAATTTATGGGGCTTTTCCTCCTTGTTTCCAAATGAACAAAAGAAGAGTGTATGTATATTGTTTATAGATGCATTGAATAGAAATATGCATTTAGGTTTACATTTTTATCATAATGGAGCTATCTTGATCCCTTACCTATTCACTCCTCGAAAGAACTCAAGGAGAGTCCAAACAAGGGAAGACTTTGGATGGCTTTGGAGAAGTTATTTGTATATCAACTTTAAGAAGAGAAAATAATTATTATGTATATTTGAGATGGGCATTGTAAAATGAAGGTGTTTTTAAATATGAAAAGTGAATCTAATTCCTTGCTTTGAATAGATAAAATTCTATATGTTAGATAGAGGAATTTGATTAAAGCTTTAACATTGCAATATCCCTCTCATTATAGAATGTATGCTTTAAAAGTTCATATACACCCTTTTGATAAAGTAGATGTACTTTATTTTATACAAGTAAATTGATAGAATGTTAACTGATATGATGAAGAGAGGATGTAAGAGAGAGAGAGAGAAAGAATGCTTTCATGCTTCATTATGGTATTAGGTTTTGTATCCATAGAGTTATCCTTAGATGGTCAATCCTAGAATAACCTTAAAACATGAATCCTTGAGGTAGTTGTAGTGTAGTGACACCTGAGGGTTTTTACTATGGGTACTTTCAATAAAGGAACTTCAAATTGGATCCAAAGATAGGAAGTCTTTGAGAAATATTCAAGTGGAGTAGCTTGAATCCTCTTTTCCAACCATGGAGGTTTGGATCCTATTAGCAAATTGGATTTGGTGATGGAGCCTCGAATGATGTTGGGTGTCCATGTGAGGGATATCACGTGGAGTGATAGTCACCTCAATTAAACAATCGTGAACATGGGATAATTGAGCACGATGGTTCTACACACGATATTTAATGTAAACTAAGAGACTTTATGCCTAAGTACTAGTATAAAATGACTTATATTAGTAAAGAAATTGGCATCCCTTTTCTCGAGAGCTCAAGATAGGGTTAATCTCTATGCTTTGGTCAAGTTGTTTACATTCACGAAGATTTTTAGGAATGAGGTGACCATGTATAGGCATCCTTTAAGCTGTGAAGGTGTACAAGGTGAACCCTAGAGAATTTATGGGAGACTGGCCACTCTTGTCTACTCAAGGGATGTTTGCAGCATCTTGCACTTGAAATGTGGTGAAGTCTTTGTGATTATAATCTTATTTTGTATATATTTTGTGAACCATACAAAAAAATATCTCCCAGGATGGTTAGATTTGGGTTGTTACACTTATGGATGCAAACTTAGCTCTTAGGGAAAAAGTAATTTGGAGATTGTACAAAGAAAATCAAAGACAATGGGCAAGAATTATTCAAACACATTGATTCTAATGACCCAAGCTTAATATTTATTGCAATATCACTTCCAAATGGTTCTATTTTATAGAATAGTTTAAAAATATATTGATCTAATGATTATGTTAGCTTTTAAGGATATATGCAATAGGAGAGATCTATCACAAGTCCTAATAAGATGTAAAAAATATGAAAGAATGGAATTTTGCAATATGACTAAAATATACTATAAATAGAAAGTGATAAAAATACAATGTAGTATGGAGGTGATGGTCACTCCATTAATATAGATAAAGAATTACATTTTACTCCATTCATGAGTTCTACCACTATCTACTACTCTCTACTATAATTAACTTGATATGCTTGATGTAGATTTGATATCTACTTGATGTATGATCTATCACTATGAGGCCCTTTATATAGGAAGATAGATTCCTTGGTCAACAATCTACCTAGTTGTACAAGGAGACACCTTGCACATTACAACTTGCACATTGATACTTGTGCATTTATTACATTGCTTGAAGTAAGTAGCTAACTTCCCCCTAAAGTAATCTCCTACTCTAACTATGTACCAAAGGTGGTACATTTACATGAACCAAATGATGTAATATACTCTAACTCTAACACCCCCTTGTATTACATTATTTGGGTGTTGAAGATTTCAATCTTCAATATGGATCTTCTTCTTGCAAAAGGTCTTTGGCTTGCTCAGGGATATCATCCTCTTTTATCCATCCTCCTTTGTTTTCTTCTTTGTGAGTATCTTCATTTGGTTTTGTTGCTTCTTCAGATTACATATGGATGAGTAAAGCATAGTGTTGTTGACATCTCATATTTTTTATTTTGATTCTTCTATGCTTGCTTTTATGGCGTACTTGTTCTTTATTTTCTTAAACATGTTCCTTAGGAAATGTGTTAGTATCATTTTGAAATACAATGTCTTGTGAGATTTCCATTGAGTCTAGGATATATGTATTTCCATGAATTTTTCTTATTGCTTATATCTCACTTTGGTTCATGATAAGGCATGTATTTATTTCATTCATAAATCTAAAATTGACAGCCCAATTGCTTTCTACTAACTTGCTTACTAAAATGAGATTAAATGTTAATCCGGGAACGTACAATACTTTTTGCAATAGAAAGTTTGGAAATGATTTGCTTGGTGTTACACATGTTAGTCTCACAATGACACTGAGAGGGGGATGAATCAGTGTAGCTCTTTAAAAATTAAATCTTCAACACTCAAAGCCAAAAAAATGAAAACATAAAACCAAATAAAGCAAGTATAACAAGAGAACATCACACAACACAAGATGTACTGAGGTTCACCGATTTGGCTACATCCTCAAAAATGATTGTTTGGACTCCCATCCAAATATAAGCACAAACTTTACAATCAATTTACCAGCACCCACTGGAAGGAGCACCAACCCCTGATTTATCTGCACCAATAGAAAGGAGCACCAACCCCTGATTTATCTGCACCAACAAAAAGGAGCACCAACCCCTGATTTATCTACACCAACAAAAAGGAGCACCAACCCCTCTACCAAGCACCCACTTGATTTTGATATTGATAATAAAATGACATATATTAATGTCTTCACTAAAACCAGAACCCTCTATGGTATGTAATCTCAAAATCTAAAACTTTCTATTTCACCCAGTATAACATCCCTTTCTCTGCATTACTCAGAATTTGAATCTTATCTTCTCACAAAAAAAATTGAGTGTTCTCTTAACTCATTCTACCAATTGCTAAAGACTTTCTGGATATTGTGCAGCACTTTGTCTGCGAACTCCTCTCAAAATTTCAACCAAAATGGATATCATATGAGAAATTTATGCCCAAAATACTGAAGTGATGTTTTTCACCACTCTCCAAAAATCATGGATTTTCACTCTTTATTTTTCTCCACACACACTTCTCTCTTCACAAAATAAAGTCCCCACTTTTCAATAAAATCCCTTGTCACTTAAAAAGCACACACTTGCATTCTTTTTCCCTTTTCAATTTTTAAAAATATATTTTTTAATGAAGCTTCTTAAAACAATATAACTTCCTTTTTTTTATTTTGAGAAGGCATTTCGTCAAACACGTCACATGCAAAGAATTGACACCTTACTCATTTTCTTACTTCAAAGCCACGTGACACCTCAAACCAAAAATGAAAGATGCTCTATTTGCAAGGTCAAAACGGCCAACTGAAGGATTTTGCACAAGTGGAACAAATTGACATAAAAGTGACCTGTACCATTTTTGCAACAATCATAACTCTCACCTCGTAACTCAGTTTTCTCTGAAATTTGAAACGTAGAGTCTTTGTAATGCTGACTACATCTAGTCGGAATATTGCTACATAACTCCTTACGGTTCACCTGGACCACCTCCATGAAAACTGTTGCTGACACACTTTTTCCAAAAAGAGCGTTTTTGTGACAGTCTCGCAACACTTGTAAAATTTGCCTCGTTTATTCGTTTTTTGTGGAAATTTGGAAAACATGTTCTTGAAGATAACAACCACATCCAATTTGAATTTTGATATCAAATTCTTCCTAGTTTGCTTGTAGTGCTTTTGACAAAATTACCCTTTTTTGGCCTGTACAACCACTTGCCAAATCACCCGCCAAGATATCAGAAACGTCATCGATAAATCCAAACACTATGCTGACACCTCCAAGGTTGTTTTGGATGATTTTATGACATGATGGCATGTTCCAAACTGATCCATCCTGTCCAATTGCACCCGTTATGACTTTTGCAATTTTTTGACAACTTCTTGACGATTTGTTCAACTTTTGCAAATTTGCACGAACAACCTGTAACAACTTCACCCAAACATCAAAAACATCCTCATAAGCATTGAACATCACTTTACATACTCCGAAAAACCTCTAAAAAACTATCCACTACATCAACCTGTCCATCTGAGTGTGTTGACAACAATGACAATATTGTCGTTGCACCTTGCTCAACAATCTCCCCCTTTGGAATTGTTGGAAACACACGCACAATTTCCTGTAACTCTTCTCCCCCTTTGACAACAATACCAAAGGACTGTTGCAAACACCCCCTGAGTCCATGCACAAAATTTTGAGGAAAAAATTATTACACTTAAAAAAAATCACAAACATGAGCAAAAAGATAAACAAATACACAAATGCTCCCCCTGAGAATGTGGCCCCAATAGCTAGTCAATTCTTGGGAAGTGTGACCACTCCCAATTTCTTACAAAGGTACTCAAAGAATTCTTTGGGAAATGGTTTGGTGAATATATCCGCTATTTGTTCTATTTTTGGAACAAAATCCAACTTAACCTCACCTTTCGCAACTTTCTCCTTCAAAAAATGATACCTGATAGCAATATGTTTTGTGTGAGAATGCATAACCGGATTCTTTGAGATGTTAATGGCATTGGTGTTATCACACTTAACTAAAATAGGCTCATTGAAATTAATTCCAATATCCTTTAGAGTTTTTTTCATCCATAACACCTACGTACAACATGTTGTCGTTGAAATTTATTCTACATCTATTGTGGATAAGGAGACTGACTCTCGTTTCTTACTGTGCCATGCGACCAACTTGTCTCCAAGATATAATGCACCTCCACTAGTACTCTTCCTATCATATACACATCCTATCCAATCTACATCTAAATACACAATAAGAGTGAAGTCCTTACCTTTTGGATACTATAACCCATACTCCATAGTACCCTTGAGGTACCGAAGAATCCTCTTCACTGCTATCATATGAGTCTCCTTGGGACTAGCCTGAAATCATGCTACCATGCATACTGCCTGCAAAATATCTGGTCTGGTAGCTATCAAGTATAGTAAGCTCCCAATCATAGATCTATACATAGTTTGATCAACATGTGGATATTTGTCATCTTTGCTCAACTTGCAACCTGTCGTCATGGGAGTGCTAACTGGATTACAATCCTCCATTGTGAAATTTTTTAGCATCTCTTTCACATATTTAATTTGAGAAATAAATATGCCCTTATCCTTTTTATTAACTTGCAATCCGAGGAAATACGAAAGTTCACCAATCATTGAAATTTCAAATTCTTTTTGCATCTTATTTGCTAAATCTTTACACAACCCATATTTGCTGCAGCCAAATATGATATCATCTACGTATACAACAAGAACAATATGATGACCATTTTTTGTTTTGACATATAAATTACTATCCACCATACATTTCTTGAACCCTTACTGAGTAAGATAATTGTCTAGCCTTGCATACCATGCTCGGGGTGCCTATTTTTAGCCATATAACGCTTTCTTCAACTTGCAAATCAAGTTGGGAGCATAACCAAGCTGGAAACCATATGGATGCTCAATATAAACCTCTTCTTCAAGTTTCCCATTCAAAAATGCTGATTTCACATCCATTTGATAAACTTTGAAATTCTTGTAAACTGCTAAATCCAAAAATATTCTAATTGCCGAAAATATCTCATTTAAATAAGTAGGGTGAGGGAAGAAAGTAGAGAGGGGAGGGCTCTGGTCCCTCCCTTGCTCCCCCTCCCATGGCTCCTGGTTCCTGCCTAGTCCCTGGCTCAACCCAGGTCATCCTTCCCGGGGAGTGGTTGTTTGCAGATGATCTCCTGGGGGAGATCCTTCTCCACTATCTGTTCCCCTCCCGGTCGGCTAGGGTTTCCTTGGTTGTTTTTTCTGACTGGTGCTTCCCAGGGATCCCTGTTTGGTTGGGGATCCCTTCCCTTTTTCCCTCAGGCTTCCCCTAGGGTTTTTTGTAGGTTATTCATGTGGATCTGGTCCCCTGTGTTTCTCGGTGTGGTGGAGGTGACGATTTAGGGTTTGGACAACTTCCCTCTTTTTCTTGTGAATCCTCGACGGGCTTTGTGCTTGGACGGGAGTCTTGGTCCCTGCTGCTGGGATCCTCTTCTGTTTTCTCGGGGTGGGTTCCTTGTGGTGCAACTCTCTGGTCACTTCCTGATGGGCTGGATCCTCTCTGTGCTGGCTGTCGACTTCCTGCAGGATGGCTCTCACTAAACGAAATATTTTCTCGATGGGCGGGATGGTTTCTCCATAAGGCGGGATCCGCCAAATCCGCCAGTTTTCCCGTGAGGCGGGATCCTTTCTTTTCTGCTGGTTTCTCGGATGGCGGGATTTCCCTGTTGCTTCCCGCTAGGCGGGACTGTTTGTGGTGGTTTTGACTGCTTCCCGCGAGGCGAGATTTTATTGTAACAATTTTTCTTTGCTTCCTGCTGGGCGGGATCTTCTCGATGGTGGTTTTTGGCTACTCCCTGCTGGGCGGGATCTCCAAAACTACTTTCTTTCTTATTTGTTTGTTTCCCGCTGAGAGGGATTGTTTCATGCTTACTGTTACCACTGGGCGGGATTTGCTTTTGGTGTTCGATTTCAAGGGATTGATGCCCTAGGCCCATTGCTTATGTAATCGAGGTTTTTTTTAGGGGTTACGATTTCTGTAATAGGCTTATACATAAAGCCAGGAGGCATGATGCAAGGCTGATTTTGTACATAAGGTTTTGGGATCCTCTATAAAAACCCGTTTTTAATCTACTATAATAATTACCAAAAAAAAAAATATTCTAATTGCCTCTAGTCTAGCCACAGGTGCAAAGGTTTCCTCAAAGTCAATACCTTCAACTTGTGCATAGCCTTTGCATACCAATCTTGCTTTGTTCCTGACTACCTATCCGTATTCATTCAATTTGTTTCAAAAGACCCATTTAGTATCGATTACATTTTTATTTGCGGGTCTTGGTACTAACTCCCAAGTCTTGTTTTTCTCGATCTGATCTAATTCTTTATTTATTGCCTTTACCCAACTTTCATCTTTGCTTGCGTTAGAAACATTTTTGGGCTCAATGCTGGATAATAAAGAGTAGTTACTATTCTTCTTCTTGTCTGAACACCAACTGTGGGGTCTCCAATTATTTGCTCTCTAGGATGATCTTTCTGCCAACTGCCTATTTTGAATTTCTTATTTTCTTCCACTTCTGAATCACTTGTTTGAATCCTCTGAGTCAATATTTGGTTTCTTTTACGTTTCCTTTTCCTCATCTCCTTCAATGACCTCTTCATAAATTGGGTAGTTCTCTTCATAGCTAATTACTCGTTCCCTTCCTTCATCAACTTTAACATCGACACTATCCACAATTTTCCTTAGCCTCTTGTTGTAGCATTTGTAAGCTTTGCTTTTTGACGAATAGCCAAGAAAAATACCTTCATCCGCTCTATCTTCAAACTTACCAAGGTTTTCTTTAGTTCTTTTGATGTAACACTTGTTGCTAAAAACTTTAAAGTATCTTGTTGTTGCCTTTTTACCGAACCACAACTCATAAGGAGTTTTGCTTTCATGCGTCCTCAACATGCACCTATTTTGGATGTATACCACAGTATGGACTGCCTCTTTCCAAAATATGTCTGCTACTTTGCTCTCAGTCAACATAGTCCGTGCCATTTCCTGCACTGTCATGTTCTTTCTTTCTACCACACCATTCTGTTGAGGTGTCATGGCTGCTGAAAATTGTCTCCTA
Source organism: Wollemia nobilis (assembly GCA_028583015.1). Taxonomy (NCBI): domain Eukaryota; kingdom Viridiplantae; phylum Streptophyta; class Pinopsida; order Araucariales; family Araucariaceae; genus Wollemia; species Wollemia nobilis. The sequence continues at coordinate 2,641,034 of JAQPPZ010003286.1, read as the reverse complement.
ATGCCATATTTTTCACAATACTTTGTGAAATCCTCTGAAATGAACTCTCCTCCTCTGTCTGACCTTAAACAATTAATCCTTTTTCCTTTTTGATTCTCAACTTGGTTTTTGAAAACCTTGAACATCTCAAAAGATTCTGATTTATGCTTCAAAAATAGTACCCATGTCATCCTGGAATAGTCATCTATACACAACATGAAATATTTGTCACCGTTTATGCTTTGCATTCTCATGGGTCCACATAAATCAGTATGTACTAGTTCCAAAGGTTTGCTTGTGTAGTACTCTTTTGTTTTAAATGAGACTCTAGTTTGCTTCCCCTTTTGACATGAAGCACAAATGCTATTTGATGGTTTGCCAATGGTGGGAATATCTCTCACTACTTTCTTTGAGCTGATTTTTACTAGATTGTCAAAACTGATATGACCGAGCCTCTTGTGCCACAACCAATTCTCTTCTTCCTATCCAATCAAGCAAGCTCCTTCTAAAGTCTTTGAGAGAGTGTACAGGTTGCTAGATGTCCTTGATCCAGTTGCTATCAACTTCCCATTATTTGCCTTTATGACTTCACAACCTTACTTCTTAAAGATCACTTCATGACCTCTATCACAAATCTAACTTACGCTCAACAAGTTATGCTTCAGACCAACCACAAACAAGACTTCTTTTGACTTAATTTTTCCGTCACTAATCTTAACTGAACCTTTGCCAACTATCTTAGCTCCATCATTGTTTCCAAATTTTACTGAACCACCTTCATATTGTTGTAACTTCTCAAATTTTTGTTTGTCACCTGTCATATGACTGGAGCATCCACTATCAAGTATCCATGGTGCGGATTTATTCTACACTTTAAATGCTGTATGTATGATCAAGGATTCCTTTTCTTCCTTAGGTTGCTCTTTTTCTTTCCACTTAGGTTTGATTACAATTTTGGGCTCTTGTTTTGGCTTTTCTTTTTTAGTAGCTTGTGCATGTTTTTCGGGAAATTTTCTATTTTGTCTTATTCCATTTGGCTGAAATTTTCTTCCTTGAAATTGATTTGATGTAAATGTACTTCGACAATTTCTTGCAATATGCCCAAAATTATGACAGTTATAACATTCTACTGCATAATCCATCAAAGGTGAAAAAGCATTTCTATTGGTAAAATTCCTTGGTCCTACATTATACTTGCAATCTGAAATCTTATGTCCATAACCATTGCATTTAAAATAGTAACCAAAAAAGAGATGATTGAACCTGGGTGGTGGTCTTTGCCATGTTGTTGTAGGAGCCATAAATCTTCTTCTTCTTTGATGTGTGACATTGGTGAAGCCATCATTGTCAATTCTCCTTTCATGCCTTGCATTATTGCTTTCCTTTGCATGATTCATTTTTGCTTGATCAACCTGTTTCTTCTCTTCATTCTTTGTGGATTCTTCATTTATGGCCTTTGATCCATTTGATGATTCTCCTTCATCAAAACCCAAACCAAATTTGATGTCTGTAGTCTTTTGGTTATTTATGATCTTATCCAACTTCATAGAACTTTCTTCACGTTTGTGATAACAACTAATTTTTTGATTCATCTCTTCTAGTTGCATTCTTAAACCAACAATATCTTCTTCTAGCTTGCTGCAATAATCTATTTTCATGGTTATTTGCACTTCGAGATCTTCGAAGATTTTCTTGGATTCTTCTATCTGTACTTTCAAATTTGTTATGATTTCATTTGCATCCTCAAGCTTTCTTGAAATTTTCTTATTCTTTTTCTTTCTATATTCAATTCATCTAGAGCTGCAATTAGTTCCTCTTCCAAATTCACTTCTGCATCAATTTCTTCTTCATCACATTCTTGTTCTTTTTTTGGTTTTTCTTCTTTGAGTGCCATGAAAAGAGCTTCACCTATTTCCTTTTTAGAATCCTCACTGGAGCTGTCTTTTGATGAACTGACATTCTTGGAGATGAAACTTTTCTTCTTGAAGTTGCCTTTCTGAAATTTGTTTTTTTCTTCCAGTCACTTCTTTCTTCGTGCGATCCTTCATCACTTTTGTTCTTCTCATTAAGTGGACATTTAGCTGCAAAATGCCCAATGCCTCCACAATTGAAACATTTAAACGATAACTTTCCTCTATATTTTCCTTTTTCCCTTTTTAGTTTTTGAACAAAGTTTGCTTCCATTTCATCTGATGTCTCTTCTTCCTCGGATTCTTATTTTGCTTTCATATTTTTATGGGCTTTAAAAGTAGCTTCTCTGTCTGTGGGTTTAGATTTTCCTATTCTCATCTCATATGTAGTCAAAGAACCATGCATCTCATCCATACTAAAAGAATTTAGATCTTTAGCTTCTTCTATAGCTAAAACTTTAGAATCAAATCTTTGGGGAAGGGATCTTAATACCTTTTTCACGATGATAGAATCTTTGATTTCCTCGTCGAGTCCTCTAATCGCATTAATGACTTCATTAACTCTCAACATATATGCCTCTATATTCTCATCGTCATTCATCTTTAATACTTCGAACTGAGCTCGATGTGTTTGTAACTTGGCCTCCTTGATCTTAATGTCTCCTTCATGAATGCTCTTTAGTTTGTCCCATATTTCCTTTACCATTTTACAACCCATAATATTTACTAGTTCATTATCCACTAATCCACACATGATAGCATTCTTTTCTTTTGAGTCATTCTCAAATAGTTTCTTACTAGAAGCATCGGTTGGAGAAGTGGTGGGTATTGTGTATCCACTATCTACTGAATCCCAAATGTCGTATCCCAAAGCACAAAGATATGTCTACATCCTAAGTCTCCAAAATGCGTAATTAGTTTCATCAAACAATGGTGCTTTGTTTGATGAGAAGCCTTCACCACCTGCCATTGTGTCACTTCCAAGATCACCCTAGCCGGTTAAGCCTGTTCAAGAACCTCGCTCTGATACCAATTGTTAGTCTCACAATGACACTGAGAGGGGGGTGAATTAGTGTAGCTCTTTAAAAATTAAATCTTCAACACTTAAAGCCAAAACAATGAAAACATAAAACCAAATAAAGCAAGTATAACAAGAGAACATCACACAACACAAGATGTACCGAGGTTCACCGATTTGGCTACATCCCCAAAAATGACTGTTTGGACTCCCATCCAAATCCAGCCTTTGCAAAGCACCAAATTTACAATCAATTTACCAGCACCCACTGGAAGGAGCACCAACCCCTGATTTATCTACACCAACAGAAAGGAGCACCAACCCCTCTACCAAGCACCCACTTGATTTTGATATTGATAATAAAATGACATATATGAATGTCTTCACTAAAACCAAATCCTCTATGGTCTGTAAGCTCAAAATCACAAACTTTCTATTTCACCTGTTATAACATCCTCTCTCTGCATTACTTAGAATTTGAATCTTCTCTTCTCACAAAAAACTGATTGTTCTCTTAGCTCATTTTGTCAATTCCTAAATGCTTTCTGGGTATTGTGCAACACTTTGTCTGTGAACTCCTCTAAAAATTTCAGCCAAAATGGATATCATATGAGAAATTTATGACCAAAATACTGAAGTGATATTTTTCACCACTCTCCAAAAATCATGGATTTTCACTCTTTATTTTTCTCCACACACACTTCTCTCTTCACAAAATAAAGTCCCCACTTTTCAATAAAATCCCTTGTCACTTAAAAAACACACACTTGCATTATTTTTCCCTTTTCAATTTTTAATTTTTTTTTTTTAATGAAACTTCTTAAAATAATATAACTTTTTTTTGAGAAGGCATTTCGTCAAACACGTCACATGCAAATAATTGACACCTTACTCGTTCTCTTACATATGAGTGTGTTGACAACAATGACAATACTATCGCTACACCTTGCTCAACAATCTCCCCCTTTGGAATTGTTGGCAACACGCACAATTTCTTGTAACTCTTCTCCCCCTTTGACAACAAGACCAAAGGGCTATTGCAAACTCCCTCTGATTCCATGCACAACATTCTCAGGCAAAAATTATTACACTTAGCAAAAATCACAAACATGAGCAAAAATATAAACAAATACACAAATGCTCCCCCTGAGAATGTGGCCCCAATAGCTAGTCAATTCTTGGGAAGTGTGACCACTCCCAATTTCTTGCGAAGGTACTCAAAGACTTCCTTGGGCAATGGTTTGGTGAAGATATCCACTACTTGCTCTGTTGTTGGAACAAAATCCAACTTAACCTCACCTTTCGCAACTTTCTCCTTCAAAAAATGATATCGGATAGCAATATGTTTTGTGCGAGAATGCATAACTAGATTCTTTGAGATGTTAATGGCACTGGTGTTATCACACTTAACTAAAATTGGCTCACTAAAATTAATTCCAAGATCCTTTAGAGTTTGTTTCATCCATAACACCTATGTACAACACGTTGTCGCTGTAATGTATTCTACCTCTACTGTGGATAAGGAGACTGACTCTTATTTCTTACTATGCCACGTGACCAACCTATCTCCAAGATAGAATGCACCTCCACTGGTACTCTTCCTATCATCTACACATCCTACCCAATCTGCATCTGAATACGCAATAAGGGTGAAGTCCTTACCTTTCGGATACCATAACCCATACTCCATAGTACCCTTGAGGTACCGAAGAATCCTCTTCACTGTTGTCACATGAGTCTCCTTGGGACTAGCCTAAAATCATGCTACCATGCATACTGCCTACAAAATATCTGGTCTAGTAGCTATCAAGTACAGTAAGCTCCCAATCATAGATCTATACATAGTTTGATCAACATGTGGAGATTTGTCATCCTTGCTCAACTTGCAACCTGTCGTCATGGGAGTGCTAACTGGCTTACAATCCTCCATTGTGAACTTTTTTAGCATCTCTTTCACATATTTAATTTGAGAAATAAATATGCCCTTCTCCTTTTGATTAACTTGCAATCCGAGGAAATACGAAAGTTCACCAATCATTGACATTTCAAATTCTTTCTGCATCTTATTTGCTAAATATTTACACAACTCATCTTTGCTGCTGCCAAATATGATATCATCTACGTATACAACAAGAACAATATGATGACCATTTTCTGTTTTGACATACAAATTACTATCCACCATACCTTTCTTGAACCCTTGCTGAGTAAGATAATTGTCTAGCCTTGCATACCATGCTCGGGGTGCCTGTTTTAAGCCATATAACGCTTTCTTCAACTTGCAAACCAAGTTGGGATCATCACCAAGTTGGAAACCATCTGGCTGCTCAATATAAACCTCTTCTTCAAGTTTCCCATTCAAAAATGTTGATTTCACATCCATTTGATAAACTTTGAAATTCTTGTAAACTGCTAAAGCCAAAAACATTCTAATTGCCTCTAGTCTGGCCACAGGTGCAAAGGTTTCCTCAAAGTCAATACCTTCAACTTGTGCATAGCCTTTGCATACCAATATTGCTTTGTTCCTGACTACCTGTCCGTCTTCATTCAATTTGTTCCGAAAGACCCATTTAGTACCGATTACATTTTTATTTGCGGGTCTTGGTACTAACTCCCAAGTCTTGTTTTTCTCGATCTGATCTAATTCTTCATTTATTGCCTTTACCCAACTTTCATCTTTGCTTGCATCAACAACATTTTTGGGCTCAATGCTGGATAATAAAGAGTAGTTACTTACTAATCTTCTTCTTGTCCGAACACCAACTGTGGGGTCTCCAATTATTTGCTCTCTAGGATGATCTTTCTGCCAATTGCTTGTTTTGAATTTCTTGTTTTCTTCCACTTCTGAATCACTGTTTGAATCCTCTGAGTCAATTTTTGGTTTCTTTTCCGTTTCCTTTTCCTCATCTCCTTCAATGACCTCTTCATAAATTGGGTAGTTCTCTTCATAGCTAATTACTCGTTCCCTTCCTTCATCAACTTTAACATCGACACTATCCACAATTTTCCTTAGCCTCTTGTTGTAGCATTTGTAAGCTTTGCTTTTTGATGAATAGCCAAGAAAAATACCTTCATCCGCTCTATCTTCAAACTTACCAAGGTTTTCTTCAGTTCTTTTGATGTAACACTTGCTGCCAAAAACTTTAAAGTATCTTGTTGTTGCCTTTTTACCGAACCACAACTCATAAGGAGTTTTGCTTTCATGCATCCTCAACATGCACCTATTTTGGATGTATACCGTAGTATGGACTGCCTCTTTCCAAAATCTATCTGCTACTTTGCTCTCAGTCAACATAGTCCGTGCCATTTCCTGCACTGTCCTATTCTTTCTTTCTACCACACCATTCTGCTGAGGTGTCCTGGCTGCTGAAAATTGTCTCCTAATGCCATATTTTTCACAATACTCTGTGAAATCCTCTGAAATGAACTCTCCTCCTCTGTCTGACCTTAAACATTTAATCCTTTTTCCTGTTTGATTCTCAACTTGGTTTTTGAAAACCTTGAACATCTCAAAAGCTTCTGATTTATGCTTCAAAAATAGTACCCATGTCATCCTGGAATAGTCATCTATACACAACATGAAATATTTGTCACCGTTTATGCTTTGCATTCTCATGGGTCCACATAAATCAGTATGTACTAGTTCCAAAGGTTTGCTTGTGTAGTACTCTTTTGTTTTAAATGAGACTCTAGTTTGCTTCCCCTTTTGACATGAAGCACAAATGCTATTTGATGGTTTGCCAATGGTGGGAATATCTCTCACTACTTTCTTTGAGCTGATTTTTACTAGATTGTCAAAACTGATATGATCGAGCCTCTTGTGCCACAACCAATTCTCTTCTTCCTATCCAATCAAGCAAGCTCCTTCTGAAGTCTCTGAGAGAGTGTACAGGTTGCCAGATGTCCTTGATCCAGTTGCTATCAACTTCCCATTGTTTGCCTTTCTGACTTCACAACCTTGCTTCTTAAAGATCACTTCATGACCTCTATCACAAATCTGACTTACGCTCAACAAGTTATGCTTCAGACCAACCACAAACAAGACTTCTTTTGACCTGATTTTTCCATCACTAATCTTAACTGAACCTCTGCCAACTATCTTAGCTCCATCATTATTTCCAAACTTTACTGAACCACCTTCATATTGCTGCAACTTCTCAAATTTTTGTTTGTCACCTGTCATATGACTGGAGCATCCACTATCAAGTATCCATGGTGCAGATTTATTCTGCGCTTTAAATGTCATCTGTACGATCAAGGATTCCTTTTCTTCCTTAGGTCACTCTTTTTCTTTCCACTCAGGTTTGATTACAATTTTGGGCTCTTGTTTTGGCTTTTCTTTTTCAGTAGCTTGTGCATGTTTTTCGAGAAATTTTCTATTTTGTCTTATTCCATTTGGCTGAAATTTTCTTCCCTGAAATTGATTTGATGCAAATGTACTTCGACAATTTCTTGCAATATGCCCAAAATTATGACAGTTATAACATTCTACTGCATAATCCATCAAAGGTGAAAAAGCATTTCTATTGGTAAAATTCCTTGGTCCTACATTATACTTGCAATCTGAGATCTTATGTCCATAACCATTGCATTTAAAATAGTAACTAGAAAAAGAGATGATTGAACCTGGGTGGTGGTCTTTGCCATGTTGTCGTAGGAGCCATAAATCTTCTTCTTCTTTGATGTGTGACATTGGTGAAGCCATCATTGTCAATTCTCCTTTCGTGCCTTGCATTATTGCTTTCCTTTGCATGATTCATTTTTGCTTGATCAACCTGTTTCTTCTCTTCATTCTTTGTGGATTCTTCATTTATGGCCTTTGATCCATTTGATGATTCTCCTTCATCAAAACCCAAACCAAATTTGATGCCTGTAGTCTTTTGGTTATTTATGATCTTATCCAGCTTCATAGAACTTTCTTCACGTTTGTGATAACAACTAATTTTCTGATTCATCTCTTCTAGCTGCATTCTTAAACCAACAATCTCTTCTTCTAGCTTGTTGCAATAATCTATTTTCATGGTTATTTGCACTTCGAGATCTTCGGAGATTTTCTTGGATTCTTCTATCTGTACTTTCAAATTTGTTATGATTTCATTTGCATCCTCAAGCTTTCTTGAAATTTTCTTATTCTTTTTTCTTTCTATCTTCAATTCATCTAGAGCTGCAATTAGTTCCTCTTCCAAATTCACTTCTGCATCAATTTCTTCTTCATCACATTCCTGTTCTTTTTCTGGTTTTTCTTCTTTGAGTGCCATGAAAAGAGCTTCACCTGTTTCCTTTTCAGAATCCTCACTGGAGCTATCTTCTGATGAACTGACATTCTTGGAGATGAAACTTTTCTTCTTGAAGTTGCCTTTTCTAAAATTTGTTTTTTTCTTCCAGTCACTTCTTTCTTCGTGCGATCCTTCATCACTTTTGTTCTTCTCATTAAGTGGACATTTAGCTGCAAAATGCCCAATGCCTCCACAGTTGAAACATTTAAACGGTAACTTTCCTCTGTATTTTCCTTTTCCCCTTTTTAGTTTTCGAACAAAGTTTGCTTCCATTTCATCTGATGTCTCTTCTTCCTCGGATTCTTGTTTTGCTTTCATATTTTTATGGGCTTTAAAAGCAGCTTCTCTGTATGTGGGTTTAGATTTTCCTATTCTCATCTCATATGCAGTCAAAGAACCATGCATCTCATCCATACTAAAAGAATTTAGATCTTTAGCTTCTTCTATAGCTGAAACTTTAGAATCAAATCTTTGGGGAAGGGATCTTAATACCTTTTTCATGATGATAGAATCTTTGATTTCCTCGTCGAGTCCTCTAATCGCATTAATGACTTCATTAACTCTCAGCATATATGCCTCTATATTCTCATCGTCATTCATATTTAATACTTCGAACTGAGCTCGATGTGTTTGTAACTTGGCCTCCTTGATCTTAACGTCTCCTTCATGAATGCTCTTCAGTTTGTCCCATATTTCCTTTGCCATTTTACAACCCATAATATTTACCAGTTCGTTGTCCACTAATCCACACATGATAGCATTCTTTGCTTTTGAGTCATTCTCAAACAGTTTCTTACCGACAACATCGGTTGGAGAAGTGGTGGGTATTGTGTATCCACTATCTACTGAATCCCAAATGTCGTATCCCAAAGCACAAAGATATGTCTGCATCCTGAGTCTCCAAAATGTGTAATTAGTTTCATCAAACAATGGTGCTTTGTTTGATGAGAAGCCTTCACCACCTGCCATTGTGTCACTTCCAAGATCACCCTAGCCGGTTAAGCCTATTCAGGAACCTCGCTCTGATACCAATTGTTAGTCTCACAATGACACTGAGAGGGGGGTGAATCAGTGTAGCTCTTTAAAACTTAAATCTTCAACACTCAAAGCCAAAACAATGAAAACATAAAACCAAATAAAGCAAGTATAACAAGAGAACATCACACAACACAAGATGTACCGAGGTTCACCGATTTGGCTACATCCCCCAAAAATGACTGTTTGGACTCCCATCCAAATCCAGCCTTTGCAAAGCACCAACTTTACAATCAATTTACCAACACCCACTGGAAGGAGCACCAACCCCTGATTTATCTGCACCAACATAGAAAGGAGCACCAACCCCTCTACCAAGCACCCACTTGATTTTGATATTGATAATAAAATGACATATATGAATGTCTTCACTAAAACCAGAACCCTCTATGGTCTGTAAGCTCAAAATCTAAAACTTTCTATTTCACCAAGTATAACATCCCTCTCTGCATTACTCAGAATTTGAATCTTCTCTTCTCACAAAAAAACTGATTGTTCTCTTAGCTCGTTCTGCCAATTGCTAAACACTTTCTGGGTATTGTGCAACACTTTGTCTACGAACTCCTCTCAAAATTTCAGCCAAAATGGATATCATATGAGAAAGTTATGCCCAAAATACTGAAGTGACATTTTTCACCACTCTCCAAAAATCATGGATTTTCACTCTTTATTTTTCTCCACACACACTTCTCTCTTCACAAAATAAAGTCCCCACTTTTCAATAAAATCCCTTGTCACTTAAAAAGCACACACTTGCATTCTTTTTCCCTTTTCAATTTTTAAAAATATTTTCTTTAATGAAGCTTCTTAAAACAATATAACTTCCTTTTTTTATTTTGAGAAGGCATTTCGTCAAACACGTCACATGCAAAGAATTGACACCTTACTCGTTCTCTTACTTCGGAGCCACGTGACACCTCAAACCAAAAATGAAATATGCTCTATTTGATGCCTTGAAGGTGTAACAACACTAAAACCGAAACTCTGGCGACTCTGCAAGGTCGAAACGGCCAACTGAAGGATTTTGCACAAGTGGAACAAATTGACATAAAAGTGACCTGTACCGTTTTTGCAACAATCATAACTCTCACCTCGTAACTCTGTTTTCTCTAAAATTTGAAACGTAGAATCTCTGCAATGCTGACTACATCCAGTCTGAATATCACTACATAAATCCTTACGGTTCACCTGTACCACCTCCACGAAAACTACTGCTGACACACTTTTTCCAAAAAGAGCGTTTTTGTGACAGTCTTGCAACGCTTGTAACATTCACCTCGTTTCTCCATTTTGGTGGAAATTTGGAACACATGTTCTTGAAGATAACGACCACCTCCAGTTAGAATTTTTCTATCAAATTCTTCTCGGTTTGCTCGCAGTGCTTCTGACAAAACTACCCTTTTTTGGCCTGTACAACCACTTGCCAAATCATCCGCCAAGATACCGAAAACGTCACCGATCAATCCAAACACTGTGCTGACACCTCCAATGCTGTTCTGGACTATTTCCTGACATGCTGGCATGTTCCAAACTGATCCATCCTATCCAACTGCGCCCGTGATGACTTTTGCAATTTTTTGACAACTTCTTGACGATTTTTTCAACTTTTGCAAATTTGCACGAACAACCTGTAACAACTTCACCCGAACATCAAAAACATCCTCATAAGCATTGAACATCACTGTACATACTCTAAAAAACCTCTAAACAACTGTCCACTGCATCAACCTATCCATCTGAGTGTGTTGACAACAATGACAATACTGTCGTTGCACCTTGCTCAACAATCTCCCCCTTTGGAATTGTTGGCAACACACGCACAATTTCCTGTAACTCTTCTCCCCCTTTGACAACAAGACCAAAGGGCTACTGCAAACTCCCCCTGAGTCCATGCACAACATTCTCAGGCAAAAATTATTACACTTAGCAAAAATCACAAACATGAGCAAAAAGATAAACAAATACACAAATGCTCCCCCTGAGAATGTGGCCCCAATAGCTAGTCAATTCTTGGGAAGTGTGACCACTCCCAATTTCTTGTGAAGGTACTCAAAGACTTCCTTGGGCAATGGTTTGGTGAAGATATCCGCTACTTGCTCTATTGTTGGAACAAAATCCAACTTAACCTCACCTTCCGCAACTTTCTCCTTCAAAAAATGATACCGGATAGCAATATGTTTTGTGCGAGAATGCATAACCGGATTCTTTGAGATGTTAATGGCACTGGTGTTATCACACTTAACTAAAATTGGCTCACTAAAATTAATGCCAAGATCCTTCAGAGTTTGTTTCATCCATAACACCTGCGTACAACACGTTGTCGCTGCAATGTATTCTGCCTCTATTGTGGATAAGGAGACTGACTCCTGTTTCTTACTATGCCACGCGACCAACCTGTCTCCAAGATAGAATGCACCTCCACTGGTACTCTTCCTGTCATCTACACATCCTGCCCAATCTGCATCTGAATACGCAATAAGGGTGAAGTCCTTACCTTTCGGATACCATAACCCATACTCCATAGTACCCTTGAGGTACCGAAGAATCCTCTTCACTGCTGTCACATGAGTCTCCTTGGGACTAGCCTGAAATCGTGCTACCATGCATACTGCCTACAAAATATCTGGTCTGGTAGCTGTCAAGTACAGTAAGCTCCCAATCATAGATCTATACATAGTTTGATCAACATGTGGAGATTTGTCATCCTTGCTCAACTTGCAACCTGTCGTCATGGGAGTGCTAACTGGCTTACAATCCTCCATTGTGAACTTTTTTAGCATCTCTTTCACATATTTAATTTGAGAAATAAATATGCCCTTCTCCTTTTGATTAACTTGCAATCCGAGGAAATACGAAAGTTCACCAATCATTGACATTTCAAATTCTTTCTGCATCTTATTTGCTAAATCTTTACACAACTCATCTTTGTTGCTACCAAATATGATATCATCTACGTATACAACAAGAACAATATGATGACCATTTTCTATTTTGACATACAAATTACTATCCACCATACCTTTCTTGAACCCTTGCTGAGTAAGATAATTGTCTAGCCTTGCATACCATGCTCGGGGTGCCTGTTTTAAGCCATATAACGCTTTCTTCAACTTGCAAACCAAGTTGGGATCATCACCAAGCTGGAAACCATCTGGCTGCTCAATATAAACCTCTTCTTCAAGTTTCCCATTCAAAAATGCTGATTTCACATCCATTTGATAAACTTTGAAATTCTTGTAAACTGCTAAAGCCAAAAACATTCTAATTGCCTCTAGTCTGGCCATAGGTGCAAAGGTTTCCTCAAAGTCAATACCTTCAACTTGTGCATAGCCTTTGCATACCAATCTTGCTTTGTTCCTGACTACCTGTCCGTCTTCATTCAATTTGTTTCGAAAGACCCATTTAGTACCGATTACATTTTTATTTGCGGGTCTTGGTACTAACTCCCAAGTCTTGTTTTTCTCGATCTGATCTAATTCTTCATTTATTGCCTTTACCCAACTTTCATCTTTGCTTGCGTCAACAACATTTTTGGGCTCAATGTTGGATAATAAAGAGTAGTTACTTACTAATCTTCTTCTTGTCTGAACACCAACTGTGGGGTCTCCAATTATTTGCTCTCTAGGATGATCTTTCTGCCAGCTGCCTGTTTTGAATTTCTTGTTTTCTTCCACTTCTGAATCATTGTTTGAATCCTCTGAGTCAATTTTTGGTTTCTTTTCCATTTCCTTTTCCTCATCTCCTTCAATGACCTCTTCATAAATTGGGTAGTTCTCTTCATAGCTAATTACTCGTTCCCTTCCTTCATCAACTTTAACATCGACACTATCCACAATTTTCCTTAGCCTCTTGTTGTAGCATTTGTAAGCTTTGCTTTTTGATGAATAGCCAAGAAAAATACCTTCATCCGCTCTATCTTCAAACTTACCAAGGTTTTCTTCAGTTCTTTTGATGTAACACTTGCTGCCAAAAACTTTAAAGTATCTTGTTGTTGCCTTTTTACCGAACCACAACTCATAAGGAGTTTTGCTTTCATGCATCCTCAACATGCACCTATTTTGGATGTATACCATAGTATGGACTGCCTCTTTCCAAAATATGTCTGCTACTTTGCTCTCAATCAACATAGTCCATGCCATTTCCTGCACTATCCTGTTCTTTCTTTCTACCACACCATTCTGCTGAGGTGTCCTGGCTGCTGAAAATTGTCTCCTAATGCCATATTTTTCACAATACTCTATGAAATCCTCTGAAATGAACTCTCCTCCTCTGTCTGACCTTAAAAATTTAATCTTTTTTCCTTTTTGATTCTCAACTTGGTTTTTGAAAACCTTGAACATCTCAAAAGCTTCTGATTTATGCTTCAAAAATAGTACCCATGTCATCCTGGAATAGTCATCTATACACAACATGAAATATTTGTCACCGTTTATGCTTTGCATTCTCATGGGTCCACATAAATCAGTATGTACTAGTTCCAAAGGTTTGCTTGTGTAGTACTCTTTTGTTTTAAATGAGACTCTAGTTTGCTTCCCCTTTTGACATGAAGCACAAATGCTATTTGATGGTTTGCCAATGGTGGGAATATCTCTCACTACTTTCTTTGAGCTGATTTTTACTAGATTGTCAAAACTGATATGACCGAGCCTCTTGTGCCACAACCAATTCTCTTCTTCCTATCCAATCAAGCAAGCTCCTTCTGAAGTCTCTCGAGAGAGTGTACATGTTTCCAGATGTCCTTGATCCAGTTGCTATCAACTTCCCATTGTTTGCCTTTCTGACTTCACAACCTTGCTTCTTAAAGATCACTTCATGACCTCTATCACAAATCTGACTTACGCTCAACAAGTTATGCTTCAGACCAACCACAAACAAGACTTCTTTTGACCTAATTTTTCTGTCACTAATCTTAATTGAACCTCTGCCAACTATCTTAGCTCCATCATTGTTTCCAAACTTTACTGAACCACCTTCATATTGTTGCAACTTCTCAAATTTTTGTTTGTCACCTATCATATGACTGGAGCATCCACTATCAAGTATCCATGGTGTGGATTTATTTTGTGCTTTAAATGTCATCTGTATGATCAAGGATTCCTTTTCTTCCTTAGGTCGCTCTTTTTCTTTCCACTCAGGTTTGATTACAATTTTGGGCTCTTGTTTTGGCTTTTCTTTTTCAGTAGCTTGTGCATGTTTTTTGAGAAATTCTTCTATTTATGTCTTATGATCCATTTGGCTGAAATTTTCTTCAAAACCTGAAATTGATTTGATGCAAATGTACTTCGACAATTTCTTACAATATGTCCAAAATTATGACAGTTATAACATTCTACTGCATAATTCATCAAAGGTGAAAACAACTAATTTTTTGATTCATCTCTTCTAGCTGCATTCTTAAACCAACAATCTCTTCTTCTAGCTTGTTGCAATAATCTATTTTCATGGTTATTTGCACTTTGAGATCTTCGGAGATTTTCTTGGATTCTTCTATCTATACTTTCAAATTTGTTATGATTTCATTTGCATCCTCAAGCTTTCTTGAAATTTTTTTATTTTTTTTCTTTCTATCTTCAATTCATCTAGAGTTGCAATTAGTTCCTCTTCCAAATTCACTTCTGCATCAATTTCTTCTTCATCACATTCTTGTTCTTTTTCTGGTTTTTCTTCTTTGAGTGCCATGAAAAGAGCTCCACCTATTTCTTTTCAGAATCCTCACTGGAGCTATCTTTTGATGAACTGACATTCTTGGAGATGAAACTTTTCTTCTTGAAGTTACCTTTTCTGAAATTTGTTTTTTCTTCCAGTCACTTCTTTCTTCGTGCGATCCTTCATCACTTCTGTTCTTCTCATTAAGTGGACATTTAGCTGCAAAATGCCCAACGCCTCCACATTTGAAACATTTAAATGGTAACTTTCCTCTGTATTTTCCTTTTCCCCTTTTTAGTTTTTGAACAAAGTTTGCTTCCATTTCATCTGATGTCTCTTCTTCCTCGGATTCTTGTTTTGCTTTCATATTTTTATGGGCTTTAAAAGCAGCTTCTCTGTCCGTGGGTTTAGATTTTCCTATTCTCATCTCATATGCAGTCAAAGAACCATGCATCTCATCCATACTAAAAGAATTTAGATCTTTAGCTTCTTCTATAGCTGAAACTTTAGAATCAAATCTTTGGGGAAGGGATCTTAATACCTTTTTCACGATGACAAAATCTTTGATTTCCTCTTCGAGTCCTCTAATCGCATTAATGACTTCATTAACTCTCAGCATATATGCCTCTATATTCTCATCGTCATTCATATTTAATACTTCGAACTGAGCTCGATGTGTTTGTAACTTGGCCTCCTTGATCTTAACGTCTCCTTCATGAATGCTCTTCAGTTTGTCCCATATTTCCTTTGCCATTTTACAACCCATAATCTTTACCAGTTCGTTGTCCACTAATCCACACATGATAGCATTCTTTGCTTTTGAGTCATTCTCAAACAGTTTCTTACCGATAGCATCGGTTGGAGAAGTGGTGGGTATTGTGTATCCACTATCTACTGAATCCCAAATGTCGTATCCCAAAGCACAAAGATATGTCTGCATCCTGAGTCTCCAAAATGCGTAATTAGTTCCATCAAACAATGGTGCTTTGTTTGATGAGAAGCCTTCACCACCTGCCATTGTGTCACTTCCAAGATCACCCTAGCCGGTTAAGCCTATTCAGGAACCTCACTCTGATACCAATTGTTAGTCTCACAATGACACTGAGAGGGGGGGTGAATCAGTGTAGCTCTTTAAAACTTAAATCTTCAACACTCAAAGCCAAAACAATGAAAACATAAAACCAAATAAAGCAAGTATAACAAGAGAACATCACACAACACAAGATGTACCGAGGTTCACCGATTTGGCTACATCCTCAAAAATGACTGTTTGGACTCCCATCCAAATCCAGCCTTTGCAAAGCACCAAATTTACAATCAATTTACCAAGCACCCACTAGAAGGAGCACCAACCCCTGATTTATCTGCACCAACTAGAAAGGAGCACCAACCCCTCTACCAAGCACCCACTTGATTTTGATATTGATAATAAAATGACATATATGAATGTCTTCACTGAAACCAGAACCCTCTATGGTCTGTAAGCTCAAAATCTAAAACTTTCTATTTCACCCAGTATAACATCCCTCTCTCTGCATTACTCAGAATTTGAATCTTCTCTTCTCACAAAAAAATTGATTGTTCTCTTAGCTCGTTCTGCCAATTGCTAAACGCTTTCTGGGTATTGTGCAACACTTTGTCTATGAACTCCTCTCAAAATTTCAGCCAAAATGGATATCATATGAGAAAGTTATGCCCAAAATACTGAAGTGACGTTTTTCACCACTCTCCAAAAATCACGGATTTTCACTCTTTATTTTTCTCCACACACACTTCTCTCTTCACAAAATAAAGTCCCCACTTTTCAATAAAATCCCTTGTCACTTAAAAAGCACACACTTGCATTCTTTTTCCCTTTTCAATTTTAAAAATATTTTCTTTAATGAAGCTTCTTAAAACAATATAACTTCCTTTTTTTTTTTTGAGAAGGCATTTCGTCAAACACGTCACATGCAAAGAATTGACACCTTACTCGTTCTCTTACTTCGGAGCCACGTGACACCTCAAACCAAAAAATAAAGATGCTCTATTTGATGCCTTGAAGGTGTAACAACACTGAAACCAAAACTCTGGTGACTCTGCAAGGTCGAAACGACCAACTGAAGGATTTTGCACAAGTGGAACAAATTGACATAAAAGTGACCTGTACCATTTTTGCAACAATCATAACTCTCACCTCGTAACTCTATTTTCTCTAAAATTTGAAACGTAGAATCTCTGCAATGCTGAATACATCCAATCCGAATCTCGCTACATAAATCCTTACGGTTCACCTGTACCACCTCCACGAAAACTGCTACTGACACACTTTTTCCAAAAAGAGCATTTTTGTGATAGTCTTGCAACGCTTGTAACATTCGCCTCGTTTCTCCATTTTGGTGGAAATTTGGAACACATGTTCTTGAAGATAACGACCACCTCCAGTTCAAATTTTGCTATCAAATTCTTCTCGGTTTGCTCGCAGTGCTTCTAACAAAACTGCCCTTTTTTGGCCTGTACAACCACTTGCCAAATCATCCGCCAAGATACCGAAAACGTCACCGATCAATCCAAACACTGTGCTGACACCTCCAACGCTGTTCTGGACTATTTCTTGACATGCTGGCATGTTCCAAACTGATCCATCCTATCCAACTGCGTCCGTGATGACTTTTGCAATTTTTTGACAACTTCTTGACGATTTTTTCAACTTTTGCAAATTTGCACGAACAACTTGTAACAACTTCACCCGAACATCAAAAACATCCTCATAAGCATTGAACATCATTGTACATACTTCGAACAACCTCCTAAAAACTTTCCACTGCATCAACCTATCCATCTGAGTGTGTTGACAACAATGACAATACTGTCGTTGCACCTTGCTCAACAATCTCCCCCTTTGGAATTGTTGGCAACACATGCACAATTTCCTGTAACTCTTCTCCCCCTTTGACAAAAAGACCAAAGGGCTGCTGCAAACTCCCCCTGAGTCCATGCACAACATTCTCAGGCAAAAATTATTACACTTAGCAAAAATCACAAACATGAGCAAAAAGATAAACAAATACACAAATGCTCCCCCTAAGAATGTGGCCCCAATAGCTAGTCAATTCTTGGGAAGTGTGACCACTCCCAATTTCTTGTGAAGGTACTCAAAGACTTCCTTGGGCAATGGTTTGGTGAAGATATCCGCTACTTGCTCTATTTTTGGAACAAAATCCAACTTAACCTCACCTTCCGCAACTTTCTCCTTCAAAAAATGATATCGGATAGCAATATGTTTTGTGTGAGAATGCATAACCGGATTCTTTGAGATGTTAATGGCATTGGTGTTATCGCACTTAACTAAAATTGGCTCACTAAAATTAATACCAAGATCCTTTAGAGTTTATTTCATCCATAACACCTACGTACAACACGTTGTCGCTGCAATGTATTCTGCCTCTACTGTGGATAAGGAGACTGACTCTTGTTTCTTACTATGCCACGCGACCAACCTGTCTCCAAGATAGAATGCACCTCCACTGGCACTCTTCCTGTCATCTACACATCCTACCCAATCTACATCTGAATACGCAATAAGGGTGAAGTCCTTACCTTTTGGATACCATAACCCATACTCCATAGTACCCTTGAGGTACCGAAGAATCCTCTTCACTGTTGTCACATGAGTCTCCTTGGGACTAGCCTAAAATCATGCTACCATGCATACTACCTACAAAATATCTGGTCTAGTAGCTTTCAAGTACAATAAGCTCCCAATCATAGATCTATACATAGTTTGATCAACATGTGGAGATTTTTCATCCTTGCTCAACTTGCAACCTATCATCATGGGAGTGCTAACTGGCTTACAATCCTCCATTGTGAACTTTTTCAGCATCTCTTTCACATATTTAATTTGAGAAATAAATATGCCCTTATCCTTTTGATTAACTTGCAATCCGAGGAAATATGAAAGTTCACCAATCATTGACATTTCAAATTCTTTATGCATCTTATTTGTTAAATCTTTACACAATCCATCTTTGCTGCAGCCAAATATGATATCATCTACGTATACAACAAGAACAATATGATGACCATTTTCTATTTTGACATACAAATTACTATCCACCATACCTTTCTTGAACCCTTGCTGAGTAAGATAATTCTCTAGCCTTGCATACCATGCTCAGGGTGCCTATTTTAAGCCATATAACGCTTTCTTCAACTTGCAAACCAAGTTGGGATCATCACCAAGTTGGAAACCATATGGATGCTCAATATAAACCTCTTCTTCAAGTTTTCCATTCAAAAATGTTGATTTCACATCCATTTGATAAACTTTGAAATTCTTGTAAACTGCTAAAGCCAAAAATATTCTAATTGCCTCTAGTCTGGCCATAGGTGCAAAGGTTTCCTCAAAGTCAATACCTTCAACTTGTGCATAGCCTTTGCATACCAATATTGCTTTGTTCCTAACTACCTATCCGTCTTCATTCAATTTGTTTCAAAAGACCCATTTAGTACCGATTACATTTTTATTTGCGGGTCTTGGTACTAACTCCCAAGTCTTGTTTTTCTCGATCTGATCTAATTATTCATTTATTGCCTTTACCCAACTTTCATCTTTGCTTGCGTCAGCAACATTTTTGGGCTCAATGTTGGATAATAAAGAGTAGTTACTTACTAATCTTCTTCTTGTCTGAACACCAACTGTGGGGTCTCCAATTATTTTCTCTCTAGGATGATCTTTCTGCCAGCTACCTATTTTGAATTTCTTGTTTTCTTCCACTTCTGAATCATTGTTTGAATCCCTAAAGTCTATTTTTGATTTCTTTTCCGTTTCCTTTTCCTCATATCCTTCAATGACCTCTTCATAAATTGGGTAGTTCTCTTCATAGTGTAAGAATTCAGAACAATGATTATTATTCAGCTCTGCATTAAATAAGATTACAATGGAGAACCGCCGGAACGAACCAGCTACAATAAGCACTTTGTTATAACGAGATAACAAATGCAAGAGTAGGACAAATAATATGTTAGAAAACAGTAACAGTATAACAGTACGCTAACATCCCCCTTTATTACATTATTTGGGTAATGTAATAACTAATAGCTATACTGACACTAACATCCCCCCGTTACATTATTTTGCAATACAAAGTGAGTCGTGAAACAATTCAAATTTGACACGTCCAAGTGCCTTAGTGAAAATGTCTCGCAACTTGAGCATCCGTGGGAATGTGCTGAAGCTGAATTCGGTGCTTTGGAACTTCCTCTCGAATGAAATGACATTGTGTGTCAATGTGCTTTGTTTTTTTCATGATGGACTGGATTCTTGACGAGGTTCAGAACACCCTGATTGTCGCAAAACAAGTGTATTGGAGATTTTGATGGATGGCCCATACTTGTCAGAATGCGACGTAACCATATCACTTCGCACACAGCTTCACGTGCGGCGCGATATTCTCGCTCTCGTTGAAGAAATAGCAACCACCTGTTGCTTCTTGTCGTGCCAAGAGACAGGACCGGATCCCGGATGAAAAATGTATCCAGAAGTTGACTTGCGATCATCAAATGATCCGGCATAGTCGGAGTCCGTGTATCCTTGCAAGAAGAATTTGTTGTTCCTCTTGTATTCTAGGCCATATTCCATAGTACCACGGACATAGTGAAGAACACGTTTTGCTACTTTCCAATGAGTAGTCTTAGGCTCCTGCATGAACCTCGAAAGATAGTTTACAGCAAATACGAGATCTGGCCTAGTATTGGTCGGATATATGAGACTCCCAATCAACTCGTCGATAGAGAGTGCCATCTACCCGAGGTGAGTCATCATGTCGCGATAACTGAAGTCCATTCTCCATAGGAGTTGCCATTGGCTTGCAGTCAGTCATGCGATATTTATCGAGCAATGTCTTGGCATACTTTTTCTGAGACACTTTGATGGTGTGCTCCTTCTGGATGAATTCCAGACCAAGACAGTAATGGAGAAGTCCGAGATCTGTCATCTCAAAATATTTGCACAAGTTTCTTTTGACAGTAGAGATCATATCTTCTGAACTCCCTATAATGAGCAGATCATCCACATAGAGTACAAGCAACACTATCTCAGAACCCTGTTTCTTGAAATAGAGGTTTGCATCTGACGGACATCTCTTAAATCCATGCTGCATTAGGTGATTGTCCATTTTTATATACCAAGCTCGAGGAGCTTGTTTCAGACCATACAAGGATTTGACCAATTTGCAAACTTTCTGCTGTTGGCCTTCCACTTCAAATCCTTCAGGCTAAGTCATATAGACTTCTTCTTGGAGATCACCATTAAGAAAGGCACTTTTGACATCCATTTGGTGAACTTTCCACCCATATTGTGCTGCCATAGCACACATAACCCGAATTGTGGTCATCCGAGCAGTAGGTGCAAAAGTTTCTTCATAGTCGATGCCTTCCTTTTGAGCATAGCCCTTTGCAACAAGATGGGCCTTATGCTTATCAATTGTTCCATCTGCCTTGTACTTGACTTTGTATACCCATTTGCAGCCAATAGGTTTCTTTCCATGCGGCAGATCAACAAGCTTCCAAGTTTTATTCTTCATCAGAGACTCATACTCCGTATCCATAGCGGCCTTCCACTGAGGCTCACTAAGAGCATCTTGCACTGATGCAGGTTCAAGACTATCTATGGTAGACATGAATGCCCTGTCATCATCAATATCCATATCCTCAACTTCTCTACTTGGAGTCACAGAAAGTTCCTCAAAAGATTGACAAAGATCATCAACCTCACCAGTTTCTCTGGCTTCTCTTTCCTTTTGAGACATACTGCGTGTACGAGGTCTATCCAAATTCAAATTGGGAGGAGTGGATAAATTTGCATCTCTGATTGTATTTGTACACCATTTAGGATTCTCCTTCGGTGGTGGTGAAGAAGATGTAGAAGGACCTCTTGTCTGTGTTGACGAAGGAATCTCCTCTTCCTTAGGTTCCACAATATCCTCGGTGTACTGTAGATGTGCTCTGTGATGTGAAAGCTTCATCAAAGACAACATCTCTGCTGATATGAATTTTCTTGGTCAAAGGATCTATCAACCGATATCCTTTAGAGTGCTCAGAATATCCAAGAAAAATACATCTCAGTGTTTTCTCATCTAGCTTCTTCCTTTTCTCTTTCGGTATGTGCATGAAAGCTTGACACCCGAAAATACGTAGATGAGATATGGAGGGTTTTCGACCACTCCATGCTTCCCGTGGAGTCATTCCTTTTAGGGCCTTTGTGGGTGCCCTATTCAAAAGATACACCTGCAGTGGTGACAGACTTCCGCCCAATATTGTTGCCCAAGAGTAGCTCCTGTGAGCATACAATGAACCATTTCCATGATAGAACGGTTCCTTCTCTCAGCAACTCCATTTTGCTGAGGAGTATAGGCAGTTGTTAACCGTCTCTTGATCCCATGCTTATCTAGGAATGCAGAAAATTCATTAGAGGTAAACTCTCCCCCTCGATCTGAGCGGAGGGTTTTAATAGAAGCCCCTGACTCCTTCTCAACGGATTTCTTGAACTGTTGGAAGAATACGAAAGCTTCGGATTTCAGTTTGAGAAAGAAAACCCACATCTTTCGTGAGTAGTCATCTACGAATAACTCGAAAGTACCTCTTCCCTCCAACACCTGTTGGGTGTGAAAGGACCGCATAGATCGGTGAGAATTAGCTCCAGAGGTTTTCGTGCTCTTGTAGAGCTCTTCTCAAATGGTACTCTATGTCGCTTTCCGCCGCAGCGGTAGAGCACACCGGCAATGTGGCGTAAAGGGAAGGAAGACCCTTTACCATCTCATACTTGCCGAGCTCAAGTAAGTAGCTAGAACTAAGATGCCCATATCTCTTGTGCCATAGGGAATTTGCCTCCTTTGTAGAGACAAGTCATGGCAACATGTGGAGTAGAGATAGCATCTAGTGCGAATAAGCCATGCTTATATGAAGTCGTTGCAATCGCTTACCCTTCCCGGTAATTGTACAACACTTCTTTCCATTCTCAACACGAAAGTTGACAACCATATTTCTGTCCAGGATTTGTGTCACCGACAACAAATTGTTGGCCAATCCCCGAACATAGAGGACCTTGTCAATCCGACACTTGCCATCGGGAAGAGTGACTCGAAACCGTACCCTCTCCCCGAACCCCGTAGGTTTTATCATCGGCAATTGTGACAGGTTTGCCCTCTTTGGCCACAAATGATTCAAACCACGATCTGTCGCCAGTCATATGTTTACTAGCTCCAGAATCGACATACCAAATAGGATCCCTCTGAGTGGAATCTGTGGTAGTCATGAGCACCTTGTGTGCCCATTCAAAATCCGAGTCGATTCTTCAACAGCCAACATTCACCTGGGGTTGCTTGTTCTTATTTTGTGGTTTGTTTTGGCCTTTTTGCTTGTTCTTATGCCAACACCTGTTGGTGTCATGGTTGTCTTTCTCACAGATCTTGCACCACCTCTTCTTCTGTTGAGGTTGCTTGCCTTTTCCTTTCGTATCCTGTTGAGAATTTCCTCCTTTCTGAAAGTTGCCTCCTTTTTGCCCATTACCTTTCTTCCTAGAACCCTGCCTGTTGGTGTATAGGGCTGTATTGGAAGAATCATCCTTGTGAAGTTTAATTTTAATTTTTAATGTTATAGTGCAAAAATGAAATATGCAACATACAACAAAAAAAATGCCCACTAGAATAACCCACAAGGTGTCGGTCACAGCCGAAAATGCACCTTTTACAATGCCAAATTGCTATTTTTCATAAAAATTACTCTCAATCCCCCTTTTGATTTTTTGAAAAAAATCCTCCCTTAGCTTTCTTTAACAAAGCATTTTTATAATCATTATTTATTTAAAATTAAAATAAATAATTTCAATTTATATAGTTTTAAAAACTTTAGAAAAAATAAATTAAAATTAAATTTTAATTTATAAAGTTTAAAACTATATTAAAAAAAAAATTAAAATTAAAAATAATAATAATTAAAAAATTACTTTGAAAAAAAATATACCTGAGGGGAGTCGGCGGGATTTGAACCCTCGACCTGCAGGCTTCCTGAGCCTTAACCGCACGGCTCACGACCACGTGAGCCAGCGGGCTGATCCGGAAAAATCAGCAAGTCACCTCCCTTTTCAACACCCTCTGCAGCAGCCTCCGGCTCGGCTTCCTCTCTGCAAGTCGCAGCGAGAAATTTTTTTTTCGCCCGGGGGGCTTACGTCGAACCGCCCTCTTCCGCTCTCTGCCCGTTGTTTTTTTTTTTTTTTTTTTTTTTTTTAAATCGGGGCCAGCCCCGGCAGGCCTGCTCGCGCGCTCTGTCGCAGTACCCTGCGCGACGCGTGACGCTCGCGCATGTGGGCACGTCGCGGCCTGCGAAGCGCTGCGCTCTGTCGTGCGTGGGCGCGTCGTGGCCTACAGAGCGCGGGCTCGCGCTCGATCGTCGTGAACTGGACGCGCATTCGGCTCCTCCCCGCTCTGCGCGAGGTCCTGCACGTCTCTTTTTTTTTAACGCACGGACTGCGAAAAAAAAAAATGCGCCCGAATCAAAAACGCACTCTGCTCCTCACCTCGCCCCTGGCTCTGATTCCATGTAAGAATTTGAAACAATGATTATTATTCAGCTCTGCATTAAATAAGATTACAATGGAGAACCGTCGAAACGAACCAGCTACAATAAGCACTTTGTTATAACGAGATAAAAAATGCAAGAGTAGGACAAATAATATGTTAGCAAACAGTAACAGTATAACAAAGACGCTAACACATAGCTAATTACTCGTTCCCTTCCTTCATCAACTTTAACATCAACACTATCCACAATTTTCCTTAGGCTCTTTTTGTAGCATTTGTAAGCTTTGCTTTTTGATGAATAGCCAAGAAAAATACCTTCATCCGCTCTATCTTCAAACTTACCAAGGTTTTCTTCAGTTCTTTTGATGTAACACTTGCTCCCAAAAACTTTAAAGTATCTTGTTGTTGCCTTTTTGCCGAACCACAACTCATAAGGAGTTTTGCTTTCATGCATCCTCAACATGCACCTATTTTGGATGTATACCGTAGTATGGACTGCCTCTTTCCAAAATATGTCTACTACTTTGCTCTCAGTCAACATAGTCCGTGCCATTTCCTACACTGTCCTGTTCTTTATTTCTACCACACCATTCTGTTGAGGTGTCCTGGCTGCTGAAAACTGTCTCCTAATGCCATATTTTTCACAATACTATGTGAAATCCTCTGAAATGAACTCTCCTCCTCTGTCTGACCTTAAACATTTAATCCTTTTTCCTTTTTGATTCTCAACTTGGTTTTTGAAAACCTTGAACATCTCAAAATATTCTGATTTATGCTTCAAAAACAGTACCCATGTCATCCTGGAATAGTCATCTATACACAACATGAAATATTTGTCACCGTTTATGCTTTGCATTCTCATGGGTCCACATAAATCAGTATGTACTAGTTCCAAAGGTTTGCTTGTGTAGTACTCTTTTGTTTTAAATGAGACTCTAGTTTGCTTCCCCTTTTGACATGAAGCACAAATGCTATTTGATGGTTTGCCAATGGTGGGAATATCTCTCACTACTTTCTTTGAGCTGATTTTTACTAGATTGTCAAAACTGATATGACCGAGCCTCTTGTGCCACAACCAATTCTCTTCTTCCTATCCAATCAAGTAAGCTCCTTCTGAAGTCTCTGAGAGAGTGTACATGTTTCCAGATGTCCTTGATCCAGTTGCTATCAACTTCCCATTGTTTGCCTTTCTGACTTCACAACCTTACTTCTTAAAGATCACTTCATGACCTCTATCACAAATCTGACTTACGCTCAACAAGTTATGCTTCAGACCAACCACAAACAAGACTTCTTTTGACCTAATTTTTCTATCACTAATCTTAACTAAACCTCTGCCAACTATCTTAGCTCCATCATTGTTTCCAAACTTTACTGAACCACCTTCATATTGCTGCAACTTCTCAAATTTTTGTTTGTCACCTGTCATATGACTGGAGCATCCACTATCAAGTATCCATGGTGCGGATTTATTCTACACTTTAAATGTCATCTATACGATCAAGGATTCCTTTTCTTCCTTAGGTCACTCTTTTTCTTTCCACTTAGGTTTGATTACAATTTTGGGCTCTTGTTTTGGCTTTTCTTTTTTAGTAGCTTGTGCATGTTTTTCGAGAAATTTTCTATTTTGTCTTATTCCATTTGGCTGAAATTTTCTTCCCTAAAATTGATTTGATGCAAATGTACTTCGACAATTTCTTGCAATATGCCCAAAATTATGATAGTTATAACATTCTACTGCATAATCCATCAAAGGTGAAAAAACATTTCTATTGGTAAAATTCCTTGGTCCTACATTATACTTGCAATCTAAGATCTTATGTCCATAACCATTGCATTTAAAACAGTAACCAGAAAAGAGATGATTGAACCTGGGTGGTGGTCTTTGCCATGTTGTCGTAGGAGCCATAAATCTTCTTCTTCTTTGATGTGTGACATTGGTGAAGCCATCATTGTCAATTCTCCTTTCGTGCCTTGCATTATTGCTTTCCTTTGCATGATTCATTTTTGCTTGATCAACCTGTTTCTTCTCTTCATTCTTTGTGGATTCTTCATTTATGGCCTTTGATCCATTTGACGATTCTCCTTCATCAAAACCCAAACCAAATTTGATGTCTGTAGTCTTTTGGTTATTTATGATCTTATCTAGCTTCATAGAACTTTCTTCACGTTTGTGATAACAACTAATTTTTTGATTCATCTCTTCTAGTTGCATTCTTAAACCAACAATCTCTTCTTCTAGCTTGCTGCAATAATCTATTTTCATGGTTATTTGCACTTCGAGATCTTCGAAGATTTTCTTGGATTCTTCTATCTCGTACTTTCAAATTTGTTATGATTTCATTTGCATCCTCAAGCTTTCTTGAAATTTTCTTATTCTTTTTTCTTTCTATCTTCAATTCATCTAGAGCTGCAATTAGTTCCTCTTCCAAATTCACTTCTGCATCAATTTCTTCTTCATCACATTCCTGTTCTTTTTCTGGTTTTTCTTCTTTGAGTGCCATGAAAAGAGCTTCACCTATTTCCTTTTTAGAATCCTCACTGGAGCTATCTTCTGATGAACTGACATTCTTGGAGATGAAACTTTTCTTCTTGAAGTTGCCTTTTCTAAAATTTGTTTTTTTCTTCCAGTCACTTCTTTCTTCGTGCGATCCTTCATCACTTTTGTTCTTCTCATTAAGTGGACATTTAGCTGCAAAATGCCCAATGCCTCCATAGTTGAAACATTTAAACGGTAACTTTCCTCTGTATTTTCCTTTTCCCCTTTTTAGTTTTCGAACAAAGTTTGCTTCCATTTCATCTGATGTCTCTTCTTCCTCGGATTCTTGTTTTGCTTTCATATTTTTATGGGCTTTAAAAGTAGCTTCTCTAGTCTGTGGGTTTAGATTTTCCTATTCTCATCTCATATGCAGTCAAAGAACCATGCATCTCATCCATACTAAAAGAATTTAGATCTTTAGCTTCTTCTATAGCTAAAACTTTAGAATCAAATCTTTGGGGAAGGGATCTTAATACCTTTTTCATGATGATAGAATATTTGATTTCCTCGTCGAGTCCTCTAATCGCATTAATGACTTCATTAACTCTCAGCATATATGCCTCTATATTCTCATCGTCATTCATCTTTAATACTTCGAACTGAGCTCGATGTGTTTGTAACTTGGCCTCCTTGATCTTAACGTCTCCTTCATGAATGCTCTTCAGTTTGTCCCATATTTCCTTTATCGTTTTACAACCCATAATATTTACCAGTTCGTTGTCCACTAATCCACACATGATAGCATTCTTTGCTTTTGAGTCATTCTCAAATAGTTTCTTACCGACAACATCGGTTGGAGAAGTGGTGGGTATTGTGTATCCACTATCTACTGAATCCCAAATGTCGTATCCCAAAGCACAAAGATATGTCTGCATCTTGAGTCTCCAAAATGCGTAATTAGTTCCATCAAACAATGGTGCTTTGTTTGATGAGAAGCCTTCACCACCTGCCATTGTGTCACTTCCAAGATCACCCTAGCCGGTTAAGCCTATTCAGGAACCTCGCTCTGATACCAATTGTTAGTCTCACAATGACACTGAGAGGGGGGGTGAATCAGTGTAGCTCTTTAAAACTTAAATCTTCAACACTCAAAGCCAAAACAATGAAAACATAAAACCAAATAAAGCAAGTATAACAAGAGAACATCACACAACACAAGATGTACCGAGGTTCACCGATTTGGCTACATCCCCAAAAATTACTGTTTGGACTCCCATCCAAATCTAGCCTTTGCAAAGCACCAACTTTACAATCAAT
Source organism: Wollemia nobilis (assembly GCA_028583015.1). Taxonomy (NCBI): domain Eukaryota; kingdom Viridiplantae; phylum Streptophyta; class Pinopsida; order Araucariales; family Araucariaceae; genus Wollemia; species Wollemia nobilis. The sequence goes on along the minus strand of JAQPPZ010003286.1, from coordinate 2,612,814 downwards.
TTACCAACACCCACTAGAAGGAGCACCAACCCCTGATTTATCTGCACCAACATAAAGGAGCACCAACCCCTCTACCAAGCACCCACTTGATTTTGATATTGATAATAAAATGACATATATGAATGTCTTCACTAAAACCAGAACCCTCTATGGTATGTAAGCTCAAAATCTAAAACTTTCTATTTCACCCAGTATAACATCCCTCTCTCTGCATTACTCAGAATTTGAATCTTCTCTTCTCACAAAAAAACTGATTGTTCTCTTAGCTCGTTCTGCCAATTGCTAAACGCTTTCTGGGTATTGTGCAGCACTTTGTCTGCGAACTCCTCTCAAAATTTCAGCCAAAATGGATATCATATGAGAAATTTATGCCCAAAATACTGAAGTGACGTTTTTCACCACTCTCCAAAAATCATGGATTTTCACTCTTTATTTTTCTCCACACACACTTCTCTCTTCACAAAATAAAGTCCCCACTTTTCAATAAAATCCCTTGTCACTTAAAAAGCACACACTTGCATTCTTTTTCCCTTTTCAATTTTAAAAATATTTTCTTTAATGAAGCTTCTTAAAACAATATAACTTCCTTTTTTTTATTTTGAGAAGGCATTTCGTCAAACACGTCACATGCAAAGAATTGACACCTTACTCGTTCTCTTACTTCGGAGCCACGTGACACCTCAAACCAAAAATGAAATATGCTCTATTTGATGCCTTGAAGGTGTAACAACACTGAAACCAAAACTCTGGCGACTCTGCAAGGTCGAAATGGCCAACTAAAGGATTTTGCACAAGTGGAACAAATTGACATAAAAGTGACCTGTACCATTTTTGCAACAATCATAACTCTCACCTCGTAACTCTTTTTTCTCTAAAATTTGAAACATAGAATATCTGCAATGTTGACTACATCCAGTACGAATATCACTACATAACTCCTTACGGTTCACCTGTACCACCTCCACGAAAACTGCTACTGACACACTTTTTCCAAAAAGAGCATTTTTGTGACAGTCTTGCAACGCTTGTAACATTCGCCTCGTTTCTCCATTTTTGTGGAAATTTGGAAAACATGTTCTTGAAGATAATAACCACCTCCAGTTCAAATTTTGCTATCAAATTCTTCTTGGTTTTCTCATAGTGCTTCTGACAAAACTGCCCTTTTTTGGCCTGTACAACCACTTGCCAAATCATCCGCCAAGATACCAAAAACGTCACCGATCAATCCAAACACTGTGCTGACACCTCCAACGCTATTCTGGAATATTTCCTAACATGCTGGCATGTTCCAAACTGATCCATCCTGTCCAACTACGCCCGTGATGACTTTTGCAATTTTTTGACAACTTCCTGACGATTTTTTCAACTTTTGCAAATTTGCACGAACAACCTGTAACAACTTCACCCGAACATCAAAAACATCCTCATAAGCATTGAACATCACTGTACATACTCCGAAAAACCTCTGAAAAACTATCCACTGCATCAACCTATCCATCTGAGTGTGTTGACAACAATGACAATATTGTCGCTGCACCTTGCTCAACAATCTCCCCCTTTGGAATTGTTGGCAACACACGCACAATTTCTTGTAACTCTTCTCCCCCTTTGACAACAAGACCAAAGGGCTGCTGCAAACTCCCCCTGAGTCCATGCACAACATTCTCAGGAAAAAATTATTACACTTAGCAAAAATCACAAACATGAGCAAAAAGATAAACAAATACACAAATGCTCCCCCTAAGAATGTGGCCCCAATAGCTAGTCAATTCTTGGGAAGTGTGACCACTCCCAATTTCTTGTGAAGGTACTCAAAGACTTCCTTGGGCAATGGTTTGGTGAAGATATCTACTACTTGCTCTATTTTTGGAACAAAATCCAACTTAACCTCACCTTCCGCAACTTTCTCCTTCAAAAAATGATATCGGATAGCAATATGTTTTGTGCGAGAATGCATAACCGGATTCTTTGAGATGTTAATGGCACTGGTGTTATCACACTTAACTAAAATCGGCTCACTAAAATTAATGCCAAGATCCTTCAGAGTTTGTTTCATCCATAACACCTGCGTACAACACGTTGTCGCTGCAATGTATTCTGCCTCTATTGTGGATAAGGAGACTGACTCCTGTTTCTTACTGTGCCACGCGACCAACCTGTCTCCAAGATAGAATGCACCTCCACTGGTACTCTTCCTGTCATCTACACATCCTACCCAATATGCATCTAAATATGCAATAAGGGTGAAGTCCTTACCTTTCGGATACCATAACCCATACTCCATAGTACCCTTGAGGTACCGAAGAATCCTCTTCACTGCTGTCACATGAGTCTCCTTGGGACTAGCCTAAAATCATGCTACCATGCATACTACCTACAAAATATCTGGTCTGGTAGCTGTCAAGTACAGTAAGCTCCCAATCATAGATCTATACATAGTTTGATCAACATGTGGAGATTTTTCATCCTTGCTCAACTTGCAACCTATCGTCATGGGAGTGCTAACTGGCTTACAATCCTCCATTGTGAACTTTTTCAGCATCTCTTTCACATATTTAATTTGAGAAATAAATATGCCCTTCTCCTTTTGATTAACTTGCAATCCGAGGAAATACGAAAGTTCACCAATCATTGACATTTCAAATTCTTTCTGCATCTTATTTGCTAAATCTTTACACAACTCATCTTTGTTGCCAAATATGATATCATCTACGTATACAACAAGAACAATATGATGACCATTTTTTATTTTGACATACAAATTACTATCCACCATACCTTTCTTGAACCCTTGCTGAGTAAGATAATTGTCTAGCCTTGCATACCATGCTCGGGGTGCCTATTTTAAGCCATATAACGCTTTCTTCAACTTGCAAACCAAGTTGGGATCATCACCAAGCTGGAAACCATCTGGCTGCTCAATATAAACCTCTTCTTCAAGTTTCCCATTCAAAAATGTTGATTTCACATCCATTTGATAAACTTTGAAATTCTTGTAAACTACTAAAGCCAGAAATATTCTAATTGCCTCTAGTCTAGCCACAGGTGCAAAGGTTTCCTCAAAGTCAATACCTTCAACTTGTGCATAGCCTTTGCATACCAATCTTGCTTTGTTCCTGACTACCTATCCGTCTTCATTCAATTTGTTCCGAAAGACCCATTTAGTATCGATTACATTTTTATTTGCGGGTCTTGGTACTAACTCCCAAGTCTTGTTTTTCTCGATCTGATCTAATTCTTCATTTATTGCCTTTACCCAACTTTCATCTTTGCTTGCATCAACAACATTTTTGGGCTCAATGTTGGATAATAAAGAGTAGTTACTTACTAATCTTCTTCTTGTCTGAACACCAACTGTGGGGTCTCCAATTATTTTCTCTCTAGGATGATCTTTCTACTAGTTGCCTATTTTGAATTTCTTGTTTTCTTCCACTTCTGAATCACTGTTTGAATCCTCTGAGTCAATTTTTGGTTTCTTTTCCATTTCCTTTTCCTCATCTCCTTCAATGACCTCTTCATAAATTGGGTAGTTCTCTTCATAGCTAATTACTCGTTCCCTTCCTTCATCAACTTTAACATCGACACTATCCACAATTTTCCTTAGCCTCTTGTTGTAGCATTTGTAAGCTTTGCTTTTTGATGAATAGCCAAGAAAAATACCTTCATCCGCTCTATCTTCAAACTTACCAAGGTTTTCTTCAGTTCTTTTGATGTAACACTTGTTGCCAAAAACTTTAAAGTATCTTGTTGTTGCCTTTTTACCGAACCACAACTCATAAGGAGTTTTGCTTTCATGCGTCCTCAACATGCACCTATTTTGGATGTATACCATAGTATGGACTACCTCTTTCCAAAATATATCTGCTACTTTGCTCTCAGTCAACATAGTCCGTGCCATTTCTTGCATTGTCTTGTTCTTTCTTTCTACCACACCATTCTGTTGAGGTGTCCTGGTTGCTGAAAATTGTCTCCTAATGCCATATTTTTCACAATACTCTGTGAAATCCTCTGAAATGAACTCTCCTCCTCTGTCTGACCTTAAACATTTAATCATTTTTCTTGTTTGATTCTCAACTTGGTTTTTGAAAACCTTGAACATCTCAAAATCTTCTGATTTATGCTTCAAAAATAGTACCCATGTCATCCTGGAATAGTCATCTATACACAACATGAAATATTTGTCACCGTTTATGCTTTGCATTCTCATGGGTCCACATAAATCAGTATGTACTAGTTCCAAAGGTTTGCTTGTGTAGTACTCTTTTGTTTTAAATGAGACTCTAGTTTGCTTCCCCTTTTGACATGAAGCACAAATGCTATTTGATGGTTTGCCAATGGTGGGAATATCTCTCACTACTTTCTTTGAGCTGATTTTTACTAGATTGTCAAAACTGATATGATCGAGCCTCTTGTGCCACAACCAATTCTCTTCTTCCTGTCCAATCAAGCAAGCTCCTTCTGAAGTCTCTGAGAGAGTGTACATTTTGCCAGATGTCCTTGATCCAGTTGCTATCAACTTCCCATTGTTTACCTTTCTGACTTCACAACCTTGCTTCTTAAAGATCACTTCATGACCTCTATCACAAATCTGACTTACGCTCAACAAGTTATGCTTCAGACCAACCACAAACAAGACTTCTTTTGACCTAATTTTTCTCATCACTAATCTTAACTGAACCTCTCCCAACTATCTTAGCTCCATCATTGTTTCCAAACTTTACTGAACCACCTTCATATTGCTGCAACTTCTCAAATTTTTGTTTGTCACCTGTCATATGACTGGAGCATCCACTATCAAGTATCCATGGTGCAGATTTATTCTGCGCTTTAAATGTCGTCTGTACGATCAAGGATTCCTTTTCTTCCTTAGGTCACTCTTTTTCTTTCCACTCAGGTTTGATTACAATTTTGGGCTCTTGTTTTGGCTTTTCTTTTTCAATAGCTTGTGCATGTTTTTCGAGAAATTTTCTATTTTGTCTTATTCCATTTGGCTGAAATTTTCTTCCCTAAAATTGATTTGATGCAAATGTACTTCGACAATTTCTTGCAATATGCCCAAAATTATGATAGTTATAACATTCTACTGCATAATCCATCAAAGGTGAAAAAGCATTTCTATTGGTAAAATTCCTTGGTCCTACATTATACTTGCAATCTGAGATCTTATGTCCATAACCATTGCATTTAAAATAGTAACCAAAAAAGAGATGATTGAACCTAGGTGGTGGTCTTTGCCATGTTGTCGTAGGAGCCATAAATCTTCTTCTTCTTTGATGTGTGACATTGGTGAAGCCATCATTGTCAATTCTCCTTTCGTGCCTTGCATTATTGCTTTCCTTTGCATGATTCATTTTTGCTTGATCAACCTGTTTCTTCTCTTCATTCTTTGTGGATTCTTCATTTATGGCCTTTGATCCATTTGACGATTCTCCTTCATCAAAACCCAAACCAAATTTGATGCCTGTAGTCTTTTGGTTATTTATGATCTTATCCAGCTTCATAGAACTTTCTTCACGTTTGTGATAACAACTAATTTTTTGATTCATCTCTTCTAGTTGCATTCTTAAACCAACAATCTCTTCTTCTAGCTTGCTGCAATAATCTATTTTCATGGTTATTTGCACTTCGAGATCTTCGAAGATTTTCTTGGATTCTTCTATCTGTACTTTCAAATTTGTTATGATTTCATTTGCATCCTCAAGCTTTCTTGAAATTTTCTTATTCTTTTTCTTTCTATCTTCAATTCATCTAGAGCTGCAATTAGTTCCTCTTCCAAATTCACTTCTACGTCAATTTCTTCTTCATCACATTCCTGTTCTTTTTCTGGTTTTTCTTCTTTGAGTGCCATGAAAAGAGCTTCACCTATTTCCTTTTCAGAATCCTCACCGGAGCTATCTTCTGATGAACTGACATTCTTGGAGATGAAACTTTTCTTCTTGAAGTTGCCTTTTCTAAAATTTATTTTTTTCTTCCAGTCACTTCTTTCTTCGTGTGATCCTTCATCACTTCTGTTCTTCTCATTAAGTGGACATTTAGCTGCAAAATGCCCAATGCCTCCACAATTGAAACATTTAAATGGTAACTTTCCTCTGTATTTTCCTTTTCCCCTTTTTAGTTTTCGAACAAAGTTTGCTTCCATTTCATCTGATGTCTCTTCTTCCTCGGATTCTTGTTTTGCTTTCATATTTTTATGGGCTTTAAAAGTAGCTTCTCTGTCTGTGGGTTTAGATTTTCCTATTCTCATCTCATATGCAGTCAAAGAACCATGCATCTCATCCATACTAAAAGAATTTAGATCTTTAGCTTCTTCTATAGCTGAAACTTTAGAATCAAATCTTTGGGGAAGGGATCTTAATACCTTTTTCACGATGACAGAATCTTTGATTTCCTCGTCGAGTCCCTCTAATCGCATTAATGACTTCATTAACTCTCAAGCATATATGCCTCTATATTCTCATCATCATTCATATTTAATACTTCGAACTGAGCTCGATGTGTTTGTAACTTGGCCTCCTTGATCTTAACGTCTCCTTCATGAATGCTCTTCAGTTTGTCCCATATTTCCTTTGCCATTTTACAACCCATAATCTTTACCAGTTTGTTGTCCACTAATCCACACATGATAGCATTCTTTGCTTTTGAGTCATTCTCAAATAGTTTCTTATCGGCAGCATCGGTTGGAGAAGTGGTGGGTATTGTGTATCCACTATCTACTAAATCCCAAATGTCGTATCCCAAAGCACAAAGATATGTCTACATCCTGAGTCTCCAAAATGCGTAATTAGTTTCATCAAACAATGGTGCTTTGTTTGATGAGAAGCCTTCACCACCTGCCATTGTGTCACTTCCAAGATCACCCTAGCCGGTTAAGCTCTATTCAGGAACCTCACTCGATACCAATTGTTAGTCTCACAATGACACTGAGAGGGGGGTGAATCAGTGTAGCTCTTTAAAACTTAAATCTTCAACACTCAAAGCCAAAATAATGAAAACATAAAACCAAATAAAGCAAGTATAACAAGAGAACATCACACAACACAAGATGTACCGAGGTTCACCGATTTGGCTACATCCCCAAAAATGACTGTTTGGACTCCCATCCAAATCCAGCCTTTGCAAAGCACCAACTTTACAATCAATTTACCAAGCACCCACTAGAAGGAGCACCAACCCCCGATTTATCTGCACCAACAGAAAGGAGCACCCAAAAAAAAACAACCCCCCCCCCCAAGCACCCACCTGATTTTGATATTGATAATAAAATGAAATATATGAATGTGTCCCCCCAAACCAGAACCCTCTATGGTCTGTAAGCCCAAAATCTAAAACTTTCTATTTCACCTAGTATAACATCCCTCTCTCTGCATTACTCGAATTTGAATCTTCTCTTCTCACAAAAAAAACTGATTGTTCTCTTAGCTCGTTCTGCCAATTGCTAAACGCTTTCTGGGTATTGTGCAACACTTTGTCTTTGAACTCCTCTCAAAATTTTAGCCAAAATGGATATCATATGAGAAAGTTATGCCCAAAATACTGAAGTGACGTTTTTCACCACTCTCCAAAAATCATGGATTTTCACTCTTTATTTTTCTCCACACACACTTCTCTCTTCACAAAATAAAGTCCCCACTTTTCAATAAAATCCCTTGTCACTTAAAAAGCACACACTTGCATTCTTTTTCCCTTTTCAATTTTTAAAAATATTTTCTTTAATGAAGCTTCTTAAAACAATATAACTTCCTTTTTTTATTTTGAGAAGGCATTTCGTCAAACACGTCACATGCAAAGAATTGACACCTTACTCGTTCTCTTACTTTGGAGCCACGTGACACCTCAAACCAAAAATGAAATATGCTCTATTTGATGCCTTGAAGGTGTAACAACACTGAAACCAAAACTCTGGTGACTCTGCAAGGTCAAAACGGCCAACTGAAGGATTTTGCACAAGTGGAACAAATTGACATAAAAGTGACCTGTACCGTTTTTGCAACAATCATAACTCTCACCTCGTAACTCTGTTTTCTCTAAAATTTGAAACGTAGAATCTCTACAATGCTGACTACATCTAGTCTGAATATCGCTACATAAATCCTTATGGTTCACCTGTACCACCTCCACAAAAACTGCTGCTGACACACTTTTTCCAAAAAGAGCATTTTTGTGACAGTCTTGCAACGCTTGTAACATTCGCCTCGTTTCTCCATTTTGGTGGAAATTTGGAAAACATGTTCTTGAAGATAACGACCACCTCTAGTTCAAATTTTTCTATCAAATTCTTCTCGGTTTGCTCACAGTGCTTCTGACAAAACTACCCTTTTTGGCCTGTACAACCACTTGCCAAATCATCCGCCAAGATACCGAAAACATCACCGATCAATCCAAACACTGTGTTGACACCTCCAACGCTGTTCTGGACTATTTCCTGACATGCTGGCATGTTCCAAACTGATCCATCCTGTCCAACTGCTCCCGTGATGACTTTTGCAATTTTTTGACAACTTCTTGACGATTTTTTCAACTTTTGCAAATTTGCACGAACAACCTGTAACAACTTCACCCGAACATCAAAAACATCCTCATAAGCATTGAAAATCACTGTACATACTCTGAAAAACCTCCGAACAACTGTCCACTGCATCAACCTGTCCATCTGAGTGTGTTGACAACAATGACAATACTGTCGCTACACCTTGCTCAACAACACATCCATATCCATGTATAGGATAATTTTTGCTATCTAAAATTCTTAGTGTGTAACCATTAGTAATTTCAAGACAGTTGAACCATTGTATATTTCCAGTCATGTGATGACTAGCTCCTTATTCAATGTACCATGTATTCTTCTGCTTTGTTGAATTTTCTATGCTAGGATTATTTTTGCATTTGTGGCATGATGTAGTATGTGTGCCTTGCTCTTGTTTCTTTGTGTAAAAATATATTTTTATTTCCATTGTAGTATAATAGAACCTTTGTTGTAGTCTACCTTATGAATTTTCTAGTTAAAGTATGTGAATTTAATTTGATAAAACCCTTTATAGATCTTTAGGTTTTGTAGGCTTCCTCATGTCTCCCTAGTGGTTAGAGCTTTAGGTTTTATAGAAACCTTATGACTCCCAAATGAATTGGGTACTTGATAAACTTTGATGAATGATATCATTATCAAGTTTTGTATAATATCTTATGTCTCCCTAGTGATTTTGGATATGTTATATAAGTGATAAGTGCATTTTGAAATAGTAGTTAAATTTTGGTTGATTTTGTAATGTTTTGTAAATACCAAAATCAATTTTTATTACTCCTTATTTCTCCTATTGAACTAAGCACTTTCTAATTTGATGAGGTTCTAATGGTTGGATTTATTTTATCCCTTTAATGTGATTTTGAGACAAGTATACCAATTAATTTTCAACCCTTGATATTCCTTAATGAACCTCCTTTTATATCCTTTGATATTTGATATTTAATGTTTCTAAATTCCAATAATCTAATTTGTTGTAGTATTCCTTATAACCCCCCAATTTGGAATTTTAGAAAATAATAATATTTGCACATTCTCTCTTACTTGCATGACACTTGTGCACATTCTCTCAATACACAATTTCACTCTTACTTACATGACACTTGTGCATTTCTTGCACATTGCTTTCTTACATTACACTTGTGCATTTCCTACACATTGAAACCTAACCTACCAACTCATCCAATACTTAATTTGGAAGTAGAGAGTATTGATAGATGGAGTCAAGTCATCAATGTTGGAGAATATTACATTATTTGGTACATGTAAATGTACCCCCATGGTACCTTTATGGTACAAATGTAAATATGTAATAGATTAGGGTTTGTGTATTTAGTTTAGATGAATGATTTATATTTTCCCTTTCATGTAAGTTTCAATGTGTAGGAAATGCACAAGTGTAATGTAAGAAAGCAATGTGCAAGAAATGCACAAGTGTCATGTAAGTAAGAGTGAAATTGTGTATTGAGAGAATGTGCACAAGTGTCATGCATGTAAGTTTGCAAATATGTAATGTGAAGATGTGCGTAAGTGCCTTATATTAGGAGTGCATGTAGGAGAGTAAGAGTAATGTAGAAGTGTGCAAGTGTCATAGAGTCAAGTAAGCATTTAAGAATAAATTGAAGAGTCTAGAATACAAGTGGCAAAATGATAAGCCAAAGGTCATGGGAGTTATCATATGGATAACAATAGTCAAGTACATGAAGAGTCACATTCTATATATATTATGGAGATAAATATCCATACAATGTAAGGGAAAATAATTTGTAGCAATCATCACAAATAATAAAGCTTGTATATAGATTTTGAGCAATTCATATTGTAAGTTTTTTCATGCATGTACATGAATGATTTTGGTCATTTTACATTCATATTAGATATTATAAGTGAATGATATTTTGTTAGTATATTAGCCTATATATATATATATGATTGCTCACATATATAATTATATTCTTGATTATTGATATATCGAACTATAATATTATGGCTTCTTTATATTGGAACCTGTGATATTTTGAGATAGTGATGCTTAAAAGCCAATAATAAAATGGAATTATGATGTTGGGTACAGGAGAAACAAAAAGAAGGTAAAAAATATAATGTGGAAACCACCAGATGTGGATATGGTCACATTGAATATCGATGGTTGAAGAACAAGTGTATTGGAGATTTTGATGGAAGACCCATACTTTTCAGGATGCGATGCAACCATATCACTTCACACATAGCTTCACGTGCAGCACGAGTTTCTACCTCTGTTGATGAGATAGCAACCACCTGTTGCTTCTTGTTGTGCCAATAGACAAGACTAGATCTAAGATGAAACAAATATCCTGAAGTTGATTTACGATCATCATATGATCTAGCATAGTCGGAGTCCGTGTATCCCTATAAGAAGAATTTGTTGTTCTTCTTGTATTCTAGGACATATTCCATTGTGCCATGAACATAGTGAAGAACTCGCTTTGTTGCTCTCCAGTGTGTAGTCTTAGGTTCCTGCATGAACCTCAAAAGATAGTTGACAGCAAATACGATATATGGCCTAGTGTTGGTCAAATATATGATACTCTCAATCAACTGACAATAGAGAGTAGCATCTACCTGAGGTGATTTGTCATATCGCGATAACTAAAGTCCTATTTCCATTTGTGTTGCCATCGGCTTGTAGTCAGTCATGTGATATTTTTCTAGTAGTGTCTTGGCATATTTTTTTTGGGACACTTTGATGTAGTGCTCCTTCTGGTTCACTTCCAGATCAAGACAGTAATGGAGAAGTCCAAGATCTATCATTTCAAAAGATTTGCTCAAATCCTGTTTGACATTAGAGATCATTATTTCTGAACTCCCTATTATGAGTAGATCATCAACATAGAGTATAAGCAACACTATTTCAGAGCCTTGCTTATTGAAATAGAGGTTTACATCAGACGGACATCTCTTGAATTCATGTTGTAGTAGGTGATTATCCATTTTTATATACCAAGCCCGAGGGGCCTATTTCAAACCATATAAGGATTTTACCAATTTGCAAACTTTCTGTTGTTGGCCTTCCACTTCAAATCCTTCTTGTTGAGTCATATAAACTTCCTCTTGGATATCACCATTTAGAAAGGCACTCTTGACATCCATTTGGTGCACTTTCCACCCATATTGTGCTGCCATAGCACAAAGAACTCGAATGGTTGTCATCCAAGCAGTAGGTGCAAAAGTTTCCTCATAGTCAATACCTTCTCTTTGAGCATAGCCCTTTGCAACAAGTCGGGCCTTATGCTTATCTATTGTTCCATCTTCCTTGTACTTGATTTTTTACATCCATTTTCAGCCTATGGGCTTCTTTTCGTATGGCAGATCCACAAGCCTTCAAGTTTTATTTTTCATCAGAGACTTGTACTCTGCATCCATAACGACCTTCCACTGAAGCTCACCAAGGGAATCTTGCACTGACACAGGTTCAAGTTCATCTATTGAGGACATAAACACCCTATCATCATCAATATCCATATCTTCTGTATCTCTCACTGGATCTACAAAAAGTTCCTCAAAATATTGACACAAATCATCAACCCTAGTAATCTCTGTTGTAGCTTTCTCTTGTCGAGCCATGCTGTGAGTACGAGGCCTATCCAATGTCAAATCCGATGGAGTGGATAGCTTAGAGTCTCTAATTGTACTTGTATACCACTTTGGATTCTTCTTATGTGGTGATGAAGAAGATGAAGAAGGACCTCCAACCTTGGATGAAGGAGACTTCTCAACCTTAGTTTCCACAAGGTCTAGGTATACATCTTATGTGTTTTCTGATGTGAAAGCCTCATAAAAACTACATCTCTACTGATGTGAATCTTCTTGTTTAAGGGATCAATCAATTGATAACCCTTAGAGTGCTCATCATACCCAAGAAGAATGCACTTTAATGTTTTCTCATCTAGCTTCTTTCTCTTTTCTTTCAGCATGTGCATGAATGCTTTACAACCAAACATTTGCATATGAGAGATGGAGGGTTTTTTGCCACTCCATGCTTCCTATGGAGTCATTCCTTGTAGGTCCTTGGTGGGTGCCCTATTCAACATATATACTTTTGTGGTGATAGCTTCTACCCAATATTGTTGCCCAATTCTAGCTCCTGTGAGCATGCAATGAACCATTTCCATTATGGAACGGTTCCTCCTTTCAGCAACTCCATTTTGCTGAGGAATATAAGCAATAGTCAACTGTCGTGTGATCCCATTTTCAGTCAAGAATGCAAAAAATTCTTTATAGGTGAACTCCCCCCCTCGATCTGAGCGAAGGGTCTTTATAGAAGTCCCTGACTCCTTTTCAACAGATTTTTTGAATTGTTGAAAGAAGCCAAATGCTTTAGATTTCAGTTGAATAAAGAATACCCACATCTTTCATGATTAATCATCCATGAATAACTAAAAATACCTTTTACCCCCACAACTATTGGGTGTCAAAGGACCGCACAGATCGGTGTGAACCAACTCCAGAGGTTTCTTTGCTCTTGTAGAGCTCCTTTCAAATGGTACTCTATGTTGCTTTCTTACCAAGCAGTCAGAGCAAACTGGCAATGTGGTAGAAAGGGAAGGAAGACCCTTTACCATCTCATACTTACTTAACTCAAGTAAGTAACCAGAACTCATATGTCCATATATCTTATGCCATAGGGAAGTTGCCTCCTTTGTAGAGACATTCATGGCCACATCTGAAGTAGAGATAACATCTAGGGCAAATAAGCCATGCTTATATGAAGCAGTTACAATGTTCCTACCTCTCTTGGTAATAGAACAACACTTCTTGCCCCCCTCAACCCTAGAGTTTACAACCATATCCTTTTCTAGAATTTGTGTGACTGAAAACAAGTTGTTTTCCAATCCTGGAACATAGAGAACCTTCTCAATCTGGCACTTGCCATTAGGAAGAGTAACAAAAATTGTACCTTATTCTTGAACCTTGTAGGTTTTATCATCGACAATAGTGATAGGTTTTCCCTCTTTGGCCTCAAAAGACTCAAACCATGATTTGTCACCAATCATGTGCTTACTGGTTCCAAAATCAACATACCAAATAGGATCCGTATGCTTGGATATTGTGGTAGTCATGAGCACTTTATGTGCTCTCTCAGAATCTGTGTCAGATTCCTCAATAGCAACATTCACTTGCTATTGTTTGTTCTTTTGTGGTTTGTTTTGGCCTTTCTGTTTTTATTGTTTATTCTTATGTCAACATCTGTTTGTATCATGACCTTTGTCATAGATCTTGCAATATCTCTTTTTCTATTGAGGTTGTTGAGTTTGTTTCCCTTTTGAATCCTTTTGAGAACTTCCTTCCTTCTGAATATTATCCTTCTTCTTGTTCTACCCCTTCTTGTTGGTGTATAGGGTAGTGTTAGAAGAATCATCTCGCTGTAGTTGGCGTGCCTCCTCTTCTTGAAGTAAATTTACCAACTCAACAAAGGTAACTTGTCTCTGTGATACATGAAGTGAGGTGATCAATACTCTAAAAGAATCTGGTAGAGATCTCATTACCACTAAGGTAAGGAGCTTATCATCAACTGGTGCTACCAAGGAATTCAATTTTCCTTTCAACTCAGACACTTTACAAAGAAATTTTTCAACTGTCTCTCCCTGTTTCATGCTTAGAATGTGTAATTGAGACTGAAGAAATAGAATGGTGGAATCATTATTTCCTTCATATATATTTTTAAGGGCATCTCATTCCACTTTACTATTTTGACAGTCAGCAATATTAGGTTGAACTGCATCAAAAATAGCAAGAAAAATGAGCACTTTTGCTTTGCTATCTATCTTATCAAAGTCTTTCTGACCAGTAGTGAGAGTTGTGGCTCCAGCTGCAGATGAAGGTCTTTTTGTTGTTCCAGACACAACATACCAAAGATCATCCATCTCTAGGATAGCCTTCATTTTGTTTTTCCATGGTGTATAGTTTGGACCTTTAAACAACTGATGAGCATCAGTCATTAGTTTTGCAGACATTGTGAAGGTTCCTTATAACACCAAATGGTCCCCCCATCGATATACCTTAATGCCAGGCCGGTATACCATATAAAATACCCGCCCTTACATGAGGGAGACTATAGATATTTTGAAAAACTAGAAAAATTACCCGCCCTTACGTGAGGGATATTGTAGGTAATTTTAATGATTATATGATACGTGGTACTTAGGCGGTACTGAAAGGGAATCACCTCATTGATGACATCGACCTTAGAAAGCCTTCAATCCGCATGTGTGGGGCGTAACTTCCCCTATACACTTTGGATATCCAAACTTTCGTCTGGATTTAAGCCTAAACACGAGAGTGATTGGGGTAGTGGATGGAGTAAAAAATAGCAAAATGGTAAACTTATCTCTCCCCGACGATTAATAGAGAACAAGCTAAGACGTCATTTTTGGTAGCTATATTAGGCAACAGATATAGTAGCGCAATCATGACAGCTTTACCTATAACTGCTGGCCAGAGGTATCACAAATACCGAATGTTGCAGTGCAATAAATTACACGGATGGGTTTTAATTATTTCGGGGAATTAGGGAATGAAGTTGATTTTAAATTTTAATTATGTAGTGCAAAGCAAGTAAAAATGCAACATACAACATAAAAGTGCCCACAGAAATAAACCACTAGGTGTCGGGCGCAGCCGAAAATGCACCTTTACAATAATGCCAAAATTTGCTTTTTCTCAAAAAATTACTCTCTTTCCCCCCTTGATTTTTTGAAAAAAAATACCCCCCTTTTAAAAATTCTTCTTATAAAGCATTTTTAAACATTTTTTTTTTTTTATATCTAAAGTTAAAAAAAAAATTACTATCCCATATAGTAAAAATTATATTATTAAAAAAAAAAAATTAAACTATAAAATAAATAATATAAAATATTAATTTTTAACTTTAGAAAAAAAATATTAAAAAATAACTTAAAAAAAAATGTTTTACCTTTGCTTTGGGGGGGTCGACGAGATTCGAACCCGCGACCTCAGGCTCCCGGAGCCTTAACCACTCGGCTCACCGCCAGGTGAGCCAATGGGCTGATTTGTAATAGATCAGGCTTTGCTCTTATTTCAAGAGCCTCCATGAGCCAAAAGGCCCTCGCAGCGGCACTCCCTCCTCAGCCACCGCTCGGGCGGAGCACGGGCGGCGCATGGGTGGCGACGGGGTGGCTGGCTCACAGACAACCAAAACTACCACCAAAATCATTCTGCAAGGATCCTTTCAGATCGTTTTCTCCTTGTGTCACATTTTTGATGTCGGTGATGCAAAGAGTTGTAGGTGAAAAGCTTGGTTGATTTCTTCAATATCGAGGCAGATAAAAGGTTTATCCCACATTGATGGGATAGTAAGGCGTATAAGGTTTTAAAAGAACCTTTACTCCACAAAGTAGTATAGCCTTTCGGGGAGAGGCTCTCTCCCAAGAGGGTCATGGGTAAGCCTCGATGTTGGCTCCCATGACGTGTTGGTCGCCACGCTTAGCCCCTTTCGACTATATGGTCGATTGCTCCTTTGTTCTTTCGACCGTATGGTCGACGCTCCTTTGCTATGTCGACCGTATGGTCGATCGCTCCTTTAGTTGTTCGTCAATCACTTCTTTCGATCTAAAAACCAATTTTTTGAGAAATCCAATCAAACTTGATTAAAAAAAAAATCTCTAACTCGATTTCCAATCGAGATTTAAAAATCTTTGCTCATCTAGAGCTCCGCTACTATGAGATCACTTCGAGAGAAATGATAATGGCGGAGGTCAAGCTCTGATACCATGTGAAAAGCGGAACAACAATTCAATTATTTGATGATGTATAAATAATACATTAGGACTAGGATTAGTTTGGAGGTTGTGGAACCACCCGAGACCAATATAGGTGCAGTTGTAACAAAATAACAACTAGCCTAAATTAATCAATTCTAACAATATAAGATCGTTAGGATTGAATTAACTAATGAAAGAAATATTGAAATATATTCTAACAGATGGAGCATCTAAAGGAAATCCAAGACCATCAGGAGGAGGAGAAATAATTAGAAATAATAGAGGAGAGATTTTGTCTTGTTATGCTTTCAATAGTGGATTTAAGACAAATAATGAAGTTGAAGCTTGGGCAACTTTGGAAGGGTTAAAAATATGCAAAAAAATGAAATGGAATAGAGTATGGATAGAAGGTGATTCACTCATAGTAATAAATATAATTTTGAGGAAATCAAAGGCTCCATGGAACATACAAGAGATAATTGTGGAAATTCAAGATCTTGCTATATATTCTAAAGAAATCAGGTTTACACATACATTAAGAGAAGGAAACAAATGTGTAGATAGGCTAGCCAATATAGGGGTTTTAATTGAGGATCGTGAAGTTAAATTCTCTTTTACATGGTTAGAGGAAGTAGTAAGTTTAGCTAAAGCTAACAAGAAAATATTGATTGCTTGAATCAAATAATGATTAAGATTTACTTTAATGTTTTTCATTGGTAATATTTGCTTTATTTTATAACATTAGTGTGTTTTCATATAAATTATGTTGATTGCCTGAATCAAACAATGATTAAGATTTAATTTAATGTTTTTCATTGGTAATATTTGCTTTATTTTATAACATTAGTGTGTTTTCATATAAATTATTTAATACAATTTCTGTGGTTGCACTTATGCTTTAGGACAAAAAATAGCAATTTGAATCTGGTAAAGCAGACTATGATAGTGCTATGTTTTGGAAACTGGCAGATTTCCTCCATTTTTGTGTTGTTTTTGATGTTGGTGAAGCTGGTGAGTGTGGTCCTCTCTGGTGTGGACCAATAGTACCTCTAATGTGCAAGGTGGTCCGGTGGGTTTTTCTCCATGACTTTGGTTGGTCTTTGGGTTGATATAAAGCACTTCATGATGTGGAGGAAGGCTTTTTTGGATGGCCTCCTAGTCAACCAGTGGTGGAAATGGGTTGTGGACCTATGCAGTCTATGTGAGAGGCATTTTGATGGAACCTTTATTTATGGGTTTTTATGGTCTTGGGAGGGATACATTGGGCTTCCACGATGGCCACAAAGAAGGGGTTTCAGAGGTCACATCTTGGTAAGACAACCTTGGTCCTTTTCTTGTGTTGGGGGAGCTTTGGTGAGTCTTTCTTTATGTTTTTTCTTGTCTTATCAGGGGACATATTTCATGCTTTCACAATAGCTGCATTAGAGGGGTTTCAATGTTGGCTCCTTGGGCATGCCCTTGGGGTGTTGGGGGTCTTTTTTTCATCTAACAAAGATCCCATTCCTTTGAACCTTGTTCTCTACTGATTTGTGTGGTCTTGAGGGGACCTGGTGCTTCCATAATGGTTGTAGATGAGGGGTTCTGGTTTTGTCTTCATGATCAGGTGTTTGAAGGGACCCCGACAGGTGGTGGAGGTGTGTTTCTGGTTTATATATTTTTGGGGCATCCTTTACAACCAGCCCTTAGTTTCTTTTGTTTCCTTTTGGTTCGGCTTATTGGTGAAGGTTTCCCTAGGTGGGAAATCTCTTTTCAATTTTTTTTTTGGTGTAGTTTCACTAGTTCAACTTGCTGGTGAAGGTTTTCCTAGGTGGGAAACCTCTTCAATTTTTTGTAGAACAGGTGCAATTTATCTATTTCAAATTATTGGTGAAGGTTTCTTTGGGCAGGAAACATATTTTCAACTTTATTGGTGAAGGTTTCCCTAGGCAGGAGACCTCTTTTCAAATTTTTAAACTATAGGTGCATTTTCTTTGTTTTAGCATGTTGGTGAGGGTTTCCCTGGGTGAGAAACCTCTTTTCCAATTGTTTGGTTCTGGAAAGTGGAGTTTGTCTCCCTGCTTAGATGGTCCTATGGATATTTTCTTCTAGCTTTTTCTGTTCTTTGTTTGTCTCGAGGAGATAATTTCCTTTATTGTGTTTTTACTGTAAAAGGTTCACGTATCCTTTCAAAATCCCCTCTTTCAACCAATCAATATATATATATATATATATATCAACAAGAAAATATGTAGCAAATATAATTTCCAAGATCACTATCTGTCAAAATCTTGAAATTCAAGAGGTGAGGTGAGGGTTTGGAGGTCAATTTAAGTATGAAAAGCTTTGTTGCAGATTGTAAAGCTTTGAAATTTGATCGGATATAAAGCTTTGCATGATCAAGCCAATTCGAATGATCTCGATTTTGTGTAGATTGGATGAGTTTTGCATCGGATTTGAATTTATTTTTGGGATAAGTTTTACACTATATTTGAAGTTATTTTTGGAATAAATTTTATGCCTGATTTGAGTAAGTAAATTAGTTGTAGTTTAATTTTTTTTGAAGAAAATCTACAAAATTATTTGTTGATAGCAAGGAATCAAAATATTTGAAAAAAAAATGGAAATCCCTAGTTTTTTACCCCCTAAAACCCTAGCTACTTTAAGAATTGTTTTTGGGTTGAGGTCATGGAGTTGCCAATTTTCACTAGAAAAGATGATATTGATGTTCAAGAATGGTGGATGAAGTTTAGATCTCTATATTCTAGTGACCATTTTTTGCCATGCCAACTTTGCAAAATTTTAAAAGAGGAAGCACATGTTTGGTGGGAAATTTTAGCTAAGGAAGGAATTATATTTACACTTGGGATGAAATGGAGCATGCATTCTTGAGTCCATAGAACCCATATAAAAAGATATCTATTTTGAAGATCACCATTAAAGGATATGAGGAAGAAATAAAAAGGCTTCAAATGGAACTGAAATAAATGAATAAATAGGATATAATAGAAGGAAAAAATACAGATGACAATGTGTAAGTTCATGGTTGCATTCAGAAGGAAAAGCTTAAGAAGCAAGGATCCAAGGAGAAGCAAGAAGTAGTTATGGTAGGGGAACAAGTTGAAGAACCAACAAAAGACTCAAAAGTTGAATTTACAGTAGCAACAACAATAGAGTCCATGGAAGAAGCAACAACAAAGTCCAAGAAATTTCTATCAAAAGTACACAAGGATGTACCAAAATAAGGGCACAAAAGAGAAATTTATGAAGAATAATTTAAAATAAAGAAACAAATTGTTGAAGAATCAAAGGAAACAAAATGTTAGGTTAAGGTTTTAATATATTGGCACCCACACCACCTTGAGAAACAATAATATTGGAGGTATGGCTTAAGGCATCAATATTATGGATCTACATGGAGTCAAAAAGGCATCAAGTATGACAATTTTTGGGAGAAAATTCATAGTGATTCTAGATTTCAAAGGGGTGCAACAACATCA
Organism: Wollemia nobilis; assembly: GCA_028583015.1. Lineage (NCBI taxonomy): Eukaryota > Viridiplantae > Streptophyta > Pinopsida > Araucariales > Araucariaceae > Wollemia > Wollemia nobilis. Next base: position 2,593,057 of record JAQPPZ010003286.1, on the reverse strand, counting down.
AGAAATAACAAGACTAACCAATCAAAATATCATAGCAGAGCAACAAAAGCATGGAGTCAACAAAGCAGTTATGGATATTCAAGTGGCACAATGGCAACTTGGCATCATCAAAGACCACCACTAATCAAGATTTCACTTGGATGGATGGATGAACAAGATTGAAAAATGTCAAGAAGGATGCTAAATATTTGTATTTACAAAGAAAATTGAAGAAGACCCAGAAAATGAATATCAAGAATTCAAACTTTATATGGAAAGTGATGTAGGTATCTAGCTACAACATCTCAATTGAGATAAGAATTAAATGTGATTGTAAACTCTCAAGCTTTAAAAGAGAGAGTTGTGATTTTTCAAGGATGGTGGACCCAAGTACAACCTCTTTTTGTCAAGAAAAAAGACTAGGAAGGTTAATTACAAATAAAAAATAAAAAGTGATAATATTAGGGATTTGAATAAGGCCCTTGAAAAAGAGTTATAATTAATAGGTTATTATATTCTTAATTTTATCTTAATACAAGAAACAAAAATAAGTAGCAAGGATTGTAAGGATGCATTCAAAAAGATGTAGAAGATAAAGGATTGTCTAACAATTTCTATTATAGGAGCTTTAAAAGTTATTGCAACAATATGGGATAAATATGAATGGAATGGACAATTGCTACAAGAAAAAACTAATTGGGTTGTTGGATGTTTTTGCAAGAAAGCAAAAAATATCAAATTTGGGGTTATATATATATATATATATATATATATATATATATATATATATATATATATATATATATATATATGCTTCAACTATAGTTACTCCTCATGAAAGTTGTTGGAAGGACCTTAGTTTATTTATATAAAATTCAATGATGATTCATAATTATGATCTATGGATTCTTAGGGAAACTTCAACACATTTTAATATCCTTTGAAAAAAATGCGGTACTAGATGGTCTAAATCAATGGAGGATTTTATTTCTTTTGTCAATTCAATTGAGCTTTGGGATGCTATACCTTCAAGGTTTCACTATACATTGAATAATAAACACATTGGAAAAACTCATATAGTAAAAGGATTGGATAGATTTTTATTATGTAATACATGGTTGCAAATAGAGTATGCAATCTCTTTAGACATTTTATTGCAAGCAAGGATAAAATCACAAATCCATTCTCTTGAGATGTGATTTTTTCAACAATGGTATTCTAGAGCCATTTTGGTTCTTAGTCTATGTGACTTCAAGTCCTTAACTTATTCCATATGGTTATGTTATGATGAGATAAAGAAAGGTTTAAAGGATCATGAATGTGTAGGTGTGTTTGAAATATAAGATATATAAAGGGGCAAATCAAGATTTGGAATGTTGAATTTTTTGGTAATATATTTGAAGCAAAAGAGGAAATTAAATCCAAGCTTAAAAATTTACAAGAGATTGTAGGAATCAATGGAATGGACCAAAATAGTTATGTGCAAGAAAAATTATTACTTTCTAATTATCATAATGTATTGAAAAGGGAAGAGTCAAAATCTAGGGAGAGATGGCTTTAAGGAAGACGACAAAAGTACCATTTTTTTAATGTTACAAGAATAATAAATTTGTTTTTTCATTGAAAGAAAAACATCTCAACTCTAAATAGAAGAAATATTGAGGGAGAAGAAGAAATTTGGAAACAAGAAATTAATTATTTGAAAGATAGGAGGCTCAAGGTAAGTTTTTGCAAAATATTCTATTTATTATCACATATGAGCAAAATAAAATTTTGATAAGAAAGATCTCTATGAAGGAGTTGATGAACACAAGCTTCTACTGAGAGGGGGGGTGAAAAGTATAGTGCCCACTTTTTACTTTCTTTCAAACCAATATCGATTAATATCCTTAATTTCAATAACCAAATATAGCAGTGTGCATTAATAACTCAGATAGCAATAGTAAGCAAGAGCACAAGTCACCACACACAATTTGAGATGCTATATTTAAAGTGGTTCCCCCAATGTGGGGTACTCCACAAGATAATCTCCTTATAATATTTCACACAAAAATAAGGATTCTTATCTAATACAATGATTACTTTTATCTGCTCAAAGCTAGGCAATACACTAATCTGCTTAGGTAGGCAATCCACTTATCTGCTCAGCTAGGCAACACATTGATCTGATCAGGTAGGCAATTCACTGATCTACTCAGCTAGGCAACACACTGATCTACTTAGGTAGGCAATCCACTGATCTACTCAACTAGGCAACACATTGATCTACTTAGGTAGGCAATCCACTGATCTACTCAGCTAGGCAACACACTGATCTTCTTAGGTAGGCAATCCACTGATATGCTCAGCCAGGAAACACACTGATCTGCTCAACAAGCTCACACAAAACTTGTCCAAATAAGCTCAACAAGCTCACACAAAACTTGTCCAAATTTGCTCAACAAGCTCATATAGAACTTGTCCAAATCTGCTCAACAATCTCACACAAAACTTGTCCAAATCTGCTCAACAAGCTCACATAGAACTTGTCCAAACCTGCTCAACAAGTTCACATAGAACTTGTCCAAATCTACTCAACAAGCTCACACAGAACTTGTCCAAATATGCTCAACAAGCTCACATAGAACTTGTCCAAATCTGCTCAACAAGCTCACACATAACTTGTCCAAATCTACTCAACAAGCTCACACAGAACTTGTGTTAGAAATTTGAGGTATTTTACGTTGTCATTGATGTCACATGGATCATTGATGTCACATGGATCACATTGATTTTTTGTGGCAAAAGTATTTCATAAATAAGCATGTATGATATTTTGGAAAGCATGGATATATACAAAGTTTTTGTGAAAACCAAGGTAGGCAAAATAAAAGTTTTTATTTAAAACCATATATGGCAGATTTAAAATGGGTTTTTCTTAAAACCCAGGTTGGCTTTTCGTTTCATCGAAAAAGGTGCCCCGGTGATGGAGATATTTAATTTTAAATATTTAGTTTAAATTTTCATTATTTAAAATTTAAATTTTAATTTTAAAATTAAAATTAAAGTCATCGTCAATGTCATAAAAAACATGCACCATCAAAAGGAAATTAATAATTAAAGGTGCTGACGTTTGTGAAATTAAAGGAATGTTGCATATATATATGCAAAATCTTTCGATTCAAAATTCTAAGCATCGAACGAAGAGAACAAAAAGCAGAAGCCCCAAAATCCTTCAATGTGACAGCGTGGTCCAACGGTGAGCTTGGGAAGCATGGATTTTTTGGTTGCGATAGGGCATGCGTTCGATTCCCATCGGGTTTGATTTTCATAGAGGGTGGAAGAATAGCATTTGGTGCATGCTTTTGGCATGAGCAAGGGCAGCAAAATATAGGGAGCGTTTTTGCTCTCTGTCCTATATGAGCAGATAGCTCACGTCGTCTTTGGCGCCGCAGTTGTGGTGTTGAGTGGGCAGTGACGAGGGTTTGATTCCCTCTAAGAGGTAAGTAAATGTTTTATTGAATATTTTTTTTATTATCGCCTAATGTTGGAGGAATAAGGTGATGCTATGGGAATAATATTTGATAAAAATTTTATTTACTTGGAAGGCAAGATATAAGGGTTGAAATGCACTTTTAGAAAAAGAGAAATTTCTAGTGTTTTCCTCTTTTAGAAGTATACCATATTATATATCGTTGGAAATATTATTTCAAGGGTTATTTGATTAACTTGATTATATGGAGAAATAAGATGTATGTAAAGAGATATTTCTATTTTTGTTAAGGGATTCAAAGTGAAGGTTTTTTTGTTCTTTTTCAAAGTGTGTTGAGTGTGGCAGATTTTCAAAGGGGTTTCTTCATCTTCATAAAAGGTATGGGTACATTATCCTATTTATTGATTATGGTAGTTGATTTTTGAAATATCATTGGAGAGAAAAGTATTGATTGTGGTTTCCTTTTCGAAAGTGGTTGGTTGAATGCTTTAAGGTTTTCTAGTTTGAGAGTTGTGGTTAAACCTTGTTTTATAAGCATAGTTGTTGAAGCCCATTGGTTATGCAAAGAACTTGAAAAGAACATGAGTATCATTGTTATGTGAAGAAATTTTTATTCGAATTATTGTTGAAGCCCATTGGTTATGCAAATAACTTGAACTTGAGAAGAACATGAGTATCATTGTTATGTGAGATTTGTGGTTGAGCATTGTTGGAAACATTTGAGTTGGTTGATACATGCTTGGACTAGGATTTGTAAGAAAGAGTTGTTCCTTGTGGTAGTTTATTGAGAAGAGTTTTTTGCACCTAGTCAAGTGATTGTGTGAAGTGGTTGTTCAAGTTACATGAAACAAACTATTCTATATTATGGATTTAAGTTGAGATTGAGATTTAAGGATAGAACATATTGAGTCTCTAACAATTCTCTTTATGCTTCTATGAGATTGCCTTGAGTTGAGAAAGATATTGGATTTGAGTATAGAACATATTGAGTATCTAACAATTATATTTATGCTTCTATGAGATTGATTTGAGTTGAGATAATTGTGGATCATAGTTGACATCCTTTGAAGAGTGTATTACCATTTATTGTTTATTGTGTATTACCATGTATGAGCCTTGCCTTCATAATATTTGTGGATGAGATTTGAGTACTACTTGAGTATGATTGATTGAGCCTTTGAGAAGGATTTTGAGATAGATTTATGAACAGCTTTGTGGCTAGTTTTTGGGATAGATTTGGACAAGTTCTATGTGAGCTTGTTGAGCAAATTTGGACAAGTTCTGTGTGAGCTTTTTGAGCATATTTGGACAAGTTTTGTGTGAGCTTGTTGAGTATATTTGGACAAGTTCTGTGTGAGATTGTTGAGCAAATTTGGACAAGTTCTATATGAGCTTGTTGAGCAGATTTGGACAAGTTCTGTGTGAGCTTGTTGAGCAAGTTTGGACAAGTTCTATGTGAGCTTGTTGAGTAGATTTGGACAAGTTTTCTGTGAGCTTGTTGAGTAGATTTGGATAATTTCTATGTGAGCTTATTAAGAAAATTTGGACAAGTTTTGTGTGAGCTTTTTGAGCAGATAAGTGGAGTTCCTATCTAAGTAGATCAGTGGATTGCCTACCTGGTTAGATCAATGTGTTGCCTAGCTGAGTAGATCAGTGGATTGCCTACCTGAGAAGATAAGTGTGTTGCCTATTTGAGCAGATTAGTGGATTACCTACCTGAGTAGATCAGTGTGTTGCCTAGCTGAGCAGATCAGTGGATTGACTACCTGAGAAGATCAGTGTGTTGCCTAGCTAAGTAGATCATGAGTAGATCAGTGTATTGTCTACCTTTGAGCAGATCAAAGTAATCATTGTATTGGATAAGGATCCTTATTTTTATATGAAATATTATAAGGAGATTATCTTGTGGAGTACCCCACATTGGGAGAACCACGTTAAATATTGTGTCTCAATTGTGTGTGGTGATTTGTGCTCTTGCTTACTATTGCTATCTGAGTTACTAATGCACATTGCTATATTTTGTTATTGCAATTCAGGACATTAATTGATATTGGTTTGGAAAGAAAGTAAAAAGTGAGCGCTATATTGTTCACCCTCCCTCTCAGTATAAGCTTGTGTTCTTCAATTGGTATCAGAGTGAGTTCCTTCGAAAAGGCTAACAGCTTGAGGGCAGATTCTACAAGAACACATATGGCTTCATAGAATGGATCATCTACAAATAAGGCACCACTATTTGACGATAACAATTATGCTTTTTGGGAAGATACAATTAGCAAAGAGTGGATGGTTTCTGGAGTTTAGGCGGGAAAATTTTTGAGCAGGCGAGAGGCGATGTTCTAGGGTTTGTGGAGCGAAGGAAAATCCAGGGCATCAGGTGGGTTGCCGTAGTGTTTTTCTGGTTACTGTGGATCTGAAGGAAAGTCTGCTGCCCCAGGAGGGCCCAATGGGGACTCCTCCGGATCCTCTCTCTGGGAGAAAGAGCTCTTACGCTGAATTGCTAAAAGAAAATTCTTCGTCTTCTAATGACGAAGCTCAGAGAAATACTCTTCATACGCTCTTCAAGAACGCTGGAAAGAGCTCAACAACACATCGAGTTAATGGATGCCTTCCGCAATCCGCCTCAAGACCCAAGATTGTCATCGAGCCAAAGATGGTCGAAGACACAATCATATACAGAGCCAACCATGATCTGATCTGTAAATTCATGGGTATTCGCCCTACCCTGAATTTCTTGCATACCTGGGTCAGACAAAACTGGGAGCCTCATGGTGAGTACTCCTTATGGTTTATTAGCAATGGGTATTTCATTGTTAGTTTTTCTTCTCTAGCCGATAGAAACAGGGCTTTTGAATCAGAAAAGAGGAACCACGGTCCGACAGGGTTATTTGTTCAACCCTGGAGAGTGGGTTTCGATCCTCGTATTGAACCCACGGCTGTCCCGGTTTGGATCCGGTTGTATGCTCTTCCAATGGAGTTTTGGGGTGAGCAGGTTCTGGAAATGATCGGTAACTCCCTCGGTAGACATCTGGGCGTCTCCAAAGACACCATAGAAGGAAACACAGCTATTTTTGCAAGAATTTGTGTGGAAATGGATATTAGCCAGCCTCTACCGACAGAGGTGGAACTTGAACTGGCAGGACTATCTTGGATCCAACAGCTAGATTATGAGGCTCTGCCCTTCAGATGCAGAGTTTGCCACAAACATGGGCATTTGGCCCGGTTTTGTCCAAATATTTTGAACACAAAAATGGAGGCCCCGCTTGGAATGCCAAATCGCCCCAGGGAGGGTAAGTCTACTCTTACCAAAGAACCAACCAATACTCCTCAGGGTAATGATGTTCAGAAAGATGGCTTTGAACAACCCAAAAGAAGGAGAAAGCAAAAGAAAAATGGTAAGGAGCAATCACAACTCAAGCCAGCCAATAGGTATGAAATTTTTAAGACACTAGTGGACCAAGAGGATCAAGTCATGGAAGGAGTGGATGGGAATATTGAGGACAATAACATCCACGCTCATGCTTCTCCTTCATCTCCCCCCGTCATAGAACAGGTGATTGAGTACACTGAGTTACCGCAGTCAGAGAATGCAGGGGCATTGATAGTGCACTCCCAAGCGCAGCCAATAATCAAGGATGTCAGCATGGGAATAGCAAAAAAGAACAGAGAAAGGCCAGCCCTAGGGATAACTCAGGTGGAAAAGAGATCCAAAAATAGCAACTCTCAAGGAGCGGGCAGAAAATCAAATAAGGACCTGCTAGCAGTTCAAGGAGACAAGCTGATCACTGGAGGATCGGTGAGGACAATTGATTCTTACTGCTCTCAAGGTTTTCAATGATTATTAAATCATGGAATATTAGGGGTTTAAACAAGTAGAACCCATCAATCTGCTGTTCAAAGACTCTTAGGAAAATGCAAAACAGATTTTTTGCTTATCCAGGAGACCAAAATGTCGTTAGATCTTATGTGTAAAATAGTTAACAGAATTTGGAGGGGTGCTGGTCATATGGATGTGGCGGCCCAAGGTGCCTCAAGGGGGATTGTCACTCTTTGGAACTCTCTAGAATGGACTACAATAGAACATATAGCCTGGAGGGGTGTCCTCACATCTCATTTTAGGAATAATGTCACAGCTGAACATGTTTTAATCACAAATTTTTATGGGGCTCAAACCCTTGATGGCCAGAGGCTTCAATGGAAAGTTGTGCATAACATGAGGACCTCAAGGGAAGATTTAGACTGGATTATTGTTGGGGATTTTAATGCTAAATTATCTTCTAGAGATCAGGAAGGAGGAACCCCAATTTTGGACCCAGGGGATCGACTTCTGATTGCCCAAGTCCAGGCTTTTCACCTAGTGGATATTAAAGGCCCTGGACCCAACTTTACTTGGACTAACAAGAGGAGGGAGCCACATAGCCGAAAGGTAAAGCTAGACCATTTTCTGGTTTCAGAGGAGGCATTCGTAAAATGGAATACAAAATTCCAGATTTTGGAGGGCCCGATTTCAGATCACTTTCCCATTTTGTTGGAGGGAGGGATTACGACAGGGCAACATCACAAACCCTTTAAATTTGAGAATTTTTGGTTACAAAAAGAGGATCTTCGAAAGAAAATTCCACAGTGGTGGGAGGAAGGTCGTCTACCTTTTGGGACAACAATGTTTAGATTCCACAAACAGCTTCATTATGTCAAAGCTCAACTGAAACAATGGAGGCAAGCTAACAAGACTGACTTCTAGATCCAAAGAGCTCCTTTGGTGGCCGGATGGGATGAGGTTCAAAAACACTTTAGGGAAGGAACAATTACAGAGCAGCTCAAAGCCGAGGATGATGCCTTGCGTAAAGCGGTTGAGGACATTGATAACCAAGAGGAGACCTACTGGAAACAGAGAGCAAGAACCACTTGGTTATTGGAAGGTGATAGAAATACCAAATTTTTCCATCGGTCAGCCTGTGCTAGGAGACAGATGAATAACATGGAAGCTCTTCAAGATGAGAATGGACATTCCTTTGATACTCTTCCTGGTATGCATTCCCATTCAATGGATTATTTTTCTAAACTTTTTAAGGCAAGTATGGAGCAAGATGTAGAGGCTCAAAATGAAGTGATTGATGTCATACCCTCTGTTATCTCTAAAGAAGAAAATCAGGCCCTTCTTAAACCCATTGGTAGAGAAGAACTGAAGAATGTGGTCTTTGGAATGAGTACCGGCAAAACTCCAGGACCAGATGGCTTTCCAATTGAGTTTTTTCAGGCCTTTTGGGATACTTTGGATGAGGATGTTTTGGCTGTCGTAGAGGAGTCCGGAGGTAATAAAAGAATGCTTAAGGCATTAAATCATACCTTCATCACTTTAATTCCAAAAGGGGAGGAGGGGGTTCATATTTCAGATTATAGACCTATTGCCTTATGCAATGTGATTTATAAAATAATCACAAAGGTAATGGCTGAACGGCTAAAACCTCTTTTACATAACATTATCTCCTCGGAGCAAGGGGGTTTTGTAGAGGGTAGGCAGATCTTGGATGGGGTGGTTCTTGCTCAGGAGGCAATCCATACAATGCAAAAATCTGGTAATAAAGGAATGTTCATTAAATTAGATATGTCAAAGGCTTATGATAGGGTGGAGTGGAGTTTCTTGTCAAAAATGATGGCAGCCTTTGGTTTTTCTCAAGACTGGATAGATTGGGTCATGAGTTGTGTATCTACGCCGTCTTATTCAGTATTAATCAAGGGTCTTCCCTCGCAACCTTTTGGAGCCTCTCGAGGTCTTCGTCAAGGGGATCCTTGCTCTCCCTATCTTTTCCTCATTTTGGCTGAAGGATTAGGTAGACTTTTCTGGAGGAGAAGACATCAAGGTTTGCTAACAGGTATCAAGGTGGGTGAGGAATTTTTGACTCACTTACAGTTTGTGGATGATACAGGATTGGTTGGAGTGGCCAGCTTCAGGGAAGCAAGAGTGATCAGAGATACTCTTAATGTCTACCTTAGGGCTTCAAACCAAGTCATCAATGATAAAAAATCCAAAGTGGTCTTTCTTAATCTTGATCAAAGGCTCCAGGACAGAGTTCTAGAGATCTTGGGATTCACAAGGACTTCTCTTCCAGTGGTTTACTTGGGGGTTCCTTTGCATTTCAAAAAACTAAAAATGGATATCTGGAAGGATCTTTTGGATGGTATCAAAGATAGAATGAATCATTGGTCTCACAAATGGTTAAGCTATGGGGGTAGATTAACTTTTTTACAGTCAGTCATTCAGGCCATGCCAATTTACAAATTCTCTATCCTGGCTGCCCCTCATAAGATATGGAAAGAGCTGGACAATATGGCTAGAAGATTTTTATGGGAAGGAGCAAAAGGAGAGAGGAAATGGGCCTTAGTTGGTTGGGATAAAGTTACCCACCCCAAGGTAAAAGGAGGGCTGGGACTGAGAAGATCCAAGTTCAATAATAAAGCTTTGGCTGGAAAGTCAGACTCGGAGGTGGATTTCCCAACCAACCTCCTTATTCAGAGAGAATCCTAACTAGTAAATATTTGGGTCATGTTAACCCCAATGAGGTGGGCCGTTTCCCTTTGGATGGCCCCCGGATCCCTAGTGTGGCAGGCTCTCAAGCTAGGATCTCGGTGGTTAAAGATCGATTGTTTTGGAAAGTGGGGAGAGGGGAGAAGGCTCAGCTTTCGGACAGACTCTTGGGATCGCACTCCACCCATCATTGTTGAATTTCCTGAATTGCAACCAATAAAAACTGCCATAGAAACCAAAGGATGGGTTCACATTGACAGTTATTTCATCACTAGTCAGCTGGGGGAGTATAAGTTTAAGAAGTTTAAGAAGTTGGAGGAGTGGCCAATTTCAATCCCTCCGGAGTTGGCACCCATCATGACTAAAATCTTGTCAAAAATATTTCTCACAGGTAGAGACGAGGAGGATGAATTAGCTTGGGGCTATGGGAGCCTTGGTGTCTTTACAGTGAAGGACGGATATGAGAAGATCCTCCCAGAGCCTCCCCCCCATTCATTCCCGATTGAGGATTGGAAAAATATTTGGCACTCCAAGGGCTGGCCGAAAGTAAACTTTTTTGCCTGGCAGTTTATGCACAACGAAATTCTCTCTTTTGACAATCTCAGATGTAGAGGAATCATCGGTCCATCTCAATGTGTTTTATGCTACAAGAACGAGGAAACAACTGATCACCTGATGTTTGAGTGCCCTTTCACGCGTCGATTTGGAAGCGTTGGCTTTCTTGCTATAAAATTCAAGTTAATGGTGACTTGAATCGGACTAATATCTGGAAAACATGGAAGAGGGGTAGATTTAAATCTAAAGCTCTTCGAATTGGTTGGGAGCTTGGACTAAACTTCATTTGGTGGCAAGTGTGGTTGGAGAGAAATGCGAGAATTTTTAGAGAAAATTTTTCCTCGTTAGATGGAGTTTGGCAGATTATCTGGAGCAAGGTTACATAAACTGTTGTTGTCTATGCTATAGAGGAAACTCAGTTGTTACTGGGCCAATGGAAGAGGGAGTTGAAGAGCAAGAGGGACAGGACAGAGCTAGTTGGAAACCACCACCGTAAGGCTGGATTAAAATTAATACTGACGGAGCTGCAAAGGGCAATCCGGGTAGTGCCAAAATTGGAGTGGTTTGCCGAAATCATGATGGATCAGTGCTATATTGGGAACTGCAAGGCTTGGGAAGAGCCACAAACAATGAAGCATAAGCCATAGCTATTAAATCCGCTTCTATTTGGGCAATGAAACAGGGCCACAGGAGGATCATTATTGAATCAGACTCTCAAATAATGGTTGGAGCTCTTGATTGCATGAGAAACTTTGCTTTGAAAGCATGGAGGTTGAGGATTCTTGTCTCTCAAATTAAGGAATTATGGAAGGAATTAGATGATGTGATCCCTGTTTATGTGAGTCGAGATTTAAACAACGCGGCCGACTTCCTGGCTAAGATGGGTGCTGAGAAGGAGGCAGGGGTTCAGCTTCACAGTGATATGGCTATTGAGGATGAGGTGATCAGGCAGGGTCTGGAAAGGTCCTTGAACAAATGATCAAAGAAAAAGCAAAGGGAGGGAAGTTGTCGCGATATCGCGACGTGTTGCGCCGTCGCGGTCGCTGGAGGAAAGTTGTCGCGATATCGCGACATGTCGCCATCGCGGTCACTGGAGGGAAGTTGTCGCGATATCAATGCGATATCGTGACATGTTGCGCCGTCACGGTGGAGGGAAGTTGTCGCGATATCGTGACATGTTGCGCCGTCGCGCTGGAGGGAAGTTGTCGCGATATCGTGACATGTTGCGTCATCGCGGCCGCTGGAGGAAAGTTGTCGCGATATCGCGACTTGTTGCGCCGTCACGGCCGCTGGAGGAAAGTTGTCACGATATCGTGACGTGTTGCGCCATCACGGTCGCTGGAGGAAAGTTGTCATGATATCACGACATGTTGCGCCGTCGCAGTCACTGGTGGAAAGTTGTCACGATATCGCGACATGTTGCGCCATTGGAAAGTTGTCACGATTTCGCGACATGTTGCGCTGTCGCGGTCGCTGGTGGAAAGTTGTCACGATTTCATGACATGTTGCGCCATCGCGGTTGCTGGAGGAAAGTTGTCACGATATCGCGACATGTTGCGCCGTCGCGATCGCTGGAGGAAAGTTGTCACGATTTCGTGACATGTTGCGCCATCGCGGTCGTTGGAGGAAAGTTGTCGCGATATCGCGACATGTTGCGCCGTCACGGCCGCTGGAGGAAAGTTGTCGCGATATCGCGACATGTTGCGCCGTCGCGATCGCTGGAGGAAAGTTGTCGCGATATCGCGACATGTTGCGCCGTCACGGCCGCTGGAGGAAAGTTGTCGCGATTTCGCGACATGTTGCGCCGTCGCGGTCGCTGGTGGAAAGTTGTCGCGATATCGCGACATGTTGCGCCGTCGCGGTCGCTGGAGGAAAGTTGTCGCGATATCGCGACATGTTGCGCTCTGTAAATGTCGCATATCGCCATGTTGTGGAGGAAAGTTGTCGCGATATCGCGACATGTTGCTTTTTCGCGGCCAAAGGCGAGAAGGTGTCGCGATATCGCGACATGTCGCATTTTCGGGACCAGTTGCATCATCTGTCCATGCCGATCCCCCTGCTAGCTAGTTATTGATTTAGGAGATTTGGCTCCATTGCAAGTCTTCTTCTTCTATTGTAAGTTTGTGTTCTCTTTGAACTCGGCTGGGAAGAGTCTCTTCCCATATTGTAATTGATCTTTGTTTTAATACAAGTTTTTTCAAATTTTTCAAAAAAAATAATTATGCTTTCCGGAGCATGAGAATGAATAACTAATTGATATCACAGGGATATGAGGTATGGCAGATGGTTGAAAAAGAGTATAAGGTTAAAGGTGATCCCGAGGCAGATAAGACTATCAGGAAATTGGTTAAGATCAATGCAAGGGCAATAAATTTTATTTTGAGTGGGCTACGTGAGACAGATTTTGCAAAGGTCATGGTATGTAATTCAGCTAATGAAATGTGGACCAAGTTGTAGAATACTTATGAAGGAGATTCCAAGGTAAAGTTGTCAAAACTACAAACTCATAGAAAAATATTTGAGGAATTGAAAATGAAATATTCTGAAGATATTGCAAAGTTTTTACTTCGAGTTGATGAGATTACTAACACCATGAGAGGCCTAGGATTTGAGATGAAAGAATCAGAAGTTACTCAAAATATTTTGAGATCACTTCCCATGAAGTATGATGCAAAGGTTTCAGCAATAGAAGAAATAATGGATATCAACAAGCTAACAATAGAAGAACTACAAGGAACTCTCACAAATTATGAGATGAGGGTGAGTAAACATCAGGTTCCAATAAAAGATATTGCATTCAAGGCTTTAGAGAAAGAGAAAGGGAAGGTTACAGAGATAGATATAGATCCAGTTAATGATGATGAAGCTAACTTCATCAAAAGGAATAAGGACTCAAGGAATTTTAGGGATATGAGGAAATTCAGATGTTATAAGTGTGGTGATCTTGACCACTATGCACACAAGTGTCCACATGAAGAAAATAGTGATTATGAAAAATAGGGTCACAGAAGAAAATAATATGGAAAGCATAAGCATGACAAAGATGATAGATACAAGCAAAACAGGTATGAGAAGAAGAAAAATTTGTGTAAGGTAAAAAAATCTTACTACATTGTAGAAGCAAATGATAGCTCATATCACAGTGATAGAGACAAGTCAGATGATGAAAAGGAAGAACATCTATTCCTAGGAATAGAAGGTGAAAGAGAACAATGCTTTGTGTGTGGTCAAAGAGATCATAGATCAGGATATTACAATGGATTTAGTGATAGTGAATATGAGATGACACATCAAGGAAACATGTATGGTCAAAGAAAACTTGAGAGTTTATTTGCTATAGAAAATTATAATGATCTTAGTGACAGTGAAGATTAAGAAGGGTTTTTCTATGGGATAAAAGAAGTAGAAGAAGAACATTCACTTCAAGCAGAAGAAGTTAAACAAGAGAATAAAGATAGATGTCTCAGTTGATCTAAAGGAAGACTTCAATAATATCCATGAGTAACTACAAGAGGTTAAGGAGAATCTAAAATAATTGAGATGTTCCATACGTGAGAAGTTTGATCCATCACATGACTCAAAAGGTCAAGATATTTTCACTAAGAAGGAACCATGTATTTCAGATATAATAAATATGGATGCCAATTTGCTACTTGACACAAATGAAGATAAAGAAGATAAATATTCCAAAGCACCAAAGGTCTCATATTTTAGGTTTGGGGAATCACACTCAAAAGGAAAGGGAGTTCTAAAAGATGAAATCAAGGAAGCATATAAGTATTATGAAGAAAGTTCCAAATTCCCTATGGCTCCAAATATTCAATTTGGATCTTGTTTTGAGATAGGTGAATCAAGTTCAAAAGGAAAAGAAATTCTTGAAGAGGAAAGCAAGGAAGAAACTAAGAAAGAGAATTTAGATACTACAAAGAAGGTTCAAGGATGCAATGCACAAGTTGAAAGTGATCATGAGGATAATGGTCAAGAGAGGTATGAGGAACCAAGGCATGAACAAAGGGCTTTTCAAGGACATTGTTTTTCTTGTAATGGATTTGGACACAGGGCTATACACTATATGGTCTATGGATCAAAGAAGTTTGATTTTGCTAGAAGAAAATTTAAATGGAAGAATGTATGGTTTTTAGGGACATTGCTTCTTATGCAACAAGATTGGTCATAGAGATTTTCAATGCAAAGAAAATGAGCAACATGGTTTTGGTTTTAGAGCTACAAAATTTAGAGGTCATGGTCATAATGGTCATGAAAATAGAGCTTCACAATATAGGGTTCAGGAAAGGAATGGATATGGAAATTATTTCAAGAAAATATTCAGGATATGGGCACCATCCAAAGGCTACAATATCAAGTGTTTTAATTGAAATAACTTTGGACATATTGTAAAATGGTGTAGGACTCAATTCCAAATAGGTTCAAGGCAAGAAGGTCAAACAGGTTCAAGGCGAGAAGATAAAACAGGTTCTAGACAAGAATATCAAGTAATTCATCAAGAGAAGGATATCATAAAAACATGAAAGGAAGTTGATAGAGGAAATAAACAATGTAAGATGGGAGTAAAAGTACTCCCACCCCAAAATTAATCACCTCAAGAGAGAAGGTGGTAAGGGGGCTAAGGTTAAGAGTCATATCTTTTAGCCCCATAGGTGTCCCTTTTTTCATTGATGTCAAAGGGGGAGGGATTTGAGTTAGGGGGATCAGCCTCCAAAGAGAGATTTGAGTTAGGGGGAGCAACTTTGATTCTTAGAAATGGTTTTTGCAGTGACTATGGTGATTTGCATTAGAGGTGTTGCCATCAATGACAAAGGGGAGATTGTTGGAAATTTGAGGTATTTTATGTTGTCATTGATGTCACATGGATCATTGATGTCACATGGATCACATTGAGTTTTGGTGGCCAAAGTATTTCATAATAAGCATTTATGATATTTTGGAAAGCATGGATATATACAGGGTTTTTGTGAAAACCAAGGCAGGCAAAACAAAAGGTTTTATTTAAAACCATGGATTGCAGATTTGAAATGGGTTTTTATTAAAACCTAGGTTGGCTTTTCGTTCGTCAAAAAAGGTGCCCCGGTGATGGAGAAATTTAATTTTAAATATTTAGTTTAAATTTTAATTATCTAAAATTTTAATTTTAATTTTAAAATTAAAACTAAATTCATTGTCAATGTCATAAAAACCATGCACCATCAAAAGGAAATTAATAATTAAAGGTGTCAACGTATGTGAAATTAAAGTAAGGTTGCATATATATATATATATATATATATATATGTGCAAAGGCTTTCGATTCAAAAGTCTAAGCATCACCCAGGTGTTGTAGGTGAGTTGGAGAGGAGAGGGCAATTCTCCAAGGGAGGTCCCAAGTTCAAATCTCCACCCTACCAAAAAACTGAATTGGGTATCAAAAATCCAATTGATAATGTTGGTGCGGACAGGGTCGAGTGCGACCCTCAGGTGACTTTGACGGTGTAGAACCCCTTGTTCGTGGTCTCTCAGACCAAGGTGGCTCCGCAAGGGGTTTTTTGCTTTAAAAAAAAATATGCTTGTTGTGGTGTAGTGGTAAATGCCCTGGGTGCTGGTAGAGGTCTACCCAGGTTCCATTCCTCTTGTCTCCATCCTGCAGATATATGGTATAGTTAGGAATGTCCTATGTGCTGGTAGAGGTCGACAAGGCTTCATTCCTCCTATGCCCAACCTGTTGAAAGTGGCACCTCAAAAGGGGTGTTTTCCACTATAAATTAGTTTTTTACCCAGGTGTTTTAGGTGATTTGGAGAGGAGAGGGCAATCCTCCAAGGGAGGTCCCAGGTTCGAATATCCACCCTACCAAAAAGCTGAATTGGGTACCCAAAATCCAATTGATAATGTTGGTGCGAGTGAGGTCGGGTGTGACTCCTGGGTGACTTTGACGGTGTAGAACCCCCCGTTCATGGTCTCTCAGACCAAGGCGGCCCCACAAGGGGTTTTTTGCTTTAAAAAAAAATTCTAAGCATCGAATGAAGAGAACAAAAAGTGAAAGCCTTGAAATCCTTTGATGTGACAGTGTGGTCCAATGGTGAGCTTGGGAAGCGTGGAGTTTTTGGTTGCGACAAGACATGCGTTCGATTCCCACCGGGTTTGATTTTCATAGAGGGTGGAAGAAGAGCATTTGGCGCACATTTTTGGCATGAGCAAGGGAAGCAAAATATAGGGAGCATTTTTCGATTCCCACCAGGTTCAACTTTCGTAAAGGGTGGAAGAAGAGCATTTTATGCACATTTTTGGCATGAGCAAGGGCAACAAGATATAGGGAGCATTTTTGCTTTGTCCTATGTGAGTAGATAGCTCACGTGGTCTTTGGTGTCGCGGTTGTGGTGTTGAGTGGGCAATGACAAGGGTTCGATTCCCTCTAAGAGGTAAGTAAACATTTTATTGAATTTTTTTTTTATTATTGCCTAATGTTGGAGTAATAAGGTGATGCTAAGGGAATAATGTTTGATTAAATTTTTATTTACTTGGAAGGCAAGATATAAGGGTTGAAATGCATTTTTAGAAAAATAGAATTTCTGGTGTTTTCCTCTTTTAGAAGTATACCATATTATATATCATTGGAAAGCTTATTTCGAGGGCTATTTGATTAACTTGATTAGATGGAGAAATAAGGTGTATGTAAAGAGATATTTTTGTTTTTGTAAAGGGGTTCAAAGTGAAGGTTTTTTTGTTCTTTTTCAAAGTGTGTTGAGTGTGGCAGATTTCCAAAGGGGTTTCTTCATATTCATAAAAGGTATGGGAACATTATCCTATTGATTGATTATGGTGGTTGATTTCTAAAATATCATTGGAGATAAAAGGATTGATTGTGGTTTCCTTTTCGAAAGTGGTTGGTTGAATGCTTCAAGGTTTTCTAGTTTGAGAGTTGTGGTTAAACCTTGTTTTATAAGCATAGTTGTTAAAGTCCATTGGTTATGCAAAGAACTTGAAAAGAACATGAGTATCATTGTTATGTGAAGAATGTTTTATTAGCATTATTGTTGAAGCCCATTGGTTATACAAAGAACTTGAACTTGAGAAAAACATGAGTATCATTGTTATGTGAGATTTGTGGTTGAGCATTGTTGGAAATATTTGAGTTGGTTGATACATTCTTGGACTAGGGTTTGTAAGAAAGAGTTATTCCTTGTGGTAGTTGGTTGAGAAGAGTTGTTTGAGCCTAGTCAAGTGATTGTGTGAAGTGGTTGTTCAAGTTCCATGAAACAAACTATTCTATATTCTAGATTTAAGTTGAGATTGAGATTTGAGAATAGAACATATTGAGTCTCTAACAATTATCTTTATGCTTCTATGAGATTACCTTGAGTTGAGAAAGATATTGGATTTGAGTATAGAACATATTGAGTCTCTAACAATTATCTTTATGCTTCTATGAGATTTATTTGAGTTGAGATCATTGTGGATCATAGTTGTCATCCTTTGAAGAGTGTATTACCATTCATTGTTGAGTTCATCTTTGAGCCTTGCCTTCATAAGATTTGTGGATGAGATTTGAGTACTACTTGAGTATGATTGATTGATCCTTTGAGAAGGCTTTTGGGATAGATTTCTAGACAGCTTTTGGATAGTTTTTGGGATAGATTTGGACAAGATCTGTGTGAGCTTGTTGAGCAGATTTGGATAAGTTCTGTGTGAGCTTGTTGAGCAGATTTGGACAAGTTCTGTGTGAGCTTGTTGAGAAGATTTGGACAAGTTCTATGTGAGCTTGTTGAGCAGATTTGGACAAGTTCTATGTGAGCTTGTTGAGCAGATTTGGACAAGTTCTGTGTGATCTTGTTGAGCAGATTTGAACAAGTTCTGTGTGAGATTTTTGAGTAGATTTTGACAAGTTATGTATGAGCTTGTTGAGCAGATCAATGTGTTGCCTAGCTGAGCAGATCAGTGGATTGCCTACCTGAGCAGATCAATGTGTTGCCTAGCTAAGCAGATCAATGGATTGCCTACCTGAGCAGATCAATGTGTTGCCTAGCTGAGCAGATCAGTGTGTTGCCTAGATGAGAAGATTAATGGAATGCCTACCTAAGTAGATTAGTGTATTACCTAGATTTGAGCAGATAAAGGTAATCATTTTATTGGATAAAGATCCTTATTTTTGTGTGAAATATTATAAGGAGATTATCTTGTGGAGTACCCCACATTGGGGGAACCATGTTAAATCTTTTATCTCAATTGTGTGTGGTGACTTGTGCTCTTGCTTACTATAACTATCTAAGTTATTAATGCACACTGCTATATTTGGTTATTGCAATTTATGACATTAATTGATATTGGTTTGGAAATAAAGTAAAAATCTGGCGCTATACTATTCATCCCCCTCTCTTAGTATAAGTTTGTGTTTCAACTTGTCCAAAACTGCTCACAAATCTATCCTAAAATTGTCCACAAATCTATCCAGAAATCTATCCCAAATGCCTTCTCAAAGGCTCAATCAATCATGCTCAAGTAGTACTCAAATCTCATCCACAAAACTATCGATGCAAGGCTCAATGATGAACTCAATAATGAATGACAATGCACTCTACAATGGATGACATCATTGATCCACAATGATTTCAACTCAAATCAATCTCAACTCAACTCAAGTCTTATAGAACCATAAAGAGAATTGTTAGAGACTCAATATGTTCTAAACTCAATCTCAACTCAAATCAGAATTATGGAATATTTTTTTTCATGGAACTTGAACAATCACTTCACACATCACTTGACTAGGTTCAATCAACTCAACTCAACCAATCACCATAAGGGACAACTCTTTCTCACAAAACCCTAGTCCAAGCATGTATCGACCAACTCAAATGTTTCCAACAATGCTCAACCACAAATATCACATAACAATGATACTCATGTTCTTTTCTAACTCAAGTTCTTTTCATAACCAATGGGCTTCAACAACTATGCTTATAAAACAAGGTTTAAACACAACTCACAAACTAGAAAACCTTGAAGCATTCAACCAACCACTTTCGAAAAGGAAACCACAATCAATCATTTTCTCTCCAATGATATTTTAGAAATCAACCACCATAAACAAACAATAGGAGAATGTGCCCATACCTTTTATGAAGATGAAGAAACCCCTTTGGAAATTTGCCACACTCAACACACTTTGAAAAAGAACAAAACAACCTTCACTTTGAACCCCTTTACAAAAGTATAAATATATCTTTACATACACCTTATTTCTCCATATAATCAAGTTAATCAAATAGCCCTAGAAATAATCTTTCCAATGATATATAATATGGTATACTTCTAAAAGAGGAAAACACCAGAAATTTCTCTTTTTTTAAAAGTGCATTTCAACCCTTATATCTTGCCTTCCAAGTAAATAAAAATTTAATCAAACATTATTCCCTTAGCATCACCTTATTCCTCCAACATTAGGCAATGATAAAAAATATTCAATAAAACTTTTACTTACCTCTTAGAGGGAATCGAACCCTCATCATTGCCCACTCAACACCACAACCGCGACGCAAAAGCCCACATGAGCTATCTGCTCACATAGGACAGAGAGCAAAAATGCTCCCTATATTTCATTGTCCTTGCTCATGCCAAAAACGTGCGCCAAATGCTCTTCTTCCACACTCTACGAAAATCGAACTTGGTGAGAATCGAACGCATGCCCTGTCGCAACAAAAAACTCCACGCTTCCCAAGCTCACCGTTGGACCACCTTGTCACATCGAAGAATTTCGGGGCTTCCATTTTTTGTTCTCTTCGTTCGATACTTAGACTTTTGAATCGAAAGCCTTTGCATATATATATGCAACCTTCCTTTAATTTTACATACGTCGACACCTTTAATTATTAATTTCCTTTTGATGGCGTGTGGTTTTTATGATGTCGACGATGACTTTAATTTTAATTTTAATTTTAATTTTAAATAATTAAAATTTAAACTAAATATTTAAAATTAAATATCTCCATCACCGAGGCACCTTTTTCGACAAAACAAAAAGCCAACCTAGGTTTTAAGAAAAACCCATTTCAAATCTGCCATCCATGGTTTTAAATAAAATCTTTTATTTTGTCTGCCTTGGTTTTCACAAAAACCTTGTATATATTCATGCTTTCCAAAATATCATAAATGTTTATTTATGAAATACTTTGGTCACCAAAACTCAATTTGATCCATGTGACATCAATGACAACATAAAATACCTCAAATTTCCAACATGAGCTACATGAGGTAATTTTATTTTTCCATCCTAACAAGGCACTAACACTGATGAATTTCCTAGAATTTTCTTTCAAAAAAATTAGGATTTGTTGAAGAGTGATATGTTGGTTGTGCTTGCAGAAGCCATGAAATGGAAGTATACAACAAATAAAATCAATACCACATTTATTGAATTGGTTTCCAAGAAAGGAAGAGAGAATCTACTTTGATAATTTTTGTCCAATAAGCTCTTGTTATGAATTATAAGATAGTTTTTTAAATTATGGTAGATAGATTTAAAAGCATTCTACATTATGTTATCTTAGAGAAACAAGGTGGTTTTGTTTGTGGCAAACAAATTCTTGATGATGTAATCATTGCATATGAGGTCATACATTCTCTTTATTCCAGGAAAATCAAGTATACTTGTAAGATTAGAAATGAACAAAGCATATGATAGGATGTGCTAGATTTTTCTACAAGAAATTCTCGAAAATTTTTGTTTTGATCAAGGTTAATGTGAATGGATTAGATGTTATTAGAGCATTCCTAAAAAAAAAATATTTTCATCAATGGATTACTTGCTAGATACTTTGAATCATCTCGTGGACTCCACTAAGATGACCCACTATCTCCTTATCTATTTATTATCCTTGCTAAGCTGCTTAAGACAGTTTTCTCAAGGAAAAAAATTGAAGAAAAAATCAAAGATATTCAGGTTACAAAAAATGGTCCCTTCAAATCTCATGCCCACTTTGTCAATGATACTTTTCTTTTGGGTCATCCCTTAGTCAATGACTCCATGGAGTTTAAATCAATACTCATGCTATGAGAAGGTGGTTGACAATTGGTTAATACTACAAAATCAACGATCTTTTTATAAACATTGCCTAAGATTTACAATGGATTATTGTGAAGATTTTGGAATTTAAAAATAGAAAATTGCCATTGACTTATTTGGGTATTCCTTTATTTGACAAAGGAAAAAGGAGCTTTAGGACTTAATTTTGGATAGAATGAAATCTTGTTTGGCAAGCTAGAAAGTTATGTTCTTAACCATGGTTGGAAGGCTACAACTCATAAAGACTACATTGCTTATATATATATATATATGATGTCACTTTCAAGGTTATCAGTAGGTATAGCGTTCAAATTTAATAAAATTCAAAGAAATTTCCTTTGTTAATTTAAAAAAAATTCCTATTTGTAAGTTGGATAGATCAGATGCCATTAAATCAATTGGTTAGATTCTGTTAGTTTTTTATGCTTAATACTTAAAGAAAAATAACCACAAGATCTAAAATAAAGTTGCTATATGAAATATAAGATAATGGTAAATTTCTAATCATATAAAACTCAAATAAATTTTGCAACAACTCATAAAATTTCCATTAATAAATGCTCACAAAAATAGTATCTTGATATAGAATAAAGATCTCAAATACACCATACTTCCACACACTCTCACTCTACATTGTGTCTCCCACATGTTAGGTAATGGAGCCAAATTGATAAGAAATGAATTAATTACCATTAAATATTGTTGACGGGGTTCCAAGGGGTGGGAGAATTTTTTTGAAAATTTAACTGTATATCTTGGTGAAAAACACTTGTCAAAAGAACGTAATAATCGTATGGGTGGTTTCAACCCATGGTTTTGGCCCATTGTATTCCGACACCACTATGTGGTTTCGGGTAGTGGAAAATTCACGAATCTCTATATATTTTGTACTGTAAAGGTCGTCTTAGATGTGAATGTTCTTTTTGGTTTGGAGGAAGAGAGGGGAGGAGACATTGTACAAGTGGAGAAGATTGTTGTATTGTTGCTAATACAAAGGATTGATTGTTTCTCCGTGGATGTAGGGTACACTACCCGAACCATGTATATCTTGTGTCTCTTATATTTGTGTGATTTCTTGTTGTTTATTGCACTGTTTCCTATTTTGCTTATGGGGGCTTAACTAGGGTTTGAACTGTTTCTCCATTTCCGCTATTATTATTTGTTTTTTTTCATAGGTTGTGTATTGTTTATACATGGTAAATTCCCAACACCACTAACACACACACATAGACACATATATAATGGGATGTGACTCTTCATATGGAGTACTCTTGGCCTTCACTCTTCTTGAGACTCTTCACTTTCCTACTCTAAGGACACATGTGCACATGGACTAATATGCACATTTACATTATTAAATACTTTCCACACTCTAATAATACTTGTGCATTTATTACATTGCATAAAGTAAATACTCACACTCTATTCTAAAACACTCATAATATAAAGATGTACCCAAGGTCGTACATTGGCATGTACCAAAATAATGTAATATACTCTAACAGATTCTTCGATTTTCAAGGAGACCAAGTTTAAATTTTGACAAGGGATACATGCATAATAATCAAACTATTGTAATACCATTATGTGGTCATAATGTAATATAGGTGGGACTTGTTTCAATCCCATATAAGCAATTAAAAAAAAGGGATGGAGTTTACAAAGGAAAAATTATTAAAGGAATAAGCTTGCAAAATTATAGACTTATGTTAGCATTAAAGGCAAAACTTAGTTGGATATTCAAAGATCAAGGGAACAGTTGGGAAAAAAATGTTACTTTAAAAGTATATAGGTTTCATTGATGTAATATAATTGTTCAAGAAATGAACCCTTCTAGAGGCTTGGCAACATGGAACTTCATGAACCCTACCAAGAGGCTTGGAAACGTGGAACTTCATATTAGATAGTTTGCAATTGATCAAGAAACTTATTAAATGACTGGTCAATGAGAAATATGCTACAAATTTTTTATTCGATGATTTTTTGAAGCTTTATACTCTTATTTCTAATCCAAAATGACAATTATTGGCTCAAGAATGTTTAGCTTAAAAATTTATAAAAGTCATGTGAGTATTAAATTCAGATCTTGGATTTTTGTTAACAACCTAGTTAGAGGAGAGGACCTCAAACAAACAATGAAAAAACTTCAAAGGATGCTTCAACAATTCTATTTGTCTATTTTTGCATGAAAAGATGATTTGATTTGGAATCTATCACAAGATGGTGGATACTTGGTTAATTGACACATTAGAATTTTTGGAATATATTACATTATTTGGCACTTTACTAATGTACCATCATGGGTACATATTTATATTAGGAGTTTATTAGGACTTAAGTACTTTATTAATTCAATGTAATAAATGTACAAGTTTTAGAATGTGCAATGATGTAAATGTGCATGTAGTCCACATGTACATAAATCCTTAGAATAGAATAGTAAGGTGTCATAGGAATATTGAAGGTAAAGAGTTGCATCTCATTATAAATAGGCCTTCATAGAATAGAAAAGAGAGAGGATTTTGGAGTGCATAGGTAGAGTAATAGTAGATACAATGTAGATCCATTTTTGCAAATATAAAGAGGTTGTGACCTCCATTGTATAGCATTGTATATTTTTGTGAACTTACATTAATGGCTATTTCCTGAGTTATTTCGGAAATTTCTTATCATATTTTCATGCATATTAGTTAACCATTATCATAGTTATAACATTGCATGCTTATTTCCATACTTGTGGTTGCATTTCTTTTAAGTTTATAGCTTCAAAAGCTAACAATGGTATCAACGCACTAGGTAGATCAATAAGAAATAGAGATAACCACAAGAGATATTGAAAGGAAATTGCAAATCTTATTTTCAGAAATTCTAAAATTATCTTTGGCTAGAGTTTTTCTACAGAGTTTCAAAAAAAATTATGAAGACTAGAACTCAACATTGTTTCCACTAGATTGGCAATCCGACTAGTGAAGATTGTTTTCTATAGATTTATAAAAATTTCTTTTATCATTTTCTAATACTTTGTTGCAAAAAAAAAAGAGATTTAAAGAAAGTTGGGAAGATTCCTACAAGAGCTAGGAAGAACATTTCTTTGGAATCATTCCGGCACCTGAAGCAATAAATTGCAGATTGAAGACTCCACGTTGAATATTGAGAAGATATCTAGTGGCCAAGGAAGCCACGTTTGGAGACTGCAAATCTAGGAAGGTGTTCCTAGAAATAACACTCCAAGTTGAAGATTGAGAGTGTCCAAGGAAGCCACATTGGAGATTGCAAATCTAGGAAGGTGTTCCTAGAAAGAAGACCCCATTGAGGAAGAAGAGACTCTAGGAGAAGAGTCTTGGTGAAGATTGGAGATTGGTGATCTCCATTGAAGATTGAAAACTTCACATTGAAGAAGAGGTCCATAGAAGGCCCTTTTTGAAGAACTTTCATAGTTGGAATATTGAGCATTGAGAAGGACTAACAAAAAACCTATTGCATATTTTAGTAGCAATGGATTTAGGAGATCCAAGAAGGAGATCTCACTATGAAAATTCCATAGTTGAATATTGAAGAGATCAAGGAAGGTCTCATTGAAGGTTTTTGAAGTTACAAGATTGAAGACCTTGGAGAGGTCTTAAGGAGAAACAAGGAGAAGGCTTGGAGAGCCTAATTGAAAGAGTTCTTAGAAGAGCTCATGGGAGAAATTTACTACCAAGGAGAAGCTCCTGATAATAAAGAAATTGGCACAATTATTGCCATCCGACAACAAGTCCAAGGGAGAAATTTGGCAAGAAGTTTACCAAGTTTTAGAGGAGACTAGTGAAGACCTCAAGACTTTTATATTATTAAGAATAAGACCTTGTTCGAAGTCAAAATTCGACAAGAGAAAGGAGATATAGAAGCCACCAAATATGAGAGATTTAGGGACTACCATTGAAGGTTTATTGAGAGAAATATCAGCTGCGATTTGGAGGAGTTTCCTACCAAATTTTTTAGGTTCAAGGACTGTGTTTTAGTAAATTTTTTGACTGCTTTACAATCTAAAATTATTCAGATTTGAGGACAGTGAAAAAGCAGCAATTTGGGCAGCATTAGTAGCTACTAAGATTCAGATTTTAGAAATAGATTCTAAAGAGAAATTAGAGCCACCAAAGCATAATTTTGGGCATAATATTAGTGGAGTGTTAAGGCTGCAAATAGGTGAGCTAAAGAGTTGTTTTTGGACAGCTTAGAATAGTTGCAATATCACCTACAAAAAGGTAACATTTAGGTAATTCAAATAACCAACATTAGGTCCGAAGTGTAGACCAATTGGTTCATCCAAACCCCATAAGGGGGCAGAGGTCCAAGGTTCAAATCTCGGGCCTCACCGGACTGAACACTTGTCCCTTTCCTGGTGCTTTCAAAGGCGTAAAAGGTTTAAAATGATTGTGGCATGGTGGTTATAGGGGCGGACTGTGCGAAGATCTATGTGGCGGATTCTGGGGCGGACAACGCAGAATACTGTGGCGGCCATAAAAAGTCGGACAGCCTGCCCGGATTCGTGGCGACTACCGATTCCACCATGTAAATTCAAAAAAAAAAAAAATCACCAACATCATCATCATCTACAGAGGTAGAAAGGTATGCAACAAAGGTGCAAAAGGTTCATTAGCTAAACTTTTATATTTGGTTTCTTATTAAATTTTATTGAGCACCAGTTTCAAGATTTAAAGGTTGCATAAATAGGTTTCTATTTGAAGTCTTCAAGGTAGTGCAAAAGTTATTGTCTACAAGGATCAACCTGCACATAAGAATAGAAGTTAGATATATTTCAAGAGAAAGAAAAATATCAACATTCTATTGACTATTCTAAGCAAAAGAAGACTCTACAAATTTGCATATACTATAGTGCAAAACTTTATTGAAAAGCTTGGATTATTGAGTGCAAAAGTAACCAAGCAATAAAAGTATTGCCAAAGGTTTGAAGGCAATATTGACTCCAGTTTTACCTTAGCCTACAAAAGAATTTGAAGCTAGCATGTTGGGAAATCAAGAGAGTCGATTTAAGAGCGCAGAGGGCAAACATCTACACCATCCTATTCTATGTTTGCATAGCACATCACTAGAGCCATTCAATAGAGCTCTAAAATGAAGTATCTCCAAGGTGAAATAGGAGATATCATGGATAACATTAACCTGCAGATTATCATCCAAGCAAATATGAAGAAGTCAGTTAGAAAGGTGAAAGCATAAGTTTAATATTAGACTTCTCAAGTTACATAGTCATCCAAGGACTATTGAACAAAAGGTAGGAGAAAATAATAGTAACCATAAAGACATCAAGGCAAGAACGTAAAGCATTACGTCCAAGATTCAAGTGCCTTTGGAGAAGGCAAAGGAAGGGACATCTAGAAGCCTTTGGTGAAGACAATACAAAGCTATAGTGAAGACTACCCAAGCAATGTAGTTTATCCAAGCAACAGGTTCGTGAGGTGTATCGTCCAACAGGAGAAGCTTCATTGGAATTTGGTTTCTAATCTGTCTATGTAACAACATTGACACAACAAAGGAAGCATTGTTGGCGCTAAAAAATATCCTCCATCTTGCCCACGTGATAGTATCAACTTGCACCAAGTGAGCATCCTCATTTGGTTCGTGTATACAACGTGGAAGACTTTTACAAGGTGTAAGACATACTCAGCAAGCTTGCACCATCGAAGAGAGGAGGAAACACATCGTATTACAACCATAGATCCTCCAAGTTTAACTCAGATTGAAGGAGTTACCTATCGCTGAAGCCACTGCATACATTTGGTTGGCACTCTTTAGGAGCATTGGAAGGATAATCATATCTACCAGAGAAGCGTTGAGAGAATCACCATTATTTCTCTCAAATAGAAGCGTTAGGAGAATATCAATCAATTGAAGCATTGGACTACTATCAAAACCTGTAGTGAACGAGCGTTAAGCTAGCAAGGCGAGAGTATTTGTATAGCCAAGGGAGTTAGGGCAAAGTGGTGAAGGAATTACACCATGTGGAAGAAGGCATCTCATGCAAATAGTAGAAAGTCACCACTACATTGAAGATACCTCAAGCGCTCAACATAGAAGAATACCTAGATGCAACATCATTTGTATAACGCTCTTGAAGAAGCGTTAGTCACAGGTCCGAGGCGTTGAAGGTAATGGACAACTCTTTTAATGCCACTTATTTGACGTTGGACAAAGGTCCAGTAGAAGAGTCTAGAAGGACTTAGATAAGGCAAGTGCCACTTGGCACCATCCTTCCTACACCGTGTTCTATTCCTGTAAGAGCACACCTTAAAAGCACTTGTGCAACACTCACAAAATGGATGTCAATTCGAAGATAACAGAGAAAAATTAAGGCAACATTAAAGAGTCTATAGCACACAGAGATCGAGAAGTAATAAAGCATTTCGTTCACCTGTTGAAGAAGAAGTGTGCAAGCAGAAAGATCGACGATGAAGGGCAAGCTCGACAATTGAATTGGAGTGGACAAGTCAGCATATAGACGTCAAGGAGAAGCATACTCACTGGTTGAAGAGAAGAGCGTAGGACCGCTTGTGAACATTGGAGAAGGCATGCAATTCAATGATGAAGGAATGGTGTTTTTTTCGTAGCATCTCAAAATTGATAAGGAGTCAACTGCCATCAAGTTGTAGGAGTTCAAGTTGATTATAGAGAACTTACAAGTCTGAATTAAGCATTGGAAAGGTAAGATTTATATTGCAAGTCTATTAAGGTTAAAATCAACTAAACTTTTTTGCTCTAGAGATATTGAATGATAAGAGTAGTAAGGTGTTAATCTCTAGAAAGCATTTGTTATTATCTTGAGAAGGAAGTGAAAATAGAAGCATTAAAATCTTTATTATTATTGCTTCAAATATTTGCAAATTTTTAAAACCAAGGAGTTATAAGATCAATGAAATCTAATTTGCAAATATTTAGTCTTTCTAAATTTCTAACTTGGGAGATACAAGGAATCCTACTTCAATTTGAAATCATAGAAATTTAGAAACTACAAAGTTAGAAGGAAGTCATACTTTAGTTGGAAGATTGATCAATCTCATACTTAGATTGAAGAGACATAGAAGATCCAACTTAAATATCTCAAAGATATTGAATTCTTATATTTTGAAATAGCATTTATAGGCTTTCTACAAGTGAAGAGATAAATTGTTGATTGCAAATAATAGACGTTGAACCCTATATTAAACTTGTCATCTCATTATTAGGAACACAAAAGGAGTTCAACTCAAACCTAGAAAGCTAAGCATACTATCACAAAAGGATAGTTTTACAAAACTTGAAAATTGGAAAAGTCTTTTCCAAGATTGATTCTGCAAATATATATAAAAAAAATGAGTATTTAATCATCACACTAGGTAGTTATAAGGTAGACTACTCCTCAGGATCTATCAAAAATATTCTTAAAATTCTAAAGAGCCAAAGTTCCATTGATCAATCATACACTACAAGAATTGATTCAATCTAGAATTCAGATAGAAAGATACAAAATCTACAAAGTAACATAGTCTACTCAAACTAAAAGAGGAAGAAAGATGTCAACCTCAAAGAATACAACAAACAATGATATGAACAACACCATTAGAAAGGAAAAGGCAAGTGTTATAAAATTTGGAATCAAGAATCTACTTGCCAAAACTGAAAACTTAGATCTTGCCTCAAGATTGATCTATAGTGAAGCCTTAGAAGAAAACTTTACAACCATGGAATTTTATCTTCATGCTAGAATCATTGAAGCAATTGATAATGGAAAGAAAGATATTTCAGTTCCTCTAGACTTTGGGAGCATTCTATATATGGTTTTTCTTACACTTCACAATTACAAAGAAGAGAATGCAAAGCAGAAAGAATTAATTGAATTACTCAAAAAGAAAACAAAGATAGATGAATCCTTCTTAGAGAAGGTATTTCAATCCTCATGCAATATTAATACTTCAAGTTCTACTAACACAAAATCTTATCATGATGTCTTAAGTGTTTGTTCAAAAGCTTCTATACAGAATCTGGAAAATGATAAAAAAGACAAAGGAAAAGTGAAAGAATCAGGTGATAGTACAACCACTTATGAAAGGGAAAAAACTGGACCTAAAGACAAGGATAAAGAAGAAGAAGAAGAAGAAGAGGAGGAGGAATCAGATCAAGGAGGTATACAGTGCAAGGTAAATTAAGATAATACAAAGGACCAGTTCAAGATGAAGAATACTCAAAGTACGAAGACCTTAATACCCAAATAGTGTAATATAAGGGGGTGTTGAAATATATTACATTATTTGACACTTTACTAATGTACTATCATGGATACATATTTAGATTAGGAGTTTATTAGGACTTAAGTACTTTATTAATATAATGTAATAAATGCACAAGTGTTAGAATGTGCAATGATGTAAATGTGCATGTAGTCCACATGTACATAAGTCCTTATAATAGAATAGTAAGGTGTCATAGGAATATTGAAGGCAAAGAGTTGCATCTCATTATAAATAGGCCTTCATAGAGCAGAAAAGAGAGGATTTTGGAGTGCATAGGTAAAGTAGTTGTAGATACAATGTAGATCCATTTTTTGCAAATATAAAGAGGTTGTGACCTCCATTGAATAACATTGTATATTTTCGTGAGCTTACATTAATGGCTATTTCTTGAGTTATTTCAGAAGTTTCTTGTTGTATTTTCATGCATATTAGTTAACCATTATCATAGTTATAACATTGCATGCTTATTTTCATACTTGTGGTTGCATTTCCTTTAAGTTTATAGCTTCAAAAGCTAACAAGGATTTAATGCAATGAAAATTTCCTACTCCCATAGATTTCTCTTGTAACTCGAGGCCTTCCCTAAAGCCTAACATTACTTTTGTTAATAACCCAAAGCAAGATTCTTAAAGGTGAAAGTTTGCAAAGAAGAGGATATTATTGATATTTCAGATGTGCCTTATATGAGAAGGATCTAGAAACATTTGGTCATTTACTTCTTCATTGTCCCTTTGCTTATAAAATTTGGGGCCACTTTTTCAAAAATATGAGAATATATTGGGTATCTTCATCAACATTGGAATAGTTGATGAATTGTTAGATTAATTGTTTCAAAGTTGGAGCATTATGCATCCTATGGAGGATTGGTCCTACCATTATTTGTTGGAATTTATGGCTTGAAAGGAACAATATAATATTATAAAACAAATATCAAAATCATACCCATCTTTGGAATTGTATTATCGTCTCTCTTGCAGAATGCTTAGAGACATAGTGCTCATCATGGGAAGCCTCAAGTGCAGATAAAGAGGTGTTGGCAAACAAAAAGGTTGTTTCAAGACATCTTGTTCAAGCAATGCTAAGAATGAGAAAAGGAAAATTTGTCACAAATGCTAAAGCAACAAATACAATCCTAGCTGTAATGTATCCTTTAAATAGTTCAATGAGGAGGAGAACACACAAACAGACCAGCCATTAGAGTTAATTTGTGTGCAATATCTTCATTTTCAAGATGTTTGTTTACATCTCATCCTTATACACAGGTAGACAATATACCTAATCCAAAATCATTTTTAAATGGCTATAGATATAAAGACTTACTCATCTAAAAGCCCATTCCTATATATCCATGGACAGAAATTCTCATGAAATGATAAAGTAAAATTAATGTAACAAAAATATGAGAACTTCCGGTAATGCCAACTGTCAGGTTCCCATTACACATTGATGTGTATGCAATTTAAAAACAAAATCCACAAACATCGATCCTCATCAATGGATCAAAATCCAAAGAGTTACACAATTAAACTACTAGAGAATGGTCGAACTGAAAATGTTCTCTTGCTCCCACAATTGGGACTCATGCTCAGGGGGCACACTAGCGTGGCAATGACTTAAAAACTCATCTTTACATTTACCTCTGTATTACAACAAAAAAATTGCAATACATATTTGAGGTCAATGATTGCAAGGCTGCGATAACATTTACTAATGTGTTAAAGATTATAATACTGTGGTTTGATGATAAGCTCAACCAAAATTTCTTTCTTTTTCCTTGTACATCATTGAGTATACTTTAATTGGACATATTTTGTTCAAGACTCCTGTCTGTCGAAATATTTGTCTCCAAATAGCATATAAATTGAGACTCTAACCCACAAGGACTTGAGAATGCTACAGGAACATTCCTGGTAGGATAAAACAAAAAAGCTGTTACAAAGAGGTTTCAGTTAGCTGCAGCACATATAAAATCTGTTGAGTGAGTCAAAAATACTTGTTTTTAGCTTGGCATGAACTGCACAGAACTATCACTGTACTCGAGATTTATGAGAATCAAGCACTCAACTATGGGGAAGATTGTGCTTTTTGCCTCGTGGTACTGATAGCAGTCATCTTAAATTGAACACATAACTGAAAGAATAGTGGGTATTGACTGTAGTTCATAGAACGACAGTCTTGTTTTAGCCAAACATTCAGGATTTGGCATGAAATAATTAATCAAGCAAAGTGGAGATTTGGAGATTCAGATATATGCACATGAATTCACCATGCAGCATCTTCTTCATGTGCATGAATTTGACAGCCAGTAGTGATAATTTGTAACTACAAACTCACTCGACTGATTGGTGGGTTTTGAAATTGAGAAGTGAGGAAGGGTTGGAAACTGCTGAAGCATATGAGAAACAGCTCTTTTTTGCAGCAACATTCAAGGGGGTGTTTAATTTTTGTTCTTCTAGTGATAGGAGGATATAAGGAGTGTGATCATTGTTCTTCATCCTTATGTGCTTGTCAAGTTTATTGGAGATCAATGGAAGCAAAATGACTTGTTTGTTCTTGATCCCGAATTTGGCTCTTGCAGGTTTTTGTTGATCGCTTCATGTTGTATCCTTTGGCCAGCCAAGTAATTGGCTGTTGTTTGGTCACCCTCACTCTGACAGCTCTAACTGTGTCTCTCGTTCAAGCTAGGATGGTAACCATTCAGAGATGGACATACATCACTTGACAAATGCAAAATATAAAATCTCTAAAAAATGAAATATTTCCAGCCAGTTTTATCCTTAACTTCATCAGTGATTCTCACATGAGCACCATCCATCATTAAATTGATGAAAACAATTTGTATCTCTCACAACTACTACTCCTGCAAAATTTTTAGAGATGAACCTGGCAGCAGTGTGGCAATCACCACACACTCGAAGATTCTTGATGACATGAATGGTTGTACCTGAGCGCAACTTGATAAGGCCAAATGCAATTGCCAGCTTTTCACCATGGTAGCAAAGAATTTGTTCCCTCTGCTCCTGTTCCACATCATTTAACGCAAATTATCATGTCAGGCACATACCCTGTTGCTTTCATCTGCCCAAACAATCTCTCCAGATTTTCATATTTCCTGTGTTTGTGGGTGTGATCTGTCACCCGCAACAAAGACATGAACCTTTTTGTCAACCAAAATCCAACTACATCCAGGCTTTTTTTCCACTTTCCTGATTTTCATCAGGTTCCTCACACTTTTAATTGCATCCCACTTTTCAGCTGCAGCATAGATATTTGACAGCAGGACATAAGGTGAGACATTTGCAGGGTTCAACTCAAAAAGGCGTTTTGCTGCATATTCTCCTAGCTTCACATTCATATGGATTCTGCATGCACTAAGCAATGACCCCCAGACAGAAAAAGCAGCTTCTGTTGGCATCTTTTCAATAAAGTTTAGAGCCTCATCCAAGTGCCCAGCACGGCCAAGAAGGTCAACCATGCAACTATAGTGCTCCATTGCAGGCATTATGTTATATTGTTGACTCATGCAATCAAAATATTTCCAGCCCTCCTCCACTAGGCCTGCATGGCTACAGGCAGACAAAACCCCAACAAAAGTTACACCATCAGGGTCTATTTCAGAACGTTGCATCTGTTCAAAGAGTTGAATAGCCTGCTTGCCAAAACCATGCACAGCATATCCCACTATCATAGCAGTCCATGTAACAATATCTCGCTCATGCATTTTGTCAAAGAGGAACCGTGCAGTCTCTATGCTTCCACATTTGGCATACATGTCAACAAGGGCACTCATCACAAAGACATCTAACAGAAATCCATTTCTATTTATAAAACCATGGGCTTCCTTACCCTGGGTCACAGCTGTTAAGTTAGCACATGCTGATAGTGTAAGAGCAAAGGTTTCTGAATTTGGCTTAACAGAACACAGTTGCATTTGCTGGAAAAGATTCAGGGCCTCCACACTATGCCCGGTCTGTGCATATCCTGCAATCATTGTGTTCCACGACACAACATCTTGCTTGGGCATTTTTTTAAAGATATCCAAGGCCTCATTTACTTGCCCATTTTGCGCATACCCTGCAATCATTGTATTCCATGATATAATATCTCTCTCAGGCATTTGGTGGAAGAATTCCCGAGCTTGTTTCACATGCCCATTTTGTGCATATCCTGAAATTATTGCATTCCACGAGACAACATTTTGATCTGGCATATTCTGAAAGAGAATCAAGGCCTCGTCAACAAGCCCACGCCATACATATGCTGCAATCATTGTGTTCCATGATATGACGTCCTTTTCAGGCATTTGATCAAAAACATGGCGTGCATTTTCAATGCTGCCACACTTTGTATACATGTCAATAAGGGCATTCCCCACATAGACATTAGATTGGAATCCAATTTTAGTTGCTTCTTTATAGATCTCCTCACCTTCTTCCAGAGTGACACATGCAGGTAGAACACTGGCAAAAGTGAACTCATTAGGTTGAATGCCAATTTCTTGCATTTTATAAAACAATTCCAAAGCCTTCCTGCCATATTCATTCCTAGCATAGGCACCAATCACTGCAGTCCAGGACACCACATTGGATTCTGGCATTTTCTCCAAAAGATCCAGTGCCTCTTCCACTCGTCCATTCTGTGCACATCCTGGGCAAAATCTTAAAGAAGCACACATTGTTAGAAGTTTACCAACACAAATCTTTCTCAATATTGAATTCTCACAATTTAAAAACATTTTTCCAATTCTCAAATAACAATGCTTCAATTTAAAGAGAAAATTCAAATTTTGAGAGAAAAATGCTTCTGAAGGCAACTGTATCAAAATCCAAAGGTGGGGGAAAAACAATTAGATGCTTAGAGTCAGACTATGAGAAGTGTCCACATAATCGGATCAGAGATGATGCCTTAAATTTAAGCCAATCCTGGAGAGCAGTTATCCAACAAGGCCATCCAGGGTCTCATGTCACAGGAAACTTAAACTATTCAGCGGGGAAGCTAAACATCATCCCTATGTTTGCTATGTTTTTTTGGACTGCCATTCTCAATAAGATCCTTACAAAAGTCAATATGTTCAAAAGAGGGATTGTGGTTCCAACTGTTTGTATATTATGTAACAAAGCGGATGAGTGTGTGGACCACCTGTTTGGAACTTGTGATTTTTTTCATGATATCCTAAATATGTTATTGAGAGAAGTTAATGTTGCTTGGGTCATTCTAGATTCTCTAATCAAGATTTGGCAAATACCGGCAAGGATGCCACTTGCATTATTGGTGATGTGACCCAGGTTCAATCCCCACGGCGGATATGTATATGTATAAGAAGTATTTACTCAATAAAAAAAAAATGCATTCCACATATTTGCTGAGGGATTTGGTTGGAAAGAAACAGACGAGTGTTCAAAAATAAACCAGAGGAATAATTGGGATTTATGCCAGGATAAAAACAGCCCTATTGGAGGATTGTATTAAAAACATTGTTGGCCAGGAAAATCTTGCAATGATCCTCTCTAGAGAAAAAGACATCTTAAATATGGAAAAAAATCAATAAGGTGAGACTAGATACTAGATGGGAACGTCCCCACAAAGACTGGGTAAAAATTAACTTTGATGGAGCTGCAAAAGGTAACCCGGGTCATGCTGGTGGTGGGGGCCTCATTAGGAATGACAGAGGTCAGGTAGTGGCTGCATATGCTGAGGATCTAGGAATTACCACAAATCACCAAGCGCAAGGGCAATGCTTACAGGCCTCCGAATTGCAGTGAATTTGGGTTTTAGGAGAATTGTTCTTGAGGGGGATTCCAAGAATGAAGGGAAGTTAAATAATTCTAACATTTCCAAATAATTACAGATGCGAGGACTATCTTGGGAAGCTTAGAAGAAAGTCAAGTTAAACATATTTATAGAGAGGGAAACAAAGCTGCTGATAAAATGGCGAATATGGCAGTTAAATCTGAGAATTTCAAGGTCTGGTCATATGCTCCCATGGAGTTGGAAGAGATTATAGAAATTGATAATGAAGTCAGCAGATAAAGAGGGCACAGCAAAGCAGAAGCACACTAAATTACATTATTGTCAGCAGTTTCTTTATCAGTTATGTAAAGCATTGAGCACTGCATCAACCATGTTAAATAGAAGGATAGCGAGAGGAATATTATTTCAGCTTCTCCATCAATAGGTTTAGCCCAGGTTTGTTTGTTTTACTAAGATAGGGCTATCTTGCATTTGTATGATCTTCTCTTTTTTTTCTTGTACATCTTTTAAGCTCTGTGTAAAGGGTCGGGGCCCTTCAACCCCCTTTTTTTTTATCAATACCAAAAAAAATATTTGAGAGCTTTTTAGCAGAAATTTGGTTCCATGTTTTTTTTTAAATTTCACCCGCATCAAGATCCAGAAAAAATAGGAAATGCACAGAAGATGAGAAAAGGCTTTAGACCAAACATAAGATTCCATGTGTCCCTAAAATGGTTCTAAGGCCGTAGTCCCATAGAGAGGGGCAAGCTAAAAATTCTCAGCTGGTGCTGCTGAGATTTTTTAGAGTATTTTAGCATACATAGGGTCCCATGATTATAAAACCAACAACTTGGAGGGAAACTCCTGTAAAATAAAATAAAATAAAAGACAAGGAAATGTGAAAAAAAGGGAGAAATCCTGCATTAGGGGAACCAGTATGTGAAGAAGTTCCACATGACACAAAACCCAAAATTGTCAGCACTCCACAATTCACGGGACGGATTCTAGGGGCGACTAAAAGTAAATTCAGCAGACCGTTCTAGTCACCACAATTCAGAGGACGAGTTCTGTTTTAGCTGCGGTGGCTAAAATTTTTTCAGCAGACAACGCTCAATTATTCATGGAACCCAAACCCCTTCGTAGGACCCTGTCCTAAGGATCCTTTAAACCCTCAGCCACTCCCTTTGAAGGTTTCCTGCATATTTTCATGGTGTTCTCTGTTTCAGGGAAAGATTCTAATCTTTCCTATAGTAACTTGGTCTTTCACTCCATGGAACCGCTTGCTCCACAATGATCCTATAGCCCCCTACATAGGACCCCTGCCTAAGTAGTGTGACAGGGACAATTTATACGTCTCTACCCAAATATATAATGTATCATCTCCAAGGGAGCTCAATGTGTAGTTTTCATCACAAGTTGTGATAAAAGTCCAGGAAGCCTACGTGAAACTATATTTTCTTTCCATTTAGACACATCTCTTATCGCAGAGTTTTTGGAAGACTAAAATTTCTTATTTTCCTATATTTTATAGGACAAGCAACTACATTCTCAATGAGAAAAAACTGTTATCGCAGAGTTTTTGAAAGACTAAAATTTCTTATTTTCCCATATTTTATAGGACAAGCAACTACATTCTCAATGAGAAAAAACAAAAAAACAAAAAAAACAAAATATATATATATACTTTCATTGTAGAAAAATACGCAAAATATATATATATATATATATATATATATATATATATATATATATATATATATAATTTCATTGTAGAATACTACGCAATGGCTAGTGTAAAAATTCTAAAAGAGTTGACAAAATCGCCAATTGGCCAATACTAGCAACTAAAATTTGCCCCACCTGAAATTACCGCATTCCACGAGACCGTATTCCGCTGGGGCATTCTCCCAAACAGTTCCAATGCTTCCTCAACCCACCCATTCTGCGCATACCCTGAAACCATGGAATTCCAAGACACTACGTCTCGTTGAGACATTTCGTCAAACACTTGTCGCGCATCCTCCAAACTCCCACATTTCCCATACATGTCCACAAGGGCATTGCCCACATACAAATTATCTTCAAACCCACTGCCAATTATCCCCTTGTGAATCTGCTTTCCCAGTCGAACAATCCCCAAATTGGCACAGGCAGGAAGAACACCAACAAGACAAAATTCACTGGCCTTAACACCCATTTGCTGCATTTGACAGAAAAACTCCAATGCCTCTTGACAGTACCCATTTCTGGCATATGCCCCAACCATTATAGTCCAAGAAACCCCGTTTCGCTGAGGCATTTTGTCAAACACATTGCGCGCATCCTCCAAAGTGCCATGTTTTGCATACATGCTGAGGAGCTTGTTTCCCAGTGAGATTTCATGGGAGAGAAACCCAGTTTGGATGACGTGGGCATGGACCAGTTTGCCCTCTGGGAGGGCTTTAAGATTGAGGCATTCTTTGAGTATATAATTGTAAGAAGAGGAGTCAAGTGGGTGGTGTAAAATCCTCATGTTCTCTTTCAATTTGCTTTGTTTGCAGAGAGATTTTGTCCAAGCTGGAAGAAACGTTGCTGCCATTGTTGTCGGAAAGAGTTGTAGTGATCATGGCCTTGAAAGTCCAGTAATTCCATTTCACATTTTTTAACTTCTTAAGATAAAAATTCAAATATTATTGGGTGGCCAGACCATTCATGGACATCTTATATTTTACTAAGATAAGTTGATCAACATCTTTCTTGGTCCTAATCTGGGCGGATCGTATATAAATACATTAAAATATAAATAAATACTTTAAGCTTTTTTCTTATAAATAATTAAATAAATCAGTGTAACGTAAATTATTTTTTAAAGGGAAAAAAATTTGTATTATAGGTAGGACGAATAATTAAAAAAAAAAATGCTTATAGGATTTAAGGCTGGTAACTAATTATTCCAGATTATGTTTTTTCTGATTTTGATTGGTTTTTTTTTTTTAATAAAACGTTTACAAATTACATCATCTTAAGGGTTTGAAGAGAAATAACCATCATCTTAGTCACTAGGGCAACTGTCTGTCGGCTATAATTCCTTCTTTTTTTCTTTTCTTTTTTTTGGTATGGATCAATTTATATTAGATAGGGGGAGCAGGTGCTGGAGCGACGATGGCGACGATGGCGGGAGCAGGTGCTGCTGGAAAGTCTGGGGGTCCTGCAGGTGTTGCTGGGCCTACCGCAGGCCCACTTGGCGGGAATCTCGGTGAAGACCCAAACGGCATGGTGAAACCGATGGATGGCGATGGGAGCCGCTCTGAAACCGTTAGGGTTTCATCCTCTTCTCCTTCCAAAGCACCTCCTTGGTCTTTATCCTTCACTGACAAAGTGCGGTCTTCATCTGGCGCATTTTCTTTCCAAACTCCTTTGCCCTTCTCTGTTACGGGCACTGAAGTTTCTTTCCCGAGTGAGGCCATGGAGCCACTAATCTTCCAAGAGTCTCTCTCTCTTATTGGGAAATTTGTCGGTGCTCGGCCTGATATGGAAACTATCCGTGAGTGGGCTCTATCCAAATGGCGGCTTTCGGGCAGCTTGGAGTTAGTGGCCTTTCCCAGGGGTTTTTTCATGATAAGGCTTAATAATGCCCTTGACACCCAACGCATCCTCACTGGAGGGCCTTGGTTTTTCGGCCGTCGTAGCCTGTTTCTATGGAGATGGGGGGAAGACTTTGACCCTGAGACACAGTCTATCAACATCGCTCCGATTTGGGTCAAACTGCATGGGCTACCCCCATAGTTCTTCTACAATGATGCACTCAAAGGCATCACTCAACCGATTGGAGATTTGGTCGCCATTGACCCTGCTACTCGAGCCAGAACCAGAATGACCTATGCTCGAGTTTGTGTCATGGCAAATCTGGACTCGGCTTTGCCTACCTGCATCGACATCAACTACGGGAGTTACAGGAGGCGCCAAGGAGTTGAGTACGAAAACAAGCCCGCTTTCTGCTTGGAATGCAATACTCAGGGCCATCTGCTTTCTCAATGCCCTTCCCAAAAAAAAGAAATCCCTAGTGATTCGGGCGAAAGGTGGATACTCAGATCCAGACTATCCAAAAAAAGGCCACTGCCCGAGGTCATGGCCGATCTGCAGGCCCTCCTAAGACCTCCGCTTCAGATCCTGTCAAACCCAACAAGGTAAGCGCTCTGCCTCCTCGATCCAATCATTTTGCCCCCTTAAATAACCTTCATATTGGAGAGGACATTTCAGATGACCTACCCATAGATCTAACCGTCTCGTCCACACCCACTTTGATCCAGTCCCCTTTGTCCAAAGGAAAGTCTGCAATGACCTTTCCAAACTCACCCACCGATTTTGGCCCCTCACACCTTCCTCTTCCCTTCCCACCCCTCCCCCCATCTCAGAGCCCCCTTTCCCAAACCCCTGAGACTGTTGCCCTGTGCCAGCCTACCCGCTCTTCATCTCCCCACCGGCCTGCCCCTGGGACTGACTCCACCGACATCCACCAAACCTCCAGCCCGCTGAAATCTCCCAATCCCACACCCAAAGCAGACGTCAACAAAGAGCAGAGGAGGGGCCGACCGACAAATGCTGAGAAACTTTCCAAAGTAGCTGAGATCGAAATGGCTGACGACACTGTGCCTACCTCCTTGGGCCCCATTGCCGAACACTCCATCACAACCCACCAAGAAGAGGATGAAGTTAGACCCAAACTAACTCCGTCTCAAGGGAGAGGCAGAGGTCGCAAAGCAAACTCCAAAGCGTCTCGATGAAGATCGTCTCCTGGAATGTCAGAGGCCTCAATGGAACTACAAAACAGAGAACTGTTAAGATAGTAAGGAAAAATCTAAAACCAACTATCATGTTCCTTCAAGAATCCAAATTAGATGAGAATAGCAGCACTCAAGTTTGCAAGTTAATCTGGGAAAACAACAATTTTGCCTTTTGTCCCTCCACAGGGGCTTTCGGGGGTCTCCTCTGTTTATGGGACCCGACTTTCATTGAAGGGAGAGTCCTTTCTGTCTCTGACAGAACCGTCAACATTCTGTTTACTAACAAAGACACCCACCTCCAGTGGATCGCCACCAATGTTTACGGACCTAACAGTCCTGTTAATAGAAGATTGTTGTGGGATAACATTTCTGCAATGCGCAACAACTTTGTTGACTTTCCATGGATGCTCTGTGGCGATTTCAATTCTCCCCTCCATTTGTTTGATAAACAAGGAGGCAATCCGATCACCAGCAGCTGCATAGAAGACTTCAACGAATTTGTCCACCACAATGAGCTAATGGACATGCCGCTCCAAGGGTCCAACTACACATGGAGCAACAGACGAGCTGGAATCCATCACATCCAAATCCGGCTTGACAGATTTCTCTTATCCAAAGAACTCATTCCTATTTTTGGTGATGCCAGGCTTCATAGCCACCCAAAAATTGGCTCCGACCACAATCCCTTAATTCTGGATTGTTCTCGCCCCCAACAAATCTTCAAAACCCCTTTCAGGTTCGAGAAGATGTGGCTCACTCATCCTGATCTAGGGCGGTGTATTCGCCAATGGTGGCAGCAGGATTTCTGTCCAAACCCTCTCACGAATCTGTTCCTCAAACTGAAAGCGGTCAAACTCAAGCTGAAATGCTGGAACAGGGACGTCTTCGGCAACCTCTTTACCGAGAAAAAGCTTCTGATGGATGAGCTGAAAAGGGTGGAAAATCTGATTCAGGGAGGAGATCTGAGGGCCGAAACTTTCCTTGAAGAAAAGAGCCTCCTCTCAAACTTTCACAATGCCTTGGCTAAGGAAGAGACATTCTGGAGGCAAAAATCCAGAAACCTCTGGCTCAAAGAAGGAGACACCAACACGAAGTTTTTCCATGCTTCCACCATGCGTCACAGAGGCTCTAATAAAATCTCTGAGCTGACCAAGGCTGATGGATCCATTGTATCTGACATCCAAGCAATCAGACAGGAAGTTGTTTGCCATTTCCAAGAAATCTTAGGACCAAGCACTGACTGCCATCCCCGCACCTCAAGTTCTCTGCTTCAGAACATCCCAAAGTTAGTGTCCAACAATGATAATGGGAAATTGCTTGAAAGCTTCACTGAAGAGGAGATCAAAGAAGCTTTGTTCGCAATGGAACCTGATAAGGCCCCCGGACCTGATGGCTTCCCTCCCCGATTTTTTCAACATTTTTGGGATATTGTGGGCCAAGATGTCGTGGCTGCGGTTAAATTCTTCCAGAGAGCCAAAAATATGCCGAGAGAAGCCAATTCCACTTTCATTGTGTTAATTCCCAAGTCCAACGATCGTGCCTCTCTATCTGACTTCAGACCGATTAGCCTCTGCAGTGTCATTTACAAACTTATCACCAAAGTTATGGCTAATAGGTTGAAAGACATCCTTCCCTCCATCATCGATCAGTGCCAAGGGAGCTCGGTCAAAGGTAGATTCATTTCGGATGGAGTGATAACTGTCCATGAATTGGCCCACTCGGCATCTAAAAACAAAAAACCCAGCATGTTCCTTAAGCTTGACATGAACAAGGCTTTCGATCGGGTTTCCTGGAAATTCCTTTTTGAAGTCCTGGAAAAGTTTGGGTTTCACAAAGAATGGATCAAGATGATTCATGAATGCATCTCAACTGCTTGGTTCTCGGTTCTTATCAATGGCTCGCCCGCAGGTTTCTTCCAAAGTTTCAAAGGCATCCGTCAAGGGGACCCTCTGTCCCCCTTTCTCTTCATCATTTTGGTCGAAACCCTTGGAAGAACCCTCTCAGCTGCTTGCAACAGTGGTCTTGTTTTCGGGATCAAACCAGCCTCAACATCCAAAGCCATATCCCATCAATAGTTTGTTGATGATACTATTCTATCCTCTCACGCTTCCGTTCCCGAAGCAAAAATCATTAAGAACATTCTTGATTCTTATGAAGAGGCGGCTGGTCAGAAAGTCAACTACCGCAAAAGCAAGCTATACTTTCTCAATACTCCCACTCAGACAAAATAGGATTGCGGAGATCCTCGGGTGCATCATTGGGAGCCTTCCAACTACTTATCTTGGATTACCGCTTTTCCATGGTAGATCAGTCTCGGCTATGTGGAACCCTATTTTAGATCGCCTCAACAAGAAACTTGCGGGGTGGAAAAGCTCAATGCTCGACCAGCGAGCCAAAGCCACTCTGGTCCAAGCTTGCCTTCAAAGTATCCCCATTTTTTTCTTATCTATCTTCAAAGCTCCAGCTACCATCTGCCAAAAAATTGAACAAATTCAACGCAGATTCCTTTGGGCTGGAAACGAAAACAAGAATAAATTTTTGCTTGTCGCGTGGGACAGGGTCTATTCCAAGAAAAAGGATGGAGGGCTCGGATTCAGAGACATCAAGTGGATGAACATGGCCCTCATTGCCAAACAGGCCTGGAGACTCACCATCAATGAAAAAGTCACTTGGATAGATATCATTAAAGCTAAGTACCTCCATCACCTTTCCTTTCTTGGAGAGCACAACCTCCCCATCGGATCCCACTTCTGGAATGGCGTAATCAAAACAAGGAAAATCATCATGGAAGGCTTAAGGTGGTGTCTAGGAACTAGAACGACCATCCATTTCTGGGACGATCCGTGGATCCGTGATAAACCTCTCAGCCATGATCCGCATCTTGCAGTGCTCAAGGAGATCACCGAAGCCACCTTTGGAGATAAGGTGTGCCACTTCATTAACCAAGGTCCTACAAGACCTGAATGGAAACACCTGGCCCTTAACGGGCCCAGGCATATCATCGAGGCTCTCAGGAGGTTACAAAACTTGGTGAGGACTTGCATCATCCCGAGCTCACACAAAGATGATTCCATGGTCTGGAACCTTGAAGAATCTAGAAATTTCACTGTCAAATCAGCTTACTACAGTCAAGAAACTCCCACTGATGGTTGGGACTTATCAAACCAGGTCTGGGTTCCCAAGATCATTCCCAAGGTCAAATTATTTTGCTGGTTGGCCTCCCAAAATAGAATCCTCACCATTGACAACTTGATTATCAGAGGGTTACTCATTCCCAATTGGTGTATTCTGTGCAAAAATGCCTGTGAGTCCACTTCGCATGTTTTTCTGGAATGTCCCTTTTCCCTAGCAGTTCTCAACCAGGTCCATAACACCTTTGTCATCTCCACAGTCCTCCCTCATTCCATTCCACTCCTGATTAAGCAATGGCCCCGACCTTTCAAGAGCAACCAACTAAAATTCATGTGGCAAGCTTGCCTCCACCTTTACCTGTGGCAGATTTGGATCGAGAGAAACACCAGAATTTTCAAAAATCAAGCCACTGATAAGAAGATTATCATTGTCAAAATCATTGCCCTCGCTGCGGAGAATGCCTCTCTTGTTTCGTCTCCAAAACCCCCCCTCCTGGATTAGAATCGGATCTAACCAAAATTTTCAATCTGTCTAACACTTCTGTTTCGGCCCGTATTTCTGTGGACAGGTCTGTCATCAAGTGGGTCTTACCTCCTTCTGGGTGGCACAAGCTCAATTTCGATGGTGCGGCTAAAGGCAACCCAGGAGCGGCTGGCGGAGGGGGAATTCTCAGAAACCATAGAGGAGAAATAATTTTGGCCTTTGCCCAGAACCTGGGAATTCAATCCAACAATATGGCAAAAGCACGGGCCCTGTTCCAAAGTTTGATCCTCATGGAAGGGTTGACCATCAATAAACTTATCATCGAGGGAGACTCATTGCACTACATCAACTGGCTCAATGGTACTGCTAAGCCTCCCTGGGCCCTTGCTTCGATTTTCCAAGAATGCAAGGCCCTAATTGGCAATTACCCAGAATTAGCCATTAAGCATCAATACAGGGAAGGAAACAAAGTTACGGACTGGCTTGCTAACAAGGGAGTCGGCGAATCCGACATTCAAGTGTGGAGAGACTCCTTTCCCATCGACCTAAGGAATGATCCTACAAGTTTCAATGTTTGCACAATGTGAGATGGTGCCAGGGGATTGGGTTGGT
The DNA here is from genome assembly GCA_028583015.1 of Wollemia nobilis. Classification (NCBI taxonomy): domain Eukaryota; kingdom Viridiplantae; phylum Streptophyta; class Pinopsida; order Araucariales; family Araucariaceae; genus Wollemia; species Wollemia nobilis. The sequence continues at coordinate 2,548,490 of JAQPPZ010003286.1, read as the reverse complement.
ATGCTGACGAAACTTGTCGCGATATCGCGACACCTTTTCCTTCTTCTCCTTCGACAGCGAAATTGCAACATGTCGCGATATCGCGACACTTTTCACCTTTGGCCACGAAAATGCAACATGTCACGATATCGCGACACTTTTTCTCTTTCGGCCTCGTCGTTGCAACATGTCACGATATCGCGACACTTTTTCCTCCTTCGGTCATGGCAATGCAACATGTCGCGATATCGCGACACTTTTTCTCTTTCGGCCGCGTCAATGCAACATGTCACGATATCGTGACACTTTTTCTCTTTCGGCCTCGTCGTTGCAACATGTCACGATATCGCGACACTTTTTCCTCCTTCGGCCGCGGTAATGCAACATTGGATATGCCTGTCGCGATATCGCGACACTTTTTCTCTATCGGCCTCGTCGTTGCAACTTGTCACGATATCGTGACACTTTTTCCTCCTTCGACGTGACAATGCAACATGTCGCGATATCGCGACACTTTTTCTCTTTCGGCCTCGTCATTGCAACTTGTCACGATATCGTGACACTTTTTCCTCCTTCGGCCGTGGCAATGCAACATGTCGCGATATCGCGACACTTTTTCTCTTTCAGCCTCGTCGTTGCAACTTGTCATGATATCGTGACACTTTTTCTCCTCTGGCCATGACATTGCAACATGTCACGATATCATGACACTTTTTCTCTTTCGGCCTCGTCATTGCAACTTGTCACGATATCGCGACACTTTTTCCTCCTTCGGCCGCGACAATGCAACTTGTCACGATTTCGCGACATTTTCTATCTTTTGGCCGAGACGACGCAACTTGTCGTGATTTCATGACACTTTTTCTCCTCTGGTCATGATGCTGCAACTTGTCACGATATCGCGACACTTTTTTTCCTATGGCCGCGATGATGCAACATGTCGCGATATCGCGACACTTTTTCTCTTTGGCCACGATAATGCAACATGTCACGATATCGCGACACCTTTTTCTTCTTTGGCCGTAGCAATACAACATGTCACGATATCATGACATTTTTTATCTTTTTGCCGAGAAGATGCATCACGTCATGATTTCATGACATTTTTTCTCCTTAAGCCGTGATGATACAACTGGTCGCGATATCGTGACACTCTTTCTCTGTAGGCCATGACACTGCAACATGTCACGATATCGTGACACTTTTCCTCATTTGGCCGCAACAATACAACTTGTCGCGATATCGCGACACCTTTTCTCCTGGGGTCGCGACAATGCAACATGTCGCGATATCGTGACACTTTTTCTCCTGGGGTCGTGACAATGCAACATGTCACGATATCATGACATATTTTCTTCTTTGGCATCGACGATACAACTTGTCATGATATCGTGACACTTTTCCTCATTTGGCCGCAACAATACAACTTGTCGCGATATCGTGACACCTTTTCTCTTGGGGTCGCGACAATGCAACATGTCGCGATATCGCGACACTTTTTCTCCTGGGGTCGCGACAATGCAACATGTCGCGATATCGTGACATATTTTCTTCTTTGGCCACGACGACGCAACTCGTCACGATATCGCGACACTTCTTCCTCTTCGGCAACGATGTTGCAACATGTCACGATATCGCGACACTTTCTCTTCTTCGGCCGCGATGCTGCATTTTGTCACGATTTCACGACATCTTTTCCACCCTTGGCCGCGACAGCGCAACATGTCGCGATATCGCGACACCTTTTCCTCCTTGCTTTTTCTCTATGTTGTGGACCGCGAAATTGCAACATGTCGCGATATCGCGACACCTTTCTTCTTGTGGTGTTTGGCTTTTTCTTTGATCTTTAGCTCTTGGGCCTCTTCGGTCGGTTTGGAAAACATGTAAAAAATACTTGTACAAGGTTCAGGGACCTTTCAACACCCTTTCAACCAATCAAAAAAAAAAATTATATTAGATAGGATTTAAGGCTGGTAACCAATTATTCCAGATTAAGTTTTTTTCTGATTTTGATTGGTTTTTTTTTTTTCTATAATTTCTATTTTGGTATGTTTTGCTTGATCCATATTTATTGTATGTGTTGATTGTTCTATTTATATTGCATGTGATTTTATATGTTTTGTTAGTGTTACATGTTCAGATGTTGTATGTCTGATTGGTTTATATTTTACTATCGCCACATATTTCTCAAATGTTGCATGTTTTGATGGTTCTACTCGTTCATTTGATGCTATATATTTCATTGGTGTTACATATTTGCCTATTGTTGCATATTCACTTGTCATTGTAAATTTAGTTAGTATTGTTTGTGCTCCTAATATTGTAAATTTAGTTGGTGTTGTCTACCCTATTGGTACTATGTACTTTTCTATTGCAGTAAGTTCAATTAGCGTTGGGTGTTTAATTAACATTGCACATCTTTTGGTGTTACATATTCACCTATCGCTATATTTTTTGCTTGCAATTGGTCCCTGTTTGTAGATTGCTTGGTTGACATATCTTAAGTACTCCTAACTGGGTTCCTTTATTGGCCAATTGATCTACTCTTTTATTTAGATTTTTGGGTATGTGTTCAAATTGGATATGATCAAATTTTAGGTTGATTTCCTTCACTTCTTGATACACACTTTCAAGCCAAATCGATTTTGGCTTAGCTTTGTTGTTCAAGTTGTTAATAACCAATTGAGAGTTCCCTCGCACTATAAGTCGTTTGATTTCTTTTTATACTGTGAGCTCCATTCTTGTCTTGAGGGCATGAAATTCTATAAAAAAATGTGAGTATTATAACCATTCGATTGAAAGTAAAACCATGCCTCCTTGTTGTCTTCGTTGAGGATTGTTCCCCCTACATTGAAACTGCCAAGGTTGCCTTTATAGGCCCCATCATACTTCAAAGGGTATTTTGTGTCATCTTTTCTTAAGGAAGCAATTGTGAGGCTTTTTTTTAATATTGCATGGATAGGCTTTGATAGTATCCCTAACTAGACATTGGATTTTGACCATGGTTCTATTTATATTGGGAGCTTCTTCTTTAAAACATTTCTTGTTCCTACTATTCCATATTCCCTAGAGAAACGAGCACAAATTTATCTTTTTTTATTTCTACAAGCAGGAAAGGATTTGTAGGAGATGAACTCAGTTATTGAAGAGAGCATAGGGGCTTCACTCCAACCAAAAAGACCTTCATGAAGCTTGGCCCATACTGCTCTAGAGAAAGGGCATGACAACACTAGATGAACTATACCTTCTTCCTGATTATAACATAAAAGACAAATAGACAGACCATACAGTCCTCTTTTTTTAGGTTATCATAAGTAAGTCCTCTTTTTTTAGGTTATCCTGAGTAAGCTAACAGTTATGGCAAGTAGTCCAGAGAAAGAAATTAATCCTTGGGATTGAATAAGGAGTCCAAATTAGATTCCAAGTAATGTTACCTATAAAACTGGTACTGATTATGGATTTATATCCCTTGTTTACAATGTATATTCCATCTCTGGTAGGGGATCCATGGGTAATTTGTATTTTCAGCATAAGATGACAATATTTAAATCAATTGAGATTTAACCATTTGTTAATGAGGTTGTAAATTTTTAGGAATACCAAGTTCTTCATTTTTCAACTTCTAATTGTGCAATGATGGAGTTCAGAGTTTTAAAATTATTGTCTTTTAGCCACTCTTGTAGTGAAGGCTCTATTTGCAATATGAAATTTCCTAGAATCTTATTAGAGAGAAATATGTATGCACTAGAGGTCGGACTCCATGATAATTCTTCTATAATAATGTCTATGGCATATTGAATTTATTTCCAAATTTTGAATGTTTTTAGAGTTTTTGGATTGACAAAGGTCTCTAGTCCAGTTTTTCCATTACAATATTTGTGCACCAACGCTTGCACCCACCATTTTGAGGGTTGAGTAATCATTTTCTAAACTAGTTTTGCTTCTAATGCCAAACTTTATTTACTTATTTATTTAATACCGAACCTCCTTTACTCATAGACCAAGTGATGATATCCCACTTGACCAGGCTATATTTCCTTCTGCCATCCTATTTACCCCCTACCCATAAAATTTTTGTAATGATTTTCTCCAACTTATTAAGAAAGAACTTTGGTGCATGGATAATAAAGCATTGGTAGACAGGTAAAATATTGATGACAATCTTGATTAGGATTATTTTTCTATGGTGTGTGAGCCAAATATTGGACCATCCTTCAATTCATTTATTTATTTTTTGAGTGATTTCATTCCATTGGTTACTCTCAATTTTGCTAATGTTGACAGGGATTCCTAAATATTTGAAAGTAACATTAGTTTTGCTTTGACAACCCAATATTCTCCTTATCTCTTTGACTTCTCTATTATCTTTGTTAGATAATTATATTGTAGACTTACTATAGTTTATCTTATTTCCTGTTACTTCTTGATATGTTTTGAGAACCTTTTTTATTCTTCTAGAAACTGATTTTGTGGCTTTACTCAATAAGATCAAACCATCTACAAACTGAGCATTATTGATTCTTTGAACCTTCTGATGGATTAGGAGTCTTGGAAGTTTTTTTATTAGGATAAAAATAGGATTTTGAAAGGGCTTGAACCCTTTTACAAAAGTAAAACTATAGATACAAAACTCCCTACTAAAGGTAACACATCCAATTATACCTCCAAACTCACATGCCTAGGGAGTTCTACCTCGCCCAAAACCTTACAAAAAAAATTACAACTAATTCTAAATAAACCACATTAGTCCAAATTAAGCATAAAAATAGGGTTTTTGGTTCATCCCCAACCTCACAAACATTAAAAGATAAAATTTAAATCAGTGTTCCAGAAAATCACCTTCTAAAAATTGGCATCCCTTTGTTCCAATCCTTGTGGAGAAACAAACCTAGAAAACCCTGGTTTCAACTCCTATGAATAAGTAGACCCAAAAAAAACCTAGCTTGAATTCTTGTGGAGAAACAAACCTAAAAAATCCTAGATCTAATTCGTGTAGAGAAGCAAACCCAAAAAAACCTTGGTTTCAATTCTTATGGAGAAGCAAACCCAGATAAAACCTTGGATTTGATTCCTATGGAGAAGCAAACTCAAAAAAGACCTGGCTCTAATTCCCAACTTTGTAGATATAATTAAATCATTGTTGTGGATGACCACCAATAAATTCATAGGATCGCCTTCTATAAATTGTCATCCCTTTACTATGATCCTTGTGGAGAAACAAATCTAGAAAACCATAGCTCCAATTCTTTTGGAGAAACAAACCTAGAAAACCTTAGCTCTAATTCTTGTGGAGAAGTAGATCCAAAAAAACTTTGGCTTGGATTCCTATGGAGAAACAAACCCCAAAAAAACTAGCTTTGATTCCTATGGAAAAGCAAACCCTGAAAAACCTTGGTGTTGACTCCTATGGATAAGCAAACCCAAAAAATACTTGGCTGTAATTCTTGTCCAAAAAATCTTGGCTTTGATCCATGTGGAGAAGTAAACCCAAAAAATCCCTACAACAAAGAGAGTTATCTATGAATGAAGTACCTAACTCTATAGATATAATGAAATCATCGCCTATGGTTGACCACTAGCAAATCCATAGGATCACCTTCTATTAATTATCATCCCTTTGCTCCAATCCTTGTGGAGAAACAAACCTCCTACAAATTGATTTTTTTTTTAACCTCAACTCGGTGTCCATTTACCATAGATCCTAGTACAATATCCCTTCACTCCCCATCCTTATGCAAGGACTATGTATTGTCTAGAAGCTACTCTTTCTAAACTAATCTAAAAATATCTAGGTGGATCTCCCCTAGGGGTATCCACCTTTTATCCTCCTCTCATAGTGCTCCCTATTGGCTAACATGTCTCCTACCATATTGCCTTCCCTATATATATGGAATACTTCCACCTCAACAAAGGCTTGGAGAGAATTCCTAATGTCTTAAAAAATAATACTTGTTTGCCAATTTTTCTTTGCTTCTTGCTTAATATAGTTAATGATATTTAGATAATATCCTTCCACTACCAACTTTCTAAATCCTAAGTCTTGCATAAAAGAGTTAGAGCTTCTATTTGATGGCTTGTAGTGGTTTTCAAATATTCATAGGTTGCATCCTTTATCCTCCCTTGTTCATTTCGAACAATAACTCTTGCCCTTGCCTTATTTGGGTTCCCTTTTGAGGCCCCATCAAAGTTCATCTTCATCCATAATTCTCGAGGTGGTAGTCATTTAGTCTCAACCCTTGATTGATTTTGAGTACCATCCAAGCTACAAACCGGGTCTAAGTTCCAAATTCTACTTAGTCTAGCCTCATTTCCTATTTTAGATTTGGTTCAAAACTTTATTATATTCAACTTTTCCTCATTTTCTTGTATGATAATTTGCATGTTTCTCCCCATAGTTTTGTTCTCCTCATAAAATATTCTCTTATTCCTTTCCAACCATATTCCCCAAGCATAGTGGAAAGGAATTAGATTCCAAATTCCATTTAGCCTAAGACTGGTGAAAGGCTTCTCTCATTGCTCTAACCAAGCTAGCATGGTATTTGGTAAATCCCACACTACCCCCACCTTATTTATTAGTGCTTAAAGTATCTTCAACAAGTAGTCACATTCTAGAAATATATTTTGAACCAACTCCTTTCTCTTCTCATAGAGGATGCATGTGTTTGGGTAGTGAATTCCTCTCTTCTATGGATTGTCTATAGTCAATATATTATTATGTGCAACCAACCATAAGACCTCTTGTTTAGGAATTGCTTTCTTCCTCCATATTCTATTCCATGGAAAATCATATTCTATAGTTGTGTCAATCAAGTCATGAGCTAATTTGACATTAAAGCCCCCATCTTAGGTGGCTTCCCACATAAATGAATCTTGTTTCATATCTAGACTTATATAATATGATCTAAGTTTTACCTTCAACTTACTTAATGCTTCATTATTCTTTTGGTTCATGTTCAACTTCTTCCATATTAATTGACCTCCTACTATCACCATAGTCACTTATTAACCTGCCATATCTTGCTTCTAGATCCTCCGAAAGTCTATGCATCTCCTCATCCATGGTTAGCGGTTTAATGTCTAACCATGCTTCCACCCAAAAGTTAATGGATCTACCATCCCCTACTTTCTATTATACTCCCTTCCATAATAACTACCTCACCTTCATAATGATTCCATAATAAAGACCCCTAACATGTATCATGTGTACTAAGTAGTCTAACATCTTCCATACTATCTAAATATTTTTCCTTTAATATTTTAACCTATATTGATTGTTCCTCCTTCATAACTATCCATCCTACCTTTGCATCCAATGCTAGGTTGATGTTTCTAATTCTCCAAAGGTCCAATCCTCCTTGTGTCTTTGACTGACATACCTTCTTCTATGAGATTAGAGGTAATATACTCCTTTCTTCTGAACCAATCCATAGAAATCATTTTTGGATTCCTTCCATGATATTAATCACTTTGAAAGGCATTTTAAAAATAGACAACTAATATATAGGGATGGCTTATAATGTAATCTTCACCAATTATATTTTTCGAACTTGGGTAAGTAAACTCCCTTTCCAACCTACCATCTTATTTTAAAATCTACCTATCAATCCATTCCATAATGGCTCTTTATAGTCTCCTATAAACATTGACATCCCTATATATGTAAAGGGTAGGGTTAAAATTAAGCAACAAATCTCTCTAGATACTCTTATCTATTTGTCTATCATGGTGTTTACGAAGAAAACCTTACTCTTTTCCATATTAATTTTTTGATGGGATGCCTCTTCATATAGATATAGTTTCCTTTTAAACTCTCTAGCTTCTGCCACTATTGGTTTTGCTAGTAGTATTGTGTCATCCATAAATTTTTGGTCAGTTATACCTTCTAGGTTTTGTGTTGGATTTAATCCATAAGTGTTCTTGAAGACTTCACTACTCCAATACATCTACCCAAAGCCTCAACCATTATTATGAATAGATACGGTGATATAGAATTCCCTTGCCTTAAGCCCCTGCTACTACCAAAACAACTAGCTAGAGAATTATTTACAAGTACTGAGAATTTAGCTCCTTCATAACAATTGCCTACACATCTTCTCCATTTCATACTACACCCAAAATTGGACAAGATCCTATCTAGAAAACTCTAGGACACTCTGTCATAGGCCTTATTGACATCAAGTTTAACTATCATTCCTTTCCTGTCAATAGTCTTTACAGAATGTAAAGTTTCATGGAGAGTCATTACTCCATCCAAAATTTGCTCCTCTTTTATAAAACCCCCTTATTGTTCTAAGATAATAGTTGGGAGTATAAAATTAAGCCTTAAGGCTATCACTTTTGATATTATTTTGTAGGTTGCATTACAAAGGCTTATAGGCCTACACTCCTTAAAACCTTTTGTCCCTAATTTCTTCAAGAATAAGGTTAAGAATGTATTAATGTACTCCTTTAATACTTGACCTATATGATGTGACTCCCTGAATGCCTTAATAACATCCTTCTTAATAATACCCTAGAAAATTTGGAAGAAACTTACTTGAAAACCATTAGGCCTTGGTGCTTTGTCCTTACTAAGGAAGAAAATTACTTCTTTCACTGATCTCCTTAGTCAATTGTTCATTTAGTTCCTTTGTGATCAACCTTGGTATATGTTGAATAATCTCCTCAATTATTGATTGATCTTCTGCCATATCTTTCGATAGCAGTGTTTGGAGAAAATCTACTACCTCTTGTCTAATTTCTATTTCTTCCCTTATGGCTTGGCCATTTTCTTCCTGTATCTCCATTATTCTAGATGAGCTCTTATGCTTTAAATTTGAGACATGGAAGAACTTTGTGTTTTTATCACCTTCTTCTAGCCATTGGTTTCTTGAAATTTGTTGTCAATAGGAATCTTCTCTCACCAAAATGGTAAGAAACTATAAATTTAGTTCCTATTTTGTTAAGAATTAAGCTTGATCCATTCCACCCTTATTGATCTCTTCTAACTTAATCAATTTTCTTCTGATAAGTTTCTTGGTAAGGAGATTAATTTATGCTCATAGCTCCCTTGAAACCAATTCTTCAATAGAAGAACCCTATCTAAATAAACCTAAATCAAGTTATCTACTATCCTTCTGTTTGACTAGGTAAACCTGTTTCCACTCAGGTCTACATAATTTTTTTTTACTTCAACTATAGACTTACCTAGATCCTCCATACTATCTTTGAACTCTTGTGTACCTCCTCGTTTTTTTACAGGTGTAAGATAGTTGCTAAAATCTCTCACCACTATCCATTTCAATCCTCCAAGTTGTCCCAATTTCTCTACAACCCTCCATAATTCCTTCCAAGCCCTATTAGTGCTAGGGGCATACATATTGGTGATCACAAAAGCTAACTTGAATATTTTTGTTGTAAATAGAGCTATTAATTGGTTTAGACTATTTGCTAGAATTTCACCTTCATAATATTCATAATTCTACATTATAATTATACCTCATGATGCCCCTTGGGTTTCTTCCTGACATCCTTCTACACTCATCCATATTCCTTGTTGTAACTTACTCCAGTTTATTTTATTAAGTTTTGTTTCTTGCAAGAGCAAAATATCTACTTGTGGTTCTTAATTAGATAATTAACCACCCTATGCTTGTTAGGGGTATTTTTTCTTTTGCTGGATAATAAGGGGTTGTACTCGGGTCTCCCACCCTTGACAAATTACATCTCTCTTTTTTAGATCTTGAGAGTTTACAAATAGATTCACTTCTCACCTCAATTGAGATGTTATAGCTAGAAACCTACATCATTTTACATAAAATTTTTGAATTCTTGATTTTCATTTTCTGGATCTTTTCAAATTTCTTTATGAATACAATTACTCCAGAATTGAACATCTTTCTTGATATTTTCGTATAGCAACCTTCACAATGCCAAAACTTCACCTCTACTATCTATGCCTTGCATCTTAGTAGAGTAATATTTCCAAAACATTGCACTATCATAGTCCACTTTACCAAATCTAAATTACTAGTTTCCTTCCTTGCTAAAGTCATAGACCTTCATTGCTCTTCCCATCGTTCGAACCCTAGTTGGCAAATATTTACAATTTTCATTTTTCGTGACTTGAAAAATCATCATTACCCTTGTTTCGAATGGTTGAATTCATAGGGTCGTATCTCCCTCAATATTTCTTATATTTTTGCATATGACCACTCATTTTAAAGATATTCAAATTCTACACAAGTTGGTCCAAGAATCAACTGAATCGGATAACTCTTCACAAAGATACAACTCCTAAAAGATGAGATATTTTTAAGAAAAAACCCTAATCCTTCACACTTTGCAATTTCATTTTTTGCTACTTGAAAAATATTTACTACCCTTGTTCTGAATGGTTGACTTAATAGGATCGTATATCCTTCAATATTGCTTGGGACCACTCATTTTAAATCTATTCAAATTATGCACAAGTTGGTCCAAGAATCAGCTGAATCATATAACTCTTTGCGAAGATATGGCTCCTAAAGATGAGATATTTTTTAGGAAAAAACCATAATCCTTCGTACTTTACAATTTTATTTTTCTTATTGTAAGCAGCCTTCCACACTCCTTCAACCTTCCCAGCATTCCACTCAACATACCAACCTTCCATTGCAACTCTTTTAGTCAGCCTAGCCTTCCATGCTCCTTCAACCTTATCAGCCTTCCACGTTCCTTCAACCATCCCAACCTTCCACCCAACATCCCAACCTTTCATTGTAGCTCCTTCAACTAGCTTAGCCTTCCATGCTCCTTCAACCAACCCAACCTTCCACACTCCTTTAGCCTTGACACCAAAAATTAACTCATTATTCAACTTTCCATGCTCCTTCAGCCTCCAACCTTCCACACTCCTTCAACCTTTAGATTTGTTGATCGTTAAAGCACCAGATCATTTTCCAGGCCCCTTAGGGGGCAACTCCCTTGACCCTTGTTAGGGGTACTCATTCCTCTAAAATTTCAACTTAGTAATTTCATCTCCCTTGTATTGCAAGATTTTGATTATTTCCTACAAATGATTCCTCTAAGGTCTACTGTTTCCCATAATCTTTATCCTCCTCTATTTATTTGATTATTTTTTCTTTCAATGATAATATTTCTACTCTATTGGATTCTTCTCTTCCCAATTTAGGAACTTTTGGGGAGATTCTAGTGACCTACACATTAGATTTTTATGTTACCTCACTGAATGTATCCATATTCCCATACTTGTTTTTTGTTTCCATCATATCACACCCCTTCTTGGGATGCACTATTTCCTCATTCTCATATTTCTCTCGTCCCCACTTTTACCTATGTAGGTTGACATACCTCATGACCTGAATCACACACTTCATATCCTTAGCTATTGGGATATATGGTAAGGTATATAGAACAACTTCTTGAGTATTGGTATTAGGTTTAGCCTATATAAATCGGTCATATATCGCATCACTTTTTGCAATCCTCTTTACTAGATCTTTCAATTTTTTATTTTGTTTCTTGAGAAACTTGTATTCTAGCATCTACACTCATGTCTTCATTCTCTTTTTTTACTTCTCTTCCACCTGGAGTTTGTGTTAGGGTATTTTATCCTTGCTCTTGTTTGGATCCTTGATTATCACTACCTTTGTCCTTGTTATTCTCTTGTGCTCTCCATGCTTACTTCATCTTTGAGTTTTGTTTTTTCTTCCTTTCAACAAAATTCTTTCTTACTACACAATTATTTGCAATATTACCAATTTTCCCATAAAATATGCAACTAAAAGGATTATTTTTATATATCAATTCTTGAGCCCATACTCCTATATTGAACTCCAATTTAATTTTCTTGAGTAAAATCTTGCCATATTCTACTAAGACACACATTTTGGCAAAGTAGACCTTCTTTCTCTCTTTAGTAATATAATCCATAGCCATGAATCTACTAATATTATTCCTTATCATTTCAAATATATCTTCCTCCCAAAAATCTAGGGGTAGGGCAGGAAGTTTTACCCAAATGTGGGCTACTTCAAATTTTTTAGTCTTAGGGTTGAATCCAAGCTCCCATTTTTTAAGAATATGCCAAAATGATCCATAGACTATGGTATCCCTAATAAATATTTGTTCCAATCCTCTATTGTTTTAAATGTGGTTAGGAAGAAGCCCTTGGGCATCACTAAAAAATCCACATGCCCTTTGACTCCTCATATTGAGGTGACCCATCTTTTAATTTGTTCTAGCATAGGTCTCGCTCTCATAAACTTGCACACCAAACAATTTTCCATTCTTTTTTGTGCTTGCTCAAATATATTATCTAGAATTATTAAGAGGATACACTCCTCATCTGTATTTTTAGGGATTAATATTTTCTCTTTTTTTCCCTCACATTTAATAATGTTTCTTTTTTTAACACAATCCACCTAGCTTTTTCCTACCTTCTCTCCTTTCCTTATCCCTTCCAATTTGACTTCATCATTTTTTCCTCCTTCATAACTCCCCCAATAGATATTTCATGAGGTGCATCGGTTCGTCTAAGCTTCCTTTTATATTCTTCACTACTTCTTACCCAGGGTTTTTACCTCCTAACTTCTGCCTAGTATTTGTAAAACTAGGTCTTACATCTACCCTCTTGCTCAATTTTGCTTGTCTATTTCACTCGTCTGATAGTTCTAGCACATGAATCCTTCCATTAGTGTTCATTCTTTTAGACTCTACCCCTATCACTATCATAGTTACCACACCCAAATTTATGCTTTTTGATCCTATTCTTCTTCTTTCTAAGTGAACTAGGTAGGCGGGTAGTATTTGAGGATGAGTAACTGCTCCTTGCTCTATGGTAGTCAAGCTGATATCTCCATGAATATCATCTATTTCTTCGTAAAGACTAATAAAAAATTCAACATTCACTAAAGGTTTCAAAATTTTGGATAAATTTTGGGATGACAACTAGGAAGTGCATAATATGAATTTGCTAACAATCACCATGGTCACTATTTTCAGTTCGACTTCTTGGTTTTGAAGATGATAGTCTAGTTTTTTAACATGGTCTAAAAGATCAACCAATTTTTGTAATATATCCATACATTTTTTATTTTTTCCAAATATTTCATTACCTATGCATAATATATACCCAATAATTGATAGCACTGCCACTAACTAGTGTACATTCTTAAGCTTTTCAATTACATCTCCTATTATTTGTGCAAATAAGTTTACATCTCCCTTGTTACTTGATTTATCAACATGGTCATTGAGTAATTTAGAAAATATTGCTCCACTATCAATGAAAAGTAAAGCCACACTTCAAGAACTTTATACTTTATCTTCATCATCCATATACTCTCTTTGATATTGTAAAAAATCTCAAATAATTTTGATTAATTCATCAACCTTGCTTACCTCATATATGACTTTTAATTGAGCTTTGAATTCATCCAAAGACAACGGTATTATCTCTTGGTATGTTGTTGCCTATTTTGAAGTTTATGATGGCACCATATATTATGATGGCCTTGTTAATGATGATGTCATTTGCTATGATGACCTCGTTTGTTGTAAATACCTCGATGACATCGATTGTGGATCTTGAGTGCTCACCCTCCCCTCCATTATAGGGCTAAAATTTTTAGGGTTTGGTGTAATCTATTACGATGACCTTATCTATTGTGAACTCTACAATGACATCAACTATGGATCCAAATTTCTTGCCCTCCCATCCATTATAGGGCTCAAATTTTTAGGATTTGGTGTCATTTGTTGTGATGGCCCCATCTGTTGTGAACTCTACAATGACACTGACTCCTCCTCCTCAAGAGCAAACATTCAATTAGTTCCCTATTCACCCAAAAAATCTTCATCCTATAGAAACCCCACACAAACTCTGATGGAGATAAGAGATGTCTCACAATAAAATTCCACCATAAATCTCTCTTTGGTTACAATCTGTTTGACAAAATTTCTTAGAGAGAAAAGTGGCAAAAAACCTCCTTCCACAAATTGTTTGGCAAAAATTCATTGTCTATGAACTCTTTAGTTGTGCTCCATTTGACAAAATTTCCTAGATATAAAAGTGGAAAAAGTCCTTCATCCATAAACTCTTTGGTAAAAATCCTCCATCCATGAACTATTTGGAAAAAATCATTGATCCATGAACTATTTGGTAGAAACCCTCCATCCATGAACTATTTGGTAAAAACCCTCAATCCATGAACTCTTCGGTTGCGATCAATATGAAAAACAAATTTAGAGAGAAAAAGTAGCAAAAACCCTTCATCCATAAATTTTTTGGTGAAAATCCTCCATCCATGAACTGTTTTCCCTCCATCCACGAATTATTTGGCAAAAACCCTCCATATATGAATTGTTTGGAAAAATCCCTCTATCCATGAACTGTTTTCCCTCCATCCAGAAAATTAAAAATGTTAGGGTAAATCATGGATTTTTATGAGGTTCTCGATCCCCTCATACCAAGGTTTGAACTTGGTTCTCCTAGATGAAAACCTAATAACTTACCACTATAATATTCCTCCTAGGACTAAAAATGTTAGCGTAAAGTGTGGGTTTTTATGAGGGATCCCAGTCCCCTCATATCAGGGTTTGAAATTGGATGTCCTGGATGAAAACCCAATGACTCACCACAATAGTATCCCTCCAAGACAAATATGTCAGAATAAAGCATGGTTTTTTATGAAGGGCTTTGGTCCCCTCGTATCAGGGTTTGGACTTGGGTCTCTTGGATGCAAAACCAACAACTTACCACTACAGTCCTAGAATTTTTTTAAATCCCTTTGTTGTTCTATTAGATGGGATAAGATTTATATTGCTAGAATGAATAAATATGGGGAGAGGGGACAAACCCATATAACTTCTTTGGAAACCTATAAGAAGGGAGTGGGTTTGCCATTAAGCATAGGAGAATTATAGGGTCTTGAAATACATGCTACTATTCATTTTTAAAGTGTTCATGGAACATTGCCTTAGAATTATCAAGATCATGTCATGATCAATTCTATTGAAAATATTTTTCATATCTACTTTGAGATCTATGTTATTATATTTGTCATCCGTGCTAGAGTGCATTGATTCTAGAACTAGTATGATTCCTTCAAAAATCCTTTGTCCTTTCATAAACCTAGTTTGGTTGGGGAGATGATTGTATCCAACAACAAAAGTATCCTATTTTTTATGATTTTGGATATTATTTTATACAATGTGTTACAAAGTTATAGTGACCTAAATCTTTGTAGTGAATGAACATGCTTTTCTTTAAGGATCAAAGCCAAAAATGTGGAGTCTATTACCCCATGTATTTGTTGTTTGTTCTTTATTTCTTCAACCATCCCCGGAAGATCTATCTTGATGATGTTCCAAAATTCTTGATAAAATTTTTCATTAAATCCATCAATCCTTGGTGCTTTATCACATTGCATAGAAATAACCACTCCTTTGAGCTTCTCCATGGTTGGGTCAACTATTCATTTTTCCCTTGCTTCAAAGAGTAGGAAATTAGATTTAAAAGTGCTTGATGATTGGTTGCACCGATTTCTCCATTTTTGCTCAAAAAAAATTTGAAGTAATCAAAAATATGTTTTTCCATTTACTGCACATCACTTGATATTGTCACATCTTCAATTTTTAACTTTGTTATTGTTCATTTTTTAGCCAAATTTAATCACAGGTCCCAATATTTAGGAACAAATATAATTCACAAAAAAATATGAAGGCTCATTCATATAATAATATCAATATCAATGAATATAACATTAATAAAATATAAATATAACACAATGAACAAACTCAATAATATTGATGAATCAAATATACAAGCTTCTTGATCAAATTTTTCATACAATCTTCAATACATTTCATGGATATTTATCTCTATAATATAACCTTAGAAGGTGACTCTTGAGGACTTTGACTATTGCACTCCTCACATATGTAGGAGATGCATCCTTTCATATTCCACACATGAGATAAACCTATCATATCTCTTGGATTTACATATTCACTTACATACTTAACACATTGCACACACTTGCTTATTTAATTACATGACACTTGGCACATACATTAGATAAAATATAAATCATACAATGTTACCAAATAATGTAATATCTCTAACATCTCATCGTATTACATTATTTGGTATGAAAGTCTTTTGATGTACATATATGGCTTTGAAATATCTAATACTTGTTTTAACCAAGAACATTTATAAAAATATTTGCAATCTGTTCTTTAGGGGAAACATGTTTAACTTGAATATGATGATCCTAAACATGATCTCTAATAAAATGATATTGAGTTTCAATTTTTTTTTGTTCTCTCATTAATCATTGTATTCTTGATTAATTTGAGAACTCCTTTATTGTCACAATTTATTATTGTTGGAACCCTTTTGATTCCTATATATGAAAAAATATATTGTAACCAAAGTGCTTCACATATTGCATCTCTTGCTACACGGTATTATGTTTTTGTTTATGAAAGAGTCACTACATGTTATTTCTTACTATACCATGATATAGGTCCTAATCCAAGATAGAACACATATCCTGATGTTGAATTTTTGTCATCTATAGATCTAGCATAGTTAGAATTTGAATATCCTTGTAAGAAAAAATATCATTTCTTTTGTATCTTAATCCATATTTTATAGTTTTGTTGATATATTGTAGTATCCTTTTTGTAGCTTTCCAATGAATTTCTATGGGTATTTACATAATTTTGAAGATATAATTTACAAAAAAAACAATATCAGACCTGGTATTTGTTAAATAAAAAAGACTTCCAATTAACTATCAATACATAGTAACAAAAATGAATGATGTCTTACCATATCTTGATAGTTGTAATCCTTGCTCCATAGGTGTGTCTTTTGGTTTGAATTTTTCATTCTATATTTCTAAAGTAATGATTTTGTATACTTTATTTGGGTTTTTGTGATGCTATCATCATTTTGACAAATTTCTAAACCAAGACAATAATGTAGTAGCCCTAGATCTATCATTTCAAAATCCTTTTCCATATTTAATTTTACTTCATCTATCAAAATTTTGAGCTTCTTGTGATTATTATATCATCAAAATATACTACAAGAATTATAATTTCTTTTAAATAAAGGGGTAAAAATTTATTGATAAAAATTCTAGATTATAGAGTACAACTGAGCTTCAAACCAGAACTCAAATAAACAACCAAATAGGCTAAAACCACTAGACTAGATTGAAACCCAAATAAAACAACAAGAACAAACCACATTAAGTCTGAGCATCCTTGTGGATCAACTTCCATAGGCATTGAGAGTCCCCAGACGGGAGACTCTCCCAGTTATTGATAATCCAAGGATCCAACAGCTCAGAAGCCCTTTTGGACAGGTAATCAACAACCACATTCCATTCGCTTGGAATGTGCACAAAGGATATAAATTCGAACTCTTCACTCATTCTAAGAATCTGAATGACTACAAAGGTCAACTACCAATTAAATTCCTCCACCCTTTTATTTTTTAAAGATTAACCGCAATTTGAGAGTCAGACTCACATATAATCCTATGCCATCCAAGAGAAAACCCCCTTTGCAAGGCCTCAAGAATTCCAAGAGCTTCCATAAATTTTTTGGAGTGAACACATTTATAAATGGAAAAGAAAAAACTAACACCACCAACATAATCTCTCCCAACACTGCCAATGCCAACATGTCCAAAATTACCCCTGGACGATCCATCAATATTAATTTTTAAAACTCTTCTAGGGGGTGGCCTCCACCTACCATCTCTCCTAACCTTATTACTAAGCTGAGGAACCCTGCTAGGGCAAGAAGAGTTTGCACCATCACCAAAGAGACCAAGGGCCTATTGTACCTTCTCCCTAGAATCCAAAATAGGGTCCACATCACATTTGCTATGGATGGTTTCCTAAACCATACACAAGATCCTTTTCCAGATTTGTTGAACAACCAAATGACTATCCTGAAAGATGCGACAGTTTCGTTTGAGTCAAATCTTCCAGATGATGCAATAAGGGCCCAAATTATAAGACACTCGAAGGAAGGGGGCATTGGACAAAGGTCTTCCTAGACTACTCCAAAAATCCACTAGGGACAACACATGAAAACATGGATGGTTCTAGGCGCTCCACCAATGGTGCCAAATGTCTCTGGCAAAGGAGCATTGAAAAAATAAATGAGAAGAGTCATCCTCATTCTTACCATAAAGGACACAAAAAGAGGGACCCTAAAATCCCCTCTTCCTCATGTTATCCCAAGTGAGGCATTTATTATGAGCTACCAACCAGAGAAAGAAGTTATATTTTGGCCAAGCAAATTTGTTCCACACCTTTTTCCACCATGTGATAGGAAGACTCCCATACTTTTTCTTATCAAGAACCTAATAACCATAGGCTACCGAGTAGGTTCCCTTGGGATCAGGGTTCCAAGCTAGAATATATTTACCCCTCAATGAAGAATAGGTCCTCCCCATAAGAATAAGAGCAAGCACCTCTCTATCCTTGTCCAGTCCCCCTCGGGCCATTCTTGTTGATATTTCCACTTATACATCTCCATATTTCCAAAAGACTAGATTTTTTTAAAGTCCTCCACATGATACCAACCCGCTTCCAAGAAAAAAATGCTTAGGGAACATAACCTGGGATATTGATTCAATATAGGAGGGTGGCCATCCCAAGAATCCTCCCAAAAAAGAGCATTTGATCCCCGATTGCAAATCCAGAACAAACCCTGCTTGATTAAATTAGATCCTCTTTTTAGAGTATCCTAGATAACTAAACCTTTCCTAACCAAGACGACTCTAGGAATCTTAGCCTCAAAAATACCTCTCAAGTATTTACAAGATAATATTTTAGACCAAATATGATCTTGAGAGGTACACCATCTCCAATAAATTTTTGCAGCCAAATCCTACCCAAAAAGAGTTGTCTATCACAACCCAAGGCCTCCCTATTGCACTAACCTACATATAGAATCCCACCTAACCAAACTCCATTTAGATTGATCAAGTTTTCTAGAACATAAAACCTATCTTGCCAAAGCATCTATGTCCTTGATGAAATGAAATGCAACTATTTGTACAAAACATCTATAAATGGGTAAAGCTTGAACAACATATTTCAAAAGCAACACTCTACCTACAGTGGATAGCCATCTGAAAGTCCAGTGATTCACCTTCTTATAAAATTATCAAGCATAAACTACCAAGAAGATCTAGGTAGAGGATGAGATAAAATTTGAATACCAAGATAAACGAAGGGGGGAGTCCCAACCTAAAATCTTAGAATACGAGCAATCTTGGCTTGAATAAGAGGAGGGGTATTGAAGAAGAAAATAGAATAATTGTCCTCATTAATCAACTATCCAGAAGCACCAAGATATATGTCAAGAGACTATCTAATATTGCCAGCTTACCTAATAGTGGAAACTCCCAAAAAAGCAGTATCATCAACAAATTGAAGGTGGGAAAGAGGTGGCAAACTACTATCCCACTTCCACCCCTGAATGAGACCTTGCCTGACTTAAGACTTGAGAAATCTTCACAATCCTTCTGCCATAATGATAAACAAATAAGGAGATAAATGATATCCTTGCCTCAATCCCCTTGAGGCCTAAAATAGCTTTGATGGCTCATTATTAACAAGAAAATAGAACGAGGAAGAAGAAACACAAATCATCACCCATCTAATCCATTCCTCCTCAAATCCAAAATCAATAAGAACTTTATGAAGAAAGGACCATCTGACCCGATCATAGGCTTTGGCCATGTCCAACTTAATGAACATAGTTTTCTCCTTAGAAATTTCCATCAAGTGAATAGATTATGTAGCAATAACAACCCCATCCAGGATTTTTTGTCTAGCAAAAAACCCTCCTTACTTCTCAGAGATGATTTTGCTCAACTATATATTCAGCCTCTCAACAATAATTTTTGTGATGATCTTATACACAACATTGTAGAGAGAAATAAGCCTGAACATATCCAAGGAATTTGCTCCCTCTTTTTTAGGAATAAGCACCACAAAGGTAGCATTTAGGGCCCTTAGCATCTGTTTGTTCTTTTGGGACTTATGGACCACCTCCAAAAGATCAAATTTGATTAAATCCCAAAACTCCTGATAAAACTCAACCGAGAATCCATCTGGACCCGGGGCTTTTCCTTTTTCATCTTGAATACAACATTTTCCAACTCCTTAAGGGAAATTGGACCCATAAAGTGCTCATTCATATATCTATAAAAAATTGATGAAATACAGTTTAGAATAAGCTTTTCATTCTCATCATCTGAGAGGGAGTCCTCCTTGAAGAGAGAGAAAAAATACCTCTTAGTCTCTTCTGAAATATCCTTGAAAGGAGAGAGCAGGGCACCCTAAGAATTCACGAGAGGTAATCGGGTAACCATTACGGTGACCCTTTATTAAGTTATAAAAGAAGGTTGTATTCCTATCCCCTTACTGAAGCCAATCTACTCGAGCTTTTTGTTTCCAAAAAAATTCTTCCCTAAGTTCCCATTCAACAAGGTCTTTTGCAACCTCAAATTCCTCAATGAGAAGCTCCTTTGTGAGTCCCTGATCTCTTATATTTCTTGAATCTTCTTCTACCATCCTAAGAGCTGCCAACTTAGCCAAGGAAAGGTTTCCAAAACTCAGTCTATTCCATCTCTAGTCGCTTCATAAAGGAATACATAGCGGTGCCATGAGGAGGTTTGCTAGTGGTCCGCAAACCTCGCATGAAATAATGAAGCTTAGGATAATGAAGCCACATAAGTTGAAACTTAAAGGAAGGATTCTTCTTTAGCACTAAATACAGAGTAGAGAGTTTTATAGGCCAATTATCAGATCCCCTACCCTCCAGAATCATAGAACTAGCACTTCTATTATTACCCATCCAATAACTGGAGATCAAAAACCTATTCAGTCTCTCTAAGATGGAAGCTTCCCCACACCTTATATTATGCCAAGTAAATATCCCATTATCTGGCTTGATGTCAACCAAGTTCAAGGCCTAGATATGAGCACTGAAGATAGAAGAAAAAGGCTCAAGACAGTCAACCTCATCGCGTTTCTCCTCCAGACAAGTGATAGAGTTGAAGTCTCTAGCAAAAATCCATGGGTTCAGGGGAGCCAGACTTATCACAAAGCAAATGTGCTCCCACAAATTCACTTTCCCATTGTAATCAATAGGAGCATACACATTTGTAAGTAGGATGGTTTCACCAGATTCATTATCATGCCCGATCTTCAAAATAGACCATCTGCTGGAAATCCAAGTAGGAGGGGATATCTTAACCGGATCCTATAAATAAGCGATGCCACCAACATATCCACATGCACCAATACACTGGTATTACCCCCTTCTATACAACTTGGGAGCAATATTGAACATACTGATAATTTAGTCTCTTGAATAAATGCCACATACGAAGAATGTACACGAACCAAATCACGAATAAATTTTTATCTGGGGATGTTGTTTAACCCCCTTACATTCTATGAAAGGATAATAATTTTTGGGGGTTAGTAAAATGAGAGTCCAATGTTCTCATCAAGCCTGACTCCACAAAAGTATCCCCAATTAACTTAATTTTATCCTAGTCCTTCTTTCGACCTACCTTCATATTCTTATTCGAAAAACTTTTTAAAAGTATTTTCTACTGCAATCCCAACACCGTAGGAGTTTTGCAGTATAAGGATGATTGCATCAATGTATGATTAGGAGAGGGCATAACTAAATCTGTACCACTTTTCAAAATATTTTTCCTTATAGGGCTAGATCCAACCATATCACCTATACTCAGATCCAAATCCCTTTGTTCTTCATTTAAACCCTCTAGATCTGATTCCTTAAGTTCCACCTCAAGAAGAGATATTTGATTCGACCCTGTTATATTTACATCAGGAAGTGATGTTTCAGGTATCTCCATGTACAGATCAAGATCATATAATATTTCAAAATGATTGAGTAGAGCATCTGGCTGGATTTCCTTAAGGTCTCTATTTTCCCTTTGTCATTTGTTTTGGGATTTTACCGAAACAAAGCCTTCCTTATCCTGTTCCCCTTCCTTTATCGGGGCTTTTACTTTATCCAAAAATTTTCTAGACCGATAGGACCTAGGATTTGAAGCCATAGGTAGGACAAACATAGGGCATTTTATTTGCAGGTGGCCATATTCATGGTAAATCCAACAACGAAATAGAAGAGCTTTATAGTCAAGTTTTTGAACCCATATAGTAAATCCAAACTGT
Organism: Wollemia nobilis; assembly: GCA_028583015.1. Classification (NCBI taxonomy): domain Eukaryota; kingdom Viridiplantae; phylum Streptophyta; class Pinopsida; order Araucariales; family Araucariaceae; genus Wollemia; species Wollemia nobilis. The sequence continues at coordinate 2,526,273 of JAQPPZ010003286.1, read as the reverse complement.
ATTCCAATAGAATTTGTAATAGGATTATTTAAATAAATTTCAACACAGATACGGGTAAGAGAGATTACCTTTTTATCCATTATTTGTTGTGATGGTCCAACCGGCTTCCCAAGAAGAAGGGCAATCTTATGCAAGATATCAGTTCTCTAGAATTTCAACGGGAGCCACGAAAGCTGAACCCATATTGGAACTCACGATGACCGCTCCTCTAACGGGTTGAAACCCACATGCCAGGGTTTAAGAAAGAGTCCCGCTTGGCTATAGAAATAAGGACCCCCTTCAAATGCTTTATTACGATATTCAATACAAGAGAAAACCACCATAAAATAGTTGTTTGCACTCAACATCACCTCCACATCGCCTTCAGGATTCCAAGTCTTCCTGACCCAAGCCTCCACAAAGGGGAGATAAATTTGGATGCCCAAAATTTTTCCAATAAGTGCATGTTTGGTTAAATACTCCACATATTCTGCCACTGAGTCTGGTTGAACCACTAGAACCGACCTGGCTTCACATCGTTCCAAACATCCATTATTCTTTAACAAGCACTTCCCGACATGCACTGGGAAATCCTGTTCCTTCCAGTCATTTTTAGATGAAAAAACATCACGAGCATGCACTCTTTGTGATGAACCTGATGCCATCACGATATTCCTCCAATTTTTTAGACCTCCTCCAGAAACTGTTGCCATCCTTGTAGAGTAGTTTTTCCTCATCAAACCCTAGCAAAGTAGTTTTTCCTCATCAAACCCTAGCAGAGCCTTGTTTCACAAGAATTATACTTTCTAATCCAACCTTCTTTGTATAAATATTTGAATCTGATGTACTCCTTTTAAAAATGTGTCATGGAAGATGATCATTAATCTTGATGTATCATGCTCTTGGTGCTTGTTTTAGTCCATATAGAGATTTGTTTAATTTAAAAACCTTCTATTCTTATCCTTTGAATTTTTTTTTTTTGGCTGAGTCATATATATCTCTTCTTCAATATAACCATTAATAAATGCACTTTTAATATCCATTTGATGAAGTTTCCACCCAAGTTGTGTTGCTAATGCACAAATTGTAGGTGCAAAAGTTTCTTCATAGTCAATTCCTTCTATTTGAGTATATCCTTTTGCAACTAATCGTACCTTATATTTGTCAAGAGAACCATTTGATTTATATTTTATTGTGTAAACCCATCTACATCCTATTGCTCTCTTTCCTTGTGGTAGATCAACTAGATCCCATGTTTTATTATTCTTTAATGTTGCATATTTTGATTCCATGGTTGTTTTCCATTCTATTTGTCTTATGACGGCTTGTATAGTTGTAGGTTCTATTATTAATATCATTTATCCCATATTTGTTCTTGTCATACTATAATTTTGAGGTTTTGAATATTTAAGTTTATTTATGTACAATTTTGCCTATTTTATTTGAGGTGTCATTATGAATTTTGAGTTTTTAGTTAGCTCAAATGTTTTTATTTTGATTCTTAATTTGATGAGTTTTCTTCATCTAAAATATTTGGAATAGGTCTTGTACCAAACTTTTAGTCTCCAACAAGATGTTTCTTTCCTTTATAAAAAACTACATCTCTGCTCACATGCATTTTCTTCGTGATTGGATCAATTTGAATCTTCATCATAACCAAGAAATATCTTGCATATGGTTTTGTCATCTAATTTTGTCCATTTTTCTTTTGGAACATGCATATATGCATTACATCCAAATATTCTTAGGTGTTCTATTAAAGGTTTTCATCTTGACCATGCTTCTTCAAGAGTAATATTTTTTAGTATTCTCATGGATGATCTATTTTGTATGTATACTGCATTTTTCATAGCTTCTTCCCAATATTGTCGACCAAGATGTGCTTCTTTTAGCATGCAACATACCATTTCCATAATAAAGTGGTTTCTTCTTTCTATTATACCATTTTTTTGAGGTGAATAGGTTGTATTGAGTTGTATTTTTATACCATTTGACCTTAGAAATAATTCAAACTCTTTTTATAAAAATTCACGGCCTTTATCTGAGTGAAGATTCTTGATTTATTTTCCTGTTTATGTTTCCATTAGTTTCTTGAATTGTTTAAAGCAACTAAAGGCTTCAAATTTAAGTTTAAGGAAATATAACCATATTTTTTTGGAATAATCATCAACAAATAGCTAAAAATATTTGTGTCCTCCAAGGCTAGTAGTGTTCATTGGTCCACATAAATTTGTATATATTAATTCTAGTGGCTCCTAAGATTTGTATTTATTGAGTTCAAATGGTATTCTATGTTGTTTTCCTACAAGAAATTTTGGACAAACTATATATTCCCATGAAAGTTTGGGTAATCCTTCGACCATTTGATTTCTATTCTTATCATTTAAAGAAGATGCACTTATATGTCCTAACATTTTATGTCAAAGTTCTTTGGTTTCTAATGCTCTTTCTAATAAAGCAACATTTGATAATTTATCTAGAGCAACATTTTGCTTAGCGGTGAATATTTACAAATTGAGAGAATATTAGCATTTTCAAAAATACCAATTTGCAATTTTTGGGGACCCTGGATGTCAGCCATTTCGCCCAAAATTTCTAGATCAAATTTTTTTTGAAGTGTCGATTCGATGTGCATTGATAATAGTATTAGGTATTTTTTTTTTTTTCGACACTCTCGCCTAAGTCGTGGAGCATTTTCTCCAATTTATTTTTAAAATTTTTAAATTATCTTACAAAATTCACTAACTATACCACTATATATAAGTAACAAGCCAGAGATAGTTTTCATTTATAACATTCAAAAAGTAAAACTCTAAAGCAAAAATATGAACTAAAACATTCGATCTGTTACAGATTCCATCGAACTTCAGCATTGTGTAGAAACCAATCGATTCAGATCAAAACTATACTCGAACTTCAGAGTTCTGTACACGGATCGACACGACATAGTTCTCCACCTGACATGATGACTAGATGTTATATCCACATGAATCGGTAGTCGATCTACTTGTTCCACCCAGATAACTAGTTCCAACTGAGCCATCTGTCGGACTGCATATTCCACCCATACCGTTAGTCGATGAGCTTCTTCCACCCAACCTGGTTGTCAGAATTCCTGTTAATCACAGTTCTACGACCAACATATAATTTCCACCCAGATCAAATATCGGTCTTCTAGTTCCACTCGAACCGCAAGCCGGATCGACCGTTCGCCCATTTCCTGCATGAACTGCTCGATGGGTCTCTTTTCAGATAGACATTTTCCTACAACATGTACTCTATTTCTCTTTAGACATTTGAATCTGTGATCCTATGTTTTTTGGTTTTACAAAGAATAATAGTTGTAGCACTTGTAATAATAAGATCTATTTTTTTATCATCTAATTTCTGGTTTTTATTTAGTTGTATTTTTATCATTTACTGAAAATAAATCAATGCTCTGTTCTCCATTTTTCCTCCTATTTTCTATCTATATTAATTCTCTTTGATTCTCTATTTCCATTAAGGTCCCCTTTTTAGTTACAAGATTTTTCAATAGGTAAATACTATGGTTCTCTATGGACAAAGTGATGCTCTGCTTCTTGTCCACTTTGTACTAGAATTTTATATTTTTCAATATTTTGTATCTCTGATTAAATTGTATTTCAAATTTATATTGATTGTTTTTTTGCTCTTATTAGTTATAGGTACTATCTCCAAAAAATAGAGTATTTGAATAACCTAAAAAAATCACAATAAAGAATGACTGAAAATAGGTATTTATTTTCTTCCAACCATCTATACGTTTATTCTAATTACAATATTATCTTAAGGCTTCACAGAAGTAATATGTCTTCAACATTTTATTACTTTTCTAAATTGAAAAATATTTTATTTACAAGTAAAATATCACCTACTAGCGATGCAAAGAAGGGGGCCAAATCTGAAAAGAGTATCCTGAATTATTTTAGCCATACGTTGAAATCGAGCGAGCCATCGACATCTATGCAAATTCAAGGTACAAATGATTTTTGACTACTTAACAGTTAGGTGTATTTGTTAGTTTAAATAATATTTTCTTCCTCAATTGGTTAGGGTGCCTCTAGCCATATTGCATGATGATATAAACCATATTTTTGTTTGTTAGTTTATTTTATTAAATTAAAAAATAATTAAGAATAGTATTGTATGCTACTATGCAGAATACCATGTGGACCCTGATATGCACATAGAGTTTTTACAGAATATCAGTCATTAACAGGGTTTATGTACGCAAGTAGTCGAGGAGTTGATAAGGCAAAAAAATTGTTGTTTCGTTTGACTAACTTTGAAACACTGTTGACGTTATGTGGTATTCTTCCAATGTTACAAGAAATGAGTAGATTGATAAAATTTGCACAAGAGAGATCCATCTATATCATTGATTTCATAAGGATGAGAAAAAAAATATGTGTTGTTATTGAAAATTTATGTGTTCAATGCAGATTTTAAAGATCCCTTGTTTCATAGTTGGAATACATTGACAAACATGAACGATCCAAAAATCTATTTGAAGTTTAACATTAATGATCATATTTGTATTAACAATCATAATAAATTTATACCTCTTTATTGTTTTGAAAGGCAATCAAGTATAGGTGTGGACGGTGTTGAACAAGTTCCTGTAACACACAATAGATTTCATGTTGTATTACAAAAAACTAGAATAAATTTATCCAATATAGCAAAATATTTGACAAGTGAGATAAAATATCGGTTTTAGAGAGATGACTTACTTGAGGCCATGGGTGTGGTTAACCCCATGTTTTGGGGTTCTAATAGTGACTTCAATTCGACAAATGAGTTGTTTTTTAAATATATAATGAAACTTATTAAGCATTTCAGTAAAATCGTTGAAATTAATGGTGTTACAATCAATGGTATACTCAACAAAAATATTTTGAAAGAATAGTCAACACATTTTGGAAGAACAATGCTTGGGCAAACATCACTTTTGAGTAACATCCATGAGACTGGTTCCATTGCACGTTTGTGGAAAAAATTGTATCCAAGTACTATCCTACAAGATACTATAAGTGAATACTTCTATTTATATGAATTATGTCAAACAATAATTTTGGGATCAGTAGAAGATGAGAGGGTTTTCAGTGCACTATATTTTGTGAAATCTAAGCTTCGCAACAGGTTGGACAAAAATTTAAAAAATTGTTTGAGAATATATGTATCATCCTATCAGTTGGAAAATTTTCCCTATGATAGAGCAATTGCATTGTGGAATTCCCTTGAAGGTAGAAGGAGTGTGTTGAATATGACCGATATGGAAGATGATGATGCTTTCAGTGATTAAAATGTGGAGACACAAATATCCACTATGCTTCATAGTGATGCAGAACAAGCAAAAAATTGTTTGTTCAAGCTACCTGATTTGTGATTTTTTTAGTATTACATTTTTTCAAGTATTTCACAATTTGAATTCATTTGACATCAGATTTCACAATAGAGATTCTGGACAAGCTGAGCATTGTTTGTTTCAGCTACTTAATTTGTGATTTATCCAGTATTGTGATTTTTCTAGTATTTCACAATATATTGGAATTGATTTGATATCAAATTTCACAAAATTTGATTATTAAGAAGTTTTCATGTTCTGCTTTTTGTTGTTTTTGAAATAGTTTTAATTGCCTTTATATCATAGTATTTGTTTGTTTCCATGACCTGAATTGTAATTTTTTACAAGTATTTACAACATTGATTAATATGAATTTGTTAGTTATCATTTTCATCTATAAATTTTTTACAAGTATTTACAACATTGATCAATATGAATTTGTTAGTTATCATTTTCATTTTCAATATGAATTTGTGTTTATTTGTTATCACAAGATTTTTTCATCTATCTTAATTGTAACTATGATTTATAACACAACATTGTCATTCAAATTATATGTTTTATGATTTATAACATAGCATTGTCTTTCATATTTGATTATAAATGTATGAGTATTGTTGTTTTTGAAATGATTTCAACTGCATTCATATTGATTTTAACTGCATTCATATTGATATTGAGATTATAAACAGTTAAAATCATTTCAAAAACAAGAAGAGCATTCATATTGACATAAGAAGAGCATTCATATTGATTTTATCTGACATAAGTAGAGCATTCATATTGACACAAGAAGAGCATTCATATTTATCATTTTGGACAAGAAGAGCATTCATATAGATTTTAACTGCATTCATATTGATTTCAACTGCATTCATATTAATATTGAGATTATAAACAATTTAAATCATTTCAAAAACAAGAAGAGCATTCATATTGACACAAGAAGAGAATTCATATTGATTTTATGACACAAGAAGAGCATTCATATTGACATAAGAAGAGCATTCATATTTATCATTTTGGAAAAGAAGAGCATTCATATTGATTTTAACTGCATTCATATTGATTTCAACTGCATTCATATTGATATTGAGATTATAAATAGTTAAAATCATTTCAAAAACAAGAAGAGCATTCATATTGACACAAGAAGAGCATTCATATTTATAATTTTTGAAAAGAAGAGCATTCATATTGATTTTAACTGTATTCATATTGATTTTAACTACATTCACATTCATATTGAGATCATAAATAGTTAAAATCATTTCAAAAAAAACAATATTCATATTCATATTGCCATAGACGAAAAATGCATCAAAATATTATAAACAGGAAGAACAACAAAATTAAAGAGGATACAAAATTTGTAAATTGCCTTTTTCATATATAGATTTAAAATATATTATAATGTCTTTAGTTGTTCTGAAAAACAACACAATTTTCATGCAACATGCAAATTTTTCAAACTACTTTTGACATTTTGGATTCTCTATCGATGTTTTTCCTGGACCCGCCTATTCTATTACTTTTTCTACATCTTCTACACTAGGCATTGACAGTGCTCCGGATCTAACTAAAATTCCTTGTCCTTTCTTAAAATTTTCCAACAACCCAGCTTCTTCTTTGGCGGGATCTTGAAGCACTTTCAAACCAGGATTTTTCTCCAGTCTTTCCTTTATCAGGAGATCTAAATCCACTTTAAGTTTCTTTGCAAATATTTTTTGAGAATGTTATTATCTCTTACTTTCTGTTGGGCTGTTCTCTTCATAATAATGACAGTTTTCAAAAATTTCTTTGCAAGCTCTATGTTGACTTGCATGCTCTGAACCTGTAATTTCAAATTTTCAAGATTTGACTGCAAAAGAAAAAAACATAAGTTAGTAGAGTTATATGACATAATTTAAGCAACTTCAATAGGTTTATGACATAAGTTAGTAGATTTAGCAAAAGAAAAATATGCATCTAAATTCTCACCTCGACCACATCTCTTGCAGCTAAGGCAACTTCAATAGTTTTCTTGTTGAAAGCCCATTGGTTATAGTACGCTTGGGCTTCAACATTGATGTTATCAATTCTATTCAACATGATTTTTAAAAATTCATCATCGAATGAAGTCCTACACGTCACTAATCCTGAATTGGCCTGTTGTAGCAAACCACTAAGCTTCTCTAGTTCATTCTCATAACGAGAAAAAAGAGTCTCCCTTCTATTAAAGTTTTTATAACGGGTATTTATTTGCTTAATAAGCACTTTAGCCCAAATTTCCCACTGTTTCATAAATTGTAAATCTTTAAGCACCCTCTCTTGGAGGGTTGCTTCAATACCATCACTCATAGAAGACTGAATATCAAATTTAACTTTGTCATCCTCGAATTGAGGATGACAATGGGCTTCCATTGTAGGAGCGGATACTATTTGCTCAGCTGTTGTGGGTGCTTGTTCTTCTACCTCTGCATGTGGATCTTCAAGCACATTTATCACCTAAAAGCCCTCAATGTTTTCTTGAAAAAAATTCATCATCAAGCGAAATATTATCTAATCCAACATTTGCGGTTGACACCTCTGGTACTTGACTCGTGTTAAATGAAAAAGTGGGGAAAACACCCTACGATATTGGCTGCATAAGTATTTTACCCCTTCCACGAGCCATATGGATTTACCCTCTCATTTGCTGCACCTATGGTTGCTGTGGTGCTAGCGGTGGCCTCATGACTTGCTTCTCCTGGCTTCTCATGATTTGATCTTGAGAACCACCTGACATTCAAGTATGAAATTGCCAAAACTATTTTCATAAAACAAAAAAAAATAATTTCAAGAAAAGAGAATGATTTACCGGACGACGATTGGATCTCATGTACAATGTTGTGATCGAGGGTTGTGCGCAATTCTAAAAACATGAAAATTTTAATAAAACTTATTATAATTTTATGTAACACACTAAGTAATATACTAATAAAATATTGAAAGTGAAACTTACGTGTAGGACGGTTGATATGACTAGATTCAAGTTGAGGTCGATGAGGAGGAGTAACTTATCGTGTACATTTTGCTGGCCTCGACAATGGTGATGATTCTGATTCATTATCTTCAAAATCACCACATGCCTCATGCATGTGACCCCTTACACCAACATCCTATTTTTTAGTTTTGGTCACTGACTTTCTCTGCAATCATGTGCAAAAAAAATTAAAACTAAAAACAAAGCTAAAATATATTAAAAATGGATTTGAAACATGGACTTACCCTCAATTCCTTTGAACTCATACCCAAGTTCAACAGTGTGGGATGCAATGTTGTTGGTACTTCAGTATTTTTTAAATCATAAAAAATTTCATAAAAAAGAACTAAAATAAAATTAATGGTCGCCACCATTTTGACTTCTTCTGTTTCGACACCGTGAAACTCTATTTTGATGCATTTTGAAATAGACGTGCACCAGTCGAACTGCACACCTTGAACAATGTGAACGATATAGGTCAATGCCCATAATGGAAGTTCTGTTCTTCCAAGCAAAAATAGTCTTGCTTGGAAGAACTCAATAATGGTCTTTAGATTTTTATTTTCAACGTAACTGTAAGTTAAGCCTCTCTTAGACTTAGCCACGAAAGTTGCATAAAAAAAAAATTAGATGAAAAAACATGTTAAATTTCGAACAATAATAGAAATAATTGATGGGAATTATACCTTCAACCACTTTCCAAGAAAGATCGTATTCATCCTCCAAGTATTTTTTGTCACGCTTAGCCATAGTGAACCTCGAAGACACGATAAGAAAACTCTTGTGTGGAAGTTCTGTTAACCTCTGGATGTTCGAAGGTGTGACGGTGAATGACACTTGTTTATTCTGAAATGTGACATTCACTATTGCATGGTCATGGTCGTAACCATCAATGATACTCTACAAAAGGTGCTTGTCGGTCTTGAGCTGCGACATTGTTAGCAAGTTTTGTAAACATGATGTAGAGAGCCACGTATTGTCATAACCAGGGGTGGTTGACAAATCTATCATGGCAGTGCAAGTAGCATTCTTGAACACCAAATTTCCAATGGTAGTTTGAGTAGAGGTGGTAGGATTGGCCATTGTTCGATAAAGTAAAAGGATAAAGTGGATTGCAAAGAGTGTGGGATGATGGTGTATCGAAAGGAGTTCAAGAGCAATCACAGAAATGTAACCAAAAAATGACTTCCCAATGTCTATTTATAGATACAAATGATAGGATTTGGACACGTGGTAGAATATCATTTGGTATGCACTGAGGCTAACATATAGACTGACACGTGGTAGAGTAAACGTTGGTCGAGTGATGAATATTTTCCACCCGATCGAAATGTTGAACTTTGTTTTCACCTGGTCTGTTTGTCGAACCTCAAAAATCACTCGATCCATAAGCCAGACTATGGTTTCCATCCAAGTCATTATCGATCTATGATTTACATCTGATCTGCTATCCGGACCTCTATTTTCACCCGACTCGTTAGCCGGTTCTCGAATTCTACTTGGGTCATTGGTCGGTCGAGGATTTCCATCTGGGCTGTTACCCATACTTGATTTCCATCCGGGCCATTGGTTGTACTTTGATTTTCACTTGGCCCGTATCACCGTTTCTTGCTTTCCACCCGGTCAGTCATCGATCTATGTTTTGCACCCGATCCATTTCTCGGCTTTGTATATTACCCGGTACAAAATCAGGCTGTGTTTTCACCGGTCCTCCCGGATTTGTATATTAACCGATACAAAATTGGGCTATGTTTTCACCCGGTCCGTTCTCGATCTATTTTTTCCCTCTGTTTGCCAAATTTTTCCAATTTTAAATTTAAGATAATTTGCTATGTCCTCCGACATGAGGTTGACCTAAATTCGCAACAGATTCACAATTTTTTTACAAGGACATTTCGGGTTTGACCCCTTATGCATAACCCTGATCTAGAGCAAATAGACCTTTTATGTGTGAACCTGAGGCTACGAGTTTTCCTTATTTGGCATTAAGGCATTTCTTTTTGTTGTCAATAGTTATGAACTCAACTACTAAATTTTGATCCATCATTTGAGATACTAAGAGTAGATTAATAGTTAATCCAAGTACATACAATACATTGTAGATTATGCCTTTTCTATTTATTAAGATATCTCCCACTCCTTTGACCTCATATGTCCTATTGTTAGCTATGGCAATAGGTTTCTCATATTTTTCTTGAAAAGTATTAAACCATTGTTTATTTTCAATCATATGCTTGCTTGCCCTAGAGTCAATACACTAATGATTTAGGCCATTTTTTTAACATCGACATGATTTATTTAATATTCCTTTGATGTAAAATACCTTGACTCCCAAATTTATAATAATGAAACTTTCAAATTCTTCAATAATCCATTTTTCAATTTCTCAAATTAATAATGTATTTTCCTTCTTATAACTCCTAATCAATTCTTCCAAATCCTTTTAATCAAATATTAAATCAAATCAATAATTCATTTCATCTTTAGAGCTCTCCTTTATTTTTATTTTTTAAATTGAAATTTTACTCAGCCTTATAACTCCAATTTTAAATTCATATCTTTGAATTAGGCTTAGGCACTCAAAATAAAGTAGAAGCCTTTAAAATTTAAGAAATATGATTCCTTACCTCTTTGTCCTTGATTTTTACTACAATGATTACATGAATAGCTCTGACAAATGCATTACTATTAAGATGTGCATTGGATTTTAGAATTTCAATGCACCTCTTCTTTGACAACTATTTGATTTCTTCTTAGGCTTAACTTGATGCTCGTCGATGATTCATATTTGATTTCACACATGAATTTCTCTCTTGCTCTTAAGAAATTCTTATTATCAGGGAATGTATCATTCTTTATTATTTACTCTAGGCATATTATAGCTGGATCTCTTTCAATTTAGATGACCTCTCTCTGGATGCTTCTCAACTCAAATGAATCCTTATGGATGACTTCAATATTTCCTTTGCTCTTATGGTAGGATTCTGATGTGATGTCTCTTAACATAGACTTATGTTGAATGTCTCATAATTTGGGTGGCTCAGATTGCTCCTTTTTCTTCTTAGGTAGCTTTTGTCAGGCGTCTTCTTAACTCATATGGCTTTGACTGGCCTCCTCTTATGCTTGCTCTTGACAATATGAATGTTTGGATTCACCAACACTTTTCTTAGTAATGTTTGTCCTTGTTTTTCTCAATCCACTAGCCTAATGCTTTCCAACAAATAGCTTTATCCACTTATTTTTAATCAAATTGCTTTTAGTAATATCAAGGTATAACCCAAAATATTCCAACACTCTTCCTTGGCCTTCGTGGTACAATTTATATTTTCTTATGGTTTCTTTCCATAAAATCTTAATAGGCAACATACACTCTTCCTCCAAATATTTGTTGCTCAAATTTCAACATTCTCTATACTTTTAAAATATTCACACCAGAGTTCTTCGCCGATGCTACCTTTTAATTTGTAACTTTTTGCCTTAAAAAAACTTCAAAAATATTCACACCAAAAATAAATTTGGTGCTAGCTTTTGTGTGGTAGCTCTGATAGCACAATTGTCTAGACTTCATACTTGGCTTAAATGTGGCTCTAATACCACTATTGGATTTTTATCCATATTTAATTACAGGTCCTAATATGTAGGAACAAATATAATTCATATAAAATATATGAAGGCTCATTCATAGAATAATATCAATGTTAATGAATATAATATTCATGAAATATAAATATAATGCAATGAATAAATTCACTATAATATTGATGAATAAAATATCAAATTCATTTTACTTTTGAATACAAACTAACAGTAAGTGAGAAGGTGAGTGAGAACAAGATCAGGAGCGGGAGCAAACATGGTCCTAGTAGCGAGATAAGCATCGGGAATGGCTCCAAGGAAGATCTTGGTAGTGGTTGTAGTGTCGAAAGCATGGAGGAGGCTAACCCTAAGTTGGATCAATCTTTAGACCCGAGGGGTCTAACAATAGATAGGGGTAAGTGGTCGTGGTCTCATGTAGTGTTGGGCAGGCCGAAAATCCCTAAGTCCAAGTTGGATCTACTTTCGGAAAAGGGTCAACTTTATTTCTAGATGATCTAGTTAATATTGTTATTGAACAAGGATCCCATAACTTGGTTGGTATATTTATAGGGGTGAGGTCCAACTTGGATGTGATCAGGAAATGGGCTTCTACCAAATGGAAGCTAAATGATAATATGAAAATTATTGCCCTTCCTAAAGGTTTTTTTTTTTATGGTAAAGCTCAATTTTTTTAAATATTTAGAGAGATTATTTTTGGGGGGCCTGGTTCTTTGGTAGATGTGGCATTTTTATCAAGATATGAGGACCGAATTTCAATCCTGAGACCCAATAATTTTTGCAGGTCCCAGTTTAGGTAAGATTACCTAATCTCCCATTTCACTATTGGCATGAGGAGATTTTTGTTGGTATTGCTAAGGAAATGGGCCAACTAATTGCTATGGGTCCAACCACCAATAGTGGAACTAGTCTCTACCAGATTCGATTCAACTGGTTTTGAGATTGGGAGTTTGGAACTAGTCTCTTAAATATGAGAATCCCCCTATTAAATGTGGGTTTTTTAAGAAATTAGGGAACTTGGCCTAGGTTTATCCAGACCAAAATCCTTCATCCCATGGTCATGTTGGCTTTTTTGCCACATTATTTTGATTGTTGATTATTCATGCATAAGATGTTGAAGTTCTCACTCCTTTACAGGTTTTGATGCAAAAAACAAGCTAATTTTGAAGACCGTCGCGAAATCGCGACAAAAAACAGCATGGAGAGCCAAAGTTGAAAACCGTCGCGATATCGCGACATGTCACGTTTTTGCGGGTCGGTTGAGGAGAGAGAAATCAAATGCAAAGTCGTAGCGATTTCGTGACGTGTCAAAAAATCATGGTCAAAGTGGTCAACGAGGGCAGCGTAGCAAAATTGTCGCGAAATCGCGACATGGCGACTTGCGATGGCCAGGGAGCATAATGTGAGAAAAGGTCACGAAATCGTGACATAACTAAGCAAAAGGCAATGAGAATCAACTTTGTAGCGATTTCGTGACAAAATAGTAAGCAAGGCACAAAAGACGAAAGATGTCGCAAAATCGTGACATGTTGCGTGGTCGCGGCGCAGTTGAAACAAAAGACTTAATGCATAAAACATGTAGCAATTTCGTGCCATTTTTAGAAATGAGGGCAAGAAAGAAGTTGGCATCGCAATTTTGTGACATTTGTGGAGATAAAGCCTAGCAACATAGACTTGTTGCGATTTCGTGACACATGGGGGAAGAAGAACTTAGTGCAAAAAATGGTAGCGATTTCGCGACACATCGCGTTTTCGCAGAGAGGAAGCAAGTAGGTAGCCAAGTTGTATGGAATGTCAAGATTTCGCGACATGACGAATTTTCATGGTTCAAAAGCAGCAAAGTCCAAGGAGACAGAACCTATCGCGATTTTGTGACATGATGGAGATGAAAGAACTACAGAAGGAAGAATGTCACATTTTTGCGGGTTAGAAGCAGGACCGTACAGAATGAATGAAAATTGTAGCGAAATCGCGACATGTCGGATTTTTGTGACTTAGAAGAGAAGATTGAGCAATGACGAGAAAGTGTAGCAATTTCACAACATATAAGTGAAACATAGTCCAGATAAAGAATGTGTAGCGAAATCACGCATTGTCACATTTTCATGAAAACAGAGCAGGGAAAGAGCATAATGGTACGAAACGTCGTGATTTCGCGATGCGTCGCGATTTCGCGATGCGTCGCGTTTTCGTGGTTCAAGGTAGCGAAGGAGACAAAGGAGCCGAATACGTCATGATTTCGTGACATGGATGGTTTTCACGGTTTCAAAGTGCAAAAGCGTACGGAGCAAAAATACGTCACGATTTCGTGACATGTCGCGTTTTTGCGACCTGTTACAGTTTCGCACCAGAAAGCAGTTCAAATGGTTCGATGAAGTTTTGCGATTTTCGATGATTAAACGCACTCCAGAATTAAATGTTTTGCTGCTTTTCGATGCGAGCAAGGTAGAAGAACATGTCCAAGCCATCAGAATTAAAGATTTCCATTATTCAAAGCTGTTGTTCGTGGTTTTTCTAACGGTCCAAGCATATTTCAAGAATGACCATTTAATGAAGACGACCGACTCCTTATTTCGAGGCTGGTTTAAGGGGATGATTTCCTTGTTTCTGTTGCATATTTTTGTAGATCTCAAGGAGGTCCGTTGCATATTTTTAATGTTGTAAAGAAGCAAGACTTCTATATAAAGCAATGTAGATCTCAGAAAAAAGATTGGGAGTTTGAGAGACATTTTGTTGGAAGCTTTCAAGTTTTTTGCGTAAATAAGAAATATTTGGCCTCTAATTTTGCAAGCGTATTTATAATGATTTCCTTCTATTCCATGTATTTCTCAGTTATGCTCATCTTTCCAATCTGCTGTTAGATTCAAATTCTGCATTTGAGTTTGAATATTGCTTAAAAGAAAGTGAGTTCTAGAATGCCATACTGGAGGTTGTCTACGCAAGGTCGTAAGTGGATTATGTTGTATTCTATTATTTTATGTTGTTTATATGCTTGAGGTGAAATTCTTACTGAGTTTCTTTCCCGATCTAAAAAATTTGGCCTACGGCTATATTTCCCATCTCTTTCCATGTATTTCCTGTTTCTTTCTGCACATTTATAATTCCTTTCCAGCAACTCTAATCTGAAATCAAGTTTAGAAATAGTAAGGGAACCAGCCCTCTCTGGAGATTGGTCTGGGAGACATCTCTTTCTCCCAACCTTTCAATGTTGGCCGGGTATAGGGTGCATAGTTTTAGAAAATCCTTTCCTGTGGCAAATTCGTGACCAATATTTTTTGGCACGCTCGGTGGGACAGACTTCTTCTGTCTCAAAAGATCCATAATCGGTGAGACTGATTGTTTCATTGTTTAACACCCAGAGGTATCAAGATTTTCATGAGTTGTCTTGACCTCATAGCGGAGATTTGTAAGTTCATCTGGCGACTCTGCTGAGTTGAAAATCCAAATTTCTTGACCGTAGACGCCTTTTCAAGGTGAAAGAAGATACCCCAGAGGAATCAAGGTTTGGTGAGCAGCCTTGACCTTACAAGCGGAGGAAAGAATGTTCACTTGGCGACTCTGACTCGAGGAAAACCGTGATTTCACAGACCACTGCTATAATGGCAAGGGTATGTCCTAGATGGGATGATCCTGGCCCTCTGAATCTCCAAATTTGGCATGAGATTCCCAAAAGTGCCCTGAAAGATCTAACAAAATACAATGGCACCGAGGGAATGGCCCGACAGCATATTGATGATGTTGCTGCTTTAGCGACCCTCCATGACATAATCCATGAGGATGTTACGATCAGACTTCTGGTTCAGTCTTTGGAAGGAAAGGCGTTACAGTGGTAAAAATTTCTCAGGTGTAAAAGTATCTGCTCATGGGATGATTTAGCGGGAGCGCTCATTACAACATTTGATGGCTCTCAGGATCCCTACCAGCTTTTGATGCATCTCTCCACCATCACGAGAATACCTCAGGAGAGCATCATAGATTTCAACATCCAATTTTGTAGAACTTGGAAGAGAATTCCAAGGGAGATCCAACCATCACCCGCCCAAGCCCACCTCTTCTATGTTTGAGCTTTCCATCCGGACATAAGCCTCCTCTTGCTGCAATCAGGCGAACATAGATTCCCTCAAATCTTTGAGGAAGCATTGCAAACGAAGCACCTTCTGCTCCTATCAGCAAAATTATCGTGGGGAGAAACTCCATTACTTTCTCCGGTAGTTCCTGCTCCTGTCTGTCTCGCACAGTATTCATCATGGTTGATCCCACATACTGTGCAGAGATCTGAAATGTAGTTGTGTGGAACTCAAGAGGCAGGTTTTTTCCAAGGCCAACGATGGGCATATGCAAGCACTTTCCCAACAATGAACAATATGGTTGCTTGCAGTTTTCATCAAGAGATGGGCCAAGTAGAAGAACAAGTTCAAGTTCCAAAATCTGAGCACAAAGAGGGCATAATTTTGCATAGCATGCAAGTCTTCAGCCAAAACCCGTTAAACATGCCTCACCAAAATGTTGAACCTGAGGAGATCCCAGAAGCAGATTTCCCACTGGAAGAGCCCTATGATCATATCAAGGGGTTGGAGGAGCCTGTACTCAGTCTGCAGCTAGTGAAGTCTGCAAAGTGGTGGTATTGATTCTAGCCACTGCAACCGGTACCTGAAGAAAGCCCCCATGTGGCAAACCTCTTTGCCACATTACTCATCAATAGCATGGGTACTAGTAAGAATGATAACCTGCCGCATTGCACTCTGTTTGCAACATGGAGAACTTCAGGAAGAGGCCAGCCGAACTTCAAAGATCGACTGAAGTATGATCAAATCTGGTCTGGACATTGCAGGTTCATCGGATAGACACCAGAATCTGGGTTTGTGGTGGCGGCATGCCAATCATGTCACAAAATTTTGTAAATATTGTACATAGAAAAAAAAAAAAAGAAGAAGAGAAAAAAGAAAAAAAGAAAAAAAAGTATTGTTTTCCTTTGTTCACTTCGGCTCTTTTTGAATGCGAGCCCCCAGGTACGTATTTCTTTCTTTTTTCTTCTTCCTTCCTAGTAGTTAGTGGCTTCCTCTCTATTTCATCCCCTTTCCCTCTTCATTCCCTCCTTCTCCTACTCCTTTTTCTTCTGCAGTAATCAAGCCACTGTTGTTGTTTCTTTTTCCCCTTTTCTAATATTCTCGGTTCTTCTTTTCCTTTTCTTCTAACTTCATTATTGTTTTAAACATTTATCCATAGTTCATTTCCCCATTCCATTCTCATTCCACAGTCTACATATTTTCTGGTCATCATTATGTTTATTCCATTCACCTCCATTTCCATTTCATAGCAGTCGGTAGCACAGAAGCACTCTGTTACTGTATCTACCGCCTCACTCCCTCCATTCCATTATTCCATCATTTTTCATTTCCATTCCATGGTCAGTTCAGCCAAATACATAATTACTTGAAGTTTCAGTCATTCAACAAGAGTTGTTGCAACAGTCCACCGAGATGTACCCAATCAGCCAGCTTTCTGTTCTCAGTTTTTCTTGACTTTGTTGCCCAATGGATTCAGGCCTGGGATATGTGCATACAGCAGAACTGTATACCCCGCGAGCCGCCAAGAATGCTGGAATTTTTGCCACATTATTTTGATTATTGATTATTCATGCATAAGATGTTGAAGTTCTCACTCCTTTACAGGTTTTGATGCAAAAAACAAGCTAAATCTGAAGACCATCACGAAATCGTGACAAAAAACAGCATGGAGAGCCAAAGTTGAAAACCGTCGCGATATCGCGACATGTCGCATTTTTGCGGGTTGGTTGAGGAGAGAGAAATCAAACGCAAAGTCATAAAAATTTCACGATGTGTCAGAAAATTGTGGTCAAAGTGGTCAACGAGGGCAGCACAGCAAAATTGTCGCAAAATCGTGACATGTCGCGTTTTTGCGACTTTCGATGGCCAGGGAGCATAATGTGAGAAAAGGTCATGAAATCACAAAATAACTAAGCATAAGGCAATGAGAATCAACTTTGTAGAGATTTCATGACAGAATAGTAAGCAAGGCACAAAAGGCGAAAGACGTCGCAAAATCGCGAAGTGTTGCGTGGTCGCGACGCAGTTGAAACAAAAGACTTAAGGCATAAAACATGTAGCGATTTCGTGCCATTTTTAGAGATGAGGGCAAGAAAGAAGTTGGCATCGTGATTTCATGAAATTTATGGAGATAAAGCCTAGCAACATAGACTTGTCATGATTTCGCAACACATGGGGCAAGAAGAACTTAGTGAAAAAAATGGTAGCGATTTCGCGACGCGTCGCGTTTTCGCAAAGAGGAAGCAAGTAGGTAGCCAGGTTGTACGGAATGTCGTGATTTCGCAACATGATGAATTTGCATGGTTCAAAAGCAGCAAAGTCCAAGGAGACAAAACCTGTCATGATTTTGTGACATGGTGGAGATGAAAGAACTACAGAAGGAAGAATGTCGTGTTTTCACGGGTTAGAAGCAGGACCGTACAGAATGAATGAAAATTGTAGCAAAATCGCGACATGTCGGATAGAAGATTGAGCAGCAATGAGAAAGTGTAGTGATTTTGAGACATATAAGTGAAACACAGTCCAGAGAAAGAAGGTGTAGCGAAATTGCGCATTGTCACATTTTCGCAAAAACAGAGCAGGGAAAGAGCATAATGGTACGAAACGTCACGATTTCGTGACGTGTCGCGTTTTCGCGATTCAAGGTAGTGAAGGAGACAAAAGAGTTGAATACGTCACAATTTTGTGACATGGATGGTTTTCATAGTTTCAAAGTGCAAAAGCGTATGGAGCAAAAATACGTCACGATTTCATGACATGTCGCGTTTTTGCGACCTATTACAGTTTCGCGCCAGAAAGCAGTTCAAATGGTCCGATGAAGTTTTGTGATTTCTGACGATTAAAAGCACTATAGAATTAAATGTTTTGCTGCTTTCCGATGCGAGCAAGGTAGAATAACGTGTCCAAGCCATCAGAATTAAATATTTCCATTATTTTAAGCTGCTTTTCGTGGTTTTTCTAACGGTACAAGCATATTTCAAGAATGACCATTTAATGAAGATGACCGACTCCTTGTTTTGAGGTTGGTTTAAGGGGATGATTTCCTTGTTTCTGTTGCATATTGTTGTAGATCTCGAGGAGGTCTGTTGCATATTTTTAATGTTGTAAAGAAGCAAGACTTCTATATAAAGCAATGTAGATCTCAGAAAAAGGATCGGGAGTTTGAGAGACATTTTATTGGAAGCTTTCAAGTTTTTTGCGTAAATAAGAAATATTTGGCCTTTGATTTTGCAAGCATCTTTATAATGATTTCCTTCTATTCCATGTATTTCTTAGTTATGCTCGTCTTTCCAATCTGCTGTTAGATTCAAATTCTGCATTTGATTTTGAATATTGCTTAAAAGAAAGTGAGTTCTGGAATGCCATACTGGAGGTTGTCTGTGCAAGGTCGTAAGTAGATTATGCTGTATTATGTTATTTTATGCTATTTATATGCTTGAGGTGGAATTCTTGCTGAGTTTCTTTCCTGATCTAACAAATTCAGCCTATGGCTATATTTCCCATATCTTTCCATGTATTTCTTGTTTCTTTCTGCACATTTATAATTCCTTTCTAGCAACTCTAATCTGAAATCAAGTTTAGAAATAGTAAGGGAACCAGCCCTCTCTGGAGATTGGTCTGGGAGACATCTCTTTCTCCCAGCCTTTCAATGTTGGTCGGGTCTAGGGTGCATAGTTTTAGAAAATCCTTTCCTGTGGTAGATTTGTGACCAACAATTTTTGGCACACCCGGTGGGATAGACTTCTTTTGTCTCAAAAGATCCATAATCGGTGAGACTAATTGTTTCATTGTTTAACACCCGGAGGTATCAAGATTTTGATGAGCTGTCTTGACATCATAGCGGAGATTTGTAAGTTCATCTAGCGACTCTGCTGAGCTGAAAATTTAAATTTCTTGATCATAGATGCCTTTTCAAGCTGAAAGAAGATACCCCGGAGGAATCAAGGTTTGGTGAGCAGCCTTGACCTTACAAGCGGAGGAAAGAATATTCACTTAGCGACTCTGAATCAGCGACAGCCGTGATTTCGTAGACCACTGCTATAATGGCAAGGGTATGTCCTAAATGGGATGATCTTGGCCCTTTGAATCTCCAAATTCGACATGAGATTCCCAAAAGTGCCCTAAAAGCTCTAATGAAATACAATGGCACCAAGGGAATGGATTGAGAGCATATTGATGATGTTGCTGCTTTAGCGACCCTCCATGACATAATCCATGAGGATGTTATGATCAAACTTCTGGTTTAGTCTTTGGAAGGAAAGGCGTTGCAGTGGTACAGATTGCTTGGGTGTAAAAGTATCTGCTCATGGGATGATTTAGCGAGAGCGCTCATTACAAAATTTGATGGCTCTCAGGATCCCTACCAGCTTTTGATGCATCTCTCCACCATCACGAGAATACCTCAGGAGAGCATCACAGATTTCAACATCCGATTTTATAGAACTTGGAAGAGAATTCCAAGGGAGATCCAACCATCACCCGCCCAAGCCCATCTCTTCTATGTTCGAGCTTTCCATCCGGACATAAGCTTCCTCTTGCTGTAATCAGGTGAACGTAGATTCGCTCAAATATTTGAGGAAGCATTACAAGTGGAGCACCTTCTGCTCCTATCAGGAAAATTACCGTGGGGAGAAACTCCATTACTTTCTTCGGTAGTTCTTGCTCCTGTTTGTCCCGCATAGTATTCATCATGGCTGATCCCACATACTGTGCAGAGATCTGAAATGCAGTTGTGTGGAACTCAAGAGGCAGGTTTCGTCCAAGGCCAATGATGGGCATATGCAAGCACTTTCCCAACAATGAACAATATGGTTGCTTGTAGTTTTCATCAAGAGATGGGCCAAGTAGAAGAACAAGTTCAAGTTCTAGAACCTAAGCACAAAGAGGGCATAATTTTGCATAGCATGCAAGTCTTCAGCCAGAACCCGTTAAACATGCCTCACCAAAAGGTTGAACCTGAGGAGATCCCAAAAGTAGATTTCCCACTGGAAGAGCCCTGTGATCATATCAAGGGGTTGGAGGAGCCTGTACTCAGTCTGTAGCCAGTGAAGTCTGCAAAGTGGTGGTATTGGTTCTAGCCACTGCAATTGGTACCTAAAGAAAACCCCCATGTGGCAAACCTCTTTGTCACATTACTCATCAATAGCATGAGTACTAGTAAGAATGATAACCTGCCGCATTGCACTCTATTTGCAACATTGAGAACTTCGAGAAGAGGCTAGCCGAAATTCAAAGATCGACTAAAGTATGATTAGATCTAGTCTGGACATTGTAGGTTCACCGGATAGACACCAGAAGCTGGGTCTGTGGTGGCGGCATGCCAATCATGTCGCAAACTTTTGTAAATATTGTACATAGCCAAAAAAAAAAAAAAAAAAAAAGAAAAAAGAAAAAAAGAAAAAAAAGTATTGTTTTCCTCTGTTCACTTCAGCTCTTTTTGCATGCGAGCTCGCAGGTACGTATTTCTTTCTTTTTTCTTCTTCCTTCCCAGTAGTTAGTGGCTTCCTCTCTATTTCTTCCCTTTTCCTCTTTATTCCCTCCTTCTCCTACTCCTTTTTATTCTGCAGTAATCAAGCCACTGCTGTTGTTTCTTTTTCCCCTTTTCTAATATTCTCGGTTCTTCTTTTCCTTTTCTTCTAACTTCATTGTTGTTTTAAGAATTTATCCATAGTTCATTTCCCCATTCCATTCTCATTCCACAGTCTACATATTTTTTGGTCATCATTCTGTTTATTCCATTCGCCTCCATTTCCCTTTCATAGCAGCCGGTAGCACAGAAACACTCTGTTACTGTATCTACCGCCTCACTCCCTCCATTCTATTATTCCATCATTTTTCATTTCCATTCCATGGTCAGCTCAGCCAAATATAGAATTACTTGAAGTTTCAGTCATTCAGCAAGATTTGTTGCAGCAGTCCACCGAGATGTACACCATCAACCAGCTTTATGTTCTTAGTTTTTCTTGACTTTGTTGCCCAATGGATTTAGGCTTGGGATTCGTGCATACAACAGAACTGTATACCCCGCAAGCCGCCAAGAATGTTGGCATTTTTGCCACATTATTTTGATTGTTGATTATTCATGCATAAGATGTTGAAGTTCTCACTCCTTTACAGGTTTTGATGCAAAAAACAAGCCAAGTTTGAAGACCATCGTGAAATCACGACAAAAAACAGCATGGAGAGCCAAAGTTGAAAACCGTCGCGATATCACGACATGTCGTGTTTTCGCGGGTCGATTGAGGAAAGAGAAATCAAACGCAAAGTCGTAGCGATTTTGCGATGTGTCAAAAAATTGCGGTCAAAGTGGTCAACGAGGGCAGCGTAGCAAAATTATCGCGAAATTGCGACATGTCGTGTTTTTGCAACTTACGATGGCCAGGGAGCATAATGTGAGAAAAGGTCACAAAATCATGACATAACTAAGCAAAAGGCAATGAGAATCAACTTTGTAGTGATTTCACGACAGAATAGTAAGCAAGGCACAAAAGGTGAAAGACGTCACGAAATCACGACGTTTTGCGTGGTCGCGACGCAGTTGAAACAAAAGACTTAAGGCATAAAACATGTAGCGATTTCGTGCCATTTTTAGAGATGAGGGCAAGAAAGAAGTTGGCGTCGTGATTTCATGACATTTGTGGAGATAAAGCCTAGCAACATAGACTTGTCATGATTTCGTGACACATGGGGCAAGAAGGACTTAGTGCAAAAAATGGTAGCGATTTCGCGACGCGTCGCGTTTTCGCAGAGAGGAAGCAAGTAGGTAGCTAGGTTGTACGGAACATCGTGATTTTGCGACATGACGAATTTTCATGGTTCAAAAGCAGCAAAGTCCAAGGAGACAGAACCTGTCGCAATTTTGTGACATGATGGAGATGAAAGAACTACAAAAGGAAGAATGTCGCGTTTTCATGGGTTAGAAGCAGGACCATACAGAATGAATGAAAATTGTAGTGAAATCGTGACATGTCGGATAGAAGATTGAGCAGCGAGGAGAAAGTGTAGAGATTTTGTGACATATAAGTGAAACATAGTCCAGAGAAAGAAGGTGTAGCAAAATTGTGCATTGTCACATTTTCACGAAAACAGAGCAGGGAAAGAGCATAATGGTACGAAACATCATGATTTCGCAATGCGTCGCGTTTTCGCGGTTCAAGGTAGCAAAGGATACAGAAGAGCCGAATACGTCGTGATTACGCGACATGGATGGTTTTTGCGGTTTCAAAGTGCAAAAGCGTACGGAGCAGAAATACGTCACAATTTCACATGTCGCGTTTTCGTGACCTGTTACCGTTTTGTGCCAGAAAGCAGTTCAAACGGTCCAATGAAGTTTTGCAATTTTTGACGATTAAAAGCACTCCAAAATTAAATGTTTTGCTGCTTTTCGATGCGAGCAAGGTAGAAGAACGTGTCCAAGCCATTAGAATTAAAGATTTCCATTATTCGAAGTTGCTGTTCATGGTTTTTCTAACGATCCAAGCATATTTCAAGAATGACCATTTAATGAAGACGACCGACTCCTTGTTTCGAGGCTGGTTTAAGGGGATGATTTCCTTGTTTCTGTTGCATATTGTTGTAGATCTCGAGGAGGTCCGTTGCATATTTTTAATGTTGTAAAGAAGCAAGACTTCTATATAAAGCAATGTAGATCTCAGAAAAAGGATCGGGAGTTTGAGAGACATTTTGTTGGAAGCTTTCAAGTTTTTTGCGTAAATAAGAAATATTTGGCCTCTGATTTTGCAAGCATCTTTATAATGATTTCCTTCTATTCCATGTATTTCTCAGTTATGCTCGTCTTTCCAATCTGCTGTTAGATTCAAATTATGCATTTGAGTTTGAATATTTCTTAAAAGAAAGTGAGTTCTGGAATGCCATACTGGAGGTTGTCTGCGCAAGGTTGTAAGTGGATTATGCTGTATTTTGTTATTTTATGCTGTTTATATGCTTGAGGTGAAATTCTTGCTGAGTTTCTTTCCCGATCTAACAAATTCGGCCTATGGCTATATTTCCCATCTCTTTCCATGTATTTCCTGTTTCTTTCTGCATATTTATAATTCCTTTCCAGTAACTCTAATCTGAAATCAAGTTTAGAAATAGTAAGGGAACCAGCCCTCTCTGGATATTGGTCTGGGAGACATCTCTTTCTCCCAGCCTTTCAATGTTGGCCAGGTCTAGGGTGCATATTTTTAGAAAATCCTTTCCTATGGCAGATTCGTGACCAACAGTTTTTGGCACGCCCGGTGGGACAAACTTCTTCTGTCTCAAAAGATCCATAATTGGTGAGACTGATTATTTCATTGTTTAACACCCGGAGGTATCAAGATTTTGATGAGATGTCTTGACCTCATAGCGGATATTTGTAAGTTCATCTGGTGACTCTACTGAGCTGAAAATCTGAATTTCTTGACCGTAGATGCATTTTCAAGCTGAAAGAAGATACCCCGAAGGAATCAAGGTTTGGTGAGCAGCCTTGACCTTATAAGTGGAGGAAAGAATGTTCACTTGGTGACTCTGACTCGGTGATAGCCATGATCTTGCAGACCACTACTATAATGGCAAGGGTATGTCCTAGATGGGATGATCTTGGCCCTCTGAATCTCCAAATTCAGCATGAGATTCCCAAAAGTGCCTTGAAAGCTCTAACAAAATACAATGGCACCGAGGGAATGGCCCGAGAGCATATTGATGATGTTGCTGCTTTAGCGACCCTCCATGACATAATCCATGAGGATGTTATGATCAGACTTCTGGTTCAGTATTTGGAAGGAAAGGCGTTGCAGTGGTACATATTGCTCGGGTGTAAAAGTATCTACTCATGGGATGATTTAGTGGGAGCACTCATTACAACATTTGATGGCTCTCAGGATCCCTACCAGCTTTTGATGCATCTCTCCACCATCATGAGAATACCTCAAGAGAGCATCATAGATTTCAACATCCGATTTTGTAGAACTTGGAAGAGAATTCCAGGGGAGATCCAACCATCACCCGCCCAAGCCCATCTCTTCTATGTTCGAGCTTTCCATCTGGACATAAGCCTCATCTTGCTGCAATCAGGTGAACGTAGATTCCATCAAATCTTTGAGGAAGCATTACAAGCGGAGCACCTTCTGCTCCTATCAGGAAAATTACCGTGGGGAGAAACTCCATTACTTTCTCTAGTAGTTCTTGCTCCTGTCTGTCCTGCAAAGTATTCATCATGGCTGATCCCACATATTGTACAGAGATCTGAAATGCAGTTGTGTGGAACTCAAGAGGCAGGTTTTGTCCAAGGCCAACGATGGGCATATGCAAGCACTTTCCCAGCAATGAACAATATGGTTGCTTGTAGTTTTCATCAAGAGATGGGCCAAGTAGAAGAACAAGTTCAAGTTTCAAAATCTGAGCACAAAGAGGGCATAATTTTGCATAGCATGCAAGTCTTCAACCAGAACCCGTTAAACATGCCTCACCAAAAGGTTGAACCTGAGGAGATCCCAGAAGCAGATTTACCACTAGAAGAGCCCTGTGATCATATCAAGGGGTTGGGGGAGCCTGTACTCAGTCTGCAGCCAGTGAAGTCTGCAAAGTGGTGGTATTGGTTCCAGCCACTGCAACCGGTACCTGAAGAAAGCCCCCATGTGGCAAACCTCTTTGCCACATTACTCATCAATAGCATGAGTACTAGTAAGAATGATAACTTGCTGCATTGCACTCTGTTTACAACATGGAGAACTTCGGGAAGAGGCCAGCCGAACTTCAAAGATCGACTGAAGTATGATCAGATCTGGTCTGGACATTGTAGGTTCACCGGATAGACACCAGAAGCTGGGTTTGTGGTGGCGGCATGCCAATCATGTCACAAAATTTTGTAAATATTGTATATAGCAAAAAAAAAAGTGAAAAAACAAAAAAAGAAAAAAAAGTATTGTTTTCCTCTGTTCACTTCGGCTCTTTTTGCATGCAAGCCCGCAGGTACGTATTTCTTTCTTTTTTCTTCTTCCTTCCCAGTAGTTAGTGGCTTCCTCTCTATTTCTTCCCTTTTCCTCTTCATTCCCTCCTTCTCCTACTCCTTTTTCTTCTACAGTAATCAAGCCACTGTTGTTGTTTCTTTTCCCCTTTTCTAATATTCTCGGTTCTTCTTTTCCTTTTCTTCTAACTTCATTGTTGTTTTAAGCATTTATCCACAGTTAATTTCCCCATTCCATTCTCATTCCACAGTCTACATATTTTCTGGTCATCATTCTATTTATTCCATTCGCCTCCATTTCCCTTTCATAGCAGTCGGTAGCACAGAAGCACTCTGTTACTATATCTACCGCCTCACTCCCTCCATTCCATTATTCCATCATTTTTCATTTCCATTACATGGTCAGCTCAGCAAAATATAGAATTACTTGAAGTTTCAGTCATTCAACAAGAGTTGTTGCAGCAGTCCGCCGAGATGTACCCCATCAACCAACTTTCTGTTCTCAGTTTGTCTTGACTCTATTGCCTAATGGATTCAGGCCTGGGATACGTGCATACAGCAGAACTGTATACCCCACAAGCTGCCAAGAATGTTGGCATTTTTGCCACATTATTTTTATTTTTGATTATTCATGCATAAGATGTTGAAATTCTCACTCCTTTACAGGTTTTGATGCAAAAAACAAGCTAAGTCTGAAGACTGTCGCGAAATCGCGACAAAAAACAGCATGGAGAGCCAAAGTTGAAAACCATCGCGATATCGCGACATGTCGCGTTTTTGCGGGTCGGTTGAGGAGAGAGAAATAAAATGCAAAGTCGTAGTGATTTCGCGATGTGTTAGAAAATCATGGTCAAAGTGGTCAATGAGGGCAATGCAGCAAAATTGTCGCAAAATCGTGACATGTGGCGTTTTCGCGACTTGCGATGGCCAGGGAGCATAATGTTAGAAAAGGTCACGAAATCATGACATAACTAAGTGAAAGGCAATGAGAATCAACTTTATAGTGATTTCACAACATAATAGTAAGCAAGGCACAAAAGGTGAAAGACGTTGCAAAATCGCGACGTGTTGCGTGGTTGCGATGCAGTTGAAACAAAAGACTTAAGGCATAAAACATGTAGCGATTTTGTGCCATTTTTAGAGATGAGGGCAAGAAAGAAGTTGGCGTCACGATTTCATGACATTTGTGGAGATAAAGCCTAGCAACATAGACTTGTCATGATTTCACGACACATGGGGCAAGAAGAACTTAGTGCAGAAAATGGTAGCGATTTTGTGACGCGTCGCGTTTTCACGGAGAGGAAGCAAGTAGGTAGCCAGGTTGTACGAAACATCATGATTTTGTGACATGACAAATTTTTGTGGTTCAAAAGTAGCAAAGTCCAAGGAGACAGAACCTGTCATGATTTTGCGACATGATGGAGATGAAAGAACTACAGAAGGAAGAATGTCACGTTTTCACGGGTTAGAAGCAGGACCGTACAGAATGAATGAAAATTGTAGCAAAATCACAACATGTCGGATAGAATATTGAGTAGCGATGAGAAAGTGTAGTGATTTCATGACATATAAGTGAAACACAGTCCAGAGAAAGAAGGTGTAGCAAAATCGTGCATTGTCACATTTTTGCGGAAACAGAGCAGGGAAAGAGCATAATGGTACAAAACATCGCAATTTCGTGATGCGTCGCGTTTTCGCAGTTCAAGGTAGCGAAGGAGACAAAAGAGCCGAATACATCACGATTTCGTGACATGGATGGTTTTCATGGTTTCAAAGTTCAAAAGCATACGAAGCAAAAATACGTCACGATTTCATGACATGTCGCATTTTCGTGACCTGTTACAGTTTCACGCCAGAAAGCAGTTCAAATGGTTCGATGAAGTTTTGCGATTTTTGACGATTAAAAGCACTCAAGAATTAAATGTTTTGCTGCTTTCCAATGCGAGCAAGGTAGAAGAACGTGTCCAAGCCATCAGAATTAAAGTCTTTCATTATTTGAAGCTGCTGTTCGTGGTTTTTCTAACGGTCCAAGCATATTTCAAGAATGACCATTTAATGAAGATGACCGATTCCTTGTTTCGAGGCTGGTTTAAGGGGATGATTTCCTTGTTTCTGTTGCATATTGTTGTAGATATCGAGGAGGTCTGTTGCATATTTTTAATGTTGTAAAGAAGCAAGACTTCTATATAAAGCAATGTAGATCTCAGAAAAAGGATCGAGAGTTTGAGAGACATTTTTTTGGAAGCTTTCAAGTTTTTTGCGTAAATAAGAAATATTTGGCCTCTGATTTTGCAAGTGTCTTTATAATTATTTCCTTCTATTCCATGTATTTCTCAGTTATGCTCGTCTTTCCAATCTGCTATTAGATTCAAATTCTGCATTTGAGTTTGAATATTGTTTAAAATAAAGTGAGTTCTGGAATGCCATACTGGAGGTTGTCTACGCAAGATCGTAAGTGGATTATGCTATATTTTGTTATTTTATGCTGTTTATATGCTTGAGGTGAAATTATTGCTGAGTTTCTTTCTTGATCTAACAAATTCGGCTTATGGCTATATTTCCCATCTCTTTCCATGTATTTCATGTTTCTTTCTGCACATTTATAATTCCTTTCCAGCAACTCTAATCTTAAATCAAGTTTAGAAATAGTAAGGGAACCAGCCCTCTCTAGAGATTGTTCTGGGAGACATCTCTTTCTCCTAGCCTTTCAATGTTGGTCGGGTCTAGGGTGCATAGTTTTAGAAAATCCTTTCCTGTGGCAGATTCGTGACCAACAGGTCATAAGGTCTATCAACCAAATCAATGGAAGAAGAGATCACTAGGAATAAAGTTGAAAACTCTGATAGTGAATCTAGTAAAGTTGATATGCAAAAGGTTTCATCTATGGAGAAGATCAGAATAAAAGATTCCTTGAAAGTAGAAATTCTTGAAGCAAGTAAAGCTAATGTATAGAAGAAGTCTTCCATGGAGAATCAAGCTTTGGTAGAAAAAATGAAGGTATGTGAAACTTTACCCCCCTCAAACTCGAATATTGTTTTATCTTCAAATCCCTTTGATATCCTTCAAGAAATCATTCCTGGAGAGGAAGAGAATATCTTATTGGAAAATTTAGTGGATGGAAACTCTTAGTTAGGAATTGAGGATGGGGGAAATGATATTAAAATTAATGGTAAATCAATTAAAAAAGAACCTATGAAATCTAATTAAGTCGAGAAAATTTGCTTAAACTCCAAAGACCAGACATAAAAATAAAATTGGGGTTGATGTTAAGTCTTAGGGGTTGATGTTAAATCTCAGGGAAGACCTAATAAAAAATCAAAGAAAAAAATATAGAATCAGATATTTCCAATGAAATCTAAATTTTTATTGCCTTAGGTGGAGGAAGTAAAAAGCCACAAGGGAAATCCAAAAAATGAAGCTTATTTCATGGAACATTAGGGGACTTAATGCCCCAACCAAGCATAGACTGGTCCAAATGTTGAGAAAATACAATGGACCTCAAATAATTCTTCTTTAGGAAACTAAATTGGACCCTTAGAGTATAGAACCAATCAAACAAAGAATTTGGAGGGAGGTTGATTTTATTGCTAGTCCTACCTTGGGCACCTCTGGAGGGTTTTTTAGCATGTGGGATAAAAATAAATTAGAAGGAAGACTCATCATTCAATATAATAGATTTATCTCTATTCTTTTGTATTATAAAGTGGAAAACACACAGTGTATCTTAACTAATGTCTATGCCCCAAATTCTATTGTTGATAGAAAGCATTTATGGGAGAATTTGATTCATCAAAGAGAAGCTTTTAAAGATATTCCTTAGAATGTGACTAAGGATTTCAAATCCCTATTGAATCCATAAGATAAGAAAGTATGAAACCCTAAAATATTGAAAGGTATGTTTTATTTTGCTTATTTTGTTAGATCGAATGAGCTTTTGGATTTGGATTTGAGATGAGCCAAATACACTTAGAGTAATAAAAGTCTTGGATATCAACTTATTCAAGTTAGGCTTTATAAAGTCTTATTATCCAAAGAAATCCTATTTCTTTTAGGGGATATCCTTCTCTCAATCCTACCAAAAATTGGTTCAGATCACAATCCTTTATTATGTGAAATAGGGGGAGTTGGGAGAAGGTTTATAAGCCCTTTTAGATTTGAAATGATGTCACTTAGACACAAAAACTTGGAAGCCCAGATTGATGAATGGTGGAAGGTTGATTTCTCTAGCACTAAGCTTTCACAAGTTTCTAAAAAGCTTTGTTTTGTTAAGAGAAACCTAAAATTATGGAATAAATATGTTTTTGGTCATCTCTTTTAGAAAAAGTCTGATTTAAAAATTCAACTATAGAATATAGAACAACTAATAGCTAGGGAAGGCCTTTCAGAGGACACAAGGAATAAGGAAAAGTAGGTCCTTGTGGATCTCCATAATGTTATGTCCTATGAAGAAATATTTTGGCATCAAAAGTTAAGAATAACATGGCTTAAAGAGGGAGACCACAATACAATATTTTTTCATATCTCCACTATTAGACATTAGAGCAGTTATATAATTTTAGAAGTCCTCAAAGCTCACAAAAAACACTATAAGAACCCTATGGAGATCAAAGAAGAAGCGGTCAAGAATTTTTTGGACCCGATTGATACTAAAGATCCTATTAATGAGGAGGCAATGAGTGAGTTTTTGTGCAATATTCCTGCTTTGGTGACTGAACAAATGAATGATTTCTTAATGAGCCCTTTTAAGGATGAGGAGATTAAAAATGCTCTCTTTGATATGAATGGGGATAAAGCTCCTAGCCCTAATGGTTTTCCAATAGGTTTTTTTTAGTGTTTTTGGAATATAGTGGGTGGGGATATCATTGAAGCTATTAAGGAGTTTCAAAAAAGATATTTATTCCAAATAATTATAATTCTACATTATCACATCTCATTTTGAAAGTAGTGGGAGCTAACTCTTTCTTAGACTTTAGACCTATTAGTCTTTGCAACACTATTTATAAAATTTTGTTGAAGACTCTTGCAAATAGAATCAAGGTGGTGCTCCCTTTTATCATTGAGCCCCATCAAGGGGATTTGTCAAAGGAAGGCAAATTTTAGATGGTATTATCACTATCCATGAGATTATCCATTCACTTGATAGAAATGGGGAAGAAGGGATGCTCCTAAAATTAGATATGAATAAGGCTTATGATAGGGTCTCTTGGGACTTCCTTATTAGAGTGCTGAGAAGTTTTGGTTTCAATTAGAATTGGGTTGATATCCTAAAAGCCTACTTTTATTCATCCATGTTCTTAGTTCTAGTGTTGAATGGTTCAATTGTGATTTACTTTCCAAGAAAAAGAAGCCTTAGGTAAGGGGACCCATTATCCCTTTATAATTTTAGATGAGGCTCTTAGAATATCTATCACAAAATATAGTTTTGATAGATGTATAAGTGGTATAAAGCCTACCTCTACTATTAATCCCATCTCTCACCAATAGTTTGTTGATGACACTTTTATCACCACTAAGGCTTCAATCCCCCATGCTAGAGTGTTAAGAGCTATTCTAGAGAGATATGAGATTGTTTTAGGTCAAAAATAAAGCTTGGTAAAACCAATATCTACTTTTTAATACTTTGACTATTAGATAATAGAAGATTACTCAAATCTTTGATTGTGGGATAGGTACCCTTCTAGCTACTTGTCTAGGAATTCTTCTTTTCAAAGGAAAGAATGAAGGAAGATATGTATAAACCCTATGGTGGAAAGGGTCTCTAGGAAACTAGCTGGTTGGAAGGAGGTATTGATGATCAAGGTGTGAAAAGCTTAGTTGGTGAAAGCTTTGATCCAAAGCATTCCAGTTTGTTTTCTCTCTTAAGATGCATGCTAAGATTTGAGATAAGATTGAAGAAATGCAAATAAATGTCTTATGGTTATGTTTAGAGAAAAATATTTTTTTTTTGGTGGTGTGGGATATTGTCTACCAAAAGAAGGAGGGTGGAGGGCTTGGTTTAAGAAAACTCAAGGAGCTAAATACAACCCTATTAGGGAAAATAGGATGGAAACTGGAAAAGGTGGAAGATGTTGGTTGGGTTAAGATTCCTCAAGCTAAATACCTTAAGGATACCAAATTTCTTGCAAAGAGGGAGTTTCCTATGGGTTCTAACCTTTGGAAAAATTTGCAAATGACAAGACCTTTGCTGCGAAAGGGAAGTAGGTGGAGGATTGAGAATGGTAGAAATGTTCACTTTTGGAATGACACTTGGTTGAGAAGTTTTTCCCTTAAATAGGATATGGATTTGGGATGACTTGAGAAGGAATTATCTTTAAATTTTAGGATTTGGGTTTGTGATTAAATAAAGTTGGAAAATGGTAGACCGTTATGGAAAAGCATCCAAGTTGATGGGTAGGATCAAAGGAAATTTCAAATGGCTTAGAGGTTAAATAGATTGTTGCAAGTTTATACCTTGAAGATAGAAGATGTTAAGGATTCTAGGTGGTGGAATCCTTATAAGTAGGGGATATATACAATTTAATTAGGTTATAATTTGTTTTAAAAGGAAGAAATGGGATGGCTTCTAGTCTCTAAGATGTGGGTGAAAAACCTTATCCCTAAAATTTATTTCTTCTATTGGCAGGTTTTCCAAAATAGAATTTTGACTTTGAACAACTTAGAAAAAAGAGGATTTAATCTTCCTAATCATTATAGTCTTTACAAAAGAGATCTAGAGAATGTGAATCACCTCTATATTCATTATCCTTTTACTCGAGAAGTCCTTTCGATTATTCTAAGAAAGTTTCAAATAGATTGGGTTTTACCATATTCCTTAGTGGATCTTTGCCTACAATGGTGCCCACCCTTTAAAAGCAAAAGACTACAAATGATTTGGAACCTTAGTCTTCCTCATATTTTATGGGGAGTTTGTACGGAAAGTAATGGAATTATATTTAAAGAGAAGAAAAGGATAGTTTGCTATTTGCAGATAAAATCATTTTGTTCATCAAAGAAAATGTGAAGATTGTTAATTGGGAAGGAATTGAAGAATCATAGCAATAAGGTAGAATTGCTAAGGACTGGAATTTATCTCCTACTAGTGGTAAGGTTGTTCTTACTTCAAAAAATGCTAGATAAAATTTTAAATGGAATCTCCCTCTTGAAGGTTGGCTTAAGCTAAATTTTTATGGATTTGCAAAAGGCAACCCCGACCCGACAAGTGTTGGAGGGATGATTAGGGATGAGAATAGTAAGATAGTGATAATTTTTTCCAGAGCTCTAGGAGCCCAATCAACCCATATTGCTGAAGTTCATGTCATGTACCAAGGAATTAAGCAATTGAACGAGCTCAAAGCCAAGAAAGTTATCACTAAAGGGGATTCCCTTAATGTGATCAAAATGCTAGGAAAAAAAATCAGATGTCCACTGGAATAGTGCTACTATGTTTGAGGAAGCATGTAAATTGTTTGAATATATGGAAAATGTATATTTTACTCATATCTATAGAGAAGGCAACAATAAGGCCAATTATATGGTGAATCTAGGTATTTCTCAAGATGGGCTTCATGTTTGGGATCAAGATTTCCCTCAAATTATTTCAATTTGCAAGAATGAAGAAAAATCTAGAGTGTAAGTTTGTTTATGGGATTATTTATTATGTCTTCCTAGATAGGTCTATTTATATTTTAATTGAATATTTGAAACTAATCCTTAAAGACATGTTGGAATCTGGGTTGAGATTGAGCTAGATGTTAGCCCATAATTTCAAGGAGTATGTCTCCTAGTTGGAAGATATCAAAAGTAAAGTAGACTCTATGGCTAGTGGGCAAGTTTAAGATGGTGTGTTTCAGGTCTTGTTCTAGGTGCTTATGGATGTTTTGTCCTATTGGGATTATATTATATATGGTCTGTTAGCTTTTGAGCCTAAATACATAGAATAAAGTAATCACAAGATCTAAAATAAGGTTGCAATATGAAATATATGATAATGGTAATCTATTAAGCATATAAAACTCATAAATAACTTTAGAAATGAATCATATAAATACCACTAATAAATATTCACAAAAATATAATCTTTATTGAATAAAGACCTCAAATACATCAAACTTCATCACTCTCCATTATGATTGTATATGACCAATCACTCTATATCTTTCTCTATATTTATCTTATATTTCACACCCTCATATACACTTATATACAAAGGAATGTGACTCTTCATATGGAGCTTTCTTGGCCTTCACTCTTCCTATGACTCTTCATATTCCTATTCTATGACACATGTGCATGTGGACAACTATGCACATTTACATTGCCAAAATACTTTGCACACTTGTGCATTTATTACATTGCATAAAGTAAATACTTTCATTCTAATCTAAGACACTTTATTAATCTAAAGATGTACCCAACGTGGTACATTAGCATGAACCAAATGATGTAATATATTCCAACACCCTCCTGCATCACATTATTTGCTTATTGGAGACTTCAATCTTCAATATGGATCTTCATATTCTAGATACTCTTCTTGTTCAAGTTCATCTTATTCATGTTTGTCTTCATCATTAATGTCAATCTGTAGGCTCTTAGATGATGTTGTATTGTCATTTTATTCCCGCTAAAACATCTTCTTTTTCCCTTTGTCTTTCATATTACAAGTCTTCATCTTGACTTGGTTTCTCTTCTCTGTCTTTGAATTCTGCTTTTGTTTAAGACTGCTAATACAATCAACTTTTAGATAGCCTTGTTGAGCAAGGGATCTAAGTACATCCCTAGTCCATTTTTGTTTTTCTTGATCCTCGAATGATCTTCTTCCCTGTTCTCTATGCTTATACTCATTGTTAGCAAAATCTTTAGAAATAATCTTTTGAAATAAGCATTGTAATCTGTGAGTTAGAAATTTTTCAAAGTTCAAATAATATTCTTCCTTGTAATAACAAAAGGTAGACGAATGAGATTCTTTTCCACAATATCTACAAGGATGCAAATTCTAGCAATTGGTTTTTTCATGTCCTTCTCTATTACAGTAAGTGCATCTCAAATTTCCTTTTGTTAGTTTGAATATCTTAATTTCATCTATTTTCTTGATCAACTAATATAACCATGTATGTATAGTTGAAGTAATTCTATTTTTACTTCTTTCATAAATTTGTAAAAGAAACTCTTGTACTACATGTTTTACCATGCTTTGAGAATGATCCTTGAGTTTTCTTTCAATATTATAGTTGTCATCAAGAACTTCTACCATCTCATTAGAAGAAGTCTTTAAAGTATTTACTTTTGTCAAGTTGTCAATCTGAGGTTTCTCAATCATCCTTTTAAGCCATATTGGTTCTTCTCTTCTAATCATATGTTTCATATTGTTAATATCAGGCCAAGTTGATTTTTTTATTCCTCTATACTTAATAAACTCTTCCATTGTTAAAGAAGTCTTCTAAGTAACTTGCTAGTCTGAAAGATAATTTTTGCACAAAAATTTTAAACCTTTGAGGTTGACTTCCTTATGACTCCCTAGTTTTGTTTATCAAATAAGTATTTGAAGCAATCTCAAATTTTCTATTTTTTATTTCTCCTTAGCTTTGAATGATAGACTAAGGATAATTTTTAAATTGTTGACAACCTTTTATCTCCCTAGTTTCAATATTGTTCTTTCAATTCTATGTTTTGTAGAACTCCTTGTATCTCCCTAATGAATGAATATGACAATATAATTTTTCAACTTCTATTCTTCAAAAATAGCAACTTTACTTTCCTCTTATCAATCAATGATTTGAATGCAATTTTTAAATATTGCAAATCTTCAAATTTATATCTCTAATAATTTTGGATTAGAGATTAATGCAATTTTTCTTTGTCAAGTACTTCTATGTTGAATTATTTTATCTCCCAAATTTAAGAATATAATTTTTTCCAATTCTAAATTTCATAAACTATGTTGATTTTGGATTCCTTATAACATCAACTCTAGAAATTTAGAAATTCTAAAAATAATATTTGCAAGTTTTGTGTATTCCTAATTTGATGTAGAATACCTTATTTCTCCAAAATTATCAAATTGTAAATATTTTAATTTGTTTTGTAAATTCAAATGTGCAAATTATAAAACTCCAAAATCAATGCTTTAATTCTCAAATCAGACTTCAATATTTTGTAAAAACTTTCAAATTGTAAAATTCTGATTTCTAAGGTTTAAATAATACTTATCTCTCCAATAAAATACTTTCAACTTTAACCTTAGATAATATATTCCTTTACTCCTTATAACTCCTACTTATAAAATTAAATTCCAAAAGTAATAAATATTACCTTTAATATTCCAGGCACTCCCTCCTTAATGTTGTACTTGGACTTGTTTGAAATTTGGGCGCTCTTACTCCTCTGGTCAACTTCCTTCAATCTGGTCAAGGTGCTTCACCTTCAACATAAATGACTCCTTGTTGTAATTAATGAGACTATGCCAAAGTAAATTCATCTCATGCACTAAATGGGCGCTCAAAAAAATTTCTCCTTCCTTTGTAACATTTTATCTTTTGCAAGATGAGTGACAAGTGTCACTAAAGTGCTTCCTTTTTCCTTTTAACGTAACATGTAGCTTCTTTAAGACTTGTAGCACTCCTCTTATGTGACAAATGGTAAACGTATCTTGTGGCTCTTGGATGACTTGTAGTGCTGCTTCTTTGTCTTGACAAGTGGCACAAGCTAAGTTATAATGTTCCTTCACCTTGTAAATGATCTTGTAACACTCTTTGATGCTTTGTCTTCCTGGTTGTGTTACATTTTGCTCCTGGACACTTGGTTGTGCATGTAGGGAATACGTTATGCAAGTTTCCCTTCTTGGTGGTTGCATGAACTTATCCTTTGATCTCCCTCAATGCCTTTGCAATTCCTTCTTGTTGTTTTATATTTTTGTATTTGTAGGTGGCACTTCACTTTCTCCAATGGTGACTTCTCCCTTGTCCGGTGGTTGTTATTTTAGACAATGCTTAGGAACTTGCCCTCCTGTGCTTTTTTATCACTTTTACCCTTATCTCTGGTGCTTAATATGTGCAACTCGATGACTTTTTGAGTGGTGGATTTACCATTCTCTTTGGTGATTTTCTTCACCAATGTATTCTAAAAGCTAGGTGCTCTTCTTGGTGTTTTTTAACACCTTAAATATGCCTTGGTTTTGAGGATTATTCGGCCTCACTATAACATAGAGTAAATCTACCTTCTTGTATTATATAAAAACAACATATACTAGTTTCCTTATCACTCCTCTTTAGCACTTTACAAACTTTACTTCTAGCTGTTATAATTTGTAGATTCAATAATAATAATGGTGTGTAGATATAATGACAATGGTGTCTCTTTTCTTGACTTAGAGACACTTCATTTTTCTAGCTTTTAATAGCTCTAAAATTGATGCTCTTAAAGACTTACAATAAGTACTTTATAAAAAACTTAAAATAATACTTTGTATGGAATCAATTGTACACACAATCTGTGAGTTGGAACTTTTTCAAAGTTCAAATAATATTTTTCCTTGTAATAACAAAAGGTAGATGAATGAGATTCTTTTCCACAGTATCTACAAGGATGCAAATTCTAGCAATTGGATTTTTCATGTCCTTCTCTATTACAGTAAGTGCATCTCAAATTTCCTTTTGTTAGTTTGAATATCTTAATTTCATATGTTTTCTTGATCAACTAATATAACCATGTATGTATAGTTGAAGCAAATTCTATTTTTGCTTCTTTCATAAATTTATAAAAGAAACTCTTGTCCTACATGTTTTGCCATGCTTTGAGAATGATCCTTGAGTTTTCTTTCAATATTATAGTTGTCATCAAGAACTTCCACCATATCATTAGAAGAAGTCTTTAAAGTATTTGCTTTTCCCAAGTTGTCAATTTGAGGTTTCTCAATCATCCTTTTAAGCCATATTGGTTTTTCTCTTTTAATCATATATTTCATATTGTTAATATCAAGACAAGTTGATTTTTTTATTCCTCTATACTTAATGAACTCTTCCATTGTTAAAGAAGTCTTCTACGTAACTTGCTAGTCTGAAAGATAATTTTTGCACAAAATTTTTAAACCTTTGAGGTTGACTTCCTTATGAATCCATAGTTTTGTTTATCAAATAAGTATTTGAAGCAATCTCAAATTTTCTATCTTTTATTTCTCCTTAACTTTGAATGATAGACTAAGGATAATTTTTAATTGTTGACAACCTTTTATCTCCCTAGTTTTAGTATAGTTATTTCAAGTCTATGTTTTGTAGAACTCCTTGTATCATGTTTTGTAGGACTCCTTGTATCTCCCTAATGAATGAATATGAAAATATAATTTTCCAACTTCAATTCTTCAAAAATAGCAATTTTATTTTCCTCTTATCAACCAATGATTTTAATGCAATTGTTAAATATTACAAATATTCAAATTTATATCTCTAATAATTTTGGATTAGAGATTAATGCAATTTTTCTTTGTCAAGTACTTCTATGTTGAACTCATTTTATCTCCCAAATTTAAGAATATAATTTTTTTTTCAATTCTAAATTTCATAAACTATGTTGATTTTGGATTCCTTATAACTCCAACTCTAGAAATTTAGAAATTTAAAAAATAATATTTGCAAGTTTTGTGTATTCCTAATTTGATGTAGAATATCTTATTTCTCCAAACTTATCAAATTGCAAATATTTTAATTTGTTTTGTAAATTCAAATGTGCAAATTAGCCAGTGCTTTGTGGCCTTTATCAAAATTAACTCCCACTTAGTTTTCTAGGCTATAAAAACCCCTCTAGAACTCCCCTTAACTGATATGGCTAAATGATTACATTAGGAATAAAAGCCTATTGTTGTATTGACTCTTTCTAGATAAAATTTGGTTTCTTGACCATAAGTACATTTGGATTTTCTTAGATGACCAAGTTCCTTACTCCTATTTTTTTATTTTCTTGTCCTAACCCTGTAATACTCTAGGTAATACATTTCATAATTGATAATATGGATATAAGAAGGGTCAAGTTGTTCTATCTCTTTTTGGGATTTTTCTTTGTTGTGGTTGGCTTCCATTTTGCTATATTTTTGGAAGATTTTCTCTCTAAGATTTGTGTGTGGAACATGTCTTACTCTAGTTTTGGTTTTGGCCATTGGAGAAGAGGTTTTGTCCTCAATTTTTAAGATATATGCTTCCTTTATGGCCTTAGGATTTCTAAGACTCTTTCTTCCTTGTTTTCTCCTTCTTTTGATAATGTAAATTATGTTAAACCATACTTATATATATATATATATATATATATATATATATATATATATATATATATATATATATATATATATATATAAACAAATATTTTATTTCATGGTGTCTACAATGCAAGCTAGGAGCGAGCATGAGCTAGGAGCAAGTAGGAAGCATGCACAAGAAGTATGAAGTAGAAAGAAAAGTGTGATCAAGGAGCAAGTGCCACTTCTTGTTCTAGATATTAGAAGAAACTTAAAAACTAAAGGACTCATGTGAAGAAAATCTAGGTAACATGGCAAGAAATTAATTTTTGAAAGTCCTTACTAAAAGTAAGTATACCCTAGTTGGAAGTAAGGATGCTTGAGTTGGAAGTATGTATGCCCTAGTTAACGATAAGAGGAATATTTAATCTATGGAAAAACCTATCTAGGTAGAAAATGCTACTCTAGAAGTTATTATCAAGGATGAGATGATTGAGCATGGCATAAGAATTCTTAAAACCAAAGGGATAATATGTAAGTTCCATGAATACTAGCCAAGTTTTTTTGAGATTCAAAAATTGGATCAAGTGGAAGTAGGGATTAAATTTAAATTACTCCATGAATTTTCTTTCGAAAGGATTTTTTCTTATTATCTTCTCTAGTTTAGAAGGGATAAAATAATGGATGGAGGCCCTTAGTTTAGGGGGTAAAAATGCATTGTCTTTAAGACCTTGGAGTGAGAATTTTTTTGTGGATATAGAGACTATTAAAAGGCTTCTAGTGTGGATTAAGATTTTTGGACTTCCTTATCAACTCATCAATAAGGAGGTTTTGAAGAATATTTGTAATACTCTAAGAGAGTTTATCCAAGAGGAACCAACTACTAAGAAGAGAAGGCATGTTTTTTTTAAAGAGGGTAAAAATTTATTAACTCAGCAAAACATCCAAGATACAAAGAAAAATAAGAAGCTATTTAGACATATCAGCTCTCAATAAAGAAGAGAGAGATTGAGAGCAATCAGAAGAAAGTTGAGACCAATTCTGAACATCCCAACCATCCTAAAACTTAGAAGCCCATTTAGCTAACAAATCCACTACCCCATTCCACTCTCGGGGAATATGCACAAAAGAAATAAACTCCAAGTGAGCAGAGATATTGAGAATTTGTCGAGAAATCCAACTCAACCGCCAACTCCCATGAAGACTATCCCCATAATTCAAAAAATTTATAATAATATGAGAATCAGATTCACAAAAAATCTGACGCCAAACCAAAGCATACCCTTGCTCCAAATCATATAAAATCACAAGGGCTTCCATGAAGTTATTAGAATAATATCCCTTAAAGCAAGAGAAAAAAAATCGGACATTACCACTACTGTCCTGCCCCACACCACCAATACTAGCATTACCCAGATTACCCTAGGAAGATCCATCCGTATTAATATTCAGCACTCTTGGAAGATCCACAATTATAGCATAAAGAGGGACCAACAAAACCATGCTTTTGAATATTATCCCAAGTAGGACATCGATTATGAGTAGCCAACCACACATAAAAACTACACTTAGGCCAAAAATACTTATTCCAAACTTGCTTCCACCATGGGACCACATCCTTCCCAAATCGCTATCGATCCAAAACACAATAACCAACAACAACAAAAAATATCCCTCTATTATCCCTCCCCCATGCTAGCACATCATCCCCAGGCAGAGAAGAGCAGGGACGACTAGCCAAAATACGGGCCAGTTCCACCCTCGCATCCATAGTGCCACTAGTAGGCCATTCTCGAGGATCCTTCCACTAGAAACTAACCATCTGACCAAAGGAATTAATAGTTTTGAAATCCACCACCTTCACCCATCCAACATACAAAAAGCATTGAGAAATATTTTGAATATGGGGAAACCATCTAAGGAGAGGAGAAAAGCCATCCCAAGAATCATGCCAAAAAAGATCCCGAGACCCAGTATAACAAATCCAGAACAACTCCTGCTTAACCAACTCTGCATCCTTCTTCAGAGTATTA
The DNA here is from genome assembly GCA_028583015.1 of Wollemia nobilis. Lineage (NCBI taxonomy): Eukaryota > Viridiplantae > Streptophyta > Pinopsida > Araucariales > Araucariaceae > Wollemia > Wollemia nobilis. Next base: position 2,485,078 of record JAQPPZ010003286.1, on the reverse strand, counting down.
CAAAAGAATTATCCTCGACCAGTCAAGTTGTATCTAGGAATCTCAAAACCTTCCACCCTCCTAAGATACTTGTGGGAGATAATCCTGGCCCAAGTTTGCTCTTGATTACTACACCAACGCCAATACAAATTAGAAGCCAAAGCAGTACTAGAAATAGAGCTTAGGCAGAGACCCAATCCCCCTTCCTGCTTCAGTCCACGAATAGTATTCCAATTAACAAGACTCCATTTTGAGAAATCAAGATTACTAACCCACAAAAATTTCCTAGAAAGAGAATCCAGATCATGAAGAAAACTTGTTGGTGTAATCTGAATAAGGCATCTATACACTGGTAAATCCTGAACAACCGACTTCAAAAGTAAAACCCGACCAACAAAAGTAAACCATATGTGAGTCCAATGACTAACTCGACTGTGAAATTTATCAAGTATGTTAGTCCAAACCGACCTAGGTAGAGGACCAAAATAAATAGGAATCCCCAAGTACGTAAGGGGAAGAGTCCCAACCTAACACGTAAGAATCTAAGCAATTCTAGCTTGAATCTTGGGATCCGTATTGAAAAAGAAAATAGTATACTTATGCTCATTAATATTCTAACCAGATACATCCAAATACATATCCAGCACACGTCTAAAGTTGGTGGCTTCAGGAATATATGCCACACCCAAGAGAGCAGTATCATCAACAAACTGAAGATGAGAAATAGCCGACCTACCAGTCTCCCATTTCCACCCATGAATAAGACCTTGGTGAACCTAATATTTAAGCAAACGATCCAAACCTTCAGCCATGATTATAAACAAATAGGGAGATAAAGGATCCCCCGCCGAATACCCCGGGAAGCATGAAATAGAGGAGAGGGCTCCCCATTAATTAGGATAGAATATGAAAGAGTCGTAATACAACTCATAATCCACTCAATCCAAGAAGGATCAAATCCAAAGGCCAAGAGGATTTTGTGAAGAAAAGACCATTTCACCATGTCATAAGACTTCACCATATCCAACTTCATAAACATAAATTTATCCTTAGAAGTGTTCATGGAATGGATAGCCTCAGAAGAAATAGCCACCTTATCTAGAATCTACCGACCAACCACAAAGCCACCCTGCTCATCAGAAACAACTCTATCTAGCCAAGGCTTGAGATGCTCTGCAATCAGCTTTGTAATAATTTTATACACCACATTGTAAAGAGCAATAGGCCAAAACTGATCAAAAGAGTTAGCCCCGTCTCTTTTAGGAATTAGAAACAAAAAAGTGGAATTCAAAGATTTCAACAACTAATGGTTATGAAAGGACTTGAGAACAACCTTAAAAAGATCAGATTTAATAATTTCCCAAAAGTGTTGAAAGAACTCAATAGGGAATCCATTAGGTCCAAGAGCTTTCCTAGTCTTCATAAAGAAAACTACCCTTTTGAGTTCATCAATGGAAATAGGTTGAATAAGACGAGCATTGATCTCTTCTAAAATAACAGAAGGAATACAATGCAAAATAGTATGATCATCAATGTGATCCACACAAGAATCCTCAGAATATAAGGAAGAAAAGAACCGAATAGCCTCCTAATAGATATATTGAGAAGAAAACAATTTAATACCTTGAGAAGAAATAATCGAAGAAATACCATTGCCATGTCTTCGAGCCTTAACAATGTTAAAGAAAAAAGTTGTATTTCGATCTCCTTCCTGTAACCATTCCACTCTGGCATTTTGCTTCCAAAAAATTTCTTTCGAAAGATCCCACTCTTGAAGCTCATGCAAAGCTTCAGACTCCTCCTATAGATTCTACTCCATAAGCCCATGATATTTGATATGTCTGGTGATAACATAAAGCCTACTTTGGGCTAAAGCTTTAGCCTAAAACAGATTCCTGAAACATAGCCTGTTCCACTTTTTGAGTTGAAAGTTCACAAATTGGAGACTTTTAACAAAAGAGTACATAGCAGTACCGTAGGAAGGATAACCCTAAATCCACCAGAATTTCATCAAGTCATACAAAGAGGAATCCCTAAGCCATTAACTAAAATTTAAAACTTGGATGATGACCCATTCCTTTTCGAGAGATAGCAAGTTTAATAGGTCAATGGTCTGATCCCCTCCAGTCAAGAACCTATGAATTAATAACCCAAGAATTGCTAATCCAATATGAAGAAGTAAGAAATCTGTCCAACCTCTCAGAGATCGAGTTAGAATCACACCGTCTATTCATCCAAGTAAACACACCATTCATCAACTTAATATCTACAAGATTAAGAAGCTGAATATTATCATTAAGGAGCCTAGAGGCAGACCCTAAAGTACCCACAACTCCCTTCTTCTCATAAATACTAGATATAAAATTGAAATCCCCTGCCATAATCCAAGGATAGAATCGAACCAAGGCTTGAAAACTTTGAACATGGTTCCAAAGCAACACCTTCCCAACAAGATCTGAGGAGGCATAAATGTTGGTTAATAAAATCACTTCTCCAGACTCATGGCAAGAAGCTATCATAAAAAGATCTGACTTATTCGAGACCCACCAAAGAGGAGTAAGCTTCTATGGATTCCAAAGGCTAACAATCCCCCCAGCACTACCCACAGCTCCAACACACTAACAAAGATCTCAAGCCCAGACTTTAGAAGCAATACTAAATAAACCCTCCATCGATAATTTAGATTCTTGAAGAAAAACATGTGGCTTATGCACCTGCACCAAATCCTGAATAACTTTTTGACGAGGTAAGCTATTCAAACCTCTTACATTCCATGAAAGAACAATCATTTAGAGAGAGAAGAAAAGTGAGAATCCAGGGGTTTAACCACCCCGCTCTCAACCAATGTTTCTCCCTCCATATGAAGTTTATTTGCATCTTTCTTCTTACTCACCTTAGTCAACTTCACAGGGGCCCATTTTTTTAAGGTATTTTGGAGCAACCCTAGATAAGGACCAGGCTTGGAATCCTTTCCTCTACTAGTATTCAACAAATCAACCAAAATAGGGTCATTCCATTTCACTCCATCATGTCGCACCTCTAAAATAGGAACAATTGCCAGGGTTGTGTCCAAAGAAGGATCTGTTACTTCCTGTTGCCCATTATGGTCCAGCATTTCAGTAACATTTTGAGCATCCATATTAAAATTACCATATATTCCTTCATCAAGAAATGCCAATTCATCCAAGGCATCAAAATTATTATGTAAGCCATCCATTTTTCTATCAGTAAAGGTTCGTTTCAATCCTTTTCCCTTATTACGAATCTTAACTGAAATAAAGCCTTCTTTATCCACCCCACTAACATCCATGGGACCACTCCCCTGACCAGGCCTAGCATCTTGCATAACTGACTTCCCACCAGAAGATTGAAGATTTAGATTTTTAGAACCAGATGATTTATTCTCAGGAATTTTAGGGCATTTACGCTGAAGATGCCCATACTCATGACACAACCAACAATGGAAAGGAAGAGTTTCATAGTCTAATTTTTGAACCCAAGAAAAATATCGAACACATATTTGCATAGAATCAGGCAGAGGCTTAGTTAAATCCAACTCAACACAAATACGGGCACATGAGAGTACCTTTTTTTTTTGAAGTTTGCTAAGACGGTCCCACCGGTTTGCCTAACAATAATGCAATCATGTGCAAAATATCCATCCACCAAAACTCCAAAGGTAGCCATGGAAGCCTAACCCACATGGGAACATGAGAAGGAATCTCCTAATTTGGATTAAAACCCATGTGCCAAGGTTTAATAAACAGGAAATTCTAGTTGTAAAAGTACGGGGCCCCCTCAAAAGCCCTATTCTGGTCTTCCAAGAAAGAAAACACCACTAGAAAGAAATTATTAGCTCCCCTCATGATTTCCATATCACCAACAAGGTTCCATGTACTCCTTTACCACATTTCAAATGACAATAAAGGGACATGAATACCCAAAAATTTGAATATTAAAACATGATTTTGCATGTAATATACATCCTCTACAATTGACACAGGATGAATCACAAGAACAGGCCACTCCCTAATCCTTTTCAAGCATCCATTAACTTTCTTTGCACAAAACCTTCCTCCCAAAGAAGGACCACCTGGGCCTGAAGAGTTATCATCTGCATTATACCAAACAAAAGAAGAGCTTGAGCCACAAAGGGCTTCCTTAAACGAGAAATTATTCCGACATTGGATATCTCTAGGAAAAGCCATGACTATCCCACACTCAGATTAGGAAAAGATACTCTCGCGCTGAGAAGGCATGTTGTACACACTTGTATGCCATGGATATTTCAAAATATTTATAGCGATCTATTTGGATTAAATCTAAATTAAGAGGATGAGATCAACAAGTGGACTATGGAAACATTGCATTTTGATGTAGGAAATGTCATGAAACCAAACACATGTCAAGAGACTACAAAGAAAAAATGATGGAGAAAGAGAATTTTTTTGGGCATTAGGGTAACTTTAATATGAAACAAGGAGATCATATCATAGGAGAAACTACGTTAAATCAAATATTTTCCACTCTTAAGAAAGTGGTAATAAATACCCCTGTACATAATTAGATGGCAAAGGCCATTATAGTTCACTTGAATAAACTATTATAATAAATAATAATATAAGGGATGAGTGTAATGGTCCATTTTGGTAAGACCTTCCCTTGTTGTTTGATTGATGTATTGAGGTGTTGATAATTAATGCATGATTCTATTTTTTCTATCAACATGAGTTGATAGTTGTATTTCATTCTTGCTTGAGTTGGATTATGTTCTTTCATAGAACATGGTATTGCTGATAAATTGTGTGGTTGTAGGACTGGGTACTCTCACGGGTGGATTGGTATGGGATAACATTTAAAGTTGAGAGAAGTGTGAAAATGGAAATGATGGATTTTTAGTCTGACATCCCATAAGGGTAAAACAATCATGTAGAAGCATTTGCATGTGTGTATGTGTGATTAAATGCATCATCGAGAAAGGAGGTTGCTATAAAAGCAAAAGAGCCCTTACCCCTATGCTTAGGGGTCCTTCGTAGGTGGTTGATAACCTTGTAGTTATCATAATACCTCCTGCTTAGGGAATAGTAATGTTTGTGCATATCCTTACTTATTTTTTATTGCATCTTAGTTCAGGCAAGGATAACTTTTAGCAAGAGCCCTTGTGTTGCTTAGGCTCTTAATTTATTATTAGGATGCATTAATACTTGTGTTTTAAAGTATAAAACTTAATTGGTCAATTATTGCCAAGTATTAATAATAATGTTAGTATTATTAATACTTTTAATATATATTAATGTTAATATTTAATATTAGCATTAGACAAGAAAAATTAGAAATAGTATTATACTATGAAATGAGTAACTAATTTCATTACTAATACCTTTGTTTTTAAAAAAAGTATTAGTTAATATTATTAAGTAATACTTTATTTAAGGTACACATTTAATGATTAATTATTACTAAAAGAAATAAAATTCATTTTTTCTAAATATGGTGAGGAGCGTTGGAGGGAAAATTATAATGTATCAATAAAACAATAAGTCCTTGACCTTTGAACTTCTTTTTTCTCTTGATCTCTCTCTTTCCTCCAAATGCTATTTGCTTCTTTGGCTACCAAGGTTTTGGAATTGGCTGGCTGGGAGGAATTTGCAAGGGTGAAAGATTGAGGAGAACGTGGAAGAGGATTTTAGGATATTATTGAGGAGGTAATACCTTCTTTTTCTCCATGTTTATATGCTTGCTCTATTCTTCTTAAAGTTTTTCTTCCTTGAATTTGTGTGAGCGATAGCCATTCAAACCATTTTTATTTAAGTTGTGTTATAAGTTTTCACCAGGAATTCAAACATATTTAAAGAGTTTTTAGTTATGGTTCGTAAGTAATTGCAGCCAATTCATTGTTTTTATATTTATCTAGTTTATGATGAGAAATATTAAGTACCAAAAAGAAAGAATCTCCATTATTTTTAAGCTTTATGTAATACGTAAAAGACTTTGTAGAGGATCAAACAAAACTTTATTATAAGAACCCTGAGGATTAATGTTCTTTTAACAAAAATTCCAAGCTTACCAAAATGGATGTCCAACTATGTAAAATAAGGCATAACATTTGTGGTTAAACTGTGTTTCATATATATGAAATGGATAGAGTGGCTAGGCAATGCTACTTTATTTTTGAAGCATTTTACTTTATCATTGTTAATTTTATAAGTATCATCCTTAGTAGCCTTCATAGCCTTTTTTTTAAAACCTGTTACAAACATGCTTAAAATCCTTAAAGAAAATATTATTATATTTGCTCTTAAATAGCCGTTCTGATCTCATGAAGAAGGTTGTGCCATTGCTTGTCATCTTAGAAGTTTTAAATGATCCAAATTATTTTATAACTATTGCCATGTATCTTTTATTTTTTAAATGGTGATACTTAAAAACTTATTTCATTGGTCCATTTTGATATTTGATCATGTAATTAAATACATTCATTTTTTTTTTCTAGTAAGGACAATGCAATTGGTTAAGGCTTTGGCCTCTCTTTGGAGGGTCCAAGGTTCAAATCATGACCATTTATTTAGCCAACGGGTCCTTAATAATTATGGGAAACTATTATCAATATTGAGGGTTTTTATCTTATTATTATTGATTTAATAACATGTTTGTTTAATAATCAATAATAATAGTTTTATTAACTCATATTAATAGGGTTGAAACTATTTATTGATTGAAGAATTTTGTCTTATTTATATTGATTAAATGATGTGGTTGATTAATAATCAATATTAATTATGAAAATATATAAGGATTATAGTTGGGTTTATTAGAAGAGTATTAAACCCATGTTATAAGGAATGGTAAGAAATAATGTTGGAATAATGTATTGAAAATATTTCTATAGTTAAAGAATGAGAAAATTATTATTTAATCATGAAGGGTTGAATAGTAAGTTTATCAAAAGGGATGGATGAGTCTTATGTAGCTAAGGAATCCATTTTTGAGTGAAAGAAGTATGGGCTTCTCTCAATCTGGCGTTGTTCTTGCTTGATTCTATTTTCATGATGCATGTTAGGCTTGCATATTCATCCAAACAACTATCTTGATCCCTATATTAAAATTTAAAGGATCGATGGAGAAAAAGTTATCAAATAGAAGATATTGGAAAGTGCGATGAGACTAGTGACCATTATGTATTGACATATTGAAATGTAATATTGTATTTGAAGATGAGAAATACTTAAAAGGAATCATGCATAGAAGTTATGCTATGTAATTATTATGATATCCTTGCAAATATTATTGTTGTAATGTCATGAATTTTATTACAGGATGAAAGATATTTTATTACTTTGCTTCTATGTTGAGTTTCTTTGGAAATAAATTGTTGATAGAAATATAGATACATTGTATTTATTGAAGAAGATGATGGAACAATAGGAAAAGTAATTAAAGAGAATTTGGTTTAACATATAGATGTTTTACTTCCTTTCATGTAAATAAATAAAATACCTATTTTCTAGTGTTATATTGGAATGAAGTACCTAAATTCTCTAGTCTTTATCAATATGATGAGTTGATGTTAGTATTGAATTTTGGTATGATTTATTATAGCACTTTATTTTTGTGAGTTAGACAAAAATGATGAATAGGACCCTTGGGTTAAGAGGGGGTTTATTATGGGTATTTTTTTTTAAGCTCCATATTAGTTAACCCTAGATTTGAGTTGCACCCAACCTTAGTTGAGTTTATAGGTAGAAAAATTAATTAGATAATTTTGGTTAAAGTGTTGACAAACCCTAGTGGTGAGGCTTGGGTGATCCTAGCGGTGAGGCTTAGGATGGTCATTTATACTAACCAAATCAGTATAGTGATGGTACCTTACGGGTAGGCAAGTGTGACCATGATAATTATCAGGCGAGTGATAATGGTCTTAGTTAGTCCATAGGTAGATGAAACTAAGTAATCACTAAGGCATTATGCCATAGTAATTCTACATAGATGCTAGTATGTAGGGTTAGAGGATATGCATCACCTTTAAGTGATATGGGCCTTAAAGGGTAACCCTATGCCATGGTCAAGTTATCCCATACAAGGTAGTGTAGGGAAATGGGAGGACCACTTATGGCATCTTTTCTAATGGTGAGGTTAGAAGAAGTGAACCCCAAGAATTATGGGAAGTTGACCACTCCTATCCACTTGAGTGTTGACTACAACAATAATGAAATTGAGATGGTTATGCCTTAACACTATTGAATTTATTGGGTCTTCTTAGTGAGTTAATTAATTGTTGTAGATTTTTTTTAGCTCTCTCCCTTCGATCGAGAAAGAGGGTAATTACAATTGGTATCAAAGCTTAGGTCGTAGGGCTCAATGCTTCCTTGAAAAGAACCAAGTTGGTATTTCCCTTGTTGTACTAATTTTAAGAAGGATAAATCTTAAATGATATAGGACAAGTGGGTACTACACCGATTAGACCAAGGAGTAAAAATCTTAGAAAGTACTTATCAAGAATCATTACCTTCCATAACCCAACCTAGATTCTTTTTGTGACTAGAAAATATCACATGTATTGAGAGGAGGATCTTCTAAGAAGCTGAGGTCAACTAAATAGGAAGAAGTTGCAACCCGTCCCCAAAAGGAATCTAAAATTTTAGGGGAATCCAACAAAAGAATGGAAAATATTACATCAATAGTTAAGTTTCTACAAGATAATATGGAGCATCAAAAACAAATGCTAGAAATAATTTTTAACTAAGAATCTAATAAGCAAAATTCAGAGGGTAGACAAGAAGAAAATATAGCTAGAGAAGTCCAAGGAGGTCCAGTTTGAATTGAGGCTGAGCTTGCCAAGGACTTGAAGAATTTAAGGGTACCTAAATTTAGTGGAAAATAAGGGAGTGATTCAGTTGAATCATGGTTGAATTAATTAGAGGCCTACTTTTCCTTGAAGAACCACTCGCTTGAAACACAAACTATTTGGGCCACCCTTCATCTACAAGATGCTACCTTGGAATTGTAGAATACATTTAATATGGGTAGAGGAATTCAAGTGGTGGATATAAAATAGAAATAATTTCTAAGGGTATTCAAGAAAAGTTTCCTAATATAACAAGTCTATGTAGAAAAAATTGAGGAATTTTCTACACTAAAACAAGGTACCTTGACTGTGGAGGCTTATTATCGAAAATTTGTCAAAATTTTGATATATGTCCTTGAATATGAGACTAAAAAAAAATTAAAAGTGCAAAATTTTATCTTAGGAGTAGATCCTAAGATTTGAATTATGATAAACTTGTTTAAGCCCAAAACTCTACAAAAGCGTAGACAAGAAGAAAATCTAGCTAGAGAAGTCCAAGGAGGTCCATTTTGAATTGAGGCTGAGCTTGCCAAGGACTTGAAGAATTTAAGGGTACCTAAATTTAGTGGAAAATAAGGGAGTGATTCAGTTGAATCATGGTTGAATTAATTAGAGGCCTACTTTTCCTTGAAGAACCACTCGCTTGAAACACAAACTATTTGGGCCACCCTTCATCTACAAGATGCTACCTTGGAATTGTAGAATACATTTAATATGGGTAGAGGAATTCAAGTGGTGGATATAAAATAGAAATAATTTCTAAGGGTATTCAAGAAAATTTTCCTAATAGAACAAGTCTATGTAGAAAAATTTGAGGAATTTTCTACACTAAAAAAAGGTACCTTGACTGTGGAGGCTTATTATAGAAAATTTGTCAAAATTTTGATATATGTCCTTGAATATGAGACTAAAAAAAATTTAAAAGTGCAAAAGTTTATCTTAGGAGTAGATCCTAAGATTTGAATGATGATAAACTTGTTTAAGCCCAAAACTCTACAAAAGCGTAGACAAGAAGAAAATCTAGCTAGAGAAGTCCAAGGAGGTCCAGTTTGAATTGAGGCTGAGCTTGCCAAGGACTTGAAGAATGTAAGAGTACCTAAATTTAGTGGAAAAGAAGGGGGTGATGCAGTTGAATCATGGTTGAATGAATTAGAGACCTACTTTTCCTTGAAGAACTACTCGCTTGAAACACAAACTATTTGGGCCACCCTTCATCTACAAGATGCTACCTTGGAATTGTAGAATACATTTAATATGGGTAGAGGAATTCAAGTGGTGGATATAAAATAGAAATAATTTCTAAGGGTATTCAAGAAAAGTTTCCTAATAGAACAAGTCTATGTAGAAAAATTTGAGGAATTTTCTACACTAAAACAAGGTACCTTGACTGTGGAGGCTTATTATCGAAAATTTGTCAAAATTTTGATATATGTCCTTGAATATGAGACTAAAAAAAATTTAAAAGTGCAAAAGTTTATCTTAGGAGTAGATCCTAAGATTTGAATGATGATAAACTTGTTTAAGCCCAAAACTCTACAAAAGGGTAGACAAGAAGAAAATCCTGCTAGAGAAGTCCAAGGAGGTAAATCTTGGATTGAGGCTGAGCTTGCCAAGGACTTGAAGAATGTTAGGGTACCTAAATTTAGTGGAAAATAAGGGGGTGATGTAGTTGAATCATGGTTGAATGAATTAGAGACCTACTTTTCCATGAAGAACTACTCACTTAAAACATAAACTATTTGGGCCACCCTTCATCTACAAGATGTTACCTTGGAATGGTGGAATACATTTAAGGTGGGTAGAGGAATTCAAGTGGTGGATTTGAAATGGAAAGAATTTGTAAGGGTATTCAAGAAAATATTCCTAATAGAAAATTCTATGTAGAAAAATTTGAGGAATTTTCTATACTTCAACAAGGTACCTTGATTGTGGAAGCTTATTATAAAATTTATCAAAATTTTGAAATATGTTCTTGAATATGAGACTAAGGAACATTTGAAAGTGTAAAATTTTATCTTAGGAGTAGATCCTAAGATCTGAATAGTAATCAATTTTCTTAAGCCCAAAATCTATAGAAGGCATATGATTTGGCTTGATAGGAGGAGATAAATCAACACACTAAAAAGACCTTCATAAATTATGGAGAATTGAAAGAAGAATAATAATAGAACTTAGGAAGAGGAAAATCATTAGGTTTGCAAGATGGTCTAATGAAAAAATAAGAAAATAAGGAAATCCAAGAGAGGGACCAAAGTTTGGGAATAGGAACAATGAAAACAAGGATAATTACAAGAATTTTTAGAGAAAGGATAACCAAAACCTCCTCCTAAAAAAAAATGATTCAAAAAAGGAGGATACAAGGGATAAAAGACAAGAGAAGTCTCATGCACCTAAGATAGGTTGTTTTATTTTTGGAGGTCCTCATTATGCAAACAAGTGTCCTCAATGGGTAGATCAAAGTGGTAGAGTAGAAGAGCAACCTCATCAAATTTATGTAGCAATAGGAAATTAGAACTTGGATGGCCAAGAAAATCCTATGTTGTTAAATGGTAAATTTTTTAATAGAAATGTAAATATTTTAATTGATTGTGGAGCTACATATAGTTTTATTTCTACTAGTATTATTGGTGATATGCTAAAAAACCTAGATTTTTGGCACAAGGGTGGAAAGTTGAGTATGGGTCTAGGCAAACCTATTCAGTGAGTCAATGCTTATCCAATGCCAAGATTTCCTTACCTAATGGATCAACTATTTGGCACTTATATGTAGCACCACTACATGCCTTTGATATAATTTTAGGGATGGATTGGCTGAGAGCCCATGGTGCCCTAATCAATTTCCAAGAAAGGTGGATGGATTATACTGATAAAGATAAGCAAATATTAAGGGTTCAAAGCAAGCAAGGGTCTTTTCAACCCCATTTATTGTCAGCTTTGCAACTTAAGAAGGCAATTAAAAGAGGTGGAATGTTGTATGTGGTCAAATTAAATGGAAAGGAAGGAAGTAATGGAGATTCAAAATTATTTAAGAAACATCCAATCTTGCATGAATTTAGGGATGTGTTTTTAAAAGATCTTCCAGGCCTTCCACCTCGATGTGAATTTGATTTCACTATTGAATTAATGCCTAGAGCTAAACCTATTGCTAGGACACCCTATAGAATGACCACTATTGAGTTGCAAGAGTTAAAGGTGCAACTCCAAGACTTGTTGGAAAAGGGTTTGATTAAACCTAGTGTGTCACCCTAGGGTGCTCTGATGTTATTTGTAAAGAAGAAGGATGGTTCCTTAAGACTATGTATTGATTATAGGATGTTGAACAAGGTGACCATCAAGAATAGGTATCCCTTACCAAGAATTGATGATCTTTTTGATCAATTAAAATATGCCACCATTTTCTCAAAAATTGACCTAAGATTAGGATACCATCAATTGAGAATTTATGAGGAAGACACTCACAAAATAACTTTCAAGACAATATATGGACACTATGAATTTATGGTTCTACCATTTGGATTGACAAATGCACCAATGACCTTTATGAACCTAATGAACAATGTGTTCAAGAAATATCTGGACCATTTTGTTTTGATATTTTTGGATGATATCTTGATATATTCTCACACCAAAGAAGAACATGACCAACATTTGAGATTGGTTTTAGAGGTGTTGAGGAAGAATCAACTTTATGGAAAGTTGTCAAAGTGTGACTTCTATGTTTCACAAGTATAGTATTTAGGGCATATTATATCTGTAGAAGGGATTGTTGTTGATCCAAAGAAAATTGAAGCCATACTAAGTTGGCCTGCACCTACTAATGTGTCTAAAATTTGAAGTTTCATGGGAATGACTGGTTACTATAGATGATTTGTGGAAAACTTCTCAAGGATTGCATACTCTATTACTAGCCTTCAAAGAAAAGGAAAAGAGTTCAAATGGATGGAGAAGTGTGAGGTTACCTTTGCAACTCTAAAGAATAAGCTTACTATAACACCAATTCTCAAAATACCTGATCCTTTTGGGAATTTTATAGTATGCACAAATGCTTCTTTAGAAGGGTTGGGAGGAGTTTTATCCCAAAATGAAGCTATAGTAGCCTATGAATCTAGAAAACTTAAGAAGCATGAGTTGAACTATGCTACGCATGATCTAGAGCTAGCAATAGTTGTCCATGCTCTTAAGGTCTAGAGGCATTACTTGTTGGGAAAACCTTTTGAGCTAAGGTTAGATCACCAAAGCCTAAGGTACATCTTTACCCAACCAATGTTGAATGCAAGGCAAAGAAGGTGGATAGAGTTCTTAGCTGAGTATGAATTTGGTATAGAATATATCAAAGGAAAAGAAAATAAGGTGGTTGATGCCTTGAGTAGGAGGAGGCATATAACAACTTTAACCTAGAGTCATGTTGACTTGATTGAAAAAGTAAAAAAAATGTAGTTACATGACCCATATTGCATTAAAATCTAGACTAAAGTAGAGGCAAATCCTGAGGAAAGTGGGGATTTCAACATAAAATATGAGCTTTTGTGTTTCAAAGATAGGGTTGTTATACCAAATATTAGAGATTTAAGGAGAATGATTATGCAAGAGGCACATTGTTCTCCATATTCTGCTCATCTAGGAGGTGCCAAGATGAGAGAGAATATGAAAAAGACCTTTTATTGGCCTAGAATGAAATGGGATGTCATTGGTTTCATTGCTAGATGTTTAGAATATCATAAAGTAAAGGCAAAACATCAACATCCAATAAGAAAACTATATCCACATGATATACCCACTCAAAAGTGGTAGGTCATATCGATGGATTTTATTGTGGGTTTACCTAAAACTAGGTACCAACATGATGCAATCCTTGTGGTGGTGGACAAGTTGACAAAGGTTGCACACTTCATACTAGGGAACATTAAGGATGATGCACCGATAGTGGCGAATAAGTTTGCCAAGGAAATAATCCGGTTGCATGGTTTCCCTGAAGTAATTATCTCAGATAGAGACTCTAGATTTACGTCAAAATTTTGGCAAGCTCTTCACCATGCCTTGGGCACCAAGTTGAATATCAGTTCTTCCTACCATCCAAAAATAGATGGACAAATAGAGAGGGTAAACCAAGTCCTCGAAGATATGCTCCACATGTATTGCATGGATCAAAAGTCTAAGTGGGAAGACTATTTGCATTTGGTAGAATTTGCATATAATAATGGATACCATGCATCCTTGGGAATGGCTCCATTCGAGGCCTTATATGGAAGAAGATGCAAAACACCTCTATCTTGGGATAATCCAAAATATTGGGTAGTGATCGGACTAGACACTATCAAGGAGATGGAGGAACAACTCAAGGTGATTCGACAAAGGCTCAAGGAAGCAATTGATCACCAAAAGAGCTATGCAGATTTAAAAAGGTCACCAAGGGAATTCTCTATGGGAGATAGAGTCTTCTTAAGGGTGTGACCTAAGAAAAGTGCCATCAAGTCAACTAAGTTGGATCCTCGATTTGTTGGGCCATTTGAAATAATTGATAAGATTAGTCTAGTAGCCTATCGGCTCACCTTACCACCCAACCTATCAAAAATCCATGACACTTTCCACATATCCCTACTTAGGAAATATGTTGTTGATCCCTCTCATGTGTGGAATGTATCTAAATTGTAGATGGTAGATCCCACAACTATTGAGGTGCGACCTATCAAGATTTTAGGGTTTCACTCTAAAAACCTAAGAAACCATACCTTAGATCAGTGTAAGGTCCAATGGGACCATTTTTCTGAGAATTGTGCTACTTGGGAAGATGTTGATGTGATGAGAAAGCAATTCCCATTTTTGTTTGAATAAAATATTTTATTTTTAGAAAACACAAGGGACTATGTTTAGTCCTAGGGGGAGTATGTAATGGCCCATCTTGGCAGGACCTTCCCTTGTTGTTTGATTGATGTATTGATGTGTTGATAATTAATGCATGATCCTATTTTATTCTATCAAGATGAGTTGATAGTTGTACTTTATGCTTACTAGAGTTGGATTATGCTATTTTTAGAACATGGTACTACTAATGAATTTTGTGGTTGCAAGACCAGGTACTCTCATGGGTGAAGAGAAAAAAGGCCTCTATAGACTAAATCGAGAAAAATAATAAATACAAAATCAAAGGAAAAAAGAAGATACTAGATACACACATAACACAATATTTCACCTGGGAAAACCTTACGAGAAAAAACCCAACACAGTAATATCTCCTTATTTTATAAATTTAACCATCTCTAATACAATAATGTTCATATCTCATCTCTCTTCAAACCTTGATGCAAGTGCAATTAAATAACAACACAAGAATGAATTTTACAATACTATAGGTGAAAAACCATGGGTTCAAATATTTAACCCTAAAAAACCCATATGGGTCTAAAAATAGCTTAAGAAACCCTAAAAATTCTTAACCTCAATGAGGATACATGGAGAGTGTCTAGTTCCTTTTAAAAATTAACCCTACTAGAATAACATGGAAAATATTAAACATATTTCCAACATCCTCCCACTTGTTGAATACTTTCTATAGGGACCAAAAAATGCCATTGTCAACTGTCAAGGGCAACCATACCCATAGATCTTCTACACCAAGAATTTTTTGAGTAGGTACAACATTTGTTAATGAATCAATAAAATTATTCTCTATATCAACTTTCTCCAACATCACCTGATTTCCTTCAACCATCTCTCTCACAAAATTGTACTTGATATCAATATGTTTTGATCGATCATGAAAACCAAGATTGTTGGCCAAAAATATTGTACTCTATCTATCATTTTTAATTTTTATAGCCTTGTTCTTAAGACAAAATATTGAACACAACCTATGTAGCCATGCTGCTTCTTTACATGCATGAGTTGCTACAATGTAATCTGCCTCTATTATGGAAAAAGCAACCAATGATTAATTTTTACTCATCCAACTTACTGCCCCTCCAAATAGTCTGAACACATAAGCACTTGTGGATATTCTCTTGTCCAGATCTCCAGCCTAGTCAACATCCACAAAACCTTGTAGATTTACAATATTACTATCTCTAGATTTTTCTTGGTAACAAATAGCATAGTTTGAAGTTCCACACAAGTATTTGAATATCCTCTTCACAGTAGTCCAATGTTCCTTTCTTGGATTGGACATATATATATATATATATATATATATATATATATATATATATATATATATATATGCTAACTACTCCCACTACATGTGCAATATTAGGTCTAGTACAGACCATTGTATACATCAGACTACCAACAATGCTAGCATAAGGAACATGACGCATTTCTTCAATTTCCTCATCTATTTTAGGACATTTTTCAACACATAACTTTTGACCAACAAGATATGGAGTACATATTGGTTTACAATCATGCATTCTAAACCTCTATAATATCAAATCAACATATTACTTTTGATTTAACCATAATTTTCTATTTGCACAATCCCTTATTATTTCCATATCCAAAATAAATTTTGTAGTACCCAAATCCTTCATGTCAAATTCAGAAGATAACTGAGATTTTAGTAACTTTATCATCTCCTTATTGTTACCAATTAACATGTCATCCACATACAAAACAATGATAACAAAATTTTCACCTTCTTGTTTAAAATACACACATGGATCTACTTTATTTTTTCCAAGCCCAAGTGTCAAAACAAACCTATCAAATTTTTGGTTCCATATTCTTGGATATTGCTTCAAGCCATAGAGACACTTTTTCAACCTGCATACCAAATCCTCCTTAAATTTTATCCTAAAGAATTCTAGTTGTGACATATATATGTCTTCATCAAGTTCACCATATGGAAATATTGTCTTTACATCCATCTGTTCTATTTCAATATCAAAAGCAACAAAAATAGGCAAAAAAATCTAATTGAAATTAGTTTAGCCACAAGAGAAAAAATATCACCAAAATCAATTCCAATATTGCTATGAAAATCATAGGGGCATGTTACTACTGACCTAATATCTTTGCTAACACTTTCAAAGCAACAAAGGCATGTGATAAGTGCCAAATATATGTAGGAAAAAACAAAAATGTTTCATTCCCCCATAAGCCCATCCAAGTAGAAGAGCCTTTCCAATAGTGGAAACTAGATTTCATTGGAGTCATAAATCCCAACACTTAAACAGGTCACAAATACATTCTAACTACTATAGACTACTTTAATAGATATGTCAAGGTAATTATAACCCATATATTATATCAAGATGTAATAATCAATTTTTTTGAAAGCTTGATCACAAGGTTTGGTCTCCCTGAAGCCCTAGTAAGTGATAATGGTCCATATTTCATAGGTGCAAGGTACATAGAGTTTGTAAGTCAATATGGCATATGCTTAAATAATTATTCTAACTATTACCCTTAAGGGAATGAATTAGCAGAATCTACTAACAAAAATCTACTCAGAATCTTGAAAAGAGCACTAAAAGATAACACAAGAAGTTGGCATCTTCTCCTAGAATAGGCCTTGTGGGCAGATAGGATTACTATCAAGAAGTCAATAAAAATATCTCCTTATGCATTAGTGTATGGGAAAGAGGCTATTATTCCCACTCATATTGAGATACCAGCTCTAAGATTGTCCAACCAAGATGATGAACCAAATTAGAATCCAATAGAGGTTAGATTGATGCATCTCCTACAATTAGAGGAATAGAGGACTAAAGCATATGAACACCATAGAATGGTTTGATAAGAAGGCTAGATTTAGAAAATTAAAAGTTGGTGATTCAGTATTAAGATGAAATGTAGAGAAATCCAAACCAGACAATCACCAAAAATTTAACTCTTTCTGGGATGGTCCATTCAAGGTAGTTGAGGTCAAGAAGAACAATGCTTTCCAGCTCCAAGATCAAGAGGAAACTTCATAGCCAATCTTGGTTAATGGATATCATCTGAATCTGTACTTTGAGTAAGAAATCCCTTTTTATGTAATATATGCATTATATTATCTTTATTTTATATTTTCAATGCAAAAAAGGGACAACGACTCATAACATGTTCCTAGTCGAGATTCAAAAGAGTCAAATCTAAGGTTGTGCACTATTCCATTGAATGTTCTATGTCACGCTAAAAAATAATAAACAAAAGTTGGTTATGAGCCATGATAGGTTCTAGGCCTTGACCAATCATTAAATGAGGCATCACTTACAAGTTGTGTCGTTAATACAATTGTTTACAATATTAATAGATCACCTGCAACTGTGTTGGATGGACATATTTCAGAGGAGTTTTGGTGTTGTAAGCCAGTTGATTACTCTCATTTGTGTACCTTTGGTTGTGATGCATTTTTCCATGTGCCTAAAGAAAAATGGTCTAAACTTGATCCAAATTCAATAAAATGTGTTTTTATCGGCTATGGAGATACAATGAAGGGGTATATACTGTGGGATCCTACTACCCACAAGGTAATTATTAGCCGAGATGTTATTTTTGATGAAAAATCCATGCAAAGGAA
This sequence comes from Wollemia nobilis, assembly GCA_028583015.1. Lineage (NCBI taxonomy): Eukaryota > Viridiplantae > Streptophyta > Pinopsida > Araucariales > Araucariaceae > Wollemia > Wollemia nobilis. Next base: position 2,466,758 of record JAQPPZ010003286.1, on the reverse strand, counting down.
GGAGGTAAAACAAACACCTAATGTTGTACCAGTTGAAGTAGATATGAATGAAGATGAAAATGAAAATCAACATGCTAAAGTTTTTGATCAGTATGTAGAACAAGTAGAATAACAAGTAGAGCAGCCACAACAATCACAATACTAAGAGCCACAACCAACAGATCATTGGGTTAGAAGATCTACACATCCAAAAAATTGTTTGGAAAGGTATTCTCCTATTTTTCAATCCTCTTTTGCTTTGTTAACTGATGATGGTGAGCCTAGTTCATTTCGAGAAGCTAGAGAGTTTGAGAATGCAAAAAAATGGAAGAAATCCATGTAGGAGGAAATCGAGGCACTTCACAAGAATAAAATGTGGGAGCTTGTGGATCTCCCACCTAGAAGAGAGGCTAATGGAAACAAGTGGGTATACAAAGTACAAAATAATAGTGATGGGTTGTTGAAATGATATAAAGCTCGCTTGGTGGCAAAAGGTTATGTGCAAAATTTAGGTATAGACTTTAATGAGATTTTCTCTCTAGTTATGAAGATGACTTCGTTATTGGTGGCAATGGAACATTCTAGGGTAAAACAATACATAAATTATAAAATAAATGCAACATATCTTACCCTAATTCCAAAAAATAAGGATGTTAAATTGTTTGATTCTTGTAGACCCATAAGCCTATGTAATATGGTATATAAGATTATCTCCAAAGTATTGATGAATCGATTAAGGCCATTGTTATAGAAGAGCAAGGAGGATTTGTGAAAGGGAGACAAATTATGGACAATATCATAGTAACTCATGAAGTTTTACATTCAACAAATTCAATAAAAAAGAAAGCACTAATCTTAAAACTTGATATGAGTAAAGCCTATGATAGGGTTAAATGGGTTTTATTTTTGCAATTTTAGAAAAGTTTGGATTTAGGAAGAAATGGATTAGATGGATTAAAGCTTGTGTCTCTACAGTTTCTTATTGAATGTTGGTCAAGGGGTTAGTAACAAAATATTTTAAATCCAAGAGATACCTTAGACAAGAAGATCCTCTATCTCCTTATTTTTTATTATTATGGTAGAGGATTTGAATATGAACTTAAACAAGGCTTACAAATATGGGATTATAAGTGGACTTAAGGTTAGTAATAACATTGACAACATCATCCATCAACAATTTGTAGATGATACAACCCTTTTGGAAGGGCAAGAATAAATAAGGCTAGATATTTGAATAACTTTTTAAAGGAATACGAAAGAGCACTAGGGAAAAAAGTTAATAGAAGAAAATCCAAAATTTATAGCCTTAACACTCCAACTAATATCAAAGTAATAATTTACAAGTTACTTCAAATGGAGGAGGTAAATTTACCAACAACTTATCTAGGGATGCCTTTATTTGAGGGGAGAATGAGGATAAAATTATGGAGAATCTAGTTATTAGTAAAGTTCATAATAAACTACCAACTTGGAAAGGTAGATGGTTATCATTAGCAGGAAGAGTGTAGTTAATTAAGTCAATCTTACAATCCATTTCAACATATTATATGTCATTGTATACTATGCCAAAATCAGTTGAAAAATATTTAATCGATATTATGTGATCCTTTTTATGGTTAAATTTACATGATAAAAGAAAAATTCCTTTGGTGAAATGGAGCAAGGTGTGTGATGATAAAAATAGGGGAGGTCTTGGTTTAAGAGTTCTTACATATGAAAAATTAGCTCTTAAGGGAAAAGTAATATGGATATTGTACAAAGAGATTCAAAGACAATGGACAAGAATTCTTCTAAGTAAGTATGTTGAGCCCAATGACCCAAGTTTAATATTTATTGCATTCTCTCTACCAAATGGTTCTGCTCTTTGGAATGGTTTAAAAAAATCTATTGATCTAATGATTAAAGGTTTAAGATGGGTGGTGGAAATTGGAGAAATTTTTTCTAATTGTATGGATACTTGGTGTGATAAAAAAAACTGAATTTAGATCCAATTTTGAAACCTTGGATGAGATTGCTTCAAGACAAATATGGTGATAGGGTTTCAAACCTTTTGTACAAGGATCAAGAAGGAAGATACAAATGGAATTATTTTTTTATAAGTATAAAATACATTGGTGCTAGGAGATAATTGAGTAGAAAGATAATAACTCTAATTATAATGAGGGGGACCAAGGATAAATTGATTTAGGAATTGAATAGCTTAGAATATTACACAACAAGAAGTGAATATAATGTGAAGCACCATCAAAATAGTAATACCACTAGAATACGGAGAGATATTTGGGATAGCCCATGCATTCCTAAGGTCAAAATGTTTGTTTGGATAGTAGGTCATAGAAGAATTTTATCCTTGGATAACCTTTTGAAAAGGGGTTTTCATGGCCCCAATCAATGTGTTCTTTGTAAAAAGTATGAGGAGAGTATAGACCATCTCTTGGGACATTGCTCAATAGTCTAGAAACTATGGAAATGGATTCTTAATATGTTTGGTAAATGCATGGTGATGAATAGCAAAATTGAAGAATGGTTAAAGCAATGGTAAATCACTTATAAAAGTGAGGCTTTACAGACAATATGGGATATATCAAAAGATACAATACTTTGGATTGTATGGCTAGAAAGGAATAAAAGAATATTTAAAGGAAAGGAAAGAAAATTAGAGGTAATGAAAAGGAAGATATGTTTAGCCATAAGGAGTCTAAACCAACCCTATCAACTCACCCAATCCCTATCTAGAAGTGGAGAGCCTTGATAGATGGATTCAAGTCATTAAATGGAATTATGATATTGGGTACAAGAGAAGAAAAAGAAGGTAAAGAATAGAAAGTGGAAACCACCAGATGTGGATTAGGTTAAATTTAATTTTGATGAAGAATCTAAAGGAAATCTAGAACCAAAAGGAGGAGGAGGAATAATTAAAAATAATAGAGGAGAAATTTTATCTCATTACACTTTCAATAATGGATTTAAGACAAATAATGAAGCTGAAGCTTGGGCAGCTTTAGAAGGGTTAAAAATATGCAAAAAAATGAAATGGAATATAGTATGGATGGAAGGTAATTCTATCATAGTAATAAATACAATTTTGAGGAAAGCAAAGGCTCCGTGGAACATACAAGAGATAATTGTGGAAATTCAATATCTTGCTAAAGATTTTGAATAAATTAGATCTACACATACATTAAAGAAAGGAAACAAATGTGTAGATAGGCTAGCCAATAGAGGGGTTTTTATTAAGGATCATAAAGTTAAATTCTAATTTCCATGGTTAAAGGAAGTAGTAAGTTTAGTTGAAGCTGACAAGAAAATGTTGGTTGCCTGAATAAGATAGTTATTAAGATTTACTTTAATGTTTTCCATTGGTAATATCTACTTTATTTTATAACATTAATGCATTTTCATATAAACTATTTATTATAATTTTTGTGGTTGCACTTGTGTTTCAAGAAGGAAACTAGCAATCCAAATTTGGTAAAGTGGACTATGATAGTGTGATGTTTTAGAAATATTACTCTACTAAGATGCAATGCATAGATAGTAGAGGTGAAGTTTTGGTATTGTGAAGGCTACTATAGAAAAATATCAAGAAGGATGTTGTTTGTATTCATATAGAAAATTAAAAAGATCCAAAAAATGAAAATAAAGAATTTAGTCATTTTATGTAAAATGATGTAGGTTTCTAGCTATAGAATCTCAATTGAGATGAGAAGTGTATCTACTTGTAAATTCTCAAGCTCTAAAGAATATAGTTGTAAAATAGTCAAGGGTGGGGGATCGAGTACAACCCCTTATTATCCAAAAAAAAAAATAGTATTATTAATACATTTTTTTTTGTTATGTACAATCATACACACCCACCCCCTCACACACTCACCCACGCCGTGGTTTGAACCTTGGACCTCCCAAAGAAGAGCCAATGCTTGAATCGTTGTGTTGTCCCCCGAGGACTATTATTAATAATTTTATAAGATAATATATATATATATATATATATATATATATATATATATATATATATGTTAATAATTAATATTAGCATTAGACAAGAAAAATTATAAATAGTATTATACTATGACATGAGTAACTTTCATTACTAATACCTTTTTTTTTTTATATTATTTTAAAGTATTAGTTAATATTATTAGGTAATACTTTATTAAAGGTACAAATTTAATGATTAATTATTATTTTTTATTGAAACAATGATTAATTATTACTAAAAGAAATATAATTCATTTTTCTAAAAATAGTTAGTGTTGGAAAGAAAGGAAAAATTATAACATATGAAAAAACAAGAAGTCCATGAAATTTGAACTTCTTCTTTCTCTTGATCTTCCTCTTTCCTACAAATGCTATTTGATTCTTTGGGCTACCAAGATTTTGGAATTGGATGGCTGGAAGGAATTTGCAAGGGTGAAGGATTGAGGAGAATGTGGAAGTGGATTTTAGGTTGTTTTTGAGGAGGTAATCCTTTCTTTTTCTCCATGCTTATATGTTTGCTTTCTTCTTAATGTTTTTCTTCCTTGAAACTATTTGAGTGATCGCCATTCAACCCATTTTTATTTAAGTTGTTGTATTATAAGATTTTGCCTAGAATTCAAACATATTTAAAGAGTTTTTAGGTATGGTTCGTAAGTAATTGCAGCCAATTCGTTGTTTTTATATTGCTCTAGTTTATAATGAGAAATATTAAGTACCAAAAAGAAAGAATCTCCATTATTTTAAGGCTTTATGTAATAGGTAAAAGAATTTGTAGAGGATTGAACAACACTTTATTATAAGGAGAACCATGAGGATTAATGTTCTATTAATAGCCATTCCAAGTTTACCAAAATGGATGTCCAACTATGTAAAAATAGGGTTAAACATTTGTGGTTAATTGTGTTTCCTGTATATTAAATAGATAGAATGGCTAGGAAATGCTACCTCGTTTTTGAAGCACGTCACTTTATCATAATTGATTTTATGAGTATCATCCTTAATAGCCTTCATATTATATTTTTAAAACCTATTACTGAAACTACCAAAAAGACACTATAACACTTCATTCAATATTATAGATTCTAATGTATTTGTATTGATAACCATAAAAGGGGTTACAAGAGGTGATATCCTTTTACAATCTTACCCTAAAGGCTACAATGGGTTCTTCCCTAAGAAAGCCCTATTAGATGTGGTACAAATACAACAAGATTCATCCCTTTAGGTTCTTCGATGCAGATGGGCTTCTTACTAGTGAGCCACCACTTTGGGGATATTTCCTTGTGCTTTTTACTGGACCTGTAAACCTGCAAAATCCTATTAGTGCATTGGGGGGTTTGCCTCAGTCAAACCCCATAGTTATGAAGACAAAAGACTCATAAAAACTATTCAAAACATAAAATAAACTGCTAAAAACAACATAAAATAGAAAACTAATCTATTCTTACCTATCTGGATGATTCTGTTGCATGTTGCAGAGGTTCGCACTCCTAGGGTGCAAATCGGGTGGTTCGCACGTGTGAGGTACGAACCAGTCCTTTTTTGATCGTATTGTTTAGATAGCTTCTCTAGATGGGATATTGATGGTGGTTTGTTCGATTTTCCTTGCAAAAGTGCATTGTTGGCAATATTCTCAACCTATCTCATTCACTAAACAGTACTGTGAAGGAGACCAATTGATTTTTATGCTTGTATGATGGCTGTGTGATGGATGTGCGATGGATGTAATGACAGTAGTGATTTCGGTAGAGTTTCAGTATGGAAAAGTGAGATGTTCTAAATGGTGAAAATGGCCTTCTATTTATAGAGTGGGCCAAGGTGAGAGAAAGGGGGTGAGGTGTCCCCTGTGAGGTGGCAATGGTGAGGTGTCCATAAAAGAGGTGTCCTGGGTCATAAGTGGGGTTGGGTGAGAGAATCCCTCACCCATACAAAAGTAATGATGATTTAGCATAAATATCAATTTGTCATTAATATTCAGCTTTATTGAAATATCTTAGGATTAAACAATGATTATTGTGTGCAAAAGTCTCCATATTGCATTAATGACCTAGGGGGATGTGTGGTGGAGAAATATCTGGGTGGAAAGGTGGTAGGGCTAGGCTAGGCTAGGCTAGGTGAGGTGGAGGGCTAGGCTAGTCAAAGTAGACTAGGTGAGGTGGAGGATTTAATTAAATCAATATTAGATCTAATTAATGATGAGATTAGCCATAAGGCATATTTAGACCAAAATGTTGACTTTTTGACTATAAAGTGCTTTTTGACCATGGTGAGAGTTTTCAACCTTAGTTGAGTTTGCATGAGGTCACATGAGAACCTATGGTTAAGCATAGAAAGGGGCTTAGCTAGCCCAAAGGGGTTAATGATGATGAATAGTGATTTTAGCCAATTTAAGCAATTTTCGAGGGTTTTGCAAATTGATTGATCGTGGAAATGGGGAGAGGGACAATGTGTGACTTTTTGGTGTCTACATTTTCCCCCTTTTTGTACTGGATTGTGTGGAAACATGGTTTAGTACAAAAATTGATGATATGGATTGATGAATTGTGGATGATTGTGAGAGAGACACATTGATAAAAAGTGGTTTGTGAATGATTGCTTTTGGAGGAAAGCGTATGATTACCTTGCATTATGATATAAATGCTTTAATTTTGGATAAAAAAATGCGTTTGTTAATGTTTGCTTTTAATTAATGATGAGATTAGCCATAAGGCATATTTAGACCAAAATGTTGACTTTTTGACTATAAAGTGCTTTTTGACCATGGTGAGAGTTTTCAACCTTAGTTGAGTTTGCATGAGGTCACATGAGAACCTATGGTTAAGCATAGAAAGGGGCTTAGCTAGCCCAAAGGGGCTAATGATGATGAATAGTGATTTTAGCCAATTTATGTAATTTTCGAGGGTTTTGCAAATTGATTGACCATGGAAATGGGGAGAGGGACAATGTGTGACTTTTTGGTGTCTACATTTTTCCCCTTTTTGTATTGGATTGTGTGGAAACATGGTTTAGTACAAAAACTGATGATATGGATTGATGAATTGTGGATGATTGTGAGAGAGACACATTGATAAAAAGTGGTTTGTGAATGATTGCTTTTGGAGGAAAGCGTATGATTACCTTGCATTATGATATAAATGCTTCAATTTTGGATAAAAAAATGCGTTTGTTAATGTTTGCTTTTAATTAATGATGAGATTAGCCATAAGGCATATTTAGACCAAAATGTTGACTTTTTGACTATAAAGTGCTTTTTAACCATGGTGAGAGTTTTCAACCCTAGTTGAGTTTGCATGAGGTCACATGAGAACCTATGGTTAAGCGTAGAAAGGTGCTTAGATAGCCCAAAGGGGCTAATGATGATGAATAGTGATTTTAGCCAATGCAAATTGATTGACCGTGGAAATGGGGAGAGGGACAATGTGTGACTTTTTGGTGTCTACATTTTTCCCCTTTTTGTACTGGATTGTGTGGAAACATGGTTTAGTACAAAAACTGATGATATGGATTGATGAATTGTGGATGATTGTGAGAGAGACACATTGATAAAAAGTGGTTTGTGAATGATTGCTTTTGGAGGAAAGCGTATGATTACCTTGCATTATGATATAAATGCTTCAATTTTGGATAAAAAAATGCGTTTGTTAATGTTTGCTTTTAATTAATGATGAGATTAGCCATAAGGCATATTTAGACCAAAATGTTGACTTTTTTACTATAAAGTGCTTTTTGACCATGGTGAGAGTTTTCAACCTTAGTTGAGTTTGCATGAGGTCACATGAGAACCTATGGTTAAGCGTAGAAAGGGGCTGAGCTAGCCCAAAGGGGCTAATGATGATGAATAGTGATTTTAGCCAATTTAGGCAATTTTCGAGGGTTTTGCAAATTGATTGACCGTGGAAATGGGGAGAGGGACAATGTGTGACTTTTTGGTGTTTACATTTTTCCCCTTTTTGTACTGGATTGTGTGGAAACATGGTTTAGTACAAAAACTGATGATATGGATTGATGAATTGTGGATGATTGTGAGAGAGACACATTGATAAAAAGTGGTTTGTGAATGATTGCTTTTGGAGGAAAGCGTATGATTACCTTGCATTATGATATAAATGCTTCAATTTTGGATAAAAAAATGCGTTTGTTAATGTTTGCTTTTAATTAATGATGAGATTAGCCATAAGGCATATTTAGACCAAAATGTTGACATTTTGACTATAAAGTGCTTTTTAACCATGGTGAGAGTTTTCAACCTTAGTTGAGTTTGCATGAGGTCACATGAGAACCTATGGTTAAGCGTAGAAAGGGGCTGAGCTAGCCCAAAGGGGCTAATGATGATGAATAGTGATTTTAGCCAATTTATGCAATTTTCGAGGGTTTTGCAAATTGATTGACCGTGGAAATGGGGAGAGGGACAATGTGTGACTTTTTGGTGTCTACATTTTTCCCCTTTTTGTACTGGATTGTGTGGAAACATGGTTTAGTACAAAAACTGATGATATGGATTGATGAATTGTGGATGATTGTGAGAGAGACACATTGATAAAAAGTGGTTTGTGAATGATTGCTTTTGGAGGAAAGCGTATGATTACCTTTTATTATGATATAAATGCTTCAATTTTGGATAAAAAAATGCCTTTTTTAATGTTTGCTTTTGATTGATTGATGAGTTCTTTTGACAACATTTAATAGATTGTTGGAGCCATGGGGTAGAAATTTTAGGAGCTTCATTCACAATTGGTATTACGACTGCCACTATGAAGATTGAAATCCATGAGGTGTCTACATTCAGAGGAATTTTGGAACCTATCAAACATTGATTTATTTTTGGATTGGATTATTTTAGAGAAGAGAAATTTCCTTGTTTTGTATTTGTCCTAGCATAAGGACTTGAGATAATCTTAAGCAAAAACATTTCTTGGGCATTTGTTGTATCCATGATTAGATGTTTGGTTATTTGATCATGTGCAAGGTAGCTTTTGATATGTTAAATTATTACCCCCTCAAGCGATGAATTGGCGATGGAGGAGACAAAAATCGGTAATGAAACGATTGATGAAATGTATCAAATTTGGCATGAAAATGAATAAAAATGATGGTGGGGCAAGATTTTGGATGCAATTTGAGGTGAATGGCAAATTTTAGGGGTCAGGTGGCAGGTTTGCACGACTGGCATGTGAACCAGGTGGTGTGCTAACCGACATGAACAAGGTTTTTTAAGAGGGATTTTTGCAATTTGAAGTCATTTTTTTCGTGCGACGACGACGATGGAGAGGTGGAGAAGAGAAAGAAAATGGAATGAAGTGTTGTTGGAGGTTGAATCGGATGAGAGAGGATGGCGAGAGCATCTGCAAGCACGAGTTCAGGGGTAGGAATACCCGAGGAAGGCCGATTTTTATCTCTCGATAACTGTGCATTTTAAAGAGGGTTTTTAAAATAAAAATTTTGCTTTAAACACTATGAAATGAGGGTGGGGGTAAAAAATGATGAACATTTATACACATTGTGTAAAAATAGCCAAATGGGTATCTAGATATGCAGTTTATTTTTTTGCGTGTGGGAATGCGTGCATTGAATGTGATGTGGAAAATGGGGGAAAATGTGCATGGGTGGGAAATTGATGCATGGGATGGTCTAATTGGCCAAATGGGTATCCCGATCTACTTTTGCTTTTTTGTTTTGACCTCATTTTAACCGCCTTGTTTTGCACGCCAATGGGGAGGGTTTTTACTTCGTTTTTCATGTTTTTGACATGTGTCTCATCATTTTTTGCATGCATGTTTGATACGGATGGAATCTACATGAAATTATGCACCCAAACATACAATTTATTTCTTATTCTGGGGGTTTGCATGGCTAGCGTGCGAACCAGTGGTTCACACGTGTGAAGTGTGAACCACTGTTTTTGTGTTTTTTTTTTGTGTGTGCATGTGGAAGGAAAATAGATACAATGTAGATGTGAGTATTTATGTACAAGAATACATATTTTCTAAGTGATGACAAAAAAATAAGTAAAATACATGCATTTATTTTACAGTGCTATATATAATGATTATGTATAAGACCTTGATGGATTTCTAACATGTGATGTATTTGTGATGGCAGGTGAAGAGAATATTTACACACCATTGACTTCGAAGGTGTAGGAAGTCTTTGGAGGATGAGTGGCAGGTGGATGATGTGGGGTGGTTGAAGACAGTGGGATTATATGGAGTATGCATGATGCACGAAGTTCATGTGAACCACGCCTATATAGCGGCACTGTGTGAGAGGTGGGATCCAGACAAAAACACCTTTCATTTACCTATAGGGGAGATGACGGTGACCTTGGAGGATATCCACCGCATCTATCGATTATCGATATATGGGATTACAGTGATGATAGTGGAGAAGGAGGTGCATGAGGGCATTTTGGTGAGGACCTTTGGGGGGCACTGGAGCCAGGTGGAGGCGAGGAAGGGTGTGTATTACATGGCCTATTGGAGGAAGGAGTGGTTGTCCCTTCGTCATGCAATGATGATGCTATTGATAGCTAGCCATGCATTACCAGATGCTTCAGGGGTTAGGTTCCCCTAGAATATGATGGGGGTGGTTTGTGACATGGTAGACTAGGGGATTAGGTATACATGGGCACCCATACTATTGGCACAGGTGTATCAGGAGCTACATGGGGTGGTGAGGACTGAGAGGATAGGACTGAGTGTGAGTCCCCTTCTGTAGATATGGGCATGGGAGTATGTGATGATTTTGAGACCGGTACAACTACCATATGAGGCACATGTGCATGAGGGGAGGGAGGTACCATATGCGATGAGGTGGAGAGCAGACAAGGAGAAGAAGAAGAGGACCCACGCAGGTGAGCTACTGTATCACCGGGAGGAGCTTGGATGACTGACAATGGATCAGGTCAGGTGGAGGTCATGACGAGGAGGAACTGAGTGGGGTGAGGATGCAGTGAACTTGGTATGCATTCGACGTAGTCAGTGGTTGGTGGGGAAGTACACATCGTATGTTGAGTACTTTCCATTTTCTAGATTACAAAAAAAAATTGGGTTGGTGCAAGGGCGGCTAGACCTGCCTATGGAGATCGACAGGGTAGAGGGTGACACAAGGTCACAACCCATAGTGCCACCACTGGATATTATTCCTGATGAGCCCATCGTTGTCCCGGATGTGGACAATGCAAGGACTACGCTAGAGTATGATGTGTGGTGAGCGAGACAAAGTTGGTAGCTAGGGCGAGGTGTGGTGGATGAGTGGGTGGATGTAGTAGGAGTTTTTCCCTATGTAGGCCTACTTGTAGGGGCAAAAGTGGGGTTGCCAGTGTAGGGTATGGAGGAGCAGGAGGATGTGGGATCACTCGAGCTGGGTGAGGAGGAGGAGGAGGAGGAGTTAGATCGACTGAGGAGACAGGTAAGGCCACGATGAGATGACCAGGATAGGTTGGTGAGTGATAGTGGTATGGGGTCATCAACCGAGGGTGGTAGGGAGATGGGGGTTGGTATGGAGGTGAGGGAAGACATTCTCATGATGGATGTAGATGTGGAGGTAGATGAGTGGTTGGTGAGGCCAGTGAGGCCATGAGGCGATGGTGGGGTAGGTATGGAGGAGAGGGAAGTCATTCCTACAATGGATGTAGATGCGAAGGAGTATGACTTTAGCGGGGATTTGGCAGTGGCCATCGAGGTTGAGGGGGAGGTGGGGGCATTGAGGAGGGAAGTGAAGAGGCTGAGGGACATGCTTTTTGATAGGGAGATAGATTGGGCGATTGACCACTCAGCCTTGGAGCAGTAGAGGTGAGAGGTAGAGGCAGACCTGAGGGCCACCTTGGAGGAGCGAGATGAGTCCAGGGTATGCATGGATTAGATGGTAGAGGAGATGAGGGTGCTCAGGATTGAGCGGGATGAATTGAGGTGCGAGCATGATACCATTCGAGGAGAGTGAAATGAGATGATTGAGACCACAAAGTAGTTTTAGAGGTTGTTGGAGGAGGCACAGAGGGAAACAGATGTTGTGAGAGCTAGTCATATTACGAGGGTGGTGGAGCTAGAGCAGACTGTGCAAGAGGTGTTAGCCTCAAAGGCATGGGTGGAGCAGGAGACTGAGAGCTTGGGGGATGTGGTTTTGAGAGCTTAGGGGATGTGGTTTCATAGTTGGAGGTATCATAGAGAGAGGTGGCATGGCTAAAGGTGGTGAATAAGAGGTTATTAGCTACGAATGTGAAGGAGGCGGGGAAGAGGTGGAGGTATGAGGATGAGTTAATAGTGCGTGGGTTGGATATCCCGACGTATTATGGATCACTTGCCTCATCACAAACACAACTCTAGCATAGCGAGGCATCGGTTAGGGGTAGGGCTGAGGAAATAGTAGCACCTGCGATGTCACAGGTACCAATGAGGATGGGGCCACTAACACAGGTGGAGAGGGCATGATTGACGAGGACCGGAGAGGTAGAGTCATTGCAACGGGCGACGAGAGGAGGTCCAACAGGCGAGAAGAGCAGTGTTAGGACTCTAATCCTAACATAATTATTACATTAACCTTAATCATAATTATTATAGACCAACGTGTCTTTTCACCATTGTAACTTTTGGCATAATTAAATACACATTCAATCTGTGTTTTTAGACATCATCGAAGAAAATTGAATTAATACATTGGTTGGTTTCTACCATCAAGTTAAAACGTGATTCTATACAAAAGTGATTCCGTCTGCAATTATATTATTTCTAGTTTGCATATTATTCTAATTATTTAGGTTCCTTGCATCTGGTATCAGAGCGTCGAACTTGGAAGCACACTCTACAAGAGCATAATAGCAACAACTTACAAATAAAAACATCATCCTCTTCGCAAATTCAGTTAAGAACCCATCTCATAGTGAATAACCGTGTTTATGTTCACAATACAATACCTATACAGTGCAACTGTATTGGCTGTTAGACGAACCCAGTCCACTCCACCTACACCACATCCTGTTCAAAATTTCCACTGTCCATAAACCTTACTGCTTCCAACCTGTTAGATCCTGCGACGTGAACATTAAACAAAATTAAAAATCTAGAAATTGGGTTGGATCATTTCCTGTTCGTGCAAATTTAAATACAAGATCAATATTATTTTTTTTTTAGCATCGTAGTTTTGTTAATTCGACATCTATAGATTTAAATACCAGATAATTTCCTTGTTATTCCCCCACAAGTTGTAAATGCAGTGACGATAAAATTAAAATGATTGTGGCATGCAATATTATCCAAGACTATCGCCAATAAAAATAAATTCTCCACGACTAAATAACACCAACTTCCATTCGGTATTATAAATTCGATGTCCTTCAAATCAGGACAAGCTATTCTGGCTGCTAGCATGGTTTTTGAATTACTGGCGAAGTCCTTGATAGTGCTTACCATCCCCACTATTGGTTGTGAAGCACAACGAGTTGGCCATCACACAAGTAAATGGATAGCAATTTAGGTAGAAGATGCCCAAAAAAATAATAATAAATAAATAATTTTTAAATTTTTTTTTGCAGAAACCGAAAGTCAAGACTTTATCACCACTATTTGTAGAAGCCCAAAGTCACTATATTTACAACTCAGGATTCAATCACCTTAAATTCGTTTATCGCCGACATCCGAAGGAAGAACAAACACCGTTGTTCTAATCCGAGTCAACACAACACTGGAACGCGCTGAAATATACTTAGCTACTCCTCAAATCAATAGTGGTTGTTTGAATTAATCCAAAATTAATCAAAGCTTTTCTGTTTGAATTAATCCAAAATTAATCAAATCTTTTCTCCTTGCAATTAACTTGACAAAGACTTGAATTTGCGCAAATTGGCAGTTTTCCCAAACATTGTTTTCGTGTTCATTTCCATCAATAGGCAGCAACGTCAAAACTACGAAATTAGTTCACACAATTCTTAACTGTTAGCTACGTAAGGAATTTTGATCTAAATAAAATTCTTAATCTTCAATATAGCATCGCTGCCAAGTCGACGTCCCGTTCCAGTTGGAGGATTGTATATGAGCAAATTTGGTTCAAACCTGATATAATTTATTCTGGAATAGAGCCTTGAAATTTTCAACGACGTCACACACCTAAAGCAGGAATCCCTGCGTCCATTGGAATGTAACACAACCAGCAAAAGACAAATCATTTTATAGGTGATCAGTTCGCAAAATTTTTACTCCAACGCACTGTACCAGGTCAAACTAGAATTTGGTTTCAAATGGTGTAGATATTAAAGATTTATTTTTCAATCGCCCGTACTCTAGGAAACAAAGCATTGTGATCACACTCAAAGAATTATTTGTCAATCGCCATATTAAACTTATCAGAACACATCACTTGGCTGTGAAAGACAAGATAAAATTCGAATGCAGTAGCTCACAAAAAAATCCTCAAAGCAATAAGGAGTAGCAAACCTTGGATCCTTCAAAGGAGCTCACAAAATTGTAGAGTAAAATTCAAAAGGGAACGTCGTAAATAAAAAAATTTTAACACCCGACATCGTTTACGACGAGCGACAGAGAATTCGCGGTGAGAAATTATAAAATATAAATTATAAGGTAAAGTTTCAAAAAAAAAAGTTTCGATCGCCTGTAAAAAGGACAATAAAAAATAAATAAAAAGGCGGGCGTAGAAAGGGATTAATCCCACATCGATCTGATTTACGACGTCAAAGAGGTTTAAAAGGGTATAACACATAGTTTTGTTTACCCAGCACGCCCGTGCGCTAGGCAGTCCCTTAGGCTTACACATTGACCACCATGAATTTTGTGCTCTGCTCGCTAGGTGTCACTTGTACCCTCCTCGATCTCGCTCCGGCCCTACCCCTATCACCACCCGCCATCTGTCAATCTTCCACGTTGTTCTCCATCCACATCAGTGTCAATCTTCCGTGCTCACTGTTCCCCATCCACGTCAGTGTCATATATCTGTCATCGTGTCAATTGTGTACCCTCGTGTGTTCCTCCTCGTCAAAGTTAAGTCAATTGCGTATCCTCATGTGTTCCTCCTTGTCCAAGTCAATTATGTACCCTCGTGTGTTCCTCCTTGTCCAAGTTGACCGCTCGATTCGCATGACCAGTTTGACCGTATCTCTGTTGTTCATCCACTGTCCCACAGTTGTTTGGTTTGATCACGATATAAACCATTTATTTTTAATAGTTTTTTCAACAAATTGACAAATCTACATTATTTGTCAACAAATTGCAAAAATTGCACTATTTGTCAACAAATTGCAAAAATTGCAATAATTGTCAACCAATTGCAAAATTTGCATTATTTTTTAATAAGAATTTGACAAAAATAATTGGATGACTTTTTGACAAGAATTTGATGACTTTTTTAGCAACATTTGTTGACAATTTTTTACGCAAATTTTACCGACGACTTTTTAGCAATTTTTGTCGACGACTTTTTCGTGATGATTTTTATGATAATTTTTAGCAAATTTAGTGACAACTTCCAACGACGACTACAAAAATGGACGACGGTGGAAGATCTCACAACTCCAACATGATTTTTCCAATTAACCTCACCACCCTTTGTCAAATCACTTCCATGCGTGCATATCGAAATCAGTTCCAGGATCTTGTCAATCACATCTCAGGGTTAGATGAATCGTGAATCATAAGTTGCTTTGTCAGTGGATTAATAGACGAGATTAGGAAGAAGGTGGAAATATTCCATCCTCACACCCTGATGCAGACCTTTGGATTAGCTTTGTTAGCCGAAGATAAACTCAATGTTCAACGTCGACCACCTATGGGAAAATCACAAACCACTTCCACCACCCCAAACCTAACCAAACTTTACCAATTAAACATCTCAACTTTGAGGAAATGAAGGAACCACGAGGAAAAGACCTTTTCAATAATTGTGATGAGAAATTTAGACTCCACCATAAATGCGCTACACTAACGTTGTATTTAGTGATAGAAGTTGATCCTTGTCAATCCATAACAAACGAAGATAAGGTAGATGTACAATTATTGAATGTAGTTAATCCCTGTCACTCCATAGAGCAAGAAGATGAGGTAGTCGTGTCTGAAGTGACCGATGCACCTACTCACAACAATTAATATAATGAGGTCAATATGCAATAAGTTACCGAAACACCTGATTACAACCATGAAAACAATAAGGTCGATATGCAAGAAGTGACCGAAATACCTAATTATAGCCATGAAGACAATAAGGTCAATGTGCAAGAAGTGATCAATGCACCAAGAAAAGATGAGGTAGACATACAAGAAATGACCACTGAAGGCCAAACATGCACTCTACGAGACCTACACACAAGTTCCTTACCAACTATGAGTTCTCACCATATGAACAAACTGATTTAGAAAGGAGGCAAAAGAGTGAGTGCACATTTATTTTCCCTTCATTCTACACAGGAAGAACCAGCTAAAGTGGAAGCCCACCGTCATCACGATCCTTCAATTTTTCCTGGCCAGCCACCACTAAAGCTTCAATCCTTAAGATATCTCTACCTCCAAAAAAGTGACATTAAAATAGTGCAAGAACATTAGCATATACTACTAGGGAAATAGAGGATGAAGCTTCTCACTTCCCGCTTTGAGGACAAAGCTCTTTTGAAGGAGGGTGGCATATTAGGACTCTAATCCTAACATATTTATTACATTAACCTTAATCATAATTATTATAGACCAACGTGTCTTTTCACCATTGTAACTTTTGGCATAATTAAATAGACATTCGATGTGTATTTTTAGACATCATCGAAGATAATTGAATTAATACATTGGTTGGTTTCTACCATCAAGTTAAAATGTGATTCTATACAAAAGTGATTCTGTCTGCAATTATATTATTTCTAGTTTACATATTATTCTAATTATTTAGGTATCTTGCAAGTGGTGAGACATCTGGAGGGCAGTAGCCGTGAGGGTGCATTGCGATAGTGATGGAGGATGGTCTTCATTTTTGTACTATTACATATGGCCAAATGTACATGATGAGACATGTTTTGGTAGCGGTGTATGTATGCACAGCGCATTGTAGCCGTATGGTATTTTTGAGATGTAGATGTACAACAATGTTGTATTTTTGATATGAGGAGCCCGCAAGGGCCTTCACATATTTTATTGTAGCCTGATGGTGTCAATTTTTGGAGATATATATATACATATGATATTCGACGGTACTTGTGTTCTATTTGCATTTTTGTGTTTGCTTCTTTCTGCTTATGGTAGTGTATGATTAGCGTAGATGTGATAATATATAGTTGGATGGAAATGGAATAATGATATGCTTAAGTAAATATGAACTAAAAATGGGTTGTGAGATGAAAAATAAAATGACATGCATAAGATTAAATGATATAAACACTTTGCTTAGGGATAGCATTTGCATCGTTACAGTACTCAAATGATGTAATCCATTCCGTTATTTCAAGGAAGTTGGATATGAGGAATTTCATGAGGAGATTCGAACACTACAGTTTGTAAAATCAATCCCATTGACTAACTGAGCGAAACTTCTTGAATCACTTGGAGGCTATCTTGGTAAACAAGACCTCTATCCTGGACTTGTGTGTGGAAAGTGATGTTCATTTAACCATTCTAGAATAGGGTGGGTTATAACTGCATGCCAACTTAGCCTGTATGCTAGCTCATTGGTAAAGACCTGAGGACTGCAGGGATTCAAGCGGGTAATACTCTTGAGGCCTTTGCTTTTGTTTTCTGCCTTCTATGATATGACTATCTCTTTGTGGGTAGTACTCTTTTCTCTTGTTTCTCTTGTCTTTTTTTTTTTTTGGATACTTGCTCAGATTAGATGTAGAGCAAGGGATTTTTCTTTCTTTTGTTTTTTTTGGGATACTTGCTCAGATTAGATATAGAGCAAGGGATTTTATTCAGGTAGGGGGAGCTTGTCCTTTTGTCATCCCTCTGGTTCAAGAGAAATCATGTGAATGATTTAATGAGCAGAGTGATTTTCGCTAAGCATCAGCTGGCATGCAATGTAATCAGCCCCATTTCCAGAATGTTATTAGTGTGTAAGACGTGCAGGTAAGTCCAGGAAAGAGAGCAAGGTGACCAAGGGAAGCCTAAAAGTATTTTTGAAATATGCCAACTTTGGATGGTGGTTGATTATGTAACTATTTATGGTTGAAGCAATCAAAACATGGCTCTAATCCTATCTCCTAAAAAGGGGTTTTGGACATCACTCTGGTATGCTAGCATGTGCATGTTTAATTCCCTTCACATGGTATTTACAATGAATATATGCAGATGCCTACATGGATGCAAAAAGCAAGAATTTATGTACAAGGTTGCCCCAGTGTTATGGACAATGGAATGGGGTATGAGGTGGAGTGGTGTGAAAATGGAGAATGGAATAAAGAAATGAGGAGATAGAAGGAGGAAAGGAGAAGAAATGAAACTTATCAAAGGTATGTAGCCGCTCGAAGCGTGACCATACAACATTGATGAGTAACTAGAAGAAAAGAATATAAGAAAGAAAATAAAAGAAACCCATCAAAGGTATGTAGCCACTCGAAGCGTGACCATACAACATTGACGAGTAACTAGAAGAAAATAAGATAAGAAAGAAAAAAAAGGAAGAGAGAGAAGAGGAAAATGAAAGGTATGTAGCCGCTCGAAGCGTGACCATACAACATTCACTTATAGAAGAAGTAGAGAAGGGAGGAGAGAAATGGAGCAAGTAGATTTAAATGTATATGCAAGTGAACTTAGTGCCACAAAACATCAAAAATGGTGATGTTGTTTTGTTTTGTTTTGTTGTTTTTTTTTTTTTTATATACATATGTACACAAGTGATGATGAGCTGTAATGCCTACAACTAGGCGTAAAATGCTCGTAGATGAATAATGTTAATGGGCTCAAGTTCGGCTATACCTTCCAATGTGGCCAGATGATATGCCCTAGATCCAAATTTATGAGTAACCATGTAAGGGCCTAGCCAATTCGGTGCAAATTTATCATGGAGATGGCATGGTTGGCTAGTAATTTGTTGGTTTTCTTTGAGGACTAAGTCTCCAACTTGAAATTCATGTTGGTGTACCTTGGAATTGTAGGCACGTCGGAGATGATCTTGATAAACTCGTGTGTGTTCAATAGCATGAATGCGACGTTCATCCAATAAGGTCAATTGGTCAAGTCGAGCCTGACGGGTTGTATCATCATCAATGAATTCTTGCATAGAAACTCGTAAAGATGGTATTTCAAGCTCCAAGGGCATGATGGCCTCAGTGCCATAGACAAGGGAAAATGGGGTTGCCCTAGTTGGAGTACGAATACTGGTACGGTAGGCCCATAGTGCTAGTGGCATTTGATTGTGCCAATCATGGTGTGACTCTACAATAGTTTTGTGAAGAATGGCGTAAATGGTTTTGTTTGTAGCTTCTGCTTGGCCATTACCCTATGGGTAGTATGGAGTAGAGAAACTATGTTGGATGTTGAATTTTTCACATAGTGCATGAACATTCTTGTTCTTGAATGGAGTGCCATTGTCTATGATGATTTTGGATGGGATGCCAAAATGATAAATGATGTGTTGAGTGATGAAATCAACAATTTTGGGACCGGTCATTTGAACTAGAGGAATGGCCTCGACCCATTTTGTAAAGTATTCGGTTGTCGTAATGATAAACTTATGATTGGTAGATGAGGCAGGTGTGATTTTTCCGATGAGATCCAAGCCCCATTGTGAAAAGGGCCACATTGATTGGATAGGTTGTAGAGCTTGAGAAGGTAAGTGTGTAAGATTGGCATGATGTTGGCATTTAACACACTTTTTGACATAGGCACAATAGTCATGCTCCATTGTGGGCTAGTAATAGCCCATCCATAGAATGCATTTGGTGATAGCCATGCCACTGAAATGGCCACCACAAGTACCATCATGAGCCTCTTGAGTAATGCGTTGGGCTTTGAAAGGCTCAAGACAACGTAATAAAATGCCATCATAACTTCGCTTGTATAGGATATCACCTAGCAATGTATAGCGAATGGCACACAATTTAAAAGCTCATTTGTGAGTATGATTTAGATCAGGTGGGAGAATACCGAGCTTGATGTAGTCCTTGACTTGGGAAAACCATGGGTCATGTGGGTGAGCTTCGACGATATTGATGCCATCGTCATGAGAAGGTGGATTGGTAGAAATGGTGGAATGGAAAAGGGTGTGGATGGACACGTGTGTTGTGTCGAAAAGTGGATTTTGTGGAATGAGGGAGCCTAGTGAGGCCATGGTATCGACAAAATGATTTGTAGATCATGGAGTAGCGGTGATGTCATACCATTCAAATTGGGCCAATAAATCTTCAACTACTTGTTTGTATTGTTGCAAGACTGGGCAACGACATTGCCATTCTCCCTTGATTTGATTCACAATGAGGAGGGAGTCACCAAATATTTCTAGGTGATGAATGTGCATGGAAAGGGCTTGCTTTAGGCCAAGGATAAGAGCTTCATACTCAACATTGTTATTGGTGCAAGGAAAGCCTAATTTGAAGGAAAAGGGGAGAGGCTCCCCATGTGGTGTGAAAAGACTATTCCTGCACCCCTAGCGTGTGTGCAATGGGAGCCATCGAAGAACAAGGTCAATTCAGTAGTGGATTCGGGCTCTACTGGCTCTTCGGCTTCACTTATATGAAAGACTGAATCATCGAGAAGTTGGATAAGCAATGGCGCATCACTTGGTAATGGAGCCTCAACTAGTTGATCAACAATGACTTGGCCTTTGATGGATTTTTGACTGATGAATTCGAGATCAAATTCTATGAGGAGCATGATCCATTTGGTCATTCGACTATTGTGGTAGCTCTTACCCATCATGTAGCGAAGTGGGTTATCATGGGCAACTACGTAGGTAGTATGGTTGATCATGTAGTGTCGCAACTTTTGGGTAGCAAAGACAACGACAAGGTAAAGTTTCTCCATGTAAGCATACCATATCTCGTAATCAATCAATGTACGACTGATATAGTATACAACTTGCTCTTGGTCATGTTCATTATTTTGAGCAAGAAGCATGCCCAATGCGACATCGATAGCAAAAATGTATAGGTGGAATGGGTGTTCTGGATGGGGTGGAATGAGGATGGGTGGAGATGTAAGGTATGATTTGATGTCATCAAAGGTAGCTTGGCATTTACTATCCCATTTAAATGGGACCCCCTTCTGTAAAAGATGATTAAACGGCTGACACTTGTCTAAAAGTTGGGCGATGAATCACCGTATGGATTGGATCCTTCCTTGTAAGCCATGTAACTGTTTGAGGTTCGTAGGGGGAGGCATGTCAAGAATAGCTTGGACTTTGGTGGGATCTACTTCGATGCCTTTCTGTGAAATGATGAAACCCAATATTTTTCCAGTGGTGACACCAAAGACACATTTCTTTGGGTTTAATCGGACATTATGTTCCAAGAGGTGATCAAAGATTTGATGCAGGTCTTCAAGATGTTGACCATGAGTTTTGGATTTTGTTATGAGGTCGTCAACGTAGTCTTCAATAGTTTTGTGCATCATATCATGAAATATGTAGGTCATGGCACGTTGGTAAGTTGCCCCAACATTTTTGAGGCCAAATGGCATAACCTTGTAACAAAAGGTCCCCTAGGGGGTCGTGAAAGAAGTCTTGTGTTGGTCTATTGGATTGACATGAATTTGATTATAACCTAAAAAACCATCCATGAGTGATAGTATTTCATGTCCGCTGTAGCATCGACCAAAGTGTCGATATTAGGGAGTGGAAAATTGTCCTTGGGACAAGCTTTGTTAAGATCCCTAAAATCAATGCAAATGCGGATACCCCCTTTGGGTTTTCCGATGGGAACCATGTTTGAAACCCACTCAGGGTAATCGATAGGTACTATGAAATCGACATCAAGGAGTTTCTGTAACTCCTGTTTAACCATAAGTGCAATGGTGGGATGCATGCGACGCAACTTTTGTCGAACAGGTTTGGCAGTGTCATCCAAGACAAGGTTGTGCACGACTAATGATGGGTCAAGGCCAGGCATATCCGTATAGGACCATGCGAACACCTTAATGTAGTACCTAAGGAAATTTGTATAAAGGACACGCTCTTCTTCGGATAAACTGGTGGTGAGGTAGATGATGTGAGGGTTTTCTGGATCATTGCCAATGTCAACTTCAATGGTGTCCTCGACAAGCATGTGAGAACCATCATGAAGTTGGGCGGGTGTAGGAATGAGGTGGAGGTCATCGATGGACTCAAGAAGCTAGAATTCATCATCTAGATAAAGATCTGTATGATTGATCCATGGTAGGTGAGGTGGGATGGTAGGTAATGGTGCATTGGTGGAGTGCAGCATGTGTGGTGTTGGGAGGAATTCGATAATGATAGGGGTTTTAGAGATATCATCGAGAATGATGAAATTAGGGATAGGAGGTGGGGTGTAAGTGGGATGGTTTGGATATCATAGTGGAGCATACAAGTCAATAGAGATCATATTGATCGAAGCGCTAGATATAGGAGATGTAGGTGATGAGGGTTGGGATGAATCAGAGGAGGATAGCAATGAATCTAAAAAAGGTTGATTTTGATCGAGGTTTAACACCATAGGTGGTGATGGGGAATGAGAATGTGGGCCAAAAGGTGGTGGTAAGTCTTGAATGGGGAAGAATGGAGTAGCCGATGGTGGTGAAGAAGGAGGATCTTCGGGTAAAGGTGGATCAACTATAAGCGGTGGATCGAGGGATAGAGAGTTGAAGTGGTGAGCAAGGGTTTCGACTTCATGGGGAGAGAGTGGCTCATGCGGTGGGGATGGTGGAAAGAATGTGGATGGAAGATCAATTGTGGAATGTGGGGAAGAACTACGTGTCGGAGGATTAAGTTCAAATTCCTCATCAGGCAAGAGGTTTACATGATCAAGATTCAGATTCTGAAATTCATGCTCAAGTGTACTGATTGTTGGGGAATGGTAACCAATGCTGGATCGGTCAGTAGGTTTGCATGGGGGAGGATGAATGTAGGTGTGACACCCCTATTCATATTTCCCTAGGCCATAACCATGCCAGTTATACATACGTAAATAATGCCAAGGAAAATCTGGATTGGACATGTGGTCAAGGTTACCATAGAAGCGGGTTTGTGGTGGTGGAGGTGTTGGAGGATCTACGGATGAGTCAAGTCCCCCATATACAAAGTTTATGCAATTATTGGGAGGACCTAAAGGAACCACTACCCCAATAGTCAAGGGCATACCATGAGGATGACCAAAGTCATGGGTGGATTGGATGTTGGATGGAAGGACCCGAGCATTGCTTATGTTATACTCACCAGGACCTGGTGTGGTCATGAGTATGGAGACATGAGGAGGGGTCATATGCTCAGGTGGAGGGGAGGACCCCTTGGGTGGTGTGGTAGATGATGGAACTAGTGTAGGTGGATTGGTAGGGGAAGGGGTGGAAGTGGAAGTATCGGATTGAGCTAACTGGTCATCAAGTTGAGAGGCACATTGTGTCCACTCATAGCATTCAGTAGGTGTTCCAGTGATTGGATGATTGGCATGGGTGAATTGGGAAGTGGGGATGGAAGTAGTGGTGGGTGAGCTAGAAATTACCCATGTTCATGTCGAGCGAGGCACAAAGTGGTGGGAGGATGTAGGAGGTGTGGGAAGAATTGGTGGATTGCTAGATGAAGATGGAGTGGAAGGTGTAGCAAAAAATGTAAATGGAGGGAGTGGCGTGAAAGGTGAGGAGGGTCGATGAGAAAATGTGGGCGTGGGTTGCGTGGAGGGAGGTTGAGGTGGATTGGAAGAAGTGGAGGCAATGTTGCTTGGATCGGGTGGTGGAGGAGGAGATTGTGAAGTGGATGGATATGTGTTATCAAGGGACCGACATGGAGTAGGGGTGAATTGAGTGGATGATAATGGTGGACCAGGTGGAAGAGTGATGATATTGCAGAATTTGAATGGATCACCATCGATGGGGATGTAGTGGACTAATCTATTATGGACATATTTGATACAATGATGGAGCGTGGAAGGGATGCATTGCATGTCCCGAATCCAAGGGCATCCTAATAGGATGTTATACTGCATCTCACCTTCGATAACATGGAAGAGAGTGGAAATGGTTTTGGCACTCACCTTGATGGGCAAGACAATAGTACCAAGGGTAGGATGCATGGAGCCATCAAAGGCTCGAAGGTCCATGGATGGAGTGGCAATATGGGAAGGGGGAAGGTGAAGGTGGTTCAGGATGGTGGTAGAAATGATGTTGATGGATGAACCGGTGTCGATGAGAACACGCTTATAGGTGATGGTATTGATGGAGGCTTGAATATGTAATGGAGGATCTGCTCCCTCACCTACAACTTCTATAATTTCATGGTCATGGAAGCTGATAGAAGGTTGTAGGCATCTCTAAACATTGCCAATGAAGTTGGCAAAGGCATCTGCATCATGGGTCTCAAGATCGAGGGAGCGAAGGATAGAATCAAGGGCTTCACGATGAGGTTGGGATTGTTGTAGGAGGTCATAAATGGATAACCTTGTAGGGGTGGTTCGGAGCTGGTGAGAAAGACTACCATGGATGGTGATGACATTCTATGGAAGGGGTGGGGGAATTGGTGGTGTGATGATTGAGGTTGTGGGAGGTGGTGGTTGAGAAGTGGAAGGTTGTTGGTCGATGGTAGGGGGTGGATAGCATTGATTGTGAGTGGTGATATTGATCATACCCATAAACCCCTATTGGGAAGGACCTCGATTGACATGATTAACTTGGCATGGATCAGTTTGAGGTGGATTACCCCCATGCTTGGGTAATGGATTTTGATATATCCCCAAGTTTTGATTTTGTGGTGCGAGGGGATTTGAGACCTGAATAGTGCCTCGATCGATAAGGTCTTGCATGACATGGTGAAAGATGCGGTATGAATCAATAGTGTGGCCATGTTGTCGATGAAAATCATAGAAGGCTTATGGATTGTAGTCCCATGGGAGAGGATGATTTGGATCGAGAGGTTGGACATTTGGCAAAGTGATGAGACCTCCCTCAGTTAACCTATGAAATAGAGTGGGCATGGGCTCAGATAAGGGCATCCAATTGCATGGAGGGTGAGGTGGACGTGGATTGCGACCTTGGTATGGATTAGATTGAGGTGGAGGATTACTTTGTTGTGGAGTGGGAAGAAGTGGAGGATTGGCTTGATATTGATTTTGAGGAGATCATGGAGGAGTGGGTTGTGGAGCTTGTGCAGATGCCACTTGCATCGAGTGGATATGGAGAATTGAGAAGAACCTGATTGGTTTGAGGTGGTCGTGTGGTAGGTGGTACATATGGAGGATGGTTGTAATGGTAATTGGTGGGGTAGGGTGGTTTTTGATGCAACATGATTTTTCTCATGTGGACCTTGATGTCCTCGATGACTTTGGCTTGGGAAATGGCTTCCTCAAATGTTCGACTCTGATGTATCTACAGTGTTTGGGAGATTTGTTTATGACAACTCTTGGCAAAGAGTTTGATGAGCTCTAAAGGTGGGAGAGGGAAGGCTAGATCATGAATGACCACTCTCCAATGGGTGATAAAATTAGTAATAGGCTCATCATCCCACTGATGTAAAGCATATACATCGGACAAGGTAAGCTTGGTTTTGATGTTAATTGAGAAATGCTCTAGAAATAGATTGGCCAATTGTTCGAATGTGAATAAACTATGGTGAGGCAAATGATTGTACCAATCTAATGCTTGTCCCCCAAGAGAAAGTGGAAATGTGCGAAGCATAAGGGGGTCACTACCATGCAACTGGTAACAAGCAAAGTGATAATTATTAAGGTGCTCTCTAGGATCTTCCTTACTTTTAAATTTGTCAAATTTAGGGATCTCAAATCTGTAAGGATATGGATGGATAGGAATATATGGGTGAATTGGTTCATTGCACAACTCATCATATGTGGGTTTTTGAGGCCCATAACCAGTTGTATGTAAATCCAATGTATGAAGCTGCTCCTGCATGGCTTGAAATTCACTAGAGAGCACCGTGGTAGTATTTGGTGGAGCTATAAATGGAGGTGATGATGTGGGTGGAGGTAATGGCTGTGATGGGGGTTGTGAATAATCCAGATGTGGTGGATATTGCAATTATTGTTCCTCCCATGGATGATAGTAAGTAGCCTGATTTGGGTCAGGTGCCGACATGGTCTGATATTGTGGGACAGGAACCTGAGATGGATGGGGTGAGATGTATGAAGAATGGTAGGTGGGTGGCTACTGCTATGGATCATAATATCTAGGACCTGTTGGGTAGGCATAGGCATCTATTGCTACTATGCATATGGATAAGTCGGTTGCACCTGAGAAGTAGTGGTAGAGGACCATGTGGGTGGTGAGGTGAAGAGAGTGGGTGGTGTAGAAGCTGGAGGTGGAAGGGATGTCGATGTGGTGAAAGTGGACTGGTGTGAAGATGGAGGTGGAACAGATGAGGATGAAGGAGGTATGGTGGGGATGGCGAGAAGGGACTTAGGCTGAACCGAATACCTAGGTGGATGACCTTGATAAGTGGGGTTCACTGATGGTGGGTGAAAGGAAGGTGGGGGTGGTAAGCGAAATGATGATGAGGGAGTCGATGGAGGTCCATAGGAGGAGAATGGTGGGTAGCTAGTGGGTGGATAGGAAGTAAATTATGGTGTGAAAGGAGGTGGTTGTGAGGATGAAGAGGCCTATTGTGGATGAAGCTGCATCGAAGGATGGGATAGATTAGGTGATGTCAGCTGGTAATACTAAGATGGGTGTGAATAGTGTTGTGGTGGGAGTGAGGAAGGTGGCTGGGATGAAGGTTGATGACTCGATGAAGCCTATTGAGATGGTGGGGTTTGGGATGAAGGTATGGTAGGAGGATCCATGGATGAAGGGGGTGTGGATATCATACCAACTATCTAGATAGTGGTGACAACATCAGGGATGATTTGGGAAACAACTGGACTAGAATCATCTCCCAAAAGTGGATGGGAAGAATGCTCAAGGAATGGATGGGTAGCGAATGGTGATGCAGGTGGGGTGAACTCATCCGCCACCATAACTAGTATGGGGTAGCTAGGGGGAGTGTAGATGACATGTTGGTAGTATGTGGATGGGGGATTGGGTGAGGAAAGATCTTCCAAAGGAGGGGTCTCCTCGAAGGTCTCATCCAAGAGGTGAGATGGGGTGGAAGAGGCCATGTGGGATGTAGGACTAGTAGTAGGGGTGGAAGGCCTAGTCAATAGGTCAGGAGGACCTACAATAGTAACTCGGTCAGACTCGAAAGATGGGTCAATGGTCTGAGAACTAGAAGCACCTACCATCATGACTGTCTATTGAGCAGCCTCAGTGGCATGATGAAGGGCTTCACGCATCTGACTATGCATAACTGGCATGGTAATATGTGGAAAATGTATGCTAATAGTCAATAGATGTGAAATCTAAACTCAAGAAATATTTGTGACTGATGGGACACTATCTATTTTGAAAAATATAGGTTCACATAGGTGGGGTGTGAACCACTCAAAATGAAAAATAGATGTCAGATATGTGTTGTGGAGTGTGTCTGTGTCCTGTGTGTGCAATCTAGAACCTAAAAAATAGGTTCACACTCTAGAGGTGTGGACCAACTGGTTTGCACTCTAGGGGTGTGGACCACCCAAAACTATGATAGAGAGTGGATTTTGTGTTGTGTATACCCTCTATGTGTTGTGGAGACCTGTGAGATGCAGTTTTGTAGCCTGACAGCTAGATTTTCACATATAATCATGTGAAATAAGTCTAAGTGTAGGGGAATCACACTATGGGGTGCAAATCTCCTAAAAATAGACTGTGTAGTGTAAAGCGTGGTAGTGAAACTATGGAACAATCAGTAAGTGTGTTATAGCACATTTGATATGCTGTTGTAACCACTTTTTTGAGACTCAACAATAAGCAAATGTTCTTTATTTTTTATTTTTGTGTGTTTTTATGAAAGTATGTATCCACCCTAAGAACAAATCTAGGTAATGGGTGAACTTCTATTTTGAATCAGGAATGTCGTAGCATAGAACCTTTTGCAATGCCCAAAAGTACACAAAATAGAACTATGTTTCCAATAGGCGAATGGCAACCTAGATGTAATAAGGTATAGTAAAATGATATCCAAAGGGGGAGACTCAAAATGCTCTAATGAGTCAAATAAACTCTCATGAAGAGAGGTCACACTATCAATGTGGTGCTACCGACATACCCATGCTTTCGCTTAACCCTCATGTTTAAGGCATCCATAGTAATGATCAATTGCACCCACTAATTATTTGAAAAGCCCTATGGTAAAGGGGCTTTCTAAAACTACCCACTCTGAAGGTACCTTCCAGTGATGAATTTTGGATAACCAACACTCAAAGTGGGAAGGACTGACTGGGTATTAATGTCGAAATGATCCACCTAGGGGGATACTATGGTGACTAATCCGGAGGTGAGCCAGTGGAGAGTAATCCTAGACCTCACTAAACTCTGGTGTTGAATTGGTGATGAAATCCAATTCGGGCTGGAGATGAAACCCAACTCCTTACACCATTTAAATAGAATGTGAGTGTGTGGTGTTTGTTTGTGTGATACTATTTTAGAAGCAAATCTAGATTAAATGCCTTTTCAAAATAAACTATGCTATGATGCCTTTTCAAAGCAAATCTATTTACTTGGTTGGGGTGCAAAAATAAATTTAATCTATTGATTTTTGAAATGGAAATCTAATTAGGTGATTTGCACAAAAACAAAGTTACACTATTGATTTTCAAAAAGGAAATCTAATTTAATTGCTTTTAAAGGGAAATGACTTGGAAAGAAATTACTGGAATTTGAAGCTATACTAGAAAGCAACTAAAAATTCTAGCTAAAGCAAACAGGAATGTGCGATGCTTGTGGAATTTGTAGCTCAACGTGTTAGATTAGCTTCAGAATAGAGAAGAATTAAATAATTTCACACAAAACCTGCGTCCAGGTGAGTGTAAATATCTCCAATGTGCCCTCTGGTCCAAGACTATGTAGATTTGGGAGGTTCACACTCCTCGGGTGTGAACCTATCTTCTGAGGAGTTCACACTCCTACTGTGCAAACCAGGATCTGAAGATAGAGCTGACTGGTTTTGGGGTCCTGGTGATGATTTTGATGTCTCTGGAGTATTTTGAGTATAGGTACCTACATAGAAGATTCCAAAAACCCAATTTGAGTGTAGCAAGATGACCAAAACTCACAAATATTTCACAAATACCTATAGTAAATAAATGATAGAAGGTAAATTAACTATTGATTTGGTGTCGAAAGATACAAGGATGCTTTAACCTTGCATACGTCGTGGCAAGAGACAATTTGTGGTCTAGGTATGAGGGCACGCAATCCCCGAGGAACATGAGGCTCTTAACCTCCCCTGACTTACCTTACCATTGGTTGTGGGTGTCTGAACCAATACCTGGGTATCAAGTATCAAGTTTGAGGTAGATTGGGGAATTCACACGCCCAAGTGTGTACTCACTACTCTCTTTGTAAGCTCACCGGTGCACCAGTGAACCTTTTGTGGTTTGGCCTGAGGTGTCTTTCAGGGCATTTTTGGTTTGTGGTGTTCTTCAAAGATGACAACTACCTACCATACAAAATAGACCATAATTTTTGGTTAGAAGGTGATTAAGCTTATGCTTGGTGGGGGTCCCACCGAGCGTGCCAGAATGAAACTATCAAAAAGATACTAAGACACTTCATTCAATATCATAGAATCTACTGTATTTGTATTGATAATCATAAAAGGGGTTACAAGAATTGATATCCTTTTACAATCTTGCCCTGAAGGCTACAATGGGGTCTTCCCTTAGGAAGCCCTCTCAGATGTGGTACAAAGACAACAAGATTCATCTCTTTGGGTTCCTCGATGTAGGTGGGCTTCTTGCTCGTGAGCCACCGCTTGTTGGAGATGTTTCCTTGTGCTTTGTTGGACTTGTAAACCTACAAAATCCTATTAGTGCGTTGGGGGTCTGCCTCAGTCAAACCCCATAGTTATGAAGATAAAAGACTCATAAAAACTATTCAAAACATAAAATAAACTGCTAAAAACAACATAAAATAGCAAACTAATCTATCCTTACCTGTTCAGGTGATTCTGGTGCCTGTTGCAGAGGTTCGCACTCCTAGGGTGCGAACCGGGTGGTTCGCACATGTGAGGTGCGAACCGGTCCTTTTTCGACCGTATTGTTCAGATGGCTTCTCTGGATGCTCAGGATTGGTTGTTGACGATGATTTGTTCGATTTTCCTTCTAAAAGTGCACTCTTGGCAGTATTCTCAACCTATCTCATTCACCAAACAGTATTGTGAAGGAGACAAATTGATTGTGATGCTCGTATGATGGTTGTGTAATGGATGTGTGATGGATGTAATGGCAGTAGTGATTTCGGTAGAGTTTCGGTATGCAAAAGTAAGTTGTTCTAAATGGTGAAAATGGCCTTCTATTTATAGAGTGGGCCAAGGTGAGAGAAAGGGGATGAGGTGTCCCCTGTGAGGTGGCAGTGGTGAGGTGTCCACCAAAGAGGTGTCCTGGGTCATAAGTGAGGTTGGGTGAGAGAATCCCTCACCCATCCAAAAGTAATGATGATTTAGCATAAATATCAATTTGTCATTAATATTCAGCTTTATTGAAATATCTTAGGATTAAACAATGATTTTTGTGTGCAAAAGTCTCCATCTTGCATTAATGACCCAGGGGGATGTGAGGTGGAGAAATATCTAGGTGGAAAGGTGGTAGGGCTAGGCTAGGCTAGGCTAGGCTAGGTGAGGTGGAAGGCTAGGCTAGTCAAAGTAGACTAGGTGAGGTGGAGGATTTAATTAAATCAAGATTAGATCTAATTAATTATGTAATTAGCCATAAAGCATAATTAGACCAAAATGTTGACTTTTTTACTATAAAGTGCTTTTTGACCATGGTGAGAGTTTTCAACCTTAGTTGAGTTTGCATGAGGTCACATGAAGATCCATGGTTAAGCGTAGGAAGGGGCTTAGCTAGCCCAAAGGGGCTAATGATGATGAATAGTGATTTTAGCCAATTTATGCAATTTTTGAGGGTTTTGCAAATTGATTGACCATGGAAATGGGGAGAGGGACAATGTGTGACTTTTAGGTGTCTCAGTTACAAACATGCTTAAAATCCTTAAAATAAATCTTGTTATTTTTTCTCTTAAATAGTCATTTTTATCTCATGAAGAAGACTGTGCCATTGCTTTTCATGAGCCAGAGCATTTTATAACTATCACCCTGTATCTTATTTAAAAAAATGGTGATACCTAAAAAAATATTTCATTGGTCCATTTTGATATTTGATCATGTAGTTAAATACATTTACTTTGTTTTCGGTAAGGACAATGCAATCGGTTAAGGCTTTGACCTCTCTTTGGAGGGTCCAAGTTTCAAATTATGGCCATTGATTTATCCAATAGGTCCTTAATAATTATGGGAAAATATTATCGATATTGAGGACTTTTGTCTTATTATTATTGATTTAATTACATGTTTGTTTAATAATTAGTAATAATATTTTTATTAACTCATATTAATACGGTTGAAACTATTTATTGATTGAAGACTTTTGTCTTATTCATATTGAGTAATTGATGTGGTTGATTAATAAGCAATATTAATTATGAAAATATTGGAAAAATGTATTGAAAATATTTCTATATTTAAGGAATAAGGAAATTATTATTTAATCATGAAGGATTGAATAGTAAGTTTATCAAAAGGGATGGATGAGGCTTATGTAGCTAAGGAATCCATAATTGAGTGATAGAAGTATAGGCTATAATCAATCTTACATTGTTCTTGCTTGATTCTATTTTCATGATGCATGTTAGGCTTGCATATTCATCCAAAGAGCTATCTTGATCCCTATATAAAAATTCAGGATCAATGGAGAAAAATTTATCAAGTAGAAGATATTGGAAATGAATATGAGACTAGTGATCCTTATGTAATGACATATTGAAATGTAATATTGTATTTGGAGATGAGAAATACTTAAAAGGAATCATGCATAGAAGTTATGCTATGCAATTATTATGATATCCTTGTAAACATTATTGTTGTAATATCATGAATTTTGATCAAAGGATGAAATATAAATGATTACTTTCCTTCTATTGGAAATAAATCGTTGATAGCAATATAGATATAATGTATTTATTGAAGAAGATGATGGAACAATAGGAAAAGTAATTAATGAGAATTTGGTTTAACTTCTAGATGTTGTTTTACTTCCTTTCATGTAAAGAAGGAAAATACCTATTTTCTAGTGCTTTATTGGAATTAAGTACTTAAATTCTCAAGTCTTTATCAATATGATGAGTTGATGTTAGTATTGAATTTTTGGTATGATTTATTATGGCATTTTATTTTTGTGAGATAGAAAAAAATGATGAATATGACCCTTGGGTTAAGAGGGGGTTTATGATGGGTATTTTTGTTAAGCTCCATATTAGTTAACCCTAGAGTTGAGTTGCACCCAACCTTAGTTGAGTTTGTAGGTAGAGAAATTAATTAGATAAATTTGGTGAAGATGTTGACAAACCCTAGTGGTGAGACTTGGGTGATCCTAGCGGTGAGGCTTATTTATACTAACCACAAAATTATAGTGATGGTACCTTATGGGTAGGCAAGTATGACCATGATCATTATCAAGTGAGTGATAATGGTCTCAATTAGTCCATAGGTAGATGGAACTAACTAATCACTAAGGTGTTATGCCATAATAATACTACATAGATGCTAGTATGTAGGGTTAGAGGATAGACATCACCTTTAAGTGATATAGGCCTTAAAGGGTAACCCTATGCCATGGTCAAGTTATCCCATATAGGGTAGTGTAGGGAAATAGGAGGACCACTTATGGCATATTTTCTAATGGTGAGGTTAGAAGAAGTGAACCCCAAGAATTACGAGAAGTTGGCCACTCATGTCCACTTGAGTGTCAAATGCAACGATAATGAACTCGAGATAGTTATGCCTTAACACTATTGAATTTACTAGGTCTTCTTAGTGAATTAAATTATTTTTGTAGAAAAATATTTTTTTTAGCTCCCTCCCTTGGGCCAAGAAAGAGGGTCATTACAATGAGGAAGTACAATGCACAAGTTGAAATATAGGCATTAAAGGTGTGAAGGAATATGAGAAGGTAAATTTTAAGTCAAAGGAGTATAGAGAGAAAATTTTTGAAGCAAATGAGGTGAAGGAGGTCAATCTTAATATAGGTGATTCATCTTCATTTTCCTCAAGTAGCATAAAATCTTCTCACAATAAAAATGAAATACGTACAAAATATATTCCTTGCACTTTAGGGTTTCAGTAGAAACACAATAAAGAAAATTATATGGAGGATATCTAGGGAAAATTAGGATTTTTAGGTCAACATAAGAAAGTAATGACTATGGATAATCATTAATGCACTTTAGGATTTTTAGGATAACGTAAAGAAAAAAGTGTTAATGAGACTATTCCTTGCATTTTAGATTCTTTAGGGCAACGTTAATATTTAGAAGATAATTCTTGTTATGAACAATATGAAAAAATAGAAGAGATTGATGAAGATGTTGTTGGAAATGGAAAGGAGAGTAAGACCATAAAAGCATGAACAAAGAAAAAAATAAACTCAAATAAATATCAATTTAGGAAGCCAAATAAAAATATCATAGGTATTAGTAAGAAGTGGGGCTAAGATCACTAATAAATTTAAAAGTGATGATGATGAAAATGATATCATGGAAGATGCAAGCTTATTGTAGTGGTAAGGGCTTTGGCCTTTCTTTGGGAGGTCCAAGGTTCAAACCCCACTTAGTATGAGGGGACCAGAACCCATCATAAAAAACCTATGTAAACTCATTGAAATAATTTATCCCAATAGAGACACATAATGGCAAAAGCCATTCAACTCTCCTATTAGAGACCCAAGTTACATTCATGGGGAAGGTGGCCTTCGATGTGCCCCAACTTTTAGACCTATTTAAAAAAAACTCTTTAATAGCTACAAGCTTATTGTAGTGGTAAAGGCTTTAACCTCTCTTTTGGAGGTCCAAGGTTCAAACCCCACTCAGTATGAGAGGATTGGCACTCCTCATAAAATCTTGTGTAAACTCATTGAAAAAATTCACATCATGGAATATTAGGGGTATGAATAAGATCCCCCAAAAAAATACTTATTAAGGAATTAATAGGTTGTTATAGTCATGAGTTTACTTTAACATAATAAATAAAATTAAGTAATGAATAATATAAGGATGCTTTTAAGAAGATTTGGAAGATAGGTGATTTTTTAGCAGTTTCTTCTATAGAAGCTTTACGTGGTATTGAAATAATATGGGGCAAATGCAAATGGGATGTGCAATCATTAGAAGCAAAAAGTAATTGGGTTGTTGGAATATTTTATAGAAAAGATGAAAACATCAAAGTTGAGGTTATACATGTTTATGCTCCAACTACAATTACTCCGCGTAAAAGATGTTCAAAGGACCATAGCATGTTTTTGTCAAATAGAATGATGATTCATTATGATCTATGGATTCTTGGGGGTGATTTCAACATTGTTCTATCTTCATTGGAAAAGAATGGTGGTATTCCAATATGGTCTAATTCAGTGTAAGATTTTGCTTCATTTTTCAATTCAAATGACCTTTGGGATGTCAGTCATTCAAGTTTTTAATATACATGGGATAATAGATGCATTGGAAAAATTCATATAGTATAAAGATTAGATAGATTATTGTTATCCAATAAATGGTTTTAAACAAAGTATATAATCTCTTAAAATATTTTATTGTGATTAGGATCAGATCATAGACTCATTCTTTTGACTTATGATTTACCCAATAATAGTCATCCAAAGTCATTTCACTTCTAGTTCGTGTGGCTCCAAGACCTTGATTTTTTCCAAATGATTATGCTATGGCGGGATGAGTCAAAATTCGAAGGATCATGCATTTATAGGTTTGTTCAAAAGATTAAATATTTAAAGGAGTAAATAAATATTTGGAATGCCAAATCTTTAGGTAACATTTTTATAGAATATAAATTGAATCTAAGCTCAAAATTTTACAAGAGATAGTAGAAACTAATGGAATGGATGAAAATTCTTATGTGAAAGAAAAATAATAAATTTTTGATGATCATAATGCATTTAAAAGGAGGAGTCATATTGGTTCCAAAAATCTAAGGAGAAATGACTCAAGGAAAGAGATATAAATACAATTTTTTTCATGCTACAACAAAAACAATTTTTTTTGTCACATCAAAAATATTTTAACTCTAGATGGAAGAAATATTAAGGATGAAGAAGATATAAGAAATGAAGTATTTAATTATTTAAAAAATATTTTGTTAAATATTAGGCAAGATAAGGAGGCACAAGATAAGATTTTATAAAATATTCCATCAATTATCACATAGGGACAAAATGAAAGCTTTATGAAGAAGATATCTATGGAGGAGCTACACGAAATAGTTTTCTCTTTCCATCCTAACAAAGAACCAAATCCTGATGGGTTTTTTGCAATGTTCTTTCTAAAATTTTAGGATTTATTGAAAAGTGATATGCTAGTTGTGGTTGAAGAGTCTCAAAAAAGGAAGGATATAATAAGTGTAACATCCCTCCAAATTTAGTTGTTAGTTTGCTTACTTCATCTGCAAGGATAAGATGTTGCTGATCAATATGTGACTACAGGAACAAATATCTTTTGTAGGATGAGCAGGTCGAGAGAGCTGGACACCTCCTCTAGACGACAGATGAAGAGCAATAGTGAAAGGTAAGATGAGGAAATGATGAGTGGTGGGGTATTTACAATTGTAAGAAATGAAAAGCCCTACTGGTAGTACACCTGTCAAACGGTCCATATAGTTTCATTTATATAGTTGTATTTAGATTTTTTGTAACTTGTATGTGGACCGTATATCGCATTTGAGTGAATATTTCTTTGAATAGATTTATTGCTCTCTTTTATTTTATTTATTATTAATTAATATTAAAATATATGTACAAAGAAATATAAATAATAAAAATAATATTAAAAAAACAAGCTAAATTAAAATTAAATTAAATTAAATAAAAGAAAATATCTATATGCATTCATCCTCTAATTTGTGAAACCATGTGGCGAGCAATAAAGTTCGGTGATTGCATGAAGTTTTACAATTGTCAAGTGAATTAGTGAGATATTCATCTATTTAATGGTAAGAAGAAATAAGTTAAAGGTATGATGCTTTATGACGGTGTAGAAAAAAAATACAGTCGGTATTAGAGATTTGGAAGTCTCTTAGCGATATTTTATCAAGTCAATATTTCTTGACCGTCTGAGTATGGCGGGATTAGTTTGAAATATGGAGTGTTTGTGGAAGTATTAATGAGTATATAGTTTTACAAAAGACTTGGTTGTCGTCTCATAATAATAAATAAACAATTAAGAACTTTGTATTTACTACTGAAGTTTTGGTCTTTGCATGATTTGAAATGTTGCAATGTTGAGTAGTCTTTAAATGGTTAGATACCTAGGTGTTGTAGGTGAGTTGGAGAGAAGAGGGCAATCCTCCAAGGGAGGTCTCAGGTTCAAATCTCCACCCTTCCAAAAAAGTTGAATTGAGTATCCAAAATCCAATTGATAATGTTGGTGCGGGTAAGGCAGGAGTTTTTCGCTTAAAAAAATGGTAGTTAGATAATGAATCTGAAATGTTGAGATTTGTAATTATAATAAAAAAAAGTAGTAGAAATCATAAATTTGAGTAATGGAGCATTGTCTTTATTTATAGGAAATGTATTAGTTTTTATTTGCAATTATAGGGTAGGTTGCATTCATCTTCTTAGATGGCCACTCTGATCCTTTGAAAAGCTCCTATACGCTGCCTTGGACGCGGTTGACCATAGTGGTACCACAGTATCAACCAATTGATTAAGCGATTGGAGAAGCCTTCGGTTGTCAAAACTAGAAGGAACCAAATTGTTTTTATTTATCGTTGTGTCTGAAAGTTGCTTCTAATGCGTTGTCTATAAGCCTAGAAAAACTAGAGATTTTGTACATCAAATTATTATGTAGGAAGTGTCAGAATATTATCTACCCAGGCGTTGATATGAGCCTTTGTTAGCTTGTAATAAGAACTCAGTCTCAACTGGAACGTTTCAGTTATTAAGATGATATATTTACATATGTTTATATATTCTTTTAGTAATTGATTTGTATTTTAAAAAGTGAGTTTAGTAATGTATTTTATTGGGCAATAATTGTTGTGAATTTGGTAACTTGTGTTGAAATTTTGAGATGACATTTGTGACTATGTCTGTATGTTCAAGCTTAATTTATCTTTACCACTTATTTAAGTGCAGTGCTTCGCTACCGTGTCCTTTTGCCAAAGACATGCTCAAATTAAAAAATAAATTATAGCAATCCAAGACATCGTTTATTTCCAAGTACTATCTTCTTACCTGTGTTGACCATAAAAGAAAGGGATTTAAAAATAGTAGAACACGTCGCTTGATTCTGTGGAGTAATGGCCCTTGGTATTAATTTAAAAGGAAACCTTTTTAGTTTACCTTAGTGTTGAATAATTTAAGGTCTTGATTGGCATAGTGGAAAGTTATCTCGTTGATAATCTTTGTTTATAATCATTTGATGGGGCCATCGTCACTGGACGCATCCAAACCCAAAACAAGTATAAGCCACTTTAACACATTTACCTTTAAAATAACCCATTAATTCTTGTGTGCCTATTTTAAAATATATTTGTGAACAACGCATGATTTGTGCTAACATATGTCTCTTGTTTTCCTTTTCAAATAATGTTATTATCATTAGAAGCTTGTTAAAACTGAATTACATGTAAAATTCAGCCTCCACCGACGATATAGAATGATCTTTGGTGTTATTTTACTATTTAAACTATTTGAATACCTCCATTGCCATAAATAATATAATCTACTTATTTTTCACCGGACGTCTTGAAGTGCACAACCTTACGCGTAGTCGTTTTTCTACGTTTAAAATAGGCATAGATGCTTGACGTAGGGAGTATTGAACTCATGAGTTATTTATATAAATCTTCTTGCTTGAAGTAAATCATTGAAAATATAGCATATATGAATTTGACGTGAGTGCTGTAAAACTCCAATGGACCTTCTTTTCAGAATTGTCGATTGACTAGTCAAGTAGTTAATAATTAATAAAAAATATTTAACATTGCTATGAAGGAGACATCTTTTAATAAGTTCATTAATTCAAAATATTTTAAAATAAAGACTATTACTCTATTAGGCTTCAATGGCTTTTTTGTGGTATGAATTCAAGAATCACCTTTAAAGTAACAATAAATAAATACTTTAGATTTATATGTACTTTTGAAATCGTTTAAATTTTATTGTGAAAGACGACATTTCATAGTTTTAGGTTAGCATTAGGTCCTTAGTTTGAAACTTTGAAGTTGCAGAGTTTAACCAGTTTACTTTTAAAAGAAAAATTATTATTATAATTGGAAGTTTAGAAAAAAGAAGATATCTTGTAATTATTTGAGTGGTGGATGATCGTATTATGTTAGTGAATCTTTAAAAGATAATTATAAATAAATAGAGTAAGAGGTTTTCTAAAGTTCTCTTTGTTTTGCTTATTAAACTAGATTGTCTTTATTTTGTATATTAATACTAAGATCTTTTATTTTGTAGCTTAATATTAAATCTTTAAATAGATATGTTAGAATTAAAATTCCATATGTTATTTCGA
The DNA here is from genome assembly GCA_028583015.1 of Wollemia nobilis. Taxonomy (NCBI): domain Eukaryota; kingdom Viridiplantae; phylum Streptophyta; class Pinopsida; order Araucariales; family Araucariaceae; genus Wollemia; species Wollemia nobilis. The sequence continues at coordinate 2,428,053 of JAQPPZ010003286.1, read as the reverse complement.
ATTAATCTAGATGTTATTTTGAATTAGAGTAAAATAACTAACCTAGATGATAAATTAACAATAGAAATAATTTTTTAGGATACTTTAGATTAATGTTTAAATTTTGTTTTGTGCTCATTCCGAAAAGAATATATAAATTCTTAATTGCTTCAATTCTATAAAGTTATTCTAAATAGACATGACCTATAATAGGAGGTTCACAAATACTCATCAAATGAATGGGGTAGGCACATAATCCTCAATAGTGATTGAGGGAAAGACAATAATTTTAACCACATCCAACACTAGTAATTGTGGGAAGAACAATTACTGTGAATAGGGGGTAGCTGCACTCTTGAGGAGAAGGGTCAAGATGGGAAGGTAAAAGAGGGTGGTATGGGACGTCACTCTTAGGTTGTCGAATGAGTAGTACAGTGAGGGATCTCTTGTTCGTTGGATGATTGAGAGTTCACTTAGTGATGAGATGGTATAGGATATCTCATCGTCAATCGTGCGATGTCAAGTGATACTTGGTCCCAAGAGAGGGTATTAGTGGACCCTAGTTATATCCAGGGAAGGTGGATTCTCAACTAGGCACGAGGTATGTTTACGATACACCCTTGCATGATGACTAAAGGTCAGAGCATAACCTAGATCAAAAGAACCTGAAAGCATCATGTTAAGGGTGGGAAATTTATGCGTCCAACCTCTAGGTGATATAGGCCCTATAGGAGAAACTCCAGCTGTGAACCTGGGATCTCAAGATGAATGGATAGGTTCAATAATAGACACTTTTCTATGGGACCTAGCCAGTCTCGACCACTTAGGCAATCATATACAATGGTCAATGTACCCAAACGTGGGAACTTTATATACCTCGTACTAATTAAATGTTGGGTGATCATCAAACTATTCCATGATGTTTTATTTTAAACCTTGGGATCGATTAATTTTCATATTGTTATTCCAGTAGGAAGGACTGGATTGGAAAACCAGGTGGGCAGGACTTCGGTTGTTACAATAAGTGAGATCAATTCCACTTTTATTATGTTGGCTCCTAATAAAGGTGAAACAAAATATTTTGATGATTCTCATCCAATAAGCCTTTGTAATATGATTTATAAAATCATTTCAAAAATTATGGCAAACATGTTGAAAGACATTCTGTTATCTCAAAGGAACAAGGTATTTTTGTTTGTGGTAAACAAATTCTTGATGGTATAATCATTGCACAAGAGGTCATACATTCTATTCATTCCATGAAAAACCAAGTATGCTTATGAAATTATATGAACAAAGAATATAATAGGGTTTCCTAGAATTTTCTACATGATATTCTCAAAAAAAATATTTTTGATTATAGTTGGTGCAAATGAATTAAATGTTGTTATAGCATTACAAAATATTCTATTTTTATCAATGGTTCTCCTACCGATTACTTCAATTCATCTTGTGGACTTCCTCATGGTGATCCACTATCTCTTTATCTATTCATTATTATTGAAAAAGCATTAGGAAGAGCTTTATCAAAGGCAAAAATGGAAGGAAAAATCAAAGGTATTCAATTTGTAAAAAATGTCCCTTCAAATCATAAAAATAAAAATCCCAAGAGGAAAATAGAGGAAAATAAAAATCCCAAGCTAATTGAGAGTGATGTACCAATATCATAAGATTCTCCTACATAATAGTGAGATAAATAAATGCATGATTCTAATGCACTGATAGCTCAAAGTGAACACTTTCTCTTATCAACACATAGAGTTAAAACATAGATTTCACATACAATAAATGGGATAGAAATTAGATAATCATGGCCTCTTCTACACATGCATATACATATATACACACAAGAAATGAGATAAAAAAAACCCAATATTATATATGCATATGCATATATATATATAATGCACTGATAGCTCAAAGTGGACACTTTCTCTTATCAACACATAGAGTTAAAGCATAGATTTCACACACAATAAATGGGATAGAAATTAGATAATCATGGCCTCTTCTACACATGCATATACATATATACACACAAGAAATGAGATAAAAAAACCCAATATTATATATACACATGCATAAATATATATATATATATATATATATATATATATATATATATATATATATATATCATGCCAAAAGTGAGGGCTCAAAAGCTTGCTTGTAGAACCACTCAAGGTTTGAGTCCAAACTGTTATACAAAAGAAAATGAAGGGAGAGTTACAAATAACAACTAATAGTTCATTTATAATTCCGAAACTACTTCTATTTATAAACAAAATGGGGAAATTTTCTCCCAAAACTTGCATAAGAGGTATGAGGAAGAATTGGAAATGAAAATTCAAAGAAGAAACACAAAAATAAAATAAGAGAGGTTTTTCTCCATGAAAATTCATGCACTCAGTATTATTGATATCCAGTCATTATAAAGTAGTACACTAATGCTTATTTGAGAAGGTATGCTTTTAAAATAAGACATGCTTCTTAAAAATAAGACATATAAACAAGACATGTTTATTTTTAGAAGATGCTAAACATAATAATTAACTAAATAAAATATTGTTATATAATAACTAAGCCTTATATAGAGACTAAGCCTTATATAGAGGCTAAGTCTTATTCTTATCAATTCCTCTCTATTTAGTGGAAAGTGTCCTCACTTTCATTGGAATAGGGAGAAAATCTAATGAAAAATATGGCACAAAAACCCTCCATGCTTGTATCCTCACTTTCATTAGAATAGAGGTAAAAATATGTGAAAAATATGGTATAGATACCCCATATGTTTGGGTTTTTTATGTACTCGTATGACCAACCAAGTATGTAGTGGTTCTCAAATGTTGTTGTTGATGTAAATAAGAACATAATTTTTGGAGTGCATGGTGATGTGGTGGTGGTTGTTACTATGTTTGTTGCTTAAGAGCAGGTAGGAACAAATCCTATTGTTGTTAAAGAGCAAGTAGGATAAATATTGTTATGTAATATATTGTAGTTCAAGGGTTATAGGTGGATGCACTTGAGGTTGTGAAACAGGTAGTTGAGCATTCAAAGGCAATGACAGTTGAGATGCACATGAGAAATTAAAATAAGATTGATGTTGAACCTTGTACTGTATTATTTGAAGACGATGATTAAATTGTTGCAAGTTATGCTATTATGGTTGCACCTAAGAGTATGATTGTTGAACTGGTTGATGGTGTTGTCATATAGGAAGGGATGATTGTTGTTGTCCTCCTTGTTTAATAAATGCACCTACAACATAATTAGTTTGGATTTCTACATAAGCGTCCACATATAAGTAACACTCAACCAAATTCTTGATAGCAAATGGTTTAAACTACTCTCTGTTATCCTCCATAGGTGGATGCATGACACGATGTGCTAAATGTTGGAGCATTGCTTGAGAATCTGCCATATGATATTGCATGAAATTATTGTGGCTCTCTGCTAAGATTTATTGGATCATAATCATATTCACTAATACTTTAGAAGTATCTTCATGATGGATATCCCATTTAGGAGCCATTGTAGAAGATATGATTTTAAAATGTTACTTGCAAAACTTGGAAAATATGAAAAAATAATAAAGGTGTTAGACTTTATCGATAATGCACCTTATTTACAATCACAATTACACAATTGGTTAGATAAAATTCATAAAAGAATATCATTTATAAAATTAAGAACTTTAAAAATAAAGCACTTTTAAAAATAATAAAGCATTCTTTTTTAAAATAAGCTTTGCTTCTTTTCTTGATGGATTTTTGTGTATGCAATAAAAAATAACACTGTTAGCCCAACTTCAAACAACCATAACTTCTTCAATATTGCTTATAATTTGGCATGTGACCACTCATTTTTGTAGTAATCAAAACGATCTATGCAATGGTGGAAGAATATTATGAATTTGACTACTAGAAAGAAATATATAGCTCTCGTACACAGAGTGATATTTTCTAATAAAAAACAAATAGAGATCTAGAAAGGATAATATGTGAAAACCCTTGAGGAGGCTAGATCTTTGAAAACCTGAGGTGAGAGATCTGGGTGAATATTATGCCACAATATTTTAGAAGACCATATCTGAGATTGCAATCGCTTGGTTCATATACCAGATGATATGAGTAAGAATTCTTCGAGCAAGAATTGACTATAAAAATTCAAAGAAAAAACACAAAAAGAGACCAAGAGAGGCTTTTCTCCATGAAAATTTACACACTCAATATTATTGATATCCAATCTTTATAAAGGAGTACACTGATGTTTATTTTAGAAGGTATGCTTCTAAAAAATAAGACATGTTATTAAAATAAGATATGCTTTTAAAATAAGACATGTTTATTTGTAGAAGATGCTAAAAATGATAATTAACTAAATAAAATATAGTTATATAGGAATTAAGCATTATATAGAGACTAAGCCTTATATAGAGGTTAAGTTTTAGTCTTATCAAAGAGTCTCTATGTAACAACCCTCCTTGGCAAAACTCTTTATTCACAATGAACTACGTACTGGTGTGAATTTTTATTTGCATAGCTTCATTTTATGATGTCTATATAATAGAATGATTGTATTCTTTTGAGCTTGGAATATGGTACTACTGACATACTTGTGGGTGCAAGACCAGGTTCTCTTTCTCTTGGGTGGGAACATATGGGTGAACCACCTACAATAAGAGATATTTTAGGAAATTATGGTGATATTTTTGGTAATTATAATACTTGATAATACAAGTGCATCTCAAAATCATGTTCAATTTCCTCCTCATTCTATTCCTCCTTATAACATTTATTTTGTTCCACCAAATGTGAGTTATCCTCCACAACAAGATACCACACAAAACATCCCATATCATAACCCATATCATAATAGTGTTAATATTTCTAACATTAACCAAACCCCTTTTCAACAATCCACCTATAACCCTCTAGGGAATCTAGGGGTATTGCACAACAAAAATCTCGATATGCAAAGTTTAACAAGTGTAGTGAAATAATTGGTGTCAAGAATGGATATGCTTCAACCTCCAAGTTTCACTTATGACTATAAGAAAATGTGCAATCAACCTCTAGACCCTATGGTCACCACTAGGCCCTACCCTAAGCATTTCCCAATGTCGGTCTTACCTATTTATAAGGGAACAGAGGACCCAATTGAACATTTAAGGATGTTTAGAACAACATGCCATGATATTATATATGATGACATGTTGTTGCTAAAAATATTCCCTAAGAGCCTTGGTGGTATGGAATTGGAATGGTATTATCAACTACCTCATCATTCTCTAAGGAATTTTGAAGAGATAGTTGGGTTATTCATTTAGCAATTTGGAGCTTGTATTGAGAAAAATGTGACTATGCAAGATTTATATCTTTTAAAGCAAGGTAAAGATGAAATTTTCTCATATTTTTTGGCTTGATGGAGAATTTTAGTTGGATGATTAAGATACACCTTACCTCCTCGAGACATGTTAGAGATATTTATTGGAAATTTACAAGAGCAAATCTCATATGAGTTGGAAACAATTGTTACCTCTTTTGAACAAGCAATAGATTTGGCAAGGAGAGTAGAGAAGGCTCTCATTCGAAGAGGTCAACTTAAATCAAGAAAAGAAGAGGATAGGACCATAAAAATTCAATATAAGAATAAGCATGTAGTTGGTGATGGGGTAACGGATAATAGGATAAACCAATAATGTTAATGTTGCTAGTACCTTGCAAAATATGGTACTTAGTAGACCTCAAAAACCCCCACCAAGAAATTTTACAAGACTCAACCAACCTATTTTGTTGGTCCTTAAGCAAATCTTGGAGGCTAACATGATTGAGTTACCTCCCATAAGGCAACCTAATACCACAATAGATTGGTATAAGCCTAATCAACATTGTGAGTATCATAGAGTGGAAGGGCACATGACACATTCATGTAAGAGGTTGAAACATGTGGTTCAGGACTTAATAGACGAGGGTCATCTTGTTATAGAGGACTCCCAACCTACTCCTAACCACAAACCTCCAACTAATAAACCTCCTACTCAATAGGCACCTACGACTAATCAAGATATGGGGATCTTCCAAAATCCCCTACCTAATCATCAACAATAGACAACCAACCAGGTGTCTTATCATAATGTGCCACCTCCCTACAACAACATGGTTGGTATGATAGCAGCTACTACAAGGCAACAAGCTCAAGCTCAATCGACTCAACAATCTCAGTAGGAGATAAGTTCTACATCCAACCAACCTTCTAGACCACCTTTAGTTTTGAAAAGTACCCAAAAAAGGAGCACAAGTGTAGAAAAACCAACCTTAGTGTTGAAGCCACAACCAAAAGTCTCCTTCGACATTCAACAATAGTTAAGTAACACACTAGCCAAGATTTCCCTCTTAGAGCTTTTGTAAACTTCTCCTATTCATAGGGAAGCCTTGTTGAAGCTTCTAAGTCAACAATCTATCCTGCAAGATCTTCCCCCTAGTAACCTAGCTAATGTTGTAGGTTCCCTTGGGATTAATCATATATCTTTTTATGATGATGATATTCCTTCCTCAAATTTGCAAGGGGATTCTCCCCTTTACATCACTGCATACATTGGGGATAAGTTTATCAAGAGAATCTTGGTGGACAATGGTTCCTCCCTCAATCTATGCACTTATAAATTTTTCCAAAATCTTGGATTAAAGGAGGAAGATTTAACCAAATATGATGTCATCATAAAATATTTCAACAATGAGTCCCAAGAGGCCTATGGTATTTTATCCCTTCCCCTTAGGGTAGGACCCAAGATCTTAGATACCTTATTTTATGTGGTATCTTGCCCAACATATTTCAATCTTCTTCTTGGATGCCCTTGGATTCATGCAATGAGGGTTGTCCCTTCTACTCTTCATCAATGTTTAAAGTATGAATTCAAAGATCAACTTGTCACCATTCAGGGTGACCCTCATCCATTCCAATATTGTTCGATGGTTGAGCAAGCTCAATCTAGTCTCAATTTTTATCCATCTATTTCTCTCCACAAAATTTCTTCTACTTCTTCTCTTTCATCATCTAACTTCATCAAGGAATTTGAAAATTTCAAAATAAATGAGGAACCACCAACCATAATATCATCATGGGATCAAATCAACCTGCTCGATGAAAGTCCTCTTCTAGATCTAGCAAAGCTACCACCTTCACCCCAAACTATGGGTTTACCCCATAAAAAGGGTGAAGTAGTGCACATCAACATGTGTACCTTTATCTACGTGGGTACATCCCTCAAAGAAAATATCTATGGTAGCAACCCCTTTCCTGTAGAGTGAGCCTTTGCCCATTGTTATCTATCCAATGATTACCCACTTCCTAAGCAGATCCTATCTAGTATGGGATATGTAGGTAAGGGTTTGGGGCCACAACATAAAGGTATTCAAGAGCCTTTGGAAGTTGAGATTTGGCCTGGGAGATGTGGCATAGGCTACATCCCCAAAAAAAACCAACCCTTACCAATTGATGATGATCAACTTGTCACTTATGCTGAATTTTTGGATCATCATGGCTTGGAGTGGAGTAATGAGGATGAGGGACCACCTTCTCCCTCTAACATTCTATTTTGCAATGTGATAAATTTGGTGCACCCTGAGTTAGTTGTGACCCCAAGGGAGTATGCTAAAGGAGATACTCTTTGTGATATGGATCATGAAGATATCCTTTAAAATAGCTTCTTCTTTGATGGGTCAGTCCCTTGTGTCACCCATGTCGAGTCTTCTAGTTCTCAAGAGGATTCTATTCCTATGTCTCCTAAAGACCTTGAGAAACTAGGTGTCATCCCTTCCCCTCCTCACTATGATGATGAATCCCACATCCTCATAGAGGAGACCATAGATGTAGATATAGGTTCTGAGAAAATCCCTAGAATCCTTAAGTTAGGCAAAGCCTTGTCCATGGATGAGCAGGAGCAATTGACCAATTTGTTAAAAGAATTTCAAGATATTTTTTCTTGGTCATATGCCGACATGCCAGGGCTTGATCCCTCCCTTGTTATGCATCATTTGGTAGTTAGACCCAATGCCAAGCCTATTAAGTAAAAAATTAGGAAGATGCATCCTAAGGTCACCCTTTTAGTCAAGGAGGAGCTCCAAAAATTTCTTGATATTAATTTTATCAAAGCTATCAACTATTCTGATTGGATCTCCAACATCGTTCCTATAGCTAAGAAGGAAGGAACAATTAGAATATGTACCAACTTTTGGGACATTAACTTAGCATGTCCCAAGGATAATTTTCCTCTCCCCAACATAGATATGATCATAGATTTTTTTGCTAGATGTGGAATGCTTTCGCTCATGGATGGTTTCTTGAGATACAATCAAATCATGATTACCCCTAAGGACCAGGCCAAGACAACTTTCATCACTCCATGGGGTACCTTTTGTTATAAAGTCATGCCTTTTGGCTTGAAGAATATTGGTGCCACATATCAAAGGGCCATGACTTATATCTTTCATGACATGATGCATGATATTGTTGAGGACTATGTGGATGATCTTCTTGGTCACTCCATAAATCAAGAAACTCATGTTCATGATTTAAGATGGATATTTGAAAGCCTTTGAAAATACAAGGTTCATCTTAAGCCCTCTAAGTGTGTGTTTGGAGTGACATCTGGCAATATTTTAGGTTTCATAGTGTCTAGGTGAGGTATTGAATTGGACCCTATTAAGATAGTGGTCATTATTAACATACCTCCTCCCCGTAACCTAACCGAGTTGTATAGCTTGCACAAGGTAAACTTCAAGCTATTCATCGGTTCATAGCCCAGTTAGCTGATAAGTGTTAACCCTTTCTTAAGCTTCTTAAGAAATATGTAGTGTTCAAGTGGGATAATGAGTGTCAAAAAGCCTTTGATGAACTCAAGAAGTATCTCACTTCCTCACCTGTCTTAGTTCCCCCTAGATTAGATAAGCATTTAATGCTTTACATAGCAGCCACAACTCATGCTTTGGGAGCCATGTTGGCTCAGCATGATGATAAAAATAAAGAGTGAGCTATCTACTATATCAATAGAACTTTGGTTAGCTATGAAACCTAGTATACTCCCTTAGAGAAGCTTTACCTTATTGTAGTGTTTGCTTCTCAAAATTTGAGACACTATATGCTTAGCCATAAGATATTGGTAGTCGTAAAGTTTGATCCTCTCCACTACTTAATGTCAAAGCCCCACCTTTTAGGTCAAGCTACTAAGTGGGTTCTAGCCCTTAGTGAGTTTGACCTAACCTTCATAGGTCAGAAAGGCTATAAAATATTAGGTGATTGTTGACCAGCTAGCCATTACTCCCCTAGAGTCTACCCATCCCTTAGTCATCAAGTTTTTTGATGAGTGTTTTAGCTTAGATGTTGAAGAGCAAGAGTCTTGGACTTTGTTTTTTGATGGAGCCCATTGCTTGAAGGGCATTGGTGCTAGAATTATTCTAGTCACCCCACAAAAATAGCTCATCCCCATTTCCTTCAAGCTTCATTTCTCTTGCACTAATAATATTATAGAGTACAAAGCCTTGATCCTAGGTCTTAGAGTTGCCTTAGCCTTGAAGGTTAGAGTTATTTTCATCTTTGGTGATTCTCAACTTGTGGTTAATTAGATCAATGATGTTTATCAAACTAAAGATGATAAGCTAAAACCTTACAAGGAGATTATCACCAAGATTTTGTCTACCTTCGATAGGGTAACCATAGAGTTTTTTCCTAGATCTTCCAACCGCCATGTGGATGCCATGGTTTCTAGTGCATCCTTGATCCCCTTGGAGTTAGAAGATGATCAAGCAACGATTATCATTCACCAACTTTGAGAGCCTGCATCGCTTAGTTCTAGTCTCATTCTGTTAGATGTCCTAAACATTGGAGTTTCTCAATCTAAGCCTTGGTACACTTACATATTTAACTTCCTTAAGGATGGTTCAATGCCTGATGGTTTAGATCACAATCAATGAAAGATTTTGTAAAAAGAGCGTGTTGATTCATGATAATTGGCAATACTTTATATCGATATTATTTTGAAGGTATCCTCTTGCGATGCCTTAACTCTAATGAAGCCCAGCTAGCCCTTAGTGAAGCTCATGAAGGATCATGTGGAGGTCATTTTAGTGATAATGCTATTGCCAAGAAGCTCCTTCAGATTGGCTATTATTGGCCTTCCATGGAGAAATATGCATGTGACTATGTTTGATATTGTGACAAGTGTCAATGCCATGACAACCTTGTTCATGCTCCTCAAAACCTTTAGGTTATTTCTTCTCCTTGGCCATTCTCCATGTGGGGATTGGACATTATAAGGAAGATTAACCCAACATTATTGGATGGTCATAAGTTTATCATCATGGCAATGAAGTACTTCACTAAGTGGGTTGAAGCCATGCCCCTGGCTATGGTGACTAGAGCTCAAGTCTCTAAGTTCATCTTCAACTAGATCCTTTGTAGGTATGGGATTCCTTCGATGATTATTTTTAACAATGACACTCCTTTCAAGAATAAGGATGTCCATAAACTTTATGCTAAGTACAAGATTCAGCACAAGTGGTCAACTCCATATTACCCTCAGGGTAATGGTCAAGCCAAAGCATCCAACAAGTCCTTAGTTAAGATCCTCAAGAATTTGGTTAGTAAGACCAATCATGATTGGCATATCCAACTGTATCCTACCTTGTGGGCCTATCGTACTAGTATGTGTACTCTTGTAGGTGCATCCTTGTATGTCTTGGTCTATGATACTAAGGTAGTTTTTTTATTTGAGTTAGAGGTTCCTTCATTGTGTATCTTATTGCAAGATGCCTCGATCAATGATGAGTATCATTTAGAGCATTTAAACCAATTGGAGCTATTGGATGAAAAGCACATCCATGCCTTAGAGCATCTTCGAGCCTATCAGAATAGGCTCAAGTGATCTTACTCTAAGAAATTTTACAATCATTCTTTTGAGGTTGGGGACCTTGTTCTCAAAGAAACAGTTAGATCAAAAGGAACCAATCCCTTCGATTTAAAGGTAAATTTCAGCCCAATTGGGTAGGCCCCTTTGTCATAATGACCAAGTTTGGCTTAGGAGCCTATCATTTAGCAATGTTATATGGTAAAGAACTTAAAGAACCAATGAACATAATGCACTTAAAATGATATTATGCATGATTTTGCATCTTCATTCTTCATCCTGCATTTGTTTTGCTTGCTCATACTGCATGATTTCCTATCATATTTTGCATGAATTGCCTGACATTCTATTCCATTTGCATCTTTGCTTATCATATAGTTGCATTGTTGCTTGATCATACTTGCATGATTGCTTGATCATATAGATTCTTGGGGACTTCATGATGAGGCAAGTGATGAAACCTAGTTAGGTTCTAGCTCACATGCATTGCACTCATACTAGATTATTGATGCTTAGCAAATCCCCAACCTAGGGTACATCTCCATGCATTTTCATCATTGCATTTTTATCTTTTCTTTTCTTTTTTTCTCTTCTCATATATTCTTTGACCTTGAAAGTTTCAATAATTCTAAAAAATCTCTCCAAGTCAAGGGATATAGTTCTTCATCTCTTGTATATCCTTTATCCTTTGAAATTTTTCAATCATTTCTTATTTTCTCCAAGATAAAGGATATACATTCCTTCTTCTATATGCACATCTTGTTTTTCTCACACTTGTTCCTTCTTGATATTTCAATTGTTAAGGGATCCTCATGGGATAGGGTAGATACCGCATGAATATCATTTATGGTGTTCATATAACCACTGACTATCTTATGCACATCTCTTAGCTATTGAAATTTCAAAAGGGACACACACACATACTATTGTTTACTTCTTGCTTATCTCATTCTTCTATCTAACACATGCACACACACATGCAATATTTTATTTTTCTTTGCTCTGCTCACTCATATTTTACACACACCACATCCCTATTGGATTACACTCCTTTTGGTAGATCAATCACATCATTACACCCCTTACAAGGATAGCTTCATGGTCACTAAACTAGGGCTACCCTCCATTTCATACCATTTGTGAGCATACATCCTAGTGGGTATCTCTCCAACTATAACCATTAGCGAGCACCACACCCATAGTGGGTATCACTCCACACTTGATCACTTTGTGAGCATAACACCCTTACAGGATAGCTTCATGGTCACTAGTGAGGGGAACCTCCACATCTGGATCATTTGTGAGCATACATCCTTATAGGATTTTGTCCTTTTTCTTCATTTTTTTTTTTCCTTTTGACCTCTTTGGAACTTTGCTTCTCTCTTATTTCTTCTTTATTTCTTTCTCTTCCTCCTATCATTGTTTGTTTCTCTCCTTTTCTTCTTCTTTTTCTATTCATCCATCCACTTGTTTCATTTGCATTCATTTTAGTTAAATTTCATTCATGCATTTCATTAGTTAGATTCATTTTTCATACATACATTCATTTAGTTAAGATCATTATGCATTGCATTCATTATGTTTGTGATCATCATGCATAACTAAAACAAATAACAAAACACACATATTTTACACCATAAATAATAAAAATAGCATGTATTACTCACAAAGTACAAAGTGTGTATCAGTCGATTGTTGTGTCATAGTAAATCTTGGCATACTCAACCATCCTCAAGGATGTATACCACAATAAAAATTGATGTCATATCGATCCCTACCCTAGCTGTGTCAACCCATATTATCTTCTCTACCTATTGGAGGTGGTCTTTGTGGGGGTATATTCATGAATCATGAAACAAATTGTGTTCACGACTATGAACGACTTCGTGATAATTGAGATGATGATGATAGGATCCTCTTCTCTATTGGCACCACTTGGAATTATAACACCTATTAGTACTCCCTATGTTTCATCACCTTGTGTGCCTCCCTCACTCTTTGTAGTTCCTCTTACAATAGTCATCTCCCCTCACCTTATTGGTTACATGTAATGATAGCCATCCCCTCTATCCAAGACTATTGTCACTCCTACTCTAGTTGACTCGCCTCTAAGGCACTCTACCTCAGCCCTCATTGCATCCCTCTCCATCATCATCGTGTCCTGCTCTACCTAGTTCTAGTTTGCTTTGCACAGATAGAGTTCATCTTAGCCTACATAACTATCATCTTGATCCGTAGTGTCTCTACCTCCCTCATCAGGTCCTCATGACCTACAATATTACTAGGTCCCACCTATGTCATCATGGGGGCACTTTTGGATGCTCCCCTCCTCTTGAGCTAGAGAGGATGATAGTCATCACCATCTCTATATTAATTTGCACCCATGTCTTCCTCAATGGGTTTGGACCCCTCTAGCATTACTTTATTGTGTGTCTATTAACCTCTTGGAGTTCCAATTACACTCGTTAGTCCTTGACCTAGCATATCTACATTGGCACTAATGGGGAGACCCTCGAGGGTATAATGCCCTTGTACCATATCCTGTACCTAAAATCTACCCTGATATTGTCCACTCCTATATTGATATAGAGGGGATCATCTAGGTCCTCTATAAACTACCCCACATTAGGATCCCCTCTAACTCTTGATGGGTCCCTTCAAACTTGCTTGAAATAGTAGTCATTAAGGTCTAGAATCTCTTATAGAATGTCAAAATACCATTGTACTCGATCAAACTGATATATATATTGCTCACACTTCTTCTTGGTGACCTATTGGATCCTCCAAACTCGATCCAACTCCTCCAAATACTCATCCCACTCAGGGTGTAGATGCCATAGTCACCATATGATATCATGGTCCCATAGCTTATCTATTACCTGCCTCCCTAGTGGCAGGATACCTGTGTATGCTCTCTGCACATGATCAAAGTGTCAAATCCACCTATATGTTGTTGGTCACACTAGGTTGGGAAATGGTCCTAGCAATTTATTTGGTCTTCAGATTGCTATGTGCTCCCAAAACCACACCTAGAGAAACATCCTACAAAACAATCATGTATATCGCTTGTACACGATGTTGTGCAAATTCTTGTATAAGCGGGCCAATACATATGATCCCCATGCAAACCTAACCTGCTGGTCTCATATGTATGCCACTACTCCCACCAATGCCCATGACAATTGTCACCTACTCAAAAAGGGGAAAATGATTTTCTATGTAAAATTATTATTTATCATTGAAATTGAATTTGGATCTCTTGGAAGAGATTTAATGCATTAATCAAATCATCTCAATGTTATATGAAATTTTTCAACGTAAACTGTGCTAATCGATTAAAATTAAATAATGAATAAAAATGTATAACAATCAAATCACATTGTAAACCAAATTCCAAGCCTTTTGATAACCCAAAAGAATGGTGGGGCTAGAGCATAAGTCTCACAATACAAGGTTCTAGGGTACAAACAACCAACCACTAAAAAATATCTATGGATTAGACTAATATTTTAAAAATAATGTTAGAGTAATCCTAGTCTGTTTGAATGGAATTTCATATTTTTGAGAATCTTCAGTCACTTGTCTATAATTTTCTAAATCACCTAACAAACTTTCCATGTTAGAATGGTTTTTAACATTTGAAAACATATACAAGGAAGTGTACTGACAAGTCACTACCTTGGAAATGGTCATTTTGGGAGGTTTCAAATAGCTTGAATTAGTCAATCAAAACCTTCCCAAACCCCTCAAATTTTTTGAAGTGGAGGACAAAGATTGATTTGCTTTATAAGGGCTCATTTTCTCATAGGAGTGATCTACTAGGAAAGAGCAATTGACTTGTAGGAAAGAAGTGCTAGTAGACTGGAGTGATTCATTCACTTCCTAGAGTAAATCACTTATGGATAGACAAAGAGGTAAAAAGAGAAGCACGAAGCCTAAGGAATATTTTTGGAAAGTCATATTTTGGCATGTGGTGGTACCTTAAATCATTTTAGAATACTTCTAAGCCCTATAGGGGCATAATTAAAGGTATGTAATATTTGGAGATGCATTATTTTATTAGAGATACCTCCAAATATTTACTTTTACTAGGAGTAAGAAAATATCACCCAAGGTAACTCAAGGGTGAATCCTTCCTATTATTAGGAACCATGGTCTCCATTGTAAACATCTTTTGGCTTTGATAAATTTAGAGCTACACTTTTTAAAGCATGTGTTATGCTTTGTATTTATGAAATTAATGATAAATTGATAAGTCTTTTGCTTTCCATCAAGGGAACTTCCCTCTTGAATCATGGAATGTGCAGCAATTATGGAACAAATATTTTTCCCATCATGTTATTTTTCTCATAATTTCAACTCATGTGGATGGGAATGCATTGTTGTTATTTAATTTCATCATGTGTTGATTGTTCTCACACTCTCCTTGTATGGTTTTGGTCATATTTACTTTTATTCCCATGCACCCTAAACTTCATAATTCACTTTTGTGCATTTAAATTTCCATATTTATTTTTTATATTTTACTTTCTTACATTTAATTCCATTCAATTAGTTATTTTGTTGGCAAGGATTATGGAAATTTGACCTGAATCCAAAGGTTGAAAGAGGCTTGTCACTTCCATACAAATTTGTTGAAACCAACACATAAGGAATCAAACATTTCCTTAATTCAACATGGTTTTTGTCATGTTCAACGGGATCCTAGTCCTTTAGTTCATAATTTGGCTAAATTTCTTGATTTTTTCTCTAAATTTATGTTTTTAGATAGGTAGGAAGCAGTTGGGCTGATTTTGATAAATTTTCACAAAGTCTCGTTCAAGTAGTGATTCACTCCAAACTTGAAGTGATTCACTCTATTTGAGACCACTCACCTAAAAGATAACCAAAAAAATTAAGTCAAAATCACAATGCAATTTGCTCCATTGAGAAAGTGATTTGTTCCAAATCCACCAAAATTTTCCAAGTTAAATACATAGCAGTTCGTTAGGACCAAGGACTTGATTTATCAAGCCTAGTCTCAAATTGACCTTTAATTTCACATTTTTTCATTATTTGTGTCTAAATTTTGCAAGTGCTTTGTGAATGATAATTTTATTATGAACTTAAAAATTATATATTTTCATGAAACCAGCAAGTGAGGTGACACCAAATCAATAAATTTTGTTATTTTTTGCTCCAAATTTGCATCTACCATAGGGAGGAAGCAATTGGAATAAATTTGAAAAAAATTCAAATTCCTCACTGAGAAAGCAATTTGCTCTAAAATAGGAGTGATTCACTCCATTTGAGGCTAATTACCCAAAAACATCTAATTAGGCTAATGATTTGCTCTGATCAACTAGCCACTCGATCCAGTATAATAAAATTTCTCAAAGTGAAATCCAAGGAGTGATTTGCTTGGGATCTAAGGAGGGATTTTTTTGGAAGGTCAAGAAATATTTCTAACTGCTCCAAGGAGATCAATTCGCTTTGAAGTTGAAGTGATTCACTCCAAGTGATTTGCTCGAACCTTAACTTACAAAAAAAATTAAGTTCAATTTGTGTAGGTGATTCACTCTAGTTATGTAGTGATTTGCTCCAATTGGCAAGCAATTTCTTCCATAGACCAAATTTTTGTAAAATATCCAAATTGGATCCCGTGGATGAGCTCAAGATTATGAATACACACTCAAAAATACAATGATCATGTAAAGAATCTCAATCAGTGAAATTAATTACATATAAATGGAGTAACTTGATAGGTAAAAGAATAAAATTATCATGTAGATGCATCAAGACAATAATATTGAGAAAATCCTATCCAATCCTATTTCATTAAAAGGAAAAAAATTTATGGTTGATCAAGTGAATCAAAATTTTACATCCCAAGAAATGGTTTTTTTTTTTTCCTTTATAGTTACTCTTCTTCCCTTACTAATCAAACATTTGCAAGTATGGTTCCTATATTGAATTATATTAATCCCCTCTATGGAATGATGTTTAATGTGAATGTTGGAATATATTACATTATTTGGTATATACCAATGTACCATCATGGGTACATCTATAGATTAGGAAAGAGTGTCTTAGATTAGGATTTACTTTATGTAATGTAATGCACAAGTGTGCAATGATATTTTGGCAATGTAAATGTGCATAGTTGTCCCTATGTACATGTGTCAATAGAGTAGGAAGATGAAGAGTCATAGGAAGAGTGAGGGCCAAGAAACCTCCATATGAAGAGTCACATTCCATTCTATATATATGGATGTATTGATGTAAAAGATATATAGCGAAGGAGAAAGAGTCACCTATGTAAGCAATGGAAGGTGATGTAGTATGATGTATTTTGAGCTCTTCATTCAATAAATATTTCTTAGTATTTTTGAGCATTTGTCATTAGCATTATTTGAGTTATTATATAGTTGATTTTGATTTTATATGCTTGATTGATCAACATTATTATATCTTTCATATTGCAATTGTATTATTGATCTTGAGGTAATATTATTTTGAGTATTTACTCATCAAAATCTAACAGTGGTATCAAAGCCACAAGGGATCACCATTGCTACTATCAATCTGAATCCCGCTACGTATTTGTAAACCGGATCAGCCACTGTGCATCGTTGCATGCAAACATCGTTGTTTTGGGATTGTTTGATAGAAGTCATAATATAGATCAGAAGCAAAGAAGATTTCTATTGGTTAAGAAGAGACCAGTAATGATAAAGGAATTACCTTGAAAAAGGAACCATATAAGATAAAGGAATTACCTCTAGAAAAAGAAACCAGAGAAGATAAAGGAATTACCTCTAGAAAGAGAAACCAGAGAAGATAGCATTTCTCATTGTGTTGAAGAAAAACTAGTGATATTTAAGGATATACCTATTCCAAGAGCAAAATCGAAATAGGAGATAGAAAGGTCTTGAAGATAGACCTTATCATTGAAGAGATTAAGAGACCCTTAGAAGAGGTCCTATTGATAATCTTGATAAGAAAGTAAAGATTCCAGATTATTATTTGGCTAGAATATTTCCACAGGGTTGAAAGGAAAACCCGTGAAGACTAGGATTCAGTATAGATTTGATTCCACTAGTTTTTTAAGATAGCTAGTGAAGATTATTATTTTTGGAACTTTGAATACATCTGATTATTATTGTCTAATTTTTGTTGTAGAATATTGGTTCTTAGAAGTTGAGAAGCTTCCTACAACAGATAGAGAAGAATTTCATCTTCGATTGCCTGAAATTCTATGTGCTTTCCTAGTGCAGGGATTAACTCTTTTGTTGTAGAAAAGTAGACATTGAAGGAGGTCCAAGAAGGAGACCTTATTGAAGATTGAGAAGAACCAAGAAGAAGGTTCTCATTACAAGATTGCAGATTGAAGATAAAGACCCAAGGAGAGGTCATATTGAAGAACTTCCAAGTTTTGGAAGATTGAATATTGAATATAGAATATAGAAGGACTACAGAAGGTCCTATTGCAGACAGAAGCAGCAGAGTCTAGAGATCCAAGAAAGAGATCTCATTGAAGAATTTCCCATAGTTGGAAAATTGAAGAAACCAAGGTAAGGTTTCATTAAAGCATTTACTAAGAGAATTAAAGGTTGCAGGATTAGAAGACCCAAGAGTAGAGGTCTCAAGAAGATTTCATTGAAGAAAGAAAAGACAAGAGAAAGCCTTATTGTAGAAGCTGAAGCAATGACCATTAGAAGAGATTCAAAGTAGAGTTCATGGTAGAAGATTGCAAGCAAAAGGAGCACCTAACTAGAAGAGATTGGGATAATTATCGCCATACGACAACAAGCCCAAAAGAAAAAGGATTTGGCAAGAAGTTTGTCAAATTTTGAGAAGATCTTGGAGAGATCAAGACATCCAGATTCTAGTGAAAGAAGACAGAGAAAGAGGTCAGATTTGAAGTCAGAATTCAGCAAGAAGTTAGAAGAAAGCAAGAATATTGCAGAGGTCATAGTTTAGAGAGATTTGGAGGCAGCCACAAAATTTTTGTAGGCTGATTTGTAAAAGCATAAGTTGTTGATTCTTGAAGGAGAAGATGAAAGGTCACAGGACAACAAATAGTAGAAGCAGAAAGTTGCATTTTGGAAAAGCTTTGGAGAAGCTTTTGGAGCATTTTTGGACAACCAACTAAGAGAAGGCTTGACAACAAAAGAGAGCAGCAGATTTGGAAATTTGTGGACATCACCAAATCAGATTTTGTAAGCAGTAATCAGAGGAGTTTAAGCTGCAATTTTGGGCAGCATTGAAAGAGTAAAGCTAGCTGCATTTTGGAGGAGTTTTTGAAACAGATTTGGAATAGCTTTGGACAACAAAGCTCAAGCATTCTTAGCAGCACCTAAGGAGGAGATTGACTACAGATTTGAATAGTGAAAGGGCAGCATTTGGAGCTGCAAATTTCAGAGATAGCTAGCACATATTTGAAGGAGAAGAAAGCAGATTTTGGGCAGCAACTATAGCTGCAAATTGAAGAGTCCACTAACAACAAAAGAAAGGTGCATTACAGCAAATACAAGACAACAAGCTATAAAGAAAGGAGCTACAAAAAGGTGTGTTAAATTTGATGCCATATAAAGTATTATTGCAGAGATTTTGAAGGTGCTTATTAAGAGTTTTTTAGAGCATCAAATTTTAGAGCTATTTAGAGCTAGCAAAAGGAAAGTTTTTTAGAGTGTCATTAAGCCAAAGAAAAGACACTATTACACACCATTATTTTTAGAGAAATTTGCAAGATTATAACAACATTAGTTAAATCTTTTAAAGGAGTGATAAGTGAATAGTATATGCTGTTTTTTAAGTAAATTTAAGAGCATATTTATCCTACGTTTGTGAGGAAGAATATCCCTCAAAATACAGTAGATTTTGGAAAGCAAAGAGTTCCAAATTTAAAGGTAGATTTTAGGTGTTTAAAAACACCAGACGTGCAATCCAAAGTGGTGAAGAAAACCACTAAAAGAGTGGTGTGGATCACCACCATATTAAGCACCATTGAGCTACAGATCACAGGGGGCAAGATCTTCATCAACATCCACCCATTTGCAGGAAAGAAGCACTAACAAGAGTGCTTAAGGAAAGAGCCATTAGGCTCAAGAATCAGCCAACCAAGGAGCTAGAAGATGTCAGCTGCAACTTGCAAAAGATTACCCTACGTAAATCCTATGTAGCACAACCATTCTATCTACACAAAGCAAGGCAGATTGCAAATATAGGGTGCATTATCAAAGGAATATTACCAATAGATCAAACTATCAAAAAGGAAGCACCATAGAGCCACCATTGGAGTGCTCTAAAATAGTCACAACTAGAGCCAGCCATAGGAGAATTCATCATCATCCAAAGAGAGAATAAACAACACCAATTGTTGTTACAAAGAAGCAAGAATACGTTGGAGGAAAAGTGAAGAAGAAATACATTGGAATAATCTTGAAATTCCATATGTTGGAGAAGGGAGCGCATGCATAGAAGACTGTAACACTTATCTTGAGCAAGGAAGAGGAATAGTACCATTTGGCACAAGGGTGAGAGTTGGCACATAGTCATAACGTACGTCTCTAGGAAAGAAGAGTGCTCAATGCTCTAAATCATCACCTAGTGCTCAAGGAAGGATTAGTAACGCCCAAATAACACAAGGAATATTGTGCCAAGTGTCCATTCATCTTACAAGAATGTTAGCACCACCTAAGGGGAGTCAAGAAGTCTCCATAACGTATGCTACAAGTGGCACATTGCACAAGAGGATAGAAGCACCCATATAGCCACCAATGTAAGAGAGTAAAGGTAGATTCGTAGCAAGTGTGAAGCAAGAGCATTGAAGGCACATTCAAAGCACCTGTTATCAAGTCCAAAAAAAGTTGACCAGAAGGAGGAGTGCCCAAAAATTCAAGGAGGAGCGCTTAAATAATTAAGGTAACATTTACCATAATATTTTCATATTAAAGTTTATATTGGTAGGAGGAATAAGGAATAAAGTGAATATATTCTAAGGTTAAATATTTGAAGATTTTAGTGGAGTGATAAGCATTATAGAACCTTAGAAAAATTTGGATATTGCATTTTGAAACATTTTATCATAGTTTGAAGAATATTTTGGGAATTGAAGTATTATATTTGAGTTTTGTAAAATTGCATATTATAGATTTACAAAACAAATTGAATATTTGCAAAATTACTAAGGTTGGAGAAATAAGGCATTCTACATCAAACTAGGATTATAAAAATATTGCAAATATTATTTTATCTAGAGTTGGGAGATATAAGGAATTCTACAATAGAGTATATTGCATTTAGACTAAGTTTAATCTCTAAGTTTAAAATTATTAGAGATTTGAAGATTTGTAAAGGATTAGAGTTGCAAATTGTATTTTCATATTCAATATACTAGGGAGTCATAAGGAAGTCAACCTCAAAGGATTAGAACCTCCAAAGCTAAAGCAATTATGGATATAGGAACTAGTAAATATATAACAGGAAATCCACAATGGTTTGATCACCTTAAAGTCACAAATTTGAAAGAGCTAATTACAAACCTCATTTTAGTAACCAAATTGATTGAAAGTAGAAGGATGGTTGAATTCAAGTATGAAATAGAAGCTACAAGACCTATTAATAATGGTACATATGCTCTAGATTTATTTGGGTTCACACAAGATATTGTTGTTCAAGACAACACTAATGGATTTTTTGAGAAACAAATTACAAGGAATGAAAAAGGAAAATGGATCAATTATGATCCAAATTTACCTTCCATATTTATACACAAGAATCAAAGAATGGAAGTGATGAAGCAAAAGTTTCTAGATAGGAAAACAAAGGATAATATGATTCTAGGAACAAAGGAAAAAGAAAAATTCTTATACAAGAATTTGATGACTATGAAAGAGCTCAAGAAACTTGTAATATTGAAGCTACAAATACTGAAATATACTGACCATTCATTTGATCAAGTAAATAGAAAGGTAGCATATTGGAGAAAGTAGAAAAGACCACATCAATACAGATAAGGAAATCAAAAGGGGCACTTAGCCCAAGAGATACAAGAAATACAAGAACTAGAAGATACTACAAAAGTACATGAAGCTAAAGCACTTTCAAAAAATATAGTATTTTATGAAAATACTAATCATTTATTTTATCAGGATACAAACATGAAGCATGACAAAGAAAGCAACAAAGAAGAATACAGGTTCAAGGAAGAAGATGAAGATCCATATTGAAGACTTAAGTCTTCAATAACCAAATAATGTAATACAGGGGGTGTTGGAATATATTACATTATTTGGTACATACCAATGTACCATCATGGGTACATCTATAGATTAGGAAAGAGTGTCTTAGATTAGGATTTACTTTATGCAATGTAATGCACAAGTGTGCAATGATATTTTGGCAATGTAAATGTGCATAGTTGTCCCTATGTACATGTGTCAATAGAGTAGGAAGATGAAGAGTCATAGGAAGAGTGAGGGCCAAGAAATCCTCCATATGAAGAGTCACATTCCATTCTATATATATGGATGTATTGATGTAATAGAGATATATCAAGCAATATAGCGAAGGAGAAAGAGTCACCTATGTAAGCAATGGAAGGTGATGTAGTATGATGTATTTTGAGCTCTTCATTCAATAAATATTTCTTAGTATTTTTGAGCATTTGTCATTAGCATTCTTTGAGTTATTATATAGTTGATTCTGAGTTTATATGCTTGATTGATCAACATTATTATATCTTTCATATTGCAATTGTATTATTGATCTTGAGGCAATATTATTTTGAGTATTTACTCATCAAAAGCTAACAAGTGAATAATCCTGCAAATAATAATTCAACTCCTAGCATCCTTTAATAATTCAAACAATATGAATAAACTCCTAGTGTCTAACACTCAAATTAGCCCTCCTATGAGTATGATGTTATGTACCCAAGATAGGTACTTAATATTATAATATTGTATTATATATTGATATAAGTCATAAATGAACTATTGGCTAATGTGGGCCCGCTATGATATAAATGTTACTTATGTAACCATTACTCACTAGTAAGGAAGGCCACATGTCAAATTAGAAATAGGTAGGATAATAATGTCATAGAATCATATATGTAACCTTCAGGGAATATTATCATATTATTATGCACTTTGTAACTCATGGAAGGTGAAACACCACATGAGTGACCTTGTAACTCATTGAAGGTGAACCATCACATTCATGTATAAAGAGAGATGTACCCCCATTTTAAAGGTAGTCATATATCAATTATTATTTGTAGAAGTATTAGCTCGTGGAGTTGGAGATCTTGTGGAGTGGCTTCCTTCCAATAAGGAGCATTGTACAATGTTGTCCTACCTCAAGGGTATTATCAATCTCTATTTTATTATGTGGATTGTTATTGTGGAATTTATTTGTGGATGCATGTTTAATATTTCTACATATTGATGAATGATTTATTTTTGATAAGAAGAAAGGTTCATAACATTTGGTATCAGAGCAGCGGTTCTAGAAAAGTAGGGTTGTATTTGCAGAGCTAGGGTACATTTTTAAGAAAAACATTTTTTTTTATGGGAGTCATATCTTTTCTTCTAGCAGTCATTTTCAAAAGGCTTTAGCACCATTATGTAGATATTTTGTAGTACTATAAAAATGAATCCTCATTTTTTCAATTCTGATAAGTATTGAGAAAGTTATAGTTGTTTGAAATTGAGGTATTTGTGTTGTTTTTTTGTTGCATGCTTTTTTTTTAAAGAAAAAAATTATATTAAATTTGTTAGCAATTATTTTTAGAATATTTTTGCACTATCATGTAGATTATGTTGAGTAATACAAAAAGGATAGTTCACTTGTTAAATTCTGATAAGTATTGAGGGAGTTACAACTATTGAGATTTGAACTGTTGATGTTATTTTTGGGGTTGCATAAAAAATTCATGCAAAGGAAAAAAATCATAACTTCCAATCCATGTAAGCAGATAAGTTTTTTTTTGTTTTTTTTTTAATAAAATCTATAGATTTAATTGTTTGAAGAAAGAAAAAAGGAGATCTCAAAAATTTTAATTTTTGAAAATTTCCAATTATTAAAACCTTGGCTGCTTCGGGGAAAAAAATAGAATTGTCAATATTCACTGGAGAGGATGATAGTAATGCAAGGGAATGGTGGAAACTTTATATCTTCAATTTTTTCTGATTTTTTATGGATTTGTGGGCTTTATTATTATTTACAAGGTTGTTTTATGAACTTTGATAGTGCATATAATCTTACATATACATGGGAAGAATTTGAAGCTACATTTTTAAGAAAATGGGGATAAAATAAAAGGATAAGAATGTGCAGGCTAAGAAAACTACACCTTTTGTATCAGGGCCAAACAATGGTCAAAAAGATTTATTTTAGTGTAAAAATTATATTTTGTGAGTTCATGGTTGCATTCAAAATATTAAAAAATGTAGTTTCTATGAACCCTAGCAGCAAATATAATTTTATCAATGTGTCTTTGACTAAGAGGTTGCAAATTCAAGCAAAGAAAATCACATATATACATCTTGAAGGTAAAAATGTTTAAATTTTTGAAGATTTGAAGCTCACCATGGATAAATATATTTTACATTCAAATTTTCATTCTATTGAGATGAATGATGTAGATGTTGTTCTTGGTTATCCTTGGTTGGATTCCTTGGGTACTATTAAAATTAATAAAATAAATTTACAAAGTTATGGCACCACAAAAAGAAGATAACATTGCAAGATATATCTCAGTCTAAGGCACAAGAATCAAGGTAAAACTAGGAAGCTATGGTAGGGAAGCAAGTTGCAAAAGATTATGAAATAGAGTCTGAGTAGGTAGTAACAGAGATCAAGGAAGAAGCAAAATCATAATCCAATGGCAAATAAAAATATGGGAGCTTGGAAAAAGAACAAAAAGTTGAAAAGTGAAAAATATAGAACATCGAGCTAAGTTTGGAGCATATTGTCATCCACATCACCATGAGAAACAATAATCTTAGAGATAAGGCTTCAAGCAATAGAATAACTATGAGCGACATACATGGAACCAGAGAAATCAAAACCTTGGATACGCTACTAGTGGCAAAAAAGAGCAAGTATGGATAAAAAAGAGTGATATTTATGGCCAACAAAAATATGCCTCAAATATGTGGAACCAAGGGATTACCTCTAGATAATCAAGTAGCATAAGGGCATACTAAAATCAATGAAGATCACTACTAATCAGAGTTTCACTAGGATGGATGGATGATCACGATAGGTACCAGTACTTAGCATGGCTCAGAAGATCATATTATTTACCCTCTTCTAATGTTTCAAGGATGAAATATTTTGTAATGGAGATGGAATGTTAGGTACCCAATATAGGTACTTAATAATATTATATTATATTGTATATTGTTATGAGCTATAAATGGACTATTGGATAATGTAGACCTATTATGATATAAATGTTACTTATGTAACTATTACTCATTAGTAAGGAGGGTCACATGTCAAATTATAAATAGGTAGGAGAATAATGTCATAGAATCATATATGTAACCGTCAAGGAATATTGTCATATTATTATGCACTTTTTAACTCATGGAAGGTGAACCATCACATTCATGTATAAAGAGAGATGTACCTCCATTGTAAAGGTAGTCATATATCAAGTATTTTTTCTAGAATTTTTGGCTCATGGAATTGTAGATATTATGGTATGGATTCCTTCAAATAAGGAGCATTGTACGGTGTTGCCCTTCCTCAAGGATATTATCAATATCTATTTTATTGTGTGGATTTTTATTGTGAAATTTATTTGTGGATGCATGTTTGATATTTTTACATATTGGTGAATGATTTATTGTTGATAAGAAGAGAAATTCATAACATACGACTTCATCTCAAATCCCACCTGGATCTAACATATCCAATGTAGCAAAATATTCATCTAGAAAGTCAATGCCACCAAATGCAAGTTATAAAGGATAAATTTTTATCCTTAACCAAATCCAAGATTTTGCTTAGAATTTGCAAGTTTCAACTACTCAAATGGGGCACAAGGTACATAGGAACATCCCTCAAGCCAACCATTATGTCCATCGAGTCAAACACTACAAAATATGTTATAATGACCACATTTTCATAATCAATAGTTCCTTGACAAGGATTGAAAAATCCTCTATTCCAAAACATGCAAGCCCCTCTAAATTAGCAACGGGTATATCCTAGTCCACCACTTGCTCTTCAAAATTTAAATCCTCTTTTTTTTTTGCCATATTACATTGCATATTAGTATCTCCAAAGTTTTCTCTAGTAAAATTTCCATCAAATGCCTTTATATCTATCATATTTAACTCCACCTCAAGGTTACGAAATGTACCCCTATTTGATGCAATATGGTTGACCTCCATAGAACAATCTAGTGCCTTAACCACCAATTCCCCAAAACTAGCTTTTTGATTGGACCTACGAAGGGTCTACTCTTCCATATCACCTGTTGTTATGAAAACACTACCTACCTTTAACATGAGTGGTAATAATATGTCGTTGGATCACCCGAGGGAACTCTTCACATTCAATTTAATTCACCATATTTAGGAGGAAGACATTATGGTATATTTACTTATATATTCATTAAATTTAATTTGTGGTATAGAGGGTTACACGATAATTCTATTACAAGTTGGCATCAATTGTTGGACATTTTGAGTCCTCTAAGTCAGAGTTGTCATTGATGTCACCTGATAGAGTTATCACTCATCTCAAGGAATTCAACACGAAATAAAGACACCCAAGTCATCCTGGAAAAATCTTCATCAGTGTAAAAGTGAAAGAAAAAAGGCTCCATAATATTTTAATATTATTGGGAGCACAGGTTAAGTGATTGGTTTATAAAAACCCAATATGGGTTATTGCAAAAGTTAAAAAGGAGGTTTAATAATTATTTATAAATCATTTAAATTCAAAAGGAATTTAAATTTTATAAATAATACCAATGTTGGGCATTAATACAAGGTTCTAAGGTTTTATTAAACCTAAGGTTGGCTCTTTAAGACAAAGTTCTAAGGTTGATTTTAATTTATAATATTTAAATTTAAAATTAAATTTAAATTTATTATAAATTAAAACACGTCGACGTCGAATTCATTTGAAGCACCAACGTGATGCTAAGGAAGGCAAAAGGCATTATATAAATGCCAAACAAATTCATTTACCAAGTATCCCTTGCTATTGTTTTCGAAGTGCATGCGAAAGAGATTTCTGTTTTGAAAGCCTTACGATTTTTGTGAAGGTTAAAGTTGTGAAGATTCGGAAGCCCTAAGTGCAAAGGCCAGTGTGGCCTAGTGGTATGTTGGCTCGGTGCTAAGGAGGAGGTTCTGAGTTCGATTCGTGTGAGGTCTATTTTTTTTGTATTGCAAGGAAGAAGTGCTCTACGTGCTTGTTGTTTTTCGAAGGTTCGTTGTTCGAAGATATTGCATGGTGGACATGCCCTATTAGACACATCACGGCGTGTGACCCAATGGCAACTTGGCTACGGCTAAGGCATTGGGAAGAAAATAGTTGGGGGATCGAATTTCGTTGAGGGTAAGGCAAGTAAATTTAATTTTTGTTTAATATTTTATTTTTTTCCAAGGTTGCCTAACTAGAAATAAGGTTATGGTATGCCCTAGGAAAGATAAATATTTCTATTGATTTTCTTTGTGGAAGTATATCATATTATATATCATTGGAAAGCTATTTTAGAGAGCTACCTATTTAGATTGCTTTGAGCGAGAAATAAGGTGTGTGCAAGAAGATATTTTTGGCTTTGTCAAGGAGTTCCAAAAGTAAGTTTGATTCATTCTTTTGAGGGATTATTTCTTGCATAAGAGGGTTTGGTGCATTTTTATTGAGTAGGAGTAATAAGGTGTTATTGAGATATTATGTTTATTATTGTGTTATTACTCATGACCTCTAACCCTTGTTGAGATTGGAAAAAGAAAGTGTGTTGAGTGTAGCAGATTTAGTGGACAACTCATAAGGCATCAAAAAGGTATAGGCAATATTCTTCATTGACTCATGTGGATGATTGATTTTTAAAAATATATTTGGAAAGAAAAGGATTGATTGTGGTTAACCTTTTTGAGAGTTGTTGGTTTAATGCTTCAAGGTTTTCTGAATTGAGAGTTGTGATTAAACCTTATTTATAAGCATTGTTGTTGAAGCCCATTGGTTGTGCAAAGAACTTGAACATGAGTATCATTGTTATGTGAGATTTGTTGTTGAGCATTGTTGGAAAAATTTTGAGTTGGTTGATACATGCTTGGAATAGGGTTTATGAGAAATAATTGATCCTTGAGGTGATTGGTTGAGTAGAGTTGATTGAGCCTAGTCAAGTGATTGTGTGAAGTGTTTGTTCAAATTCCATGAAACAAACTATTATATATTCTGATTTGAGTTGAGATTGAGATTTTAGAATAGAACATATTGAGTCTCTAACAATTCTCTTTATGCTTCTATGAGATTTATTTGAGTTGAGATTAGGATTTGAGTATAGAACATATTGAGTCTCTAACAATTCTTTTTATGCTTCTATGAGATTGATTTGAGTTGATATTGGGATTTGAGATAGAACATATTGAGTCTCTAACAATTCTCTTTATGAGTCTATGTGATTGAACAAGTTCTGTGTGGACTTGTTAAGCATATTTTAGGCAAGTCTTTGAGAAGGCTTGTGGACTGATTTTGTGTAAGCTTTTGTGGAAGCTTGCAATGCAAATTTGAGCAAGTCCTAGAGATGACTTATTGAGAATATTTGGACAAGTTCTGTATGATCTTGTTGAGCATATTTGGATAGTTTCTATGTGGACCTATTGAGCATATTTGGACAGATTATATGTGGACCTATTGAGTAGATTTGAGTAGGTTCTGAGTGGACCTATTGAGTAGATTTGAGCAGGTTCTGAGTGAACCTATTGAGCATATTTGAGCAAGTTCTGAGTGGACCTATTGAGAATATTTGAGTAGGTTCTGAGTGAACCTATTGAGCATATTTGAGAAGGTTCTAAGTGAGCCTATTGATAGAGCTTTGGAGGTGACAGAGTATAGAGGATAGAGTATTAGTGGATAGATATCCAATAGCCAGGAAAATTGAAGATAAATATTTTGAGTGAGGAGTCTTCAAGTGGAGAGAGATCCACCAGTTAGTGCAGCAAAGAGACAGAGTCTTCTAGAAGATCACTAGCCAAAGTAGAAGGGGAAATATTTCTCCTGTGGAAGAGATCCATGAAATTGAGATTAGGGGATCAACATCTCCTTTGGACAGAGGTCCATAAACATTTTAATTAGGAAATATTCCCAAAGAGATTATTTAAGAAACATTTAGAAGAAATATTTTCTTTGTGGAGGTAGCCCACATTTGGTGAACCACATTAAAATTTTTGTCTCTATTGTGTATGGTGTTCTGTGCATTGCTTTGATTATTGCTATTGATACTGCTATATATAGACTGCATAATATTGAATTGAAAAGAAAAGTAAAAAGTGGTCTTATACTGTTCACCCCCCTCTTAGTATAAGCTTGTGTTCTTCAATTAGTATCAGAGTGGGTTCCTTCAGAAGAGTTTGACATCTTTAAGGAAAATCGGTCTAAGAACACAATGGATCAAAAGAATCAAAAGTATGGGTTCTTAAATAATGCAGTACTAGTCTTTGATGGGAGCGACTTCTTGTATTGATGTGTGTTGATGAGATTTCACCTGATGGCACTTGGAAATGAAGTTTGGGATGCAATGGAATTTGGATATGATTCAGGAGCCAATCCTCCTATAGATAAGGAAGGTAAGATTCTAATGCATGCAAATTCAAGACCTATGAATGTAATTATAAAAGGGTTACATAGATTAGAATCTATGAAGGTTATGGAATGTAAGACAACAAAAGACATGTAGGATCTATTGCATACCATATATGAAGGAGATAAAAATGTCAGGAAGGCTAAGATCAGAAATCTCAAAGGAGAATTTGAGAACCTAAGAATATGGGATGATGATAACATTCATGACTATCTCATCAAGGTTGATGAACTCATACATGAGATGAAAGTTCTTGGAATGAAGGTTGATGAATCAGATGCTTATGATAAGATATTGAGAACTCTTCCAAAAAGGTACAGTGAAAAGGTTTCTGGTATAGAAACATCAATTGATAGTGATTCTTTGACAAGGAATTCTTTGCTTGGCATGCTTACTATGTTTGAGATAAAAAAAATATCCTATTCCTCCAAAAGAAGTTGCATTCAAAGTGGACAAAAATAGAAAGGGTAAGAAGTCAGAATCAAGCGGTGAATCTTCTAGTTATGAAGAAGCTAACTATGGTATAAGATATAAAGGTTCAAGAAGACCCATAGATATAATATCTATTAAGTGCTTCAATTATGGAAAGTATGTACATTATGCAACAGAGTGCAAAGAACCCAAGAGCAACAATGAAGAAGAAAAACATGATCATAGGTACAGGGAATCAAAAAGACATAGGTACCAAAAGAAGAGCAAGAATGGACAAAACAGACAAGGGAAGAAGTTCTTCCAAAGACAAAAGAGAAGCTACTATGTGGATAATGCAAGTAAGTACTCAGTTGATAGTGATACTAGTTTTTCAGACAATGATAGATATGAAGTCTTATTTATGGTTGAATAAAAAGATCCAGTTAAGAAAAAGACTTCAGTTATTCTCAAGTGTTTTAGATGTGGTAGATTTGGACATCTTGAAGATGATTGCAAAATGGATGGTTATAGTTTCAGTGATGATGATTTTGAAGATGCACTTGATAGACCAGATGAAAATATTCTAATGGCATTAGAAGAAGAAGTGACTGATTCTATAGAAGACAAGCTAAAAGGAAGTAATGATATGGACAAAAGTAAACAAATAGAGGATTATTCAGTAGAGAATGGATATGATCTCAAGGGAGAACTTATCTATGCCCTTGACATAGTAAAGAAGGTAAGAAAGCAACACTCTAATCTTGAAAGACAATTTCAAGAATGTGATGAAGAAAGATTATTGCTCATAAAGGATCTAGAAAAGTTGAAGGCTAAGGCAAGAAATTTCAAAGATAAGTTAGAAGCAAATATCTTGGAATATGAAAAGCTAACACAAGAAGTGACCCTATTAAAAGAATATTTAGAGGATTCCAAGAATAAGTTATACAAGTATGTAAACAATGCAAAGAGTGTGGATAAAATAGTCAAGATACAAAGAAGAGCAACAAACAAGATAGGTCTTGGTCCCAAACAGGTTCAAGAAGACAAGTTAACTACCATTTTTGAAGATACTTCAGAAGAAGAGGATACTTCATAATAGGTTTTCTCATATGAGAGTGGAAGTGAAAGTGAAACTCCTAAGGATGAGTCAGATTGCAGTGAGTCTAGCAGGAAAAGTAACAATGAACAAAGAAGATTCATATGGAACAACAATCAGAACAGGTCAAGAGGAACTAGAAGACCAATGGTGTCTAGGCAAGGTTTCTTCAAGGGAAGATGTTTTTCATGTCACAGGTTTGGGCACATGGCTTCACATTTTAGGACACATGAAAGACAGGTATATGAGAAAGGATAGCATTTCCAAGGATATTGCTACTCATGCAATGAGTTTGGTCACAAGGCAATAAATTGCAGGGTTCATGATAGAAGAGGATATGGATTCACTAGGATAAATCCTAAGACAATTGCACATCCAAGGAATAATAACATTAAGTGTTATAAGTGCAATAATTATGGTCACATAGCAAAATGGTGTAGAGAAAATATTCCAAAATCAAGCATGAACAAGAACATGAACATAGAGAAGAACAAGAACAAGAACAAGAACATGGATGAGAATAGGAACAGGAACATGAATATGTATGAGAACAAGAATAGGAACAGGAACAGGAACATGGATGAAAACAAGAACAGGATTAGGAACAGAAGTGAAGATAGGAACAGGGATGATGACTTGGAAAGAAACAATGAGAGGATTCAGAAAACTTAGAAAAGAAGAGAAAAATATAAATACAAAGAGCAGTGCTTTCGAGGAGTAAAAATACTCCCACCCCAAAATTAACCACCTCATGTGGAGGTGGGGGAGGGGCTAAGCTAAGAGGCTCATTCTTAGCCTCGAGCCCCAAAGGTGACCCTTTTCTATTGATGTCAAAGGGGGAGAGATTTGTGTATTGGGGAGATATTTGTTATGTGGAGAGATTTGATATTTGAGAGAGCATTGAGCCAGGGGGAGCAGAAAAGAAGGTCAGGTTTTAGTAAAAGGATAAGGTTTGCCATCAATGACAAAGGGGGAGATTGTTGGACATTTTGAGTTCTCTAAGTCAGAGTTGTCATTGATGTCACCCGATAGAGTTATCACTCATCTCAAGGAATTTGGCAAGAAATAAAGTCACCCAAGTCATCCAGGAAAAAGCTTCATTAGTGCAAAAGTGAAAGGAAAAAGGATCCATAATATTTTAATATTATTGGGAGCATAGGTTAAGTGATTGGTTTATAAAAACCCAAGATGGGTTATTGCAAAAGTTAAAAAGGAGGTTTAATAATTATTTATAAATCATTTAAATTCACAAGGAATTTAAATTTTATAAATAATACCAAGGTTGGGCATTAAGACAAGGTTCTAAGGTTTTATTAAACCTAAGGTTGGCTCATTAAGATAAAATTCTAAGGTTGATTTTAATTTATAATATTTAAATTTAAAATTAAATTCAAATTTATTATAAATTAAATCACGTCGATGTCGAATTCATTCAAAGTGCCAACGTGATGCTAAGGAAGGCAAAAGGCATTATATAAATGCCAAACAAATTCATTTACCAAGTATCCCTTGCTATTGTTTTCGAAGTGCATGTGAAAGAGATTTTTGTTTCGAAAGCCTTACAATTTTCGTGAAGGTTAAAGCCATGAATATTCGAAAGCCCTAAGCACAAATTCCAGTGTGTCCTAGTGGTATGTTGGCTCGATGCTAAAGAGGAGGTTCTGAGTTTGATTTGCATGAGGTCTATTTTTTTTGGATTGCAAGGAAAAAGCACTCTACGTGGTTGTTTTTTGGAGGTTTGTTGTTCGAAGATATTGCATGGTGGATGTGCCCTTTTAGACACATCACAATGCGTGGTCCAACAATGGCTTGGCTGCAGCTAAGGCGTTGGGAAGAAAATAGTCGGGGGATAAAATCCCACCGAGGGCAAGGCAAGTAAATTTAATTTTTGTTTAATATTTTATTTTCTTCCAAGGTTGCCTAAGGAGAAATAAGGTTATGGTATGCCCTTGGAAAGATAAATGTTTTTGCTATTTTCTTTGTGGAAGTATATCATATTATATATCATTGGAAAGCTATTTTCGAGAGCTACCTATTTAGATTGCTTTGAGGGAGAAATAAGGTGTGTGCAAGAAGATATTTTTAGTTTTTTCAAGGAGTTCCAAAAGTAAGTTTGATTCATTCTTTTAAGGAATTATTTCTTGCATAAGAGGGTTTGGTGCATTTTTATTGAGTAGGAGTAATAAGGTGTTATTGAGATATTATTTTTATTATTGTGTTATTACTCATGACCTCTAACCCTTGTTGATATTGGAAAAAGAAAGTGTGTTGAGTGTGGCAGATTTAGTGGATAACTCATAAGGCATCAAAAAGGTATGGGTAATATTCTTCATTGACTTATGTGGGTGATTGATTTTTGAAAATATCTTTGGAGAGAAAAGGATTGATTGTGGTTAACCTTTTTGAGAGTTTTTGGTTTAATGCTTCAAGGTTTTCTGAATTGAGAGTTGTGATTAAACATTATTTATAAGCATTGTTGTTGAAGCCCATTGGCTGTCCAAAGAACTTGAACATGATTATCATTGTTATGTGAGATTTGTTGTTGAGCATTATTAGAAACATTTTGAGTTGGTTGATACATGCTTGGACTAGGGTTTGTGAGAAAGGATTGATCCTTTAGGTGATTGGTTGAGTAGATTTAATTGAGCCTAGTCAAGTGATTATGTGAAGTGGTTGTTCAAGTTCCATGAAACAAACTATTCTATATTCTGATTTGAGTTGAGATTGAGATTTGAGAATAGAACATATTGAGTCTCTAACAATTCTCTTTATACTTCTATGAGATTGATTTGAGTTGAGATTAGGATTTGAGTATAGAACATATTGAGTCTCTAACAATTATCTTTATGCTTGTATGAGATTGATTTGTGTTGAGATTGGGATTTGAGTATAGAACATATTGAGTCTCTAACAATTCTCTTTATGCTTCTATGAGATTGAGTTGAGATATTGATTGAGCATTGAGTATAGAACATATTGAGTCTCTAACAATTCTCTTTATGATTCTATGTGATTGAACAAGTTTTGTGTGGACTTGTTAAGCAGATTTGAGGCAAGTCTTTGAGAAGGCTTGTGGACTAATTTTGTGTAAGCTTTTGTGGAAGCTTGGAATGCAGATTTGAAAAAGTCCTAGAGAGGACTTATTGAGCAGATTTGGACAAGTTTTGTGTGAGCTTGTTGAGCAGATTTGGATAGGTTTTGTGTGGACCTGTTGAGAAGATTTGGATAGGTTCTGTGTGGACCTATTGAGAATATTTGAGTAGGTTTTGAGTGGACCTATTGAGCAGATTTGAGCAGGTTTTGAGTGAACCTATTGAGCAGGTTTTGAGTGGACCTGTTGAACAGATTTGAGTAGGTTATGAGTGAACCTATTGAGCATATTTAAGAAGGTTCTAAGTGAGCCTATTGAAAGAGCTTTGGAGGTGACAAAGTATAGAGGACAGAGTCTTAGTGGATAGAGATCCAACAACTAGGACAATTGAAGACAAATCTGAGTGAGGAGTCTTCAAGTGGAGAGAGATCCACCAGTCAGTGCAGCAGAGAGACGGAGTCTTCTAGAAGATCATGTTGGCAAGAAAAAAAAACTGTCACGATATCGCGACAAGTTGGCAAGAAAGAAAAACTGTCGCGATATCGCGACATGTTGAGAAGCAAGCAAAACTGTCGTGATTTCGTGACATGTTGGAAGAGAGAAAGGCAAGTAGAAAAAGTGTCACGATTTTGCGACATATTGCAAGGAAGGTTGTACGGACGAAAAAGTGTCACGATTTCATGACATATTGCAAGGAAGGTTGTACGGACGAAAAAGTGTCACGATTTCGTGACATATTGCAAGGAAGGTTGTACGGACGAAAAAGTGTCACGATTTCGTGACATATTGCAAGGAAGGTTGTACGGACGAAAAAGTGTCGCGATTTCGCGACATATTGCAAGGAAGGTTGTACGGACGAAAAAGTGTCGTGATTTCGCGACATATTGCAAGGAAGGTTGTACGGATGAAAAAGTGTCACGATTTCGTGACATATTGCAAGGAAGGTTGTACGAAGAGAAAAAGTGTCACGATTTCGTGACATGTTGCAGGAGAGAGAGTCCGAGAGAAAAAGTGTCACGATTTCGTGACATGTTGCAGGAGAGAGAGTTCGAAAGAAAAAGTGTCATGATTTTGCGACATAATGCAGGAGAGAGAGTCCAAAAGAAAAAGTGTCACGATTTCGTGACATGTTGCAGGAGAGAGAGTCCGAGAGAAAAAGTGTCGTGATTTCGCGACATGTTGCAGGAGAGAGAGTCCGAGAGAAAAAGTGTCGTGATATCATGACATGTCGGGTTTTCATGACCCGAAGGCAAGAAAAAGCGCTAAGGAGAAAAAGTGTCGCGATATCGCGACATGTCGCATTTTCGCGACCCAAAGGCAAGTTAAAGCGCTAAGGAGAAAAAGTGTCGCGATATCATGACATGTCGCATTTTCATGACTAAAGGAGGAGAGAGAAAGTAAGAAGGCAGAAGTGTCACGATTTTGCGACAAAAGTAAAGAAGGAGAGTACGAAGGCGAAAGTGTCGCGATATCATGACATGTTATGTTTTCGTGGGTGCAAGCCAAGAAAAGTAGCAAGGAGGTGAAAGTGTCGCGATATCGCTACATGTATTCTCACGGGCCAAAGCTAAGAGAAAGCATACGGACAAAAAAGTGTCGTGATATCGCTACATGTTGTATTCTCGCGGGCCAAAGCTAAGAGAAAGCGTACGGACAAAAAAGTGTCACGATATCGCTACATGTTGTATTCTCGCGGGCCAAAGCTAAGAGAAAGCGTACGGAGGCGAAAGTGTCACGATATCATGACATGTGTTTTCGTGGCAACAACAACAGAAGAGTTACAGGGGCAGTTGTAGCCGACGAAGACCGATGTAAGCCGATGAAGATTAGGGTTTGCAGCCGACTAAGATTAGGGTTTACTGACTGAGATTAGAGTTTTCATCATGAAAATATTGTTATAAAAGGAGGGCTATTTGGAGAAGTTGAGTTGTGTCGAACACTTTGTTGAATGCGAGTTGAGTGGTGCGAAGTTCGGAGAGAGTGCATAGAGTGCGAGGTTCGATCGTAGTGTGCAATGTGCAAGTCGTCGAATCATTCTAAGTGCGAAGATCACAAAGGAAGCAGAGTGCACAAAGGGGAGAAGACGATCGTTCGACAGTTAAGCAACAGATTGTGTGAAGTGATAGCATAGAGAGAGCAGAGTGCACAAAGGACAAAAAAGTGAAGCAGACCAGTCAGGGTCTTGTAAAAGCAAAGGTATCTTACTATCATTCTTCTAGTTTTAGAATTGAAGTCCAAGTTGGTGCTTGGCATAAGGGGTTGGTGCTCCTTCCAGTTGGTGTTGGAAAATTAGGGGTTGGTGCTCCTTTCTGTTGGTATAGATAAATCAAGGGTTGGTGCTCCTTCCAGTGGGTGCTGGTAAATTGTTTGTAAAAGTTGTTGCTTTGCAAAGGCTGGATTTGGATGGTAGTCCAAGCAGTCATTTTTGAGGAGTAGCCACATTGGTGAACCTCGTTAAATCTTGTGTTGTGTGATGTTCTCTTGTTGTACTTGTTGTATCTGTTTATAAGTTTTAACTACTGCTATTTTAAGAGCTGTTAATTCATGGTTAAAGAGCTACACTGATTCACCCCCCCTCTCAGTGCCATT
Organism: Wollemia nobilis; assembly: GCA_028583015.1. Classification (NCBI taxonomy): domain Eukaryota; kingdom Viridiplantae; phylum Streptophyta; class Pinopsida; order Araucariales; family Araucariaceae; genus Wollemia; species Wollemia nobilis. Next base: position 2,391,167 of record JAQPPZ010003286.1, on the reverse strand, counting down.
GTAAGTCTAACAATTGGTATCAAAGCTAAGTTCTTGTACAAGCCTAATCGACTAGGGTGATCTTGGAACTAACACAATGGCAGGTGGTGAAGGCTTCTCATCAAACAAATCACCATTGTTTGGTGGATCTAATTATGCGTTCTGGAGAGTCAGGATGCAGACATATCTCTGTGCTTTGGGATACTACATCTGGGATTCAGTGGTCAGTAGATACACAATACCCATCACTCCTCCAGAAGAGGCTGACGAAAAGAAACTGTTTGACAATGACTCAAAAGCAATGAATGCTCTCATGAACGGAATAGCAGACAGCTCCGATCAGGATTCTGAAGAGGAAACAGGTGAAGCTCTTTTCATGGCATTTGAAGAAGTAAAATAAAAAAAGGATGAAGGAGTGACCTCTGAAGATTGTGGAGAAAACCTTGAGGCTGAAGTAGATCTAGAAGGTGAGTTGATCTCTGCACTTGAAGAGTGGAAAATAGAGAAGAAAAAGAATAAGAAACTTTCAAAAAGGCTTGAGGATGCAAATGAAATCATATCCTATTTGAAAGTACAGATGGAAGAATCCAAGAAAATCTTTGAAGATCTAGAAGTGCAAATAACCATGAAAATAGATCATTGCAGCAAGCTAGAAGAAGAGATTGTTGGGTTAAGAATGCAGCTAGAAGAGATGAATAAGAAAATCAGTTTGCTATCACAAACGTGAAGAAAGTTCTATGAAGTTGGATAAGATCATAAATGTCCAAAGGCCTGCAGGCATCAAATTTGGTCTGGGTTTCGTCGAAGGAGAATCATCTAATGGATCAAAGGCCATAAATGTAGAATCCATAAAGAATAAAGATAAGAAATAGGTTGATCAAGAAAAAACATCTCATGCAACAGAAAGCAATAATGCCAGGCACGAAAGGAAAATTGATAATGATGGATTCACCAATGTCACTCATCAAAGAAGAAGAAGACCTAGGGCTCCTACGGCAACATGGCAAAGACCATCACCCAGGTTCAATTATCCCTTTTCTGGTTCATATTTTAAATGCAATGGCTATGGACATAAAATCTTAGACTGCAAATATAATGTAAGACCAAGGAATTTCACCAGTAGAAATGTTTTCTCTCCTTTGATGAATTATACAGTAGAATGTTATAACTGCCACAATTTTGGGCACATTGCAAGAAACTATAGAAGTACATTTGCTTCAAATCAATTTCAGGGAAGAAAATTTCAACCAAACAGGATGAGACAAAATAGAAAGCTTTTCGAAAAACATGCACAAGCTATTGATAAGGGAAAGGCAAAACAAGAGCTCAAATCTACTATCAAAATAGTGTGGAAAGAAAAGGAGTGACTTAAGGAAGAAAAGGAATCCTTAATAGTACAAACAACATTTAGAGCACAGAATAAATATGTTCCATGGATACTTGATAGTGGATGCTCCAGTCATATGACAGGTGACAAACAAAATTTTGAGAAGTTGCAGAAATATGAAGGTGGTTCAATAAATTTTGGAAACAATGATGGAGCTAAGATAGTTGGCAAAGGCTCTGTCAAAATTAGTGATGGAAAAATTAAGTCAGAAGAAGTCCTATTTGTAGATGGGTTGAAACATAACTTATTAAGCGTAAGTTAGATTTGTGATAAAGGTCATGAAGTAGTTTTTATGAAGCAGGGTTGTGAAGTAAGAAAAAAAAACAATGGAAAATTGATAGCAACTGGATTAAGGACATCTGGAAACCTGTACACGCTCTCAGAGACTTCAAAAGGAGCTTGTTTCATTGGACAGGAAGAAGAAAATTGGCTGTGGCACAAGAGACTTGGTCATATCAGTTTTGATAATCTAGTAAAAATCACCTCAAAAAGGGTTGTAAGAGATCTTCCCACCATCAGGAAACCTGCAAACAACATTTGTGCTTCATGCCAAAAGGGGAAGCAAACTAGAGTCACATTCAAAACTAAAGAATACTACACAAGCAAACCTTTGGAACTAATACACACTGATTTATGTGGACCCATGAGAACACAAAGCATAAATGGTGACAAATATTTTATGTTGTGCATTGATGACTATTCCAGAATGACATGGATATTTTTCTTAAAGCATAAATCAAAAGCTTTTGATATGTTCAAGATTTTCAAAAACTAGGTTGAGAATGAAACAGGTAAGAGGATCAAATGTTTAAGATCAGATAGAGGAGGAGAATTCATCTCAGAGGAGTTTACATAATACTGTGAAAAATACGGTATTAGGAGACAGTTTTCAGCAGCCAGGACACCTCGGCAGAATGGAGTGGTAGAAAGAAAGAATAGGAAAGTGCAGGAAATGGCATGGACTATGTTGACTGAAAGCAGTCTAGCAGATAGATTTTGGAAAGAAGCAGTCCATACTATGGTGTATATCCAAAACAGGTACATGCTGAGAACACATGAAAGCAAAACTCCTTATGAGTTATGGTTCGGAAAAAGGGCAACAACAAAATACCTCAAAGTGTTTGGCAGCAAGTGCTACATCAAAATAACTGAGGATAATCTTGGTAAGTTTGAAGATAGAGCGGATGAAGGTATTTTTGTTGGTTATTCATCAAAAAGCAAAGCTTACAAATGCTACAATAAGAAGCTAAAGAAAATTGTGGACAGTGCCGATGTTAAATTTGATGAAGGTAGAGAACGAGTAATTAGCTATGAAATGAACTACCCAATTTATGAAGAGGTTATTGAAAGAGATGAGGAAAACGAAATTGAAAAGATACAAAAAATTGACTCAGATGATGATTCAAAAATGGAAGAAAATAAGAAATTCAAAATAGGTAGCTGGCAGAGAAATCATCCTAGAGAGCAAATCATTGGAGATCCCAAAGTTGGAGTTCAGACAAGAAGAAGAGCAGTAAGTAACTACTCTCTACTATCCAACATTGAGCCTAAAAATATTGATGATGCAAGCAAAGATGAAAGTTGGATGAAGGCAATAAATGAAGAATTAGATCAGATAGAGAAAAACGACACTTGGGAACTAGTACCTAGACCTGCAAATAAAAATATCATCGAAACTAAATGGATTTTTCGAAACAAATTGAATGAAGACGGACAGGTAGTCAAAAATAAAGCAAGATTAGTTTGCAAGGGTTATGCACAAGTTGAAGGCATTGATTTTGAGGAAACTTTTGCACCAGTAGCAAGACTAGAGGCAATTAGAATGTTTTTGGCTTTAGCAGTCTACAAGAATTTCAAAGTTTATCAAATGGATGTGAAATCAGCATTTTTGAATGGGAAACTTGAAGAAGAGGTTTATATTGAGCAACCAGATGGGTTCCAACTTGGGGATAATCCCAACTTTGTTTGTAAGTTGAAGAAAGCATTATATGGCTTGAAACAGGCACCCCGAGCATGGTATGCAAGGCTAGACAACTATCTCACTCAACAAAGGTTTAAGAAAGGTATGGTGGATAGTAATTTGTATGTCAAAATAGAAAATGGGCATCTTATCGTTCTTGTTGTATACGTAGATGATATCATATTTGGTAGCAACAAAGATGAGTCGTGCAAGGATTTAGCAAATAAGATGCAGAAAGAATTTGAAATGTCAATGATTGGAGAACTATCGTATTTCCTCGGATTGCAAGTTAATCAAAGTAAGAAGGGCATATTTATTTCTCAAGTTAAATATGTAAAAGAGATGTTAAAAAGTTCACAATGGAGGATTGTAAGCCAATTAGCACTCCCATGACAACAGGTTGCAAGTTGAGCAAGGATGACAAATCTCCAACTATTGATCAAACCATGTACAGATCTATGATTGGAAGCTTATTGTATCTAACAGCCACCAGACCAGATATTTTGCAAGCAGTATGCATGGTAGCACGATTTTAGGCTAATCCCAAGGAGACTCATGTGACAGCAGTGAAGAGGATTCTTCGGTACCTCAAAGGTACTATGGAGTATGGGTTATGGTATCCGAAAGGTAAAGACTTCACCCTTATTTCGTATTCAGATGCAGATTGGGCAGGATGTGTAGATGACAGAAAGAGTACCAGTGGAGGTGCATTCTATCTTGGAGATAGATTGGTCGCATGGCACAGTAAGAAACAAGAGTCAGTTTCTTTATCGACAGCAGAGGCAGAATATATTGCAGCAACAACATGTTGTACGCAGGTATTGTGGATGAAACAAACCCTAAAAGATCTTGGTATTAGCTTCAGTGAGCCAATATCAATTAAGTGTGATAACACCAGTGCCATTAACATCTCCAAGAATCCGGTTATGCATTCACGCACAAAGCACATTGCCATCAGGTATCACTTTTTGAAGGAGAAAGTTGCAGAAGGTGAGGTTAAATTGGATTTTGTTCCAACCACAGAACAAGTAGTAGATATCTTCACAAAACCATTGCCCAAGGAAGTGTTTGAGTACCTTCAAAACAAATTGGGAGTGGTCACACTTCCCAAGAATTGACTAGCTATAGGGATCACATTCTCAGGGGGAGCATTTAAGTATTTGATTATTTTTTTGCTCATGTTCATAATTTGTGCTAAGTGTAACAAATTGTGCCTGAGAATGTTGTGCATGGACTCAGGGGAGTCTGCAGTAGCCCTTTGGTATTATTGACAAAGGGGGAGAAGAGTTACAGAAAATTGCACATGTGTTGCCAACAATTCCAAAGGGGGAGATTGTTGAGCAAGGTGCAGCGACAGTATTGTCATTGTTGTCAACACAGTCAGATAGATCTGTTGATGCAGTGGACAGGAAGTTCAAAGGCTAGTTAGATGCAGAAGATAGGAGTTCAAAGGTTACTCAGAGTATGTACAGTGATTTTCCAAGAAGACCGAAGTGGACCACTTGCAAAAGATCAAAGAAAAATACAAGTAAGAAAAGTGTCGCGATATCGCGACATATACAACAGGCAAGAAAAACTGTCATGATTTCGTGACATGTTGGAAGAGAGAGAAGAAGAAAGAAAAACTGTCACGATTTCGTGACATGTTGGCAAGAAAGAAAAACTATCGTGATATCGCGACATGTTGGCAAGAAAGAAAAACTATCGCGATATCGCGACAAGTTGGCAAGAAAGAAAAATTGTCGCGATATCGCGACATGTTGAGAAGCAAGCAAAACTGTCACGATTTCACGACATGTTGGAAGAGAGAAAGGCAAGTAGAAAAAGTGTCATGATTTCGTGACATATTGCAAGGAAGGTTGTACGGATGAAAAAGTGTCACGATTTCGTGACATATTGCAAGGAAGGTTGTACGGACGAAAAAGTGTCGCGATTTCGTGACATATTGCAAGGAAGGTTGTACGAACGAAAAAGTGTCGCGATTTCGTGACATATTGCAAGGAAGGTTGTACGGACGAAAAAGTGTCACGATTTCGTGACATATTGCAAGGAAGGTTGTACGGACAAAAAAGTGTCACGATTTCGTGACATATTGCAAGGAAGGTTGTACGGACGAAAAAGTGTCGCGATTTCGTGACATATTGCAAGGAAGATTGTACGGACGAAAAAGTGTCACGATTTCACGACATGTTGCAGGAGAGAGAGTCCGAGAGAAAAAGTGTCACGATTTCGTGACATGTTGCAGGAGAGAGAGTCCGAAAGAAAAAGTGTCACGATTTCGCGACATAATGCAAGAGAGAGAGTCCAAAAGAAAAAGTGTCACGATTTCGTGACATGTTGCAGAAGAGAGAGTCCAAGAGAAAAAGTGTCACGATTTCGTGACATGTTACAGGAGAGAGAGTCCTAAGGAGAAAAAGTGTCGCGATATCGCGACATGTCGGGTTTTCGTGACCCGAAGGCAAGAAAAAGCGCTAAGGAGAAAAAGTGTCGCGATATCGTGACATGTCACATTTTCGCAACCCAAAGGCAAGTTAAAGCGCTAAGGAGAAAAAGTGTCATGATATCGCAACATGTCGCATTTTCATGACTAAAGGAGGAGAGAGAAAGTAAGAAGGCAGAAGTGTCACGATTTTGCGACAAAAGTAAAGAAGGAGAGTACGAAGGCGAAAGTGTCACGATATCGTGACATGTTATGTTTTCATGGGTGCAAGCCAAGAAAAGTAGCAAGGAGGCGAAAGTGTCGCGATATCGCTACATGTTGTATTCTCGTGGGCCAAAGCTAAGAGAAAGCGTACGGAGGAAAAAGTGTCACGATATCGCTACATGTTGTATTCTCATGGGCCAAAGCTAAGAGAAAGCGTACGATGAAAAAGTGTCGCGATATCGCTACATGTTGTATTCTCATGGGCCAAAGCTAAGAGAAAGCGTACGGAGGCGAAAGTGTCGTGATATCGCGACATGTGTTTTCGCAGCAATAGCAATAGAAGAGTTACAAGGGCAGTTGAAGCCGACGAAGACCGATGTAAGCCGACAAAGATTAGGGTTTGCAGCCGACTAAGATTAGGGTTTATAGTTGACTAAGATTAGGGTTTTCATCATGAAAATATTGTTATAAAAGGAGGGTTGTTTGGAGAAGTTGAGTTGGTGAACACTTTGTTGAATGCGAGTTGAGTGGTGCAAAGTTTGGAGAGAGTGCATAGAGTGCGAAGTTCGGTCGTAGTGTGCAGTGTGCAAGTCGTCGAATCATTCTAAGTGCAAAGATCACAAAGGAAGCAGAGTGCGCAAAGGGGAGAAGACGATCATTTGACAGTTAAGCAGTAGATTGTGCGAAGTGATAGTGCAGAGAGAGCAGAGTGCACAGAGGACAAAAAAGTGAAGCAGACAAGTCAGGGTCTTGTAAAAGCAAAGGTATCTTACTATCATTCTTCTAGTTTCAGAATTGAAGTCCAAGTTGGTGCTTGGCATAAGGGGTTGGTGCTCCTTCCAGTTGGTCCTGGAAAATCAGGGGTTGGTGCTCCTTTCTATTGGTACAGATAAATCAGGGGTTGGTGCTCCTTCCAGTGGGTGCTGGTAAACTGTTTGTAAAAGTTGTTGCTTTGCAAAGGCTGGATTTGGATGGTAGTCCAAGCAGTCATTTTTTGAGGAGTAGCCACATTGGTGAACCTCGTTAAATCTTGTGTTGTGTGATGTTCTCTTGCTGTACTTGTTGTATCTGTTTATAAGTTTTAATTGCTGCTGTTTTAAGAGTTGTTAATTCATGGTTAAAGAGCTACACTGATTCACCCCCCCTCTCAATGCCATTGTAAGTCTAACAATCACTAGCCAAAATAGAAGGGGAAGGAGTTCTCCTATGTAAGATATCCATGAACTTGATATTAGGGAATCAACATCTCCTTTGGATAGAGGTCCATAAACATTGTAATTGGGAAGATTCCCAAATATATTATTTGAGAAATATTTAGAAGAAATATTTTCTCTATGGAGGTAGCCCATGTTGGGTGAACCACGTTAAAATCTATGTCTCTATTGTGTATGGTGTTTTGTGCATTGCTTTAATTACTGCTATTGATACTGATATCTATACACTGCATAATATTGAATTGAAAAGAAAAATAAAAAGTGGTCTTATACTGTTCACCCCTCCTCTCAATATAAGCTTGTGTTATTCATCAATTGTGGAACCTTTTATGCATAGATTCAGTAGAATGGGTAATGGGTATTTCGTCTTGTTTCAATTGAATACTATGGAAATGCATCCTCAAGAAAACATTCAAGATTATAACTATATTCTTTAGGACCTTAAATTTAAATTCACCAAATTTTAGATCAAATTAATAACAAGTATTTTCATATTATACCAAAGGCTTACAATCTATCTTAGCTTTAACGATTTGTATTGTTTATCATGTCACGCTAGCTACAACCTTTGAAGAAGTGAACCATGTGGAAGATGTTCTAATTATAGTAGTAAAATTAGCATCTGCTCCACCTATGGCTTACATCGCCCATGCCACCCAAAATATATAAATTCCTAGATCTATGTCCCCCATCTCATCCATTCTAAACATCTAATTACCTACCAACCCAAATTCTCCATATATCATGACACATCTAGGCCAAAATTCACCTTCTACTATTGCCTTCATACCTCAACTACCAACTCTACCTACCCCATTGTAGTCCAACAATGATACTTAAGCTATTGTAGAGAAACATAATCTCAACATAAAGGAAATTCAAGATATGGTAAAGGCCTTGGTAAATAAAAATAATATTGAAAAGAGGTAGTGGAAGTAGAATAGCAACTGGCAACAACACCAATATTAAAATACCTAAAATCCCTTTATCTCACCAAAGACAAAGCACTACAACAAAGTACTAATTAGGATGCAAATCAGGTACAAAATAATATGGTAAACACCAATTCAAAAATTAAAATTTTATGATGTTTCTCCATTAATGCAGGGTATGGTTTTATAGATTATGCAATGGCTATTAGATATTCATAGAAAAATAAATATTATCGGTTATGTCAAGTTCAACAAGTTGTCACCTTGGATCAAATGGTGTTGAAATTATAATCTAATTCATGGCCAAGGATGACTTTGTATAACGTAATATTGGATAAGCCTAAGGATATTCATTATACAATATTTTGAATTTATTATAATATTTTCTTATGTAAGCCCTATGGGCCATGGTTAACTTTGTTATGGTTAAACCCACATTATAATCTTGTAATTAGCCTTAAAGCCTTTCTTGTTATATCAACTTAAGGTTAAGATCATTTATGTATTTGGAGTTTTGGTATTATTATAAATACCCCCACCACTCCTCATATTATTATTTGAGTATAGTGAATGTGATATACAGATTGTACAGTGATTACTTATGGTGACTATAAGCATCACAAATCTTTGTATATTTTCTATTTTTGTCATTTCTTTCTCTTTTTGTATAAGATTTGAGTGGACAAATTGTTTCTATTCATTTTTGAAAAAGTATTATGAATTCCAACATGCTATCAAATTAAGTATGACGCTTCATCACTTGGTCATGTAGAAAATTGATTCGAAGCCTCCAATATTTCTTCCTACTTCTAGGACAAATTACTTCCTAGAGATTCATAAACACTTTTAGCAAAAGATGCAAACGGAAAATATAATTTTTTATTTCAATTATTCTAATTTTGTGGAGAGAATTGATGCCTACTCTAAGTTATGTTTTTCAAAAAGGCAAGATCCACACTTTCACAAGAGATCCACACTTTTTAGAAAAGCATAATTTAATAAAGGTGTTTAAAAAAGTGTGGATCTCTCACGAAGATAGAAGAGATGGCCTATTTTTCATATGGATGTGAAGAGTGCCTTCTTGCATGGAGACTTGCAAGAAGATATATATGGAGCAACCCACTGGTTTTATTCAGGATTCTTCCCTTGTTTGTAGACTAAAGAGGTCACTCTATGGTCTCAAACAAGATCCTTGGGCTTGGTATGAGAAGATGGATTCTTTCCTTCTCTCCACTAGATTTGTTCATTGTGATTCTAATGCTACAGTTTATATTAGGCAATATGGAGAGGACATCACCATTATTATTCTCTATGTAGATGATTTGCTTCTCACTGGTAGCTCCACTTCTCACATTCATATTGTTCAGCACTCTCTTTTTGAGATATTCGAGATGATCGATTTGAGATTGACTCATTATTTCCTTGGATTTTATATCACTCAAAAATATTTAGGGATTTCATTATGTCAATAGAAGTATACACTAGATATTCTTAAGCAGTTTAGGATGGCTGATTGCAAGTCATCATCTACGCCATTCTAATATGGGGTTACTTTGACTTCCTCCTACACTTCACCTCTTTGTGATGCTACATTATATAGATCGATAGTAGGGAGTATTTTGTATCTCACTCATACTCACCCTAACATTTCCTATGTTGTTGGTTTGATCTATCATTTTTCCTAGTCCCCTCATAACAGTCATTTGCAGGAAGCCAATCAAATTCATTGATATCTATGAAGCACTACACACTTTGGTTTGCTCCATGGAAGATTTTCTACAAAGTTGGTGGCATACACTGATTCATATTTTGTAGGTTCAGTTTATGATAGATGATCCACCTCTGGCTATATTTTCTATCTTAATTCTTCTTTTATTTCTTTGTCATGCAATAAGTAGTAGGCTATTGCATTATCTTCTACAAAGGCAGAGTACAGGGTAGTTGTTACAGCTAGTCAGCAGGATCTTTGGCTTCATCAGTTATTGGCAGAGTTTGGTTTCTCCCAAGATCAACCTATAGTACTTTGGTGTGACAACTAGAGTACCATTCATATTTCTTGCAATCCTATTGAGCATCAACATACCAAGCACATTGAGATCCACATGCACTTCATTCAACAACACATTCAAGATGGAGTCCTCAACTTGGAGTATATTTCAACTCAACAATAGATTGTCGACATCTTCATGAAACCTTTTGCTTCACCTCGCTACATTAAGTTGTGTGGGTTTCTTGGGGTGATGGAAGTTGTCCTTGGGGGGTGTTGATGAGGACATCTTCTTCTCCTTCTCCTCCTTCTTCTTCTTTCTCTTCTGGAAGATGGTTTTTTCCCACGTGGTTTTTCATCATCTCTCCAACATATTGTTTTATGGATATATTGTACATGAGTACCTTATCAAGCCTTGTTTTCGGGACTCATTTTTGTGGATATGTCACTTTTTTGGTTATGTTGATTCACTACCTCCTAGTACCAATCAAGGGGGTCTTAGAGTATATCTTAAGTTGTTACTATGTATATTTAGGATATTTATTTTATAGATATTATCTTATTACTTTTTTGGAGTTATCTCTATTGCATGAGGTTGGTAAACTCTTAGTTTTTTGTGTGGCTAAGATATAATCAGTTTTTTTATGATCATAAGGCTCATATTGTATACCTTTGCTATTTAATGCAAGGTCCTTATCATGGAATAATCAGTTCTTGAGCTTCTCTCCAAGTTCTTATGGTGCTTTGCATGTCTATTTTCTTGGGCTTGAATATTGCTTTTCAATATTCTCTACAACTACAAGTGGATGGACATCCCATTGTGTTATTGTCTTCCAACCCTATTACCCTATTTCAAAGGGGAAATTTTATAATATGTTATGCAATAAGAATATTTGGTCAATACTTATGGGAGATACAATTGGAATTATTATAGTTAGCAAATTTTGAATCTTTTGGAGGAATAAGGAAAAGAATTCAAAATATGCTTTAGTCACCCTCTTCTTTCTTTGGGCTATTGATTCAACTTATTTATGAAGATCTAATCATTCATAATTTCTTTCTCCTATTTTTTGTCCAAGTACTCTTGGAATTTTGTTACAGCTCTTTGTTTAAGTAGCTTCATGCAAAGCCTCTTTTAGAGATAGAAATCATGGGGAATAAGGGCAAGTGGGAGTCTTTGAACATGATGATGTATGTTGTAGGAGGAAAAGCTATGTATTCAATCATACCTTATGAGACAATGGAAATTTGAAGGAGCTTATATTTAGAGGTAGTGATCTTGATTTCTCTTCTTCATTTTAAGACCTAGCAATTATATTTTTTGAATGTGTGTGGAAGTATCTGATAATGAGAATGATGATTACAATCCAACCTAAGGAGACTCTTGTGTAGGAAGCATCTTTACAACAACAAATTTTATATGCTAAGAAGGATTTATATGAGTCTATATCAAAATGCAAAGGCCCACTACAGCATCCATTATGGGAGGATACATTATTGTTACTAATATCTTCTCTCCTTGGCTCCTCATTTCAAATTATGAGGGGTGTTGAAAATATAATCTGAGTCATGGCCAAGGTCGATATTTGTATGATGTAATATTAGATAAGCCTAAGGGTATTCATTGTACAATGTATTGAATTTATTATAATATTTTATTATGTAAGCCCTATGGGCCATACTTAACCTTGTTATGGTTAAACCCACCTTATAAACTTATAATTAACCTTAAAGCCTTTCATATTATATCAACTTAAGGTTAAGATTATTTGTATATTTGGGGTTTTGGAATTATTATAAATGTGTCCCACCACTGCTCATTTTATTATATGTGTCGTGAATGTAATATATAGATAGTAGAGTGATTATTTATGGTGCATATGGGCACCTCAAATATCTATTTATTTTATTTATTTCTTTTATTTTTCTTTTTATATAAGATTCAAGTAGATGGAATGCTTCGAATTATTTTTTTTAAATATTATGAATTTTGAAAAATAGCACTAGAAATGAATCAATCCATCTACCCACAACCTATCGCTAACCAACTAGTGTATCAAGTTCTCGTATAATGGATAGTCTCTACCTTAAAAAATCCTAACAACATAGTATTTTTCAACTTCAATTGTTGTGAGAGAGACAATGATCCCTTCACTTGAGGATAATTTCATATGTATAAATTAATAAAGAATTGGAACTAGGGATAAAAGAAAAACAACAAAAGAGCAAGCACTAGTGCAAAAATATGTTGAGACAAACAAAGGTACCATAGTGCTTCAAAGGAGAAGACCACTATTACATTTAAAAGATAAAGGACCAGTAGCTATTGCACAATAGAAAAAATAGACTAAAGTTATGGGAAGGATTTAACTGTTATGCACCAAGTAGATCCATAAGCTAGTAAGGGTAAACAAACAGATAAGAGAAAAGGGTTTGAAACCAAAAAATAAAATTAAGAATATGTAGACAAGTCCCAACAAAGAAATAAGGAGAAAGATAAATTATAGGATGTAGAGCAATGCCTCAAATACTTATCCCTCACTAGTGAAGGATGTGCATTGGCTACTAAGAAGTATAAAAAGTTCATAGCACATAGCAAAAGTAGCTCTTTAGAGTTTAGATTCAATATTGCAAAGGAAATGAAGAAAACTCTTGTCAAGGTGAGCATGGTAGATGCACTAGCCCTTCCTGGTCAACGAGATCCAATTCAAGAGGCTCTAAAGGAACAACAAAAAAACTATGCCAAAAATAGGTAGCCCAAGCCAACTCAACCCAATGAACAATAGAACTTAATAACAGAGGATCCTTAATAAAATTTAAGTCGCTATGGCAGATATATTAAACTCTCCAAAGTATAAAACCCTAAAATTTCTATTGTATGTGACTAAAGATTAAGAATTACTTGTTGAAGAGTTGCATAGTTGACTTAAGGGTAGTTGTAACAACAATGCCAAAAGTTATTTGCAAATAAATGGGATTTCCCTATACCAAGATAATTAGACAACCAATTCATATGGATGGCACTAGGGTGAATGTCATGGGGATTCTGAAGGATGTGATCATGACCATAGCAAAGCACCCATATTTGGTGGTAATCTAGGAGGTAATAGAAGTCAATCTTACCCATATTTTGGCATGTTGTTGTCAAGAGACTGGTCATGTAAACCCTTTAAATATGGGTACTTGGAAATGAACTATACCCACATGAAACTTCCATGGGATGGAAATATGGTCTAGATTGAAAATTAGCCTCCATACAACTACTTGCTACACAAAGTAGACAAATATGGAGTAGTTAATTAGAATGACTACCAAAATTTATGGATAATGAGGTCCTAAAGAATGATTAGAAGTCTGAGATAGATATGATTATTGACATGTTTAAATATGGAGATGATCCAGAGGTGAAATTTAAAAAAAAATAACTAGGGAATTATCTAATATCTAAAGAATTGTGTGACATCCCAGCTCTAACCATCCAGTAGGCACAAGAGTCCAATAAAGCATGGGTAATACATTTTGATGGTGTAAGAATCAAAAATAAATTTGGTGTAAGCATCCAATTTATTGATCCACAAGGTGTACAAACAAATTTCACCTTTAGATTATTGTTTAACTACATTAATAATGTGGCTAAATAATAAGCATTATGCATTGGCCTAAAAGAACTTGAAAAGATGAGAATAAAAAATCTAAAGGTATTTGGTGAATCCAAGCTAGTTAAAAATTAGATAGATTTTCAATGCACCACTAAGAACAAGTAGTTGAAATTGTACAAGAACGAGGTCTAGGATTTTCTCGAAAGCTTCAAAAATTATGAGGTCAAGGAAATTCCCTACGAGATAAACACAAAAGCTGATGAATTGGACTCCATGGAAGAGAAGTTCAATCCTACCAATGATATTTGGGACAAATCAAAGTAGCTACAAGTCGTTCTTAGGCCAATAGTCCTTGATAATTTTGATCATTGGAAAGTCTTCAACAGTGGCAAACAAATCATCGAGTTTTTCATCAAATAATCTCAACATGCTCAAAATAAAATTAATAGGTGGATGATATAAAATATGGGATGGTTTAGCTAAATATTAATTAGATATGCAAAGGTTTCATCGTTTTAGAGAGTGTTCAATCTATACGAAAGTGTGAAAAAGTCCAACATCAAGGTCAAGGCCTCTTCCTACCACCCATCAAGATTATAAGGTAAAAATTTACTACTTGGTAAAGAGTGAACCAAGGAAAAAATTTGTCTATTCAAAAAGATCTACGACAAATATTGAGAAATGATCACCTAGTCCTATGAGGATTTGAAGGTGTATGACAAAAATATCATAGAGCTATACCATTTAGCTGAAACTTGGTGCAAATCCTTTTAGGAAAAAATAAATGTTGGTGAATCCCAAAAAATAGGTAAGTATGAATAAGGAACTCCTAAAACTCTTGTAGACTCATATCATCTTCCCGATCAAGCACTTCATCGAGGTAGCTAATTTTGTGTCAGTCCAAAAGAACAATGGTCATGCATAGACTTAAGAAATTTGAATAGGGCATTGTTAAAAGATCATTACCCTTTGCTAACCATTGATTAAATTTTATAAAAGATGGCAAGATCACAAATGTTATCATTTTTGGATGGTTTACCATTTGGGTCAAGAATGATGATTAACACAAGATTTTATTTACCACCAAATGGGGAACCTTCACCTACCAAAGGACACCTTTTAGATTATCCAATGCAAGGGCTACTTTCTAACAAGCCATGGACATCACCATTGTAGGACTAGTCAGTGAGATCATTATCATATACATTGATGATTTAACTATCTTTTCAAAAGAAATAAATAAGTATATTGAGCATTTGGAATCTATCTTCTAAAGGTGTAGGGAATATGGCATCACTTAACCTCAAAAGTCTATTTTCATGGTCTAAGAAGGTAAACTATTGATATTTTTTGTAGTATTCAATCTAACCAAGAAATATAATTACTAAAGAGAAATAATAAAGCACAAGAACTACATAAAATAAAATGAACATAACTTGGTATTACTTGTATGAACTTGTACATTGAATTATGGAGCTAAGAGTCCATAATATAGATTTTACAAATGACCTTTGGTTTGCCTCAAAATGACCTTTGGTCTATCTCAAAATGATTCTTAACTTCAATAAAAAATAATGTAATATATTATAACACACCCCTGTATTACATTATCTGGGATGAGCTTCTCTTGATCTGCATAGATGATCTCTAAATATCTAAAAATTGTTCCAACATAGAGCTTTTATAAATATATATGTTAGTTGTTCTTCTATAGGAATATACTTTAGATTGATATGATGATTCTAAAAATGATCTATAATAAAATGACATTGTGCTTCAATATGCTTAGTTCGTCCATGTACAATTGGATTTTTTATCATATTGATTACTCCTTGATTATCACAATGTATTAGAGTTGGAGTTCATTTGATTCCCATGTTAGATAGTATATATTGTAACTATAAAAATTCACAAGTTGTATCTCTTGTTGCACAGTATTTTTCTTCAGTATATGATTATGCTACTGTATGTTGTTTATTATCATGTCGATATATTGGACCTATGCCAAGATAAAAAATGTAACATAAAGTAGATTTTCTATCATCAAAAAAACTAGTATAATCAGAATCTGAATAATTTGTAGTCTTATTGACATATTGTAGTATTTTTTTATATCCTTCCAATGACTCTCTCTTGGATCTTGCATGAATCTTAAAAGATAATTTATGGTAAAAACTATATCAGGTCGAGTATGTATCAAATACTAAAGACTCCCAACTAATTGGTGGTACCTTGTAGTTGAAACTAAAGGTGTTCCACAATTTTTGAATAATTGAAGCCCTTGTTCCATAGGTGTATCCTTAGGCTTGTAATTATTCATTTTATATTTCTCAAGTAGATCTTTTGCATATTTTGACTATGTAATTGTAATATTGTCTTCATTTTGATGAATCTCTAGACCAAGACAATAATTCACTAGTCCTAAATTTTTCATTTCAAATGCCTTCTCAAGATCCTTTTTTATCTCACTTAGTTTTCCAAAGCTTCCAATGATCACTATATCATCAAAATACACTATAAGAATGAAGAGTTTTACCCAAACCTATTCCAAAATAATTAATGCAGAAATAAATAACTCAAAAGAAATACAACTCACAAGATACATTCACATAGAACACAAGAGATTTATCCTGGTTCACCCAATATGGGCTATGTCCAGCAAACAAGAGCCACACCTCCTTTTCTATTATTATTCACCTTACTCGTAATGGGACATTACAATCAATATAAAGGAAACTCTTACAACCCTAAACTACAATGTGGTATTAGAATACCGTGGGAACAATACCATGGGCTAAAACCACCCATATCCACTAATCATGAGAATCCCACCAACACCTCCGAAAATAGCTCTGATAATATGTTCAAAAAAGTAGGAGCCCACGAAGATGGGGCCTATTGTGCAGTACTTCCTCTACAAAGGATGAGACACATCCAACATTCTTCCACTTGTTGAATAATTTGCATAAAGGTTGTAATCAATGTTAGTTCCAACACTCAATCTAGCCAGACCCATTTCAACTGTACAAAATATGAACTTTTTTGTGCTAATTGCCTTGGTTAAAGCATCTGCAACATTTTCCTTGGTATCCACTTTTTCCAGCAACACTTTATTCTGTTCAATCATGTCCCTACTAAAGTGGTACTTTGTATCAATGTGCTTTGTTCTTGAATGGTAAGTTGGGTTCTTTGCCAAAAATATATCACTTTGGTTGTCATATTTTATCTTCATAGCTCCTTGAAAGAACCCAATCTCAACACATAGTCTTTGTAGCCATACTACTTCCTTACTTGCATCAATGGCTGCCATGTATTCAGCTTCAGTGGTTGAAAGAGAAACAACAGTTTACCTTTTGCTCATCCAACTAATAGCCCCTCCAAACAAGTTGAATACATAAGCACTAGTAGATCTTCTATTGGAAATATCTCCAGCCCAATCTGCATCAACAAAACCTTCTATATCCAAGGATCTATTTTTTTTACCTGCACCTTCATAACTGATTGAAAAATCATATGTACCACGCAAATATTTGAAAACCCTTTTTACAGTAGTCCAATGCTCTTTACCAGGTTTAGACATGTATCTGCTCAAAACTCCCACTGCATGGGCAATATCTGGTCTAGTACATACTATGGCATACATTAAAATCCCTACAACATTTGCATAAGGAATATGGGATATTTCTTTTACCTCTTCTTCAATTTTTGGACATTGTTCAGCAAATAATTTTTCCTCCAAAGGAATAGGTACCTTCACTGGTTTGCAATCCTGCATACTGAATCTCTTTAATATTGTCTCAACATACTTCTTCTGATTCGGTCATAGCTTTCTGTTTGAATGATCTCTATTTATTTTCATGCCCAAAATAAAATTTGTAGGGCCAAGATCTTTCATGTCAAACTATGATGCTAACTAAGACTTCACTTCCCTGATCATTTCCTTACTATTTCCAATTAGTAACATATCATCAACATACAGAACTATAATGACAAGTTCATTACCAATTTTCTTTGAGTATACACAATGATCAACATTACTACGAACAAAATCAAGTCCTAAAACATAAGTATCAAATTTTTGATACCACATTCTAGGTGATTGTTTTAGTCCGTACAGAGATTTCTTTAACTTACATACAAAATCCTCCTTTCCTTCAGCAATGAATCCTTCAAGCTATCTCATATATATTTCTTCCTCCAAATATCCATGAAGGAATGTATTTTTTACATCCATTTGCTCTATTTCAAGATCAAATGCAACAACCACAGATAAAATAAATCTTATTGAGGTTAGCTTTGCAATAGGAGAAAATACTTCACCATAATCAATTTCCTCTACCTGAGACTAGCCTTTAGCAACCAGGCGAGCTTTATATTTATCCACTTTACCTTCAACATTCTGCTTCTTCTTGAAGATCCATTTGCTACCTATTACTTTTATCCCACCAGGTAATTTTACTAGATCCCATGTCTTGTTCTTTTTAAAGGCCATCATTTCTTCATTCATGGCTTCTCAAAGATTTGCCTCTTCAGAATTAACAGCTTCTCTAACTTTTCTAGGATCTTCATCAGTAATAGATAAAACAAAAGAAGAAGGAAAATTAGATGGACTATACCTATCAGGTTACCTTATTTCTCGTGTTGATCTCCTTACCACAAGTGTATGAACCTTTGGTTCATCCTCTTCTTCTTCTTCGGAGTAGAATCCTTCTTCCATGAGATCAAATTGTACCTTTTCAGGTTCTTCTTCTATTACTTCATTCCTGTGATCACTTTTTATTTCTCTAAATACCACATCTCTACTATAAACTATCCTTTAAGTTTCTATATTCCAAAGTTTATATCCTTTAACACCATCTTTATAACCAATAAAAATACATTTAATAGCCTTATTATCAAGCTCACTTCTTTTCTCCTTTGAAATATGCATGTATGCATCACACCCAAAAACTCTAAGATGTGAAAGAGAGGGTTTATTACCAAACCATGCTTCATATGGAGTTTTATCTGTCAATGTTGATGTAGGAGATCTATTCTGCAAGTAACATGCCACACTCACTACCTCTACCCTGAGTTCCTATGCCAGACCAGCACCACTTAGCATACTTCTTGCCTTTTTCATCGGTGACCTATTCAATCTCTCAGCAACTCCATTTTGTTGTGGTGTATATGGAGTAGTATTTTGTCTTGCAATACCACATTGCTTACAAAAATCCTCAAATTTATTTGAACAATACTCTCCTCCATTATCAAACCTCAACACCTTAATATTTTTCTCAATTTGATTTTCAACAAGTGCTTTAAATTCTCTAAATTTATCAAACACTTCATATTTACTCTTAAGAAAATAAATCCATGCATATCTTGAAAAACCATCAACAAAAGAAGCATAGTACCGTGATTTTCCAAGATATGGAATGGGAACAGGATCAAAAATATCATTGTGAATCGGATCTAATATCCCTTTTGATCTTGCAGCACTAGATGGAAAACTAACACGATTCTGCTTGCCATAAATACAATGTTCATAGAAATCAAAAACCATTAAGCAATTAGGGATACCTTGGACCATACCTTTCGTGTACATGGTACACAATCCCTTTTCTCCAATATATCCCATTCTTTGATGCTAGAGCGTTGAACTTTTATCTGATTCAACCTAAGGAATAGTTGAGCTATTGCACTCATTTGTCATAGTTCTTCCCAATAGCTTATACAAGGTTCCAATCCGAACTCCTCTTACTAACACCATAGATCCACGAACCATTTTGCATGAATCCTTAATAAAACTAATGTTTACTGCTACATCAGCCATTTTTCTTACAAAAATTAAATTTCTAGCAAGGCCAGGAATATGCATCACACCTCAAAGGGTTTTAACCCTACCATCCTACAACAATATTTTCACCCTTCCATGACCAATGATTCTAAGTTGTGAATCATCTCCCAATAATACCTCCCCTTCATCATATCTTTCATATTCACTGAACCACCCCCTATGAGGAGTCATATGAAAAGAGGCACCAGTATCGATCAACCAATCATTTCTATCTGAATGCGTGGAGCAAGATGCTAGATATACATTCCCTCCATAAGTGGATTTATTTATCTCCATGGAAGTGGATTCATAAGATATCTTTCTAGAATCAACATTCTTTGATCTACAATCCTTCTTCATGTGTCCAAGCTTACCATATTTCTAACATTTTCTCTCAAACCTTCCCTCAAGACTTAGATCTACCTTTAGACTTAGATCTATCACCAGATCTCGTTTTATCTTTTTCCTTGGCATGCCCTCTCACTATTAGGGCATCCCTTGATGTGCCCTCCATGGCTTTTCTCCTCATATCCTCTAATAATAGAGATGCCACAACATCTTCAAACTTCAATGTGGTTGAAGTTGTACTACCAATTGCTACAACTAGGTTATTCCACAAATATGGTAAAGAGCATAGTAAAGTAATACATTTATCTTCCTCACTCAACTTATTTTCAATAGATGCAAGTTGACTTACCACCGTATTGAATGCATTAAGATGATCTTCTACTGAATCCCCTTCATTCATCCTCATAGTATACAGTTTATTTCGGATGAATAATTTTTTCACCAGGGACTTATATTGATAAAGAGTCTCTAACTTATTCCAGAGATCCTTTGCATTAGCTTCTCCAGAAACATTGATTAGGACATAATCTGCAAGACACGGTTGAATTAGACTTCTTGCTTTTTGATTTAACTTTTCCCAATCTTCATCAGTTGTACTGGAAGGTTTCATTTCACAAATAATAGACCACTTATCTATGTCCATGAGTAGATCCTCCATATTTAACTTCCATAGCTCAAAACTTTTTCCATTGAATTTCCCAATATCTATTCTTGAATGATTTGATGTCATTTTTCTTCAAGCTCAAACTACGTAAAATTCCCACTCCATAATAGGTTTTCTATAACTCCTAGAAACCCTAGATCCTCTTCAAATGAATTTAAACCCTAGTAATAAATGACATCCCTTTATGGCTAACAATATGGCTCTAATACCATATGAAGAGTTTTATCCAAACCTATTCCATAATAATTAATATAGAAATAAATAACTCAGAAGAAATACAACTCACAAGATACATTCACATAGAACACAAGAGATTTATCCTGGTTCACCCAATATGGGCTACATCCAGCAAACAAGAGCCACACCTCCTTTTCTATTATTATTCACCTTGCCCGTAATGGGACATTACAATCAATATAAAAGAAACTCTTACAACCCTAAACCACAATGTGGTATTAGAATACTATGGGCACAATACCATGGGCTAAAATCACCCATACCCACTAATCATGGGAATCCCACCAACGCCTCCAAAAATAGCTTCGATAATATCTCCGAAAAAATAGGAACCCAAAAAAATTTGTTGGGGAGTTGCTCCCACACCCCCATCAGGGGGGCTCCTGCCCCCCAAACCCTTCTGGCCCACTCATCGGTGAACGAGGCCATCAAAGATGGAGCCTGTCGTATAGTACTTCCTCTGAAAATGATGAGACACATCCAAAAAAGAATTCATATATTATTTTCAACTTTCTTTGTATATAGACTTGGATCGGATGCACTTTGTTTGAAACTATGTTGTAACAAGTGATCATTAATTTTTATATTCCATGCTCTTGGTGCTTGCTTCAAACCATATAAAGATTTGTTTAATTTGTAAACCTTATGTTCTTGACCTTTAACAACAAATCCTTCTGGTTGTGACATGTAGACTTCCTCTTCTAAGTCACCATTAAGAAATGCACTTTTTACATCCATTTGATGAAGTTTCTAACCCTATGAGTTGCTAAAGCACATATTATTTTGATAGTAGTCATTCTATCAGTTTGTGAAAATGTTTCTTCATAGTCAATTCCCTTTGTTTGAGTATTTCCTTTAGCTACTAACCAAGCTTTGTATTTTTCAAGTGTCCCATATGCCTTATACATAATCTTGTAAACCCATTTGCAACCTATTACGTTCTTTCCTGGAGGTAATTTTACTAGATTCCATGTTTTA
Organism: Wollemia nobilis; assembly: GCA_028583015.1. Classification (NCBI taxonomy): domain Eukaryota; kingdom Viridiplantae; phylum Streptophyta; class Pinopsida; order Araucariales; family Araucariaceae; genus Wollemia; species Wollemia nobilis. Next base: position 2,369,420 of record JAQPPZ010003286.1, on the reverse strand, counting down.
TTCTTTTGTAGTGATGAATATTTGGATTCCATAGTTGCCTTCCAATGTGATCCATTTAGATCTTGAAGTGTTGTTGTTGGCTCTATTGTAGTGCTTAGTAATCCTCTATTCATTCTACTTTGACTACGATTTTGAGGTCTTGTAGTAGTAATATTTGGCACTTGTTCCAAGTTTGATTCACTAAGTGTGTTTCTAAGCTATATTGGTTCCTTCCTTTGATATTGTGTAAGTTTATGTACATTCACTTTCTTCATATTGGGATTCTGACTCTGTCTCTTCATTTACCAAGTCTTCCTCTGAGAAATTTATAACTTCTGCATCAGTACTTTATTTTTTAGTTTCAACCTTTATTTTCATCAAAAATTACATCTCTACTTATATATACCTTCTTTGTACTTGGATCTATTATTCTATACCCTGCAGATTCATCATCATAGCCAACAAATATACCAACCATTATTTTTCATCTAATTTTTTCCTTTTCTATTTTGGAATATGCATATAAGATTTACATCCAAATATTCTTAACATGCTTGAGTATTCTTGTAGGTAATCTATTTTGTAAGTATATTGTTGTTTTGACTACTTCTACCCAATACTGATGATCAAGATGAGATTATTTTATCATACATCTCACCATTTCCATTATAGACCTATTTCTTCTTTCTGCAATTCCATTTTGTTGTGGTGAATATATTGTAGTGAATTTTCTTTTAATTCCATTTTCTTCTAGAAATAGATCGAATTATTTTGATACAAATTCACCTCCTCTATCTAAATGAAAAATTTTGATAGTCTTTCTAGATTCCTTTTCTACTTGAATTGTAAATTGTTTAAAATGACTAAATACTTCTGATTTGTACTTCATGTAGTATACCCACATTTTTATGGTATGATCATCAATAAATAGTTGAAAATACTTATGTCCTCCAATACTAGTAATATTCATTGGACCACATAAATCTGTATATATTAATTCTAATGGTTGTTGAGACCTATGCTGATGAAGTTTAAAAGAAATTCTATGTTGTTTTCCTACTAAACGTTTGGTACAAATAGTAGATTCCCAAGATAGATTTGGTATATGTTCAACCATTTTATATTTGACCATTTCATTTATATATGATGCACTAGTATGTCCCAAATGTTTATGCCATAGATTTGATGTCTTAGCTGAAAAATCCAAATGTGTAGTAGTATCCAAAACAAATAGACTACCTTTATAGGAACCTAGAGCTATCATTTTCCCTTGTTTAATGATATGACATTGTTTTCTTCCATTGATAACTTGAATTCTATTGTCATGTCTTGATCCATAAGTTGAGAAACTAAAATAAGGTTGGTAGTCAATTCAAGAACATATAACACATTGTTAATTATTCATTTTCCATTTATTAGATTGATCAAAATATTTTCTATCCCTTTTACTTCATAAGTTTTACTATCTGCTATAGCAATTAGTTTCTCATTTTTATCTTGTAAAGAATCAAACCATTGTTTGTTTCCAGTCATATGTTTGCTTGCTCCTAAATCTATGTACCAATAATCCATAATTATTTTATCTTTAAATAAATATTTCAATTTTCTAGTTTGTATGAAGTTGACTACCTTATGACTCCCTAGTTATAAATGATCAAATATTAGTTTTGATAAAACTTCAAGTCCTATGTTTTGAAGAATACCTTGTATCTCCCTAATTTCAATAATATGGTTTCTAAATTTCAAAAAAATATTGATGTTGAATTCCTTATAACTCCCTAATTAGAAATTTAGAAAACAAATATATTTGCAAATTTAATATTCCTATTTCGATATAGAAATCCTTATTCCTCCAAGTCAAATTATTTGCAAATACTTCTATGCTTGAATTTCAAAAAAAGTAATTTCAAAAAATCTCAAATTAAATTCTCTTCACTTCAAAAAGTCTTCCAAATAATTCAATAAATCTTCTAAGTTTATAATTCATCAATTCATTACCCTATTCCTCCATTCATTTAATTAATCTCAAGCATAATAGATTAAGTAATCTTAACCTTAGTATTGATATTCCTTATACCTCCTTAACCTTTGTAAAAAGCAAATTAATTTAAATGTTATATGTACCTCCTTGAATATGGCATGCTATGACTTCGACTTGTTCTTCGTGAGACTTTTCAACTCTATAGCCTATGCTCTATTTAGGTGCTTTTTCAAAAAACAAACGTTTTCTCTCTCCAATGTATTTAATGCTCCTTGTGGGTGGTGCTCACTGATTTTAATCTTTAGGGCTTTGACCTTCCTAAGTGTGCTTGCTAACTTTTCTAACAATTAATATGCAGTGCTCCACAACCTTACTCCACTCTCATGTATATTCCTTCTATGACATGTCCCTCATGCACTAATTGATACAAGGAGATGTTTCACTTCCCAGACATTGGTTGAAGGTACCTTCTATGCTGTGACACTTGGAAAATATATTCTATCCTCCCAAGTTATAATTAGGTCAAATGATTAGCACTTCTCCTTCACATAACATATTTTCCTCTTGGTAATGCTCATATTCTTCTCTATGCTTGGTAATGCATTGCTTCTCCTCTACACTTGATAGTAACTTCAATTCTTTACCTCCAATGCTTCTACTCTTAAGTTCCTCAACACTCAACATCTTTTTTCCAACATATCTTCAATGAAGTAACATCAAATAACTATTTGAATTCCTTATAATGGCATTTGGTTTTCTTTCAATGATTCACTCCAAACGACCCACAATTTTGATGCTCAAAAAACTTCTTTGTAACACCTTTTGCTCTCAATTTTAGTGGATCTTTGATTTTGATGCTCAAGCTCTACTCTACGATGTCTCAACTTATCTCAAATAATGTTACCTCCTATGGCACTTAAACTCTCTTTCCAATGACATTTTGTCTTCCTCTTTTTACGTTGCTTCCTCTGTCCAACGCGGTGGCTCTTCTTCACTATGGAGGATCCTCCTTCAATATGGTGGTTCTACCACTCCTTTGATATGATTTCTTTGTAAAATTTGCCTTGTTCTTGTGCACTATTCGGTCTCTTTATTTTATTCAATAAGACTTAAAAACATTGTACTTCCTTGGATTATAAAAATAATATATATTTTTTTCTTCTCCTTATTACTCTCTTTCAAGCAATCTTTAATCTTTACTTTTGTTGTATTTTGTAGATTTTAGAATGATAATGATACCTCCTTCCTTGGCTTGGATACACTTAGCTTAAACTATATTTTTTAGCTTTAATAAATCTAATATGGTGCTTTCAAAAACTTTATAATAATCTAATTTGAACACTTGAATAACAAAATTTTATAGCACCAATATTACAAACCTCTTTATCCTCCTTTTTGAAGCTAGTCTTCTTGGTGATTTTATTCACCTTTTGTTGTCTCGAATTTACGAATTTTGCAGCTTCACTACCTTTTACTTTGCTACCCCAAAATAAACTTATATCCTTTTCAAAGTATGATGTTTGAAATCAACCTTCTTTATCTTCAACTTCTCTGATTGTTTCAGTTCCAAATGTTGCCTTCTTGCTGTCCAAAAATTCTCTCAAATCTACCCAAATCTTCTTCAATTTGCAGCTCCGACACTTTTAATTTTCAATCTTGTGACCCTTCAACTTCTGTCACGAAAACATAAATTAGCCTTCAAATTCTTAATGGTTGTCTTCAAATTTCTTAAATAGATGGCCTCTTCTATCTCCTTTCTCCTCCTTAGCTCTCACTAAATTCTATCTTCAAATCTGACCTCTTTTTTTGGCTTCTTCCTCAAGAATTGGAATGTCTTGAGATCTTTAAAAAAAAATCAAAATTTGGCAAACTTCTTGCCAAATCCTTTTTTCTTTTGGGCTTTTTTTCGAATGGTGATAATTGTCCCAAATTCCTCTTTTCAGGAGCTTCTCCTGCTTGCAATATTCTACCTCAAGCTTTCTTCTAATCTTCTACAATGACCACTTCTTCAACTTCTCAATAGGGATTCTCTAGCCTTCTTCTTCCTTCTTCCAAATTCACTAAGAGATATTTCTTGAGCCTCCTTAATCTTCAACTTGCAATCTATAAATGCAATCTCTCTATATCCTATCAATTCCCCTTGTAGCTCTGATACCAAAGATAGTTTTTGCAATATTCAATCTAATAAAGAAACACAATTACTAAAGATAAATAATAAAGCACAAGAACTACATGAGAATAAAATGAACATATCTTGATATTACTTGTATGAACTTGTACAATGAAATATGGAGCTAAGATTCCATAATATAGATTTTACAAATGACCTTTGGTCTACCTCAAAATAATTCTTAACTTACATAACAAATAATGTAATATATTCAAACAACTATTAGGACACATGGTGTTGAAAAATGGACTAGCCATAGATCCCAATAGGATAAAAATGATCCAATACCTTCCCCTAACCATGTTTGTTAAAGGTATTTTTTCCTTCCTATATTAGATTCAGTTTGTAGCGAAATTCATAACTAAATTTGCACAATTGGTTAGACCAATCACTAAAATGTTGAATAAATATGCCACCCTAGTATGGACTAATGAGAGTAGGGATTTCTAAGACCAAAGATGCCATCACCTTGTCAATCAATAATTTTTGTAAAGACTTTAGGCTCTACATATTTGGAACATACAAGAGCATTGTTGCAGTATTAACCAAAAGAAAGATAAGGAAGAAGAGAATTTCATTTCCTTCATGAGTCAGGTCCTTCATGTAACATCCCTCTCATTTTGTTATTTATCCGCTTGTTATTACCTTTAGAATGAGATACTACTGATAAATTTTTGAATGCAGGAACAAGTAAATATCTTCAAGGAAGCATATTAAAGGAACCTGTTGTCAATATTTTTGTGGAAAGATATTGGTAAGGTGGGATATGATGTGTAGTGCTTTGTGCACCATGGTCTATGAGTACACGGAAGCTCACTAAATAAATTCATTTAGGGGTATTCTATCTGTGATTGCATTGAATACCTGTTTGATGCATTAGAATGCATTAGGTTAATTGTGTATTATTTAAACTTGTATGATAAATTTAATTTAATTAAAAATAAATAAAAAGGCATATATTATAAAAATAAATAATCATATATATATATATATATATATATATATATATATATTAATTAGTAATAAATATAAATGTAATTTTTTTTCAGCCGTCTAAGGTTCAAACCCCACTCAGTATGAGGTGACTAGACCCCTCATAAAAACCTATGTAAACTCATTGAAAAAAATATAAATATAATTAATAAAATTAAAATAAATGTAATTTTTTTTGTGGCGGGCTAAGAACTAGCTTGCATGAGACATCCTAGGTGTCTTTCAAAGAGAGCCTATTTTCTCCTTTAAGAGAAGATGGTTGTAATAGTTGAGGGAAATTGTGTTGATATTTGGGGATTGTTTGGCTGGGCGGAGTTGCTTCTTGTTTTTCACTGATTGACTTTTATCAAGTTCACCCAGGTCAGTCTCTTCCATGAACATCGTTATTTATGAATGATAGATGTTATGTGTTTGATTTATGGATGGGTGAACCTGTAAGAATGATAAATATTATCGACAATTCTTATATATCTTCTTTGAAAAGAATTAGTTGGTTTACCTCTCTGTAATCATGTCTGTGCACATCCACTGGAATATTAACTGAAATATATTATTAACTAAGTTATAAAGATAAATTTAATATAGAAAACTAGAAGGGCTTATGTATTGTTGGATTATATGTGATTGTGTGCATATTGGAATACCATAAATGCTTGTGACTAAGTATTGTTTTCATTTAGCATTGCATCCAAACTGACCATGCTGACCCAATATGCCTATTGCCCTTATCTTTCTACCGCGCTGCATTGGAGTATGGAGGAACAGTCTCAGATGATCTTTCAGCTCCGTTGAACTTCGTTCAAGATTGCCGACTATTGTTGTCTATTTATGAATGGCTGATCTTTTTTGCAATAAACAGAATTTTAGAAGAGCTTTGCATTTTCGATAAACTTAAAATTATGTTGAAATATTATAAAACGGATAGTGGTCGAGCGACTTAATAATTTTTTTTGCAACCTGTGTATTAAGCTAAATGGTTAGTAAAATTTTGATATAAATTGACAACTGAAAGTATAAATGAGATTCTTACCTTATATTCAAGGATAATTGATTAGCCTTACGAAAATCATTCTTATATGTTTTGTATTATTTTTTTGGTTTAGTTGTAATATTGTAGTATGAATTGCAATAGCCTTGTCAAATAGTGTGTTCTCTAGAAATAATTAGATTACACCTCTATGATAATGTTTGATATCATGGCAAAGTTGTATGTAATAGCTTATCTTCAACTTATCATTATATTTGTAACTTAACATTATAAATCGATGATAGGCATCTGATTCTGGTAATCTTTCGAATTCCAAACGTTTCGAATCTGGCATGTTGTCTCTGCGTTTAATTATAAGTAATACCAATCCAACTGTGAAAGAATAAAAAACCCAATGAAATATTTTAAAATCAATATATTAAATAATTTATGTCTATTGTTTCTCTTCTTTAATAATCCTTTCCAGACACCAATATGAACCCATTGATTAGATAAACTGCATACATTATCCTTGAACCTATGTACAGTATTGATTTGGCTATTGTAAAGTTGGTGGATGGTGAAAAATAATAGTTAAAACAAGTCTTATGACTACAAACTAAGCTTTATTGGATGTTCGTTGGTTTACTTATTTTGGATATGGCATCTATAATCGTTTAGCCTCTGTTAACATAGGGAAGCAATACCTTTTAATGTAGGAAGCTAATCGTTGGTTTAATTTGAATATATCTTTAATAAAATTAATAATGCCAGATGGTGTTCCCTATTTGCATGTTTTAATTTGGATTTGAAAGTTTACCTTCTAAGTCACTCTTCATCCATATCCAAAGACCAATCTCTCTTAACTAACATTGCTGAAGAATATTCACTGGTAGCACTATTTTCAGAAACCATTAATCAGTGTTTGGTACAAGCTATGATTATCGGATTGATTAAACTGCAATAATCTAATTATACATGCAATTCATTCAAAGTTGGTATTAAATAAACAGTAAGAGTTGGTTTTTTGGGGTGATACATATTTAAGGTTGATGATTGTTCGAATTTGAAATAATTGAGGATATTAGGTCGATTTGTTTTATTTGCCTAAAGAAAAATATGATAATAAAAACATTTTAAAATATAAATATTATCCACTGTATGTAAACTAACCCAATTATATAAAGTATGGATGATTATTCATAGGGAATTTAAATGCTAATGTCATTCAATATCAAACCTGGATATAAACGAAACTTATTTTGCGTGGGTTGCTTTTGGACTGTTATATAACTCCTTTAACGTAGATCAAATCTGACATATGCTTAACTTTGGGATCATATTAATTTTTGGACCAAAAGTAGTATTAAACCTATTCGCGACACCTACGCTAGAAGAAGTTTTTATTTGCATAGGGAAAGGAAAAATACTTCTGTATATGAGCCTCTGTTGAGGAACATCATTATGTATGCCTATTTTTCCATTAAAGTATTAATGAAGTTATTCTTGATTTTAACAATATTTTAAAAAGAGATGATTGTTTAGGAATATCATAATAGTTGGTTCAAATAATGTTTGTTAGGAGAGTAACTTCTAGTATTTAATCTACCTTTTTATGTTTTAATAATATTTAAATACATTAAAATCAAAATCCATTTCAGTAGTAATTTTTTTGTAAATGAGTGAATATCCTTTTGATTACTTCAAGTTTTATTTACATTAGAATTTGATTTTAGAGTAAGTATTGTCTTGGAAAGCGTAAGAAGACAATAATCAGTGCAGCCTTTTATAAATGCTAAGTGTGATCTCCAACATTTTTTGTGCAATCATGATGTTTTATATGGAGGCAAATGATTAAACATAATGTTAAACCAAATTATTAACCGTGGTGCACATAAAATATTCTGGAGAAGTTGAAAATTAAAACACTAACTAAATTCGAAAAATATAGAACCTAGAAAGGGAGGACAGCTGGAATACTCATTTGGTTGGCGGTTTATCATTAAATAATTATGTTAGGATACATTATATGTTGTTGTTATTTTCCTCCATTAAAGCAATGGACTTTGATTTTTTAGTACGTATGTGGTTTTATTTTTGGTTGACATGTGACTTTGATAGATGAAATGTTTTCCCTTATTTTAGTAATAGTTAGTCAATTGTAGGGTTAGTCAAAGGTTAAAACATTTTATGGTTTAGCAAAAAAATTGCTACCCTTCTTTTAAATTTTCTTTAATGGTAGATTTAAAAAAGTCAAAATTTGCTTTTGGTTTAATATTAAATCATTGATTGATTTAAAAAATCTAGGTATTAAAGAAAACACTTGGATTTTTAAATTAGGCTTATTTCATTAATTTTATAATGTTGAGTGCATGAGTATATACAAATAAATATAGTATGGGCTTGAGCCCTAACCTCTACTTATGATCATCCAAAACCATTGTTAAATCTACATGAACTTCTTTTAGAAGGGAGAGGGTATACCTTCACCTGTATATAAACATAATGAATCGTCAAGTCAAACGATTAGTCACCCAGCATCAATATTCTACAAGTGGCAAATACTGTGACTCGATGATAGCCATTTTCGAGCAGCTTACTTGGGACAAGAGGTCCTTCTGCTATGAACATGTAATGAAATGTGGAATGGAACGTAATTTTAGGCTATCATACGAGAAGTATTGTGAGTGGTCTCATGTACATAGTTCAACTGGGAATTGCTAGCAGTTAGTTGGCTCTAGAAGTTGCTATATTTTGGAGCTAGAAGGTCCAGCGGTGCGATGGTATGGGATGTCTCATCTTGTTAATCTCACAATGACACTAAGAGGGGGGGTGAATCAGTGTAACTATTTAAAAACTTGAATCTGCAACTCTTAAAACTTAAAAATACAAGCTTAAAAATAGATAAAGCAAGTATAACACAAGAGCATCACACAACACAAGATTTAACGAGGTTCACCGATGTGGCTACTCCTCAAATAATGACTGTTTGGACTACAATCCAAATCCAGCCTTTGCAAGGATTCAATCTTTACAAATAGTTTACCAGCACCCACTGGAAGGAGCACCAACCCCTGATTTTTCTGCAGCAACAGATAGGAGCACCAACCCCTTATACCAAGCACCAACTTGGATTTCTATTTTGAAAGATAAGTTGACATTAAAAATGCCTTTCTTTTTACAAGACCCTCACTGGTCTATTGCTCATGCAAATCAATCTCATAGAAGAATAAAGAGGATTGTCAGAAACTCAATATCTTCTATCACAGTCTAAAACCTCTCTGTTAATTTTCAAGAAAAATCTACAGGTTTTAGTTCCTTTTTGTTGTTCTTCATGCAGCACTCTAACTCAACCTTTTCTTTTTGTTTTTCACAAATAACCTCGGTTGCAGTAACCTCTCTTACTGTACCTATTCGAGTCTTTATACTTGATTTTCTCGAACGGCTCATTTTGAAACGGCTCTAAATTTCCCTCCAATTTTTTCATGCATTTACGGCTATGTTCAATCTGTCAAACCCTCTCTGACGCGTTCAGCCTTTTAGCCGCTTCTTTCTGACTTGTTCTGACATTCTTCTCTGCACTTTCTGACATCCTTTTCTGTGTAAACTGACAGCCATTTTGCGCGTTTCGATGCTCTCTGATTCTTTTCTTCTAAACTCTACGTAACTGCCCTCTTAGCACTTTTACACTTTCTGATGGCACATTTTTCAATTCTGCGTCGATCTTTCTCTTCTGCCCACAACTTCCATGTCTGACATACGCAACCACCGAGAGGATTTCTTATTTTTCAAGAATCTCTGTCATGCTGCATCACGGCCCTGCAACGTTCTTTTCTTTAATATGTTGTTTCGTGACTTCCCTTTGTAACTCCAGTTAGTTTGTCCATGGTTGGCTGCATGAATTTTCCTCTGTGCTTTCCACATCTCCCTGTAATCGACTCAGACTTTTCGTAAGATGGCTTTTCCTTTGTGCTTTTTCGACATCTATCACTGTGCATGCTTTTTCGGCTTTTTCCCGCCAAACTGTTACCTGTCGCGATATCGCGACATTTCTACTCAGTTGACTAATTCTGGACTGTTGACCGCGAAAACTTGACATGTCGCGATATCGCGACGTTTTCCCTCCTACTTTTCTCAATAAAAAGACAAATGTCGCGATATCGTGACGTTTTCGCCTCCTCCTGTCTCTCGCATGCAACCCGCGAAAATATAGACATGTCACGATAATCGCGACGTTTTCTGCCTCCTAATTTTCTTGGCATACACCGCAAAAATGAGACATGTCACGAAATCATGACGCTTTTGCCATCGACTTTTTCTTTCCTCCTAGCAATGAAAAAACATGTCACGAAATCGTGACGTTTTTCGCTTCCTGCACTTTCCTTCGCTTGCCTCCGCGAAAATGGAACATGTCACGAAATCGTGACACTTTGGACTTCCGTACACTTTCCTCCGCAAGACTCAGCGAAATCGGAACATGTCACGAAATCGTGACACTTTTCTGCCTTAGCGCTGTTCTTTGCTTTTCACCCGCGAAAATGCAACATGTCATGAAATCGTGACATCTTTAGCGTCCATACATTTTTCCCTTCATGCACCAGCGAAATCAAGACATGTAGCGAAATCGCTACAACTTTGTGTCTTGTGTTTCGAACTTGTAGCGAAATCGCTACACCTTTGTTGCCTTAGCATTTTGAACTTGTAGCGAAATCGCTACACCTTTGTTGCCTTAGCATTTCGACCTTGTAGCGAAATCGCTACACCTTTGTTGCCTTAGCATTTTGACCTGTAGCGAAATCGCTACACCTTTGCTCTTTGGCATCGAATCTGCCGCGACATGTAGCGAAATCGCTACACTTTCTTGACTTAGTGCTTTTCTTTGCTTCTGCCGAAACTCCGACATGTAGCGAAATCGCTACACTTTTGTTGTCGTACATTCTCTCTCTTCTTCGGGTCATGAAAACTCGACGTGTCGCGATATCGTGACACTTTTCGTCCTTAGTGCTTTTCTTCGAAACTGTCGCGATATCGCGACACTTTCTCATGCACTTTCTCTCTCCTCTGTTTTGTCGTGAAATCGTGACATTTTCAGCTGCACCTTCTCTCTCCTCATTTTTGTCGTGAAATCGTGACATTTTCGGCTGCATTTTCTCTCTCCTCCTTTTTGTCGTGAAATCGTGACATTTTCGGCTGCATTTTCTCTCTCCTCCTTTTTGTCGTGAAATCGTGACATTTTCGGCTGCATTTTCTCTCTCCTCCTTTTTGTCACGAAATCGTGATAGAAAACATGTCGCGATATCGCGACAGTTTTCTTGTCTTTTTCTGCAAATTTTTGAATCTGGGTCACTTTTTTTTTCCTTGAAAATCACTGTACTTGATCTCGATCGACCTCCGAACCGCATCAATCGCATCAATCTGTCTGTGTTGACAACAATGACAATACTTTTGCAATGCTTTTGCTGCACCTTGCTCAACAATCTCCCCCTTTGGAATTGTTGGCAACACATGGCAACCTTGCTCAATTTCTTCTCCCCCTTTGCCAATAATACCAAAGGGCTGCTGCAGACTCCCCCTGAGTCTATGCAGAACATTCTCAGGCATAAATGATTTTAATGCTCCCCCTGAGAATGTGTTCCCCATAGCTAGTCAGTGCTTGGGTAGTGTGACTACTCCCAACTTCTTCCGAAGGTACTCAAAAACTTCCTTGGGCAATGGTTTTGTGAATATGTCTGCTACTTGCTCTGTGGTTGGAACAAACTCCAATTTGACCTCTCCTTCTGCAACTTTGTCTTTCAAAAAATGATATCGGATTGCAATATGCTTGGTGCGGGAATGCATTACCGGATTCTTTGAAATGTTGATTGCACTAGTGTTATCACATTTGACTGAAATGGGCTCATTGAAGTGAATACCAAGATCTTTCAATGTTTGTCTCATCCATAATATTTGTGTACAGCATGTTGTTGCTGCAATGTATTCTGCCTCTGCAGTGGATAGAGAAACTGATTCTTGTTTCTTGCTGTGCCATGCTACCAATTTATCTCCAAGATAAAATGCTCCTCCACTTGTACTTTTTTTGTCATCAATACATCCTGCCCAATCTGCATCAGAATATGCAAAAAGAGTGAAGTCTTTTCCTTTTGGATACCATAGCCCATACTCCATAGTACCCTTGAGGTACCTAAAAATCCTTTTCATAACTGTCACATGAGTCTCTTTTGGACTAGCCCGAAATCTTGCAACCATGCAAACAACTTGTAAGATATCCGGTCCGGTGGTCATCAAATACAACGAGGCTCCCAATCATTGATCTCGTACATTGTTTGATCAACATCCTGGAGATTTATCATCCTTGCTCAACTTGGAACCTGTTGTCATGGGGGTGCTAACAGGCTTACTATCCTCCATAGTGAACTTTTTCAGCATTTCTTTCACATATTTAACTTGAGAAATAAAAATGCCCTTTTCAGTTTGATTAACTTGCAGTCCTAGGAAATATGAGAGTTCACCGATCATAGACATTTCAAATTCTTTCTGCATTTTGTTTGCTATGTCTTTGCATGATTCATCATTGCTGCTCCCAAATATTATATCATCTACATAAACAACAAGGACAATGAAATTGCCATTTTCAGTTTTGATATATAAATTGCTATCCACCATACCTTTCTTGAATCCTTGCTTAGTGAGATATCTGTCCAATCTTGCATACCAAGCTCTAGGTGCTTGTTTCAAGCCATACAATGCTTTCTTCAGCTTGCAAACAAAGTTAGGATTGTCACAGAGTTGAAAGCCATCAGGCTGTTCAATATACACTTCTTCTTCAAGATTTCCATTTAGAAATGCTGATTTCACATCCATCTGATAAACTTTGAAATCCCTATGTACTGCTAGAGCCAAAAATAGTCTTATTGCTTCAAGTCTGGCCACTGGTGCAAAAGTCTCTTCAAAATCAATCCCCTCAACTTGAGCATATCCTTTGCAGACCAATCTTGCTTTATTCCTTACAACCTGTCCATCTTCATTCAGTTTGTTTCGAAATATCCATTTAGTACCGATTATGTTTTTATTTTTAGGCCTTGGTACTAATTCCCAGGTTTTGTTTTTCTCAATTTGATCTAGTTCTTCATTTACTGCCTCCATCCAGCTTTCATCTGTGCTTGCTTCAATAATGTTTTTGGGCTCAATGCTGGATAACAGAGAATAGTTATTTACTACTCTTCTTCTTGTTTGAATGCCAACTGTAGGGTCCCCAATAATCTGCTCTTTGGGATGATTTTTCTGCCAGCTGCCTGTTTTGAATTTCCTGTTTTCTTCTATTTCTAAATCATCTGATTCTGATTTCTGTCTCTCTTCTTTTTCTTGATCTTCATCTTCTTCAATAAATTCTTCATAAGTCGGGTAGTTTTCATTATGGCTGATTTTTTGTTTCCTACCTTCATCGACCTTAACATCCGCACTCTCCACAATTTTCTTAAGTCTTTTGTTGTAGCATGTGTAGGCTTTGCTTTTAGTTGAGTAACCAAGAAAGATACCTTCATCAGCTCTATCTTCGAATTTGCCAAGATTGTCTTCAGTCCGTTTAATGTAACACTTGCTGCCGAATACTTTGAAGTATTTTGCTGTAGCCTTTTTGCCAAACCACAGTTCATAAGGTGTTTTGCTTTCATGCGGCCTCAACATACATCTATTCTGAATGTAGACTGCAGTATGAACTGCCTCTTTCCAGAACCTGTCAGCAATTTTGCTCTCTGTTAACATGGTCCTTGCCATTTCCTGCATAGTTTTGTTCTTTCTTTCAACTACTCCATTCTGCTGAGGTGTTCTTGCTGTCGAAAACTGTCTTCTGATCCCATGTTTTTCACAGTATTCTGCAAACTCATCTGAAATAAACTCTCCTCCTCTATCTGATCTTAAACATTTAATTCTTTTTCCTGATTGATTCTCAACAAGATTTTTGAAAGTTTTAAACATCTCAAAGGCTTCTGATTTAAATTTCAAAAATAGTACCCATGTCATTCTTGAATAGTCATCTATACATAGCATAAAATATTTGTGTCCATTTATGCTTTCCGTTCTCATGGGTCCACATAAATCAGTGTGAATTAGTTCTAAAGGCTTGCTCGTGAAGTATTCTTTTGCTTTGAAAGTGGCTCTGGTTTGTTTTCCCTTTTGGCATGACTCACAAATACTGTTTGAAGGTTTACCAATAGTTGGTATGTCTCTTATTGCCCCTTTTGAGCTGATTTTTACCAGATTATCAAAGCTTATGTGACCGAGTCTCTTGTGCCACAGCCAATTTTCTTCTTCCTGACTAACCAAGCAAGCTCCTTCTGAAGTCTCTGAGAGTGTATACAGATTTCCAGAAGTTCTCAGTCCAGTGGCTATTAACTTTCCATTTTTTGTCTTTCTTACTTCACAGCCCTCCTTCTTGAAAATCACTTCATGACCTCTGTCACAAATTTGACTTACACTTAGTAAGTTATGCTTCAAACCCATCACAAAAAGGACTTCTTTAGAGTTGATTTTACCGTCACTTAACTTAACTGGTCCTTTTCCTACTATCTTGGCTCCATCATTGTTTTCGAATTTTATAGAACCACCTTCGTATGTCTGTAGCTTATCAAACTTCTGTTTGTCTCCTGTCATATGACTGGAGCATCCACTGTCCAGAATCCAAGGTGCAGATTTATTCTGGGCTTTGAGAGCTGTTTGAACGATTAGAGATTCCTTGTCTTTCTTCGGTTGTTCCTTTTCTTTCCACTGAGATTTGACAGCAGATCTGGTCACTTGTTTTACCTTCTCCCTTTCATTGGCTTGTGACATTTTTTCGAGAAATTTTCTGTTTTGTTTTAATCCAGTTGATTGATACTTTCTTCCCCGGTATTTATTTCCTGCAAAAGAGCTACGACAATTTCTTGCAATATGTCCGAAGTTATGACAGCTTATAACATTCTACAAAGATAATCTATCAAAGGTGAAAAAATATTTCTACTAGTAAAATTTCTTTGTTCTACATTATATCTACAACTTGAGATTTTATGACCATATGCATTGCATTTAAAACAATAACCAGAAAAGGAACGAGTGTACCTGGGTAATGGTTGTTGCCATGTTGTAGTAGGAGCCATGGGTCTTCTTCTTCTTTGATATGTGACTTTGGTGAATCCATCATTTGCAGTACTCCTTTCAAGCTTGGCCTTATTGTTTTCTTTTGCATGATACGGTTTTTCTTGATCAACTCTGATCTTGTCTTTATTCTTTATTGGTTCTACAGTAACAGCCTTTGAGTCCTTTGAGGATTCTCCTTCATCAAAGCCCAAACCAAATTTGATGCCTGTAGGCCTTTGATTATTTAACATTTTATTCAGCTTTGTAGAACTGTCTTCAAATTTATGATGACAGCTCAATTTTCGATTCATCTCTTCTAGCTGCATCCTTAATCTAACTACGTCTTCTTCTAGCTTATTACACTCATCTATTTTCATGGTTAGCTGTGCTTCAAAATCTTTAGACTTTTTCTTAAATTCTTCAGTTTGTACTTTCAAACTGATTATTAATCCGCTAGCATCCTCAAATTTTCTTGAAATCTTTTTATTCTTTTTCCTTTCTGCACTTAACTCTTCAAGTGCAGCAACCAACTCACCTTCCAGATCTACCTCAGCCTCATCCTCTAATTTTTCTTCACACTCCTGGGTTTCCTCTGTTCTTTGTTCTTCAAAAGCCATGAACAATGCTTCACCAGTTTCTTCTTCTGAGTCCTCACTGGAACTGTCTTCAGAAGAGTCAATATTTTTGGAAATGAAACTTTTCTTCTTGAAGTTCCTTTTTCTAAAATGTGGTTTCTTCTTCCAGACATTTCTTTCTTGGTGTGTCCCTTCATCACTTTTGTTTTTCTCATTCATTGGGCATTTTGTTGCAAAGTGCCCGATGCCTCCACAGTTAAAGCACTTGAACGGTAGCTTACCTCTGTACTTTCCTTTTCCCTTTACTAATTTCCTAACAAAGTTTGCTTCAGTTTCATCTGTAGATTCTTCTTCCTCAGATTCTTGTTTAGATTTTATATTTTTCTGTGCTTGAAAAGCCGCTTCTCTGTCTGAGGGCTTAGTTTGTCCAATTCTCATTTCATATGCTGTTAAGGAACCATGCATTTCATCCATACTAAAAAAATTTAAATCTTTAGCTTCTTCTATGGCAGAAAATTTTGCATCAAATCTTTTATGGAGAGTTCTTAGTACCTTCTTCACAACAACTGCATCTTCCATCTCCTCGTCGAGTCCTCTTATTGCATTAATGATTCCATTTACTCTCAAGATATAGGCTTCTATGTTCTCATCATCAGTCATCTTTAATGCTTCGAACTGGGCACGATGTGTTTGCAGCTTAGCTTCCTTGATCTTGCTGTCTCCTTCATGAATGCTCTGTAGTTTGTCCCATATGTCTTTTGCTGATTTGCAGTTCATGATGCGTATCAACTCACTGTCTACTAATCCACACATAATAGCATTCTTGGCTTTCGAGTTATTCTCAAACTTTTTCTTCTCAGCCGCATCTGTTGGAGGAACCGAGGGTATTGTGTATCCATTTTCAACGGATTCCCAGATGTCATATCCCAGTGCACACAGATATGTCTGCATCCTGAGTCTCTAGAAAGAGTAATTTGTTCCATCGAACAAAGGAGCTTTGTTGGAAGAAAATCCTTCACCGTCGGCCATTGTGGATCTTCCAAGATCACCTTAGCTGATTAAGCTTGTTCAGGTACCTTGCTCTGATACCAATTGATATTCTCACAATGACACTGAGAGGGGGGGGTGAATCAGTGTAACTATTTAAAAACTTGAATCTGCAACTCTTAAAACTTAAAAATACAAGCTTAAAAATAGATAAAGCAAGTATAACACAAGAGCATCACACAACACAAGATTTAACGAGGTTCACCGATGTGGCTACTCCTCAAATAATGACTGTTTGGACTACAATCCAAATCCAGTCTTTGCAAGGATTCAATCTTTACAAATAGTTTACCAAAGACCCACCTGGAAGGAGCACCAACCCCCGATTTTTCTAGCAGCAATGAGATAGGAGCACCAACCCCTTTTACCAGCACCAACTTGGATTTCTATTTTGAAAGATAAGTTGACATTAAAAATGCCTTTCTTTTTACAAGACCCTCACTGGTCTATAGCTCATACAAATCAATCTCATAGAAGCATAAAGAGGATTGTTAGAAACTCAATATCTTCTATCACAGTCTAAAACCTCTCTGTTAATTTTCAAGAAAAATCTACAGGTTTTAGTTCCTTTTTGCTGTTCTTCATGCAACACTCTTACTCAACCTTTTCTTTTGTTTTTCACAAATAACCTCGGTTGCAGTAACCTCTCTTACTGTACCTATTCGAGTCTTTATACTTGATTTCCTTGAACGGCTCATTTTGAAACGGCTCAAATTTTCCCTCCAATTTTTCATGCATTCTCGGCTATGATCAATCTGTCAAACCCTCTCTGACGCGCTCTGCCTTTTAGCCGCTTCTTTCTGACTTATTCTGACATTCTTCTCTGCACTTTCTGACATCCTTTTCTATGTAAACTGACAGCCATTTTGCGCGTTTCGATGCTCTCTGATTCTTTTCTTCTAAACTCTATGTAACTGCCCTCTTAGCACTTTTACACTTTCTGATGGCACATTTTTCAATTCTGCATCGATCAATTTCTCTTGAATTCCATGTCCGACATACGCAACCATCGAGAGGATTTCTTATTTTTTGAGAATCTCTGTCTATCTGTACTTTTGTCAGCCATGCTGCATCACGGCCCTGCAATAGCCGTTCTTTTCTTTAATATGTTGTTTCATACCTTCCTTTTGTAACTCCAGTTAACTTGTCCTTGGTTGGCTGCATGAATTTTCCTTAGTGCTTTCCCAACACCTGTCACTGTGTAACTACAGATCTGACTCCAGTTAACTTTTACGTAACTGGTTGCATGCTTTTCCTTTGTGCTTTTTCGACATCTGTCACTGTGCATGCTTCTTCGGCTTTTTCTCGCCAAACTGTTACCTGTCGCGATATCGCGACATTTCTACTCAGTTGACTTATTCTGGACTGTTGACCGTGAAAACCTGACTTGTCGCGATATCGCGACGTTTTCTGCCTCCTAGACCTTCTCTCTGATGCAACCGCGAAAACATTACATGTCACGATATCGCGACGTTTTTTGCCTCCTTGTTCTCTACTCGGCATGCAACAGCGAAAACCTTACATGTCGCGAAATCATGACGTTTTCTGCCTCCTCTCTGCCAAAAGACATGTCGAATCGTGACTTTTGCCTCGCTACTTTCCTCCTAGCAAATAAAACATGTCACGAAATCGTGACACTTTGGACTTCCGTGCACTTTCCTTCGCTTGCCTCCGCAAAAATGGAACATGTCACGAAATCGTGACACTTTGGGCTTCCGTACACTTTCCTCCGCAAGCCTCAATGAAATCGAAACATGTCACGAAATCGTGACGCTTTTCTGCCTTAGCGCTGTTCTTTGCTTTTCGCCCGTGAAAATGCAACATGTCATGAAATCGCGACATCTTTAGCGTCCGTACATTTTTCCCTTCATGCACCAGCGAAATCAAGACATGTAGCGAAATCGCTACAACTTTGTGTCTTGTGTTTCGAACTTGTAGCGAAATCGCTACACCTTTGTGCCTTGCATTTCGAACTTGTAGCGAAATCGCTACACTTTTGTGCCTTGCATTTTGAACTTGTAGCGAAATCGCTACACCTTTGCTCTTTGGCATCTGAACTCTGCTTCGGCCTGAAAGTCTGACATGTAGCGAAATCGCTACACTTTCTTGACTTAGTGCTTTTTCTTTGCTTTTGCCAGCGAAACTCCGACATGTAGCGAAATCGCTACACTTTTGTTGTCGTACATTCTCTCTCTTCTTCGGGTCGCGAAAACCCGACGTGTCGCGATATCGCGACACTTTTCGTCCTTAGTGCTTTTCTTCCGAAACTGTCGCGATATCGCGACACTTTCTCATGCACTTTCTCTCTCCTCTGTTTTGTCGTGAAATCATGACATTTTTAGCTGCACCTTCTCTCTCCTCTTTTGTCGTGAAATCGTGACATTTTCGGCTGCATTTTCTCTCTCCTCCTTTTTGTCGTGAAATCGTGACATTTTTGATTGCATTTTCTCTCTCCTCCTTTTTGTCGCGAAATCGTGACATTTTGCTGTGCATTTTCTCTCTCCTTTTTGTCGCGATATCGCGACAGTTTTCTTACTTGTCTTTTTCTGCAAATTTTTGAATCTGGGTCACTTCTGTTTTCCTTGAAAATCACTGTACTTGATCTCGATCGACCTCTGAACCGCATCAATCGCATCAATCTGTCTGTGTTGACAACAATGACAATACTTTTGCAATGCTTTTGCTGCACCTTGCTCAACAATCTCCCCCTTTGGAATTGTTGGCAACACACTGCAACCTTGCTCAATTTCTTCTCCCCCTTTGCCAATAATACCAAAGGGCTGCTGCAGACTCCCCCTGAGTCTATGCACAACATTCTCAGGCATAAATAATTTGAATGCTCCCCCTGAGAATGTGTTCCCCATAGCTAGTCAGTGCTTGGGTAGTGTGACTACTCCCAACTTCTTCCGAAGGTACTCAAAAACTTCCTTGGGCAATGGTTTTGTGAATATGTCTGCTACTTGCTCTGTAGTTGGAACAAACTCCAATTTGACCTCTCCTTCTGCAACTTTATCTTTCAAAAAATGATATCGGATTGCAATATGTTTGGTGCGGGAGTGCATGACCGGATTCTTTGAGATGTTGATTGCACTAGTGTTATCACATTTAACTGAAATTGGCTCATTGAAGTGAATACCAAGGTCTTTTAGTGTTTGTCTCATCCATAATATCTGTGTACAACATGTTGTTGCTGCAATGTATTCAGCCTCTACTGTGGATAGAGAGACTGATTCTTGCTTCTTGTTGTGCCATGCTACCAGTTTATCTCCAAGATAAAATGCTCCACCACTGGTACTTTTTTTGTCATCAATGCATCCTGCCCAATCTGCATCAGAATATGCAAAAAGAGTGAAGTCTTTTCCTTTTGGATACCATAGTCCATATTCCATAGTACCCTTGAGGTACCTAAAAATCCTTTTCACACCTTGTCACATGAGTCTCTTTGGGACTAGCCTGAAATCGTGCAACCATGCAAGCAGCCTTGTAAGATATCCGGTCTGGTGGTCATCAAATACAACAGGCTCCCAATCATAGATCTGTACATTGTTTGATCAACATCTGGAGATTTATCATCCTTGCTCAACTTGCAGCTTGTTGTCATGGGAGTGCTAACAGGTTTACTATCCTCCATTGTGAACTTTTTCAGCATTTCTTTCACATATTTAATTTGAGAAATGAAAATCCCTTTTTCGGTTTGATTAACTTGCAATCCAAGGAAATATGAAAGTTCACCGATCATAGACATTTCAAATTCTTTCTGCATTTTGTTTGCTATGTCTTTGCATGATTCATCATTGCTGCTCCCAAATATTATATCATCTACATAAACAACAAGGACAATGAAATTGCCATTTTCAGTTTTGATATATAAATTGCTATCTACCATACCTTTCTTGAATCCTTGCTTAGTGAGATAGCTGTCCAATCTTGCATACCAAGCTCTAGGTGCTTGTTTCAAGCCATACAATGCTTTCTTCAGCTTGCAAACAAAGTTAGGATTGTCACAGAGTTGAAAGCCATCAGGCTGTTCAATATACACTTCTTCTTCAAGATTTCCATTTAGAAATGCTGATTTCACATCCATCTGATAAACTTTGAAGTTCCTATGAACTGCTAAAGCCAAAAATAGTCTTATTGCTTCAAGTCTGGCCACTGGTGCAAAGGTCTCTTCAAAATCAATCCCCTCAACTTGAGCATATCCTTTACAGACCAATCTTGCTTTATTCCTCACAACCTGTCCGTCTTCATTCAGTTTGTTTCGAAATATCCATTTAGTACCTATTATGTTTTTATTTTCAGGTCTTGGTACTAATTCCCAGGTTTTGTTTTTCTCAATTTGATCTAGTTCTTCATTTATTGCCTCCATCCAGCTTTCATCTGTGCTTGCTTCAATAATGTTTTTGGGCTCAATGTTTGGATAACGAGAGAATAGTTATTTACTACTCTTCTTCTTGTTTGAATGCCAACTTGTAGGGTCCCCAATAATCTGCTCTTTGGGATGATTTTTCTCGCAATTGCCTGTTTTGAATTTCCTGTTTTCTTCTATTTCTAAATCATCTGATTCTGATTTCTGTCTCTCTTCTTTTTCTTGATTTTCATCTTCTTCAATAAATTCTTCATAAGTCGGGTAGTTTTCATTATGGCTGAATTTTTGTTTCCTACCTTCATCGACCTTAACATCTGCACTCTCCACAATTTTCTTCAGTCTTTTGTTGTAGCATGTGTAGGCTTTGCTTTTAGTTGAGTAACCAAGAAAGATACCTTCATCAGCTCTATCTTCGAATTTGCCAAGATTGTCTTCAGTCCGTTTAATGTAACACTTGCTGCCGAATACTTTGAAGTATTTTGTTGTAGCCTTCTTGCCAAACCACAGTTCATAAGGTGTTTTGCTTTCATGCGGCCTCAACATACACCTATTCTGAATGTAGACTGCAGTATGAACTGCCTCTTTCCAGAACCTATCAGCAATTTTGCTCTCTGTTAACATGGTCCTTGCCATTTCCTGCACAGTTCTGTTCTTTCTTTCAACTACTCCATTCTGCTGAGGTGTTCTTGCTGCCAAAAACTGTCTTCTGATCCCATGTTTTTCATAGTATTCTGCAAACTCATCTGAAATAAACTCTCCTCCTCTATCTGATCTTAAACATTTAATTCTTTTTCCTGATTGATTCTCAACAAGATTTTTGAAAGTTTTAAACATCTCAAAGGCTTCTGATTTAAGTTTCAGAAATAGTACCCATGTCATTCTTGAATAGTCATCTATACATAGCATAAAATATTTGTGTCCATTTATGCTTTCCGTTCTCATGGGTCCACATAAATCAGTGTGAATTAGTTCTAAAGGCTTGCTCGTGAAGTATTCTTTTGCTTTGAAAGTGGCTCTGGTTTGTTTTCCCTTTTGGCATGACTCACAAATACTGTTTGAAGGTTTACCAATAGTTGGTATGTCTCTTACTGCCCCTTTTGAGCTGATTTTTACCAGATTATCAAAGCTTATGTGACCGAGTCTCTTGTGCCACAGCCAATTTTCTTCTTCCTGACCAACCAAGCAAGCTCCTTCTGAAGTCTCTGAGAGTGTATACAGATTTCCAGAAGTTCTCAGTCCAGTGGCTATTAACTTTCCATTTTTTGTCTTTCTTACTTCACAGCCCTCCTTAAAAATCACTTCATGACCTCTGTCACAAATTTGACTTACACTTAGTAAGTTATGCTTCAAACCCATCACAAAAAGGACTTCTTTAGAGTTGATTTTACCGTCACTTAACTTAACTGATCCTTTTCCTACTATCTTGGCTCCATCATTGTTTCTGAATTTTACAGAACCACCTTCGTATGTCTGTAGCTTATCAAACTTCTGTTTGTCTCCTGTCATATGACTGGAGCATCCACTGTCCAGAATCCAAGGTGCAGATTTATTTTGGGCTTTGAGAGCTGTTTGAACGATTAGGGATTCCTTGTCTTTCTTCGGTTGTTCCTTTTCTTTCCACTGAGATTTGACAGCAGATCTGGTCACTTGTTTTACCTTCTCCCTTTCATTGGCTTGTGACAGTTTTTCGAGAAATTTTCTGTTTTGTTTTAATCCAGTTGATTGATACTTTCTTCCCTGGTATTTATTTCCTGCAAAAGAGCTACGACAATTTCTTGCAATATGTCCGAAGTTATGACAGTTATAACATTCTACAACATAATCTATCAAAGGTGAAAAAATATTTCTACTAGTAAAATTTCTTTGTTCTACATTATATCTACAACTTGAGATTTTATGACCATATGCATTGCATTTAAAACAATAACCAGAAAAGGAACGAGTGTACCTGGGTAATGGTTGTTGCCATGTTGTAGTAGGAGCCATGGGTCTTCTTCTTCTTTGATATGTGACTTTGGTGAATCCATCATTTGCAGTACTCCTTTCAAGCTTGGCCTTATTGTTTCCTTTTGCATGATACGGTTTTTCTTGATCAACTCTGATCTTGTCTTTATTCTTTATTGGTTCTACAGTAACAGCCTTTGAGTCCTTTGAGGATTCTCCTTCATCAAAGCCCAAACCAAATTTGATGCTTGTAGGCCTTTGATTATTTAACATTTTATTCAACTTTGCAGAATCTGTCTTCAAATTTATGATGACAGCTCAATTTCCGATTCATCTCTTCTAGCTGCATCCTTAATCTAACTACGTCTTCTTCTAGCTTATTACACTCATCTATTTTCATGGTTAGCTGTGCTTCAAAATCTTCAGACTTTTTCTTAAATTCTTCAGTTTGTACTTTCAAACTGATTATTAATTCGCTAGCATCCTCAAATTTTCTTGAAATCTTTTTATTCTTTTTCCTTTCTGCACTTAACTCTTCAAGTGCAGCAACCAACTCACCTTCCAGATCTACCTCAGCCTCATCCTCTAATTTTTCTTCACACTCCTGGGTTTCCTCTGTTCTTTGTTCTTCAAAAGTCATGAACAATGCTTCACCAGTTTCTTCTTCTGAGTCCTCACTGGAACTGTCTTCAGAAGAGTCAATATTTTTGGAAATGAAACTTTTCTTCTTGAAGTTCCTTTTTCTAAAATGTGGTTTCTTCTTCCAGACATTTCTTTCTTGGTGTGTCCCTTCATCACTTTTGTTTTTCTCATTCATTGGGCATTTTGCTGCAAAGTGCCCGATGCCTCCACGGTTAAAGCACTTGAACGGTAGCTTACCTCTCGTACTTTCCTTTTCCCTTTACTAATTTCCTAACAAAGTTTGCTTCAGTTTCATCTGTAGATTCTTCTTCCTCAGATTCTTGTTTAGATTTTGTATTTTTCTGTGCTTGAAAAGCCGCTTCTCTGTCTGAGGGCTTAGTTTGTCCAATTCTCATTTCATATGCTGTTAAGGAACCGTGCATTTCATCCATACTGAAAAAATTTAAATCTTTAGCTTCTTCTATGGCAGAAACTTTTGCATCAAATCTTTTATGGAGAGTTCTTAGTACCTTCTTCACAACAACTCGCATCTTCCATCTCCTCGTCGAGTCCTCTTATTGCATTAATGATTCCATTTACTCTCAGCATATAGGCTTCTATGTTCTCATCATCAGTCATCTTTAATGCTTCGAACTGGGCACGATGTGTTTGCAGCTTAGCTTCCTTGATCTTGTTGTCTCCTTCATGAATGCTCTGCAGTTTGTCCCATATGTCTTTTGCTGATTTGCAGTTCATGATGCGTATCAACTCACTGTCTACTAATCCACACATAATAGCATTCTTGGCTTTTGAGTTGTTCTCAAACTTTTTCTTCTCAGCCGCATCTGTTGGAGGAACAGAGGGTATTGTGTATCCATTTTCAACGGATTCCCAGATGTCATATCCCAGTGCACACAGATATGTCTGCATCCTGAGTCTCCAGAAAGAGTAATTTGTTCCATCGAACAAAGGAGCTTTGTTGGAAGAGAATCCTTCACCGTCGGCCATTGTGGATCTTCCAAGATCACCTTAGCTGATTAAGCTTGTTCAGGTACCTTGCTCTGATACCAATTGTTAATCTCACAATGACACTGAGAGGGGGGGTGAATCAGTGTAACTATTTAAAAACTTGAATCTGCAACTCTTAAAACTTAAAAATACAAGCTTAAAAATAGATAAAGCAAGTATAACACAAGAGCATCACACAACACAAGATTTAACGAGGTTCACCGATGTGGCTACTCCTCAAATAATGACTGTTTGGACTACAATCCAAATCCAGTCTTTGCAAGGATTCAATCTTTACAAATAGTTTACCAAAGACCCACCCTGGAAGGAGCACCAACCCCCGATTTTTTCTGCAGCAACAGATAGGAGCACCAACCCCTTTTACCAAGCACCAACTTGGATTTCTATTTTGAAAAATAAATTGACATAAAAATGCCTTCTCTTTTGCAAGACCCTCACTGGTCTATAGCTCATACAAATCAATCTCATAGAAGCATAAAGAGAATTGTTAGAATCTCAATATCTTCTTTCACAGTCTAAAACCTCTCTTCTGATTTTTCAATAAAAATTACATTCAGGTTTTTGTTCTTTTACTGTACTTCATGCAGCACTCTTACTCAACCTTTTCTTTTGTTTTTCACTAATAACCACGGTTGCAGTAACCTCTCTTACTGTACCTATTCGAGTCTTTATACTTGATTTCCTTGAACGGCTCAATTTGAAACGGCTCAAATTTTCCCTCCAATATTCCATGCAATCTCGGCTATGATCAATCTGTCAAACCCTCTCTGACGCGTTCTGCCTTTTAGCCGCTTTCTTTCTGTCTTATTCTGACATTCTTCTCTGCACTTTTTGACATCCTTTTCTATGTAAACTGACAGCCATTTTGCGTATTTCGATGCTCTCTGATTCTTTTCTTCTAAACTCTACGTAACTGCCCTCTTAGCACTTTTACACTTTTTGATGCAATTTCTTAATTTCTCATCTTTCTTTAATTCATGATTCCGATATACAACCGATTTCTTGTTTTTAAATGCTTTATACTTTTGCATCATCACGCCTCATACGCTTCTTTTCTTTAATATGTTGTTTCATACCTTCCTTTTGTAACTCCAGTTAACTTGTCTTTGGTTGGCTGCATGAATTTTCCTTTGTGCTTTCGACATTCACCTTTGCTCTTAGCTCTTAACTTCATGATTTTCCTTTTGCTTTTTGACACCTCCCGTGCATGCTTTGCTTTGTCGCGATATCGCGACATTTCTACCTCTTTGACTTTATCTTGAACTGTTGACCGTGAAAACCTGACTTGTCGCGACATCGCGACGTTTTCCTCCTACTTTCTCGCTCACAAATGTTACATGTCGCGATATCGCGACGTTTTCGCCTCCTTGTCTCTACTGCATGCAACGTGAAAAATTACATGTCGACGAAATCGCGACGTTTTCGCCTCCTTGACACTTCTCTTCGCATTGCACCGCAAAAACATTACATGTCACGAAATCGTGACGTTTTCGACTCCTTGTTCTTTCCTCCATGCCTCCATGAAAAGAACATGTCATGAAATCGTGACACTTTGGACTTCCGTACACTTTCCTTCGCTTGCCTCCGTGAAAATGGAACATGTCACGAAATCGTGACACTTTGGGCTTCCGTACACTTTCCTCCGCAAGCCTCAGCGAAATCGAAACATGTCGCGAAATCACGACGCTTTTCTGCCTTAGCGCTGTTCTTTGCTTTTCGCCCGCGAAAATGCAACGTGTCACGAAATCGCGACATCTTTAGCGTCCGTACATTTTTCCCTTCATGCACCAGCGAAATCAAGACATGTAGCGAAATCGCTACAACTTTGTGCCTAACTTAAACTACCTGTCTTGTGTTTCGAACTTGTAGCGAAATCGCTACACCTTTGCGCCTTGCATTTCGAACTTGTAGCGAAATCGCTACACTTTTGCGTCTTGCGTTTCGACCTTGTAGCGAAATCGCTACACCTTTGCGCCTTGCATTTCGAACTTGTAGCGAAATCGCTACACCTTTGCTCTTTGGCATCTGAACTCTGCTTCGGCCCGTGAAAGTCTGACATGTAGCGAAATCGCTACACTTTCTTGACTTAGTGCTTTTTCTTTGCTTTTGCCAGCGAAACTCCGACATGTAGCGAAATCGCTACACTTTTGTTGCCGTACATTCTCTCTCTTCTTCGGGTCACGAAAACCCGACGTGTCGCGATATCGCGACACTTTTCGTCCTTAGTGCTTTTCTTCCGAAACTGTCACGATATCGCGACACTTTCTCATGCACTTTCTCTCTCCTCTGTTTTGTCGCGAAATCATGACATTTTCAGCTGCATCTTCTCTCTCCTCATTTTTGTCGCGAAATCGCGACATTTTCGTATTTTCTCTCTCCTCCTTTTTGTCACGAAATCGTGACATTTTCGGCTGCATTTTCTCTCTCCTCCTTTTTGTCGCGAAATCGTGACATTTTCGGCTGCATTTTCTCTCTCCTCCTTTTTGTCGCGAAATCGCGACAGAAAACATGTCGCGATATCGCGACAGTTTTCTTACTTGTCTTTTTCTGCAAAATTCTGAATCTGGGTCACTTCTGTTTTCCTTGAAAATCACTGTACTTGATCTGACTGACCTCTGAACTGCATCAACTGCATCAATCTGTCTGTGTTGACAACAATGACAATACTTTTGCAATGCTTTTGCTGCACCTTGCTCAACATCATCTTTAGTTGCAAACATGACCTGAGATACCTAGACCCAAACCAAAGAACTGGTGGGCCCTAGTTGACTCTATGAGACGATGGACTCTAGCTAAGCACTAGTCATACTAAAGCTATAACCTAGCATGGCACATATACAAGTAGGGATGGAAAAAAAGATAACTCATAGGTTAGTGGAACTTATATCCTCCATGCTTTGGGGAAGGGACCTATGCATCCACCCTCCTAAGTGATATGGGCCCTAGAAGGATAACCACCTACCATAAACATATACCTCTAGTAATAGAGAACATGTTCACAAATGGCACCTTTTGCGGGATCTGGCCAATCTCAACCACTCAAGAGACCATTTGCAACAGTTAAAAATCTCAAAGTGAGTAAATTATGCCTACGTACTAATTAAATGGTGGGTGTATAGTAATTCAATTGTCTTTAACCTCTTATTTAAGTCAAAATTTTCTCTTTATAATTCCAGGAAGCAATACTGGAATGGACAACCAAGTGAGATACATCTGGGTTGTTACACTTCACAACTATAAACAAAGGTACACATTCATTAAAAATATATTTTTGCCATCATGAAGACCCTAAGAAAATCTAGGTACTATCTGTTAAAAAACACTGCCACCATCTTCATAGTCCACTTGAATGTTCAATCTGTAATGCTTCATGATGAACCAGGAGAGAAGATATTTGGATGGATCCTAGCTACTCCATAGCCATAAGTCACACTAAGCGATAATTGTTTGGGTAGAATCAAATATGAGCTCCTTGTTTAAGTCAGTTGGCCCCAAAATACTAGTCAACCTTCAAACCTCATTGCAAATAATTGATTCGCAGACAAGTGTTTTTACTCAATATCAATTCAATGGAACCCTACAGAGGCTTCCTAAATAAAATCAACCTATCCAATCAATTTTCCCTAAGACAAAATAATACCTATGTCTCATTATATGAACAATTCACTCAATCGAGTGAATCACTTAATTTGATAAGTATGTCGACCCATAAATCATATTTTTGCCCAATTTAGATCTAACTAGTGAATCACTAGTGAACTCTGGTGAATCACTAGCCTAATTAGATGATTTAATTTAGTATTCCAAAGTTTAGAAACTCTTAATAATTGAGTGATTTGCTCCAACCTTTTTTATGAATTGCTCGTTAGGTTGAGAAAATTTATCCTTGGGTCAAGACTAGTTAAATTTATTCCCTACCCAAAAAAATAAATCATATCACATTCCATCTCTTCTACCTACATCATCTCTTCCATCCATGAAGCCAACCCCATGAATTTGTTGTCCACCATCAATGTCCCTTCAGTGTTAACGCCATCAATGATAATCTAAGAAGAAACGCATAAAGCAAGATCCTCTGGAGAGAAGGGTTTTGAAGGGAAATAAAAAACTCAAAATGAAGAAGCCCACCCCTCCATAAATACCAGAAGAGTTCTTTGATGAACCATATATAAGAGTGAAGGGGTAAAATACAAATACTCTCTAGGAGATGCGATGAAGGAAGCATTTAGAAGATTCAATTCTAGGCCCAAAGACTGAATCTTGAAGTATATGTTGGATTTGTACCTTAAGCTTAGCGTTGAACTTTTGTTCCACAAGTTTGAAATTATCCCAAGCTTATGGAAGCACATTTACATGCTAAGAGGTACAAATTTACAAGGAGCATCAAACCTCCCCATTGAATAAATAAGTCATTTATATTCAAGAAGGAAACATAAGATAAATGTTGAAAGCAACAAATGATCCAAACATGTGGGTTAAAGGCAACCCCACCATAAAGACTTTATCACTTTTACCAAAATTACTAGAGAGATTTCTTAATCCCACATCTAAAGACCTTGAAAAAAGTTGTCAATTTCAACATTCTGCTAGAATTGGACTAGTTCAAATATGGTGTCTAAACAATATTATCTAGGATAGCAATAGTGCTTGGGGAGAAGTTAGATGCACAATTTTACTAAGAACATGTTGCCCTTCTTCACACAATCAAAAATTACCCAGGACATTCACAAATGATCAATTATGCTAGATACATAGCTAATCAAATGAACAATTAGTTAAAGGAGTTCAAAGAAGAAATAAAATTTACGTACACCTCCTTCCTAGTTTGACTTATCGTATATCATAAGGAATGGCTCCTTGCCCTCCATCTAGACCAAATATGGCCAAATGGGCAACCACTATCAATGGTCAATTGCACAAACTTGTCTTACCAAAAATGGTGAAAACATCTTAATATTTCTATTATGCAATATACAACATTATAATGGAAAATATAAAGGCAAGACACCCAGGCTATCATAAAAGGCACAAGACTTACTGATATCACATGAGTGACCTAATGATAACTACTACCTATGGAGGTCAAGGTCGTTGATCACATTGTCTAGCTTTTCACTAATGCCCTTCAAGTTGTTAGTGTACATTCCAAATTATCTATTCAATCTTGAAAAAATACAATAGTTTAACTATGTGGACCAAATATATTTCAAGGGGCAGAAGAAAACCACCTTCTACCCACTCAAGAATAAAATCATGAAGATCACACCAAAATTGTGGCGTTTCCACATGGTTATATAAGAAAATCTAAGGGATAAATTATTAGAATAGATCTAGTGCATGTGGTCCTATGATCTAGAAGGTTACTTCTAAAAATATTTGGATGACATGGATTTACACACCTCATGTATGAAAGAAAGTATGGGATTGAGGCAAAATCATCTGAAGAAGTAACCCAAACCAGTTTTGGGTGTGGTCAAAGATATAAATATGAAGTTAAACAATGGTATGCCAACCCCTTAGAGTGGTACCTTATGTTGATGCAAATGTAAAAGTTAATTTCAATATAAATGTTAAACCTAACCATTGTGCATTAGGGGGCCTAGAGAAGATAGGATACTTGAGAAATATCCTAGCCTAGTAGAGGATGCGGTATAAAATTAGGATAATAACAAGCCTTGTGCGTGACGGTCCTTTCGATGATTAGTTTCAGCCATTTGGAACAAAAAAACATCAAAGGAGCACCAAAAAATAAATAACAACAAGAGAATCCCCTGAGAGCCCTTCAAGTGCACCTCCCACCCTCTTGCTTGAGATCATGATATCTGTAGTGCCAACCACATTGGCCATCGCAATATTTCCAGTTCACGAGACAACTAGAAAACATTGCAAAAAAAATAGGTAATGCACATGATTCAATGCTTGAAAAATTAGTATCACAATATTAGCAAACACCCCAACTCAAGGAGGAACTCCACTCAATTAGAAACCACCAAAACTATGCCCACCACCCTCTTAACCACTTCTCTTTCCTTTTCTAGTACTCCTAATTTTTTATCTACCTCTACTTCTATTCTTGCTCCTCTTACCTCTTCTTCCACATTTCCCTCACCATCCACCAATGTAGCCATTGGTTCTCCTTGAGGAAATTTACCTACTATCTCAATTTAGGTCACTAGCACCACATCTATTTCCTCATTCTCTTCGAGATCCATCACAATTCTACAACCATAGATCTCCTACACAATGACCCCTTCATCGCTAGTCTCCCCACTAGCTACAACATTGATTCAATTGGTGTTAAGGACATCCACATTTGCATCATAATTCACTCATATTTCCATGCAACTTGCTCTACCTACCATGTCATTTCATTTATGCCCCTCCATCTCACAAGCTAAGCAACTACTATTCTCGGGCATGCCAACTCTTGCAACCAAGCCTGCAAAAGCAACTCTATTGACTAACATGGTTGCAGGACCTAGCCAAGCATTTATTTGGAATATCTCCAATTATATGGAAGGAATAGATGTCCAAAAAACCTTACATTCTCTTCAAGACAAATAAACATTGTCTAGAAAGAGTACAAGCAATTAAAGGACAAAACTTTTAAGTCTCAAGTCCTCATACAGTCTCAGTTGGCTACTAGAGATAGCAAAGTCCTCATTGCAAAAGCGGTCATAAAAGACTCTTCCAAAATTGCCACACTTCCTATTGACTTCACTATTAGACTATCAAAGTTAGATGATCTAGCTCACATATCAACTCTTAACTAGCAAGGCCATACATTTTGATCATTTGATGATGGACAATAAAGCACTAAAAAGTAAAAACATAAAATTAGAGGCAATAGTGGCCCAGTTAAAGCCTAGAAAAAGAACAACTCCAACAGGAAAATTAGGTCCTAAAAAAAATTATGAAGAGAAAAATCAACTATAAAAACAAGTGGAGGACCTGATGTTCCAACTTGTCGAAGTTGACAAGAAGAAATAACATTTTGAAGATCTCTCATAACAACTTGTATAGGGGAAAGACTAGTTAAAAAATATGTTGAACAAGAGAAATATTAATTAGAGGATCAAGTAAAGAAGTTACAGGAAGCCAAACAAGGGAGAGAAAAAAATCTTCGAGCTTCAAGAAATAGCCAAATTGAAAGGAGCAAAAATAGACCAAAGGAAATCCTTCAAAGTCAAGCGAGTGAAGTCCCTCTAGGGCAACATCAAAGCAAAAGTAAGAGAGGCACTTTGAGTTTGTAGACAACATGAAGATCAACTTCAACAAGGTAGTTAGAATTATCAAGTAAACTAAAGAGGAATTTGCTGCAAAGGAAAAGTATCAATAGGTACTCAAACAGTTGGCCATAATTATAGCATCATAGGCCCAAGAATTAGGGATATGTAGACAATGGTAAGTACCTTCCTATGATGAGGGAATGACGATAAACTAGGAGGGAGTGATAATCCAATATGCACCAGTCATCATGTTCTACAAGTCTAAATAGACAAGTCTTTACGGATGCTTAGAATAGTAGACTTCTAAGGCAGACGGTCTAGACATCTCAGACAGATGGCTAGAAGTATGGGTTGGACTTCAGGGATAGACATCCAGACATCTAGACTGGATGACTAGACATCTGTACTAGATGGCTAGACATTTGGACTAGACGAATAGACATCTTGATTGGGTGGTTGGATGTATGGACTAGACATCTGGACTGGATGGCTAGACGTCTGGACTGGATGACTAGATGTCTAGACTAGATGGCTAGATGTCTGGACTAGACTAGACAGTTAGGTATTTTGACTGGATGACTATATGTCTGGACTGGACGGTTAGCTAAACATTTGGACTGGACGTCTGGAACAGTGATATCGATGGGACTGGATAGTTAGACTGATACTCATAAGAGATAATATACTAAGGTCTTGACATCTCCAATTGTGCATTCCCTCTCCAGTCCTCAATGCTCCTTAGCATGCCCTACAATAGGAAAACAACACACAACAATATATACTCTCATCCCAAGTAATGATCAATACCTGCAACACAACACTATAACACAGATGCAATCTCATACAACACGCATTCCAGACTGATAGTTTTTGCACAACATTCTGCATTATAGATAAGTATGGATATATTACAAAATAAAATAGGGAGGGTATTTATAGGTAAGATCGGGTAGTTAGTGCAACTAACTTGTCTCAACCATCCAAACCGCCCATTTTCTTAACTAACTCGTTTACTTCCTAAATAACAGTTTTAGGCATCTAACATAGTAGCCAAACATCTGATTAGTTAGGTTGGACATCTAACTAATCTAGACATCTAACTAATCCAGACATCTTAATATAAATACGGTTACGTTTTTTATTTTGTGCACTTTTACCAATCAAGCCATATTCATTTGATTGGCTGATTTTACATTGCAACTTGTCATTTTCATGATTCATACATTACCAAAATTATTGTGCATAGTCGAAATTGTGAATCTTCATAGGACATTCATATCAGACATCTTTATGATTTATTTATGCTTGGAACTACTATCAACATCTATCCTCCCCTTTGAAGAATTCAATGTCCTCAATGACTTTCTTTGCTTACTATGATGAGTCTCAGCATATTTATGAGTTGCAACTAATAAGGCTTCATCCAATTGCATCTATAGAGCCTCATTATCAGCCTTAAGTTGCTTGGCATAATTGAATTATTTACCCCATTCCACTCCTAGGGCATTGGCATGATTTTCAGTTTACTCCAACCTATTCAATAGTTCAGCCTCCCATTGTAAGAAAAGTTCTATCATCTGTGGGACAAAAATTGTGGATGAGGATGAGGCCTTTGATGCTAGTTCTTATTTCAAATTTACCTCACGTTGATGTGCTTGTAGCAATTCTTCCTGTACCGCTACCAACTATTTTTGCCAATTCTCTTCACATTGTCTTATCTTCTACTACTAGGCTAGCTCATTCTGATTTTTTTGATCTGCTAATGTTTTAGTTTGCTTAACCAACAATTCTTTAGTATGTTTTTGTTGTGACACCTCCTTTTCCAAAGTGGTAATATTTTGAGTTTTTTCTTCTAACTGGTTAGAAATATGCTTCGAATATTGTTGCATTTTTTGAATAGCTCTGTAATGGAATTTATACAAGCAATTCCTTCTTCAAGAAGTCGCTCTTTGCGTTGAACATCTTGTTTTACCTCTTGTAGTTCACAATCTAGCTTTTGATTGGTTGAATGCAAGTACTTAATTCGCTCTGCTAGCCAACACAAGTGGGCTAAAAAGTTATATTTTTGATACATGGGCAATAGTTTAGGTGCTAACTTCACCTGTGATCCTTGCTCTATGGATTTCTAAGAAGAAGGATCAGTGTTGTGGCCATAAATGTACAACTGTCTATATGCCAAGTAGAGGGTTGGCATTTTCTCAGCCAATTTTTTGAATCCCTTCATCGTTGATAAGTGCACAATGGATATTTTCCAAGGTTGGTTTTGATAGATGCTATAAATCTATACTCGCAAAGGACCTTGTGTGGCCCATTTTACCATTTTTTAAATTCTTCTTCTACCATAGACTGCCACTTCTTCCATTGACCAACACATGCTATGTCAAGTTACATCCATAAATTTTCAATTATTTTTGTTAACTTTAAAAAACATTCTACCGCTCGTTGATCCATATTATCTGAAGGATCCATGATATTGGCTACTTGTACCAAAAAACATTCAGACCATGCATCCTTAGTTTTATCCTCTTGTTCCTCTTCCTACAATATCTCTTTCCCCTTCTCAAAGAGATCAATGGAATTTTTGGTTACCTTACCTTCGGTCACTACAACCTAACTTTTATCCCCTTCTTTCCCAACAACTTGTTGAGACACATTTGTCTATGGTTTCTCTCCCTTTTCTAGATGAGTCTCATGTTCCAAAGATACTGCCTCATCTACTAGTATGGGATGCTACTCCATCCTAGGTGTTGGATTTTCCACATTCAAAGAAGTTAATGCTTCCTCTATTCTTTTGACTACAGGTTCAACTGGAATCTCTGTGGGTATGTTTGTTTAGGCTTCCTCGATTGCAAGAATATCTGCCAAGGACACTGCTTGCAGGGAAGCTACAAAGGAAATTGTTGTAATTATAGGTTCTTGATACAATTTTGGCAATGTCTTATGAACTTGAACATGAGATTTTATCAGATATTCCTTCAGTCCTACACTTCCAACAATACTTGTCCCAACTTCAGTATTCTGTAAAATCGAGGGGATTTCAAAAATAACTTTTTCCCATGGCACTATCATTTGTTGTGCAATTTTTCAAGCTACCTCTTGACTACGAGCAATTTGCTCTATGGTAATCCCTCGCACTGAATCTAGATTATATGAAGGGGGTGGGGATTCAAATCACCTTATCTTCCTCTCTATATTGGGTTCTTTTGGTGATGGCATAAAAAATTGCTTTTTGGATTCTTTCACCTCAACCAAGGATGGCGTTGTATCCTCCCCTTGTGAATCGACCATCTTATTCTCCTAACGTGATGGCTTGTGGGAGAACTATTTCACCCACTACTTCTTCATCAATATTGACTTCCTTAGATGTGGTTTGGTATTATTACAGCACAAGATAGTTGGTGCCAAATATGGAATCTACTAAGGTAAATAAAATTCTAGGATCTACACTACTACCTTTGAAATTGCATCCAAAGTAACCTAATGGCGTGAAATACCATTGAAAAATTCTTTGTTGTTCACATCAAAAAATTCTAAATACGAATTGCAAAAATGAGTTGCCTAGTCATATGGCACTCCCTGTTCTATCTCGAGAAAGTATAGAATTAGCTATATGGAAAGATTTGAACTTCGTTGTTCACCTGACATCTTGGCCATTAAGACATTCATAATGCACTCCAACTCATTATTCTTTAGTTGGGACTGTTTTACTCCCCTATCATTGTGAGTTGCTAACATTTTCTCCACTTCCTCATTTGTGAGGTTAGTAACTCTCAATATCAACTGCTAAGTTTTCTTGGAATCTCCCCACCCATTTATTACATGTTTACCCTTTTTGGGGAGTCAGAAGGTTCGCCTAAATGCGTTAGGAGAAAATTCCACTTCCAAGGTCCGATCAACAACCCATACCATGTTGGTATTTTCATCTGGATTATATGTCTGCAACATTTGTACCAGATATTTCTTGAAAAAATATTTGTCAAAACTTGGTATCTGTAGAATAAAATTTACTCTGACAACTTCCATATTCTTCTTTACCAGACTATTTGTTGGTGTCATTGCCCACCATCTTCGGTAAAATTCACCCGTAGGGTAAGTCCAAGTGATTTCCTCAATCAAAATCTATTCTTTGTTGCTTAGTTGAACTTATGCTTACACTAATGCTTCTCATATCCCTTGAAACTACCCCTTTTCTGGTCTTGGCACTTGTTCCCGCATCGTTTCTTGATGATAATGGAGTCTTTTAGCTACAATTGACTTGGGTCTTGCTCTGGGTTGGATTGGAAGTTGCCCAGAATTTTGAAAACTCATGTTATCTTTTTTGGATGTCTCTTTCACTTTATACAGCTCAATCCTACTAGACGTCTCGACTTTAGGTGAATACTTTTGCTTAGATGTCAAAAAAAATTTAGGCTAGATGTCCGAGTTTGATGGCTAGTCGGTTGTGCTTGCTGATATTTGAGATGGAGGACTGGTCATTTGGGCTGGATGGCTAGACATATGAGGTGATCAGTTGGCCATCTAGACTAGATGGCTAGACATCTAAGATAGTCATCTAGTCATCTAGGCTGGACGGCTAGACATCTAGACCCACCAGCTAAACATATCCCTCCTAGACAACTTCTTCAATCATATATCTTGTGCACTTCGCCTTTTTTCCTTACTCACTCCATTAGACACTTCTACCTTCAAACAACTATGACATGTTTAGATGACTGGGCCTCCAAGATGTCTACTTCTTCTCTTGGACGTCTACTATTATGGATGCGTCAATGGTAGTGTCTTTAGTCAGATGCCCTAGTAGATCATGATAGATTTGAATGCTTTTATGAATGTAGGGTTTTTGCACTTGCACTAGAAAAGAAATAATCCTCCATGAAGCTTATGACTATCAATGAAAATAATGTCTACGCTTCATCTTGCATAAGTCTTGGTGCGTTTAGCAACCCTGCTTCATCTCCACTTCTCCTACGCTCCTGTATCCTGCAAAAATTGAAAGCAATTACACAAAGAATGTCCAACACTTCCAATTTATAGGAATTCTACCACCCATGTAACTTCATGTTCAACCGCCATCTAACTTCTAGTTGTCTACATGCTTTCCATGTCCTCAATTTTGCATGGACAAGACGTATATGTCTTTATCTTTATTTCATATTTCTGCTATTTTTTTCTTTTTCTTTGTTTTTATCTTTTTCTATTTTCATATTTTTCTTTTTATTTTATTTTATTATTTTTCAAAACTGTGTCTTACAGATTTAATGTCATCGAGTGAAGTACATGGTAATTTCTTCCTGATGATGACGACTAGTTTTGAAACTACTGAAACCATCATCGTTTTCTTGTTCCTCCATCTGCTGATGACTGCGGTGATTATTCTGGCTCTCAGGAGTTTTTGTTTGATATTGTTCATCATGTCTTCTCATTCTTTGTGGAATAACTCACCAGTATAGTTGTTTCTCTTCTGTCGGTTGATGATGTGATTCTTGCCTAGATATCTGATTTATTTTGGCTAGATGTCTACTTCTTCTAATGTCATCTTGACTTACCTCATCTTTCAGATGGTTTCTTTCCTACTAGATGACTCCCTCTATCTAGATGTGTCACTATGTCATCCATATGGCTGCTACTAGGGTCCACACAGGTTGGTTCTTCCTCTAGATGGACTCGTTCTATTTTTCCATCACCCTACTAAATTATTACACATTCATCTAGGTAAAATGCCATCATTCATCCCTGTTCTTGATGGTTGGTTGTCTGATATGTGGAAGGATGTTTCTCCCTCTTTCCAATGTTACAATCGAGTCTTCCCCTTCCATGGTCTCAGCCACAAAGTCTATCGATCTAACGATGAACGAAAACCCATCCTTGGTCTACCTGATCTTGATAGGGGTTCCTACTTCAGGGTCCCTATCTTCTATGAGCTGGAGTGACTCATCCTCTTCATCTTACCGACCGAATATCTCTAATGTGGGGCTACCATAATCCCAGCTACCCAATATTAGGTCGATCTCTCGATAATTCTTGATCAAGTCTTCGGTTCCTACAAGCTCGTTGAGGTATACCCGAAGGTCTATTTTTAGGAATACGTAGTGATGGGTTGACTTGTACTATTTCCTTAGATGGTCCTTGTGGTCCATTCCATGGACTAGTTGACCTATTAGTAGCAAGAGGGGAATTTATTTGTCTCAAGCTATCGGTATGGAGATCAACCACGCTCCTCCCTTGGTCAGGAAAGCTCGAAATTCATGATGAACTCTTGCGATTGCCCAAGTTGTCTCTATTTTGAGGCTGGTTTAGCAGTTGTACATGTGTTTCTAGTGGATGATGCTGATTTACAGGTGTCAGTTAGTGTAGGATTCTCAATCTCTTATCAACCCTTATCAATCATCATTTTCATCTTGTTTCCTCAAAGTGTCGTTGTGGTACACAGTGAGTTAGGGCTTCTTGGTACTTATCTAAGAAAGTTAAATTCGTACTTGAGTCATTTTCCTCTCTTGTAGTGTTCATTAGCTATTCCAAGGTTTCTTGAACTTGTTGTTGCAATCATCTTACTTATCTTCTATGTTGTTGTAATTTCATTGCTACTAATCTATACATTGCCACTACCTACCACTCATTTGGTTATTGCATGGTTTCTTTATATTGTGTTCTCCACCTACGTGCTTTCAGTATTTTGAGTATTGCATCTTTCATTTACTCCTCCATTGTACTCATCTTGTAAACTTAGAGATCCATCATCTTCAATCACTTGTGCAGTTTTAAGGAATCTAACCCCTGCTCATTGACTACGGATTTTATCTCTTTGTCTCTAATTGTCTAGGTTAGGACTGGTGTATGGTATATCAAGGTTACGAGGTTGATTCTTTTCCTCACTTGAGTCTTCCAACCATCCTTTGTATTTTGGTTGTTTAGGTACTTCCTTGACATCTCACCATAGAATGGCGGCTGCTTCTTCTCGACTTATCTGATATGCACTACTAGAAACCAATTTCTGATGTGATTTCCTTGCTTTACTCTTTTTTGGTGATTTTTCATGTCGACGAGGACGCTTGATTAATTGTGAAGTTGCTTTTGAGGAGTTGTCCGTATTCAGGATGATTCTCAATGTTGTTGTGGATGAATTATCTAAATATGTTGAGGAAACTTCATTGTTCCCTATATTTTCTCTTATTTCCAATACACCTACCTACAACCTTTGATTCTCTTTTTTTTAAGAGCGGCTAGGTGCTGAGTGATCTAGAGCCACTGCGAATACAATACTTTCTGGCAAATTTTCATTCAAGCTCCTTCTGAAATTATCTTGATCTCTTTCAGCCCATTCTGCTCTTTATGCATCCTATCATTGTTGCATATGTTGTATAGTTCCATCTAGTTCATGAATAACTTTTTCCCTCAAATGTGCATTATATTTACAAAGAGACTCATACTCTAGTTCCATCTAGTTCTTGAATATCATTCGGTGTGAACAAAGAGCAGCAAGTACACAAAATTAAACGCGACGGAGACAGACAATTTTTTTTGACAAAACTAATTTCTGCATATTCAAATCACTTATAAACCAACCACACCCTAAATGGTCGAGGGAAGATGATCTCAAGACACAACGAAGGAGATTGCGAAGGAGGTTTCAAAAGAAATTATGAAATAACTCTCACATTTTTCCAAGGAAATGAGAGACATGATGCAAGGAATGGCATTTTGGAAGGACAATTTAGAAGATAAAATCACTACCAAAATAGCAAACCTAACCATAAACATCACCAACTCAAATACAAATATATCCACTAAATTGGATGCTACAACCCATTCCATGGACTTAGTACAACAAAATTTGCTTCTCATGCAAAACGGACAACAGAACACTATGCCACCACAACAAACATTAATAGGGGGACCACATACATCAATCCTTCCCCGTACCATAAAACTAGATTTTACAAAATTTGATTGAGGTGACCCCACAAATTGGATATATAGGGCAGACCAATATTTTTCCTTATATAAAATTTCAAATATTCAGAAAGTTTGTATCACATCATTTCACTTGGAACAAATTGCTACCCAGTGGTATCAATGGTATGAGAAAACAAAAGGTCTGCACACATGGACTGAATTCACAAAAAAATTAATGTTGCGATTTGGCCCCACTAAATTTGAATACTTCACAAGAGCCCTTACTAAACTGTGGTAAACCTCCACCATAAGGGAATACCAAGCACAATTTGAGAAATTGGTGAACCTTACAATAGGATTAGATGCATCATTCTTTTAAAGTTGTTTCATTAGTGGCCTAAAAGAAGACATTAGAATGGAGGTACAAATACAAAATCCTATCGATATGATGCATGTAGTGGCATTAGCACAAATGATAGAAGAGAAGAACAATAACCAAATACGAATAGGAAGAGTTTTTCAGGAAAAACACGAAATACCTACACCAGCCAAAAACTGAATAAGGTCATGCCAATTAAACGAATTAGCCAAGAAGAGCTAAAAGAAAGACGAGAAAAGGGCCTATGTTTCCACTGTGAAAAAAAATTTACCCCCAAACACAAATGCATCTCATCAAAATTATATATTTTGGAAACAGTTGATTGCACTCCCAAATAGGAGGATGACATAGAAGTGGAAGTAATAACTGAGGTTGCAGAAGAAAACCAAGAAGATAAAACAGAATTATCATTTAACGCATTAGTAGGATACTCGATTCCACAAACAATGAAGGTAAAAGGGTATTTTAAGAAACAAAACCCTATTGTGCTCTTAGAATCTGGTAGCACTCATAATTTTATAGACCCCAATTTGGCCAAACAAGCTAATTTCTTTATATATCCCTGCAATAACTTCGAAGTCATGATTGGCAATGGAGGAAAAATTGCATGTAAAGGTAAATGCAGGAATATGAAACTCATGATGGGGGAATATAACATGAAAGCATATATGTATGTACTACCATTAGGAGGATGTGATATTTTTTTAGGAGTACAATGGCTACGAACGCTCGGCAAAATTCAATGGGACTTTTGAAGAGTTATGGATGCAATTTATACAAAACAACCAAACATACACAATTCAAGGTTTAAAAATAGGTCCCACACAAATCGTAAGTTCCCATAGAATGGAAAATATTCTTTGAAAAGGAGGAAGAGGCATGGTTGCCCAACTATTTTCCTTGCAAAACACCATCGAAGAGCAACCATAGGCACCCAAATTAATATAACTCCTAGAGAAACATGATAAAATATTCAAATAACCAGAGGGATTACCTCCACAACGAAGCCATGATCATGCTATTCAATTACTTTCGGGACACCAACCTCCAAATATTAGACCTTACCGATATCCATACTTACAAAAGACGAAAATAGAAAAATTAGTACAAGACCTACTAAGGGCAGGGGTCATTCGAGCAAGTAGAATTCCCTACTCTTCGCCCGTCATACTAGTAAGAAAAAAGAATGGATTATGGTGCCTATGCGTGGATTTTTGTGCTCTCAACAAAATAACGATTAAAGACAAATTTCCTATTCCAGTCATTGATGAACTACTCGATTATTAAATGGAGCCACATATTTTTCTAAACTCGATTTACGATCAGGTTACCACCAAATTCGAGTTAAGGAAAGCGATATACCCAAAACTGCTTTTCGCACCCACGAGGGACATTATGAATTCTTGGTGATGCCTTTTGGCCTCACCAACGCTCCATACATATTTCAAAGTCTTATGAATAAGGTATTTTCTCCCTTCCTTCGAAAATTTATTTTAGTTTTCTTTGACGATATTTTGATTTACAGAAAGACATGGGAAGAGCACTTAACACATATAGCGCAAGCACTCAAAATATTGGAAGAAAATCAATTATATGCAAAGAGATCAAAGTGTTCCTTTGGGAAGCAGGAAATTGAATATCTTAGACATATTGTCTCCAAGGAAGGAGTTAAAGTAGACCCCCAAAAAATGAAGATGTGGAAAATTGGCAAATTCCAAAAACTCTAAAAGGGTTGCATGGGTTCTTAGGATTAACGGGCTATTATCACAAATTTGTTAAATATTATGGGAAAATAGCAACACCCTTAACAGCCCTACTTAAAAATAATGCCTTCATATGGTCTCCAAAAGTGAATGAAGCTTTCATGACTTTGAAAAATGCCATGTGTACCACCCCCGTCTGCCATATTTTTCCCAACCATTCATTATTGAAATCTACGCTTCCGAATTGGGAATGGGAGCGGTGCTCATGCAAAATGAGAAGCCCTTAGCCTTTACTAGTAAAGCATTTTTCAAAAATAATTTAGCATGTTCCACTTATGCAAAATAAATGTTAGCTACGGTCCATGCTATCCAACATTGGAGACCATACCTTATTGGAAAATATTTCATTATTCGCACCAACCACCATAGCCTAAAATACCTTCTTGAACAATGGATAACCACTCCAGAACAGCAAAAGTGGATAACAAAAATATTAGGCTATGATTATGAAATCATCTACAAAAAAGGGAAATATAACATGGTTGCGGATGCACTCTCCAGAAAGTTCAAAGAAACTTCACAATTACATGCTTTTTCCTGCCCCATACCTACATGGATCGAACAAGTCAAGGATGAATGGTATGTGGACCATATTGTACACACCATAATTCAAAAGCTACAAAAAAATCCCATGAGTAAACCCCACTACTCTTGGAAATGTAACATGCTTCGTTACAAAGAACGTCTGGTTCTCTCATCTACATTGGTTTATCGTCCAAAGTTTCTACATGAGCTACATGCTACACCTACTGCAGGCCACTCTGGATTCCTAAAAACCTACAAAAGAGTGACTAAATCATTTTATTGGCAATGAATGAAAAATGATATCAATAAGTTCATCAATGAATGTGAAACATGCCAAAGAAATAAAGGTGAAACAGTGGCAACACCGGTCCTTCTTCAACCTCTACCCATACCAACCAGGACATGGGAGGATATTTCAATGGATTTCATTGAAGGTATTACAAAATCCATAGGAAAAATGATGATCCTAGTGGTGGTATATTGTTTATCTAAATACGCCCATTTTTTTCCAGTAGCTCACCCCTATACTGCTAGTACTATTGCTCAAATCTTCCTTGACAATATTTTTAAATTACATGGCATGCCTTCTAATATCATTAGTGATCATGATCTCACTTTCACTAGTAATTTTTGGAAGGAATTATTTAAACTCCAAGGTATGCAACTTCGGATGAGCTCCGCTTACCACCCACAAATGGATGGTCAAACTGAAATTGTCAATA
This sequence comes from Wollemia nobilis, assembly GCA_028583015.1. NCBI lineage: Eukaryota > Viridiplantae > Streptophyta > Pinopsida > Araucariales > Araucariaceae > Wollemia > Wollemia nobilis. The sequence goes on along the minus strand of JAQPPZ010003286.1, from coordinate 2,326,126 downwards.
AGTGCTTAGAAACCTATCTTCGATGCTTTATTTCCACCAAACCCCGTCACCGGATTAAATGGATTCCATTAGCTAAATGGTGGTATAATACCACATATCACACAACCATAAAAATGACCCCTTTCAAAGCATTATATGGCCGATCACCCCCATCTCTAACCTCTTATATTCCATGAAGTACAAAAGTACCAGTTGTAGAGATGGAGTTGGTCACTCGAGATAATATCATTCGCGCTTTGAAGGACAATCTACATATCGCTCAACATCGCATGAAGCAAAAAGCAGACCAACATCGAATTGAAAGGGTTTTTCAAGAATGGGATATGGTATTTCTCTGCCTCCAACCACATCGTCAAACTTCATTGAAAATAAAAGGGTCACAAAAATTAGCACCAAAATTTTATGGCCCTTATTAAATTCTACAATGTATTGGACCTGTTGCATATAAACTTGAATTACCAGAATCTTCCAAAATCCATCTGGTATTTCATGTTTCTTGTCTTAAAGTCGTAATAGGCACTAACATCGTTACGCAAACTCAACTTCCAAAATTTTTAGATAATGGAGCTCTTCCATCACACGTCGTCTTAGAATGTTATTCTCCCCCATATTGTATAGTAATCTTGTAATCAAGGTAAAAGTTGCAAACTTTGTAATCACCTTTCGATGTTCAGCTATTGTCATCTCCTTTGGCATCTCTCTTGTCGATAGGTAATCCCCTATATGTTTATACCATGTAGGTATCGCACTTATCATGAACAACTGTGCATCAGGAAATTCATTTGGTATTCCTCCTATACGTTCTCCTAAGCAAATCCTTGATAGTTGGTTCGCTATTATGTGCTTCTTTCCTGGTCTCACTACCACTCAAAACATGAATTCTTGTAGAGTGACGAGCCATCGACTCACTCATCCATAAATTGTTGGCTTTTTTATCAAGTACAATAGCGTCTGATGATCTACATAGAAAGCAAAAGGGTTAGCCAATAAATAGTTTTGGTACTTTTAAACTACGTACGCCATCCCTAGTGCTTCGCACTCTATTGTACTGTAGTTATTTTTGGCTCGATACAATAGTTGACTTAAAAAATATATGGGCTGATCTAACCCAAATTGACCTTCTTGAGCCAATGTGCAACCAATAGCATAATTTGAGGTGTCAACATGTACATGGAACTCCTTCTCCCAATCTGGGTAAACTAGGATAGGTGCCTTCAGTAGATGTGCTTTCAAGCTCTCAAAATCTCCTTGGTGCTCTTATGTCCAATGGAAATGAACACCCTTACATGTAAGAGCGTCTAATGGATGAGAAGTTAATGCATAATTATGATTGAACCTTATATAGTATCCCACTATTCCCAAGAAGGTTTTCCTCAAGATTACGTCCTATAGCTCTTCCATCAACAATATTACCCGAATCTTATCCGAATTGGGTTTGAGACCCTCTTGGGATACAATATGCCCTAGCAACTTTCCATATGGTACCATCAAGACACATTTGCCTGGATTCAAAAAAATCCGAGCTCGCATACACAAGTTCATGCATTCCTCTAGTGACTTCAAATGTTCTTGTGTCTTCCCATATAGTGACCAATCATCGAGAAAGGCTTTAAATTCCCTCTGGATATCTTATCAAAGATATATAGGATGATTCTTTGAAAAATAGTTGGTGCATTGCACAACCCAAATAGCATGTGATTGTAAGCATATATTCCATTTTCAACCACGAAGGTTGTCTTTAGCTTATCTTCTTATGCAATGCTAATCTAGTTATACCCTGAGAACCCATCCAAAAATGAATAATCTCATGGCTTGCAACTTCTTCCAAGATGGAATCTGTGAAAGTGAAGGTATCCTTGATGGCTACAGTATTGAGGCTTTGAAAGTCTACACAGATTCAAATTTTTTCAACCTCCCTCTTCAAGGTGATCACGATCGATGACACCCACTCACTCATCATAACCTTGAAAATAATATTTGCATCCAACATTTTATCGATTCTAGCATTCACTAGTGTTACATATTTGGAACTCATCATGTATAGTCACCTTCTTACTGTTTGTGCACCTTCAATCAGGGGAATATTGTGTACATAAAGTTTTGGTGGGACTACATTCAGGTCCTTGTACGTCCAAGCGAAGACATATTTATACTTCATAAATATTTTAAAAGTTGTTGCCTTCAGTACTGGATCCCAATCATCTTCATATTTAATCATCCTCTCCTTACCATATTCTCCCAAGTTTACCTGAATCATTCTCAGACCTTCATATTTAATAGACTTGGGTTCATTTTCTTCTTTAAGAACCTCGATGGGGTGGGCAGGTTTGTCTTTAATGACTGCATCTCCCATCGTATATTCTACAAAATTCTTGGGGAATATCCATTTTTCTCTCCTCATACTTCTCTATTGTTTTATGTTTCTTACTGCTTTCTGCATTTTTTGATTCTCTTTTCTCATCCTCTTGGATTTCATTTCTTGTATCAATGCAAAAACATTGGGGATAGAAAACTTCATAGTCTTCCTGTTACCAATGGAGAAAGCCTTTGTCTTCATTATACTCATCTTTCGTGCAATCCTCAAGGTGTAGTACTCCTTCATCTAGTTCATATCATGATCCTTTGTCCAAGGAAAAAACTCTTAAATCATCAAAACTTGCAATCTCTTGGATTACTGCCTGGTTCTTTAGATTGATCAAATATCTATGCTAGCCTTTCTTAAAGGTCAAATACTTTTTCTCCCAGTTGTGGTTTACTTTTATCGTTCGTAACCACCCATGTCCTAGCAGTGCATCATATGTCAATTTCTGCATGGCGATTATAACGAAATCCAATATGAAATCATGTTCTACTATGCGCACTTTTTGGCTCATTAGTACGCCGATCGTCTCGATGCCATACTAATATGCACCATACAATTTGAAGTTTGGAGATCTTAATGCAGGTTGACTAATACTCCACCACATTCTTTTTGGAATTACGTTCATGCTTGATCCTCCATCAATGATTACCTGATTCAACTTATGGTCTAGTATCCATGAACCAAATTTGGCTTCTTTCCTGCCTCAATAATCAATATCGTTGGATCAATTAACTATACTTGCTTTATATACGCTACCTAACAAGTTTATCTCTTTTTTGTTCTTACAAATTCTCCCATTGTAGCGTATAACTCAGGTACTATGTTGAATATATTGTCCACCTTAACTTCTACTGCCGTATTCAGAACTTGTGTCACCAAGCCTTCTATTGATGCATGTTTATAATTTGGAATCTCCACCTCCTTTAGAGCTTTCTCCAAAACTAGCCTATCCTGCTTTCCTTTGTCTAGTTTTATTTTTATCAATTCTTGAACTTCCTACCATCGCTCTTTCTCCTTGGCAGGATTTGGGTATTCTTTTGACTTCCTAGTTTGTGTTCTTGTTACGGCTAGGACTTCATCTTCCCTTTCCATCATTGTACTTATTTCACCAATTTCAATCAAATTGACATTTTGTGTTCCACTTGAACTTGCCTTATTTGGGTAATTAGCCTCCTTGTAGTTCCTTGGACCACACCACCTACACATGAGTAACATTGTTACCACCAGTAGTGTTCGTATTCTGAGGCTGGAGGTAGTTCTTCGCAAAATGACCCCATTATTGATAATTTTGACATTGAATTATAGGTCTTCCTTCAGAGTCGTACAACAGTCGACTTTGTCCTTGTCTTCCTCGATGGTTATTTTTGTATTCGTTGCTTGTTGCTTCTTGTTCATTTCTTGGAGCATCTAGTTGACTTCCTTGTTGGATTGTTAATATCCGATGTCTTGCTTCCTTTGAATTGAATGGAAATTCTACTACTGGGTGACCTGCAATATCGCATATGTTGTAATACACTTTATTTAGACAATTGGTGTTGGCATGGCCTTTTGTTTTGCAGTCAAAGCACCAAATATCCTTCCTATATTTTCGTACTTCTCCTTTGACTTATTTTATAATTTTATCAAACTCTTTTCAAAAGGATCGTGTTTCACTTTTTACTTTATCTTCTTCATCACTGTCATATTCTTCGTGTTTTGGATGTTAGGATACGTTATATGCTGCTGTGATTTTCCTCCTTTAAAGCAATGGAATTTGATTTTTTAGTACGTATGTGGTTTTATTTTTATTTTTGGTTGACATGTGACTTTGATATATGAAATGTTTTCCCTTATTTTAGTAATAATTAGTCAGTTGTAAGGTTAGTCAAAGGTTAAAACATTTTATGGTTTAGCAAAAAAAATTCTACCTAGCTTTAAATTTTATTTAATGGTAGATTTAAAAAAGTTCAAAATTTGTTGTTGGTTTAATATTAAATCATTCATTGATTTAAAAAGGATCTAGGTATTAAATAAAACACTTGGATTTTGAACTAAGGCTTATTTCATGAATTTTATAATGTTGAGTGCATGAGTATTTACAAATAAATATAGTAAGGGCTTGAACCCTAACCTCTACTTATGATCATCCAAAACCATTTTTAAACCTACATGAACCTCTTTTAGAAGGGACAAAAAACATCAAGTTGGTTATACCTTCACCTGTATATAAACATAATGAATCATCAATTCAAATGACTAGTCACCCAACACCAATATTCTACTAGTGGTAAATACTGTGACTCGGTGATAGTCATTTTTGAGCAACTTACTTGGGACAAGAGGTTCTTCTGCTATGAACATGTAATGAAAGGTAGAATGGGACACAATTTTAGGCTATCATACGAGAAGTACTGTGAGGGGACTCACATACATAGTTCAACTGGGAATTGTTAGCAATTAGCTAGCTCTAGAAGTTGCTAGATTTTGAAGCTAGAAGGTACAATGGTGAGATGGTATGGGATGTCTCATATTTAGTTGCAAACATTACCTGAGATACCTAGACCCAAACCAGAGAACTGGTGGGCCCTAGCTGACTTTGTGAGATGATGGACTCTAGCTAAGCACTAGGTATACTAACGCGATATCCTAGCATGGCACATATAAAAGCAGTGATGGAAAACAAAGATAACTCATAGGTTAGTGGAACTTATGTCCTTCATTCTTTTGTGAAGGTAACTATGCATCCACCCTTCTAGATGATATGGGTCGTAGAAGGACAACCACCTACCATGAACATATACCTCTAGTAATAGAGAACATTTTCACAAATGGTACCTTTTGCGAGATCATGCCAATCTCAACCACTCGAGAGACCATCTGCAACGGTCAAAAATCTCAAAGTGAGTAAATTATGCCTACGTACTAATTAAATTTTGGGTGTATAGTAATTCAGTTGTCTTTAACCTCTTATTTAAGTCAAAATTTTCTCTTTGTAATTCTAGGAAGCAAGACTGGAATGGACAACCAGGTGAGATATACCTGGGTTGCTACACTTCACAACTATAAACAAAGGTACACATTCATTAAAAATATATTTTTTCCATCATGAAGACCCTAAGAAAATTTAGGTACTATCTGTTAAAAATCAATACCACCATCTTCATAATCCACTTGAATGTTCAATTTGTAATACTTCATGATGAACTAGGAGAGAAGAGAGTTGGATGGATCCTAGCTACTCCATAACCATAAGTCACACTAAGTGATAATTTATTGGGTAGAATAAAATTTGGGCTCCTTGTCTAAGTCAATTGGCCCCAAAATACTAGTCAACATTCAAACCTCATTGTAAACAATTGCTTCGTAGACAAGTATTTTTACTCAATGTCAATTCAATGGAACCCTACAGAGGCTTCCTAAAGCAAATCAACCTACTAAATCAATTTTCCCTAAGACAAAATTTTACCTAAGTCTCAGTATTTTAGCAATTCACTCAATCGAGTGAATCACTTCATTTGATAAGTTTGTCGACCCATTAATCATAATTTTACCCAATTTGGATCTAACTAGTGAACCACTAGTGAACTCAGGTGAATCACTAGCCTAATTAGATGATTCACTCTAGTATTCCAAAGTTTAGAAACTCTTAATAATCGAGTGATTTGCTCCAACCTTTTTTATGAATTGCTCGCTAGGTTGAGAAAATTTCTCCTTGGATCAAGACTAGTTAAATTTCTTCCCTATCCAAAAAAATAAATTATAACCCATTCCATCTCTTCTACCTTAACAATATTTTCCATCCGTGAAGCCAACCCCATGAATTTTTTTTCCACAATTGATGTCCCTTCAGTGTCAATGCCATCAATGAAAATATAAGAAGAAACACATGAAGCAATGCCCTCTGGAGAGAAGGGAAATAAAAAACTTAAAATGAAGAAGCCCACCTCTCCATAAAGACCAGAAGAGTTCTTTGATGAACTATATATAAGGGTGGAGGGAAAATACAAACACTCTCTAGGAGATGCGAGGAAGGAAGCATTTAGAAGATTCAATTTAGGCCCAAATACTGACTCTTGAAGTATATGTTGGATTTGTACCTCAAGATTAGCATTGAACTTTGGTTCCATAAGTTTGAAATTATCCCAAGATTGTGGAAGCACATGCACATGCTAAGAGGTACAAATTTACAAGAAGGAGCATCAAACATCCCCATTGAATAGAGAAGTCATTTATATTCAAGAAGGAAACATAAGATAGATGTTAAAAGCAACAAATTATCCAAACATGTGGGTTACAAGAAACCCCAAGACCCATAAAGACTTTATCACTTTTACCAGAATTACTAGAGATATTTCTTAATCCCACATCTAAAAACCTTGAACAAAGTTTTCAATTTCAACATCCTGCTAAAATTGGACTAGTTCAAATATGGCGTCTAAACAGTATTTTCTAGGATAGCAATAGTGCTTGGGGAGAATTTAGATGCACAATTTTACTAAGAACATGTTGTCCTTCTTCACACAGTCAAAAATTACCCAGGTGATTCACAAATGATCAATTATGCTAGATACATAGCCAATCAAATGAACAATTAGTTAAAGGAGTTCAAAGAAGAAATAAAATTTACTTACACCTCCTTCCTAATTTGACTTATCTTATATCATAAGGAATGGCTCCTTGCCCTCCACCTATACTAGATAGGGCCAAATGGGAAACCACTATCAATGGTCAATTGCATAGACTTGTCTTATCGAAAATGGGAAAACATATTAATGTTTCTATCATGCAATATACAAAATTATAATGGAAAATATAAAGGCAAGGCACCTAGGCTATCATAGAAGGCACAAGACTTACTGAGATCACATGAGTTACCTAATGATAACTACTACCCGGGGAGGTCAAGGTCGTTGATCATATTATCTAGCTTTTCACCAATGTCCTTCAAGTTGTCAATGTACATTCCAAATCATCTACTCAATCTTGAAAAAATCCAATAGTTTAACTATGTGGACCAAATATATTTCAAGGGGTAGAAGAAAACCACCTTCTACCCACTCAAGAAGAAAATCATGAATATCACACCAAAATTGTGGGGTTTCCACATGGTCATAGAGGATAATATAAGGGATAAATGATTAGAATAGATCTAGGGCATGTGGTCCCATGATCCAGAATGTTACTTCTAAAAAAATTTGGATGGCATGGATTTGCACACCTTCATGTATGAAAGAAAGTATGGGATTGAGGCAAAATCACTTAAATAAGTAATCCAAACCACTTTGGGGTGTAGTCAAAGATATAAATATGAAGTTCAACAATGGTATGCCAACCCCTCAGAGTGGTACCTTATGTTGATGCAAAGGTAAAATGTAATTTCAATCCAAATGTTAAACCTAACCATTGTGCATTATGGGGCCTAAAGAAGCTAGGATACTTAAGAAATATCCTATCCTAGCAGAGGATGCGGTATAAAATCAGGATAATAGCAAGCCTTGTGCGTGATGGTCCTTTTGATGATTAGTTTTAGCCATTTGGAACAAAAAAACACCAAAGGAGCACCAAACAACAAAGAACAACAAGAGAATCCACTGAGAGCCCTCCAAGTATACCTTCCACCCTTAATCTTGATATCATGACATCTGTAGTGCCAACCACATTAGCCATTGCAAGAGTTGCAGGTCACAAGATAACTAGAAAATGTTGCAAAAAAATTAGGTGATCCACATGGGTCAATGCTTGAAAAATTAGTAGCACAATAGTAGAAAACACCCCAACTTAATGAGGAACTCCTCTCAATTAGAAACCACCAAAACTATGCCCACCACCCTCTTAACCACTTATCTTCTCTTTTCTAGTACTCCTTTTTTATCTACCTCTACTTCTATTCTTGCTCCTCTTACCCCTTCTTCCACATTTTCCTCACCATCTACCAATGTAGCTTTTGGTTCTCCATGAGGAAATTTGCATCCTACCTCAATTTAGGTCACTAGCACCACAACTATTGCCTCATTCTATTCGACATCCATCATAATTCTACAACCATTGATATCCTACACAACAACTACTTCATCGCTAGTCTCCCTCTTAGCTGCAACATTGGCTCAACTTGTGTTAAGGACATCCACCTTTGCATCATCATTCACTCCTATTTCCATGCAAATTTCTCTACCTACCATGTCATTCCATTGATGTCCCTCCATCTCACAAGCCAAGCAACTACTATTCTAGGGTATGCCAACTCTTACAACCAAGCCTGCAAAAGAAACCCTATTGACCAACATGGTTGCAGGGCCTAGCCAAGCATTTATTTGGAACATCTCCAATTATATGGAATGAATAGATATCCAAAAAACCTTAGATTCTCTTCAAGACAAATAAAAATGGTCTAGAAAGAGTACAAGCAATTAAAGTACAAAACTTTTAAGTCTCAAGTCCTCATACAGTCTCAATTGGCTACTAGGGATAACAAAGTCCTCATTGCAAAAGTGGTCATAAAATACTCTTCCAAAATTGCCACACTTCATATAGACTTCACTGTTAGACTATCAAAGTTGAATCTGAGCAAGATAGATTTATACAAGATGATCTAGCTCACATATCAACTCTCAACTAGCAAAGCCATACAATTTGGTCATTTTATGATGGACAATGAAGCACTAAAAAGAAAAAACATAAAATTGGAGGCAATAGTGGCCCTGTTAAAGCCTAAAAAAATTAACTCCAACAGGAAAATGGGGTCCTAAAAAAAATGGACGAAGAGAAATATCAATTGCAAAAACAAGTGGAGGACCTGATGTTCCAACTTGTCAAAGTTGACAAGAAGAAATAATAGTTTGAAGATATCTCATAACAACTTGTATAGGGGAAAGACTAGTTAAGAAAATAGGTTGAACAAGAGAAATCTTAATTAAAGGATCAAGTAAAGACGTTACAGGAAGCCAAACAAGGGAGAGAAAAAATATTCAAGCTTCAAAAAATAGCCAAATTGAAAGGAGCAACAATAGACCAAGGGCAATCCTTCAAAGTCAAGAGAGTGAAGTCCCTCTAGGACAATATCAAAGCCAAAGTAAGAGAGGCACTTTGAGTTTGTAGCCAACATGAAGACCAGCTTCAACCAGGTAGTTAGAATTATCAAGTAAACTGAAGAGGAATTTTCTACAAAGAAAAAGTATCAAGAGGCACTCAAACAGTTGGCCATAATGATAGCATCATAGGCCTAGGAATTAGGGATATGTATAAAAGGGTAAGTACCTTCCCACGATGAGGGAATGACGATAAAATAGCAGGGAGTGATAAGCCAAGATACACCGGTCATCATGTTCTACAAGTCTAAGTAGATAAGTATTTATGGATGCTTAGAATAGTAGACGTTTGAGGCAGAGGGTCTAGACATTTGGGATGGATGGCTAGACATTTGGGTCGGACGTCAAGGACAGATAGCTAGATGTCTGGACTGGATGACTAGACATCTGGACTGGATGGCTAGACATCTGTACTAGACGACTAGACATCTTAATTAGGTGGATGGACGTCTGGACTAGACATATGAACAAGACGGCTAGACGTCTGCACTGGACGGCTAGAAGTCTGGACTAGACGGTCGGTAGACATCTGGACTGGATAGTTAGGCATTTGGATTGGACGGCTAGACGTCTGGATTGGACGATCAGCTAGACATCTAGATTGGATGTCTTAAATAGTGCTACTGACAAGACCAGATGGCTATACTGATACGCACAAGAGGTAATCTACCAAGGTCTAGACGTCTCCAACTGTGCATTCATTCTCCAGTCCTCGATGCTCCTTAGCATGCCCTACAATAGGAAAACAACACACAACAATACATGCTCTCGTACCAAGTTATGATCAATACCTGCAACACAACACTATAACACAGATGCAATCACATACAACACGCATTCCAGAATAATAGTTGTTGCACAACAGTTCTGCATTATAGACAAGTATGGATAGATTACAAAATGAAATAGGGGGTATTTATAGGTAAGATCGGGTAGTTACTGCAACTAACCCGTCTCAACCATCCCAACCACCTATTGTCTTAACTAATGCGTTTACTGCCTAACTAACAGTTTCATACGTCTAACACAGTAGCCAAACGTCTGATTAGTTAGGTTGGACGTCTAACTAATCTAGATGTCTAACTAATCCAGACGTCTTAACACAAATACGGTTGCGTTTGTCCTTTTGTGCATATTTATTAATCAAGCCATATTCATTTGATTGGCTGATTTTACATTGCAACTTGTCATTTTCATGATTCGTACATTACCAAAATTGTTGTACATAGTCAAAATTGTGAATCTTCATAGGACATTCTTTGTCAGACAACTCAGTGATTTATTTATGCTTGGAACTGCTGTCTACATCTATCCTCCCCTTCGAAGAAGTCGATGTCCTCAGCGACTTTCTCCGCTCACTCTGAGGAGTCTCAGCATCCTTGTGAGTTGCAGCCTGTAATGCTTCATCCAATTGCATCTGTAGAGCCTCATAGTCAGCCTTAAGTTGCTTGGCATAATTGTAGTATTTACCCCATTCAACTCCTAGGGTATTAGCACGATTTTCTATTTCCTCAAGCCTAGCCAATAGTTCAGCCTCTCACTGTAAGAAAATCTCTCTCATCTGTGGGACCAACACTATGGATGAAGATGAAGCCTTTGATGCCAATTCTTGTTTCAAAGTTACCTCACGTTGTTGTGCTTGTAGCAATTCTTCTTGTATGACTACCAACTATTTCTGCCAAGTCTCTTCACGCTGTCTCATCTCCTGCTGCCAAGCTAGCTCACTCTGATTCTTTTGAGCTGCTAATGTTTCAGTTTGCTTGACCAATAATTCTTTAGCCTATTTTTGTTGTGACACCTCATTTTCCAGAGTGGTAATTTTCTATGCCTTTTCTTCTAACTGGGTATGAAGGCTCTCCAAGTCTTGTTGCATTTTTCGAATTTGCTGTGTAACGTCATCCATACGAGCAATTCCTTCTTCAAGAAGTTGCTCCTTGCATTGAACATCTTCTTGTGCCTCTTGCAATTCACTATCTACCATTTGCTTGGCTGAATGCAAGTGTTTAATTCCTTCTGCTAGCCAACACAACAAGTGGGCTAAGAAGTTATACTGTCGATACATGGGTAGTAATTCAGGTGCTAACTCCACCTGTGATCCTTGCTCTATGGATTGTTGAGAAGAAGGATTAGTGTTGTGGCCACAAACGTACACCTATCCTGATTCCAAGTAGAGGGTTGGCATTTTCTCAGCCAGTTGTTCCATTCCCTCCATTGTTGACAAGTGTGCAGTGGGCATTGTACAAGGCTGGTCCTGATAGATACTAGAAATCTCTGCTCGCCAAGGACCTTGTGTGGCCCATTTCACCAATTTGTTCAATTCTTCTTCTGCCATAGACTGCCACTTCTTCCATTGACCAACACAAGCTATATCAAATTGCAACCGCAAATTTTTCATTATCTTTGTTAACTTGGAAAAACATTCTACCGCTTGTTGATCCATATTATCTGATGGATCCATGAGGTTGGGTAGTTGTACCAAAAAACATTTGGACCATGCATCCTCAGGTTTCTCCTCTTGTTCCTCTTCTTGCAATGTCTCCTTCCCCTTCTCGGAGAGATCAATAGTCTTTTTGGCTGCCTTCCCTTCTGTCACTACAGCCTGACTGTTGTCACCTTCTGTCCCAACAACTTGCTGAGACACATTTGTCTGTGGTTGCTCTCCCTTTTCTACATTAGTCTCATGTTCCAAAGAGACTACCTCATCTACTGAGATGGGATGTTGCTCTGTCCCAGGTGTTGGATTTTCCACATTCGGAGAAGGTAAAGCTTCCTCTACTCTCCTGACTACAGGTTCAGTTGGAATATTCATGGGTACTATTGTTCTGGCTTCTTCAGCTACGAGAATATCTGTAAAGGACACAGCCTATAGGGAAGCTGCAAAGGAAGTTGTTGTAATTACAGGTTCTTGAGACATGTCTGGCAATGTCGTCTAAGCCCGAACATGAGCTTCCACCAAATATTCCTTAGGTCCTACAATTCTAACAGTACTTGTCCCAGCTGTAGTATTCTATAAAGTCGAGGGGATTTCAAAGCTAACCCTTTCCCATGGCACTTTCATCTATTGCTCAAGTCTTCGAGCTACCTCTTGACTGCGAGCAATCTGCTCTCATGATAATCCCTTGCACCGAATCTGGAGTAGATGAAGGGGGTGGGGATTCAAATCACCTTCTCTTCCTCTTTGGCTTGGGCTCTTTTGGTGATGGTGCAGCAACTTGCTTTTTGGGTTCTTTCACCTCAGCCAAGGGTGGTGTTGTATCCTCCCCTTCTGAATCGGTCACCGTCTTCTCCTGACGTGACAGCTTGTGGGAGATTTGTTTCACCCGCTGCTTCTTTACCAGTATCGACTTCTTTACCTGTGGTTTGGCATTCTTCCAGCGCAAGATAGTTGGTGCCAAATCTAGAATCTACTGAGGTAAATCAAAGTCTAGAATCTGCACTTCTACCTTTGAAGCTGCATCCAAAAGTAACCCAATGGCATGAAATGCCATTGAAAAATTCTTCGTGGTTCACATCAAAAAATTCTGAATATGAATCGCCAAATGGGTTGCCCAGTCATATGGCACTCCCTATTCTATCTCGAGCAAGTATGGGATCAACCAGATAGGAAGATCTGAGCTTCGTTGTTCACCTGATAGTCTGGCCATTAGAACATTCATAATGCACTCCAACTCATTATTCTTCAGTTGGGACTGTTTTACTCCCCTGCCGTCATGAGTTGCTAACATTTTCTCCACATCCTCCTCTGTTAGAGTAGTAACTCCCAATATCAACTATCGAGTTTTCTTGGAATCTCCCCGTTCATTGATTACAGGTTTACCCTTCCTGGGGAGTCCGAAAGTTCGTCTAAATGCGTCAGGAGAAAATTCCACTACCAAGTTCCGATCAACAACCCGTACCATGTTGGTATTCCGAGTTGGGTTATATGTCTGCAACATCTGCACTAGATACTTCTTGAAAAATTCTTTGTCGAAACTTGGGATCTACAGAATAAAATTTACTCCTATAGCTTGGATGCTCTTCTTTATCGGACTATTTGTTGGTGTCGCTGCCCACCATTGCCGGCAAAATTCACCCGTAGGACAAGTCCAAGTGATTTCCTCAATCGGAATCTGATCTTTGTTGCTTTGTTGGACTTCTACTTGCATTGTCGCTTCTCATTTCCCTTGAGTCTGCCCCTTGTCTGGGCTTGGCACTTGTCCGTGCATCGTTTCTTGGTGATGATGGAGTCTTTTAGCCATAATTGACTCGGGTCCTACTTTGGGTTGGATTGGAGGTTGTCTAGACTTCTGGTGACTCATCTTCTCTTTTCTGGATGTCTCTTGCACTTTAGATGGCTCAATCCTACTAGACGTCTCGGCTTTAGGTGAACACTCTTGCTTAGACGTCAAAATTTTCTAGTCTAGACGTCTGAGTCTGATGGCTAGACATCTGAGATGCTAGATGGATGACTGGTCGTTTGGGCTAGACGGCTAGACATCTGAGGTGATCATTTGGCTATCTAGGTTGGATGGCTAGACGTCTAGACTAGTATTGGATGGCTAGATGTAGACATCTCCCTCCTAGATGGCTTCTTCGGTCAGACAATATTTTTTCCTTACTCCGTTAGACGCTTCTCCCTTCAGATAGCTATGACATGTTTAGATGGTTGGGCCTCCAAGAGGTCTGCTTCTTCTCTTGGATGTCTATTGGTTTGGCAGTTTCGATGGCAGTTTCTCCATATGGATGCCCTAGCAGGTCGTGATAGATCTGGATGCTTTGTGAAGGTAGGGTTTCTGCACTTGCACTTGAAAAGAAAAATTCCTCCATGAAGCTTGTGACTACCAATGAAAATGACGTCTATGCTTCGTCTTGCATAAGTCTTGGTGCGCTTATCAACCCTACTTCATCTCCAAATCTCCTACGCTCCTTTCTCCTGCACAAACTGAAAGCAATTGAACAAAGAATGCCCAACGCTTCCAATTTATAGGAATTCTGCCACCCATGTAACTACCTGTTTAACTGCCACCTAACTCCCAATCATCTGCATGCTTGCCACGTCACCAATTCTGCATGGACAAGATGTCTGTCGTCTTTATATTTATTTCATATTTTTGCTATTTTTGTCTTTTTCTTTGTTTTTGTCTTTTTCTATTTTTCTTTTTCTTTTTATTTTATTTTATTATTTTTCAAAATTGTGTCTTCTAGTTTTAATGTCATCGGGTGAAGTGCATGGCAATGTCGATGCGTACTTCAAAGGTATTTGATGTGCTATCTTCCTGATGATGACTACCAGTTTTGAAACTATTGAAACCATCACCATTTTCTTGTTCCTCCATCTGTTGATGACTACGGTGATTATTCTAGCTTTGAGGAGTTTTCTTCTGAGATTGTTCATCATGTCTTCTCATTCTTCATGGAATAACTCGCCAGTCTGGTTGCTCCTCTTTTGTTTGATGACGTGTTTCCTGCCTAGATGTCTGAATAGTTTTTGCTAGACGTCTGCTTCTCCTAACGTCATCCTGACTTGCCTCATCTGTCAGATGGTTACTTTCCTGCCAGATGACTTCCTCCATCCAGACGTGTGGCTGCATCATCCAGATGGTTGCTACCAGGGTCCATATGGGTTGATTCTTCTTCTAGATGGACTCGTTCCGTTCTTCCATCACCCTACTGGATTATCACACAATCATCAAGGTAATGGACCATCATTCGTTCTTGCTCTTGATGGTTGGTCATCTGATCATTGGAAGGATGATTCTCCCTCTGTCCAATGTTATGATAGAGTCTTCCCATTCCATGGCCTCGACCTCGAAGTCTATCGATCTGACGATGAATGACTGCCCATCCTTGGTCTACCTGGTCTTGATAGGGATTCCTACTTCGAGGTCCTTGTCTTCCATGAGCTGGTGTGACTCATCCTCTTCCTCTTGTCGATTGAATCTCCCTAATGTGGGGCTATCGTACTCCCAGCTACCCGAGATTCGGTCGATCCCTCGATCGTTCTTGATGACGTCTTCGGTTCCTACGAGCTCGTTGAGGTAGACCCAAAGGTCTATTCTCAGGAACACGTAGTGATGGGTTGACTTGGACTATGTCCTCAGATGGTCCTTGCGGCCCAGTCCATGGACTAGTCGACCTATGGGTAGCAAGAGGGGAATTTCTTCCTCTCGAGCTACCGAGATGGAGGCCAACCACGCTCCTCCCTTGGTCAGGCAAGCTTGGGTTACCCAGAAGTCCTGACGAACTCCCAAGATTGCCCAAGTTATCTCTATTTTGGGCCTGGTTTATCAGTTGTGCGTGTGTTTCTAGTGGATGTTGTTGATTTACAGGTGTCAGTTGGTGCAAGATTCTCAATCTCCTATCAACCCTTATCAATCATCATCGCCACCTTGCTTCCTCAAAGTGTCGTTGTGGTGCATAGTGAGTTAGGGCTTCTTGGTATTCGTTTGAGAAAGCCGAATCTGTACTTGAGTCATTTCCCTCTCCTATAGTGTTCATTGGCCATTCCAAGGTTTCTTGAATGCGTTGTTGCAATCGTCTTACTTCTCTTCGATGTTGTCGTAAGTCGAGTACTACCATACGATACCTAGCCACTTCTTCATTTTGTCATCTCATAGCTCCTTCATATGGTGTTCTCCACTTACGTGGTTTCGGTATTTCGGTATCGCATATTCATTTACTCCTCCATTGTACTCATCTTGTGGACTTAGAGACTCATCATCTTCAATCACTTGTGCAGTTTCAAGGAATCTAACCCCTGCTCGTTGACTTCGGATTTCATCTCTTTGTCTCCGACAATCTGGGTTAGGACTGGCGTATGGTATATCAGGGTCTCGAGGTTGATTCTCATCCTCACTTGAATCTTCCAACCATCCTTCATACTTTGGTCATTCGGTTACTTCCTTGACATCTCGCCATAGAATCTCGGTTGCTTCTTCTCGACTTATCTGATATGCACTACTAGAAGCCAAGTTCTGATGTGATTTCCTTGCTTTACTCTTTTCTGGTGATTTTTTGCATCGTCGAGGATGCCTGATTAATGGTGAAGTTGCTTTTGAGGAGTCATCTGTATTCAGGATGATTCTTAATGTAGTTGTGGATGAACTATCTGAATATTTTGAGGAAACTACATTGTTCCCTGTATTTTCTCTTATTTCCAATCCACCTACTTGCAACCTTCGATTCTCTTGCCTTTGAGAGCGTCTTGGTGTTGAATGATCTAGAGCCATCGAGAATAAACTACTTTCTGGCGAATTACCATTCGGGCTCCCTCTGAAATCATCTTGATCTCTTTCAGCCCATTCTGCTCTGCGTGCTTCCTGTCGTTGTTGCATTTGTTGCATAGTTCCATCCAACTCCTGAATAACCTGTTCCCTCAATCGTGCATTATACTGACGAAGAGTCTCATACTCCTCTTGCAATCGTTGTGTTTCCAAAGCCATTCATTGCAGAATTTCTGCTCCTTGACCTTCATATTCTTCCACTTCTGGTATTTGCCCTTGTGAAGCTAAGTACGAAATGTTTCGAAGCCGATTCTCTACTTCACTTTCTAGAACTCGTACATTTGGTTCTAACTCCCTTTGTTCGGTTATAGGTTCTTCTTCTTTTCCAAATAACCATTCCAGGTTGGCAGGTTCATCCTCTCGAACAACATTACTTGGCCCACCGTGTTCGTAGGATCGTATACCTGGTTGTGCTTCTTCATTTGAGTTACCAGAAGTGTCCTCCTTAATTTCTAAGTTGATCATATTGATCTGTGCCTGTGCCTTGTACACCTTCAACTTGGAGCCATTTACCGCTTTGAGGCAAATTGTTCCATCCAACTTCTTCAATCGGACAACCCCGTTGTCCAATACTTCTTCTACTTGAAAAGGTCCAAGCCATAGGGTCTTCAACTTCCCTGGCTTGATCTCTCTTTTTCCTTTAAGTTTATTTTTTGGAGATGCTTATCATGCTAGTATTTTCATCGTTGTTGAGCAATCTTCGTTGCCCACTGTGCCAACACCCTTTTCTCGCCTAGTTGTACTAGTGTTGTGAGTCTTTCCTCCATGCTTTCTTCTTCATTTAGGTGGGTTTCAACAACTACTCTCAAGCTTGGTACCAGGAATTCTACTGGTACTACTGCCTCCTGTCCATACATCAATTGGAAGGGTGTGTGGTTTGTGGTTGGTTTGAAGGTAGTTCTGTATGCCCACAGAATGCATCTCCTCCCAATCTGCGCCTTCAATTGCACATGTTTTATACATGATAGAAACCAAGACCTTATTTGTCGCCTCCGCTTGCCCATTTGCTCTAGGGTAATATGGACTTGACAAAGAGTGAAAGATCCTGAATTCCTTCATCAAATTCTGAATAATTTCATTAACGAAATGACCTCCTCTATCACTTGTCAATTGAAGAGGTATGCCGAATCATGTGATAACTTGTTCATACAAAAAGTGAGTCGTGCTCCTTGCAGAATTATCAGGTAATGCCCTTGCTTCGACCCATTTCGTTAAGTACTCAGTTGTGACTACGATGTATCTGCACTTCCTCTTATGGCTTGTTCTCAGTGGGCCCACAAAATCCAACCCCCATCTTTCAAAAAGTTCTTGAGGTTGCGATGGATGTAATGGCATGAAGTCCCTTTTCAATGGCTTCCCTATTCTTTGACACGTATCACATGCCTTAACAAAGTTCTTGGCATCATGAAAAAGAGTAGGCCACCATAGGCCCACCAACAACACTTTCCTTGTTGTTGCATCAGGTCCCATATGTCCTCCAACCAATCCTTCATGTGCCTCTTTCAGGTTCTGTTGTACTTCATCTTCCATCACGCATCGTCTTAGAATGTGGTCCTCCCCCATCTTGTATAGCAATCCTGCAATCAAGGTAAAGGGTGCAGACTTCGTAATCACCTTCCGTTGTTCAGCTACCATCATCTCCTTTGGTAGCTCTCCTGTCGATAGGTAATCCCCAATATGTTTATACCATGTGGGTATCGCACTTATCATGAACAACTGTGCATCAGGGAATTCATCTGGTATTCCTCCTTCAGGTTCTCTTGAGTGAATCCTTGATAGTTGGTCTACAATTACGTGCTTCTTCCCTGGTCTCACTACCACTCGAAACACGAATTCTTGTAGAGTGATGAGCCATCGACTCACTCGTCCATAGATTGTTGGCTTGTTGATCAAGTACAATAGCGCCTGATGATCTACATAGAAAGCAAAAGGGTTAGCCAACAAATAGTGTTGGTACTTATGTACTATGTACACCATCCCTAGTGCTTCATGCTCCATTGTACTATAGTTCTTCTCGGCTCGAGACAATAACCGACTTGCAAAGTAGATGGGCTGATCCAACCCAAATTGACCTTCTTGAGCCAATGCACAACCAATAGCATAATTTGAGGTATCAACATGCACATGGAACTCCTTCTCCCAGTCTGGGTAAACCAGGATAGGTGCCTTCATCAAATGTGCTTTCAAGCTCTCAAAAGCTCCTTGATGCTCCTCTACCCAATGAAAAGGAACACCCTTACGTGTAAGAGCGTCTAATGGATGAGAAGTCAATGCATAGTTGCGAATGAACCTTCTGTAGTATCCCACTGTTCCCAAGAAGGTTTTCACCGAGCTCACATCATATGGCTCCTCCATCAGCAGTATTACCCGAATCTTATCCGGATCGGGCTTTAGGCCCTCTTGGCATACAATATGCCCTAGCAACTTTCCATATGGTACCATCAGGACACATTTGCCTGGATTCAATGATATCCGAGCTCGCCTACACAAGCTCATGCATTCCTCTAGTGACTTCAAATGTTCTTGTGTCCTCCCATATAGTGACCAATCATCTAGGAAGGCTTTAAAATTCCCTGTGGACATCTTATCAAAGATATATAGGATGATTCTTTGAAAAGTAGCTGGTGCATTGCACAAACCAAATGGCATGCGATTATAAGCATATATTCCATTTTCAACCACGAAAGTTGTCTTCAACTTATCTTCTTCTGCAATGCTAATCTGGTTATACCCTGAGAACCCATCCAAAAATGAATAGATCTCATGGCCTGCTACTTCTTCCAGGATGGAATCTGTGAAAGGGATCGAGAAGGGATCCTTGATGGTTACGACATTGAGGCTTCGAAAATCTACACAAATTCAAATTTTGTCAACCTCCCTCTTCAAGGTGATCACAATCGGTGACACCCACTCACTTGTCGTAACCTTGAAAATAATGCCTGCATCCAACATTTTATCAATTTCAGCATTCACCAGTGCTGCGTATTTGGGATTCATCCTGTATGGTCACCTTCTTACTGGTTGTGCACCTTCAATCAGGGGAATCTTGTGTATGCAAAGTTCTGGTGGAACTCCCTTCAGGTCCTTGTACGTCCAAGCGAAGACATCTTTAT
This sequence comes from Wollemia nobilis, assembly GCA_028583015.1. Classification (NCBI taxonomy): domain Eukaryota; kingdom Viridiplantae; phylum Streptophyta; class Pinopsida; order Araucariales; family Araucariaceae; genus Wollemia; species Wollemia nobilis. The sequence continues at coordinate 2,306,325 of JAQPPZ010003286.1, read as the reverse complement.
ACTCCATAAAGATTTTAAAAGTTGTTGCCTTCAGTACTGGATCCCAATCATCTCCACATTTAATCATCCTCTCCTTGCCATCTTCTCCCAAGTTTACCTGAATCATTCTCGGACCTTCATATTTAATGGACTCAGGTTCATTTTCTGCTTTAAGAACATCGATGGGGTGGGCTGGTTTGTCTTCAATGACTGCATCTCCCATCGTATATTCTGCAAAGTTCTTGGGGAATATCCATTTTTCTCTCTCCTTATCCTTCTCTATTGTTGTCTGTTTCTTACTGCTTTCTACCTTTTCTGGTTCCTTCTTCTCATCCTCTTGGATTTCATTTCCTACTTCAATGCAAAAACATTGGGGAGAGAATACTTCATAGTCTTCCTGCTGCTAGTGGAGTAAGCCTTTGTCTTCATTGTACTCATCTTCCGTGCAATCTTCTAGGTGTAGTACTCCCTCTTCATCTGGTTCATATCCTGACCCTTCATCCGAGGAAGAAACTCTTGAATCATCAGAACTTGCAATCTCTTGGCTTACCGCCTGGTTCTTTAAATTAATCAAATATCTATGCTGGCCTTTCTTGAAGGTCAGATGCTCTTTCTCCCAGTTGTGGTTTACTTTTGTCGTTCGTAACCACCCACGTCCCAGCAATGCATCATATGTTGGTTTCTGCATGGCAATTATAATGAAATCCAATATGAAATCTTGTTCTGCTATGCACACTTTTTGGCTCATTAGTACACCTATTGTCTCGATGCCATATTGATCTGCTCCATATAATTTGAAGTTTGGAGATCTTAGTGCGGGTTGACCAATACTCCGCCACGTTCTTTCTGGCATTACGTTCACACTTGATCCTCCATCAACGATCACTTGATTCAACTTATGGTCCAGTATCTCCATATGAACCAAAGTTGGCTTCTTTCCTGCCTCGATCATCAGTATCATTGGATCAATGAACTGACCTTGCTTGATGTGTGCTACCTGTCGGGTTTCTCTCTTCTTTGTTTTTATGACTTCTCCCACTGTAGCATATAACTCAGGTACTATGTTGAATAGACTTGCTACCTTCACTTCTACTATCGTATTCAACACCTGTGTCACCAAGCCTTCTATTGATGCTTGTTTATCATTTGTGATCTCCACCTTCTTTAGAGATTTTTCCAGAACTAGTCTGTCCTGCTTTCCTTTGTCTAGTTCTATTTTTATCAATTCTTGAGCTTCCTGCCATCGCTCTTTCTCCTTGGCAGGATTTGGGTATTCTTCTAACTTCCTAGCTTGTGTTCTTGTTACGGCTAGGACTTCATCTTCCCTTTCCATCACTGTACTTATTTCGCCAATGTCAATCAAATTGACATTCTGTGTTCCACTGGAACTTGCCTTATTTGGGCAATTAGCCTCCTTGTGGTTCCCTGGACCACACCACCTACACATTTGAGTAACATTGTTACCACCAGTAGTGTTCGTATTCTGAGGCTGGGGGCAATTCTTCACAAAATGGCCCCATTCTTGACAATTTCGACATTGAATTATAGGTCTCCCTTCAGAGTCATACTGCAGTCGACTTTGTCCTCCTTGTCTTCCTCCTCGACGGTTATTTCTGTATCCACCTTGTCCATTTCTTGAAGCCTCAAGTTGACTTCCTTGTTGGATTGTTAATGTCTGGTGCCTTGCTTCCTTCAGATTGAATGGACAATCTGCTACTAGGTGACCTGCAATATCACATATGTTGCAATACGCTTTCTTTGGGCAATTGGTATTGGCATGTCCCTCCATTTTGCAATCAAAACACCAAATATCCTTCCTATCTTTCCTCACTTCTCCTTTGACTTCTTTTATAATTTTATCAAACTCTTTTCGAAAGGAGTGTATTGCACTTTGCACTTTATCTTCTTCATCACTATCAGATTCTTCGTGTTTTGGCTGTCCACCGATTCCTGCAGCTGTTTGCTTGGCCTCACTTTCAAAGTTCTTTGCTTTCTCGAGGGCTTCTGCATATGTCGAGGATGGTACTGCTTTCATCTTCTTTCGATATTTATGTAGTAATCCATCCAAGAACCAACGTTTTATCATTCCATCGGCCGGTGGCATTTCCATTTTATCCGTGAGCTGTCTCAGTCTCCTATCGTAGCTCTTGACATCTTCTGGTTTTTGTTTCGTAGCAAAGATTTCAGTGATGATCTCCGTGTCATCCCTTAATGGTCAAAATTCTTCAATGAATGCATCCTTCAGGGGGGTCCATTGGGTGAATGGTTGGGTACGTTGTCATTTCAAATACCAATCCATTGCCATTCCCTGCAAAGTGGTTGGAAACAATCGCAACCACTCTGTATCCTGTGTTACCCCATTTGATCCCCAAATGGTGATACAAGTTCCCACATGATGGGTTGGGTCTTCCTTTCCTTCCCCATGGAAAGGTGGACATTTTTGTCTGTCTGCTTGAGTAGCAGTATGCGCCATTGGGACTGTCCCACTAGGCGAGTTTCTTGGTGGTGAGCGTGGTGGAATTCTATCCGGCTCTCTCTCTGTTGTTGATGGTGCAAAATTTGGGTCAAATAGACTTCTACTTCCACTTCACGACCTCCTTCACGAATAAACGAGATGTGGTTCTGGTCTTCCTCCCCACGAACCGATGCGTGGTTGCTACGGTACAAAGTCTCCTACTTCTGTATCCGTCGGCCAACTCCTCTCTGCTGGTTCGGGTGTTACCATCCAATCCTCATTCTCAATACCAGGAACTTCCTCCACTATTTGCTCTTCATCTTCTGCTGTCACCAACAACGTCTCTACTCTTGGATTCTCATCTTCCACTGGATCCCACACTCTTTCCACTTCAGGTTGTGAAACTTCTTCTTCGTTGTGCGTTCTTTGGTTCGCCAGTCGTGCACTTCTTCTTGGCTGTCTTGGACTCCTTCCTCTTCTACCTTGTGACCTGCGATGTGTCATTCACCTCTTTGTCTTATCACCTATACTTCTTGACCCAAAGTTTGTTTTTAGGCAATGGTACCAAATGTAGACAAGGGTAAGTACTTTCCCGAGATGAGGGAATGACGAGAAGCTAGGAGGGAGTGATAAGCCAAGTTACACAAGTCATCATGTTCTACAATTATGGGTAAACAAGTCTTAACAGATGCCTAGAATAGTAGACATCTGAGGTAGACGGTCTAGACGTCTAGGACGAATAGCTAGACGTTTGGGTTGGACGTCAGGGAAAAACAGCCAGACATCTGGACTGGGCAGCTGGATGTCTAGACGGCTAGACGGCTAGACGTCTGGACTGGATGGTTGGCTAGACGTCTGGACTGGACGTCATACGGCTAGACTGATACACGCAAGGGGTAATTTGCCAGGGTCTAGACGTCTCCAACTGTGAATTCATTCTCCAGTCCTCGATGCTCCTTAGCATGCCCTACAATAGGAAAACAACACACAACAATACATGCTCTCGTACCAAGCTATGATCAATACCTACAACACAACACTATAACACAGATGCAATCACATACAACACGCATTCCAGAATAACAGTTGTTGCACAACAGTTCTGCATTATAGACAAGTATGGATAGATTACAAAATGAAATAGGGGGTATTTATAGGTAAGCCCGGGTAGTTACTGCACTAACCCGTCTCAACCGTCCCAACCGCCTATTGTCTTAACTAATCCGTTTACTGCCTAACTGACATTTTCAGATACGTCTAACACAACAACCAGACGTCTGATTAGTTAGGTTGGATGTCTGACTAATCTAGATGTCTAACTAATCAAGACGTCTTAACACAAAGACGGCTGCATTTGTCCTTTTGTGCATATTTATTAATCAAGCCATATTCATTTGATTGGCTGATTTTACATTGCAACTTGTCATTTTCATGATTCGTACATTACCAAAATTGTTGTACATAGTCAAAATTGTGAATCTTCATAGGACATTCTTTGTCAGACAGCTCAGTGATTTATTTATGCTTGGAACTGTTGGCTCCCGATAGCGATCCCGGTTGACCAGGTGCCATGTCTATAGGATAGACGGAAAGGACCTGGTTAGGAAATATAAGAAAATCTCTGACGCCCTGAGATCTCCAAACATGTAAGGATTCGATGGCCTCTTTGGAAGCCCTAGTATAAGAAATGGTAAAATAAATTCAAGGGCTAGTCGCTATTGGATTGTTTGATTTTTTTATCCCCAAAAGAAACTCCTCAATTTTCCCTATTCTTGGGGATCGGTTTAGCTGGAAAATGGTTTTGTTTGTTCATGATTTTGGCTGTCCTCGGCATCTGTTGGGTGTGTAGACTACCATTAGAGCAACAACTATGTATGTTATATGGAGGGCCAGGTGCAGTTTGGTCTTCAAGGATGAAGCACTCAATGCTTCGAGGATTGCTTCTAGGGTTGTTATTGATATCCATGATCAATGTAGAGTGTTTAAGACACTGATGATGAAAGACATTAAGGATTGTTTTGCTCAGGGACAAATCTGATTGTTGGATGTCCTTGAGTAGGTTTTTGTAATCTTTGTATCTGTGATGTATTATGAATTCTTTTTAGTAATATAAGTAGTATTTATTCAAAAAAAAAACTCCTCAATGATGACATCATTGATTTGATGATCAAACAAGAGAAGGCCAAGGTTGGAGCTAAAATTGCAATGGAGCAAGTCAAATAGCTAGAAACGCTACTTGCCAAGCTGTAACAAATGTTGGGCAAACAAGATGGGTTCAATAAACCCATATGAGGACTGACAAGAGGTGTGAAAGACCTTAAAAGTATCAATTGTCAAGAAGAGGAATGGCAAAAGTTGTTGAGGTGGTTGTCGTAAAAACAAGACGACGACTAAATTTGTAGCAGGGATTCCAATTTTGAAGACTCCATACACAAGGCTAAAGGCAAGATATAGGATCTCTCACCAATCAAGTTTGGCACCTTGGTGAAATCGCCAAAATTTAGGTACAAGTCACTACATGAATTTTGCCATTTTGGAAGGTTAGAAAACAACTTGGATTAGTCAATCAAAACCTACCAAAACCCTTCAATTTTGGCAAAGTGGAGAACAAGGAATGATTTCCTCTACAAGGGTTAATTTGCTCACAAAAGTGATCCGCTAGCAAGGAGCGATCCGCTTGCAAGGGTGAAGCACTAGTAAACACTACCAAAGCACTATCAGACTTGAGCAATTTGCTCACCACTGGAGCAATTCACTCATGGACAAGCAAAGGGTGAAAAGAGAAGAGTGGACATATTCTTTCGAAAGTGACATTTTGCCATGTAATTGTGTCTTAAATAATTTTAGAAGACTTCTAAGCCCTTTAGAGACATGTAATATTTGGAGATGGATCATTTTGATAGAGATTGCCCCAAATCTTTACTTTTACTAGGAGTAAGAATTTCTCACCCAAGGTAACTTGGATTAATTTTTCCTATAAATAGAAGCCATGGGCTCTATTGTAAACATCTTTTGACCTTGAGGAATTCAGAGCTACACTTTGTGAAGATCAAATTGTGCTTTCTATTCATGAAATTGATGAGAAACTGATAAATCTTTTGCTTTCCATCAGTGGCACTGCCCTTCTATATTGCGGAATGTGCGATGATTGTGGCACAACCCTTTTGCCCATCTTGTCATTCCTTTCACAATTTCAACTCATATGAATGAGAATGCATTTTTGTTATCCGATTTCCTCTCGTTGGTTGATCTCACACTCTACTTAGCTACAAATTTGGTCGTATTTACTTTTAGTCCCTGACATCCTAAACTTCATAGTTTACTTTTATGCATTTTACTTTCCGTATTTATTTTCCATATTTTATTTTCCCTCATTTAATTCCATGCAATTAGATTCGATTACTTAGTTTTTTTTAGCAAGAATAGAGGCAAGCCGGCTTGAAACTAGAGGTTGGGAGAGGCTTGTCCCTTCCATCCAACTTTGTTGAAACCGGAATTGCAGGTGCATAAAGAGTTAGACATTTCCACAATTCAACAAGAAGGTACATTGACATTGCAGCACTAACAAGGCTTCACTAATTTTGAAATCTTTGTAACAGTATCGAGCCTGCTTTCTTATCCATAAGCAATGTAGGAAAACAAACTCTCGCATACATAACCAAAAAAAACAATATGTATGCTTTAGTTCTATAATGGATACAAGCGATATTATGATGCATCAATTTGGATAACTAGTGAAAACTGTTCATGTATATAAATGATAACAATGTTCAGAAACTAGTAGTTTCTTTCAGCCTTATTACAACTGAAAGTTGGACTAGTTGTTTAAAAATTGTACTTGCATTCCTGGGGAGGCTCTCCTTATATCTTAAAGGGAGTTTGTCCCTGAAGTTATCTTGTAGCCAAAAAGGTTCACATTGAACCCATAAATAAATTAATAAAATGAAAGATGTATTTTTCTCTGAAATAAAATATTACAGGTAGTCTTGATTGAATGTAGCATATCTCCTTACAAGCAAAATTGATCACAGGAAACCTGGTGAGAGTTATGTTTCTGCCTAGGCAATACTGCTCGAACTTGAGTTAAAAGAATTACAATCTGTAAAATGGATGTAACCAATATGTTTGATACAATGGCATGTGACATAATAAATACAGTATCAAATATAAATGAAAGAATCAACATTCCATTTGGATCATTGTACACGACATCCTTGTTCAGCTCTCAGGAAAATAAGACACCTTGATATCCGCTGCTTGTTCCAAAAACAGCGATACAATGACAAATTAGTACAAAGAAATTATAAACTAATAGAAAGAGTAGAATTGCAATTCAATTCATTTCCTAATTTTGTCAATGCATTAAGAGAAGGCTTCAATATAAATTTTAGCACAAAAATTGCTTACTTCCCGAGTATCAGTTAATCGCAGAAGCTCTAAGCTGTCAGCAGGCCTCATTTGTAGTAGGTTGGCAAACTGCAGTTAAAAAAATAAAAGCACAATGAGACAGAAGAAGATGAACCTAAAAACAATTTCTATTTTACAATATTAAGGAGAAAAATCTCAAGCTTTTGTATGTACCCAGAAGCTAAACTTTTCTGGGTTGTGCGCGCCTGGCATTCCTTCAGCCTGCCTTAAAATTTCAGCAAGATGCCTTTGTCGCCCACCTGAAACAGCCAGTAAAAATGTTATTTAAAATAAGGAGAAAAAAATACAAGCAGGACTAACATCTAATTTTTAAATTGCAAAACTGTAAATCAAGACAGAAAAGTGCAAGAGCATGAGTGCTTGAGATGAATAATACCATTATTATAACTTTATCATTCTATGCATGCAAGAAAACATAGGAATTATTCAGGAAAACCTGCCACATTTGGTTAGGAATGTTGGAAAGGGGCCACATAACAAGAATCCACCTTAAAAATACACTCAATGTTCTTTTTACTAGATTAACAGGAATAGAAACATATCCGAAGAAGGGTGGATGCCATCTTAAGTAAATCGAAATGGGATTTTCAACAGGAAGAACAATGGAAAAGATAGCTTCCCAGGAAATTTTGACAAGAAATCATAAAAACATGGCCAGACTCTCTAAACTAGATGCCAAGGCACACTCATCAGCAGAGAAGTGATGAATTGAAACAGATGGGAACATTTAATAGCTGCAAAGAAAAACTATTTTGAAGAACGTGGAGGAATATGAAAATTAACTTTACGCATGTGTCGTACTAAAACAGTAACTGCAATTTAGAACAGTAAAAATGTGCAACAAAATCAGAAAACAGAAGAATTATAACCAAGCAAAAACAGGATTCATATCAGTGTGCAAATGCCAAAGCTTTAAAAAAGATTTCTCTCCCAAATACAATTTCTTCACTTGTACAAAAATAGATGATGCTAGGTTAGTGCTATTGATTGATTGACAATAGCAATCCAGAAAGCCGAAGACTCAATACTAAAAGGATTTGAATAAGTCCATCAGTTAGGATTGCTAAAAAGGAAACATTAACATATACAAACTAATCATGTTCATCATACTTGGAGGAAGTTTCGCAATGACTAGAAGGAAAGAGCCTAAAATAGTCTTTCTGGTCTTGTTCCCCTCTCAATGGATTGCTAAAAAGGAAACATTAACAAAGAGAAGAAACAACATATACAAACTAATCGTGTTCATCATACTTGGAGGAATTTTCGCAATGACTAGAAGGAAAGAGCCTAAAATAGTCTTTCTGGTCTTGTTCCCCTCTCAATGGATGTGCTCATCGCCTTAATTAACACATGATGAATCAGTGTCGCATATGTGCATGTCTAAGACAAAGGATAAGTAGGACAACATTACGTCTAGTAAGTTGAAAATAAAACTAATGTATAACTATAAAAGTACATCAACACCTATGGGACATTAAGTATGCACTTCCACAGTGTCAATGAGCAGAATAGGAAAGATCAATAGATTCATGGACCTGCAGAAATAGTTTTGAAAATAGATATAGTACAACCATTTTCACTGTTGTAAATGGATACTAAATCAAATATTTTTTCCAGACACGGATCAAAGAAAATAAATCTTTCAATTCAATACGTGCCAAGAGCGTCTTTTAAGAGAACTTTAAATTTCAATCTACAAAGATTGGTAAAAGAAAGAGCAACCTCATTTATAAAACAAATAAAATACGTTAAAGCAGCAAAAATATTGAAATTTAAACCTGAAAATTACTGGAATCAAAACTGTACTGATTCTTGAGAAAGTTCGCTTTGCAATAAAAGCATAAAAATGAGCATGCAACTATAACAGATTTCATAGAGAGAGAAGATGACTAAGAAAATAAAATGGTAGTTTGTTCAAGGAACCAAAGCAAAGTTTTACTGTTACACATAGATATTGTTGATGATCACTTTTTCTTCCTAATTCTTTTCCCCCTCTTTTTTTTGTTAAATAAACACTGCAACCAAATGAGAGTGTCAGGTATCAATGATATAAAGCTAAAAATAATATTAGAATTCTGATGTTCTCGGAGATTTTCCTAGGTTCTATAGGAACCATAGCTTCTTATCTGGTTAATGAAAATATGTTCTTTGCAACGAATACAGCAATTTTTCTTCGATATACAAATACAAGTGCAACACAGATGTGATGATTTTGGAAGGGACAAGTTTTACAATCACAAATTCAATTATGTTATACTTTTTGCAATGAGAGATCAAAGTGCAAAGCACAACACATAAATTCAATATGTTATGAACAAAGGATATTAAGAAAACGAAATGAAAGTTGAGAACCAAAATTCTGGATAAAGATTCTTTCAAATCTAATTTGCATCCTACAACTTCAGCATCTTGTTCTGCAAAATCTGCATCTTTGATAAGAGTATTCTTGTAAGCTGATCCTTGAGTTTGTTTCTTTACTTGACCAAGCTCCACCCATTGCAAATCACAAGCTGCAGATGATGAGCATTTCAATTTGCAAAGCATATTCTCAGATCTTTGCATCACAAACCTAATGCTTACACCTTCAAGTCTAGAAGCCACATATTAAAACCTTCTCACATAAAATCCTCATTTCCCCTAACTTAGGAATGCTATACATCAGGCCAAACAAGACTGTTGTCTAGCTTGAATCTCTTCCATTCTCGTGCCATATATCTTTACAATCTCAAGAAGGTTTTCAGGTTGACCTTAATCCTGAAGCTGAATACAAATTCTACAGAGCATATTACAGATTTTGAACTCTGCATTGGTTGACATCATAACACAGCAGTCCTGTGAACCTTGCCTTCTAAATTTATGTGGAGGGGAACACTCTGATAAGAAGCAGTTTATTTTCTTGAATGCCAATTCGAGCATTGTAGTCAGTGTTGCTGCCTTCTTTCTAACCATTCTTCTTGGCAAACACTCCACACAGTTTGTTTCTTTTGGATTGCAGCCCATTTCTCTCCTCTCTTCTCTCTTCCCATTCCCTTTGGCCTGCTTATTGGGTCATGTCATTGTATTTATCTTTGTTTCTTTCTTTGTTGGGCGCTTTGGCCCATTCGCTTGTAGTTATTGTTGTCCTTTTTATAGTCCCTTGGGTCATCTTTGGCCCACCATGGACATTAATAATATTTCATTTCAATCCATATTTGTAAACTATCTTCTACACTTTGGAACTGCAATGTTCTCTGGACACTTTATCTCTAATAGTTAAGAAGAACGTCCTCTTCTGCAATCTTCTGAACTATTGTAGATGTAGTCTTACAATTTGAAAATGACAAATATGCTAGCACTTCTATACAGGTTTATTAAAAGGAAGAAACCAATAGTGCAATGTTTTCTATGTTTACAGATTGGTAAGTTCATAGGAAGACAAGCTAATGCCATTTTGAATAAACATGAAAAACATAGGGTATGTGGCAGATAAGGTCAAAACTGATATATTGGAGTAAACAATAAATTCCAGATAAGACAAAAGTAAAATAATTAGAATGTACATCATATCAAAACAAATTTTTGAGAGAGACCAATCAACAAAGAAGCTTTATATGAATAAATATTAGTCGCTACCTGCCCGTGCAGCATCTCCTGTACGTCTGACCCAAGAACGTGCCAAGTCTGCTGCTCTTCTTGCCATTTCTTGTAGCTGGAAGCCATGAGATCCAACAAGACATTTTTTTAAGTTAGCGAAAGCATTTTGTGTAGAAAAATTAGTCTAATAAATTTATTCTTACTTATTATATATTGGTTTTCATTTGGAAAATATACCAGATAATTTACTCTAAAATTAATTGTCCCCACTAAACTTCAAATTGCAAAAGGCTCCGGACTAAGACGTTTGTTATGATAATCAAATCGAACCATTTAATCAGATTCAACCCACAGCTGAAAGAGGGAAAAAATGAACATTCCTGAACAACTTTATATTGCCCTCCATTTCCCCGATGATAAGAAAGATCCTCAGTCAGTGAAGAATATGAGGTTTCTATTCAGTTTAGCCTAATTTTCCATGGTGCCTTGCAAATATGAACTACTTGAAAACGAACAGGAATCTACAGTGACTTGATTTACACTTGCTAAAATATCTGTGCAAGTATGTAAGTAAATTATATTAGATATTCCGCAGATGGAATGAACGAAGAAAGAAGATAGGGTACTGAACTTTTCTTATCTTCCCTCCCTAACCCTTCCCTACAAAAGCAGTAATTAAATTTGAAAAACGTACGTTAGGATACTAAATTATAGAATACTGAAAGAAGGAAGAAGGTTCATGAGTATAAAAACAAAATAAATCCAAATTGAAGCCATTTAACACATGTTTAAACAAATTTGACAAAGCAAAGAAAGAGTGTTGCAATAATGCTCAAAGAGTTCTTCATTCATTGAAATTGAAGTAAGTCTTGTGGTTGCCAATGTGAAGATTCAGCCTTACACTATATGGTAGAAAGGTGCTCAAGTGTCTGTGGTATCAACTAAGCGTAATCTCAAGGCACAAAAAGGGAAAATGAGATGTACTAAAGTAGGTAAGCAACAATAGAGTCAGATGGATTGCGAGTTTTGGAATGGATCTTAGTGGCTCAAAACAATGTAGCCAAATTTTCCAGCTTGTCCAAAATGAGGAACTAGAGGATGTATTTATATAATTGATAATTCTAGAGGCCAGATTAGGTATTTGTACAGCTCAGAACTTGCCATGAGTTTGTGTACTATAACAGCTTCGAAACGTGCAATGCACGAGTGTTGACAGACATGGTTCCCTATTTTGTAGTTTGTGTCCCCTTCTACATTTCAAGAAACATTTACTCGTGAAACAGATGCATAATCTTCCTAAATGAATTAGTGAGGACATTAAAAATATTAATATGCCAACCATAGAAAGAGCATGAAAATCATATTTATTGCAAATTTGGCTGTATTATATACTTTAAGCCCTCATTTGAAGATTTTTAACCCTGTTTTAATTATGAACATTAATACAAATTCTAAGCTTTGCCACAAGGGTTTGGGCAGTCTTTATAATTGCTTCAGTCTTGGTTCAACAGTTGTCTCTTGGAGTAGGACAAAGCAACCAAAAGTTGCTTACTCATTGATTGAGGTGAAGTGCAAGGCTTCAATGCAGCACATGAGGCTATCTGATTTAGACAGTTTCTCAAGGATCTTGGCTTTTGGCAGTGAGAAGTGGCAAAAATCTATTGGATAATCAAAATGTTCTCAAAATTACAAAAATTCCTTGCCATACTCACACTCGGCATCTTTAGGTGCAAATGTACCACCATATGAGTAGTGGAACCCTAATGAATTTTAGGAATAGTCATTCCGTTGTTGGGCCCATATTCATCTACACAATTGATTGCCACTGTACAAACCTAAATTGACAAGAAATGATTGTATAGGGATACATCTCATATTCATAATAACATGATGCAATTGGTAGTAGTGTATGGATGAATATGGTGCAAGCTTATGACATGTTTTCATGGCCATTGACTCAAGGATTATATATGTAATGCCATCATTCCTACAGTAACAACTCATAACCATAATTCTTAGATTTCCAATTTTTCCAAGGTCAGATAACACTTCTTAATTTTCACTGGTTAAGCATTGGCCATGTGCAGGACAAAGGTTCTAATGTGTTACAAATACGCCATGCTGGAAAAAGCAGCCCAAATGTTTATGGTAAGGAATGTAAGACTCTCCTAAACTGCAGGAGTTCTGAAGGTTGCACTAAGGAAGGCCATCAATATTTTGAGACTGTTGTTATGCTCAATTTGATATATATATATATATATATCAAATATATATATATATATGTATGTCAATCACTGAACTCTGATGTCTCTCAGAGGCTTGCATAATAGCACTAAAAGTTATAGATAAGGTAAGAAAATTCAATTAATGTCCACAGATGGCCAAAGTAGGCCAATGGGACTCATTGAAAAGGGCTGTTACAAATTACAACACTGTAGTAACCAAAAAGTAGTATAAAAATACGCTAAACTAGAGTAAAAAATTTAAAGTGTAAACTACTCTAAAGTGGAACAAATATATGGCATAAAATTACAGCCTCGAGGGTTTCCCAAAATAGATAAAACCCTAACATGCTAAAAGTGATTAAGAGAGAGCTAGAAGTCAAGGTACAATAGAGAGAGAAAGGAGCACCGGTGGATCTAAGCACCAACATTAATCTATAATGGGATGAAAAGTAGAAACATAGTCGCCATAATCACCATCCCAAAAGGACCAACATAGGATCTAATGATGCTCCCAGAAGAATGGCTAGGACTAAGAGGGCCTGATTGGATAATCCTATGAGAGCATGGAGTTTGACCCCTCAAGATTCTTCTAGCATTCATGGCCAAGGAACCAATAGAAGAGGACAAGAAACTGGTAAATTGTGTTTGTCTACAACTCCTTGGTATGTGAGAGTTGGTCGAAACCTGATGCTGAAGAACTGTAGTCATGTCCGGTTGCAAGTAATAACAAGGAGTAGCGACTCTCGTATGCAAACAAGGGCACACAAATCTGTCATTAACATTTTGGATAGTTGTAGCTTCAAATGAGCACTTATTACTCTTGATTGCAGAGATAGATTGAAAGTATGTGTTGATTAGTCAGGCAGTAGTCTGTCTCCCTTGTAATAACCAACATTGAAGAGTGATAGCTTCCCTAAGGTAAAGAGCCAAGCATCTTTCTTAAGGATAGCTGAAAAAAGTGACAAGCGATCCACCTAAGTCTCTATACAAGCAATGGTACCTCCCACAAATCTCATAATAAACAAGACACCTGAAGATGAGTCTCCACCTCTTGAATAGAACAAAGACGACATAGCCTATCCTTTCAAGGAATATGGCAGTCTAGGTTGATATGGCGGTCTGTCTCAACCCACAACTCAGCCTGAACAATACATTGGTGAATTGTTCTTTTACATTGGATAATTCGCTGAAGCAAAATAGTTTGGACCCTCTCAATGCGAACCCAATTAACACACCCTAGACGTGGACCTCAACTCTCAGATCCATAAAGGACTGCGGGTTTGATGATGCAATCAAAGAGGTGAATCTTTGTAGGTATGTCTTGGACGTGCTGCTGGAAGAAACGTATGTCATACTCAACATAGTAATCAAAGCTGCCCATGGGATTTACGACAAGCAGTGAGAAGTGAGAGTTTCATACCATAGGCCAACGTTCCAATCCCATGGGTGAACCTTAACATTGCTCTCATATGGTAGGAACTCAACTGTTTAAACATGTTGACTTTCAAGACGGAGACCAAGGTTCAAATCTTGCCAAGTGATATATGCATAATTGCCAAGATGTTGTAATGCTATGATAATGCGGTCCTGATGTAACATGGGGGCCTGTTTCAATCCCATATAACCATTTTTTAAAATTAAATGAAAAAAATTTTAAATATAGTAATCATAGTTGAACATCATGATATATTACACGAGAATCTCATAATGGGAGTTACATAACAACCATATTTCTTTCAAAATAACAATCTGATTTAGAAGGAACTCTACCATCAAGATCCTAAAGCTCAAGTCTATTTGCTTGTATCTGTTACAGCCACCAGCTAATGTGTGGTAGATGCACCCAAAATTATATGCATATACTTACTTCCATAAGAGACATATTCACAGAGATATAGAAATTTGGATGATAGATTGAGGTTTTAACACAAAGTAATCTCATACTACCTAGTCCTACACGGGTCCAAGAGTCCACATTATGTTAGATGATAACTTACATCTCCTCCTTCTCTACTTCCCTCTGGATGAGAGATGTCACTGAACCATTCAACTTCTCCAACTCGATATCTGCACTTAAATATGAAGTGGAATTAATAAATGTACAAATTTAATTTCCTTCCATTTTTCAAATAATATGCAAGGGTAAAAAAGTTTTACGATCTACAATCACCCACCAGATAATGAATTAGAAACAATGATTTGCTAAGAGATTTTTAAAACTGATGCACAAAGTAACATTCCCTTCACTGCACAGATGCATTAACTTCAATTGACTATAAAACGATGGCATCTCATTGAGAGCAAGGTTCTAATTTGATTTTTTTCTCATTTGATGGAATATCAATGATGTCTATGTAAGGAATTAAGGCTGCGGAAATAATTCCTTAACATTCAATCTTCTGGGGAGAGCAGCAATCAGCCTGCTGTAAATTCATGTACAGCCAGTACATTAAGGAAACAGTCTGCTGTCTTACATTTACAGTCAAATAGAACATGCAGAAAATTTGCTGTAAACTTATTTACAGTCAACAAAACATGTGACAGTCTACTGTAAATTCATTTCAGAGGTTTGAAATGATTTACAGCCATATATATTCTAATGGGCAGTCCTTAATTTCTATACAAGAAACATTTTACAGCAGTTAATGTGTTTCTTATAATCTCAGAATTAAATGTTCAGCCTCTATCTAGTTACATTTAATTCATACCAGCAACATAAAAGAATATATACAAAATTCACACACACATAGAAAAAGAGAGAGAGAGAGAGAGATTTGACGGGGAAAACCCTTTCAAGAAAAAAAACCCCGGGAAGAAAATCAGGACCAGCCTCCTGTGTAGAGATTTATTACCAAATGTGCAACCAACAATCCTCCTACACAAAGCTCCAAATCCTCCCCTTTTTTCCTCTAAGCCAAACCTCAATGATGAAGATAATACAAAATGAATTCCAACACCTCCTTAAATAAGTAAAGGAGTTGTGCATGGATAAGATAAGATGGAATAGTTAACTCAGCTCTAACTATTCCATCTCTATCCATCAAGTCTCCAGTTCCACCGTTGCTTCACTAACTCCACCGCCAACTCATCCTTATCCTAAGAATGGGCCCCACATGCTTTAAGTAATCTCAACGTCCAATTAGGGCATTAATTCCTAGGCGCCTCAATTTAATACATCATTTCATCACCTTTTTTACATAATTAATTGACAAGTAAACACTTCTAGGACCCCATTATCTAGAATTGATGCGGATGTCCTATTACATAGTAATTAATTTCTATAATTTTTATGATTTGAGACACCATATTCTAACAGTCTAAACCTCAGCCTTGAAATGGCCTTCATTGGAATTGACACTAAGAGAATTTGGCGTTGTCAGTGTTGATACTAAGAGATTGGCATCGAAAATTATGCCAATATAAGAGGAAGATTTTGGCACTGCTATGGAATTTGGCATGGCTGAGGACTCAAAGTTCATATCATTCCACCTACTTTGGAAAGCAATGTACCCCATTGCATTGGCTCCTGCATGGACATTTCATCAAATCTGATCCAAATTAACCACCTAGCGTATAGTAGCAACCTGATTTCAAGATGTGAAAACAAAATGAAGACCTTGCTACAAGTGTGCTTCAACACCATTTTAATGAGATGCACATGCTAAACTAGAACGATCCAACCTTGATCAGGTTCTTTTAGATGTTTCTATAAGAGGTGAAGTGCTCCTATAGAGGCGAAAGGTACAATCAAACTAAAATATTTTAATGCAGTTGAAGCCTAAAGCAAAGTGAAAGATCAGCTTCAAAGGTTTCTCTCCAACCTGCTTGGGAATGGTGCAGGGACCATAAGACAAAGGTCTGAGGTGCAATAAGGATGTCTGAATCATTCCTTTTGAATACGAATCCAAACTTGAACACCATCATTAACTTGATGTAGAGCTTGGCACTGATCATGGCACTTCTTGTACTTTGCAGTACTCTACTCCAACATAACTTGTGATATGTTCTACAATTATTCCAACTTAGCATCATTACTAGCTTCTCTCTACTTCAAAAATTTAGCTTGTGCTACATCTAGGTAAGCTACAGTGATTGGTGCACTCAGATGAAAACCTAAACAAATTTTAAACAGGTTATGCTTAAAAGAGTGTTGTTAAGCTCTAATTTTAATTCTGATGAATAAATAGTAGAATCTCAGCCCAAATAAAACGATGGTTCATATTATAGAGTTTCCAACCTCAGTCTAACCATCAGTCTCAAAATGAAAAACCTGAAAAACCGTTAATGTGGTCAGCTTTGTATCCATCATGGACCAACTTATCTTCCAAAACATCTTGATATATCTTGAATTTAGATTTGAGAAAATAATCGTATGAAATCCATGGCAAGCCTCCACATGTAAAGGAGAGTTTGGGTCAGTCTTGTATTTAAATATAATTGTACCATCGTGCAAAGATAACCATCTTTGAGAAGTGACCAACCACCACAAAGACAATCAAAATTGTGCTTGGTAATATGAAGAAATAAAAGAAAATCCATAGAACAAATTCACATTAGCATCTCGGAGCTCTTTATCACTGCCATCAAGAGACTATATCAGGTAGTTGTTGGCTGTTTTTGGACAGCTTTTGGTTTCTCAGAAGATGTCCAGAGCAAAAGGACTATCAATGAACTATTATGCTTCAGCGATTTATCTTATGTAAAAGTGCAATTCCCAATGTATTGTTCAAGATGAGTTTGGCATTCATCCTCTTCGTCTTGAGAGCATCTTCAGAATTATTTTTCAGCTTCATCAACTTAGATCCATAGTTAACTACACCTCGGGCCAAGAGAGATACCTGTATTTGGCGCTTTGCTCCTTAGAATGCATTACCTCTAGGGGCTCTTTTGGTCCTCATCGTGGATGGTACTCAGAAGTTATTTCTCTTCTTCAGTCAGTTGACATCTCCATAGATCAATTACCTCCTTTCAAATACTCTTTAAATGCTCCTCCTCGCCTTCTTCCTAATAAGGGAGAAATTAATCAAGCAATCAAAGATGGTGTTTATCAACAATATATTCAGATCACTTGAGTCGCTCCATCTCAACCTCTTAGTCCTAAGTTGGCCTTCTACACTAAGCATTTCATGAGGATTAAGAATGGCATTATTACTAATGTTAATTATGTCAAGCGACATTGGACACACAGCCTTAGGATTCCTCTTTGTCAACTCAGAGTATGCTCACATCAATTGCAGGTGGAAACAAACCACCATATTACTCAAGAGGATAGGGTATGTCATCTTTGCTCTATCCAGGAAGTGGAGACATGTGAAGATTTCATCTTCACATGTCCTATTTATTATGAGATTCCAAGGAGGTACTATTGCTTGTATAGAGACTCAGGTGGATTGCTTGCCATTTTTGCAACTATCCTGACCAAAAATGCTTGGCTCTTTACCTCAGGGAAGCTATCACTCTTCAGTGTCAATTATTACAAGGGAGATAGACTACTCAACTAATCACCTCATATGTTCACCCTATCTCTGCAATCAAGAGTAATAAGTGCTCATTGGAAGCTACACCTATCCAAAATATTAAGGACAAATCTATGCATTGTTGTCTACATACAAGAGTGGTTACTTGGGCTACAATTCTTTCTTCTTGCTTGCGGCAAGACAAGACTATAGGTTTTCGGCATCAACTTTCGGCCACCCCTCACATACCGAGGAGTTGTAGACAGGCACAACTTACTAGTTTCTTGTCCTCTTATATTGGTTCTACAGCCATGGATGCCAAAAAAGTCTTCAGGGGTCAAACTCCATGTCTTCCCCGGATTATCCAACCAGGCCCTCTTAGTCCTTGCCATTCTCCTAGAAGAATCATTAGATCATGTGTTGGCCCTTTTGGGATAGTTGATGACAACAATTGTGCTTCTACTTTACATCCCACTATAGATTAATATTGGCGCTTGGATCCATTGGAGCTCCTTTCTATCTTTGTTGTACCTCGACTTCTAGATCTCTCTTAATCATTACTTTTAGCATGTTAGGGTTTATCCATTTTGGGTAACCCTTGAGGCTGTAATTTTATGCCATACAGTTGTTCCCTTTTAGAGTAGTTTACACTAGATTCTTTAGTCTAGATTAGCTTATTTTTGTAGTACTTTGCGATTACTATAATGCATTGTAAATTGTAACAGCTCTCTTCAATGAGTCCCATTGGCCTACTTTGGCCATCTGTAGACATTAATAGAATTATCATATCTTATCTTACATGCTGCACAAGTGCAAATTTACCAAGCAGCCTTAGCACAAAGATTTGGATAGTAGAAATGCTTCCACAAAAATATTAGCATCTGTATACATCAAAATGACCGGCAACATTGCTGAACCATGCTTCTTAGAACAACTTTTGGCACTGCTCGCACTAAGAAACACAAAGTTCTCTAACGACGACCCAACCCCTCAAACGAGCGAATCATGGCCCAACCATATGCTCCATCCTCTCCCGTGGGAGCATCGCTTGATGGTGGTGAGTGTGGAGTTCTCCCCATGTGTGGTTTCCGTTGGTTGTTTTCCCTCGTGGGCCCCATGTTAATTCTAGGGTCCATTATTTTGCTCCTCCCATACTGCCCAGTCTCATAATTTCTCAAATAAAAAATTCTAAAAAATACCTTGAGCAACGTTGCAAGAGTCTTGAGCCATTATCCCACATGTATTCCACGATGGCCCTCATGGTGGTATATAAAGCACAACACCCACATTAAGCTTTGCAAATCGGGAAGCAGTCTTTTGGGTGAAATGCTCAAGTGGAAGTAGGTGAACCATGACCCAGCCCCTCAAACAAGCGAATCATGGCCCAACCATATGCTCCATCCTCTCCCGTGGGAGATTCGCTTGATGGTGGTGAGTGTGGAGTTCTCCCCATGTGTGGTTTCCGATGGCTGTTTTCCCTCGTGGTAACCATGTTAATTCTAGGGTCCATTATTTCGCTCCTCCCGTACTGCCCAATCTCAATAATTTCTCAAATAAAAAATTCTAAAAAATAACTTGAGCAACGCTGCAAGAGTCTTGAGCCATTATCCCACATGTATCCCACGATGGCCCTCATGGTGGTATATAAAGCACAACACCCACATAAAGCTTTGCAAATTGAGAAGCAGG
This sequence comes from Wollemia nobilis, assembly GCA_028583015.1. Lineage (NCBI taxonomy): Eukaryota > Viridiplantae > Streptophyta > Pinopsida > Araucariales > Araucariaceae > Wollemia > Wollemia nobilis. Next base: position 2,286,520 of record JAQPPZ010003286.1, on the reverse strand, counting down.
CTTTTGGGTGAAATGCCCAAGTGGAAGTAGGTGAACCATGACCCAACCCCTCAAACGAGCGAATCATGGCCCAACCATATGCTCCATCCTCTCCCATGGGAGCATCGCTTGATGGTGGTGAGTGTAGAGTTCTCCCCATGTGTGGTTTCCGTTGGTTGTTTTCCCTCGTGGGCCCCATGTTAATTCTAGGCTCCATTATTTCGCTCCTCCCATATTATCGAGTCTCATAATTTCTCAAATAAAAATTTCTAAAAAATACCTTGAGCAACGTTGCGAGAGTCTTGAGCCATTATCCCACATGTATTCCGCGATGGCCCTCATGGTGGTATATAAAACACAACACCCACATAAAGCTTTGCAAATCGGGAAGCAGGCTTTTGGGTGAAATGCCCAAGTGGAAGTAGGTGAACCATGACCTAGCCCCTCAAACGAGCGAATCATGGCCCAACCATATGCTCCATCCTCTCCCATGGGAGCATCGCTTGATGGTGGTGAGTGTGGAGTTCTCCCCATGTGTGGTTTCCGTTGGCTGTTTTCCCTCGTGGGCCCCATGTTAATTCTAGGGTCCATTATTTCGCTCCTCCCGTATTGCCCAGTCTCATAATTTCTCAAATAAAAAATTCTAAAAAATACCTTGAGCAACGCTGCAAGAGTCTTGAGCCATTATCCCACATGTATCCCACGATGGCCCTCATGGTGGTATATAAAGTACAACACCCACATAAAGCTTTGCAAATTGAGAAGCAGGCTTTTGGGTGAAATGCCCAAGTGGAAGTAGGTGAACCATGACCCAGCCCCTCAAACGAGCGAATCATGGCCCAACCATATGCTCCATCCTCTCCCATGGGAGCATCGCTTGATGGTGGTGAGTGTGGAGTTCTCCCCATGTGTGGTTTTTGTTGGTTGTTTTCCCTCGTGGGCCCCATGTTAATTCTAGGGTCCATTATTTCGCTCCTCCCATACTGCCCAATCTCATAATTTCTCAAATAAAAATTTCTAAAAAATACCTTGAGCAACGCTGCGAGAGTCTTGAGCCATTATCTCACACGTATCCCACGATGGCCCTCATGGTGGTATATAAAGCACAACACCCACATAAAGCTTTGCAAATCGAGAAGTAGGCTTTTGGGTGAAATTCCCAAGTGGAAGTAGGTGAACCATGACCCAGCCCCTCAAACGAGCGAATCATGGCCCAACCATATGCTCCATCCTCTCCCGTGGGAGCATCGCTTGATGGTGGTGAGTGTGGAGTTCTCCCCATGTGTGGTTTTCGTTGGTTGTTTTCCCTCGTGGACCCCATGTTAATTCTAGGGTCCATTATTTCGCTCCTCCCGTACTGCCCAATCTCATAATTTCTCAAATAAAAAATTCTAAAAAATACCTTGAGCAACGCTGCAAGAGTCTTGAGCCATTATCCCACATGTATCCCACGATGGCCCTCATGGTGGTATATAAAGCACAACACCCACATAAAGCTTTGCAAATCGGGAAGCAAGCTTTTGGGTGAAATGCCCAAGTGGAAGTAGGTAAACCATGACCCAGCCCCTCAAACGAGCAAATCATGGCCCAACCATATGCTCCATCCTCTCCTATGGGAGCATCGCTTGATGGTGGTGAGTGTGGAGTTCTCCCCATGTGTGGTTTCCGTTGGCTGTTTTCCCTCGTGGGCCCCATGTTAATTCTAGGGTCCATTATTTCGCTCCTCCCGTACTGCCCAGTCTCATAATTTCTCAAATAAAAAATTCTAAAAAATACCTTGAGCAACACTGCGAGAGTCTTGAGCCATTATCCCACATGTATCCCACAATGGCCCTCATGGTGGTATATAAAACACAACACCCACATAAATCTTTGCAAATCAAGAAGCAAGCTTTTGGGTGAAATGCCCAAGTGGAAGTAGGTGAACCATGACCCAGCCCCTCAAACGAGCGAATCATGACCCAACCATATGCTCCATCCTCTCCCGTGGGAGCATCGCTTGATGGTGGTGAGTGTGGAGTTCTCCCCACGTGTGGTTTCCGTTGGCTGTTTTCCCTCGTGAGCCCCATGTTAATTCTAGGGTCCATTATTTCGCTCCTCCCGTACTGCCCAGTCTCATAATTTCTCAAATAAAAAATTCTAAAAAATACCTTGAGCAACGTTGCAAGAGTCTTGAGCCATTATCCCACATGTATTCCACAATGGCCCTCATGGTGGTATATAAAGCACAACACCCACATAAAGCTTTGCAAATCGGGAAGCAAGCTTTTGGGTGAAATGCCCAAGTGGAAGTAGGTGAACCATGACCCAGCCCCTCAAATGAGCGAATCATGGCCCAACCATATGCTCCATCCTCTCTCGTGGAAGCATCGCTTGATGGTGGTGAGTGTGGAGTTCTCCCCATGTGTGGTTTCCGTTGGCTGTTTTCCCTCGTGGGCCCCATGTTAATTCTAGGGTCCATTATTTCACTCCTCCCGTACTGCCCAGTCTCATAATTTCTCAAATAAAAAACTCTAGCCAAATAGAAACAAGCTTCTCTATCATGGCAGCATAATGCATCCTAATCCAAGAGATTACTTCCATTGACTGGTTGACTGGTCAGATTCATATAAATTTCAAAAGATATTATGTGCAAGAATTCTAATTATTTTTTCCATGGGTTGAAGTTTGACAAGTGAGAATGTTTGGCTCTCAAAGAGCCTACCAAGGTTCAATTCTCATGTGTGTCATCATATGATAGTTTGATGTCATACCACAATAATGTGATTTGATGAAATGCCACAACAATATGATCATGATGTAAAATAGGTGGGACCCATTTCAATCCCATATAACCAATTTAAAATACAAATCTAACCCAAGAAAATAAATAATTATTTTGTCAGTCCTCCCTTTCTAAAGTCTGAATCATTCTATTATGTTGTTTTGTTTAACCCAAGAAAATAAATAATTATTTTGTCAATCCTCCCTTGCTAAAGTCTGAATCATTCTATTATGTTGTCTTGTTAACCCTAGGATATTTATTTAATTTCATAGGCTTCATTTACATGGTAATGTAAATCAAAATTTTCCTAAGGTTGTTTTCTTGATTCTATTTAGTGTTTTCAAAATCCACAAATCTTAGAGCTTGTCAGTAAACTGATACTCTTTCTTTTTAATTGCCATAATGCATACATACAAATAGAAACAAAAATTTGTAACTGATAACAGCATGGGAAAGAAACAATCAACATGGGAAGTTCTAAATAGACCCAACGGACTGATTTGATTTATAAGAATGTAATAGATATTACATCTTTGCAACTATCACCTAGATTCTTGATACTAGATTTCACTGTCCAAATTCAAAAATAAGGAATTCGGCAACAAAACATTGGGCATATACAATTTTTGTATGACAATTCACCATAAATGAAGCTTACTATGTGAAGATTTCACCTAGCATTTTTAACTTACCCATCTTGATCCCAGGACCTAATGATACGGAAACGACGACGCCCTTCAACCTGTTGCATATTCCCGAACGAAAATTGTCAGAATAGGTAAAAAGGTGGAAAAGAGTTCCCTTACTAGCTATAAGATTAGACAAAACAGACACATATTGCAAACGCAATATTGAACCCAACAATGATAGGGTCCCAACAAAAACAGATGCTACATATACAAAGGTAATTTGGTTGAAGCAGTAATTAATCAAATAAACTGAGTTAAATAATTTCCCACAAGCATGGTTTGCATAATACGCATCTGTGGCACAATCTCAAAACAGTTATACTGCTTATGACAGTGAAAAGAGTCGCTGGATTTTTTAATTTCAAAAGAATAACTAAGATCTAAATCCAAGATTCGAATGTCATATTTTCTTTTAGAGCTAACAAAAGCTTCAATTTTTCTATACAATTAAGAAGGAAGAAAATCCATCAGTAATAGTGTAAGTCTTCAATAAAATTTTCAGATTCTTTGCTTAGAAAAGTCAAGAATATGGGTTTCAGCTTGGAATCTAGACCTAAATATTATCAGAAAGTAGCCTTGATTTTCAATTTTAGGCATGATGAAAGAAAATTAGGAATTGCTACACTGTTAGCTTCCTCTAAGCAGATCCTTGTCATAACCAAATTTTCCCTTATACATTTCTAAGACAACGAAATTTAGCTTTTGTTTCTCCCAAAATCCTCTTATGGATTATCCATTTAGCGTGATTTTGTCCACCCTTTCTAATGACAAACATGTTTACCCTTTCTGATGACAAACATGTTTGTTAGTAAAACTCTAGTGTGTGTGTGAGAGAGAGGCTCTCCCATATGACAGGCAATTGTACTTAGTGTGCAACCACTAATGCCTCCATGCAACCCTACAACAGGCTCTGCACTCACTATGTTTTGAAATATTAGTAAGCAAAGGAAAAGAAACTTAAAGGGACTCCCTAGTAACCGTAAACTGACTGGAGGAGCTCAACATGAAAAACGGATAGTGCCCCAATTAGAGTGCTTGAAATTGCAAACATAGATAGAATTTTGTGGCTAGGATTTTGGGACAATAGACTATTTTGCCTAAGTCTACTCCTCATGCCTATAACATCTATTTTAGCAAGGTTGAAGTTGTGACTCAAGCTCTTCTTGTTTGTTTTGTTGTTAGTGCATTCTGGTAGCTTGTTGTCCTAGTGTGGTTTGTATCATAGTTGAGAAAATCTGCAAAAAATCTGCAGAATCCCGAATTTTTGCCGATTTTTTAAAATGCCGATGCAATCTGCAAACTCTTGGTGATGCAAAGATTTTTTGAAGATTTTTTGCCGATTTTTTCAAAAAATCTGCAATTTTTTTTTCTTTTTTTCTTTTTAAGGCTGCAGCCGATTTAGGGTTTTTTATGCAAGCCCATTTTTCAGCTATTAATGTTTGAACTTTGAAGTTTAAAGTTTAAACCCTAAACCCGAAACCCTCTTTTTAAGTAAATATTGTTGCCTGATAACTATGTATGTAAGCCCATTTTTCAGCTGTTAATGTTTGAAACTTTGAACTTTGAAGTTTAAACCCTAAACCCTAGGCTAGGCCCTAGGGTTTTGGGTTTAGGGTTTTTTTTTTTCCTCCTCTTTTTAAGTAAATATTGCAGCCTGGTAACTATGTATGCAAGCCCATTTTTCAGCTGTTAATGTTTGAATTTGAAACTTTGAACTTGAAGTTTAACTTTAAACCCTAAACCCTAGTCTAGGCCCTAGGGTTTTTTTTTCCTCCTCTTTTTATGTAAATATTGCTGCCTAATAACTATCTATGCAAACCAGCTGTAAGCTTACTGCAGTGGTAAGGGCTTTGGCCTCTCTTTGAGAGGTCCAAGGTTCAAACCCCACTCGATATGAGGGGACCATGATCCCTCATAAAAACATGTGTAAACTCATTGAAAAAATGATCAAGTGGCATTAGCTCAACTGGTTAAATTCCTCAAGGAGAAGACCCATGTTCAAATCTTGCCAAACAATACATAGATAATATCCAAGCTTTGTTGTAATACCACTATGTGGTGATGATGTAATACGGGTGGGGCCCGTTTCAATCCCATATAACCAATTGAAAAAAAACTATGTATGCAAGCCCATTTTTCAGCTGTCAATGTTTCAATTTTAAACCCTAAACCCTAGCCTTTTGGTTTAAGGTTTAGGTTTTCTTTCCTTTTTTTCAAGTGAGTAATTTTGTTGTTACTTTTTTCCATGTGCAGGCATATAAAAAATGAAAACCTTTTTTCCTTGTTGTTACTTGTAACTTTGTACCTTTTCATATTATAAGCAATACAAGATGTGTTTTGTCACTTTCATGTATACTTAAAGCTTGAGCCTTGTATGATGTCTTGACATGAATTATTGCTTTTATTGCAATATTTGATTTGCATAATGTTAATTCATTGTAATATGCATGAAAAAAACTTTTTTTCAATAAAAAATTTTGTTTTCTTCGGGTTTTTTTTGGTCGATTCTTGCCGATTCTTTCCCCAATTTTTTGCCAATTCCGATTTTCTCAACTATGGTTTGTATTATGAACATTGCTTCTAACGTGTAAAGGTAAAAGGTTACCATTTTTTTGCGCTTTGGGAACTGTTATTAGGAGCTCCAATCCTCTCTTTCTCTACAGTTTGGCTCCTAGCTTCTTTGTTAAAGTGTGGTTTGTGGCCTTGGTCTTCTAGATGCTTGTAAAAAAATCCCTAGAGAAACCTCAGGGAACCTTTCCCACATCCAAAAGAAAAATGTTCAAACAAGACATCCCCTTTGATTAATTAGGTCTTGTAGAAAGAAAATCCCCCAACAACTGGTGAGAAATAGTCACATGGGATATTTATAGTTGCATGGACTTCTGTATTTAAAAATATAGGCATGTATTCTTTGCACATGTCCTTCTGATATGTTGGAATTTACAACTATTTCCAGAAACGAATAGAAGCAATACATGCAATCAAATGTTATACACAAAGCATAAAAGGAAGAAAAGGAAAGAAAGATACACAGAATTGGTGGGTGCCCTTTAGCATCATAAATAATCACTGTATTATGCATAGATGATCATCACAACACTCCGATGCAATGGATGGAGTGGCAGGGAGTATCTATACCAACACCAGAACCCCAATTGCATAACAAGTTAACCTAAGCGGACATAACAAGAAGACTTTAGGTTTATTACAACTTATAAGGTGGGTTCAACCATAACAACATCCCCCTACGGCTTACATAATTAAAAAATATACTATAAATTAAATACATTTGTACAATGATTGTCCGTGGGCCTATATAAGATTGCATCATACAATGTTGGCCTTAACCATACGTCAGATTAAACTTTCAACATGAAAATCCTCTAAAAGTATCTTTCTTTTTCTTGTCTAAGAAGCTTCCATGCAAGTCTTTTTTCTCTTAGAAGCTTCCTTTCCTAGAAGGTTCATTTGTACTCTTTATGAATACATAATACATGAGTGTACCTAATGTATGGTTTTCAGCAGTTTATTTGCGTGCTGTATCAACAGTAGTGATTAATTATATGAAGATGCAATCTATAGTTGCTAAAACAAAAAGACTTAAATTGTCAGTTTGTGGACATCAATCCATCATAAATGTGATAGAAAAATGTAATATCCGGTTGGAAAATCATGTTTGTTTGTTCATATATTTGCTATGCAATGGATATTTTCTTATGAGGGTCAAGGAAGCCAAAGACAGCTACAATTTTTGACATCCCACGACTGATGGGAAGAATAGGTCATTTTATGAAACAATTCTTGATAGTCTCTAATCCTTTCAAGGATATTCCATCTTCCATGCTCATGTGGATAAAACTCTTTAATATGCCACTAAAATTCTAACCCTTTGATGCTCATACAAACTGGTAATTTACTTGGCAAGTCTTTGAATTGTTTGAACTCTGAAACAAGTAGAGATATGAACTGCAAGAACTGTAAAGGATATATGTGAAATTGGGCTGCCCAGGCTTTGTGAAGCTATAGTTATAAAATAACAACTGCAACAATAATCATTTAATTTAAGAAGTTTTAAGGCTCAATTTCATTTTCTATTATATTCATTCAAACAACAAAGAAGACTGAAGAGAAGACTTAGCAAAGCAAAAATAAGGGCATCCAATTCAAGTGGACCTAAAACTCCAAAAGCCAATTCTAATGGAATTTCTCCATTTCTCTGGAGAATGTTTTAGCAGCCAAGCAAGACCAGGATACACACAAGCTGTGAAGGTTGGGTTTAGCAACAATGCCATCAGCTTCCCAAATCCTCGACAATTGTCAAGAAGCTATCCATTTAGCCATGATGCCAATGTCTTTGCCTTGGCCATCATCACATCCTCTATGTTGACACCACTCCCTCAAAGTTTGTCAGAGCTTGTTGAACTCATTTAGACACCATTTTAGGCCATCAACATTTGTAAAAGACTACTTTAATATGTCTACAATAGAAACACAATGTGACAATTGTTAAAGGCTGTTGATATTAATTCTGTGCTGTCAATCGGAAACGTACAGTTGTTAGAGACCATTGCAAGCAGAGTTGGATTATTAAGCAACTTCCATGCTCAAAAACAGCTAAGTAATGTCAAAACTCTGTTAGGACACTCTCCATGTAGCCATATGCCATAAGCATTAGCCTGAACACCACAAGCCACAATCACAATGGCACAAGGGTCTCCTAGGAACTAAAGTCTGGTAGTCACCCCTTTCAATCTGATTTTGGAAAAGAGAGGGTAGATTCCTCAAAAAGCCATTACTATTCTTTAGAGTATTGCTTCGATTAGAAAAATTCTAAACTAGCAAATTAAAGAGGGTTTTAAGCAATTTCTCTATGATGAATCTTTACTCTGTTCAAGAATGAACTATAATTTCCACTGCTCTAAATGACCCTACAATGCAATAAATTAATAGGGAAGGTATGAGCCAAGATCCTGAAAGACAATAGCATTCATGACAGTAATGATGTTAAAACCAGCGGTGAGCAAGTGAAGAAACCCAAGAAGATACTGATAGATGAAATGCTTACAATATATGCCATAGGAAGAAGTTGCAAGACACTGATTGCAGAATAATAAAAATCATGTGCTTATGTAATCCTTTACAAAGGCTTAGAGACGAAAAATCCATGTTGCTCATATGTGAGAGTTAAATAACAGTTTCATAAAAGCATCCTGTCTTTCATAGGGTGAATGATATTGTGCATGATGGGATCAAAAATAGAAATGCCCAAGTTCAACAGTGAAGACAAAGTATACTTTCATTCAAGAACTCCTTATATAAATCATTCATAAATAGCTGAAGGAGACCCTTACTTGGCACACTAACCATTGTCTCAAGATCCTATGTATGTGATGCAGGGGCATCTACATAAATAAATAAATAAAAATAATAGTAAGTGATTATGGTTTGAAACCATGGGTTGAGGAACATGGTTTTCAAACCATTAGTTTGTGCACATGGTTTGTGTTCATGCAAATGGTTTTGGGTTTTGTGCACATGGTTGTGTTTTGTGAGCAAGGTTTTGGTTTGTGCACATGGTTTGTTTACACATGGTTTTGTGTATTTTTGTTGGTCTATAAATAAGTGCAGAGGGTGAAGAGAAGGAGACAAGGTGAAGAGGAAGTGAGAAGTTGAGAAGTTATGGTGCTCTATGGAGAGAGCCTGTGGCAACTGGAGCTGCTATAAAACAGTGTAACAGTTTGTGTTGCAGATAATATATAAAAACGGTACTCTGTTTTTTCTGTTTGGCAGAAATCTGTTTTTTTGCTTGTGTTTAACTGTGTTCTTTTACTGTTGCTGCATACTCTGATCTCATTATTTAGGGTCTGTTTAACTGTGTTCTTTTATGGTTGCTGCATACTCTGATCTCATAGTTTAAAGTCTGTTTCGCAGTTTAAAAAAAAAAAAGTTCTGCACCGACTTTATTGGACTGCATCAGTATGTTAATTCGAAACTCCCATGCATACGAGAACTTTACTTAAGTAAATAGTCAGTGAATTCAGGTGCACAAAGTTACCTTTACGGTTGTCATTGTATCGAAGGGGTTAGTCCAAGCAACCTCTATTATAGGCTCAATATTTGTCCATGAAAATAAAAATCTGCTCATATCAGACACACAAATCCATTTTCATGCCCTTAGAACATTCTATAATTAATCTATGATGCAGATGTTGCAAGCACCATATTTTTGGTGAGATGTCATCCCTTTGCCTTTACCAGAAGGGAAGTTAGAAGCATGTAAATGGAAGAATAAATGCAAAAATGTACCGCTTACCCCAACATGTAAACCAAATAAGAGTAAAAACATTATAGCCATTATAAAGTAACCAATGCTAGAGAGAAGGAAGTGTTTGATCCGCCACAAAAAATAAACCTCACACTCGAGTTGATATCAAGCAGGATGAGGCCAAGAATACATCCAATTTAAAGTAGCTATAAAATGGCGTACAGGAGATTGGATGTGATGATCATGATTATAACAATGTCATGTCCAACAATAGCATACACCACATGGATGAGGAATCTCAATAAGTCATGAGAAGGCATTACCAACAGCTAACAAGCTGAGAAAAGGATCAATATTCAAATATCCCTAAATGAATCATACTCATCATGGTTTTTCTCTTACTGTTTCTTTTGCAATAAGTTGCATGAAACTTGGAAACACCTCAGGGAAAACAAGTCCTTGAGGTTTAACCCTTCCAAAACGTAAAAGCAATAAAGACAATGACTAATTTTAAATTTTAATAAAAATATATGATTTTAGATTTTATAGTTAACATTTTTTGATGAGATCACAAATTAACGAAAAACACATTTATTGATTAAATCCCATATAGAATACAACGCATAATGTCAAAGTTCAACCGTTAAAAATATATATCATGCAAAACTAAACTACATGGGATACACTTTAAACTTAGCTCTTAATCTTCAAAGTCATCAAAATCAGCACCAGAACTGGAAGAAGACCCAACTCGTGTGACCTTATGAGAAGGATTTTTAACATTCTCAAGATCAGGTACGAGCATGGAAACACCTAAGAATTTTGGAACCCACATCACAATATTTTGTTTGCACTCTTGTGTATTATTCTTTGTGAGACACAAAAAGATTATAATGCACGAAAACTAAATCCTCTGCCTCTTTTGAGCCCAACCTGTTTTGCTTCACAAAGCAATTGAACCCATGTGTTTCAATTCCTCTTTGTTGCCAAAGAGTTTGCCACTTGTTCTAGCATCATTGATATGAACCTATCGTTATTTTCAAGTTATCATTTATTTTGTTTCCTTTCTTCTTATCTTAAGAGTCTTTTTTGAAGTAACTTAGTTTTATTTTAATTGGTTCTTGTGAGTTTGGTGTAGGCCTCGTGAAATACCCACACAACCCCTAAAAGCCTTAAATTTGGACTTTTCTTTTGGTTCACAATGTCAAGAAACATTGGAAGAGCCCTTGGAAACATTGGAAGTGCCCTTGGAAACATTGGAAAAATCTCTTAGAAACATTTAGAGATGTGGAAAGTCAAGATGACAAGTTTCCAGGAGTTCTCAGTTTCTAAGACCGCAAAACAAGGGCACCATAATAGTTTCCAACAACATTGCTTTTGCAAATAGTATGTTGCATTATGCCCTTAGTACCATCCTTGTGTTCTATACTTACTGACAACAAGTCCATAGTTGTTATCATTCAAAAAAAAACAATTAACATGACAGTCATAACTCTTTTATAGGCAGCACAACAACTAGCTTTTGATTGGATGCCAGATAATTCTCATAGAATAGGTAGTTCACATCAAACCCTTTCTCCTCTGTCTCCACCATATATGCATGGGGGCAAATCAACTGCAGCTAATTAAGCTCACTGATCAATTTGAGGCATTAAGTTCACTGACCAATTTGAGGGAGTATGCTCTACTGAACAGCCTACATCTGGTACCACTTCAATGGCTGTTGAAATTTACCATACATGGCCGGCAGTCATCCACAAGGAACTATCTTAGATTCATACAAACATGGCTCAACAACTTGATGCTACATACAAAGCTCAAGGGCAAAGACAAACTTCAGAGTTCATGGGCATGGGCATTAATGTTATACCTTCAAATAAAGTAAGCATGAAGAGATCTCATAAGTTTATTTTCGTATTCAAATATTTTATTTTCAAATCAAGTAGCTACAATAGATAAATGACCAACCTGCAAAAGGAAACGTCCATCTGGAAGTGGCTCACACCTGTTAAAAAAAATGAAAAATATATATATTAGGGGTTACAGCATACTTGAAGTTTCTTCTGCCAGTTAGCTGAAAGAGCAAAAGAAGACAAATATAATAAACTGATTCTAAAAAATGATTTAAAACTGGTATCAATCTGAAACGTCCATTTGAAACTTGCTCATAACTATAAAACAATAATTAGACTATGAGGAGATGACTCCATTTCACATGTCCTCTATCAGTTAACTGAAAGGGGAAAGGGAAACATAGTAAATTTGTATTGAAAAGATTGTTCAAAGTGAGAAATGTCTCTGAGGTACATAATGTGAAAGAAAGGTACAGTAACACAAGAAGGCAAGAAAGAGTCTATGCCCTTGCCACTTTTTTAGGGATGACCTTGCTTCTAAGTTCATCTTTACTTCTGCTTCCATAAATATAAGAATTTAAGTAACAATAATTATGAGTTCATGTTTACCTCTCATAATCATTCCACCTCTTTTAAGCTATGACTTTCTTACTATATCTCATATCATGCATCTACTATCCTTTTTGGATGTATCTGAAACTGATAAAGACCTATTTCTATTCCATAGAGGAATATTTACAAATTTTGCAAGACTCACTCGCATATTTCAACTTCACAAGCTACATCTGCAACGGAACTTGTTGCCGAATCTATTCCAACCTGCATTAAAAATCATCCAAAGTGTCATAAATCTCAGCAGAGTAAAAAAATGATTTTAAAAAAAAAAGATCAAATCCACAATATCTCCAGTGAAATGAGAATTTCAATTGCTAGCTTCTTCCACAGCTGCCTTACCATCCCCATACGGTGGCCACCTTCCATTATCCTCCTTATCTGCTCAGATATAAAACCAATGATTAGTCCACTCTTATTGATTTTTTTGTCGAAGTTTCAGAATAAGGACCGAAAAAACAAAATCCAAAACCAAGCATCTGAAATGAAATATAAGCAAACATTCAAACTGAAAAGGTTAGCATTTCTGCCTTGAAGCACAAAAATAAGCAGATTGGCGTCCATGGAATTCCATCAGAGTATATACAATAAAAAGATTCACAAGGAAAGGAGACTTTGTGTCAACAGCATGCAAAGCAGTGCATGAAAACACATCAGGTCAAAGAAATAATAATATATTTTCTTGCAATTTTCAAAAACAATGCATTCAGCTACCATCATGCATAGCATAAGAAATGAATGTAAAGATAAAGATTATTTTTTAAGTCACAGCCAAGCCAACACACCTCTTGGGCTTATGAGAACCCCTTGTGTAAGCAAGGGATTGTTTTCACTTTATCTTTTATGAAGCTCATGGTAAATCAAGTCTTGTGAATCCATCTAATCTCGAGATATAATGCTTCCCTTTTAATGTCAGAAAGCCAATATACCTCCCATACAACAATTTTTTCACTATCAAACTTGAACCCCAGCCACTCTCTTCACAGTGAAATTTGCCACTACACCACATGATCATGGTAAATGGATATGAGATATATTGGCTATGCATTTATTATTCTTAACCTATGTGCACAGACAAGTTTACAAAGGCCCAAACACCTTTCTAAACTCAGTTTGGTCTTTCTTTGATCAGGTATCAACACAATTAAAATTTTGGAGCTCTTTTCTTATTCTAGCTCAAAACATCTTTAGAGTATTCCTAACCACCACCACCTTCCTCTCGATCTAAATCTTGATGCAGTAGTTCCATAATGACATGAGGCAGAAGGGAGAAATTATAAATAACAACACTATGCAATTTAGAAAATTATAGAATGAAGTTATCATCACAAATTTGATACACAACAAACGGGTATTAAGAAGTATTGATTGCATAAAATAGAAAATAAATTGAATGACATATGAATGATGATTGCACATAGCATAAGCACAATCATTGAGATGAAATGTCAAATGTATAAAGACTTGATCCTTTCATAGCACCTTTTAAATGCTAGATATTAAATGTTAAATTTAAGAAAAAAGAAAGATCTACCTAAGAACTAACTTTGACCCAGAATAGATAGGAAAGGGAATTCAAGAAAACAAAATAACGTGTAATGTGGAAGGTAGAAGACAAAGTACACATGATGGGAAGGAAAAGTGATGGATTCTAGACAAAAAGCTGCCTGAATTATATTGTGATATACATCCAATTAGGACCATAACTTCCATGACATAGATGAAAGGCAATATAGTTTCTTAAAAAGAGAAGAATACTAGCCAGCTTAAGCAGGCCTTAATGATGGAAAAACAACTGTAAGTATTTCATGGAGAGTAGATATCATTTTACTCATGATAGCACCACAGAATTCAATACACCTTAATAAAAGCTCACCATAAGTCTATACCGAGGCTCGTATATATTCAGCGACATTTTCTGACATGGAAGCACAACATCCATAACAAATAAAGGCAATGTATCAATTCCAAAATGCGTCAAAGTCTGCTGCTCAGCTTTCCTCTCTGCATACTCCTCAGAAAAAATTTTCTGTATAATATTGTTCAGAGTCACACTGAGAAAAGCCAATTAATACAGTAAAAATGACCTCATCCTGAGCATTCCAAAAATGGGGAAAAAAAGAACTCAAAATGTCATATCTTTGGTCATATAAATAATCTCTACTGACATTTTTATGTTGTATTTATGTGAAATATACTCAATGTCACCAAAATATTTGGCCAATGCCTACAGTAATATGCATGAACATCAATCTTCAATTTACTACAAATATTTTGGATGCAAATAGATAATTAAACAAACAAAAAAAAAAGAGTTGCAAAGCACAAAAGTGGAACATCATATTTTACCTTAAAGGGTATATCCTAGGATTAAGAAGTAGAACAGTTCTGCATATCGGACACTTATTACCTACATTCACCAAGATCACTATTAGCTAGGACAATAAAAGACTACAACCATAACTAGCACAATGTGATTCTAATCAGACAAAGCTTACCATGATCCATGGATTGAAGAAGACAGGGACGGCAAAATGAATGTCCACATGGAGTAGTGACAGGATCATATAGCAACTTGAGACAAAGAGTGCAATCAAAATCATCGGTCCGCTGCACTCTGGCCCGTGTAGTCCTATCCGTTGTAGTGGCCAACAAGCCCAACCCAATTTGTTTATCAATGTAAAAAAGTGCTGCATGCAAAGGAATGCTGTAATAAAAGCCCACGGAGGTTGAGAATTATTGTCAAAATCTAACATTTTAGAAAAAGAAATCAATTGAAAAATACTCAAGCATCATTCAATTTCCCTGAAAACTAGCAGGAAGCAGGAAAATCTTTCATGAAACATGATTTCTTCGGTCTATTTTAAAGAAATTGGAATACCTAGAAGGGTCAACCTGAAGCCCAGATAAAAGTGATTCCCTGGCATCAGCATATTGTTCTAGCTGCAAGACAATAGATTGAGTAAATCAAGTTAGTAGCAATTTAACACAATTGAAACATCGATAATTGTGACTAAGGAAATTCTATTTTCCTCGTTTTCAGAAATCTAAATTCAATCATTCAAAATCACCTCATTTTTTCTGCATATATAATTGGCAAAGCAAAGCATGCTAACAGCAAGGTAGTACTTAATAATAACCATAAGCACAATACAAAATAGTAATTTCATTTGATGTTTGAGTTTGCTAATGCAAACAACCACTTACAAAAATCCATAGACAGACTTGAAATAAATCCACTATTTTGCTAAACAATTAGTAGAGAGTGGGAATGTGGCATAAAAAGTTAAAACATGATATCCCGTTATGAGTCTAGAATGCAATAGTATGACATAACATATTAATCACATAAAATTTCTTGGGCAACTTGTAAGGAATAAACAGTAACTGATACCCAGAATGACTACATAATCCTCACCTAATGCCATGATACTAGAAAATTTGCTGCTTCATTCTGGCAAAACATATAGATAAGTTCAAATTGGGATGCAGTAGTTTGATATAGATCATGCTTGAAAGTGACGAATGATGCACCAACAGACATGTGCATGCAATTAACATATGAATAGAATACAAAAAAAATTGTCATCTACTTTATACAAGCCATACCATTTTATAGGATTTACCACATTAAACTTAGAAATAACAAACTTTCACAGAAATGTTAGTCTATCAATGATTACAACGTAATATTGATGAAAATTGAAAAGAGTGCAAGTTCAGTGTGCTTATTTCTTTATGTATATATAATTTGGGTCTCATAAATTGAATCCTAATTGTGAATACGACAAGAAAATTTTATTATTACTCTATGGAAAGTGTGCACGTTCAGACAGTCACTTTACATGATAAAGCATTTACCTTATCATTAGAGTGGAATATCAACACATCTGCTCAAAACAAATAGCAGGACTTTTCTGGCTTGAACAATTACTGCAGTTTATTCTCTATCACTACATTGATCTTAAAGGCATTTTTGAATCCTCGTCAATAACTAATCTTTGAATGCTAGTTACACTAGTTTAAAACCATTTACATGTAGAATTACATGGATGTCTTAAAAAACAAAATCATATGTCCTATGTGGAGCATTTTAGACATGCAAACATATATACTATTCAACACACTGCTATACAGTTCCTTATTGTAGAAAGAAAGATGATCTAATGGAAAGAAATCACAAATGCACATAAGAACACGGCACACAAAACATTTACCCTTCACATTCCAATCATCTGCAATGCATCTGAGATATCCTAGTCAAGCATACAGTGCACACACAGTAAGCATCCTCAATCATCATCTAATACCTACTTGCTCCAACCAAGGTAGATGCGTTGTATATACGTATCATGGGAGGTGGTCAGCATATGGCAACCACCACTCAACTACCTAACTACCCGAAGACATAAAACATTACAAGTACCCCTAAAACATCACCTCCCATTTTCTTACATTATTTATTTTAACACAACATTTCATAATATATGACATGAATGTTCACGAAATGTGGATTAATTTGTTCATCTACAGGGACAAATAAGTTTACAGAAAGAGTTTATGACAATTCATTCTGTCATTTCCTCTGGCCTATGTTTTATCTATAAAGTCTGCCTGTTTAGCATACTGACAGAAAACATTGTGTCGCAACCAAGATATTCTATTTCTACCACAGACAAGCATGCTATATTTTTATTGTCTACCAATCTGGGTCTTTCCTTGCTGTCTTAGTAAACTGGATTATGTTTCCCAAGTTGTAGCAGCCAGTTCTGACCAGCCAAAGAAATATTGTAAATAGTAGTAGTAATAAGTGTGAAAAGCACAATGTAAATGTCAATGTAATGACAATGAAAAATTGAAATGTCAATGAAATGAAATGTATACGAATTGCAATTTTGTGGGTATGAGACGTCAAGGGCGATGATGTCATTATTGAGTAATTGTAAGTATAATGTTAGTACGGCTAATGTACGTAATACATGCACAAAGGGGGAATTAGTTGTGTCAGATGTCCTGGGTGGCAGCTGTGGGTACTGTACTAGCCAAAGATAAATAGGACCCCCCATTTATTTGTTGGGGTACCACAATGATTGTATAACCAATAGACCATTGAGACCAGGAGATAGTCTGTGTGCATTGTATTGTAAGGCAGGAGTTCTGTACTGTTGATGCCATACAGGCAGAAGTAATACAATGATGATTCATCCTCTATTTGTATAATGCCTTCTGTATGATATTGATGCTGCTCGTAATTTGGTAGATTGTGTATGTATCAAGAATTGTGTGCAGGTTTGGGATAGTTGCAGACAAGATCGTTGTACAAGGAAGTTGAAATCCAGGACGCAATACGGACGTTGCCATACAAGTGGAGCTCTGGAGAGGGTCATTCCACTGAAAAGTATAGTGTCGTTCCAGTGAAAAGCATTGTGTCCTTCCAATAGGAGAACTGTCGTACAAGTGAAGTTGCTGATGTTGTTGTACGAGTTGGTTGTTTAGACTATTGTACAAGCACTTGTCATTCTAGTGAAGATCATACTTGCCGTACAAGTGGAAATCAGAATTGTCATTGAAGTGCAGATGGTGGAAGGTGGAATTTCATTGACTGCAATCTTGCTTGGCCTCTAAATATGTCATATTGTTCCTCCACCATTGGAATACTTACCATTGTGCTACATTTGGCACCGTTGTCATTGTCGTTGTCGAATCGAAGTTGGGCCGAGTTGAAGAAGAATCACCATGCATGAAGTATGGGCAGGTGAATGACAGATTCCTTGCCACAAGGACGTGGGAGACAAGGTCGCAAAAGAAGTCAGATTCCTGAGGAGTCGAAGGATCACCAACCAAGTAATGCAGTCGTAGGCGATAGAACTTGAAGAGCCAGAAGTTGAAAGTGTGTGGAGTCTTAAAGGAGAGGATAGTCCAAGTGAATCACATGCAAGGTGGAAGACATTTTTAACAACGGAAGAAGTTCAGATGAAGGAAGAGCAAAGGAGGAAGGAACCATGGAGAACATGGGCATAAGTGAACATCAACACGGAGAGTGCACGAAGAGACGAGGTTGAACCGGTAACGTCAGCACAAGAGCGGGTGAGTTTGCCAAGAGGTGTAGAGGATGGGAGTCAAGCACAAGGGTAACCGCAGGAGAGTGCATGGGCGAGGAGACCAGAACCAACACTTGTATATTCACAAAGGAGGTCATGAAGTGAAGATGCACTAGAAGTTAGTCGAAGATTGTTTGCTAGTGAATAAGTGCAAAACGAGGAAGTGCCAGGAGAACTTCAGATTGAAGAAGGACGCAAAGATAGTCATCCACCAATAGCAAACATGGCTAATATTGCAGCAGCAACGGGCAAGCAGAAGTGCCCACCATTCCTGGGTGACGGGAAAGAAGACTTAGAACCATTTGAAATGTGTGTAAATATGGCGAGCAAACAGAGTGGATGATGAAGCATCCTGGTTGAGATTATTTCCAGCGACATTGTGAGGCATAGCAATGGATTAGCAATTAAAAAGACAAAGTACCATTCCTTTCAACACGTGGGAAGGGATGACAAAGGAATTCATCAAAGAATTCAAACTACTCCAAGATGTTATTGAGATCATCGGAGAGATATACACCACAAACGAAAGGAGGAAGACATTAAATCCTACAATAGAAGACTAAAGGAGCTGGTCAACAAGATGGAAGTACGACCAGCAGATGGTCTACACTCTACAGAGACGACGGTTCCTAGATGGGTTGCTGCCTAGATACAAGAAGAAGCTAAAGGTAGTACCACTAACTACCTATCAAGAGACGAACAATAGAGCTATCACCTTGGAGAGTGAAGCTAAACAAACGACAGCGGGATTAATTCACTATAAGGATTCAGATTCAGATAGTGATCGTGATGATTTGCATGTGGCGATCTAGGCCATGAGGAAGGACCTGGAAAGTGTAGAAATGAAATTTAACATACTGAAACTCAATTCTATTTCTACTTAAACAAATCAACAGATCTGCCTACAACAATTAGCAATAACAATGCATACAGAAAACATACAAAGCAATAGCAGATTTGTATTAACAATGGTTGTATAGTAATAGCATTACAGTCTGCAAACCCTGTGCAGAATACTCTTCATGCCCACAGTCATCTATAGCCAACAGCAACACCCACACGCTACGGCCCTCACATTACAGCCGTCACACACACATGTCGGCCAACTCTACCATTATATGACTGCATACATGACCCAACTATATCATACCATACGCGTTGGCCACCACCATGCGCTCATACGCACAACCACCATCATATGCACATGAATGAATGAGGCAAGGGTCATATTTATACAACTAAAAGTTAGTTGCACCCTCCAACTACCTGACACCTCATCATTTCCTAAATTACATTTCACTTGCATGTGTCTTACATTTACCTTTCATTTCCTAACTCACTACAAGACAAACTAGCCTCTGACTCACTTTATGACTTTGTCAACATACTAATACTTAACATTACATTATCACATACAATATTACATCACAACTTTATAACATTATTAATCATATGTATGCACATTTCGTCAAACACTTTGCATACAACTACAAAATAACAACATAACAAAACTTATTCACTAAACACAGACATAGCAGTTTGCCTGCCTACAAAAAGGATGGTACAGGACACAAAGTATGAAAAGAAGAAAGAAAGACAAGATATTTGGTGTTCAGATTGCAAGATGGAAGGACACACCAATATCACTTGTCCGAAGTAGGCCTACTGCAACATTTGTGAAGTTACAAGACATGTGGTCAGAGATTGTCAATTCAATATATGAAGTTTGAGGCATCAAACTCTGTCAATGCAGAAGGAAGAGAAGAAAGAGAAACCAAGTACATCGCAGAATGGACAAGGAGCAACGAGCGGCAGATACGGAAACAACCCCCGAGGAGGAAGACAAATGCAACAAGGTGATCGACAACAAGGACAAAAAGGCCAGGCAAGAGCGATTTCTCTAGGAGTTGAAAAAACCAATCACTAAAGAAGAAGATAAGACGTCAACACAATGGCTAGCAAAGCAAGTGTTGAATACAATAGTGGAAGTCAAGGTTTCAAGCTTACTTAGTGTTGTATGCTCTAGTAGGAGAGATGATGCGACCAAGAAGCATAGTAAAACCATAATGCCTACAAGAAGCAACTGCAAGAAGGAGAGATCAATTTATGAATCAGACAGTGTTGATGATTGATGTTGGCAAAAAGCCAGAATTAATCCATATCGAGTTGTTGAATCACAAGTGATCATGGATGGAGGGTCAAGTGTCAATGTTTTACCTAAGAAGACATGGAGGGAGATTGAAGCACCATTCTTGAGGTCTCCAAATTTCAAATTCTACAATGCAGACCAGTACGGAATAGAGATGAAAGGAGTCTTGATGCTTAGAAGGTGAAGATCACTGATCAAGAATTCATCATGGAGCATACAAAAAGATGGTTAAGCATGGCCAAGATGAATCGCAATTGGGAAGAGGATGGTTACGCATGGCCAAGGTGAATCGCAATTGGGAGGACCATTTGACCTTCAAAAAAGGGCAACACAAGTACATGATTAACCTGAAAAATCAGTCTATGAGCAAGGATCTCACGACAACTGATGAGTTGGAAAATTCATCTTTGGATGAGGACAACAGACATGAATCGAATGGAGTGCTGCACTTAGAGGAAAGCATAGAATATGAAGGGCATTCCAATAGTAGACTTCTCCATTGGCAAATGGAAGAGTACGAAGTATTTTTGCCAAATTGTTTTTGCATTCAGGTAGAGGATCATAATGAAAAGACGAAGAGTGTGTATGAGGTCGGTCAAAGCAATCAAAAAGCGAAACCTGCACCAAAAGATGAAGAGAAAGAAAAGTGGACATTCCCAAAGAACTTTGCAGAATATACAATTGGTGATGCTATGATAGATGAAAAGCCAACACACCCATTGGACGTGGCGAAAGTAGCAAGTAAACCTGATACCATAAAGTACAAAGGCCCAAAGATGGTTCAAGTTAACCTTGGCAAAAAGGATGAAGAAAAGATTATCCAATGCAAAGATGATTGGGATCCAATGTTGAAGGCAGCAACACTCAAGATCTTTATGGAGTATAAAGGCGTCTTCGCATGGACTTACAAGGATTTGAAGGGGATACCACAAGAATTGTGCGGGCACTGGATACAAGATGAACCCAAAGTATACAACTTTGGTGAATGCGGATATTCAGAAGATGTTAGATGCAAGAAGTATCTTCGAGGTTACGGTCAGTGAGTGGGTGTGACCAATAGTCATTAACTTTGAAGAAAAAAGTGAACCAGATCTGCATTTGTTTAAATTTCCAAATTTTGAACGTCGTCATAATCAAAGATCCCTTTCCAATCCCCTTTATTGATTCAATCTTGGAAGAGATGGCTCGACATGAAATCTATTCATTTTTGGATGTTTGTTTTGGCTATAACCAAATAAGTATAGTTGAGGACAAATTGAAGACTACGTTTGTAGTAGAAAATGGGATTTATGCATATACCCGAATGCCATTTGGTGTATGCAATCACGTTTCGGAGAATAATATTGTACATTTTTTAGTAGATGTCCACTAGGAAATTCAAATTCAAAGTCTTCTTGGATGATTGGTTGCGTATGGGAAAAAGGACGAGCATTTGAAGGCATTGAAGGAGTGCATGTTGTTGTGCATGAATGTTCATTTATCATTGAACCCTAAGAAGTGTAAGTTGTTGGTGTCATATGGCAAATTGTTGGGACATGTAGTGTGTAAGGAAGGGCTGAAGACCCTGACAAGATCGCATCATGAGTATGGAAGAAAAATATGACGTGAGTTTAGTGAAGTCCTTTTTAGGGCATTTCAGGTACTACAGGATTCATCAAAAACTTTGCCAAAGTACCGCACCCGTTGGGATGAGATGACCCGTAAGAATTTTTCCTTTTCGATGGACGGAGGAGCATTAGAAGGCCTTTGAGGAGTTGAAGGCGAAGTTGGTTTACACACCCATTCTAGTGTTTCTAGATTGGGACAAGGAGTTTCAAGTCCACGCGGATGTGTCTAATTTTGCAAATGGATGCATATTGGCCCATGAGGGGAGTTTGGGTTGGGTCAGCCCATTTATTTTTCTAGTCGGTTGTTGTCAAAGACAAAGAAGAACTACAACACGACAAAGAGAGAAGCTCTAGGAATGGTCTACGCAATTCAGAAGTTCAAACACTATTTGTTGGACAACGCTTTTGCTTTCTATGTGGATCATCAAGTGTTGTTGTACCTGATCAATAAATCAACTATCCATGGGCAAGTTAGCAGGTGGCTCATCACATTGCAAGAGTTCATGTTCCAAGTGGTGTTGAGACCTGGGAAAAGCACATGATAGAGTATTAGTTGTCATAGATCCATTCATGAGAGCCTGTGGAGGAAAGAGTGTCACATGAGTTTCCTGATGCTCATTTATTTCCAATCAATGCGATTATGTCATGATACAATTCGATTGGAGAATACTTGTCAACGGGAGAGCTGCCAAGGAAGATGACGATAGCAGAGAAGAAGAAAATCATCATCAAGTCAGCACCGTTCCAGTTCATTGTCGGTTTGTTGTACAAGTTGGGACAAGATAGGCTACTAAGGAGATGTGTGATGGAAGGAGTGAACACAACACTGAAAGAAACCCATGAAGGATTGGTAGGAGGGCTATGGGGCCAGAACGGCCAAAAAAGTGTTTTTGGCAAGATTGTGGTGGCCCACCCTCTATTCTAATGCCAAAGAGTTTGTGAAAGCATGTGATACATGCCAGAGTGGAGAAACCATTGCATAGGGACTTTATGTTATTACACCCATTGCAACCACAGGAGTTGTTTGAGAGATGGGGTCTCGATTTTGTCGGACCTTTGAGAACAAGCTGGAGAGGAAAATGCCATTACATTGTGGTAGCGACCAACTACCTTACGAAGTAGGTTGAGCTAAGAGCTTTGCCTGATAATTCTATACAGAGTACATCAAGATTCCTATATGATTAATCACAAGGTTTGGCATACCCCTGCAATTGAAAAGTGATAGAGGAGGACACTTCGTCAATGAGATAATTCAGAAGTTGACTACAGAGTTCAAGATTTTGCATTCGTTGTCCAGCCCATATTTCCCAAGGGTGAATGGGCAAGTTGAGGCAACAAAGTCTTGGTTTTCGGTCATTCACAAGACGTGTGGAATAGAGGGTGCTGACTGGGAGGAGCAATTGCCAGAAATTTTGTGGGCGTACAGAACTACATTCAAGCCAACAACGAACCATACACCATTCCAATTAATGTACAGAAAGGAAGCAGTAGTGCCAGTAGAGTTCCTGGTGCCAAGTTTGAGGGTGGCAGTGCAAAACCGTATGGGTGACTAGGAGAGCCTAGAGGAGAGACTCGCATCACTTGTAAAACTGGAAGAGAAATGGGTGATGGCACAGTGGGCAACGGAGGTGGCTCATTGAAGAAAGTTGTGGCATGACAAGCACTTGAGAAAGATGAAGTTGAATCCAGTTGACTTAGTGTTGAAGTACAATGGCAAGCGTGAAATCAAGCCAAGAAAATTGAAGATATTATGGCTTGGACCCTTCCAAGTAGTAGAGATGATGGACGATGGCGTGGTAAGATTGCAAAAATTGGACGAGATACTTTGTCTCGACACAATAAATGGCTCAGAACTAAAACCTTATAAGGTGAAAGCGCAAGTGAATATGGTTGGTTTCAAACCAGAAGAAGAAGAAAAGAAGAGTATAAGAAGACTGATTTCAACACCAAACCAGTCTTTGGAAGCTTTTGAGGGTATAGCGGTCCAAGGAGAACCGAATCAGACCAAAGTTGAAGATGGTGCAGAAGAAGAAAAAGAGGACAGTGATTCAGGTCTATTTTGGCTGTTTGGAAGTGCAAGAGGAGAGCAACCCATAATAGAACAAGAGTTGGAACCCCTTCCCACGGAGCAAAGAAGGTTACAGGTGCATGTGTGATTTCTAGACATAAAGGAAAATGAGAAACTAGGATCACTGAATGAACAAGATGAACGAAGAATGGTGGTCACAAAAGAAAACCCACCAAAGTATGAACCTTAGAGTGACGAAAGCAAGTATGAAGATATGATTTGTAGGAAAGAGTTGGGTTGCAACAACAAAGGAATTTGTGAAGAGACAAAACAATTGCAAGACCAATATGAACAACTACGAGAAACAAATGAACAGCTAAGGGAGCAAGCAATGCAAGGGATAGGAAGGCTGCGAGATAATCTTCAAGACGGAAGGGCAAGAAGATCTGCAATAAGTCAGATTCCCTAGAGAGATGTATTTGAAGTATCTACATCACCAAAAAAGGAGACAAGGAACTGAAGAACAGACTCCAGCAATGTGTCTTTGACAAGTAGCTCGAGTAGTGATGACTTGGAAGAGGACACACCAATACTGCAACTAGATAGAAGCAATGAAGCATAGCAAAACTCTAAAGGAGTAAGGTGGATAAGGAGGAGAATTGAAAATCCGCCAGTGGACAGACATGACTCCTTGGAAAATCAAAGCAGTTCACAAGGATTGTTACACAACCCTGAAAGCATATGTAAAGTAGGTAACTTGGGCAATTCAAGAGGACCGCCAAGTTCACTAAGCGGTCTACACTTACCTAGTCAAGGGAGAAGGTTGGTTGGCCTCTCTCGCAATGGTTCGAGGGGAAGGACCTTCCCCCTAGCTACCCCTAGACTATGTGGTCAGTGGTTTGGTCCAAGTGGATCAGCACCTAATCACAAAGAAAACTAGTTTCCGCATAGCCATCAAGTTATGGTTCAACACCTAATAGCAATCCTAGAGAAAGAGAGGTGGAGGCTGCATCTCAAGAAAAAGAGAAGAGCAAGGGACGAGAGAGGATGTCAGTAGCCTTGTAGGAGATGACTTGGCAGTAGCCAGCAAGAGAGTTTTGCCAAAGTTGGTGGCCAAAGCATGAGTATGACGACCCATTGAAGACTGCATTCAAGAGTAAAGGAGTGCACCATATTTTGCAGAGTCCAAATTTCTTGTTCTTCAAGAACTACTTGCTGGAGATGCTGCAATCGTATGACCCACAGCATCACATGAGTACAGTTGTAATTGGTGACTGATAGGTGTAGGTAGTATTTTCACCTGGCAACTTCCGAAAGACGTTCAAGTTGCCCAATTTAGGCATACCGGTGGCAAAGGCGTCAGCTACTATGCACCAGTAGCAGGAGTTGATGGACAAGGTCATCAATCTCAGTCTAGAGGAGGCGGCAAACCCGTTGAAGAATGGGAGTCGTGAACTGAAAATGCAGCAGTTGAAGACGAAAGAACTACAGTGTGTCATGAATGTAGTGATGTCAAAACTCTCAAGAGAGCAAAGATCTTCAGAGATGCCCACTTGGTTGATACCATACATGGAAGGGATAATGCAGGGAGTTGCATACGATTGGGCATTGTATTTGTCATATCGCAGTAAGAATTTCTTGATGCAATACACAAGGAATTTTTTGATGGCCTTTCATGCCATTGATATTATGATGAATGTTGTGACACAGGAGAAGATGAAGTTTCCTAGACTAAATCCGCCAAGGGTGATCCAAAGCATCAGCTGACGATATTTAGGTGAGTCCACGTGATGCCCCTAACAAAGCCAAATACCCCAGTCATGAAAAAGAATGGTACACAGAAGAAAAGGAAGGATTAGGACGCTTCAGAAGAGGGAGTGTAGAGTCATAGGGAGCTGAGGAGCTGGTGCAAACGGAGAAGAGGCATAAGTGGTTGGAGCAGCAATTGGGAGCTCAACCTCAGCACCAACAATAGTCACAGATAGAGCTCTCTTAGCAGGCTACAGAAAAAGTGAGTGGCAAAGAGTAGCAGATGACGGAGGGAAGCGGCTAGAAGCATGAAATGCCCCAAGCAGTAGTGAAAGCAAAGGAAATTCCTGCATATCAGAAGAGTCAAGTTGTGTAGGAAGGCATCGCAAGTGCACGAACGACTCAGGAGAAGACTACAACAATTGAACAGCAACCACGGAAGAAAGTTGCATGGCAGACTAGCGAATGGAGAGGAGCGCACAACAAGTTGAGCAAAGGACTGCACAAGAGGCGCAGGTACCAATTGTTGTAGATGTGAGCGCACAAGTCTAGGCTGTAGTGGACGTTGCATAAAAAGCAAGTGCAACAAATATGTGGATTGAGAATGTGTACTCACCCGATAGTTTTGAAAGTTCACCACTGCAATTTGTAGAGCACATAGATCTATGTGGATCACCTCCACTGGATGAAGATGTGCAGATTGAAATCACATCCCCAGCACAGGAGGTGACAGCAATACTAGTTGTGTCGGGAAAGGAAAGAGGGGAGAAAGGAAAGAAGACTGCATTAGCATTTAGTTGGTGGCAAAATGGCAAAGGAAGCCAACCACTGGAGAAGCCAAGAAGAAAGTAGGAAATGATGGCAACTGATGCAGCACAACCAATGCAGCAGGGCAAGGCGTCCGTAAGACCGATCAACCTGATAGGCCATGGTGGAGAGGATGTGGAGGAGACAACCACCAGTGACGATACTAACATGGAGCTGGAATGAGAGGAGAGGGAGCATTTCATTATTGAAGTGCCCAATTTGAATAGACTGCCAGTTTTAGGAGAACAAATCAATGAGCAAAGTTGATACATTCTTCGAGAAGCTATCTGAAGTGATACACAGTATGCTATGATTGGCGACTTTAGTAGTAGCTACGGATGGAAAATGAGTTGGGCAAATTGGTGCAATGGGCTTGAGATGATAAGCAAATGAAGAAATTTGCGGAGTTATATCAGATGCAGCCATGGGAGCTTGAAGGGAATGTGAAATCAATGTTGGGAGTGAAGAACCTACTTGAGTGAACTCATTACTCAAGTACTCTATAAGCATCCACCATGCGTGTAATTGACGAAGGAAATATGGCAGCTTGTCTAGAGGAGGAAGCAGATATCAAATACATTAAGTTTGCACCTAAGATGGTCAAATCATATGCAAGAATGAACTTCTTGGCATACATGATTCAGTGGTTAGCCAAGGGACTAGAGAAGTTCCACGAGAAGAATATGGAGCAGGCTAACCAACAAAGCTGTCAAGAGTGAAAAAGGAGGTTGAGGATAAGATCAAGGCGCAGGAGGAGCAAGACCAGTCGATCGGGCAACTCAAATCAGAGTGCATGGTGAGGGAGCAGCTGCTAGAAGAAAAGACAAAGGAGATCAATTACCGTGATCAACTTATAACAAAAGGGACGAGTAGTTGGTGATTGCAACAATGAGAGAAGTTGAAGCTGTAAAGAGGGAAGTTGTGTTGAAGGCCAAGTTGGCAGAAGTGGGGCAAAATGCAACTCACTATGGTATACAGTGGGCTCATCGGCTCGTTATCAAACTTATGCCAGGCGAATGAATGAAGAAACAGAGGCCTTGAAACTGCAAATCCAGGAGTTGATCTGTGTGTGTGTGCATGTGCGTGTGCACGTACGCAACGTGGGTGTGCGCTTGCGCGAGCATGCATGCATGTCTTTGAGTGCGCATGTATGTGTGTGCATGCGCGCGTGTGTGTGTGCATGCGTACGCACTATGGAAATTTTAAAAGTAAAATACAGATGTCAAATACGTATCACATCCAAATGTCATGCCATGGAAATTTTAAAAGTAAACACAACATTAGGATGTATATAGATGAAACGGAAAAATTGGTATCTTGCAATGTGTAGTTACAGGCAATGAATCCAAGCACTTGCAGAATTAGAAAACCATTGCAACAGAGGTTGAAATGTAAACTCACAACATTAAATCCAAATATTGACAATTTCATAACAAAAAAAATATATTGACGTCCACAGGTGACCACAAGAGGTCAATAGGACTCAAAGTACATCTAGTTATAATAGCATGACCCATAGGTACAAGATTTATTAGATTCAACATTACCAATATAAGTGCATCTGCTTTCCGATAATATGATTTTGGCCAGGCATCTTGGGTCTTCAATGCCCTCTCCGCATCTTTCAGGGCAAGCTAAGGCACAAAATTGCCAGGATAATAGATGAGACCTGTAGCAGTGTATAAAGAGATAAATAACTCAAAGTTGAAATTAAATCTAAACCAATACCTCTGCATGTACCATAGGATCCTTTCCTGACAATGCTTCTCTATCTGCAGAGCGGTTCCTCAGTTGTTTACTGTAACTGTTATAGCAATCGCACTTACAAGAATAATTATAGTGAAAAATCTAAACAAGATCGTCTCATTTTTCTCTAACAATTTACACATTACACATGTTGATCATAGTAAGTGAAGTTATTGAGGGACTTGATTGTTCTCCATACCAACAAAATGCTGCACTGCGATTGTTGAGAATTATAGGATCATTAGGTTGCAATCTGAGAGCTTTTGTATATAGATTAATAGCCTGCGTAATAAAACAGTTGCAATAAAAAATTATGATTAATTACATTAGCACAGAAAGCATTGTGAATTTAACTCTACAAGAAATTCAATGCCCTCAAGCATTTTCATAAAACAAGAATCTCTTTTCCTTTACAGCAAGGACTTATAAACAATGTTTGTAATCCTCTAACCTGAATACTATGATATATAAAAAGTACTTTGATGTACTATTTCTTATAAGTAAATCAGTTATCCATATACTAGGATATATAAAAACGATGAATAGATATCCCTTTTATGCATCATTGCAGTGCACAAAGTCTATCCATATTTTCAAGATCATCATGTGCTTTGTCATTAGCAAATTTAACATGCATACCCTGCACTATGGGTTCCTGTTGATCACAATATCCATCATACGACAATTATCTACCGCATACAGAAAAATTGACATTAAAACTCAATTAACCATTCCTGTGATTATCCCATATTTCCTTCTTCAAATGAGCTAGATTACTTAAATTAATGCCCTTATTTTGTAGTATGCATTATAGTCTTGTACTGAACAAGGGCAAATAATATATCATAGGGAATCTCTTCAGACACACTTTTCAATAGTGATTTCATATTTCACAATTCTGCATATAATTTTATTTTTATTCCCATGAAAGTTTTAAGTTTTCAATGGAATGTTACAAAGTAGCTCTTTACAATAGAGTATATAGTTTATCTGATTCTACCTAGATTTTTGGCCATAACATCTTATAGTCCCTTGCAAAGACTCACACTTGATGACTCTGATTTTCTTGTCAAAGTTGCTTGCTTTTATAATTGAAATATTGATAATAAGGTATTTTTGTTTCTCACTTTCTCAGTTTTCTTGTTCTGATGCTCAGTGACTATATAACCTGGAAAGATAATGTTTTCTTTATATGGTTTTACTTGTAATACATTTCATTTACCTCTATGACTCTTGTGATGGTTGCAATGTCCTAGGAAAAATTTGTGCATTTTTTTCATGATGGAAAGATATTTCATCAGCTTCAATGATCCTAGTAGCATTTTTCTAAATATTTTTTAATTTACTTTAGTATTTAGTTTGATATCCCTACATTCACCTATATGATGCTTTTGCAATACCTTGTTTTAGTGGTTTGGAACAATGTATTTTTGTAGCTTTGTTTAATGCAAAGACTGAATAAATTGAAACCAGTCATACATGATTTCTTAAGCTTTACTCAGATATTAATGAGATTTTGTTTCCAATAGTTTCCCTTGTTACATATCTTAATCCCATTACGTCTGTACTAGAACATAATTTTTAATCAGATAGTCATTCCATTGATGTTCTTGTGTCATTTTGATTGATGACCTAGAATCTCTGATCTTAATAAAGTTCGGTGAGTTGAGTTTGCTTGTCCAGAATGCTAAGGTAGAAATATAAGAAGATTATGATTTCTTAAATCCTCATTTCAAGAATGTATCTTGTCTATGCTTCCTCTAAATCAAGGTTTTCTTGCATATTTCAAACTAGTTCGTATAAAAAAGTGAAGCATTACATTAAAGTCTACACATGGATCATAACTACTTGTTTAGCTTAAATCTGCCTTGGTAGTAGGTTCCTACTGTTCTTAAAATATGGCAGGAATTTCTTCCAAGTGGAAGATGTTTTCCAATAATGAACTATTTCTGATGGTGATGTTTTTCCCTTGTTTATATGAATTTTTTTGAGGTAGCATGAGAAGATTTGAAATAAGATGAATGAATGCCTACGATATGCACCGCTCACAACTTAGCATGTTGACTTAAATCTATCTCTTGTGATGAGGCCGCCTCAGTTTTTAAATCTGCATTAAATGTAGTCAAATTTGTAATTGATTTCCTTTATTGTAAAATTAAATATTATTTTAGTGTACCTATGTAGCATGATGGACACCAAGTTGACCATGTCGATAGCCCCCCATCCTCAGACTGATGGCCAAACAAAAGTGAATCGATTGATTGTGCATCTTCTTTGAATGTACAATTCTAAGTATCCATGCACATGGAATGAGAGCATCACCTACATGCAGCATGAATACAATCCATCTTTGCATAGCTCTAACAAACACAGCCCATTCAATGTTTGTTTTGTGTTCCAACCCTCGGCACTCATTGATGTAGATCTCCTTGTGCAACCCATGGAGTACTCACCTCATGGAAAAAAAGAAGCAGAAAAGGCAATATGGTTTGTGGAACGGATTCAACAAATTCAACAACAAGTCCATGAGCTATTGGAAAAGACATCAGAAATACAAGCAACGCCATGACCAACATCGGGTCCCACATCAATTCAAGGTTGGAGATAAGGTATGCTTACATCTTCAAAAGAGAGACTATAGAATCTCAAAAGGAAGATCAGACCTCTTCGCTATGGACCATACACCATCACCAAGAAGGTGGGAGAAAATACCTTTGAATTGAATCTTCCATCTTATCTTGGTTTGCATCCAATCTTCAATGTTGAACTTCTTAGGACCTATCATCCACCTCTATTGGACACTTCCGTAGTAGCAGAACAGTTGGACATTGAAGAACTCAATCTAGACAATTTAGCACCAGTAGAGGAGAATCAGATTGTTGACACATGGTCTAGGACCACAAGAAGGCAGTCCATTCAGATGTACAGAGTGATCAAGGCAAGACAACTTGGTCACTACCGGGAATGGCTCACAAAAAATCAAATAAAGAAACAATTTTCGCATCTGATGTCAAAGTTGACGCAATAAGGACCATTGCTTTTCAAGGGGGGACAAATGATCCATGCATGTGACCTTTTGGGGACATGGCTTTATGCTCGAAAATGCCCAAAAATCTTTTTGTTTTTTTATCCTAACCACATTGTTAGGGTCATAACTTTGTGCATGGGACTCTGTTTTGATCCATTCAAGAAGCGTTGGAAAAATTAGAGAGAGAACAACTTCAGCAGGCAACTCTGTCACAAACAGAGTTGTCAACAACTTTGTGGAAAAAACACTCCAAAAGCCCTAAAAAATGCAAAACAAAATACTTATTAAAATAGTAATTTTTTATTTTTAGATTTTCATAGCTAAAATGCATCTCTAACTATGTTGACACATCGGTAGAAGACAAAACACAAAAAGACAAGTCATATGTATGTAAATTTCATTTAATATGCACTTTGTAAATCATGGAAGGTGAATTGCCAAGTTTCCATATGGGTGACCTTCTAACTCACTGAAGGTGAACCACCACAATTCCATATAGATGACCTTCCATATTCAGTGGATTTCCAACCCACCAATTCTTATATAAAGAAAGATGCACCCCTAACTGTAAGAAACAATGGATGCAATGTTGTTTTTTTTTTTCCCTTTTTGTTTTTTGTTGGATACATAGAGAAACAGCCCAAGAATACAGCTGGGGGCACATCAGGGGCTACCCTTCCCGTAAATCAAACTAGGGTGTCCGCACGAAGAGCCCAATGCCTTTACCATTAAGGTGTCCGCACGAAGAGCCCAATGCCTTTACCATTAAGGTGTCCTGATAGGGACAAAGAATGGATGCAAATTTATAGCCTCACATCTCTTCTTAGAGATTGCTTGCACTGTACTCTGTTTTCTGAGCAATAAAATCATATGCTATATTGTTTCCATATTTTTGTGTTCTGGTTTGTTATACTCTGTTATTTCTAAATTGCACTCTTTCAAGATCTTCCTTAACTCAAAATTCTGAGTTTCGGTCCTTCGGATCAGTAAAAATTCCGAGTTTTGTATAATGATTCATTCTTTCTTTGAAAAAAGGCGCTATTTAATAGAACTAAACGGATCAGTCAAACATAAGCAGCTGTTACAACGAAAAATCACAGCCATATCCATGAACTTTTGCAAGTAATCCATTTAATTCAGAAAACTAAACATCCACAAACCAACCTAACAAAGAATTTGTACCAGTTCTCTAACATGCATCTTCTACTTTGTTTGTATGTACTACATTTCATGAAATATAATTTGTCTATGCACTCCGTAGCCACAGTAAGAGCAGAGGTGTGTGTTAATAAGAAAATTCAGGATCCTTGGGGATAGACCAATTGGTTGTGGCTGAGTGCTTATCAGTAAGTAACTTCAGTTCAATTCCCCTGCGAGCTATAGTCCATTATTCACCATGTTTGAACAATAGTGGGTAGGGGTTATAGTGGCAGCAGCCAGAATCGAACCCTTGAGCAGACATAACTAGTGAAGGCAGTTACCAATTCCTCTATATATCAAAAAAAAAAGGGAAAACTCAGCATTTCATACATAAACAAAACAACCATTTAAAAAATGAAAGGAAAACTCAAGTAGCATGCAGTCCTTCATGGCTTTGAGAATCGCCAAATGCCATTCTGTATAGCCAAGTCACACCCAACATGTTTTGGCCAAAGATATACAGTGTTCCTAGGTCAGAGGAAAAATTATGTATTACAGCTTACTCATCAGAAAATGGTCATTCTTTAACCAGTTTCTTTACTATTAAATTTGCTAATTAGCAACGTTCTTCTAAAAAAAATTGTTTCCTGTATCATTTAGGTCTAATGTCATAATATTTTCATATATTTGCTGAGAATAACCTGAATTGTATATCTTCCTGCTGAATGAGAGGATCAAGTGCACCTCATGGATGAGGGACGAGAACAAGCACCAAATGAATGTGAAGATGAAAGCAAACAAAGCAAAACTCAAGGAGATGCTGAGAACAACTCTAGCTAAAACACCGAATTTTTTGTCATTGCAAGATGAAGAAGTTTTATGATGCTGTTGGCCCTTTGGCCATACGGTTGGGCGCTCTTTTTGGTGGTTTGTCTTTTGTCTGCTTAGTTGACTTCTTTTTAATAGTATGATGTAAATTTTGCGTACTTGGGACTTTTTTCCTTGGGTTGAGGCACCCACAAGGCACAAAAGCACCTCTAAGCAACATTAGTAGCAGAGAGCAGGTCACTACTAACACATCCACCAAGGACTTTCAGCCCAAAGCCTACTTCCAGATTGACAAAACGTTTGGCACCATGTATGATGCTTTTTTTTTAATGTCCAGTTAGCATTGTAAACTTCTACGTTTTTTAGGCTTTGCCAGGGATCCTCCTAAGACTGTTAATGAGCCCTGCCTCATGGCTATTTGGAACCAATGGTGGCCCAGTTTTGAACCTTCTTTTAAAATATATCTTTAACAAACAAAAACTCGAACCGCGCACTTCTTATCAAATACATCACTTACGTTATGCACAGCAATTCACCGACTATACAAAAGATACACAAAACGTTTCGTTCTTCTACGATTTCCTGTTAAAAATCTAAACATTTCACAATTGTACATTATTCAACGTCGTTCTACGATTTCCTGTTTAAAATCTAAATATTTCACAAGTGTACATTGAAAGTTACTTATTTCTGTTTCCTTTTCCAGCGGAATGAAGCTAAATATATATCTAAATCAATATCATTTCTAAAAAGCAGTGAAATTAAACGGCCTCGTGCCCTAAATCCTCATACTTTAGGCCATAGCATTCAAGAAGGCATATAACATTATTTGAAAGCACGCTAAGCTTTACTTGAGAAATAGATGCCATTGCATATAATTGAACCTTCCAACGCACGCCTGCAACTGGTAAAAAAGAATTAAAAAAAAAAAGACAAACTTGAATCGTGAATTCAGCGGAAAATTTCAATGAAAATCGGCGGCGTACCTGTTCAAGCCGGCTTTCTCGGAAAGCCATGTTGCCCTGCACCACGATATCGTATATTTGACTCGTCTGCTCCCAAGTCGCGGTCGAACTCGCATCTCCGAACTGCATTTAACCATTACATGTATGAGTCTACAAAGTTCCAAGAAAAGAAGGGAAAAAATTATGGAACAGCTGCATTCCACCATTGCATGCATCAATTTACAGAATTAAAACAATTAAAATCATACAGAGTCCACAGATTGACATAAAATGTTCATTAAATAATACAGAATAACAATATATAAAACCACATCGAGTGCCGCTGCATTTTGCCATTGCAGCCATCAATTTACAGAGTTATTTAAAAAATAAATAAAAGAAAAAGCAATGCTACACCTGCATTCCTCCATCGCATGCATCAGTTTATAGAGTTATTTCAAAAAAATAACAGAAAAAGCAATGCTACACCTGCATTCCTCCATCGCATGCATCAATTTACAGAATTGAAACAAATAAAGTCAGACACAGTCCAAATATTAAAAACAAAAACCGTAATATTACACAAAAAACATTACCCGCGCAAACTCGTCTACGTCGTCGAACTCAGCACACCCCGAGGAAGAAGCCATCGCCAACCGTACGCTAAACAAATTTTGCAATCACTTCCAACTAAACTCAAAATCCGCACAGAGAATGCCTTGAAGATTACTCTGTGCTGTATATACGTTGCCCTGGGCTATATCTACACCAAGTATATATCTCATGGCTCATATAGGGTTTAATGGCGCTTTATTTCCTTTTTTTCTGTATTTCCTTCTCTCTGTGTGGTGGAAATGAACAGCCGAGTTATGACGGCAATCTGGTTCTTCTGCTCCTCCTGCTCCCACGTTGCTTCATTGGGAATTATTTCTTAATTTCCATTTGGTTTCTATTTTAAGTATTTCGGAAAATATTTATTTTGCAGGATGATTATTCATTTACGTGGTTGACCAGAGATCTGGGATTGGTGGACGCTTTATGAAGTGGACCACCCTCAACACCCTATTTTGGGTCGTAGAGATCCACGTCAGCAGAAATTGGGATTCAACTTCTGTGTACTTGTCTTAGCCATGGGATTGATTAGTGGCTCATGCTTCGCCAACACCATTAACGGCCACAAACCCTGTAAAGACCTTTACAGGGTAATGTGAGCGATCCTTGGTATCAATGCAAGTAGATATATAATGTCAGGTTTCAAAATTGTGGCAGTCTAAAGATTCTGACAGGTTTAAGCATATGGCAAAGTCAATATGTAAATGAAATAAATTAATAATGTGTGGTGAAGTAAATATTTATCTCAATAAAGAAATGTTTAGCTTAGTTTAAGCAAGTTTTAAGATCTTAGGGATCCAAGGAAATATCATAGGTGGTATTTTTATTGTATTTTTTCTGTCTATTTAGAGTAGACATTTTCTCTTTGGATTCAATAATAATAATATAGGGCTATTCATTTAATAAAAATTATAAAATAGTATTATGACATATATTTTATAAATTATTTTTATTAAAATTTTATATAATTTAATAAATTAATTTTAATTACATTTATTATAAATAATTATATTTGATATTCGTTTTTGATAATGTGGAGTTGTTAGTTATTGTGTTACATTAATTTAATTAATTATTTTTATCAATGTTTTTATAAATTATTAAGTTTGGTATTTGATTAAGAATTTTGTAAATTTTTATATGATTTAATTAACTATAATAATGTAAAATTAATTATATACTTTTAAGATAAATTAATATTTGTGAAATTAAAAACTATTATCTTGAAATTGGTATTTATAAAATTAAAAATTGTGGTTACTATTGCTTAATTTATTTTTAGTTAATAATTAAAAGAAATGATAAAATAGTTATAATAGTATTTATTCAAGAAAAATATTATAAATTGTCAAAATATGTAATAACAATTACTTTTCATCTTTTATAAATTATTTTTTATTAAAAAAATTTCTTTATAATTTTTTTTAATAAAATATTTGTTCTTTTTCTATGAGGCTTGATATAGTATCAAAATAAATTCATTAAACTCACTCTAATTTAAAAACTTGATAAAAACTCACGAGATTATCTTAATAAATTAAATAAAATTATTAATCATGTTTCATATTACAAACAAAAATACTTAAACTTGAAACAACTTACTAAACCTATTAAAAATTTTAATAATATAACTAATTTTCAAGATCCCAAATCAAATATGAAAAGATTTATAATAAACTTAGTTATCTCATGAAAACAACATGAAACATTCTTCTCTCATCAAAGACATAATCCTTTGGTATTTAGTTTTAGATTTATAACAACAATTTCTTTCAAAGCATAAAACCTTGTCTAATTTCTTTCAATTGTTCTACATCACACATGTGATAATAACTCTACCTATTTTTAACTTTTTAAAACAATATTGTTGTTTACATGCTTTCTTCCTTTCACCTTTTATTTTTATAAAGTATTCATTATAATTCATACTACCAACCCAAATCCTTTATTTTCTCATATACTACCATCTCATGTCCTTTATTTTTTTACATATTACCATTATAATTTTTTTAATTAATAATTTTATGATGTATGATTTTTTAATTAATAATTTTATAAATGAAAGGTAAATATAAATGTTAAAAAAAAATCATTATTTTAAATAATTGATAATGTAGGGTTAAATTGTATAGGTTGCTTTCATCAAACTTATTTTGCTTCGTTATTGTTGAAGGGAATATGGTTCATCGTTGCACTCAAAAGATACAAATCATACTACTACCTT
Organism: Wollemia nobilis; assembly: GCA_028583015.1. Lineage (NCBI taxonomy): Eukaryota > Viridiplantae > Streptophyta > Pinopsida > Araucariales > Araucariaceae > Wollemia > Wollemia nobilis. The sequence goes on along the minus strand of JAQPPZ010003286.1, from coordinate 2,249,415 downwards.
TACAAACAAACTGTTCCGAAAGTTTGAGCCTCGATATCTTGTCTTCTTAATAAATACCTTACCAAACAAACACTTACCAATCTACCTAACTCTTGGATGCTACCATAAAAGTCAATATAATACTTACATGCACTGCTGGCTGGCAACTGACGTGCACACACGCCCATTTACATGGACTCCCCTCTTCTCACGTAAACTTAGTCGTTTAATATTGTCAACCATCAAAAAAAAATTTGCGTACCGGTAAACCAAAATTGGTAACTCCTAAGCACACCGCCACTTCCCAGACATCAATTAAAACATAAAAAAGAAACAACTTAAAAATCTCCTCCACCCCAGTTGATGCGCGGATATCTTGAAGCTTCTAGATGCGCGCGCTCAAAATTTTGAGAATTTTATAATTAAAGGAATCCTAAGATACGTCATTTTCTCGTATTGGTGTGACATGGCCTAGGAGATCCATCCCTTTCCTTCACTGGATCCAGCTGTGCATCGGAAAGAGACACGTGTAGACATTTTAAGTTTAGGCCGTCCCGATAATTTTAAGCCCTTAAAGGCCTTAAGCCGGCCTCGTAGCGACCGTTCTAGCCGAACCATAATATGCCCCCGTTCTCACCTTAACCTTGAATTTTTCTCGACAAGGACATCTAAGATTTAAATCCCTTGGTCTTTTGGAAGCCGTGTTGCCACGTGGGCCAAAGATTTTGTGTCCTTTTCAAATAAGGATATTCCCCTCCAAGATCGGGGGATAAGGCAAGGACGGGCAGTGGGGGTATTGTTGAAGGGTACCCTTTGCCTTTATGCGTGTGTCGTATTATACGCACGTGGCTTAAACTTTTCCCTTTGTGGGTTTTGTCTTAAAGAAGAGCACAGGTAGATGAGACTGCATTAAAATTGGAATGCATTGTACTTGGCAGTGCTTTTTTGAGAGGTGTCTTAAATGTTAGCTGTTTGTTCTTTTGCTCGGTGCGTATATATCTACTAGTACATATTTTATTATAATCTAAGATGTCTTAAGGTGTGTGGTGTTGTCCACTGTTCAGAAATTTTTAAATCTTAACTTTTTCACACCAAACAACAGGGACTCCTGATGTGGCTTTCATTTTCCAAATCTTGTAACATTGTTATGTTTTTGTTATAAAAAAAATTTGTCTTGGAGTTTGCATATAATATATTAAATAAAAGTCAAAATGGTTTTTTAATACACTATTTTTAATTGGTTATATAAAATATTTTTAAATTTTATTGATTGTGAATTTTATAATTAAATGTATTGACTTTTTAAGAAGGAATTTTAGATGTTAATATTGTAAAATATATATATATAATTGTTAAGTTGTTGTAATACTACTATAGATATGGTCAATGATATAATGACGACGATGAGAGAGGCTTCAATTCAATATAATCATTTTGACAATAAATAAATTAGTAATTATATATGTGTATTATTTAATAAGAATTGAACATAATCTTTTATATTCTAGAACCTATGTTTTGATCCCTTGAGTTTATGTCATTTGTTTTAAATTCTTAGGTTGATTTAAGATATTGGAACCTTGATATCAAATGGCATTAGCTCAACTGGTTAGATTCCTCAACATTTTAAGGAGACTCAGGTTTAAATCTTGTTAAACATTACATGAATAATATCCAAGCTTTGTTGCAATACCACTATGTGGTGATAATGTAATACGGGTGGGACTTGTTTCATCCCATATAACCCATTTTTAAAAAATGGAACCTTGATTTGTTGTATAAAACTTCTTATTTTCTATTACTTGACTTGATTTATTAGGCTAGGTATTAAGGTTATAACTTCCATCAAAATATAAAACCTTGCATTTGATATTAGGTCAATTAAACTAATATATATCAAAGACATTCATCATCTTCCTAAAATGTTAAGGTCAATTAGACTAATGTCTATCAAAGACATTCATCATCTTTCTAAAATGTTAAGGCTCTCCTTGGGATTGAAACCTTTATTTTGGGATTGAAGCCTTCATTTGTTACATCAAGCTCTTCACGTTTCGGTACATGCTTCAAACCTAATGGATTAAAACCAAAGATAATTTTTAATAGTATATTAATATTTTATAGAAAATAACATGTCATTTAACAATGCTTACGAGGTGTCTTGATTGAAAATGCAATAATGTCTACGAGGTGTCCCGAGGGGGACAACACAACAGTTTGGGATTTGGTCTCTCTTTGGAAGGTCCAAGGTACAAGCTGTGATGTGTGTGATAAGCTTAGCTCTTGGCCTTACAAGGGGTCATGACTAGGATGGGAATGTTCAGTCCTAAGAGTTGGTCGTAGGGGTTTCTCACCAATCAAAAAACCAATGCCTACGAGGTGCTCACGAGTTTTTGGACAATTGGTTAAAAATGATGAATTTCACACCAAGGTTCTAATCTCATGAATCAAATCACATTAACTCAATCAATTAATTTCAACTTTTACAGAGGAGATCCAAGTTAAAATATTGTCAAGCAATACATGTATAATAGCCAAGTTGTAATACTACTATGCAATCATGACGTAATACTAGTGGGACCCATTTCAATCCCATATAACCCATTTTTTAAAAAATACCTACAAAATTTAGAACAAGGGGTAGAGAAGGAGTTCCACCTTATAAACTAAGGTTCCAATTCCATAGGTGAACCTTAACATTTTAATTGAATGGCATGAGTTTTTTTTTTCTTTGATTTGGTTAGGGGCTTGGGATTGGAGCTTAATGGCATGAGCTTGACCAATTAAATCCCTTGACTTTCAAGGGGGAAATCCAAGTTCCAATTTTATAAGGCATGACATATGTATAATTGCTAAGTTGTTATAATACCACTATGGCTAGGATGTAATATTGGTGGGGCCTGCTACGATTTTAGAAAAGGTGAGTGTGTAGTCGAGTTGGTGTGAGGCAGCCAGTTGAAGAATGTGATTCGTACGGTATGGATCCATGTAACTCTAATTCAAATCACACTGGTTTACCATAAACCTTTTAACCCACATGTTGTAGGTGAGTTGAAGAGGGTAGCACAATCCTCCAAGGGAGGTCCTTGGTTCGAATCTCCACCCTACCAAATGCACATCGGGTACATAAAATCCAATTGATAATGTTGGTGCGGTCAAGGTTAGGCGTGACTCCTAGATGATTTTGATAGTGTAGAACCCCCTGGTCATGGTTTCTCAAATCAAGGCGGCCCCGCAAAGGATTTTTTGCTAAATTCAAAAAAACAATACCGGTGGGACCTATTTCAATCCCATATAACCAACTTCAAAAAATGCCTACAAGTTTTTGAACAAGCGGTGGGGAAAAAGAAGTTTCATATTATAAACTAAGGTTCCAATACCACATGTTAACCTTAACGTTTTAATTAAATGGCATGAGTTTTTTTTCTTCGATTTAGTTAGAGGCTCAGGACTGGAACTGAATGGCATGAGCTTGACCAATTAAGTCCCTTGACTTTCAAGGGGAAAATCCAAGTTCCAATTTTATAAGGCATGATATATGGATAATTGCTAAGTTGTTATAATACCACTATGGAGAAATCCAAGTTCCAATTTTGTAAGGCATGACATATGTATAATTGCTAAGTTGTTATAATACCAATAATTGTAAGGCATGACGACTATGCATTAAGAGTCAATTCTATATAGCAAGTTAAAATAAAAATAAAAATATATCATTTCATAATTAACATTTGAGTGAGTCAAGCTTTTTTTAAGCTATGTGTGGCTTCTATTGGAGGGCACTCCCATCAAAATAACAAAACATTACACTATTATTAGGTCAATTAAACTATATCAAACTTACCTTTTCTATCAAAGATATTTATCAATTCCTTGTTTATTAAAGATACCTTTTGTCTTCTTTAAACTGCTATGTTTCGTAATCAACTACTTGACATCATTTTCACTATGACATAAAATCTCACTTTATCAGTTGCCTTCTAAGATTTGAATTTTACCAAGACAAAGACCGATACCATGACTAGATAAATTATTTACTACTCAAATTTCTCCTTTATAGATATATTGACATTTCTAAAATATTACCTCCAATAATACTTGGATGTTACTTTTGATTTAATCTGTATATCAATTTTTCTTGATAACATTAGTAATAATTTGTGATTCTTCCTTATTTGAAATATATTTTCATCCTTTTTCAATGGCAATTTTGATTTATATAAGTACCCTAGCCTCTATATAATTGTTAGTTGAAGTTTCATATGATTCTAAGGAGAGGATTTTGCCTTCATTATCTCAAAAAATACCACCCCTACTAGCCGTTTTTAGATTTCCTTTGAAAGCACCATCAAAATAAATTTTATTAGAACCAAATTTTAGATATTTCTATTTTAACATAAATAGAAGCAAATCCTTAGTATTAACTTCATTGTCACAAATGATCTTCCATGTATATTCAAATTTCATAACCAACAAGCTAGCTTCTTTTTCCACACTTAAGGTTCCATGTGGTGAGCACCATGTTTGTAAATATTTTATAAGATAAATAATAATCTAATTCTAAACTTGGGCATGATTTTGAGATTTCTTTTTAAAAAAGATATTATTCCTTTCAAGCCATAAGTTCCAAAAAATACCCATAGGACCAATCATTCACAAAATACATATTTTTGTATCTCTTAAAAAGTAATCTAACATTTCATCAATTCTTTCCTCATGGGACACCTTAGTGGTTAGGGCTTTGGGCTCTCTTTTAGGAGACCCAGGTTCAAACCACGATGGGGCACGGTGTGTGTGTGAGAGTGAGCTTGTGTGTATATATATAGGACCAATCCTTCATAAAATACATATTGCTTTATCTCTTAAAAAGTAATCTAACATTTCATAAATTCTTTAATTGTAGTTCTCGTGGGACACCTTAGTGGTTAGGGCTTTGGGCTCTCTTTTAGGAGACCCAAGTTCAAACCATGATGGGGCACGATGTGTGTGTGAGTGAGCTTGTGTGTGTGTGTATATATATATAACTCTTTAGTTGTTGATGGAGTTACCCAATGTGTTCTCATATTATTGAAGCAACAATCCAAAATGGTATAAGCAAAAGGACAATGAAGAAGTAAATTTGATGCTTCTAGATCAATCTTACACAAGGCACACCTAAAAGGTCCATGATATTCTCTTCTTTGTAGACTCTTACCTACAAAAACATTGCTTTGGATTACTAACCAAAGGAATGTCATGACCTTAAGAAAAAGCTCAAGCAACCAAATATTTTTTAAAGGAATTCATTAGGAGTAGGAAATTCAAATCACTTTAAATCATTATATCCCAACTTGATTGAGTATTCACCATATTTTGATAGATTTCAAACTAATTTATCCTTTTGTGTAAACATAAGCAAATATAAATTTCCAAGCATCTTTTGAAAATCATCCACTATTGGTTTGAGGTTCTTTCTTTCAACTAATTTGGTCATAGAAATCCATGATCTGGAATTGTTTCTCATAGTAATATAACTTTTGACTCATATACCTTTACAAGCTAAGTACGTCTAAGCTAATGGTTCTCACTTTGGATTAGAAATAAGAGGATAAGGCTTCAACCAAGCATCATACCTGTTGTAGCCAAAAATGAGTGATGTTTTAATGAACAATTAAATATCAAGTTATAAAGCTATAAAGCATCTCAAAAGATAACAATGGATTTATATGTTTCAAATATTGATAAAGCCTTCAAATGCTTAAGTTATTCATTTCCAGGGACTCTGTCATCATGTTAATCATCCTTCATGAAATTACCTAAATTGCAAAGAGCTCTAAAACTGCCTTGCACCATGAAAAGATAAATTTCAAATGAATAACAATGTGTCTTGCAAAAATATCTTTCAACCAAGCCCACACCTTTTTTTTAATTTAGTCTCTTCAACCATTGAAAGTCGCTTATCAAATTTTATTAAGGCTATAAGAGTAAAGTCGCCCTTAATAAATAAAATAATCCTTTTAAATAATCTTAAGATCTCCCTTACCCATATTTCCCTAAGTCTACAAGCTATCGGCCTGATTGGCCAAAAATTGGAAGCAAAGAAAAGGCTATCGATCAAAATAGAGCTAAATAGACCTAAAAGAGATCGTTCAATCGACCGATAAACAATAGGCTACATCAAAAAGTAGAAATTTAAAGAATGGAACAAAGAAGCCTTTCGGATGACCAGAAGAAAATATTGACTGATCGACCGATTGACCAATCGACAGATTCAACATAAAAGATAAGCCATTCGATCAATGAGAAGAAAAAAATTGGTCGAGCAATCGACCGACTAATTCGATAGGGAAACCGGGCCACTTGATCAAGAATAGTTCAAAGGTTTGAAACCTATCGATCCGAGCACAATGAGATTAGCGACAATATTAATTTTTTGATTTGAAGGCATCGGTCGAAATTGGTCAAACCGCTCGATCAAAGCGATGTCCAAAAATACATGCACCAATATTTAGTTGTAGAGAGTAAGAGATCAACCAATTAATTTGGTGTAAACAAATATTTTAGCCAAAGCTAAATCAAATAACCCTATTAAAGTTGAAATCCCAAAAGTCAATAAGCAAAACGAATAAGCATGTGATTGGTAAGAGGAAGCGATCGACTAACCAACGTGGCGTAAAAAGGAATCGTCGATCAAAAGTACATCGATGGCCAAAATCGATCGATTGAAACCCGAAAAAGATCAATGATCAACAAACAGTGGCTTGAAGACTGTAAATTGAAAATCTGATCAAATCCCTTAGTCAAAGATGGTCTATTCATTAAAGCCAAGACCCTTCGATCGAACAAAGAAGCCCACATGACAATATCGAGGCAATCCATGCTCTTTTTGATTGATGGCTATCAATGTTTGAAGTTTATCATCTTGAGCAGAGTAAAATATAAGTTTTAATAATTAAGTCTTAACCCTTCATAAGAAAGAACCATGAGGGTCGAGTAATTTTGCCCCCCTAATCTTCGGTTATAAAATCCAAGGCAAGACCATTCGATCAAAAAGCAACCTTGATCAACTGACCAAGCCAAGCGAAACTAGGGATGCTTGACTGACCAAAGAAGTGATGTGAAAGAATCTAAGCAATCGAAATCTCTTCACTCAATGAAGATTGATGCTTGAGATTAATTAGCCGAGCAAGGAAGAAACATAATTAAAAATGGTCATCAACACGTTTCCCTCCTTTTTTTGCTTGATTCTCAAAGTTACGAGTTCCTTAAGCCTAACCGAAGTTTTATTTTTATATATATTCATGGAAGAAAGAACTATCAAGTTTTAGACGAAGGAAATCACATTATCTATGAACCACGCAAAGGAGAAAATAACCATCAATCGAGAAAAGATAAATTCCCAGAGTCGTTGGTCAAGCAGATTTGAACCATTAAAACATCAGGCTGAGTGAGACAGACGGTTGAAATGGATCGAATGAGATAAAGGTAAAACGAGTAAGGTACGCATAAGATTAATTCTCGCATGAAATTTTATTTAACTAACATCATTATTATGTTTATCCCCTAATAAAGGTTAAAATAGGTTTAACGCAACACGTACAAGAGCACTCTAGGTTACTCGATCAAAGAGTTTATAACAAGCAGTCAAAATCACCATTCATACAAAATCACAAAGGGATCGTTGGCTAAAAACTAATATATGGTGAGGGCTTACCGGTTGAACATCCAATCAGCGAATGAGAAAGCTTCGATTGACTCAATAAATCGTCAATAAAAAATCTTCGCAAAGAAAGTAATTAAAGCATCGATCGGTGGATCAACCATCGATGATCACCAAAGCACACATGGCTCAAAATCCATGATGGGTATTAGTCGATCTATCACACTATCGAAGCAATGCTTCACTGAAGCAAGATCTTGTGGACCCCCGTTCGAGAAAGCCAATAAGGCACTTGTGTATCGCTCCAAATTTTTTGCATCCCTACCTTCAGGCTATAGGATCCGTGCCCGAAAGGAGGATGGGAAAAGGATGGCGCGATACCTCGGACTTAGAGGCCTTGCGAAGGTCCCGCCTCTCGGGGGAGGTGTATTATGGTGATTTTTTGACGGATGGTGGGTTCACCAGGAAACGTTTGAATGGCAGCTTCCACACCTAGGTTGGGAATGTGTTTGATGTGTTTAGTTTTATCTTTAATCATCCAAGTCCTAGGTTTGGCCAAAATGGGTCTAAGCTATTCTATATGAAGTGCAGATTTTAAATGAATACAGAGAACAAAATTAGACAGAAAATAGAAAGAACAAGATGGATTAAAGACCCATACCTGATCCGGATGTCTGATGGAGATTCTAATTTTTGAAGCAGTCAAGATCGTCTGGAATTTGACAGGATCGTCTCCTATCTGACAGGATCGTCTGAGATCTGACGAATTCGTCAGAGACCTGCAAATAGAGAAATAGATGCAAAATACAGAGAATGCAACTATGATAATAGAGGGTAATGATGTAAAATGGCAGTAAGAACATTAAAATGATAATATCAAACTAAGACACGAATGCATTATAATGATCTAATGACAATTTATGCTTTTATTATGCATTAAAGCTACATGGGTGAACTCCAAGATGCAGAATAATAAAGAATAACCATAGAATTAACTAAATGCAGAATAATACAATGAAAAAGAGTGGAGAAAATGCAAACTCTGGGCACTGATTGCCCCCAATGTGGACTACAATCGAAATCATCTCGAATTGGGTCGAGATCGTCCGAGATTGTACGAGATCGTCTGAGACGAATTGAGCTTGCTCCGGCTGAAAAACAATGAAGTTCCTGCAAACAAACTTGGAAAAATACAAATGCAAACATTGATTTAAGATGGTCTAGTGCGTGTAGAATTCGAGTTACAGGGAATTTCAGCCAGGGGGATGCTAAGGGGAGGGCCTAGGATTAAATAGGCTTAGGATAGAGGTTGGGAGGTTGGAGATCATCCCAATTTGGGAGATCTCCAATGGGGAGGTCTCTAACGGCGCAGACACGCTTCTGCCCGGATTAGAGACGCCGTTGGAACAGAGTCCAACTATGCACAAATCAGTTTGGGACGAGATCGTCTGGACGTCCTACGCCAGACGAAATCGTCCGATCTGAGGCGATATCGTCTTATCGAAGACGATATCGTCAAACGGACAAAACAAACTCTAAAAATGGCATGGGAAAGGAGGAAACGGGTTAAACGACGGTTTGGGAGCGGTTTTGGAGGTTGAAATTTGAATTTGAATATTTACTAGAGTAATTGTAATTATTAAGGTTTTATTGCACCAATTTTAGGGTGCTACATTTTGCCCCCTCTTTAGCGAATTTTTTGAAGAAAATGCGTTAAATATGAGTTCTTCTCGATCTACGAGAAAGCAAAAATTATTCCCATTTTTAGGCGACGATTCTTGGTCGAATCGTACGACAACTTACTATGGTGCCCCTCCGTGTTTTTACCCAAATCGAACGTTTGAGGTAAAAACACGGAAAAGCAAAATTTTAAAATGTTTTTAATTGTGTTTTGAATAAAATTAAGAAAAATAGGGTAAAACCCTAATTCATTGTTATCGTTCATTTTTCTGGTTTTTAGAGCTCGGAAGCAAAATGGTCGAGACAGCGCATAGATCGACAGAGGTCCGACGCGGGCTACGGGTAAGAGTCTAAACTTAGTTTAGAATGCTTTAAGTTGAATTTACATGCTTTTTAGGTGAATTTTGAGCAATTTTTGAGCATCACGGCCATTTTTGGGCCGTCGACGTCGTCGGGATGAAATCGTCCCGATTTCGACGAAATCGTCTCAAGTTCGCCGATTTCGTCTAAGGGCGAAATCGACGAAAGGGGGACGATTTCGTCAAATTAGGGACGATTTCGGCTTGCAAAATCGGAGACGATTTTGCTCAAATTTGGGACGATATCGTCCAATAGTGGACGATATCATCATTTATAAAATTGAACTAATTTTACTTGCATTATTAATTACTGAGTTTTTATTAATGATTTTTATTGTGTTGTTGTTTTTATGTTGCAGAGAGGATTACTAAAGAGCAGAGAATGGAAATATGGCGGGTTGAGAGATGACTTGGCCGCTCTATCTCAGGCAGAGCGAGATCAGCTGGCACAGGTCGGCTTACAGCATGTGGCAGAGATGCCACAAGTTTCTACAGATATGGGGCTATTGACAACCCTAGCAGAGAGGTGGTATCCGGGTTCTTCCTGTTTTTGGTTATCGACAGGGGAGATGACTCCCACACTAGAGGATGTATGGAGGATTTTGAGGATCCCCATACAAGGATGATTGATCACTCCTATGGCCAATCAGGGCCACGCTATGATGCGACTGTGTGGCGATCCGAGCTTCGCCCTGGAGAAGGGCGGAGTGAACATCGAGTCACTGCGTCAGATGCCTGGGGCATCGAGACTCACACGGGTTTTGGTCGGAGTGGTAGGTGGACTTCTGCTGTGCCACCAGAGCGGATGCAGGGTACCATGGGTACTGGCAGATGTGGTCTGTGACATGAGAGACCATGGCTACAGGTTTGCTTGGGGCAGCTTTGTTCTATGCCGATTGTATAGGATCCTGCATGGGGTCGTGTACAAGGGCGACCGATGTCTGGTTATGACATCGCTACTACAGGTTTGGTGCTGGGAGCACATTGTGGTGCGGAGGCCGGTAGGGCTCCCATTGATAGGGATTGATGGGGAGAGGCCTCGAGCTTTCTACTGGTGGCTCCGAAGAGGGTCACAATGGTGGATAGATCTACCGATGTCCCGGAGACTACTTGATGACCTTGTCTTCGACCAGATCACCTGGAGGCCTTGGAGGGATCATCCAGGGTGGGCCGAGGATGGACAAGGAGCTGGCTCACATCAAGCGAGTCTGCTGGCTGAGGATGGAGAGGGGAGAGGTGGAGCTCCATCGCTATGACCGAGTTTTGTGATAGTTCGGTCTACAGTAGGGGATCCCATCTCTCAGGGATTACGAGTTTTCTCGGACTATCCGGGATAACACTACAGTTAGTGGGGCTCCAGATATGCAACGCTTCTGGAGTCAGGATGCAGATGATGCCCCCATTCAGCCAGTGGATGGGGATGACGCTAGGGTAGCCGACGGCTATGATGCCTGGTACACAGGCATCCGCCCTCCTCGGATGACGAGGGCTCAGGGTCCGATTCACGTAGTTGTGCATCGGATGGGGAGGCGGTGCCAGGCGGCCATTGAGGTGGCCCAGGGTCATGACGAGAGAGAGCAGAGGAGACCACAGGCGCAGTAGAGGCCATGGCAGTGGGAGAGGAGGGAGGAGAGACCCCCTTCTCCATAGAGAGAGAGGCCACCATCGCCCGATAAGGGCAAGGGTGTTGACACTAGGGAGAGCAACGAGACAATGACTCTTCGAGCGAAGACAGTCCATCTCCAGGCATAGGTGCAGACATTGTAGGATGAGGCTGCACGCCATCGAGCTGAGGTGACACAGCTCAGAGATGAGATTGCACGCCTCAGAGCATGGGGTGGAGGAGCGAGCACTCGAGAGCTAGCACGGGCGATTGCTCAGACCACATTCTACCAGGGTATCTACTTCCAGATGGTGCCAGAGGGTTAGAGGGTACAACTGCCAATCGGCATTGCTGACCCGATCAGGATTGGGTCATCGAGGACTTCATCTCGATCGACGACTAGGACTCGTAGTACCACACATACTACGATGGGGCCACCTCGTCCACCTCAGGGTGGGGGAGGAGATGAGGCTGAGAGCTCGAGGGGTTCTCGAGGCTAGCTACTACAGATTGCACTGCACATATTGATATATAGTATTTATTATTTTTGATAGAGGATTGAGTATGCCGAGGTACAGATTGTGGCATACCGATTCGGTTTTGATATGATGTACATATACTGTTGATATATATATAGATGAGATATTTTTGATCATATGACTTGTGTCTTATGTATTTTTATGATGCTTTTAATGTTTTGATTGATTGATTTGATGATTCATGTAATTACGTCGTTGGAAATATTATGGTTGAAATGTCATGCTTGAAAAATTTAAATGAAATAATCTGATAGAACAAATTGGTTGTTTGTGATGTGATGATTTGATAAAAAATAAAAAGGACTTTTAACAATAATTTCAAAGGACATTGTCGCTATTATAGACCATTTCATGGAGTCGCCGCTCACTCGGTCGTCAAGCTAATCCCAGTATAGAAATATTGTTAAAAAGTAAAAGAGTGCTTAAGAGACTGTCTTAAGACTTTGGTGCAATGGTGCAAATGATGATGATGATGGTTTGTTTTCAGAGTTTCATAAAAATAGTATGCATGAAATAATGTTAAAATGATTTTTGCTAGGCATAAATTCCTAAGTGTGATAAAATTTTTGGATAATTCCCTAGGAATTATACCATCATTGCAAAATTGAAGGTTGACATAATGACATGAAATAGTGATAATGTGCATGCTTTTTGTTAAAAAACATAATTGTATAACATAATGATTTAAGTCATATGGTTTTCATGATTTTCAAATAAATGGGGAATAAAAATTGGTACAATGGTTTGCGCTAGGCATAGAATATGTAGGTATAGACTTATACCATCATCGCGAAAATCAAAGAAGAAAATAGATTGTTTTATTGCATGGTTGATTTTTAATAAATAGAAAATATGAAGATGAGGACTTGCGCTAGGCATAAAATTCCAATTTTGGTTTTGGAACTATACCATCGTCGCGAAAGTCGACAATATATATATATATATATATATTTTTTTTGTGTGTGTGTGTGTGTGTGTGTGTGTGTGTGTTTTGATTGTATGGTTTTGAAAGAAATTTTGATTTTTTCTATTATGTATGTAGTTGTCTTTATACTAAACAACTGTACTTTAAAGAAGAAAATGAATTTATTCCAAACAATTTGCAAAAAAATATTTCAAAGTATCTTAAAGACAAAAGTTAGATTTATAAGGAATCCCATGTGCATATGTGAATTCATTTCCAATCTTGATTTATCATAATGATACACAAAATCTCTCAAATACAAAATGTGTGTGCAATTGCTATGTTCATTTACTAGTTTTGAGCAAGATAATATGATACAAGTGATTTGAATGAACCAAATAAGTGTTCATTAACCATGATGTAGATGCATATAACCATACTAGACTACTATGTAAGTCGGATTATCAAGAGCTAGCTAATCCATAAGCAGACATAGGTCTGTACAAAAGAAGGTCGCTAATGTGACAGACAAATCGCCACGCTAGGAGTTACCCAAGGCCAAGCAAGTTGGGCACAAACCACTTGTTATGGGGCTTACCTCACAGCTTTTCGAATAATTGAGAATTCCAGGGATTCAAGCTCATCAACCCTTCTTTTCTTTTCAAAGGGTAGGGAAAGGGATTTTATTGCTTTTGCTTTTGCTTTCATTTTCTTTCTTTTTGTATTTTTGCTTGATAATGCTGTAATGATATAAAATAATATTTTTCTTTTTCTCTTTTTCTTGAACTTTGCTTTTTTTTTTTTCTATGCTAGGGATACTTGCTCGGATTAGTTGTAGAGCAAGGGATTTTTATTCTGGGTAGGGGTGAGCTTGTCCTTTTGCCAATTCTCAAAGATTCTAGACCATGTGCATGATAGGATAGCAGGGGAAACTTTTCGCTCAAGAAACCACTTCTACTATGTAGCATAGCATGGACATTACAAATATAATCATTTTATTGTGAAAGGATGTGCTTGGTTTAAGTAAATAACAAGATCAATTCTCTGTGCTCAAACTTTATTTAATTGAATTTTGTGGACTTTGATATAAGAGAGATTAGTAATCATGCCAGATAAAAATCAAGATATTTATTTTGTGTTTGTGAAAGTGAGGGATTCCAAATAAATGCTAATTTATCCAAAATAATTTGAAACATATAACCGCAACATTTGTAAGAAGATATATATAAATACTTTTTGAGAAGTTTTGAGAATGTTGACTCTCTCTTTCTTCTTTATGTTGTTTTGGTTTCGAAAGAGTCAAGAATATTGCTGTTTTTTTATTTTTATTATTATTTTTTTGTTTTTGAAAGAATTAACAAGTGCCATAAATAAATACAACAAATAGTTTTGAATATTTTGATGATTATGAATGTTTTTGGTGTTTTTGAATTTATAAATTGAAAGAAATACAAGATAGTGATTTTGAAATATTTTAAACAAATATATACAAGGATGAAATGACCAAATTTATACATAGTAACGTTTAAGATGCAAAATGTTCATGGGTTCTTTAAGTTCTTTACCATCTAAGGTAGATAATTTGTATGCTCCCGATTCAAATTTAGCAGTTGATAATGTATGGTCCAAGCCAGTTGGGCTCAAATTTACCTTTAAGGTCCTTAGTTGCATTAGTATTTTTTTGATTTTCTTTTAAAACAAGGTCACCGATCTCAAAGGATCGATGACGAACTTTTTTAGCATATGATCTTTTAAGCTTGTTTTGGTAGGCACGGAGATGCTCCAAAGCATTGATGCATTTTTCATCTAGGAGTTCCAGCTGATTGAGTCTGCCAGCTCGATATTCATCTCCTACTTCGGTATCTTGAAGTAGTAGAGCCAAAGAAGGAACTTCTAATTCAAAGGGAAAAATGGCTTCAACACCATAAACCAAAACAAAAGGTGAAGTTCAAGTGGGAGTTCGAACACTAGTTCGATAGGCCCACAAGGCTGGATATAACCGAATGTGCCACCGCGCCGCATTTATTGACCAATATTTTGAGAATTTTGATTAAGGTTTTGTTAGATGCTTCTGCTTGACCATTACCCTGAGGATAATAGGGAGTGGACCAACGATGTTGAATCTTATATTTTTGGCATAATTTTTTAACATCTTTATTTTTGAAACAAGTTCCATTATCAGAGATGAGATTTGCAAGAATTCCGAACCTACAAATGATTTGATTAAAAATAAATTTAGAGACTTGTGTGCCAAGTGCAGGAAGCTAAAGGCATAGCTTCAACCCACTTCGTGAAATACTCAATGGCGGTTATGATGAATTTGTGTCCATCAGATGACACAGGATTGATTTTGCCAATAATATCTAAACCCCATTTTGAAAAGGGCCAAGGAGATGAAATAGCCTGTAGTTCTTGTGCAGGCGCATGGACAAGGTCAGCATGTTTCTGGCACTTGTCGCAATGGCGCACATAATCATGTGCATCATTCTCCATGGTAGGCCAAAAGTATCCTATCCTAAGGAGCTTTTTAGCAATGACACTACCACTGAAGTGTCCTCCACAAGATCCATCGTGGGCTTCACTCAAGGCTGATTGGGATTCTTCTAAATTCAAACATCTTAATAGGATACCTTCAAAAGATCTCCTATATAAAGTATTGCCAATTATTACAAATCGACTTGCTCGTCTACGTAATAACCGACGTTGGCTTCTATTAGAATTGGCAGGGAAAGTCCCATTTTGGAGAAAATCAAATATATCCGTATACCAAGGTTCAGGAGTAGTTTCATTGATTAGAAACACATCCAAAGGTTCTAAGCATGACTTATTTGAAGCGGGTTCCTGGAGTCGACTGAATAATGATAGTGGCATATTCGTCATCTAACTCCAAGGGCAGGAGAGATGCAGCTGCGGCCATAGCATCAGCCGCACGGTTGCAAGTTCGAGGAATAGCTTCCAAGGTAACTTGATCAAATAGAGACATTAATTGTAAAACATAGGCTTTATATGGGCACAGTTTATCATCTCTGGTCTGATAAACTTCATTAATTTGGTTTATAACAAGTTGAGAATCACCAAAAACTAACAGATGTTTAATTTTTAGCGCTAAGGCAGCTCGTAATCCAAGGATTAGAGCTTCATATTCAGCAAGTATTGTTGGTGCAAGCAAATGTTAATTTGAAGGACAGAGGAATAAGATGTTTTTGCGGGGATATTAAAATAATACCCGCACCAGCCCCACTCATGCATCGGGCTCCATCAAAGTATAAGGACCATTGTTCAATATGGTCTGCCTCTAATTGAAGGCATTCATCAGGAAACTCAATGATGAGGGGATGGGTAGACTCTAAGGGTGCAAGCAACTAATTGATCTCGCTATGATTTGACCCTTAACAGACTTCTGTCCTATGAACGTGAGGTCAAACTCGCTTAGAGCAAGAACCCACTTGGCTGTGCGACCCGATAAATAAGGTCGACTCATGAGATACCTCAAGGGATCATATTTAGCAATGACATAAGTTTTCTGATTAAGCATATAATGGCATAATTTTTGCGTAGCAAACATGACTGCTAGACATAGTTTTTCTAATGTTGTGTAGCGGGTTTCATAACTGATGAAGGTTCGGCTAATATAATAATTAGCACGTTCTCTCTTCGCATCATCAAGCTGAGCTAACATAGCTCCTAAGGCAGAATCTGAAGCTGAAATATACAGGAGAAATGGGCGATCATGTCTAGGCGGTGAAAGCACAGGTGGGTTAAGGAGGTATTGTTTGAGAAGTTCAAAAGCTTCTTTACATTCGTCATCCCAATTAAAAGGGACATCCTTCTTAAGAAGTTTAAGAAAGGGACCGGTTTTGTCCGCCACCTTATCGATGAAGCGACGGATGGCTTGAAGCTTACCTTGTAAACTTCGTAACTCAGATATATTAGTAGGTGCGGGCATATCTGTGATAGCCGCAATCTTGAGAGGGTCGATTTTGATACCACGTAAAGAAACTAAAACCCCTAATAGTTTACCGGACTTAACTCCGAATATGCATTTGGCTGGATTTAATCGAATAAGATATTCTCGTAATCGATTAAAAACTTTTCTCAAATCATCTAAATGATTATCTTCATTAATAGAGCGAGCTATAATATCATCTACATAATCATGTAGGATATCATGCATCATATCATGAAAAATATAAGTCATAGCTCGTTGATAGGTTGCACCTGCGTTCTTTAAGCCAAATGGCATCACTTTCCAACAAAAGGTACCCCAGGGGGTAATAAAGGTTATTTTAGCCTGATCTTCAGGAGCTATCCTGATCTGATTATAACCAGAGAATCCATCCATTAAGGACATCATCCCACTCCCGACAGTAAATTCAATGATTTGATCCATGTTTGGAAGAGGAAAATCATCTTTAGGGCATGCAACGTTAATATCTCTAAAATCTATGCAAACCCTAACTTTGGTGGCTTCTTTCTTGGTAACTGGAACTACATTTGAGATCCATTCAGCATAATCAATAGCTTGTATAAAAACAACATTCAGGAGTTTTTCTAACTCCCCTTTGACTAGCAAAGCCACTTTGGGATGCATTTTTCTAAGTTTTTGTTTAACAGGTTTAGCATCCGGATGGACCACTAGGTGATGCATGACTACATAAGGGTCTAGACCTGGCATATCTTCATATGTCCAAGCGAAGACATCTTCATATTCTTTAAGGAATGCAATGTATTGCTCTTGTTTTTCTTGACTTAATTCTGATCCAATATTGATTATGTGAGGACTATCCTCAGTTCCAATATTAATTTTAATGACGTTTTCTACCTCCATGTGTAGATCTCTTTCAAAATTAGGTGGGGCGGGTGAAACGCCCAATTCTTGTAATTCTTGTAAGGTTAAGTTGGATAATTCATCTTGAGGATTAGTGGTCTCAAGTTGGGCTATAGTTGGTATAGAACCATCAAAATAAAATCCATTGTGTAACATCTCTTCAACGGAGACATCGTGGAAGATATCTCCTTCCAACTCCTCATCGGAGTCAGCAATCATTTCAGGGTAAGCTATGGATAGCATGTTACATGTAAATGGCTGATTTTTTAGAGGCAAATCATCACGCCTATCCAAATAATCTTGATAACATATGAGTTGATCATCATCTTCAAAAGGAAAGGGTTGACCCTTACTAGGAAATAGGCCCACACCACAGCAGGCATGCCACGGTTCTACCTCGAAAGGTTCTTTCATGCCATTTTGGAAAGGTCCCAAGCCTTTCCCTTTATATCCCATTTTAAGCATTATGGGTTTAGCTTTAATATATTCATTGGTAAAATAACATCGAGCATATCCCTCATGATGAGTTTTGATATTCCGAGGGATTCTTCCCTAATCATATCCTTTATAAATGAAGGCACAACTCCCGACTTGGTAAGTACTTCCCATAGGTTGTGGGAGGCCCAAAGTACGAGGAGATGGCGGCAAGTTATTTAAAAGAATTGAATCTTGCATGAAAGCATTTGTTTTTTCTGATATTAAGATTGTGGATAAATCTGGTAAAAGTTCATCGGAAAGAGCATAAGATGTAGAAGGATCATTCCCTATATCTTTAGATGTGGAAGGTATGATAGATGTTGATAATGTGGAAGTGTTAAGAGATGGGTCTATAGGTTTTGAAATTATAGGGATAGAACATGAAGGATTGGTTGTGGATTGAAGATCTTTTTGAGGTTCTAGAGTGGTTTGTTTAGAAGATTGTTGATCTATATATGAGGATGAAATGAATGGAGGGGAAATAGGTGAAGCTATGGGTGTGTGTTTCACAGTTTTAGATGAAAAATAAGAATTAGGATGTGTGGATGACAGAGCAGGGCAAAATTGCACTCCAACAGGTTCTGCCAAAGCACACATATCAAAGGGTCTAGGATCACCGTGGATAGTGACCAACTGATTTTTAAATTCGAATTTAACACATTGGTGTAAAGTTGATGGGACAGCCCGCATTGCATTGATCCAAGGATGACCCAAGAGTATATTGTACGATGCGGGGCAATGTACAATAAACATGGTGGTATCTAGAGTTCGAGGACCAACTTGCAATGGGATGGTAATAACTCCACACGTTTCTTGTGTTTCGTCATTGAAAGCTTTGATAATCATGTCAGTTTTCTTCATTTCATCACTTCTAAAGCCAAATCGTTGGTAGAAGTCAAAAGTGCAAATGTTTAGAGATGAACCATTATCAATCAGGACTCTTTTAATAGCTACATCTCCAATTAGAGCAGTAATATATAAGGGATTATCCTTATGTAAACTGTGTTGTGGGATATCTTTATCCCGAAAGTCAATACAATCAACTTCTCGAGTGATGATAGTATTGGCCATGGCTTCAGGTTGAATATTTTGAGGTACCATCATTTGGCTTAATGTAAGCATCAACTCATCCCTATGGGTAGGAGAAGATCTTAATAAATCCAAAAGGGAAATTCTGGTCGTAGTATTGGATAATTGCTCATTAATATTGTAAGGGGGTTTAAGTTGAACATTGGAAGCATGATTCCCTTTATTGGGATTTTTCAAAACAAATGGAGCTGATCCATCATTCTGGTTTGGTTCTTGTTGAGAATTTTGAGCCTTGTTGTCGGGTAACGACTCCAATGGTACCTACAATGTTATATTGAAGACGCTGAACTGGTCTCGGTTGAGCGTTTATGGCTTGTTCATTTGGGAGGAATTGATTAGAAGAGGGTCGAGTAGTAACTCTTCTAGGAAATGGTTCTTCTGGAACCATAGCATCTGTGATGGGTTGAATAGGATCTGATTCATTTTCAGAACTATTCGATTGGTTTGAAGTGATGTCTATTTCACTTTCAATATCTGATTCTATATCACTAGGATCCGGAGTTTGAATATTATGTAGGGGCCTGGTTGTGACCATGGATAAAGTTGTGTCAAATTTTTGTAAATCATGATTAGGTAAATGTCCGCTAATAGTTCCTACATATCGGGTAGGAGGAGGAACATTATGATGTTCGATTTGATTGGCCACCTCTTTACCATGTCTTGGTAAAGGGTGTTGAAATATGTCTAATGATTGATTAGCATTTTGATTTTGATTTTGGGGAATGGTCTTTTGAGGATTATTAGGAGCATTTTGTTTAGGTTGGAAGGCTTGCACCTCCATTTCATTATTATCAATCAGATCCTGTATTTTATGTTTCAACCTTTTACAAGCGTTGGTAGAGTGTCCAGGCCCTCTATGGAAATCACAGTGTAAGTCAACTCGTATCCGGGTATAGTTGGATCAGGTTCCCGGATAGCCGGTAATTGGATCAAACCTCTTTCGAGTAATTGAGGTAAAATAGTTGATAATGGTTGATTCAATCTAGTAAATTCTCGAGGAGGCTTATCACGTGGTTTCAATATAAATTTTTTTGTTGTTTTCGTTGCATTGATATTAGCAACATTTCTGTTGTCAGTGACTCCGTCACCTACAACTTGTTTGTTTTTATACTGATTTCTGGATGTTTTCTCATCATCCTTCTTCCTAAGTTGGCCTCTCCTAATGAGGGCATCTTCTACTCTTCGAGCTAAATCTATAGCCTGATCGAAGGTAGTTAAAGTAGCAATTGATAGCTCATAAGATATTTGTTCTTGTAAATTATTAATAAAAATGTCCAACATTTCCCTATAAGGTAGCACAAAGTGCAGTTTTCCTATCAACCGCCTCCATCTAGCTAAGAAATCGGCAAAACATTCATCCTTGTCTTGTTTTAAGTTGTATAAATCTTTAATGGTTACATGCCTCTCGATGTAGGCACTAAATTGATGGACAAAAGATTCATCTGTTTCTTCAAAGTTTCTCAAAGAATGAGTGGGCAATTGATAGTACCACTCTAATGCCATTCCACCTAAACTTTTCGGGAACATTTTTAGTAATAGCAAGTCATCATGTGATATATCATGACATGCTATCCTAAACATGCGAAGATGCTCTATGGGATCTTCGGTTCCTTTATATATAGGCAGGATGGGCATGGGAAAATGCTTAGGGTACGGTTGTGCTACAACTATGGGATCCAAAGGTTGACTACATATCTCTCGATAATTGTACGAGGGACGGTAAGGATCTATCTCGGTCCATACGCGAAGCTAACTGTTTCACCATGGCTTCCAGATTACTAGTTTGCCCACCATATTGGTTCGGTAGGGCATTGATATGGGATTTGTGAGCATATGATGGAGGGACATGAAGATTAGATGCTATGTTGCTATTGTGTAAATTGTTGGTAGGAAAGGTGTTATGAAGGAATTTTGAAGTTGTATTATGTTGTATTCCGGATTGTTGAAAATTGGTGTTTGGCTTCATTTTAGGTTTTTGTTTACTTGAAGCATATTGATCAATAGTTTGGCGAAGTAAAGCAGTGAAGGAAGTTTTCTTTTGTGTGGGAATGATTTTAGGCTCAATAACAAGTTCCTTAGGAGGTTGGGTAACCTGTTGTTTTGGCATGTTCTGAATCATAGTGACCATATCTCTATTGGATGGTCCAGCCTTATCACTTTCTTGATCAATGAAAGACAAGGGATTAGTGTGCACATCAAACATATGTTCCATGGCTGCTTGAGTGTCACTAATTTGCCCTTTATCAATACGAACTGCCATATTAAGAGCGCCAATGTTATTATTGAAAAATTTCCAGAAATGATCTAAGTTGTCAAAAGCAATAGTTCCATTCGGAGCTACTCTAGGGGATGAGGATCCATCCTCTTTAACATTTTCTTCTTGTTCATTGTCTTCACCTAGGTCATCTTCTGGTTGATCTAGAGTTTCTCCTTCCGGAATTGGATCTTCAGGAAGGACATTTGGGTTTCTAGTTTTATCTTCTAACCAATCTTCTTCTTCTCCTTCAGTTTGTTTACCATTCCTAAGTTTAGGCATTGTGCTTAATTTAGATTTCAGAAAATATATATATATATATATATATATATATATATATATATATATATATATATATGCAACAAGCTTAAGAGGTATATATTAATTATATACCTACTACAATATTTAAAATGAAAGGTTTTGGTTTTTGTTATGTTTTTTTTTAGTTTTTCTTGTTTTTGTAATAATATTGTAAAGATAACAAACAACACAATAAATGCAAGAACTAATACTGAAAGTAATGATCTAGTTTTCTATAAACAATTTATAAATATCATTAATGGGCTCGAGTTCTTCAGGAGTCATGAAGTGTTCTTCAAATTGAAAATTTTCTTTCAAAAATTTAATGAAAAGAGCTATAGTGATATTATCTAGTCTCGGATTCTGGTTGATAGAAGTAAAGCTCATGGCAATACTCTCGATATAACACAGCTCGAGGAACTCTATTCCATCTTTCCCTATCCGTAAGAACAACCTCTTGGTCTTCTACACGACCTAGGAACTGGTGTATAATGGCTGCGTTCTCGAGGTATTCCTCGAAGGTGAACAATTCTGAAGACACAAGAGCTCTCCTATAAGCTAACCATCTATGGCAGGCTCTCTGAAGTTCATGATAAAAGATGAGTTGATGAGGATCCAGGATTCTATCTAGGACAAGCCTCTTGATTTGTTTAAGTTTTGTTGACCTAGATGAAATGACACTTAGTCTTCTATCAAGTTCGTCCCACAAAAGTTGATTTCTATCTGTTTCATGCACACTAAGCACATAATTGATTTCTATGGCTGCCAATTGGTTTTCAACATTTATAGTAACTGCTAATATTTTCTTAGGAGCTACCATCTAAACATGATATGCAACTTATTAGTTTTAAATGATTTGAAATGCATCTATGTTTTGGTTGTTTTATTTTTTTTTTGTTTTCAAAAGGTTTTAAATGCATTCACGTCGGGTTCACCAAAATGTATCGCTCCAAATTTTTTGCATCCCTACCTTCAGGCTATAGGATCCATGCCCGAAAGGAGGATGGGAAAAGGATGGCACGGTACCTCGGACTGAGAGGCCTTGCGAAGGTCCCGCCTCTCGGGGAGGTGTATTATGGTGATTTTTTGATGGATGGTGGGTTCACCAGGAAACGTTTGAATGGCAGCTTCCACGCCTAGGTTGGGAATGTGTTTGATGTGTTCAGTTTTATCTTTAATCATCCAAGTCCTAGGTTTTGCCAAATGAAACTAAGCTATTCTATTATGAAAGTGCAGATTTAAATGAAGACAGAGAATAAATTTAGATAAAAAATAGAAAGAACAAGATGGATTAAAGAGCCATACCTGATCCGGATGTCTGATGGAGATTCTAATTTTTGAAGTAGTCAAGATCGTCTGGAATTTGACAGGATCGTCTCCTATCTGACAGGATCGTCTGAGATCTGACGAATTCGTCAGAGACCTGCAAACAGAGAAATAGATGCAAAATACAGAGAATGCAACTATGATAATAGAGGGTAATGATGTAAAATGGTAGTAAGAACATTAAAATGATAATATCAAACTAAGACATGAATGCATTATAATGATCTAATGACAATTTATGCTTTTATTATGCATTAAAGCTACATGGGTGAACTCCAAGATGCAGGATAATAAAGAATAACCATAGAATTAACTAAATGCAGAATAATACAATGAAAAAGAGTGGAGAAAACGCAAACTCTGGGCACTGATTGCCCCCAATGTGGACTACAGTCGAAATCATCTCGAATTGGGTCGAGATCGTCCGAGATTGTACGAGATCGTCTGAGACGAATTGAGCTTGCTCCGACTGAAAAACAATGAAGTTCCTGCAAACAAACTTGGAAAAATACAAATGCAAACATTGATTTAAGATGGTCTAGTGCATGTAGAATTCGAGTTATAGGGAATTTCAGCCAGGGGGATGCTAAGGGGAGGGCCTAGGATTAAATAGGCTTAGGATAGAGGTTGGGAGGTTGGAGATCATCCCAATTTGGGAGATCTCCAATGGGGGAGGTCTCTAACGGCGCAGACACGCTTCTGCCCGGATTAGAGACGCCGTTGGAATAGAGTCCAACTATGCACAAATTAGTTTGGGACGAGATCGTCTGGACGTCCTACGCTAGACGAAATCGTCCGATCTGAGGCGATATCGTCTTATCGGAGACGATATCGTCAAACGGACAAAACAAACTCTAAAAATGGCATGGGAAAGGAGGAAACGGGTTAAACGGCGGTTTGGGAGCGGTTTTGGAGGTTGAAATTTGAATTTGAATATTTACTAGAGTAATTGTAATTATTAAGGTTTTACTGTGCCAATTTTAGGGTGCTACAACTTGAATTGATGATAATTTTTTTGACTCAGCTAGGAGCCAATCAGGAAGTTGCAAGTATGCAAGACAACTATGGATATTTTCCTTGAATTTATCTAAGCACATGCTTTAATACAACATGATTTAATCAAATGATTTAAAATCAAATATATGTAATGATCAAACAATCAGTTACACAAATCAACTTAAAGACGACGATTCACAATAGGTCGACCGTTATAGAGAGTGAGGTGGTGAACCAACTATAGTAGTAGTATATAAGTGGTTGGCACAACATTAATGGCACTTTGTGTGTGAACCATTTTAAAAACACATTAATAGTAGCAAGCAACTTACAGAGCTAAGAGTATCCTTGAATCTCATAGAGCCAAAGAATCCAGTCGTAGAGATTTAGACCATGGCCTCTTCAAGTGCAGTTGCTCCCAAGACTAAGGTCATGATTTTAGAAGAAAATTTGTCATTTAAGAAAAGACAAGGAAACCCACAGAGCAAGTATGGAGTGAGGAAGAGCTTACCGAATTCAATTTTCAATCGAGCACAGAGGAATGGCATCGCCCACAACATTTACTAAAGAATATCTTCAATAAGGCGTATGTAGATAAATATAAGAGCAGTCCTCGTTGTAATAAGTGGAGGACCAATTTGGCGAAGTTATTATGTCCAAGGGTGCATTTCTCCCCTAAATTGTTGTCATGGTTGGTCGTATCATATGACCCAAGGACTAGAGCTATAGTAAATGATAGAAATAAGTCTATCTACAAAATTACGCTGGGAAGGATTGAACAAGTGTTTGGACTAGAAACGAGGAAACTAGTTTATGATGCTACAGTAGTATCAGCACAGGTCGAACACATGATTGACATCACCTTCTATGTAAAGTTGTTCAACTATGACAAAGTAGAATCAACATAAACTTTCATCCATAAATACTCACTTCACAAGTGGGCAAAAGACTATGCCAACATGATCCACATAGTTATGGGGGTCGAGGACCTAAATTGGGTCAACACAGAGGTCATGTTCATGATAGTGCAATGTAATAAGACATGGAAATTACCAATGTATAGATGGCAGGACATATTATGTGACACAATAGACAAAGAGTTCAAAGAATTATAGAAGGTGATAAAAAAGAATCAAGATTTCATGCTCTGCTTCTCCCATTACTCTTTTAAAATCCATTTGATTGTTGGGCAATTCGAAGAGAGCTCAATTATCCAATTAGGAGGCATGCCAAAGGCAATCATTCAAGAAATACTACCTTGCATATATGAAGGTACTTCTTTTTTTTTAGAATTTTGTGGTAGATTTTTGATAGCCATGTATCATGTGATCACTAAGAAAGAACCCCCTAGAATGAGCCTGGGCATAGTGAAATATCTTGAAGAAAAGAAAGTTGGAGACTTCTTTCTCACAAAAAAAATTAGCTTCATCAAAACATATGGGGCCAAGTTGCCACCCAAGGCTTTACCCACTTTCTATCCTAAATCACTAGCTGCCTTGGAGATAGTGAGACAATCTACAGAAGAAGCCAGATTGAGGTTTCAGAGGAAACAAGCAAGGATTCCTTGGATCACTATGCCAAGAAAAATAGGATAGTATGTTTACAAGGGATATCCTAGTCTGATGAAAGTCTTGTCAAAAATGGATTCATAAGGTATTTGCAAAAATTACATGGAGGCCATATGATCCCGACGAGCACTACAAGGAGGTTATCATCGAATCAAAACTCCTCACACACAGAAAAGAGAAATTTAAATATAATATTTTGTGGGTCAAGAAGAACGAGATGGATTTAGAAGAAATATGGAATAATAAAAACCTTACAAGTGCACATACTCGTATAGAGATGGTGGAAAATTAGTTTGCAGATCTCAAACTAATAAGGGATACCACAGTGGATAAAATAGTGCCACAGGTATTCACCATACCCTAAGAGGACTTCACAGATCCCCTTGCATAAATTATTAATCAAGAACCTAAACAAATTGAGATCTTGGCCGAGGTGGTAACCCAAATAACAGAAGGTACTCCTAACGCCTTAGTCGCACCTCGACCTCCAAACATGGACAAAGGAAAAGATATTATCCTTGCATCTGTAGTATGAAGCCAATTTATAGCTAGAATCTTGGCAATGACTTTGATGACCCCACAACACTTCCACAGATAGTCACAAGTTTACCCCATGAGGTACCTATAGCCTTAAGGGTAAATAAAAAAGAGATTAAGAATTTTATAGTAGCTTGGGAGAGAATACAAAAAAGTGGAGGATTTGCTAACATATTCAAAGACTACCAAATAGATGCTCTTAGCCCTTCCAACTCTCTCCCACGTAAGAGAGCCAGAATAGGAATGACTACTAGCGAGCCTATGAGCATCACTCTGGTCAAAAGGAAGGAAATTATAGAGTTCACTCTTGAGGAGGAAGAACATATCCAAGCCATAATGGAAGGGAGAGCGACAAAAGCACAAACAATGAGCAAAATTGAAAGTCCAATTCCTTCATCAAGCTCCTATCCCACTTCCAAGACCACAATCACTATTCCTACTGAAGGAGTAGAATCACTCTGAATAAACCTGAAAATAAAAAAATGTAGAAGTGGCAAGGAAAATAGTAGCCTCGTTGAAGCATGGAGTTCAAGTACATGCATAGACTACACTGACCATAGAAAAGGAAATAATGGCTTGGAAGGCTAAAGCATAATTGTTATAGGTATAAAATGAAAAGCAAAAACCTGAAGTCAATAAAGGTCAGGAGCAAATGCCTTTAGGGAATAAACTATTGCAAGACCCAATACTCATAATAAAATATAAATAAAATATGGTCAACATCATAAAAATAGAGTTAGAAATGATTAAGAGTTGTTGTAAGGAATTTGAAGCAATGATAGAAGCAAATAAGAAAATAAAACCCTTGTTAGAGAAGGCAAAAAAAATGGCAGCTATTTCCTCAGTTTATGAGAAGTGTAAGATTAAGTATGAGTAGATCAGATCCAAACAAGTGATCATAGCGGATGGTCGAATTTATAGTTGCCAAATAGAATATGAAAATATCATAAGTTTTATGGCCAATAGACCTCGATGGAATTATGCATTCAAGGAACTAGAGAATGTAGAGCGATATATGATTAACAAATTGAAGCACCTCAATATCAGTATCCACAAATTACTCAGTATAGGAGGGTTCAATAGATTAGTCATCAAAGATATTCAAGAGTTCTAATGTGAAGAAACTGATGAAGACAAACTATCTAATCAACTCATTTCTTTGTCATTGCATATTTTTGCTAAGAGGTATACTAGAGTGTCTTGTTCTTTACTACTGTATTCCCTTTGTGTCTTTCTTATTTTTCCATCCCTTATTCTTCCCATTACTGTGCAAGTTTTGATAGGAAAGTGCCCAAGAAGATGAGATTATTTCCAAATTATTGAGGCAAAGATCTAGAGAATCGACTATTACTAGATTGGAACGGGAAAGCGAAAAGTCCTTGTTACAATATTCGAACAATGATTTTTATTTTATTAATCTTTAAAAGAGTTTAATGGTAAATTCAAGCCAACTCTTCATGTAACCAATTCTCATATTAATACAATTCTAGGCTTCTTTCCTATTATATTTATCATTGGTTTTGTGTGTGTCTTCATTATGGGTTACATTATTTGAACATATAATGAACATTTCTTTCATTGGTCAACTATTATGTTTATTACAATATTCAAATGAATGTAATTGCACCAATTCTTTCTTTTTCCCCATTATTTCTATATTAAATCTTGCTACAATATCCCAAAGGATTAAGGCACCGGTCATACATGAGGCATAATTGAACTGTTATTGTTTTAGCTTGGTCAACTTTATTAAAAATTTAACTCACCATCAAAAATCTAGAAGAGCATGAACATAAAATGTTAAAAACTTTAAGTTCACCTCAAGGGTTTCCTCACCATACCTGGTCTGTTTAGAAAATATTAAGAACTCTATTCCTATATTAAAGAGGTAGGTCGACCATAGCCTAAAATTACTCATTGGCAATTGTTTTTTCTTGTAGCGTGATATCTTATCTCAAAGATGCAAGAAAAATATCCAACAATTTAATGGCATCATTATCGAGGATCAAACTTGTAATATTAATTACAATTTAAAACCTAACGATAATATTTATTGGCAATAGTCAGCCTATAGGGAACCAGTGTACCCAATTTTCAAATTTGAATCTTTTTGAGTCTGTTTCCCACGTATGCTCACGGTTTCCAATTTATTTTTCAAGAACCAATGGATATACTATTTTCTTGATTTTTCAAATCTTGATTATTGATTCTTGAAAAATAACTACACGAAATATACCATGAGTGATTGAGAGTAATATAAGTCGAGCAATATCAACCAGACATATGTTCCTTCTACACCCATCATGTTGGCGACTCTGACTGATCGAACCTGAAAAAATAAAAAAGATTAAAAGAAGAAGCAGAACGTGTTGGTGCGAACGAAATTAATCGCTCAGGAGCTCTATCCAGAATTCTCAAATCTAGAGGTATTTTTTAGAATCAATCCTTCTAGTTCATCACCAAGAAGTCCTGATATTGATATAATTACAATAGAGAGCATATTTTATACACCCCCTACTATTCCTAGTGGAATAAATAGTATACCACCTACTATGATTCCTATAAAGCCAACCCAAAATTCCCTAGTGCTTAATATGGCTAACCCACCTCCTCAAAATAAGCAGAACTTCCAATTATGGAGGATGAATAGATATAGGCCTTTCCAATTATTGACATCACTGCATGACCTTCCCAGTAAAGCGCATAAGTATTTACCAATATTCTAGGAAAATAATGCAGTCACAAGAAAAGACCATGCTAAAAGTTTCTTATATGTTATGGATAGCCTTGAAGTTGAGCATGAAGACATAGTCTTAATATTATTTCTCCAGACCCTAGAGAAGGACGCTAGAGAATGGTTTAACACCCTTCCAAACAATGACATTGCTGATTTCACCAAAATGAAAATTATGTTTCTAAAAAAATTGGAGAAAGGAAGAATGAACAATAACTACTGACAAATTTGGAAACCATGAAAAAGAATGAAAATGAAACAATGAGCGATTTTAATAGAAGATTCTCCAAAACTAGAAATAAAATCCCCACTGACTTAAGACCAAATGACATCTAGTCTATCTATTTTTATAAAAATGCCTTCCCAGGAGAATTTAATTATGAATTGAGACAAGAACAGGTAGATACAATAGATGCATGCATGGATAAAGCTATAGAGATTGAAAGAAACATGTTAGACAACGGAAAAATAAAGCCATACTCTCTAGAGGTCAGTCAACCTCATAGAAAACCTAAAAAAATAGGATTAAATTTATAGAAAAGAACTGAACAGGATCCCATGGAAAAACTGGCCAATCAAATGACATAAATGTTTAATACCATGAACAACAGACTAGCTAGGATAGAGAGAAATAAAGAAAACAATGGTGAATCTTCTCACCCTCAAGTTGACAGACAACAAAGTGATAATAGATCACCATTCATAAGTAATTTTAACAAAAACTGGGGTAATAACAATTTTGAATAAGGGAATAGGAATAGGAATAGGAATAATGGAAATGGATGGAGGAAGAGAGTGAAGAACACAAGCTTATACTGTGAGGGGGGTGAACAGTATAAGACCCCTTTTTACTTTTTCCTTTATATTTCAAAATAGTAAAGCAATATAAAGCAATATCAAAGCAATGCACAAAATCATTCACAAAGTGACATCAATTTTAACGTGGTTCACCCAGAATGGCTGGGCTACGTCCACAAAACTTTTCTCTAAAAGTTATCTCAAAGTTCTTTGGGAATCCTTCCCAATTACAATGTTTATGAGCCTCGGCTCAAAGGAGATACCTTCCCCTCTGCTCTAGAAATGATCCCTCAAAAGATCAACTGCCTCTACCTCTTGCCAACATGTGGAACTCCTTTCCATCGAAGACCTCTTGTCCTCAATGCTTAGCCTAAGAGACCTCTGCCTTCTATGATCACGTCCACAGCAGCTCAGCAACCTGAAACACGGGGTGGGGGTTGTTTAAGTGTTTCTCTCTTTCTTCGGGATCTTCCAACTTTGAACTGAACAAATTCCCTACACACAAGCCTTCTCAAAGACTTGCCAAATCTGTCCTCAGGTTCTTCTCAAAGAACCAATGCACCTCTGTCCTCAAGTAGTAGCACTTCGCATTCGTATTTGCCCTTTGTGCTCTCTATGCCCTCTGCTCTCTTTGTACAATCACAACCGCACTTGATCGAACTTCAACCTTTACACCTCTGCGCAATCACAGCGACACCGTCTTCGTACACTCTGCTTCCTTTGCAATCTTTCACACTTAGAATAATTCGACGAAATGCACTCTGCACACTATGATCAAATTTTGCACTCCGCTCTCGATGATCGAACTTCTTGCTCTACGCACTATCTGTGAACATCACAATTCAACAACATTAAAATCACACCTCAACTCTCCAAACAACCCTCCTTTTATAAAAATTTTTTCATGATGAAAACTTTAATTTTAGTCGGCTGTTATAACAAAAGCAAACCCTAATCTTCGTCGGTTGCAAGCCCTAATCTTTGTCGGCTAAAATTTGACTTTGTCGGCTTCACTACCTCTGTAACTCTTCTGTAGCTTTAGCCACGAAAATACATGTCACGATATCGTGACACTTTTCGCTTTCTTAACCTCTTCTCGGCTTACTGGGAGCGGGAACATGTCACGAAATCGTGACACTTTTGCTTCCTCCTACCTTTCTTGCACTAGGAAAGAGCATGTCGAATGACCTTTCGCTGTTGTGACGCTTTCGCCTTTGAGCTCTTCCTTCTTGAATTTGTCGCGAAATCGTGAAGCTTCTTCTTCCATGCTCTTTCGTTTTGCTTATGTCACGAAATCATGACTCTTCTCCTGTTGAAGACCTGCTTTCTATTTTTGTCGTGAAATCGCGACACTTTCTCCAATCGTATGCTGCCATCTCAATCTATCACAAAATTGTGACACTTTCTGCATCCGTAAGATTTCTCTTCAACCTGTCGCGAAATCATGAGACTTTCTGCATCCGTACGCTTTCTCTTCAACATGTCGCAAAATCGCGACATTTCTTACTTCGAAACCTTTCCTTTGCTGCATGTCATGAAATCGTGACAGTTCTTACTTGGAACATTTTCATCTGCAACATGTCGTGAAATCGTGACGGTTCTCACTTCGAACTCTGCAGCATGTCGCGAAATCGTGACAGTTCTCACTTTGAACTCTGCAACATGTCGCAAAATCGTGACACTTTTCGTGTTACTTTCTCTCTCTTCGAACTTGTCATGAAATCGCGACAATTCACACTACGGACTCTCTCTTCTGCATTATGTCATGAAATCGTGACACTTTTTCTTTCGGACTCTCTCTCCTGCAACATGTCGTGAAATCGCGACACTTTTTCGTCCGTACAACCTTCCTTGCAATATGTCACGAAATCATGACATTTTTGACTCCGTACATTCTCTCTCCTATTTGAGTTGTGAAACTGCGACATGTCGCGATATTGCGACACTTTTCTAACTTGCTTTCTCTCTCCTGCTTAAGTCACGAAAATGCGACATGTCGCGATATCGTGACACTTTTCTAACTTGCTTTCTCTCTCCTACTTAAAGCGGTCGAAATGATCGCGACACTATTCTAGCTTTCTCTTGACGTGGGGAAATGTCCGATATCGTGACACTTTTCCAACTTACTTTCTTTTGAACCTTCGCTTGGGGTTTGTTTGCAAAAGACCTTTGAAAGCTGTCATGCCGTAACCTTCATCAAAACAAATTATTTGACATCAAATCAAATTCCTTCAAAAGCTTCTTGACATCAATGACAACTTATACACTTGAGCAAAGGCAATGTACCCAAAGTACCCAAAATTGCCAAAAATCTCCCCCTTTGTCATTGATGGCAAACCTTTACTGAAAACACGTCTCAAGAGCCAAAACTGAAACCAACTGTGCTAACAACTGAGAAACTGTGCCCACAACTGAGAATCTTCCTTTGAAGTTTTGCTCCCCCCGACTTGAAGCTTTCCTCTTCACTTGAAGCTCTCCCCCTTACTCATATCTCTCCCCCTTTGTCATCAATGGCAAAGGGTCACCTTTGGGGCTCGGGACTAAGAATGAGCCTCTTAGCTTAGTCCCTCCCCCCACCTCCTGATGAGGTGATTAATTATGGGGTGGGAGTAAAACTCCCATTAGGCACTGATCATCATCAGCGTCTATAATTTCCTTGCCGGGCCTTCTCTTGAACTCTTTGCTCGTATTCCTGTTCTTGTCACTGTTCTTGTTCTTGTTCTCATCCCTGTTCTTGTTCATGCCTTGATCCTTGGACCTGATCATGCCACTATTCCTGTTCCTGTATTATGGAATTTTAGCTCTACACTATCTGATTGTGTGAACTTCATTGTTGCACTTGAAACACTTGATGATGTTGTTTCTCTGAGGTAAACCTGATCTTTGAATCCACCAGTTCTGACAAAACCTGTTCGCAGCCAAACTGTTTCGACCAAACCTGTTCTGTTATTTGCCTTGCAATAAACTGCCTTGTGCCCAAACTATTGACAAGAGTAGCAATACCCTTGAAAGTAACTAGCACTTCTGAAACTATCATTTACCTTCTTCACTTGAGCCATGTAATGTGAAGCCATGTGACCGAGCCTGTGACACGCAAAACATCTGCCTTGAAATTTTCTTTTATTTGACCTCTTGGGTCCTGAAAACTTCTTCTTCTCATTCTAAAATCTATTTTCTATTTTTGCGCATCTATCATTCAAGGACTCATGATCTGAAATACTTTCCTCATCAGAACTCTCTTCCTTTTGGAGTCTCTTACTAGACTCTCCAACTTGTTCCTTGTGTGGCTTAACAAAACCAAGGCCTGTTTTATCTGTTGTTTTTCTTTGACCTTTGATGAGTGACTTAACCTTTTTGGAGCTATCTTGAAACCTATAAAGCTTATCCTTGTACTCTTTAGTTTCTTCTTTCAAAGAAGTCATTTTCTGTTCTAACTCACTATACTCAAGAACCTTAGATTCTAACTCATCCTTGAGTTCTTGTGTCTCAGCTATAGAGAAATCAAGATTTTCTATAAGATCATCTCTCTCCATACAACATTCATCTAACTTATCCTTGAGTCTATCATTCTTCTTTCTTTCCTTTTTCAAAGCACTAAGAGCATTAATAAGTTCACTTTCAAGATCCTTTATTTGTTTGCTTTCTGAATCATCAAAGCCTTTTTTAGATTTCTTATCACTAGAGGTGCTACCTTTTTCAAAAACCATACAAGCATCTTCCTTATAGTTTTCTGAAGCATCCTCATACATACTAGAAACCAAATCATTATTTGTACAATCATCCTCAAGGTGACCAAAATTTCCACATCTAAGACATTTCATGATAATGAATCTATGTTTCGGTTCTTCCTCTTTTTTTGATATGAACAACATCTCATTTTCATCATCACTTGAAGAACTTTCACTATCACTACTAGAACACTTACTTGCTTTTTCTAGGTAGAAACTCTTATTGTGCTTGTGAGAATACCTCTTTCCTTGATTGTTGTGCTCATCTTTGTTCTTCCTGTGATGCTTGTGCTTTTCAGAATCCTTGCTCTTAGAATCCTGTTTATCTTCATCACTTTCATTCTTGAGAACAGTACAGTCAGTAGCATAATGACCAAACTTTCCACAATTGAAACATCTTATATTTTTCATGCTTTTGTGCTTTCTAGAGAACTTGCCTTTCTTGTTGTAATATGCCTCTTCATCACTAGAAGACTCATCACTCTCTTGAAGTTGTTTACCCTTGGATTTCTTGGTCGCCTTGAAAGTTGCCTCTTTCTTGACATCAACCTTCACTTGAGTTCTCAACTCAAATGCTTGCAAGTATACTATGTAGCTCATCCTTTTTCAACTTATCCAAATCTTTAGCTTCCTCAATAGCAGAAATATTTTCACTAAATATATTAGGAAGAGATCTTAAAATCTTATCACAAACATCATTTTCAGCAAGCTCAAGACCTAAGTCTTTCATGGAGTTAACAACCTCATCCATACGAAGCATGTAGTCACTAATATTTTCATCATCATTCATATTGAGTTGTTCAAACATACCTTTGAAGTGTCTCAACTTGGCCTTTATGACATTTGTATCACCTGTATGAACCACCTGCAACTGTTTCCACATTTCACTAGTTGTCTTGCGGTGAATCACTTTGGTGAGATCTACTTTCTATAAGCCTTTCAGGATTGCATTCATTGCTTTTGAATTGTTGTGATGTAGGAGCCTTTCTTCTTTAGTATTTGGACCATGTATAGGAATAGTGTACTCATCTTCAATTACTTCCCATACCTCATTACCAAGTGTCATTAGATGAACCTTCATCCTTGCACTCCAAAGACCAAAATCTGACCCATCAAGAATAGGTGCTGCATTGCCACTTGAATAATCCATTGTGTTCTTTACTAGCTTTTCCTTCAAGTTGTTAAACTTTTCGAAGGCACCCGCTCTGATACCAATTGAAGAACACAAGCTTATACTGAGAGGGGGGGTGAACAGTATAAGACCCCTTTTTACTTTTTCCTTTATATTTCAAAATAGTAAAGCAATATACCCAAAGCAATATCAAAGCAATGCACAAAATCATCCACAAAGTGACATCAATTTTAACGTGGTTCACCCAGAATGGTTGGGCTACGTCCACAAAACTTTTCTCTAAAAGTTATCTCAAAGTTCTTTGGGAATCCTTCCCAATTACAATGTTTATGAGCCTCGGCTCAAAGGAGATACCTTCCCCTCTGCTCTAGAAATGATCCCTCAGAAGATCAACTGCCTCTACCTCTTGCCAGCATGTGGAACTCCTTTCCACCGAAGACCTCCTGTCCTCAATGCTTAGCCTAAGAGACCTCTGCCTTCTATGATCACGTCCACAGTAGCTCAACAACCTTTGCACACAAGCCTTCTCAAAGACTTGCCAAATCTGTCCTCAGGTACTTCTCAAAGAACCAATGCACCTCTATCCTCAAGTAGCAGCACTACGCATTCGTCTTTGCCCTTTGTGCTCTCTATGCCCTCTGCTCTCTTTATGCAATCACAGCCGCACTTGATCGAACTTCAACCTTTGCACCTCTATGCAATCACAGCGGCATCGTCTTCGCACACTCTACTTCCTTTGTGATCTTTCACACTTAGAATGATTCGAAGAAATGCACTCTGCACACTACGATCGAATTTCACACTCCACTCTCGACGATCAAACTTCTTGCTCTGCGCAGTATCTGCGAACATCGCAATTCAACAACACTTCAATCACACCTCAACTCTCCAAACAACCCTCATTTTATAACAAAATTTTCATGATGAAAACTTTAATCTTAGTCGGTTGTTATAACAAAAGAAAGCCCTAATCTTCGTTGGCTGCAAGCCCTAATATTTGTCGGCTAAAATTTGATTTTATCGGATTCACTGCCTCTGTAACTCTTTTGTAGCTTCTGCCATGAAAATAAAACATGTGATATCGTGACACTTTTCGCTTTCTTAACCTCTTCTCAGCTTGCACCCGCATGTCACGAAATCGTGACACTTTTGCTTCCTTGCACTCTTTTCTGCACTAGCGAAAATGGAGCATGTCATGAAATCGTGACACTTTCTCTGCCTTGTGCTTTTCTCTGCCTTACGCCCGCAAAAATGGAACATGTCGTGAAATCGTGACGCTTTCGCCTTTGAGCTCTTCCTTCTTGAATTTGTCGCGAAATCGTGATGCTTCTTCTTCCATGCTCTTTCATTTGGCTTCTGTCATGAAATCGTGACTCTTCTCCTGTTGAAGACTTGCTTTCTATTTCTATCATGAAATCGTGACACTTTCTCCAACCGTATGCTGCCATCTCAATCTATCACGAAATCGTGACACTTTCTACATTTGTAAGCTTTCTCTTCAACCTGTCGCGAAATCATGACACTTTCTACATCCGTACGCTTTCTCTTCAACATGTCGCGAAATCGTGACATTTCTTACTTCAAAACCTTTCCTTTGCTGCATGTCGCGAAATCGCGATAGTTCTTACTTGGAACATTTTCATCTGCAGCATGTCGTAAAATCGTGACGGTTCTCACTTCGAACTCTGTAGCATGTCGCGAAATCGTGACAGTTCTCACTTCGAACTCTACAGCATGTCACGAAATCGTGACACTTTTCGTGTTACTTTCTCTCTCTTCGAACTTGTCACGAAATCGCGACAATTCACACTACGGACTCTCTCTTCTGCATTATGTCACGAAATCGTGACACTTTTTCTTTCGGACTCTCTCTCCTGCAACATGTCGTGAAATCGTGACACTTTTTCGTCCGTACAACCTTCCTTGCAATATGTCGCAAAATCGTGACATTTCTGACTCCGTACATTCTCTCTCCTCTTTGAGTCACGAAACTGCGACATGTCGCGATATCGCGACACTTTTCTAACTTGCTTTCTCTCTCCTACTTAAGTCGTGAAAATGCGACATGTCGCGATATCACGACACTTTTCTAACTTGCTTTCTCTCTCCTGCTTAAGTCGCGAAAATGCGACATGTCGCGATATCATGACACTTTTCTAAAAAGCTTTCTCTCTCCTGCTTAAGTCGCGAAAATGCGACATGTCGCGATATCGCGACACATTTCCAACTTAATTTCTTTCAAACCTGTCAGGTTGGGGTTTGCAAAAGACCTTTGAAACTGTCATGCCGTAACCTTCATCAAAACAAATTATTTGACATCAAATCAAATTCCTTCAAAAGCTTCTTGACATCAATGACAACTTATACACTTGAGCAAAGACAATGTACCCAAAGTACCCAAAATTGCCAACAGAGAGAAACTAAGAAAGATCAAGACTCTATCCCAAACCCTATTCCTTCCATAAATCTCATAGAAAATTTCCCTTATTATTGTTCAGCCTGTGATGCTCCTCATAACCCATATTGTTGTGGGATATATCTAGGTATGCATAATACCGTAGACTTAGATGATGAATCTGAAGAGGACATCAGGATTAATGCATGTTGGACTCTTGAAGATGAATCTAGAGAAAGGTTGTTTGAGGAAAATATGGATTTATATGCCTCAAATCATCACCCCAAAATCCTAGTAGCAAAAAACACTAAGATCTTACAAAGACCACAAGAAACTAGGTACGAAAAAATGAAACAAGGGAAATTAATCCCAACAGCCAAAGAAGTAGAAGAACTAGAGGCAACTCATACCTTAAATTTGAGAAATAGAATTGTACCTAATAGAACTAATAAAACCTCAAATAAGGAAACTAGGGGACAATCTATTGTAAATAATAATACACAAAAGAAAAAATAGAAAAAAATCAAAACAAAACTATTCCTGAAAACGTAGAAATAAACGAACAATTACCACATGAGGAATGTACAAAAACACTAGATGTCAAGAAGATAGAGTTTGATGTTGGTTCTGAACTGAGTAAGTAGAAAGTTAACATTACCTTCGGTGAATTAATGAATATCCAAAAATATAGAGAATAGGTTTGTAGAGCTTTTGGCTTGGTTGAACAAAAAGAAACACAGTCTTGTAATACAGTCAAACCCACCAATCATGAGACTAGAACACCCTCATCTGTTAGACCATTCTATGTGTCCCTCAGATATAACTCAGATGAAGGAGAAAGGTATGTCATCCACAATTGCATGCTAGATAGTGGTGCATCCCATAATATCATGCCTAAACAGATAGCAGACCAACTAGGACTAATTTGTACCAGGGAGTCTCCACCTGTGTCAGTAATGGATAGTAGGCAGATACCTTGACCTGTTGGTCTTTTTAGATCAATATCCCAAGAAGGGTATAGTAATGGATGTTGTAGTAGTTGATGTGGACCCTTTCTTCTCATTACTTTTAAGCAAGCACTAGGCAGAATAGTTGGGTGGTTCTATACAGTTAGATTGGTCTTATGCCACAATCCCTATTTTAGGAAAAGAAAATGTGACTCTAAGGAGAGAACCATTTAACAAATACTCAGTAGAACTGATAAGACCAGATGATACCATGGTTAATTTGGTAAATTCTATAGAAGAGAAGGAAATGGGGGTATACTCAATCTGGCATAATCCCTTTCTAATAGAAGTCCCTGATGCAAAATATATGGATCCTGAAACTAGAGAACTAGTAGATGCAGAATCTACTAGAGTTCTAACCCAAGAAATGTGGACCATGTCCTTTGATGGGGTGAAGTCTCAAACAAGAGCAGGTGTTGGTGTAAATTTAATAGACATTAAGGGCAACTATCTAGGAATCCCTTACAGATTAGAATTCCCATGCACTAATAATATTGTTGAATATGAAGCCTTACTGTTAGGACTAAGGAAAGCCAAAGAATTAGGCATAAATTACTTGACTATCACTGGAGATGCAGAATTAATTATACAACAGGTCAAAGGCAAGTATCAAACTAAACATCCTAGGTTAAAACAGTACAAATCTGCAGTCTTGGCTAAAATTGATAAATTCCTAGCGTTTAACATTTCTTACATTCCTAGAGAGCAGAACCATATTGCAGACCTATTAGCAATCAATGCTTCAGGTGCAGACTACCCAAAAATTGACACAAAATATATGGAAATATTTCCAACTATCTCTGTTTACAAACCTTCTATACCTGATAATGTTGTATACCTACAAGTGTTTCAAGATGATGTGGATATTAGAGATTTCATGACCCTCCAGAATATGTATTCAGATGTTCTATGTGAGGAGGAGGATGAAGAAAAGTTGAAAAATATAATTGGAGAACCTATAGAAGTAATTCAACTTAAAACAAATAGAATCCCAAAGGGGTTAGTTTCCTTAGAAAGCCTATTCGATGATTTTGATAAGGCATACAAACCACTCCTCAAAGAAACAGAAGTTGATGACATAAATATTGGAACAAAAGAGGAGCCCAGATTGGTTAAAATTGATAAGGCTTTACCAAAAGAAGAAAAAGAACAGTATATTAGCTTTCTAAAGAAAAATAAAGAATCTTTTGCATGGAGTTATGAAGATCTAAAGATGTTCAAAACTGATGTCATGACTCATATCATTCCCCTCAAAGAAGATGCTAAACCATTCAGGAAAAAGCAGAGGAAATTCAACCCCACCTTGCATCCAGTCATGCAAAAAGAAGTCCAAAAACTATTGGATGCAAAAATAGTAAGAAAAGTAAGATTTTCTTCCTGGATAGCAAATTTAGTACCAGTAAGGAAGAAAAATGGAGAAATTAGACTTTGTGTTGATTTTCAAAATTTGAATAAAAGTTCACTCAAGGATAATTATCCTCTACCCAACATGGAACAATTGTTGCAAGTTGTAGTAGGCTCATCTAGAATGTCATTACTGGATGGATTCTCAGGATATAACCAGATTCAGGTAAATCCTGAAGATAGACATAAAACTACCTTCACTACCCCTTGGGGCACCTTTGAATACCTGAGAATGCCATTTGGATTAATGAATGCAGGAGCAACATTCCAAAGAGCCATTGACTTTGGCTTTAAGGTGCTAATTTTCAAGATATTTGTTTTCTATTTAGATGACATAACAATATTTTAAAAAAAACTTGAAGATCATCTTGAACATCTAGCCATAGTTTTTGCTAGATGCAAAGAATATGGGATATCCTTGAACCCAAAAAAGTGTATATTCGGAGCAACACAAGGTAAAATTCTAGGTCATATAGTATCGAAAAAAGGAATAAGCATTGATCCTTCAAGAGTAGAAGCTATTGCCAAGATACCTCCCCCTAAAAACCTGAAAGGAGTCAGATCATTCTTTGGTAAAATTAATTTTGTAAGAAGGTTTGTGCCAAATTTCACTGAGATAGCTCAACCCATTAACAACATGATTAAAAAGAATGCTGACATCAAATGGATGGAGGAGAATCTTGGAGCTTTTCAAAAAATTAAAGATGCCATAACCACTGCCCTAGTGTTGAACTATCCTGACTACTCTAAGAGTTTTAACATATACTCATTTGCTTTCGAACACACCATTGTTGTAGTCCTTTCCCAAAAGGATGATGAAAAGAATGAGAGACCCATAGCCTTCATGAGTACAGGGCTTAAGGGAGCTCAACTAAGATTCAAGATGATTGAAAAACAAGCTTATGTTGTGATTCAGGCACTTGAATATTTTAAAGGTATCTTTGGCTCAAACAAGGTTATATGTTGCATTCCATTCATTGCTATAAAAGATGTTTTCACCCAACCAGAACCTATAGGCAGCCCTGCTAGGTGGATGGTCAAGTTACTACAATATGATGTAGAATTTAAAGCTGTGAAAATCGTTAGAGGACAAGGTCTAGCTAAATATCTGGCCAACAAAGAAGGGGAAGACATGCATAACATTGCCACAGTTGATGATATGCATGATATCAGAAGAATAGATAATGTTGAATGCAAATGGTATGATG
Source organism: Wollemia nobilis (assembly GCA_028583015.1). Taxonomy (NCBI): domain Eukaryota; kingdom Viridiplantae; phylum Streptophyta; class Pinopsida; order Araucariales; family Araucariaceae; genus Wollemia; species Wollemia nobilis. The sequence goes on along the minus strand of JAQPPZ010003286.1, from coordinate 2,208,931 downwards.
ATATCTTAATGTATCTTCAAACCTTGTCCTTCCCCAGAGGAATGTCTGCAAATAAAATAAGATCAATCAAACAACAAGCACAAAAATATTACACACAAGAAGGTAAACTCTATTGGAAACATCCAGATGGGGTATTATTGCTCTGTTTATTTGAAAAAGAAACCTTAGAAGTAATAGAAGAATTTCATGATGGATTTTGTGGGGGTCACTTTGCCCCAAAAGCAACTACAAATAAGATCATGAGAGCAGGTTATTACTGGCCTTATTTATTCAAATATGTTCACCAATATGTGAGGAGTTGTCATAACTATCAAGTATTTGCAAGAAAGAAAAAATTAGCAACAATGCCTCTCAAGCCAGTAATCATAGAAGCACCTTTCACACAATGGGGAATTGACCTTATTGGTGAAATAAACCCAAATTCCTCAGGAAGACATAAATGGATCATCACCGCAATAGACTATTTTACTAAATGGGTGGAAGCAACCCCTCTAAGAAATTCAACAACTAAAGTAGTCATAAATTTTTTAGAGGAAAACATCCTAACTAGATTTGGAGCCCCAAAGAAATTAGTAACTGATAATGGGAAGTACTTTATCTCCTTTGAAATGATAGAGTTTTGTGCAAAATATGAAATAGAACTTTCTCATTCTACCAACTATTACCCCTAGGGCAATGGTCTAGCCGAATCATCAAATAAAAATTTAATAACCAGAATTAAAATATCATTGGGTAAAAATAAAAAGGGTTGGGATAGTGAATTAAAATTTGCCCTATGGGCAGATAGATTGTCTGTTAAGAGGAACACAGGTAAAACTCCATATGAAATGGTATTTGGAGAAAAATCCCTGTTACCCCCTCACACAGAAAGAATAGCCCTATCCTTATTACTCCAAGATCATGAAAATCCTAATGCTTTACAAAGGAGGTTAGATCAGATTGCACATTTGTAGGAAGAAAGAAGAAATGCACTAAACAAAATGGTAGAACAAACCCAAAAGATAGTGCAACTTTTTAACAAGAAAGCCAAAGGCACTTCATTCTTTGAAGGAGACATAGTCATTTACTGGGACCCCAAAAATGAAAGACATGGAGAAAAAGGTAAGCTTGAACCTAAGTGGTTAGGCCCCTATCAAATAGTTCAGGTTGTTGGTCAAAATACTTACAGGTTATAGACCTTGGAAGGTGAGCTCATGAAAATCCCAATAAATGGCCAACACCTGAAACTATATCACCCCTGTTGGGGAGTCAGAGGAGAATAAAAGAAAAATAATAAAAAATAAATAAAAAACAAAAAATCAAAAAAATATATAATAAAAAATAAAATGTTTTGATAGTTTTTTAGTTAGAAGTTTTTCTTTTTTTTTGTTTTCACTTTGTTTTTAATAACCTTAGAATGTTAAGGAGTTGTTAGTTTTCCCCTTTATTTACTATCATGCCTGTTAAATACTTGTTCTTAAGTCACCTAGGAGAGGAGGATTTGGATTAAATATAGATGATCTGACAACTCACAAAGCTAGATGCTTAGTAATCATCTTATAAGGCTGGAACTACCACAAATGAAGATTGGAAGTACTGACACATCAGGCCAAAGCTATACATTATCATGACCTTAAAAGTTATTTCAGAGTCAGAGAATAAAGTCAACTTTGGATTAGGCCAAAAACAATTACACTCAATACTATAGCCTTTTAGATCCTCAACCTAGAAAGCACACTCTGAAATGCTTTGCAATTCATCAAAATTCTTCCTAAGAAGAAAAATCTTAATAATGCAAATTGAGCAAGTGCTTGGGGCTACCTGGACAACCTCTACCGGGGCTATAGATGCTTGACTAGCAGTAGAGCAGGTCCAAAAGGGATCAAGGTCATCTCCACCAGAGCTATAAATGCTTGACTGGTAGTGGAGCAATGACAAGGCAAATATCTTTAAGAGTGAAATCACTAATAGGCCTAACTCCTTCCAAGATGATGAAATTTTGTCTGACCAGGAAAATTAAAAAGAATACACAAGCACACACTCCGAGCCCAGGCTTGATGTGATAGTAACTTCTGATTGATTTTGTCTAAACTCCACCTTAAGATATTGCTAGACAACTAGGCTTTATAAGCAAAAGTTCATTTGGCTTTAGACTAGAACCTTTGATTTTATTTGATTAAGAGCAATGCCATTTTTGTTTTACACTAATAGAATAGTATTTTATTTCATTTTTAGTTGTGTTTGCTTTTACAATTATTATCTGAGCAAATAAATCTTCAGGTCAATTCATTGAAGTCTTGTTTTAATAACTAGAGAGTCTGGAGTTCTCAAGTGCCTCATGTTTTCGCCACCTATCCCAATCAGAGCCTATGTTGTAGCCAAAAATGATACAACATGAATGTACCCCTAATTTCAAAATTTTGAAGGTCATTAGAGGTCCATAAATTTTGTGATGTTTTAATGAACAATTCAAATTTTAAGTTATAAAGCCATAAGCATCTCAAAAGATAACAATGGATTTATATGTTTCAAATATTGATAAAACCTTCAAATGCTTAAGTCATTCATTTCTAGTGACTTTTTCATCATGTTAATCATCCTTCATGAAATGACCTAAATTGCAAAAAGCTTTGAAACTACCTTGCACCATGAAAATATAAATTTCAAATGAATACCAATGTGTCTTGCAAAAAATCTTTAAACTAAGCCCACACCTTTTTTAATTGTTAACCATTGAAAGCTGTCTTCAAATTTTATAAAGAGTAAAGTCACCCTTAAGAAGCAAAATAATCCTTTTAAATAAGCTTAAGAGGTCCCTTACCCATATTTCCCTAAGTCTACAAGCTACCAGCCCGATCGACCAAAAATTGGAAGCAAAGCAAAGGCTATCGATCGAAACAGAGCTAAACCGACCTAAAAGATATCGATCGATCGATCGACAAATAGTAGGTTTTTATTGCAAAGTAAAAATTTAAAGAATGGAACAAAGAAGCCTTTTGATCAATAGGAAGAAAAGATCGACCAACTAGCCGAAATATTCAACATAAAAGACAAGCCATTCAATCGACGAGAAGAAAAAATTGGTTGAGCGATCAATCGATCGATTTGGTAGGGAAAGCGGGCCACTCGATCGAGAACAGATCAAAGGTCTAAAACCTATTTATTCGAGCACATTGATATTAGTGATTACATTATTTTTTTTGATCCAAAGGTATAAATTAAAAATGGTCAAACCATTCGATCAAAGCACTGTCCGAAAATACATGCACCAACATTCGATCGTAGAAAGTAAGAGATCAGTCGATTAATTTGGCATGAAAAAGTATTTTGACTGAAGCTAAATCAAATAACATGATCAAAGCTAAAAGCCCAAAAGTCAATAAGTGAAGCAAAGAAGCAATTGATCGAGAAGAGGAAGTGATCGATCAACCAACGTGACGTGAAAAGGGATCATCGATCGAAAGCACATTGATGGCTAAAATTGATCGATTGAAACCCAATAGAGATCAATGGTCAACAAACAATGGCCCAAAGCCTATTGATCAAAAATCTGATCAAACCCCTCAATCAAAGTTGACCTATTCATTAAATCTAAGACCCTTCGATCGAACAAAGAAGCCCACATGGCAATATCAATGTAGTTCATACTCTTTTCGATCGATGGCTATCAACGTTCAAATTTTATCGATCCGAGCGGAGTAAAAGATAGGTTTTAATACCTAAGTCTTAACCCTTCATAAGGAAGAACCATAAGGGTCGAGTAATGTTGTGCCCCAATATTTGGCTATAGTTTGTTAATAATCCAAGGTAAGGCCATTCGATTAAAAAGCAACCTTGATCGACCGACCAAGTCAAGCAAAACTAGGGACACTCGATCGACCAAATAAGTGGCATGGAAGAATCTAGACGATTGAAATATCTTTAGCTGATGAAGATTGATGCCCGAGATTAACTAGTTGATCAAGGAAGAAACATAATTAAAAAGGGTCATCAACACATTCCTCCCATGTTTTTGCTTGATCCCCAAAGTTATGAGTTTCCTAAGCCTAATCAAACTTTTATATTTAGATATATTCATGGAAGAAAGAATTAACAAATTTTGTCTAAATGAAATCACACTATCTATGACCCACACGAAGGAGAAAAGAATCATTGATCGAGAAGAGATAAATACCTAGAGTCATCAGTCGAGCAGATCTAAACCATTGAAATATCAGGCTAAGCGATACAGACGGTTAGGATGGATCGAATAAGATAAAGGTAAAACGAGCAAGGTACACATGAGATTAATTCTTGCATGAACTTTGATTTAACTAACATCATTATTATGTTGATCCCCCAATAAAGGTTGGCATAAGTTTAATGCAACACGTACAAGAGTACTCTAGGTTACTCAATCGAAGAGTTAATAACAAGCAACCAAAATCACCATTCGTACAAAATCACGAAGGGGTCATCGATCAAAAATTGACATATGGTGAGGGCTAACCGACCAAACATCCAATCAATGAATGAGAAAGCTTTGATCGACTCATAATGAACTGCCAATCAAAAATCTTTACAAGGAAAGTAATTAAAGCATCGATCGATCAATCAACCATCGATGATCACCAAAGCATGCATGGCTCAAAATCCATGATGGGCATTAGTCGATCTATCACACAATTGGAGCAACGCTTCACTAAAGCAAGATCTTGTGGACCCCCATTTGAGAAAGCCAATAAGGCACTCAAATTGATGATGATTTTGTTGATACGACTAGGAGCCAATTAGGAAGTTGTAGGTATGCAAGCCAACTATGAACCTTTTCCTTGGATCTATCCAAGCACATGCTTTAATACAATGTGAGTTAATTAGATGATTTAAAATTGGATGTGTGTATGATCAGATGATCAGTTATGCAAATCAACTAAAAGATAATGATTCATGATAGGCCAACCATTATGGAGAGTGAGGTGGTGAACCAAGTATAGCAATAGTACAACAACGGTTGGCATGACATTAATGACACTTCATGCATGAACCAGTTTAAAAATACACTAACAATAGCAAGCAACTTACAGAGCTAAGAGTATCCTTGAACTACATAGAGCCGAAGAACCCAATCATAAAGATTCAGACCATGGCCTCTTCAAGTGCAGTTGCTCCCAAGACTAAGGTCAAGATTTTAGAAGAAAATTTACCATTTAATAAAATGATAAGGAAACCCGTGGAGCAAGTATGGGGTGAGCAAGAGCTTGTCGAATTCTATTTTCAATCGAGCACAAAGGAATGGCAATGCCCACAACATTTGTTGAAGAACATCTTCAAGAAGGCGTATGCAGATAAAGATAAGAGTAGTCCTCACTACAATAAGTGGAGGACCAATTTGGTGAAGCTATTGTGTTCGAGGGTGCATTTCTCCCCTGAATTGTTGTCATGGCTGGTCGTTTCATACGACCCAAGGACCAGAGCTATAGTAAATGGTAGAAATAAGCCTATCTATAATAATTACGTTAAAAATAATTGAACAAGTGTTTGGACTAGAAATGACAAAACTGGTTTACGATGCGATAGTAGTCTCAGCACAGGTCGAACACATGATCGACACCACCTTCTATGGAAAGTTGTTCGACTATGACAAATTAGTGTCAATAGACTTTCCCATCCATAAATCCTCACTTCATAGGTGGACGAAATATTATGCCAACATGATCCACATAGTTATGGGGGTCGAGGACCTAAATTGGGTCAGCATAGAGGTCATGTTCCTGATAGTACAGTGTAATAAGACATGGAAATTACCGATGTATAGATGGTAGGACATAATATGTGACACAATAGACAAAGAGTTCAAATAATTATAGAAAGTGATAAAAGACAATCGATATTTCATGCCTCACTTCTCCTATTACTCTTTTCTAATCCATTTGATTGTCGAGCAATTCAAAGAGAGCTCAATTACCCAATTAGGAGGTGTGCCAGGGGCAATCATTCAAGATAGACTACCTTGCATATATGAAGGTACCTCCACTTATTCAAAATTTTATGGTAGATTTTTGATAGCCATGTATCATGTGATCACTGAGAAAGAACCCCCCAGAATGAGCCTAGGTATAGTGAAATATCTTGAAGAAAAGAAGGTTGGAGACTTCTTTCTCACAAAAAACTTTAGCTTCATCAGAACATATGGGGCCAAGTTGCCACCCAAGGCTTTACCCACTTTCTATCCTAAATCACTAGTTGCCTTGGAGATAGTGAGACAATCTGTAGAAGAAGCCAGATTGAGGTTCAGGAGGAAATATACAAGGATTCCTTGGGTCACTGCGCTAGGTAAAATAGGATAGTATGTTTATAGGGGATATCCTAGTCTAATGAAAGCCTTACCAAAAATGGATTCATATTATTTTGTAGAAATCACATGGAGGCCATATGATCTCGATGGGTGCTACAAGGAGGTTGTCATTGAACCAAAATACCTCACACATAGAAAAGATAAATTTAAAGATAATCTTCTATGGGCCCATAATAATGAGGTGTATTTAGAATAAATATGGAATAGTAAAAACCTAACCAAGGTACATGCTTGAATAGAGACAGTGGGAAATTACTCTGTAGACCTCAAAATGATAAGGGATACCATAGTGGATAAAATAATACCATAGGTATCATACTCGTAGAGGACTTCACAGATTCCCATGCAAAAATTATTAATCAAGAACCTAAATAAGTTGAGATCCTGGCTGAGGTGGCAACCTAAATAATAGAAGGCACTCTTGATGCCTTGGTCGCTCCTTGACCTCAAAACATGAACAAATAGAAAGAGATTGTCCTTGCCTCTACTACACCAAGTCAATTTACAATTGAAAGCTCTACAATGACTTTGATGAACCCACAACACTTGCAGTAGATGGTCATAGGTTCACCCCAGGCGGTACCTGTAGCCTTTAGGGTAAATAACAAAGAGATTAATATTTTTGCAGTAGCTTGGGAGAGAATACAAAAAAGTGGAGGATTTGCTAACATTTTTAGAGACTACCAAATAGATGCTCCCAACCCTTCCAACTCTCCCCCATGTAAGAGAGCTAGAATAGGAATGAGTATTGGCGAGCCTGTGAGCATCACTCTAGTCAAAAGAAAGGAAATTACAAAATTCACTCCTGAGGAGGAAGAACATATCCAAGCCATAATGGAAGGGAGAGTGATAGAAGCACATACAAGGAGCAAAATTGAAAGTCCAATTCCTTCATCGACTCCAACCCCACTTCCAATTCGACGATCATTATTCCTACAAAAGGAGTAAAGTCACTCTAAATAAACCTTGAAATAGGAAATACATAAGTGGTAGGAGAAATAGTAGCCTTGTTGAAGTATGGAGTGCAAGTACATGTACAAACTGCACTAGCCATAAAAAATGAAATAACGACTTGGAAGGCTAAAGCATAATTGTTACAAGTAGAAAATAAAAAACTACAAGCTAAAGTCAATAAAGGCTAGGAAAAAATGCCTTCAGGGAATAAACTATTGCAAGGCCTAGTACTCATAACAAAATATAAAGAAAATATGGTCAACATCATAAAAATAGAGTCAAAAATGATTGAGAGTTGTTGTAAGGATTTTGGAGCAATAATAGAAGCAAATAAGAAAATAAAACCCTTGTTAGAGAAGGCAGATAAAAAAATGGTAGCTATTTCCCCAGTTTATGAGAAGTGTAAGACTAAGTATGAGCAGATCAGATCCAAACAAGTGATCACAGTGGATGGTCAAAGTCATAGCTACCAAATAGAATATGAAAAAGTCACCAGTTTTATGGTCGATAGACCCCGATGGAATTATGCAGTCAAGGAACTAGAGAATGTGGAGCGAGATACGATTAATAGATTGAAGCACCTCAATATCAGTCTCCACAAATTACTCAGTATAGGAGGGTTCAATAGATTAGTCATCAAAGACATTCAAGAGTTCCCATGTGAAGAAACTGATGAAGATAAATTATCTGACCAACTCATTTCTTTGTCAACAACCACCCTGGACATAGTCAGATTTTTTAGATCAAACAAATGGTCTTAAGAGAAGACAAGACCAAGGGAATAAGGGTGTTAGATAGAATTAACACACTCAGTGCAATCGACGAAGAAATCTGGATACATATGGCTGACTTGGTTGGTGCTAGTCAAGAAGAGAAAGACGCAATCAAGAGAAGCCAAAAGACATCAGAGTCAACAAGCAGCATGGGACCCACAATAGGAGAGAAAGGAAAAGGAAAGGTGGATGACAACTAGATAAAATTTTGGTCTATTAAGAATAAATTCTAATTTTGAGATAGCCAATAATAGGTTGTAACACACCCAACCAATAACAAGGTAGGAGATGGCACCAAGTGGAGAGTCCAGATTGAAGCAGTTTTGATAGTTACAGAGCCACCGTAGCTATAAGAAGGACATCCGCAGCCAAAAAGAGGATCAAGCTTTTGACATAGCATATTTTTGCTAAGAGGTATACTTGAGTGCCCTATTCTTTGTTGTTGTATTCCCTTTGTGTCTTTCTTCTTTTTCCATCCCTTATTCTTCCCATTGTTGTGCAGGTTTTGATAGGAAAGTGCCCAAGAAGCTGAGATTATTTCCAGATTATTGAGCCAGAGGTCTAGAGACTCGATTGTTACCAGATTGGAATGGGAGAGTGAAAAGTCCTTGTTACGATATTCAAACGAGGATTTTTATTGTATTAATATTTAAAAGAGTTCAATGGCAAATTCAAGCCAACTCTTCATGTAATCAATTCTCATATTAATACAATTATGGGCTTCTTTCCTATTATATCTTTGTCATCAGTTTTGTGTGTGTCTTCATTATGGGTTACATTATTTGAACGTATAATGAATGTTTCTTTCGTTGGTCAATTGTTATGTTTATTACGATATTTGAATGAATGTAATTGCACCAATTCTTTCTTTTCCCCATTCTTTCTATTTCATTGAAGTGTTATTAAATCTTGCTACAATAGCCCAAAGGATTAAGGCACCGATCATACATAAGGTATAATTGAACTGTTATTGTTTTAGCTTGGTCAACTTTATAAAAAATTTAACTCACCACCATAAATCTGGAAGAGCATGAACATAAAACGTTAAAAACTTTAAGTTCACCTCAAGGGTTTCCTTACCATACCTGGTCTGTTTAGAAAATATTAAGAACTCTATTCCTAGGTTAAAGAGGTAGGTCAACCAAAGCCTGTAATTGCTCGTTGGCAATTGGTTTTTCTTGTAGCGTGACAACTTATCCCAAGGATGCAGAAAAAACATCAAACAATACCAAAAAAATTGTAGAATTCGCCTCAATGACTAATTATCTAATATGTTTCTTGATCAATTGTAAAGTTTCTTATATAAAATTTAATTTTGTGGAGCCTCTAAGTAGGGTTTTTTTGTTGAGAAAATTTATTGCACCAATAGAACCTAATATATTTTTTGAAATAATATTTTTGCATGTGTCTTTCCTTGATCCTTAAATAATATTTGATCAACCTTTCCCCTAACACTATACTCATAAGTCTACAATTTTAAAAGCCTAACCCTTTAACATTCTTTCCTTTACAAAATGTATCCCACTTATAAAGAGAATCTATATCTTTTCTAATATTGTTTCTATTGTCCTCTTTAATTGTCTTGACCACTAGATGAAGGTACCAAATGGTTTGGATTATTGCACCTTGTGCAAAGCAACACCATAGGGAAACTCTAAGAACATGGGGATCGACTCAATAAAGTGCCTCCAAGATTATTTACAAGGTTGACTCCTTTTAATATGCGATCTGGAGCGCTCTTCCTACTCTATCCTAATCTAACCAACTTTAGGGGAAAAAAGAAAGAAAGAAAGAAAAAACACATGAAACAACATAAAATAAAATCTTACGCTAATCGAGGATCATGCAACAAGATCATAAGATTTGTATGGATAACAATAAGATACATGAACATGTAGATCATCATGGACAATTCTCAAGGAACACTTTCTCTTCTCAACACACCAATTAAGCACAAATTACATATATAAGAAATGAGATAGAGAATGAAGTAGTCCTAGTCTATTTTATGGATATGTTTTCAAACCCTCGCTTCTGGTATGATATCTAACTTGCATATATATATGCAAGTTAGCTATCATACCAGAAGCGAGGGTTTGAAAACATATCCATAAAACGACTATGGTTCGGTTACCACTATATAGAGAAAATGAAAGGAAAGTTATACAACTTGTCAATATTTTGTAATGCTAAAACTTCTACTGTTTATAGATTATAATAGGAAGATTTTTCCTCCAAAAATTATGTAGGACTTTCTAATAATGCCTCTTGGTTGCTTTCTTGATCCAATATATATTATGTCATTTTAATCCTTCGAGGTCTTTAGATTTGAAACCTTTAATTCTTAGTTGTTGAATGCTCAATTTCCATTGACCCTATGCAATTATCATCCTTGGAATCTTGGAAATCGAATATAAAACATATTTTGTAATTAATATTGTTAGAATTGGGGATCTGATATTACAACTGCCACATTTATGCATTTAATAGGCCAACCACTTTTCCTGGATCATAGAGCCCAAGTAATATCGATGGATGATTCTTAGTAATAACTTATCAGTTTAGCTCTAATTTTTGGAAGCTTGTGAATCAGTCATGATATCTCACAATTGGATCTTTCACATTCCTTATGATCTTGCCTTAGATTCTTCTTCATATCCTATAGCAATGTCCACCATTGTTGTTTAGTTTAAATAGTTCTTCGAACTAAATACTCATCCTATCATGTTGGGTTTTTATAAACTTTCGAGGCCTGGTTGTACCTTCTAACAAAAATCTTGAGGATTTCCTTTTCCTTTTTTCTTGTCGAACTTTTTGAATGATAATTTTTCTTGAAACTTCAATTTATCTACCTTTGGAGGCTTCTTGAAGCTTGTAGCCCAAAAATTGAAAATTTTCTTCTTTTCTCTACTTTGAAACTTTAAAACTTCCAATTCTTTAGACATTTTCCTTTCTTGTGCTTTTCAAAAATATTGATCTTCAGACCATGGACAATATTGGACTGTTAAAAATTTTACCTTGGTCAAAACTTTTAAAAAAACTTTGATCATCATATATTTAGCCTCCCTTTGTGCCTCTCCAAACTTTTGGCCATCTTTTGATTTTTGGAAAGTTGCATAGTATGGTTCATCGAAACTTGTATTTATTCCTTAGTTGAAACTCTTATAAATTATTGTTGATCTTTGATCAAAACCATTTTTGCCTTCATAGGTTTGAAGCCCTTTTATTTTACCTTTTGCCAACTTTATCTCTTTAAGGAAAATATTTGTTGGAGATTATCTTAGAAGGACACAAATTGCATATGATGACATTTTGTTACCCCATGAGACCTCCAATTTTAAGTGCTCCAATATGCCACTTGCAACTCTGTTATCACTAAGTTTTTGTCTCCTTCCTAAAGGAGTTGTTGGTGTCTGGAAGCTTGATTTAGAAACACCCTTGACTAGGTGTGGTAAAGTGAATGTTTCACAAGATTTCTTCATGTTGAGTTCTTGTGAGTCTTCGTCTATCTCCCACAACTATTGATTTTATCTTAGCTAATTTTTCCAAAAAATGTGTCTTGTGCATGTAGTGGAGAGATGACAAATGAGCGGTTAGGAGCTACAAACCCAAATAGTTATGGATAATAACCAGGATTGCTAGTTTACCCACAACCAATGCCTAAGTCCGACATCCATAAATGGTAGAATCATTTTGATTATCATGTAAATGGCTCATGAATTGCTACCAATTATGGGATACAACTTAGTTATCACAAAAAAGGCTTATTAAGAGTCATTACGAATGATTAACTATCAAGGCTTGCTAGTTAGAATGGCCCCACAACTTGTGTGATTTTATACCCATTCTCAGTCTTTGGTGACAACTTTTTTATAATCCTTTGAATTACGCTTCTTGGTGGTCAGCACTGGTTTGAGGGTTTTCCATTTTGCATAGGGTTCTAAATAATATTCTGCTACAACTACTCTTTTTTGGTTGATTTGTAGTGAAATTTTATTACATCTTTGGTGATTCATAGGGGTCTTATGCTTGTATAAGGAGGTGATATCAAAAAACAAGGCCTTATTTATTGGGCACAAAGTCATTCAAAGGTAACTCTAGTAACGAGGAGTGAACAACTAAATTCTTACAATCATTTGATGTTAAAGAATGAATGCAAGGTAATCCTTTTATAGCAATTTCTCTAGAGGTGGAGGCACCAACCGATATTAAATTCAATTTGCATGAATTGATGTTCCTCCTTTTACATATCATATTTTTTATTGAGTTTGTTCTATCTTGTTTCCATCAAGATGACACCAAAAAATATTTTACCTTTTATTTCAGAGTAGGATCTCTATGATGCATAATTTATTTTCCTTTGCTTATGGTAGAGGACATGGGCATATAATCATATTCTACATTAACTCCATATTATATGGTTATGATGTTATCATTGATCAAACAACCTTTACTTATTTGGTGAGACTCTTGAGGAACTATTCTTCTTAATACATATAGGAAATATGCCACCTTTTGAGGAGTTGCTTGCTCATGACATCCCATGATTCACAATTCAATCGGTTAAAATCACCTTATATTTTGATTTGACCTGTAACTTTACTTCTAAAGACATTTTCCAATTAGTAGCAACTTTTGTTTGACAACATGCTCTATCATATTATCTTGCCACAATTTTGTTAGAAGAATATATAAAATTTATGCTAGCTCTATCCATTTTTTTCTTTTAACACAACTCAAGGATAAATCCTCAAATGAATCCCATTGATTGGTATAGGAATACTATCTCCTTCCATGGTTTCAAGCTCAAATGAGTTTTGGTCCTTACAAGCAACTATAATATATCGCCCACTCCATATTGCATTGAACTTGGTATGATGACCTCGTTTATTTATGTCTTATCCCACTTAAGGACCATATCACCTGTTAGAATAGTATTACCTTATTTGGTAATATACCCTAGGTAGATTAGTTTATTTACATTTACTTTTTACCTAGGTTAGTTTGTTTCTATGCTAGGTTAGTGGTTTACTTTACCGATATTTCTTATAGCTTGATGACTGGGACAAGGTGGATTGAATATGATGTCACAAGACTTGAAACATGAGAAAGTCAAGGAGAATTGCTCAAGGTGAACCAGATCTCTGATGCAGTGGTTGTCTGACCAAACAGACCCACTATTACCTACACTACTGATCTAGATGTTGGGAGTGGATATTGGAAGAACACTAGATGAAGATCTAGATTTGACAGATCTAAGTGGTTGTCTGACCAAACGGACCCACTATGAGACAGATCTCTGATGCAGTGGTTGTCTGACCAAATGGACCCACTATTACCTACACTACTGATTTGGATGTTGGGAGTGGATATTGGAAGAACACTAGATGAAGATCTAGATTTGACAGATCTAAGTGGTGGCCATATGAAAAGCAACCTCTGTGTAGTGGATGTACTAACACACATCTTGAAAGAGCTACGTTGCAGGCCTGATCACGAAGTTTGAGAGTCATTGAGTATTTGACTCAAACTTGATTGAGTTAGATCGAATGAGATTGTGTCTCCACCATATGACATGGAGACTATAATATCTAAGTGAACACGATGGGCTAACATAGGGGGACAAGCTGATCTGAGACTTTCTCCGTAGATCAGAGGATAAGGATGCTCTGATACAGAGAACGTTGACTCACATAATGTGATCCTGATGAGTTCCAATTTGGATGTGACCGCGTGGAGGATACATGGGATGTGTACTCATCGACATGACTACATGGACGTGTACTACGAGTCTAACACAAACCTAGAGGAACACTAAGGATGATGAACTTGAAACCTACCCTTAACACTGTGTAGACTATGAATGTGATCTGGACTATCGACTGACTAGACACATAAGAATAACATCATCTGGACTATCGACTGACTGGACACATAAGAATCGACTGACTGGACATATAAGAATAGGATGCTAGACGTAATGTGGAGAGAGGACCCTTACTATAGAACTATGGACCTATGTGGTAAGATCTCACTAGTAGGAACACTAAGGACGACGAACTTGAAACCTACCCTTAACACTGTGTAGACTATGGATGTGATCTGGACTATCGACTGACTGGACACATAAGAATAGGATGCTAGACGTAATGTGGAGAGACGACGAACTTGAAACCTACCCTTAACATAATGTGATCCTGATGAGTTCTAATCTGGATGTGACCGCATGGAGGATACATGGGATGTGTACTCATCGACATGACTACGTGTATGTGTACTGTGAGTCTAACACGAACCTAAAGGAACACTAAGGACGACAAACTTGAAACCTACCCTTAACACTGTGTAGACTATGGATGTGATCTGGACTATCGACTGACTAGACACATAAGAATAGCATCATCTGGACTATCGACTGATTGGACACATAATAATAGGATGCTAGACATAATGTGGAGAGAGGACCCTTACTATAGAACTATGGACCTATGTGGTAAGATCTCACCAGTAGGAACACTAAGGACGACGAACTTGAAACCTACCCTTAACACTGTGTAGACTATGGATGTGATCTGGACTATCGACTGACTGGACACATAAGAATATGAGCTAGACGTAATGTGGAGAGATGACAAACTTGAAACCTACCCTTAACACTGTGTGTAGACTATGGATGTGATCTGGACTATCGACTGTGTGTAGACTATGGATGTGATCGATAGTATGGATGTGATCTGGACTATTGACTGTGTGTAGACAATGGATGTGATCTGGACTATCGACTGACTGGACACATAAGAATAGGATGCTAGATGTAATGTGGAGAGAGGACCCTTACTATAGGTAATGTGGATAGATGACCCTTACTATAGAACCCTTACTATAGGTTACTATAGAACTATGGACCTATGTGGTAATATCTGTGGATAGAGGACCCTTACTATAGAAACCTTACTATAGGTTACTATAGAACTACATAAGAATAGGATGCTAGACGTAATGTGGAGAGATGAAAAACTTGAAACCTACCCTTAAAATTGTGTGTAGACTATGGATGTGATCTGGACTATTGACTATGTGTAGACTATGGATGTGATCGATAGTATGGATGTGATCTGGACTATCGACTGTGTGTAGACTATGGATGTGATCTGGACTATCGACTGACTGGACACATAAGAATAGGATGCTAGACGTAATGTGGAGAGAGGACCCTTACTATAGGTAATGTGGATAGAGGACCCTTACTATAGAACCCTTACTATAGGTTACTATAGAACTATGGACCTATGTGGTAATATCTGTGGATAGAGGACCCTTACTATAGGTTACTATAGAACTATGGACCTATGTGGTAATATCTATGGATAGAGGACCCTTACTATAGGTTAGTATAGAACTATGGACCTATGTGGTAATATACCACCAGCAGACGTGGCATAGCGGGATGGGTCACACGAACCTATGTTACCCAACCTATGTGGTAATATCTCACCAGCAGACGTGGCGTAGCGGGATGGGTCACACGAAGGGTAGTAGCTCAAGGACTTGACTACTCTAAGGTAGTCAATTACCTAACTAAGTGTATTTATTTTTATACCGTTCCTTAGTTGATAGCCCCATGCATGTGGGATAATAGCTTGGATTCATTTACGAAGCTCAGCTCCCCTTGGCGGTTTTACATCATGACCCGTACCTCCAAAACAACTATTGCACCTGCAGATCATAGGATAAAATTGATCAAACCAGATCATTGTTTGACAAGAGTGTTTTTCTTTATCGATGATTTATCGGATCCTGCATATTTTTCATTTGCATACAACTAGACAGTCACATACATTTTTACGAGTGATTTTACTCATCATGCTGCCACTTCAGATTTGGTGACCTGAGAGCACGCAGATGCAGATGTCACACACAGGACTGTGACCCGTAGTCCGAAGAGGAATTGACGAAGGGATTCAGTGACGTGAATCTGATCCTGCATTTACAGTTCTCGATTGTGGCTCTAATCATAGGCTAAGTTGTAAATATTTTGCAACATGTTGTCTTCCTGCGAGAGGCTTGAAATCAATCTCTTCCACTGCAAATGGTTACCTTTTTTACACATATCTAATTCGTAGATGTACAACGAATGATCACGATAAAAAAATCATGCTGACAACGGTCTTGAGTACAATAACTTATAGTAGTAACTATCCCCAACGACGTCGATCTATAGGTGGCCATTACTCCCTTCGCCCACGGCGGAAGGTCATATTACAGATGATTCTAGCATGGTGCATTGTTGTATTGCTATGTGTTTTCCTATTTATAGGTATAAAAATAGCACAGGAGTAGTGAATCGCCATAGTAGAGGGAGGTATGATGTCCTGATCGATGCTTGCAGGAGGTAAAATTGAATAATTTTTTTTGCGACGTTGCGCAAGAGCCACCATCGTTGCTTGCAGGAGAGGTGTGTGCACATCCGGCTTGGAAATTTGTGCACACAATAAACTAGAGGTCTTCTCCTCTCATTCTCATCGGCGTGCCTAACGCGGCCGGTTGGAGGCCGGGTGCTAAGACGCACGACACCGGGAGGTCGGGGATCCAATCCCACCGATAGCAGTAGCAGGTAAATTTTTATTTGCAACTATTATTAAACTTTTATCAAATTTTTTAATAATTTAATATTGTTTTGATTAAAATCATTTATTTTCTTTTAAATTCATGATTTTTGATCAAAATTATTTTATTTTTATTAAAATCATTTATTTTCTTTTAAATTCATGATTTTTGATCAAAATTATTTTATTATTAATTGCATGATTGATAAAATTTAATTTTGCAAATTAAAATTAAAGGAAAAAAAACTTTTTTGTTTTGCACAAATCTTTTTGTCATTTTCCTAAGCATTGGGAAAATTCCTTTTGAATATTTGCTTCAGAGGAAAGATTTGTAAAACAAAAGCCCAAGAGGCTTCATAGTTGCATTTTTTTGCACTAAAATGCGGGGGATAATATTTTATCTCTTCACCATCATTTTTTGCCCATAAGGGGGATACATTATAATTTTACAAACAAAAGGGGGGAAGACTTATAAGGGTGCATTTTCGGCAGTGACCGACACCTTAGTCAAATTATTTTACAAAATTTCATTGTAAAAGGTGCATTTTTGGCAGCGACCGACACCTTAAAAATGGGTAGATCAAAGAAAAAGCAAGCCCCAAAATCAACTGATGATGTTGCTAAATCAGTTAAAAGTCCCTACTTTCCACCAGAGATGGATGGGGCCGATTTTTATGAGGATGGCAAATTTTTCACACTACGTCGTGGTGTAGATGCCATACTCGATGATTTTGTGTCTTGTGAAGACATTCAGAAAAATGGTGTTCTAATCCCTATTGGCATTGTAAGGGCAATATACATGTCATTGGTTTCTCTTGACATTGCTCAACGTAAAGTGAAAAGGGACATTAGTGAGGAAACAGAGGTCAAACCCCTAATGGTCGATGCTTGTTGTGACACAAGTGACCTTCAACCCATGGTGGTGAATGCTTGTTGTGACACATGTGACCTTGAGCCCATTATAGCCAATGCTTGTTGTGATATAGGCGACCTCATACCTTCAATGGTAGATATCAGTTGTAGCATAGGTGATCTCATCATAGTAGTAGATTTTGCTTGTGACACTAGTGACTTAAAAATTGAACCTCCTAAAAATGAACTCCATAATCTCATCAATAGTGACAAATGCCATATTGTTAAAAGCATTGATGAAGATGATGAAATTGGGTGTTTTGAAAAACACACCAAAGGATTTGGATCCAAACTGATGAAGAAAATGGGATTCAATGGTGAGAGATTAGGTAAACAGGAACAAGGCATTAAAACTCCAATAATGCTAAATGTCAGGGCAAAGAATGAAGGCCTTGGCTATTCTGGACAAGCAAGTACCAGTAAAACCATGTTTGTAAACCCTAAATCTCCTACAACTCCTAAAAAGCATTGTTGCAATCATTATGGAAAAATAGGACATGTTGCAGCTAGATGTTGGAAATTACATCCTTGTGATTCATGTGGATGTACAAATCACTCTTCTTCAAGTTGTTGGTACAAAGTGAAAATGGCCAACAAGGTTCATATAGATTGTGGATGGATAGATCTCACACAATGGACCATGATGAAAGAAATATTGTATGGCTTCTACCAAAAAGGTAAAACCTATGGTAGACCCCAAGGCAAATCTAGTGACAGACCGAGTGGCAGTCCCAAAGACAATGACCTAGAGATAGACCTAAAGATAGACCCAGAGATAAAGTTCCAGAGGCAGATCTACAGGCAGATCCAGAGGCAATGATCCAAAGGTAGATTCATAGGCAGATCTCGAGATAGACCCAGAGGTACAAATCCAGAGGTACACTTAGATCTAGAGCCAAAGCCATGAGCTAGAGCCAAAGCCAAAGACAAAGCAAGAGCCAACATTCTTTCATTTCTCTTCTTCTTCACTATATTGGGACAGTTATATTATTACCCAAATAATGTAATAAGGGGGGATGTTAGAATAGTATTACCTTATTTGGTAATATCTCCTAGGTAGATTAGTTTATTTACATTTACTTTCTACCTAGGTTAGTTTATTTCTATCCTAGGTTAGTAGTTTACTTTATTGATATTTCTTATGTCGGTAAATATTCTTGTTAAGGATATTTGTTTAGTTGTTTCTTGTTAGCGCTATTAGCTCATTTGGTTAGCGCTATTTTTAGCCTTAATTGTTTGTATATATTTCATACAATATCAATAATTTATCTATCGCCTATTCAAGCTCTAATATCACCAACCTTATGTCTCATACCACTTAAGGACCATATCACCAACCTAACAGTTCTTAGGAGTCTCTTGTCAAACCATATTTTGACCACTCCCTAATATTTTAATAGCTACTCTATAGTCTCTCTCCTTAGTTCTTCAAGCTTTAGTAGTTCTATTCTTACAATTATTGCATCATTTTCATGTAATTCCAATTGATGCAATAATTGAAGTGTAGGTAATTCTATGGATATAGGTAGTTTAGCCTCTTTTCCATATACCAAGTTGTATGGGGAACATACTAAAGCTTCCTTTGGGGTGATTTAATCAACCCATAGAGCCATTTTAATATAAATATGCCATTGTTATTGATTTTTGAGATGACACTTTTTATAATTCATAGGAATTTTTTGTTTGTAGATTTTTCCAAACCATTACCTTGTGGGTAAAAGTTTGAAGAAACCTTACAATAAATACTTTGGTAAAATGTAAACTGAGTTAATTTAGAGGTTACACATGCCTTCATGTTATCTCTGATTATTATGTTGGGGATACCAAACCTAGTTATTATATCCTCCAAAAGCTCTATAATTACTCGTTTAGTGACTTCCTTTAGGGGAACTGCTTTAACCCATTTGGTGAAATAATCTGTAGTGGCGAGGATCCATTTGTGCCCTTCACTAGATGGTAGGTTAATCATTCCAATGAAGTCTAATCTCCATTGGGCAAAAGGTTCATCCGTGGATATAGGTTTTAAGGGCATAGGTACATTTTTATTTCTATCGGTAAAGAATTTGAATTTATCACGATTCCTAGCCCCATGATGGGCATCTAAAAATATACTGGGCCAATAATATCCTGCCTTCATTATTTTGTCCATCATTGTCTAGGCTAAAAAATGTCCATCGGAGAACCCTTAAAGAAATTATTAAAGCAGAGACTGAGCTTGTTCCTTTTTGATACATTTGATCAAGACTCCATCAAAGTTACTTTGGAACAATATTTCATCAATCAATATATAATGAACATTCTATAGCCAGAAATCTCTTCTCTAGGTTTTATCCAAATTAAGAGGGTAGTTGCTCATTTGCATATATTCAATCCTTTATTCTACCCAATTTGCCTATTTTTCTACATCATTCATCAAACACCTATCAAGATCTGTTTCCTTTTATCATCATCTAAATTAGCCTCTTTTTTGACATCTTTAGACAATCTTTGATAAAGTGTTCTACCAACTTTGTGGGTTTGATTTTCACAATATATTCTAGAATCTTATTAATATGCCTAGCCCTTTTCTTGCTAATCTTGCCCATTACATATTCTATCGTATTTGAATGTATGACATAAGTGATGACTTTATTATTTGAAATCATATGCTTGAAATTCTTCAAACCTCTAACTAGAGCATATACTTATTTTTCAATAAAGTTATACTTTTCTTTATTTCCTTTTAAATTTTGGCCATAAAAAGCTATCAAGCATTTATGTTGGTTTTCATCCTTTTGTGTCAATAAGTATACTATACTAAGATATCCTCCATATGCATAGATAATAAAATCCTTATCGAAATTGGGTTGAATAATTCTAGAGCTTTGGAAATAGCCTTTTTCTATCTTGTCAAAAGCCTCCCTTCCTTCATCCATCCATAAGAATGGTTGGTCCTTCTTTGGCATAAGCATCATTAGATTGAAAATAGCCATAAAATCTAGGGTGAATCTTCTGACAAAATTTATATGGCCAAAGGAAGATTGTAGGCCCTTTTTGTGCCTTGGTAATGAAAGTCTAGAAATGACCTCGACTCTGTCTGGATCTATGGTAATACCATATTTTTATACAATGTGCCTTAATAATTTTTCTTGTGGGACACAAAAGTCACATTTCTTTGGAATAAGACATATTCCAAATTTTTGACATTGCTGAAAGAATTTTTCTGATATGCAAAATGATCTTCTTTCTTTTTAGATAATAAAGTGTGATCATCTAAGTAGATTAGTATCACCTTATTGATTGCGTCATGGAAAACAATGTTCATAGTTCTTTGGAATGTTGATATACCATTGGATAGTTTGAAATTCATCCTTTAATATGCAAAAGTCCTCCATTTTATAGTAAAAGTTGTTTTATGTTGATCTGCATCCTTTACCCATATTTGTTTGAAACCAAAAAATATGTCCAATAGTAAGAATCTTTCAGAACCTACTACTTTTTGGAGAATTTGTTACATGGAGGGTAAAGGGTAGTGGTATTTTAGAGAAGCTTTATTTAAATATTTGAATTCAACACACAATATGATCTCACCATTCTTATTTCTCACAGGTACCAAGTTAAACTCCCATATGGTGTGTTTAATTGGATATATGATCTTTGATTCAATCATATTGCAAATCTCCTTCTATATAAGAGGCTCAATTTTTAAATTCACTAACCTTTATTTCTATATTATAATCTTGGACTCAGGATCTAGCTCAATTATATGTTGGATAATCTCCTTACCACACCCTTTAAGGTCTTCATAGGTCTAAGCCATTACTTCTTCATATTTTTGGCATAAATGAATAAGAGACTCATTTTCTATTTGTATGGCCACTTGTCTATCTTTAATGCTTTCCCTAGGGCTACTTCTACCTCTTGATGGTCTTCTTTATCAGTAGTGATTTTATTTTTTCCTTTAAACATATTATCTAGGCTAAACAAATATTCCAAGGTGATTAGCCCCTTTGGAAACTTGTTAGATTTCAATTGGATGATTTGGTCTCCATATGTTTCCTCAATTTCTAGAGTTATTTATTTAGCATATTCATCCACTTGGTGGAGGAAATGAACTATATGTTCATCACTTTGAAACACTTACCAATTCATCTCATTATTAGGAACAACAAGCCTAATTATCAACTTTACCAATTGATGATTATAGAGCAAATCATCAACTAGATCGAATTACAATCCAATTACTGCCATTTAATAAACATCTAAATTTTAAGATCTTAGGATAACATTGAAGTTAATAGCATCAAAGAATTCAATCAAGTCCCAAACCCTATGCCTTTAAGATTTCAACAACGTATTTTTTGCCAGACATTGAGATCTTACTTGCTTTATTATTAGTTCAATGTCACCAAATGCTTGAAGTATTTTCATACCTATTTTTTTCTATCATTTGAAGAACAATAATCAAAGCTTAATATTCAACCATGTTATTTGAACAATTAAATTGTAGTCTATATGCTTGCAAGAACTTTTATCCTTCTAGCAAAATAAGACACACACTAGCAACATCCTCTTTTTTTCTTCTAGCTCCATCAAAGTATAATTTCCATAGCTTGATGGGTTGCTCTTCTTTCTTTGCAATTTCATGAATAATTATGTTTTCTTCTTGAATCAAGTATATCCCTATGCTAGTTTTATTACACACTTTAGAAGGATTTGAATTATGTATATCGACAACCCTATGACTTATGTAATCCTTTGGAACATTAAGATCAACATTTCTATTAGATGTTTTTCTCTTATATTGATTTTCTTTTGGGGGTAATATGGATCAATATATAATTTGATAGAAGGAAAAAACTCTATATAATGGAGATAAAGAAGTTCTAGGGGTATATTCATCTTGACACCATTCTAAACATTGAGTAGCATATGTGTCCAATCCAAGGATAAGTACCCACCTATTTTTATAATAAAATATCTTGATAGACAAATGCCAAAAGTGGATGGAAGTTGAATTACTACTAAGTCATGGTGGAAAAATATGCTTGAGGATGACTACAAAATTAGAGGATGGTCTTTCATTATCCCAAGGGCCTAGATTGGCATCCCATCAAAATAAATCACATCCTAGATAATTGGTTTGATCTTAAGCCCTAGTGCATCAACAACCCCTTTAGGAATGACTACAATACTTAATCTATAATTAACTAAACAATTATGAATAAATTTATCACCCACGATAAGAGTCAAATAGATTGGTGTCAACTTTGTCTTGGTTTTTTTAGGGGTAAATACTTGCAAGATAGCAAGTGCCTTTTGACCATTGAACATTTTTTACTCCTTTAATATTGCCTCCAACTGCATTTTTTTGTTTTGGCATTATGATCACTTCATAGAGTGGTATCGCTATTGTAGATTTATTGAGGTGTTCTATTACATTAATTTACATAAGATAATGTATCTTTTGTATATATATTTGTATCCATTGGTATCAACTTCCCTCTTGTAAATATGGATGAGGAAAATTCACTTATATCGACTTTCCTTGCATACTGATTTCATCCTTTTCCTCCACAAATTTTCTTTTGGCCTAGGCTATATAATATGTGTGTAGTTATGGTATTGTGGTTATTTATCCATAAAATATTACATACATTTCTTCCTCATACCACATTTCTAATGCTTGCACAGGTGGACTGTCATATATTCCTAGGCCATACTCTTGACTAGAGCATGGAAACTAGGTAGTTGTAGATAGAAATAATTTTTTACTTATGTTTTAACACAAGCATTAAGAGAATATATGTCAAGTAAATGCCTAGATTTTGAATTTTTCAAATAGCTACTATATGCAAAGGCTATATCTCTAGCCAATATTGGAAAACATTTTTATGATAAGGTTTGTTCAAAGGCATTCATATGATTAGAAGTTGAGGGTTGATCTAGGTTCCTGTAGCACCCTAAAATTGGCGCAGTAAACCTTAGCAAATAATTAAAATTACCTTAGTAATAATTCAAATTCAAATTTTAACCCCAAAACCGCTCCCAAACCGCCTGCTACCCGTTTCCTCGTTTTTCATGCCATTTTTAGAGTTTGTTTCATCCGTTGGACGATATCGTCTCCGATCAGATGATATCGCCTCAGATCGGACGATTTCGTCTAGAGCAGAACGTCCAGCCGATTTCGTCCCAAAACTAATTTTTCATAATTAGCTTCTGTTTCAACGACGTCTCTAATCTGGGCAGAAGCGTGTCTACGCCGTTAGAGACCTCCCCCATTGGAGATCTTCCAGATTAGGATGATCTCCAACCTCCTAACCTCCCTCCTAAGCCTATTTAAACCTTAGGACCCCCCTTGACATCCCCCTGGCTGAAATTTCCTGTAACACGAGTTCTACATGCATTAGACCATCTTAAATCACCATTTGCTTTCGTATTTTTCTAAGTTTGTTTGCAGGAACTTCATTGTTTTTCAGCCGGAGCAAGCTCAGATCGTCGCAGACGATCCTGTACAATCTTGGACGATCCCGTCCCAATTCGAGATGATTTCGACTGTAGTCTGCATTGGGGGCAATTACTGCCCAGAGTTTGCATTTTTCTCTTCTCGTCTGTTGTTTTATTCTGCATCTAGTCAGTTTATTATTATTTTTGCTATTCTGCATCTTGGAGTTCACCCATATAGCTTAAGTACATAATAAAGTCA
Source organism: Wollemia nobilis (assembly GCA_028583015.1). Classification (NCBI taxonomy): domain Eukaryota; kingdom Viridiplantae; phylum Streptophyta; class Pinopsida; order Araucariales; family Araucariaceae; genus Wollemia; species Wollemia nobilis. The sequence goes on along the minus strand of JAQPPZ010003286.1, from coordinate 2,184,688 downwards.
TGATTAGCTATTAAAGCATGATAATCTATTTGCATTTTTATTTGGGATTATCTTATTAACATCATTTTGTCATTTCACATCATTTTCCTTTATCAGCATAGCTGCATTTTCTGTATTCTGTGTCCATTTCTCTGATTGCAGGTCTCTGACGAATTCGTTTGACGAATTCGTCAGATCTCAGACGATCCTGTCAGATCGGAGACGATCCTATCAAATTCAAGACGATCTTGACTGCTTCAAAAATCAGAACCTCCATCAGACATCCGAAACTAGGTATGGATTTCTCATTTAGCATATTCTCTGTGTTTTATGTTTAAATCTATTTTTTGTCTTCATTTAATTTGCATTTTCATAATAGAACAACTTAGATTCATCTGGCCAAACCTAGGACTTGGATGTTTAAAGCTAAAATTGAACACATTAAAACACATTCCCACCCTAGGCGTGGAGACTGCCACTAAACGTTTCCTGGTGAACCCCACCATCCGTCAAAAAATCACCTTAATACCCCTCCCCCGAGAGGCGGGACCTTCAAAGGGCCTCTCAGTCCGAGGTATTGTCCCATCCTTCCCGCATCCCCCTTTCGGGCGTGGATCCTTTAGCCTGAAGGTAAGGGTGCAAAAAATTTGGAACGATACATTTTGGTGAACCCGACGTGAAACTAAAACCTTTTGAAAACAAAAAAAAAAAACAAAAACATAGATGCATTTAAAATCATTAGAAAACTACTAAGTTGCATATCATGTCTAGATGGTAGCTCCTAAGAAAAGACTAGCTGTCACTATAAATGTTGAAAACCAATTAGCAGCCATAGAAGTTAATTATGTGCTTAGTGTGCCTGAAATAGATAGAAACCAACTTTTGTGGAAAGAACTTGATAGGAGGCTAGGTATCATTTCATCTAGATCAACCAAACTTAGACAAATCAAGAGGTTTGCCCTAGATAGGATCCTGGATCCTCATCAACTCATTTTTTATCATGAACTTCAGAGAGCTCGCCATAGATGGTTAGCTTATAGGAGAGCTCTTGTGTCTTCAGAATTGTTCACCTTCAAGGAATACCTCGAGAACGCAGCTGTGGTACACCAATTTCTAGTTCATATAGAAGTCCAAGAAACTGATCTTATGATTAGAGAAATATGGAATAGAGTTCCTAGAGCTGTGTTATATCGAGAGTATTGCCACGAACTTTATTTCTACCAACCAGAATCTGAGACAGATAATATCACTATAGCACTTTTTGTCAAATTCTTGAAAGAAAATTTTCAATTTGAAGAAGAACACTTCATGACTCCTAAAGAACTCGAGCCCATTAATGATATTTATAAATTGTTTATAGAAAACTAGATCATTGCTTTCATTATTATTATTTCTTGCATTTAGTGTGTTGTTTGTTATCTTTATAATATTGTTACAAAAACAAAAAATAGAAAAAACAAGAAAAACCAAAAACATAACAAAACCAAAACATTTTATTTTTTTACTATAGTAGGTATATAATTAAAATATATACCTCTTAAGCTTGTTGCATATATATATATATATACAAGTATATATATATTTGCTGAAATCTAAATTTAAGCACAATGCCTAGACTTAGGAATGGTAAACAAACTGAAGAAGAAGAAGAAGATTGGTTAGGAGACAAAACAAAAAACCCAAATGTCCTTCCTGAGGATTCAATTCCAGAAGGAGAAACTCTAGAACAACCGGAAGATGAGCTCGGTAAAGAAAATGAACAACAAGAAAATCTTAAAGAGGAAGGATCCTCATCCCCTAGAATGGCTCCAGATGGAACTATTGCTTTTGATAACTTAGATCATTTCTGGAAATTTTTCAATAATAACATTGGTGCTCTTAATATGGCAGTTCGTATTGATAGAGGACAAATTAGTGACACTCAAGCAGCCATGGAAGATATGTTTAACATACACACTAATCCCTTGTCCTTTGTTGATCAAGAAAGTGATAAGGTTGGACCATCCAATAGAGATATGGTCACTATGATTCAGAACATGCAAAAACAACAGGTTACCCAACCCCCTAAGGAACCCGTTATTGAGCCTAAAATCATTCCCACACAAAAGAAACCTTCATTCACTGCTTTATTTCGCCAAACTATTGATCAATATGCTTCAAATCGACAAAAACCTAAAATGAAGCCAAACACCAATTTTCAACAATCTGGGATACAACATAATACAACTTCAAAACTTCTTCATAACACCCTTCCTACCAACAATTTACACAATAGCAATATAGCATCTAATCTTCATGTCCCTCCATCATATGCTCACAAATCCCATATTAATGCCCTACCGAACCAATATGGTGGGCAAACCAGTAATCTGGAAGCCATGGTGAAACAGTTAGCTTCGCGTATGGACCAGATAGATCCCTACCATCCCTCGTACAATTATCGAGAGATGTGTAGTCAACCTTTGGATCCCATAGTTGTAGCACAACCATACCCTAAACACTTTCCCATGCCCGTCCTGCCTATATATAAAGGAACTGAAGATCCCATAGAGCATCTTCGCATGTTTAGGATAGCATGTCATGATATATCACATGATGACTTGCTATTACTAAAAATGTTCCCAAAAAGTTTAGGAGGAATGGCATTAGAGTGGTACTATCAATTGCCCACTCATTCTTTGAGAAATTTTGAAGAAACAACTGAATATTTTGTCCATCAATTTAGTGCCTACATCGAGAGGCATGTCACCATTAAAGATTTGTACAACTTAAAACAAGACAAAGATGAATGTTTTGCTGATTTCTTAGCTAGATGGAGGCAGTTGATAGGAAAACTGCACTTTGTGCTACCTTATAGGGAAATGTTGGATATTTTTATCAATAATTTGCAAGAACAAATATCTTATGAGTTATCAATCGCTACTTTAACCACCTTCGATCAAGCTATAGACTTAGCTCGAAGGGTAGAAGATGCTCTCATTAGGAGAGGTCAGCTCAAAAAGAAAGATGATGAGAAAACATCCAAAAATCAGTATAAAAACAAACAAGTTGTAGGTGACGGAGTCACTGATAGTAGAAACATTGCTAATATCAATACAACGAAGACAACAAAAAAATTTATATTGAAACCTCCTGATAAACCTCCTCGAGAATTTACTAGACTCAATCAACCATTATCAACTATTCTACCCCAATTACTCGAAAGAGGTTTGATTCAATTACCAGCTATCCGGGAACCTGATCCAACTATACCCGGATACAGAGCTGATTTACATTGTGATTTTCATAGAGGACCTGGACACTCTACAAACTCTTGCAAAATATTGAAACATAAAATACAAGATCTGATTGATAATAATGAAATGGAGGTGCAAGCCTTCCAACCTAAACAAAATGCTCCTAATAATGCCCAAAAGACCATTCCCCAAAATCAGAATCAAAATGCTAATCAATCATTAGATATATTTCAACATCCTTTACCAAAACATGGTAAAGAAGTGGCCAATCAAATCGAACATCATAATGTTCCCCCTCCTACCCGATATGTAGGGACTATTAGCGGACAATTACCTGTTCAGGATCCTCAAATATTTGGCACAACTTTATCCATAGTCACGACCAGGCCCCTACATAATATTCAAACTCCCGATCCTAGTGATGTAGAATCGGATACTGAAAGTGAAATAGACATCACCTCAAATCAATCGAATAGTTCTGAAAATGAATCAGATCCTATTCAACCTATCATAGATGCTATGGTTCCAGAAGAACCATTTCCTAGAAGAGTTACTACTCGACCCTCTTCTAATCAGTTCCTTCCTAATGAACAAGCCATAAACGCTCAACCGAGACCAGTTCAACGTCTTCAATATAACATTGTAGGTACCATCGGAGTTGTTACCAGACAACAAGCTCAAAACTCTCAACAGGATCAAACTCGAATGATGGATCAGCTCCATTTGTTTTGAAAAATCCCAATAAAGGGAATCATATGTCTAATGTTCAACCTAAGCCTCCTTACAATATTAATGAACAATTATCCAATACTACAGCCAAAATTTCCCTTTTGGACTTGTTAAGATCTTCTCCTATCCATAGGGATGAATTAATGCTCACATTAAGCCAAATGATGGTGCCACAAAATATTCAACCCGAAGCCATGTCCAATACTATCATCACTCGAGAGGTCGATTGTATTGACTTTCGGGATAAAGATATCCCACAACATAGTTTACATAAGGATAACCCCTTATATATTACTGCCCTAATTGGAGATGTAGTTGTTAAAAGAGTCCTGATTGATAATGGTTCATCTTTAAACATATGCACTTTTGACTTCTACCAAATATTTGGCTTTAGAAGTGATGAAATGAAAAAAATGGATATGATTATCAAAGCTTTCAATGACGAGACACAAGAAACGTGTGGAGTCATTACTATACCCTTGCAAGTTGGTCCTCGAACCCTAGATACAACCGTGTTTATTGTACATTGCCCAACATCGTACAATATACTTTTGGGTCGCCCTTGGATCAATGCGATGCGAGCGGTTCCCTCCACTTTACATCGGTGTGTTAAATTTGAATTTAAAAATCAGTTGGTCACTATCCATGGTGACCCTAGACCCTTTGATATGTGTGCTTTGGCAGAACCTCGTTGGAGTGCAATTTTGCCCCGCTCTGTCATCCACACATCCTAATTCTTATTTTTCATCTAAACGTGTGAAACACACACCCATAACATCATCTACCCCATCAACTACACCTATACATTTAACTCAACCATCTTCTGAACAAACCACACTAGAACCTCAAAAGGATCTTAAATCCACAACCAATCCTTCATGTTCCATCCCTATAATTTCAAAACCTATAGACCCATTTATTAACACCTCCACATTATCTACATCTATCATACCTTCCACATCTAAAGATATAGGGAATGATCCTTCTACATCTTATGCTCTTTCTGATGAACTTTTACCGAATTTATCTAAAATCTTAATATCAAAAAAACAAATGCTTTTATGCAAGATTCAATTCTTTTAAATAATTTGCCGCCATCTCCTCGTACTTTGGGCCTCCCACAACCTATGGGAAGTACTTACCAAGTCGGGAGTTGTGCTTTTATTTATAAAGGATATGATTGGGGAAGAATACCCCGAAACATCAAGACGCATTGTGATGGATATGCTCGATGCTATTTTGCTAATGAATATATTAAAGCTAAACCTATAATGCTTAAAATGGGATATAAAGGGAAAGGCTTGGGACCTTTCCAAAATGGTATGAAAGAACCTATTGAGGTAGAACCATGGCCCGCCCGATGTGGTGTGGGCCTGTTTCCTAGTAAGGGTCAACCCTTCCCTTTTGAAGGTGATGATCAACTCATATGTTATCAAGATTATCTAGATAAACAAGATTCTTTGTGTCCAAAGAATAATCCCTTTACATGCAATATGCTATCCATAGCTTACCCTGAATTGATTGCTGAATCCGATGATGAGTTGGAAGGAGATATTTTCCATGATGTCTCCGTTGAAGAGTTGTTACACAATGGTTTTTATTTTGATGGTTCTATACCTACTATAGCCCAACTTGAGGCCACGACTCCTCAAGATGAATTCTCCAAGTTAACCTTAAAATAATTACAAGAATTGGGCGTCTCACCCGCCCCACCTAATTTTGAAAGAGATCTACACATGGAAGTAGAAAACGTCATTAAAGTTAACATTGGAACCGAGGATAATCCTCACATAATCAATATTGGATCAGAATTAAGTCAAGAAAAACAAAATGAATACATTGCATTTCTTAAAGATTATGAAGATGTCTTTGCTTGGACATATGAAGACATGCCAGTGTCTGGACCCTTCTGTAGTCATGCATCATCTAGTAGTCCATCCGGATGCTAAACCCGTTAAACAAAAACTTAGAAAAATGCATCCCAAAGTGGCCTTGCTAGTCAAAGGGGAGTTAGAAAAACTCCTGAATGTTGTTTTTATACAAGCTATTGATTATGCTTGAATGGATCTCAAATGTAGTTCCAGTCACCAAGAAAGAAGCTACCAAAGTTAGGGTTTGCACAGACTTTAGAGATATTAACGCCGCATGCCCTAAAGATGATTTTCCTCTTCCAAACATGGATCAAATCATTGACTTTACTATCGGGAGTGGAATGATGTCCCTAATGGATGGATTTTCTGGCTATAATCAGATCAGGATAGCTCCTGAAGATCAGGCTAAAACAACCTTTATTACCCCTTGGGGTACCTTTTGTTGGAAAGTGATGCCATTTGGTTTAAAGAATGCAGACGCAACATATCAACGAGCTATGACTTATATCTTTCATGATATGATGCATGATATCCTACATGATTATGTAGATGATATTATAGCTCGCTCTATTAAAGAAGATGATCATTTAGATGATTTGAGAAAAGTATTTAATCGGTTAAGAGAATACCTTATTCGATTAAATCCAACCAAATGCATATTCGGAGTTAAGTCCGATAAACTATTAGGGGTTTTAGTTTCTTTACGTGGTATCAAAATCGACCCTCTCAAGATTGCGGCTATCACTGATATGCCCGCACCTACCAATATATCTCAGTTATGAAGTTTACAAGGTAAGCTTCAAGCCATCCGTCGCTTCATCGATAAGTTGGCGGACAAAACCGGTCCCTTTCTTAAGCTCCTTAAGAAGGATGTCCCTTTTAATTGGGACGACGAATGTAAGGAAGCTTTTGAACTTCTCAAACAATACCTCCTTAACCCACCTGTGCTTTCACCGCCTAGACCTGATCGCCCATTTCTCCTGTATATTTCAGCTTCAGATTCTGCCTTAGGAGCTATGTTAGCTCAGCTTGATGATGAGAAGAAAGAACGTGCTAATTATTACATTAGCAGAACCCTCATCAGTTATGAAACTCGCTACACAACATTAGAAAAATTATGTCTAGCAGTCGTATTTTCTACACAAAAACTACGACATTATATGCTCAGTCAAAAACGTATGTCATTGCTAAATATGATCCCTTGCGGTATCTCATGAGTCGACCTTATTTATCGGGTCGCACAACAAAGTGGGTTCTTGCTCTAAGCGAGTTTGAACTCACGTTCATAGGATAGAAGTCTATTAAGGGTCAAATCATAGCAGATCAATTAGCTGCTGCACCCTTAGAGTCTACCCATCCCCTCATCATTGAGTTTCCTGATGAATGCCTTCAATTAGAGGCAGACCATATTGAACAATGGTCCTTATACTTTGATGGAGCCCGATGCATGAGTGGGGCTGGTGCGGGTATTATTTTAATATCCCCGCAAAAACATCTTATACCTTTGTCCTTCAAATTAACATTTGCTTGCACCAATAATACTGCTGAATATGAGGCTCTAATCCTTGGATTACGAGCTGCCTTGGCGCTAAAAATCAAACATCTGCTAGTTTTTGGTGATTCTCAACTTGTTATAAACCAAATTAATGAAGTTTATCAGACCAGAGATGATAAATTGCGCCCATATAAAGCATATGTTTTGCAATTGTTATCCTTGTTTGATAAAGTTACTTTGGAAGCTATTCCTCGAACTAGCAACCGTGCAGCTGATGCTATGGCCGCAACTGCATCTCTTCTGCCCTTGGAGTTAGATGACGAATATGCCACCATCATTATTCGTCGACTCCAGGAACCCGCTTCAAATAAGTCATGTTTAGAACCTTTGGATGTGTTTCTAATCAATGAAACTACTCCTGAACCTTGGTATACGGATATATTTGATTTTCTTCAAAATGGGACTTTCCCTCGCCAATTCTAATAGAAACCAACGTCGGTTATTACGTAGACGAGCAAGTCGATTTGTAATAATTGGCAATACTTTATATAGGAGATCTTTTGAAGGTATCCTATTGAGATGTTTGAATCTAGAAGAATCCAAATCAGCTTTAAGTGAAGCCCACGATGGATCTTGTGGAGGACACTTCAGTGGTAGTGTCATTGCTAAAAAGCTCCTTAGGATAGGATACTTTTGGCCTACCATGGAAAATGATGCACATGATTATGTGCACCATTGCGACAAGTGCCAGAAACATGCTGACCTTGTCCATGCGCTTGCACAAGAGCTACAGGCTATTTCATCTCCTTGGCCCTTTTCAAAATGGGGCTTAGACATTATTGGCAAAATTAATCCCGTGTCATCTGATGGACACAAATTCATCATAACCGCCACTGAGTATTTCATGAAGTGGGTTGAAGCTATGCCTTTAGCTTCCTGCACTGGAACACAAGTCTCTAAATTTATTTTTAATCAAATTATTTGTAGGTTCGGAATTCCTGCAAATCTCATCTCGGACAATGGAACTTGTTTCAAAAATAAAGATGTTAAGAAATTATGCCAAAAATATAAGATTCAACATCGCTGGTCCACTCCCTATTATCCTCAGGGTAATGGTCAAGCAGAAGCATCTAACAAAACCTTAATCAAAATTCTTAAAATATTGGTCAATAAATCTGGTCGCGACTGGCACATTCAATTATATCCAGCTTTGTGGGCATATCGCACTAGTGTTCGTACTCCCACAGGTACTTCACCTTTTGTCTTGGTTTATGGCGCTGAAGCTGTTTTTCCCTTTGAATTAGAAGTTCCTTCTTTGGCTCTACTACTTCAAGACACCGAAGTAGGAGATGAATATCGAGCTGGCAGACTCAGTCAGCTGGAACTCCTAGATGAAAAGCGCATCAATGCTTTGGAGCATCTTCGTGCCTACCAAAACAAGCTTAAAAGATCATATGCCAAGAAAGTTCGTCATCGATCCTTTGAGATCGGTGACCTTGTTTTAAAGGAAAATAAAAAAAATACTAATGCAACTAAAGACCTTAAAGGTAAATTTGAGCCCAACTGGCTTGGACCATATATTATCACTGCTAAATTTGAATCAGGAGCATACAAATTAGCTACCTTAGATGGTAAATATTTAAAAGAACCTATGAATATTATGCATCTTAAGCGATATTACGCATAAAATTTGGTCATTTCATCATTTGTACATATTTTGCATGTTGTCTCATTTTAAAAATATATATAAAACTGTTTAAACAAAAACAAACAAAAAAATAAAAAGTAAAAACAACAATATTATTGACTCTTTTGAAACCAAAAAAAATAAAGAAGAAAGAGAGAGTCAAGATCATCAAACTCCTCAAAAATATTTGTTGTATATATTTCTTCTTCAAGTATTGCAGTTATATTTTTAAGTTATTTTGGATAAATTAGCATTTATTTGGAATCCCTCACTATCACAAACACAAAAATAAATATCTTGATTTTATCTGGCATGATTACTAATCTCTCTTATATCAAAGTCCACAAAATTTAATTAAATAAAGTTTGAGCATAGAGAATTGATCTTGTTATTTACTTAAACCAAGCATATCCTTTCACAATAAAATGATTATATTTGTAATTTCCATGCTATGCTACATAGTAGAAGTGGTTTCCTGAGCGAAAAGTTTCCCCTGCTATCCTATCATGCACATGGTCTAGAATCTTTGAGAATTGGCAAAAGGACAAGCTCACCCCTACCCGAAATAAAAATCCCTTGCTCTACAGCCAATCCGAGCAAGTATCCCTAGCATAGGAAGAAAAGAAAAGTTCAAGAAAAAAGAGAAAAAGAAAAAAGTTATTTCAACGTTATCTCAAATATCAAGCCAAAATACAAAAGTACAAAAAAAAGAAAGAAAAAGAAAAAAAAAGAGCAAAAGAGAAAAGCAAAAGCAAAAGCAATAAAATCCCTTTCCCTACCCATTGAAAAGAAAAGAAGGGTTGATGAGCTTGAATCCCTGGAATTCTCAATTATTCGAAAACCGTGAGGTAAGCCCCATAACATGTGGTTTGTGCCCAACCCGCTTGGCCTTGGGTAACTCCTAGCGTGGTGATATGTCTGTCACATTAGCGACCTTCTTTTGTATAGACCTATGTCTGCTTATGGATTAGCTAGCTCTTGATAACCCGACCTACATAGTAGTCTGGTATGGTTATATGCATCTAAATCATGGTTAATGAACACTTATTTGGTTCATTCAAATCACTTGTATCAAATTATCTTGCTCAAAACTGGTAAATGAACAATGCAATTGCACACACATTTGTATTTGAGAGATTTTGTGTATCATTATGATAAATCAAGATTGGTAATGAACTCACATACGCACATGGGATTCCTTATAAATCTAACTTTTGTCTTTAAGATACTTTGAAATATTTTTGCAAATTGTTTGGAATAAATTCATTTTCTTCTTTGAAGAACAGCTTGTTTAGTATAAAGACAACTACATGCATTATCAAAAATCAAAATCATTTTCAAAAACATGCAATCAAGTTACATTTATATATAACTTTTGACTTTCGCGACGATGGTATAGTTCCAAAACCAAAATTGGAATTTTATGCCTAGCGCAAGTCCTCATCTTCATATTTTTTGACTATTTTCAAAAATTAAAAATCAACCATGCAATAAAACTATTATATTATTTTCTTCTTTGGATCTCGCGATGATGGTATAAGTTTATACCTAAATATTCTATGCCTAGCGCAAACCATTGTACCAATTTTATTTTCCATTTATTTAAAATCATAAAAACATATGACTTAAATCATTATGTTACACAATTATGCTTTAAAACAAACAAACACTTATTCTATTTCATGTCATTATGTCAAACTTCAATTTTGCAATGATGGCATAATTCCTAGGGAATTATCCAAAAAATTTATCACACTTAGGAATTTATGCCTAGCAAAAGTCATTTTAAAATATTTCATGCATAATATTTTCATGGAAATCTGAAAACAAATCATCATCATCATCATCATTTGCATCATCACAACAAAGTCTTAAGACAAGTCTCTTAAGCACTCTTTTACTTTTAGCAATATTTCTATACTGGGATTAGCTTGACGACCGAGTGAGCGGCGACTCCATGAAATGGTCTATAATAGCGACAATGTCCTTTGAAATTATTGTTAAAAGTCCCCTTTTATTTTTATCAAATTATCACATCACAACCACCAATTGTTTACATCAGATTATTTCATTTAAATTTTAAAAGCATGACATTCAAACCATAATATTTCCAAATGACATAATTACATGAATCATCAAATCAATCACACCACAACATTAAAGCATCATACAAACACATAAGACAAGTCATATGATCAAAAATATCTCATCTATATATATATCAACAACATCTACATCATCTCAAAACTGGATCGGTATGCCACAATCTGTACCTCGACATACTCAATCCTCTATCAAAAATAATAAGCACTATGTATCAATATGTGCAGTGCAATCTGTAGCAGCTAGCCTCAAGAACCCCTCGAGCTCTCAACCTCATGTCTTCCCCCGCCCTGAGGTGGACAAGGTGGCCCCATCGTAGTCCGTGTGGTGCTGAGTCCTAGACTCTGATCGTGATGATGTCCTCGATGACCTCATCACGATAGGCTCTGCAATATGAGCCAGCAACGGTAACCTCTGCCCCTCTAGTACCATATGGTGGTATAGTGTCTGATAGAATGTGATCTGGGCAATAGCCCATGCTAAGTCCCGAGTGCTCGCCCCTCCGCTTCGTGCTCTGAGGTGTGCTACCTCATCTCTGAGTTGTGTGGCCTCCTCTCAGTGTCGTGTAGCCTCATCCGGCAAGAACTACACTTGAGCCTAGATACAAACAGTCTCCGCCCAGAGAGTAGCCATCTCGCTACTCTCTCCTACCTCGACACCCTTGCCCTTATCGAGTGATGGTGGTCTCTCTCTCCATGGAGAAGGGGGTCTCTCCTCCCTCCTCTCCCATTGCCATAACCTCTGCTGAGCTTGTGGCCTCCTCTGCTCTCTCCCGTCGTGACCTTGTGCTGCCTCAATGGCCGCTTAACGCTGCCTCCCCATCCGATGCACAACTGTGTGAATCGGATCCTGAGCCCTCGTCATCCGAGGAGAGTGGATGCCTATGTACCAAGCATCATAGTCATCGACTACCCTTGCGTCGTCCCCATCCACTGGCTGGATCAGGGCATCATTTGCGTCCTGACTCCAGAAGCGCTGCATATCTGGAGCCCCACTAATTGTAGTGTTATCCCCGACGGTCCAAGAAAACTCGTAGTCTCTAAGAGACGGGATCCCCTGCTGTAGACCGAACTGCCTCAAAACTCAGTCGTAGCGATGGAGCTCCATCTCTCCCCTCTCCATCCTCAGCCAACAGGTTTGCCTAATGAGAGCCAGCTCTTATCTGTCCTTGGCCTACCCTGGATGATCTCTCCAAGGCCTCCAGGTGATCTGGTTGGAGACAAGGTCGTCAAGTAGTCTCTGGGACATTGACAGATCTATCCGCCGCTGTGACCCTCTCCGGAGACACCAGTAGAAATCTCAGGGCCTCTCCCCGTGAAGTAGTACTAGAAATACAAGCAGAAAAATCACCAATATTTCATTCACAGAGCTTTAAAATTAGAATTACAGAAGATACAAAATGGCCAACCCCTTTTACAATGTAAGCACTGCCTTTTATAACGGACCCGACCCCCTTCGGACATCATTATACGTGCATCGCGAATTTTGTTTCTAATCGCCCACATGAATGTTCTCATTGTCGCTCGCAGGATGCTCGCCGGGTGCCTCGAATCATCATGGCCTGTAATGGCGGAGTGCGCTGCAGCCACCTATCCATCAACCGTCGAGTCATCATTCATAGGAGTGCTCTATAGCCATCTGTAGTTTGTTGCCACGTGCCCTCCTGCAATGGCCTCTGTAACTGCCTAGTACTCCATGGCCACCTATAATTCGCTGTCATGTGTCCTTCTGCAACGGCCTCTGTAACCGTCGGCTTGTCTGGAGTCGTGAGCATGCTATCGTGATATTGCGACGTTTTTGCTTCCTTACGCTCTCTCTCCTCTTCGGTCGCGATATCGCGACGTTTTGGCGTTCGGCCTCTATTTTCTCCTTTGGTCCACGATTTCATGACACATCACGAAATCGCGACGCCTCCGCCTTCCGCACTCGCTTTCCGTCATCGGGCCGTGAAACTGCGACATGTCACGATTTCACGACGCCCTTGCCTTTCACACTTGGCTTTTGCCTTCGGGCCGCAAAACCATGACATGTCGCGATTTCGTGACGTCTTTTCTCCTGGACGTCTATCCGCAAAATGCATCGCGAAATCGCGACGACTCTTCCCCCTGGCGCCTTCGCTCAAAATGTGTCACGAAATCACGACAACTCTTCCCCCTGGCGCCTTCGCTCAAAATGTGTCACGAAATCGTGACAATTCTTCCCCCTGGCGCCTTCGCTCAAAATGTGTCGTGAAATCGCGACAATTCTTCCCCCTGGTGCCTTGGCTTAAAATTTGTCACGAAATCACAACTCTTCCTCCTGGCTCCTTTGCTCAAAATGTGTCACGAATTCGCGACAACCTTTCCCCTCGGCGCTCCTCCGCAAAATGTGTCGCGAAATCATGACAACTTTTCTCCTCAGCACTCATCTACAAAATGTGTCATGAAATCGCGACAACTTTTCCCCTTGGCACCTCTGCTCAATAAGCGTCACAAAATCACGACGATTCTTCTCCTTGAAGCCCATTCTTCAAAAGTGTCACGATATCGCGACAGCTCCGCCCCTTTGCGCCTTTCTCAAAAAGATGTCACAAAATCGTGATAGTTTCGGTCCTTGGTGCTTTTTCTCAAGAAGTGTCGCGATATCACGATAGTTTCGGCCCTTGGTGCCTTTTCTCAAAAAGTGTCGCGATATCACGACAGTTTCGGCCCTTGGCGCCCTTTCTCAAAAAGTGTCGCGATATTGTGACAGCTTTGGTACTTAGAAAAAAATATTTTTGGATGATGCAAGATTGCTCTTCCACCTCCGGATGCTCCTACATCATGTTGAGAAGCAACACACCCCCTCTGAAAAATGAGATTCCATCCTTAGAAAGCCCTGAACTTCCATTTTTGCAGTAGGGACCCTCTTGATAATTTTCAGGTTTTAAATCCAAATTTGCTTGCCTCCTTTTTAAAGTTGTGCTTTTTCTTGCATTCCAGCTGTGTTATCCAAGAATTCACTTTTTACATGCTAGAATCATTCATGCACAAATAAAATCTTGCACCGATACCGAGAAAAATCCAGAAAACAGTTGCATAAATTCATGAAAAATCAAACTTTCCATTTTTGGTAGTGTCGCGATATCGCGACACTTCCATTTTTGGAAATGTCGCGAAATCGCGACAGGTAAATCAAAAAGCAACTAAGTCATTTTTGTGTAGCGAAATCGCGACACTTTCCATTTTTTGGAAGTGTCGCGATATCGCGACATTTCCATTTTTGGAAAGTGTCGCAAAATCGCTGCCGACCGGAGGAGAGAGAAAGAAAACGTATGAAAGGGCACGATTTTGCGACATGTCGCGAAATCGCGACATGTCGCATTTTCACGTTAGGAGAGAGAAAGTGGGCTGCAGAATGAAAATCGGCTAAGTCGCAAATGTGTCGCAAAATCGCGGTCAACGCGGTCAATGCATGCAGCTACGGGAACTGTCGCGATATCGCGACGTGTTCTATTTTCGTGACTAGAAAGGAGAAAAAGTGGCTAAGTCCAAAAGGTGCAGCGCGTCGCTAACATGTCGCAAAATCGCGACATGCTTGAAAAAGTTGTGCGACAGCTAGGAGGCGCGATTTCGCGACATGTCGCGAAATCGCGACATGTCGCGTTTTCACGGCCGACGGGGAAGAAGTTGCCGATGAGCTAGGGACGTCGCGATTTCGCGACATGTCGCGAAATCGCGACATGTCGATAGGAGAGAGAAAGTCCTCAAAGTGAGCCTGAAGTGCATTCCAACGGGAAACGAAGGCATCCTGGGGTAGCGACACGTGTCAAAGCGTGAGGCAGACAAATAGAGGCCGACATGCAAGCTTGCTTTAGGGTTTTTAGCCTGATTTAATCTGTTTTAATCTTTAAAGCTTCTGATTTAATGTTTATTAAAGTGCTAATATAATCTTTTTGTCTTTCATGCAGGATTCCATCTGGCACTTGCGGGACAACCGGGAAAGGCCATAAAGTCAAAGTTAAAGTGCAGATTTAATCAAGGACCGCCATGCTAGAGGAGAAGATGCCGGTGAGAGCATTCAATGGCAAATTTATTGCAGAATTAATAGCATGAAGATAATTTCAACTCAGGGATGGCTTTACGGAGATCAAATTGATGGAGAAGTGGTGACTCATCCGGCTCACCAACAGAATTAATGGAGGCATTTATTTGCAGCTGTGGATGAATGCAAGTGGCTTTAGATTTTATCTTCTCCATTTATGGCAGCTAACTGCACAGATTTGCCGAAGGGTTAAGTTCTATCTGGACTTTGATTTTAAATGGATTTTTATTGTAAAACCCGGGTCCTAGGGTTTAGATGTGATAAGATTTGCAGTTAAAGAAGAAGATATTTCTGAAAAGATCAGGGTCTGTCCTGAGTCTATAAATACTTCTTCTAAATGTAATCGCGGAGGCTGAGACTTAGAAATAAAAGGCTTATAAGCAATTTCTTGCAAATTTTGTGAAATCCTTTGTTTTCGGACTTGGAGTTGATGTGCTTTAGCTTTTCTGTGATAGCATGGCCAGGAGCCTAATCTTTTGCAGAGTGTGATAAGTGTATCTTCTTTTGTTATCCGTTCCATTTAAAGTTTGTTAGATATATGTTGTGAATCTGTATTATCAAGTTTAAATATGTCGTTAGGCTTCAGCTTGTTCTCTTGTCTCGCTAGGGGAAATTATAGATTTGAGGTTAAGTTTGTTCTAATTGCTCTGTCTTCACCGTGTGAGCTAGGCTGCCGGTGAAAGATACCAACTTTAACCACCTGCTCTTGGATTTATAATTTTCTGCTAGATCTGTTTCACTTCGCCTTGTGCTCTTAGTTGAAAGTGATCTTAGACTGACCGGACACTTTCTTCTTTGATTTGTTCTGTTGTGAAGCCGATAGCATAGATAAGATTGATAGTTTAGGGTTTTACAGCTTGATGTTCGATAAACTTCTCTTTCTGCCTTACCCTACCCTCTCTTTGTTTTCGATGAATGATCCATTTTTATTTTCTTTATTTGTCTTTTATTTAAATCTACTGACCCATGAGAGCTAGATCAAGAATTCAAGTTAAATCTGATAAACAACTTCTGCAACTACTGAACAAGTTCAAGAACCCCCTGTAAGGTAACAGAGTAGTCCATATTGAAATCTATTCCATAAGTGGAAAAGAGTGAATAGCCATTCGACCCAACTCTGTAACTCGCACCTTGGATAACCAACTAGATCCTAAAGTGAGTGGGATCCGTCCCGTGGGTGTCTCCGGGGCTTCCTCGCCCATCCTTTCGGGGTGCGTATGAAAGCCGGACCAACACCTAATTGGCGCTAGAAGGAGGGCTGTGAACCTCGGTTCAAGTATTGTAAGTTTGTGAGTGCTGATTTAAAATTTGTTAGAGTTTTTGCTCGAACAATGAGACTTAACACCAACATTTTAAAATTGGCCCAGTGAAATCCGGGCAGTATTGTAAGTTGTCAAGACAGCTTTTAAAATTGCCAGAGAAGACCTGAAGTTAAGAACAGTTTTATCTCCACTGGCAGTTATCCAATCACAACTCATAATATCACTGTCATCCAAGTAATAATGGCAAATTGGTTGGGCCCCACTGCTTTGAATATCCCGGGTATAGCCCATGACTTGCCCATAAATCCAGAAAGGTACCTCCCTAGGTATAAACATGATGGGACAAGAACTGCAGAAGAACATCTGCTAGCTTTCAAAAATGCTTTAAAATTGTTAAATATACAAAGATGAAGATGTTGCCTCGTAGATTGTTCCCGCTCACTCTCCAGGAGGGAGCTTATGACTGGTTTTTAAACCTCACCAAAGAATTCCATTACTAGTCGGGATGATCTAGAGAAAGCTTTTATATCACAATTTGGGGAAGTGATAGACCCTAGTAGTGTTATACCAACAATTTTCCAAAGCATCAAGAGAGAGTCGGGAGAAACCGTCAGTGTCTTTCAATATGAGGTTCCAAAGAGCTTACGGTA
The DNA here is from genome assembly GCA_028583015.1 of Wollemia nobilis. Classification (NCBI taxonomy): domain Eukaryota; kingdom Viridiplantae; phylum Streptophyta; class Pinopsida; order Araucariales; family Araucariaceae; genus Wollemia; species Wollemia nobilis. Next base: position 2,167,614 of record JAQPPZ010003286.1, on the reverse strand, counting down.
GAATGACCGGCCATTACATCCCAAATGCAAATCTGGCCTTAGAAATCTACAAGAATGCATTGGATTCGGTGACCTCTATTTTCCTCAAGAGAGACATCAATATCACAACCCCGGCAGGGGCTTATAAAGAAGCCTTAATTCTTGAAAGACAGCTTAGGGCCTCAAATTCTCGAGCAATCCTTTGATATCCTATGTTACACGTAACATGCCTATTTTGAACCCCATTCCACATCATGAGTTAGTGCCAACATGTCATGCTCTACCCAAGGAGACTCCGTTAATCGTGACATCCACTCAAAGATGTGCAAAATACAGAGAAAAGTTCTGACAAGTTCAAAGTGGAAGTGCTTGAACTGAAAAATTGTGATCCGGCACCACCCAAATCTGAAGTTTTTCCCGGTGAGTTAAATTTTCCTAGAGATCAAAGAAATATTGATATTTCTAGTTCACCCAAAAATAATACAACCAGGGTTTCATATTCTGTCACTTTTCCCGAAGAGACAGAAAGTCTTGTACAGACTCCTGTGGATGAAATGCAAGATTTTCAACAGTTCAAAATGGACAGTTATAATTTGAGATGTCAGAGTCCGTAACCTAATAATGATCCTTCCTCATCAGAGGATGATGAAAGTGAGATTCAATGTCACTATGCGTAAGTAATCGAGGAGGATAACATCATTGAGGATATGAGGGAACTTAAAGCCGACATCACCCTCTATGAACTCGCCTCGGATTGTTGAACAAAAGGTTAACTTGATTGAGGCTTACTCTGGACCACCTGTTGAATTTCAAGAAAAGGAGGAAAAGATAGTAAATATGAATGTGGTCAGCCAACTTGGAATTGATGAACTGTCTCAACATAAGCCTGCAACTTCTGAACATAATATCAAAGAAAAGGCTATAAACTGTGTTGATGCAGATATTGGATCTTATAATTTGGCAACTGAAAAGGTGGGAACAGTTACAGCTCTAATCAATCACAACAATGATGCTTGGACATTGCACATTGATGAGGTTAAATCTAAGCAAGGCTCATGTGAAAAGGAAAATTGTAAACATTCTGCTAGAGGGATAAAAATTGAAGTCCTGGATATTGAAGCAAGACAGCAACCACAAAATGTTCAAGTTGTTAAGAACCAGGGCATACAGATAAAACATGATTTCTTTCACTTGTCACATAATTTTGAAGATGTGGTGGTCTGGGTCTGTCAAGATTTTAAGGTATTTGATCCCGAGGGTTTTTTACATTCAATCCTTTTGAAAGAACTCTGCAAACCCTTCAATTAGAAGCATAAACATGTTATCATATGATTTGTTATTATATGATTTGTTTAATTTGAAGGAGTTGCAGATTTGTTTTTCAAATGGGACAGTGAAGACAGTAAACACAAGTCTTTCCCAGATAGCAAATTTTTGAAGCACAGTCTGAGTGCATTTCGTCAACAGGACCCGAAAGGTAATTTTTCTAAATTACTTGCACATGGTCAAAAATTTTTAAGGCACCATTTCTCTCGCTTTCCCAACTCGCCGCATTTTTTGAGTATGAAGGGAAGTTGTAACATATGTATACATTGTAAGTAAGCTTTGAAGTTTTTCAGCTTTATTTCTTTGTCTTGTGCAGTTTATTTTTATGTCTTGTTGCTTTTAATCTGTCTTTGCTTTAATTTTAATGTCTGTTCTTTTAGTTGCTTCATCTTTTTTTTAATCTTTAGTTGTCTCTACTTTATTGTCTTTTTTTTTTGTCGTTGCTTAGTTTATTTCTTTCTTTAGTTTTTATGTCGTTGTGTTTAGCTTTAGCTTTTGTTTTAGTTTTAGTTGCTTTGCTTCAGTTCTTTTAGTTTGTTTCTTTTATTGCCTGTTCAGCTTTTATTTTCTTCCCTGTAATTCCTTTTCTTTGCTGTCTGTCGTTATTTTATTCTTGCTCGTATGTTCGTGTTTAGTCTGGTTTATTTTGTTTTGCTTTAGAGCTCGTGTCTGTCCTTGAAGTCTCGTACAAAGTCCTTCAGCTTTTAAAATTCTGTCCTTTAACCTCTGCCTGAGCAATCAATGAAAAGTCAGCCTGCTCAAAATTGTTTTATTCCTAGCTGATAAATCCACAATCCAATGCCCATTCTGTTCATTATTCTAATTGAGATAGTCTGCTTAAACTGAACAGTAGAACTATTTTGTTATTCAGGACAAAGGTAGAGAGATGATTGGATCTTGTGTCTTACTTGCCACAGCTTGTTTTAATGATAGAAAAACTGCTATGTCGTTTGTTGGAGGAACTCCTGGGAATCCAAGAAAAGTCGGTTATGAGAGGGGACTATGATTCATGCAATTATTTGGGTATCAACAGAGGCTATTAGTGCCTAGATCGAAACAGCTTCAAATTGATCAAGTGTTAAAAGAAAATTGTAATTTCTCTAAAGTCATTTCAGATATTGATATATTTCAAAAAGAAGAGAGATAAAAAAAAAGAGAGAAAAAAAGAGAGAAAAGAATTACATAATGAAGAGGCAGCCAATATTAGATTCTACCCTACAGTTGTAAATTTGGGTCGTGTAAATCTAAAGGGTAACTCTGTCTAGGCTGTAAAAGGCTAAACTAGTAAACAGAGCTCTACTCGGTTTCCCCTTTTACAATCTAGAAAAGTTGATCAGTCCAAAGTTCATCATTCAATCCAGTCATCCTTGAAGAAAGTTTTATACCCTTTGAAATTGCACATCAGAAATCTTCCTTGAAGTAATCCAGCCTAGTATGTCCTTGGGAAATTTTAACAGCTGGCAGTTAGCAGTCAATTTATTGTGAAGAATGTCTGTGGCAAGGCATGATGCATGGTCTTTTTGTTTTGAAACCATAGTCTTGGGTTCTAAAATAGTGCTACTATTTTACCCGCAGATATCGCCATTTGTTGAGAAGCAACACACCCCCACTGAAAAATGAGATTCCAATCCTCTAGAAAGCCCTGAACTTCCATTTTTGCAGTAGGGACCCTCTTGATAATTTTCAGGTTTTAAATCCAAATTTGCTTGCCTCCTTTTTAAAGTTGTGCTTTTTCTTGCATTCCAGCTGTGTTATCCAAGAATTCACTTTTTACATGCTAGAATCATTCATGCACAAATAAAATCTTGCACCGGTACCGAGAAAAATCCAAAAAATAGTTGCATAAATTCATGAAAAATCAAACTTTCCATTTTTGGTAGTGTCGCGATATCGCGACACTTCCATTTTCGAAAATGTCGCGAAATCGCGACAGGTAAATCAAAAAGCAGCTAAGTCATTTTTGTGTAGCGAAATCGCGACACTTTCCATTTTTGGAAGTGTCGCGATATCGCGACATTTCCATTTTTGGAAAGTGTCGCAAAATCGCTGTCGGCCGGAGGAGAGAGAAAGAAAACGTACGTAAGGGCGCGATTTTGCGACATGTCACGAAATCGTGACATGTCGCATTTTCACGGTAGGAGAGAGAAAGTGGGTGCAGTAATGAAAATCGGCTAAGTCGCAAATGTGTCTCAAAATCCGGTCAACGCGGTCAACGCATGCAAGGAACTGTCGCGATATCGCGACGTGTTCTATTTTCGTGACTGGAAAGGAGAAAAAGTGGCTAAGTCCAAAAGGTGCAGTGCGTCGCTAACATGTCTCAAAATCGTGACATGCTTGAAAAAGTTGTGCGAGAATGGCAGAGGCGCGATTTCCGACATGTCACGAAATCGTGACATGTCGCATTTTCGCGACCGACAGGGGAAGAAGTTGCCGATGAGCTGGGACGTCACGATTTCGCGACATGTCACGAAATCGCGACATGTCGCAGAATCGCTACAGGAGAGAGAAAGTCCCTAAGGCTCGAAGTGCATTCCAACGGGAAACGAAGGCATCCCGGGGTAGCGACACGTGTCAAAGCGTGAGGCGTACAAAGCAAGGCCGACATGCAAGCTTGCTTTAGGGTTTTTAGCCTGATTTAATCTGTTTTAATCTTTAAAGCTTCCGATTTAATGTTATTAAAGTGCTAATATAATATTTTTGTCTTTCATGCAGATTCCATCTGGCACTTGCAGGACAACCGGGAAAGGCCATAAAGGCAAAGTTAAAGTGCAGATTTAATCAAGGACCGCCATGCTAGAGGAGAAGATGCCGATGAAAGCATTCAATGACAAATTTATTGCAGAATTAATAGCATGAAGATAATTTCAACTCAGGGATGGCTTTACGGAGATCAAATTGATGGAGAAGTGGTGACTCATCCGGCTCACCAACAGAAATTAATGGAGGCATTTATTTGCAGCTGCGGATGAATGCAAGTGGCTTTAGATTTTATCTTCTCCATTTATGGCAGCTGACTGCACAGATTTGCCGAAGGGTTAAGTTCTATTCGGACTTTGATTTTAAATGGATTTTTATTGTAAAACCCGGGTCCTAGGGTTTAGAAAGATAAGATTTACAGCTATGAGAAGAAGATATTTCTGAAAAGATCAGTGGTCTCGTCCTGAGTCTATAAATACTTCTTCTCAATGTAATCGCGGGAGGCGGAGACTTAGAAATAAAAGGCTTATAAGCAATTTCTTGCAAATTTTGTGAAATCCTTTGTTTCTGGACTTGGAGTTGATGTGCTTTAGCTTTTCTGTGATAGCATGGCCAGGAGCCTAATCTTTTGCAGAGTGTGATAAGTGTATCTTCTTTTGTTATCCGTTCCATTAAAGTTTGTTAGATATATGTTAGTAAATCCGCCATTATCAAGTTTAAATATGTCGTTAGGCTTCAGCTTGTTCTCTTGTCTCGCTAGGGGAAATTACAGATTTGAGGTTAAGTTTGTTCTAATTGCTCTGTCTTCACCGTGTGAGCTAGGTCGCCGATGAAAGATACCAGCTTTTAACCAACCTGCCCTTGGATTTATAATTTTCTGCTAGATCTGTTTCACTTCGCCTTGTGCTCTTAGTTGAAAGTGATCTTAGACTGACCGGACACTTTCTTCTTTGATTTGTTCTCATTGTGAAGCCGATAGCATAGATAAGATTGATAGTTTAGGGTTTTACAGCTTGATGTCTGATAAACTTCTCTTTCTCGCCTCTACCCTACCCTCTCTTTGTTTTCGGTGAATGATCCATTTTTATTTTCTTTGTTTGTCTTTTATTTAAATCTGCTGACCCATGAGAGCTAGATCAAGAATTCAAGTTAAATCTGATAAACAACTTTTGCAACTATTGAACAAGTTCAAGAACCCCCTGTAAGGTAACAGAGCAGTCCATATTGAAATCTATTCCCGAAGTGGAAAAGAGTGAATAGCCATTCGACCCAACTCAGTAACTCGCACCTTGGATAACCAGCTAGATCCTAAAGTGAGTGGGATCCGTCCCGTGGGTGTCTCCGGGGCTTCCTGCCCATCCTTTCGCGGGGTGTGCATGAAAGCCGGACCAACACATCAGACACCCGGGGTGAATTTGAGAAGTGACCTTCACTTTTGATCTGTCTGAGGTAGACCCAGGCGGTCAACCTCTACCTTCGACAACCAAGTCGCATCTTCTATGGGCCTGCCTTTCCACTTGATCAAATATTCAGAATAACACCTATTTCGAGTACTTCGGCCCTCACGCGTATCAAGGACTTCTTCTATCTCATCTACGACTGGAGTGGCCGTGGGAATGCTCCACAAATCCGGGCTTGGTGTTGCACTGCTATCTCCTTCATGATACTCAACCAAATCTGAAATGTTAAAAATGGGTGAGATGTTAAGTTCACTCGGCAACTCCACCTCGTATGCATTACCCGAGTCCCATTTTCCAATGATTCTGCATGGCCCAAACTTCTTCATCTTCAGCTTGTTATAGGTCTTGGCAGGAAACCTTTCTTTTCTTAGATGGACCATGACGGAATCTCCTACTTCAAACTCCTTAACCCGACGCTTCTGGTCTGCCCTGGCCTTATACTGAGTATTCATCTTAGCAATGTGCCTTGTCACCTCCTCATGCACTCCCTTCAGGTGTTCAACAAAGTCTTCAGCCTCAGCACTGCATTTTTCTCTTGTATCCATCCTTCTCAACTCTGAAGCGTTTCTTGGGCTGCTCCCATAGATTATCTGGAATGGCGATTTATTGGTACTCCTATTGACAGAGTTGTTGTAAGTGAATTCTGCCTGTGGCAAAACTAAATCCCATCCCTTGGGCTTGTCTCCGACCAAGCATCTCAGTAGATTGCCCAAACTCCTATTTACCACCTCTGTTTGGCCATCTGTTTGGGGGTGGTATGCAGAACTGAATTTTAAATCCGTCTTCAGTTTCTTCCATAGGGTTCTCCAAAAATACCCTACAAATTTGGTATCCCGGTCCGACACAATGCTCCTTGGCAGACCATGAAGGCGTACCACTTCCTTGAAGAATAAACCAGCCACATGGACCGCATCGCTAGTCTTCTGGTAGGGAATAAAATGAGCCATTTTTGAAAACCTGTCCACTACCACAAATATGGAATCGTGTCCCCTCCACGTCCTGGGTAAACCAAGAACAAAATCCATACTAATATCCTCCCATGGCCTTTCGGGTACAGGTAGTGGTTGATATAAACCAGTAGGCTGCCTCACACCTTTTGCCATCTGGCATATCCTACAACTTTGCACGAATTTTGCCACATCTTGTTGCAATTGCGGCCAGTAGTAATTTTCACTAACAAGGGAAATGGTCTTGTCTCGACCAAAGTGTCCAACTAAACCTCCACTGTGCTTTTCCTTGATGAGATTCTCCCTCATTGAGCTCCTCGAAATGCATAATTGGTTCCCCCTGAACAACATTCCATCTTGAATCAAAAAATTTAACCACTTAGTCCTGTCCAAAGTAACAGGCGCAGTGTAGGCTTTCCAAGCTTCTGCGAAGTCGGGGTCTGCAGGGTATAAACCCTTGAGCTCAGCAAACCCTACAACTTCCACTTTCATTTCCATCAATAGACATTGCCTCCTACTCAAGGCATCTGCCACTCTATTGGACCTTCCGCTCCGATGTTTCAGCACAAAGGTATAGCTCTGCAGGAACTCAACCCATTTCAGGTGCCTCTGATTTAACTTTCCTTGACTGTTAATATATTGTAGTGCCTGATGATCAGTATAAAGAACAAACTCCTTTGGCAACAAATAATGCCTCCATTTCTTCAGAGCTTGAACTATGGCATAGAACTCCTGATCATATACCGAATACTTCTTCCTGGCATCATTGAGCTTCTCGCTAAAATAAGCAACAGGCTTACCCTCTTGACTCAATACGGCCCCTATGGCACTACCACTCGCATCACAGTCTACCTGAAACACCTTGTTGAAATCTGGAAGTGCTAAGACAGGTTGTTCTATGACCTTCTTCTTTAACATGGCAAAGCTTTTGTCTGCTCCGGCTGTCCACTTGAATTCCTTCTTGTTTCCCCTCATTGTCTCCGTAAGGGATGCACAAATGCTGCTGAAATTTCTAATGAATTTCCTATAAAAACTGGCCAGACCATGGAACGATCTTACCTCAGTCACACTTCTTGGAGCAGGCCATTCTATGATAGCCCTCACCTTTTCTGGGTCCATTTTGAGACCATCTGCTGAGATAACAAATCCCAGGTATACTAACTCCCTCTTCACGAAGTTACACTTCTTCAGATTTATCAAGAATCGCTCCTCCCGCAGTTTCTCAAAAACCCTCCCGATGTGCATCAGGTGTTCCTCCAGGGTTCTCGCTAAAAATCAAGATATCATCCAAGTAGACAATAACAAATTTGCCTAGAAATTCCTTCAGGACTTCATTCATTAACCGCATGAAGGTACTCGATGCATTGGTTAGCCCAAATGGCATGACCAACCACTCATACAGCCCCTCTCTGGTTTTGAAGGTTGTCTTCCACTCATCCCCTTCTCTAATGCGGATCTGATGGTAACCACTTTTCAGGTCAATCTTCGTGAAGTACTCAGCTCCACTCAAGCAGTCCATGATATCATCCATCCTTGGCAATGGGAATCTGTATTTGATAGTGATCTTGTTAATTGCCCGAGAGTCTATGCACATTCTCCACTCTCCATCCTTCTTGGGTGCTAGTACTGTAGGTACTGCACATGGGCTAAGACTCTCCCTAATCAGTCCCTTCTTTAACAGCTCTTGAACTTGTCTATTCAGCTCCTCAGTTTCCATAGGAGTCATTCTGTGTGCGGCCTTATTCGGCAAGCTCGATCCAGGCACCAAATCTATGTGGTGACTGATCTTCCTAACAGGTGGTAAACCTTCAGGAACATTATCAGAAATGATATCTGGAAACTCCCCTAACAGTCCCATGACTTCCACTGGAGTTTCCTTGCATTCTTCTTCCCTAACCCTAGGGATTATTGCATAGCACATATGATCTGGCTTCAGGCCATCTAAAAATCTTCTTCCATCAACTAGACAGACTCGTGCACTGCTGCATACCTTCTCATCCGCCTCCTTCAGGGGTTTCAACTTATGGCGAACTCCATTTTTTGACAAGGAATATGTATTGGCTCGACCATCATGTACAACACTTCGATCAAACTGCCATGGTCTCCCAAGCAACATGTGACATGCATCCATGGGCAAGATGTCACAAAGGACCTCATCACGGTAAGTTCCAATGTTAAACTTCACCAGGCATTGCTCACTGACCAGCACCCGATGGTCCTTTTGTAACCATGCAATCCGATAAGGATGCGGGTGTTTTCTTCTCTCCAACTGCAACTTGGCAACCATCTCCTCAGAGACCAAGTTGTCAGTGCTTCCATTATCGATGATGATGTTACAGACCTTGCCTGCGCACTTGCATCTTGTGCGAAATAGGTTGTTCCTCTAATCTGCCTTCTTTTCTTCATTCAACAAGACTCTTCTGATGACCATCGCTTCTCCTCGTTCTGCCTCCTCAGAGTGCTCAGATTCGACACCTTCGTCTGCTACAGTAGCTCGGGCCTGACCCTCAGGTCTTCGATTTGGCCTTTCTTGATGCTGCGGGCAGTTGTATGCCCGATGTCCTTCTTCTCCGTAGTTGAAGCAGGTTCCTCGAAAGACACCTCTTCCAAACCCTCGCCCAGGCCTACCTCTTCCCCTCGGGTAGTTGTTGTTCTGATTGCGTGGGCGTTGGGTATTCTCCTCTTTCTCTTCTTTCTGGTTCTGGCTACTGCTTGCTTCACCAGTCTTCCTCAAATCTCTGTATCTTCCTCCACTAGTCCTTCCACCAGCTCTTCCACCCCTCTCCTTTCCTCTCTGCTTACCATCAAATCTCCTATTCAGTTTCTCTTCCACTTTTAATGCAAACTGGTATGCATCCTCAACCGTGCTCATCCGAACCAGACTCAGTTCCTCTTGAATGCTGGTTCTCAATCCATTGATGTAGCGGGCAACCTTCTCCTTATTTGCCTCAGAATGGCCGGTTCTAATCGAGATCTGATAGAACTCCTCCGTGTACTCCTTGACAGATTTACTTGCCTGTCTAAGACTCTGCATCTTCCTCAACAGGTCCAACTCATAATCCGTGGGGATGAATTGCCTCTTCAATTTCTCCACCATCCTATCCCACCTGGTGATCTTTTCCTTTCCCCTCCTGTTCCTTTCCAGCTGCACTCCTTTCCACTAGATGCTAGCATGTCCCTTCAACTTTGTTTTTGCGAATCTGATCCGATTTGGATCTGAGATCTCTTCATACTCAAAATATTCCTCCATGTCGTTGATCCAATCTATCAACTCCTCGGGATTGAGATTCCTAGAATAAGTGGAGACATCAAACTTTGGCTTCTTCCCGATCTGGGATATGGCCCTATACAGCCTAGCTTCTGTTGGATCCAACACTTCTTCCTCATCAGATGGAACCTCGTCTTCCCAAACTTCATCTTCACTGGGTTCCTCTCTTCTTGGCTTAACTCCTCTTCTGATTTCTTCCTGTAGGGCTTGCACTTGCCTCTGCAAGGCCCTGAGATCGACCTCTGCTCCCCTATTCCTCGCACCACCATGGTTCCTTCGTGGAGGCATCCTGCTCACTTCCTCACAACCCACAACCACAATCCTGGCACAAACTGCCTCACTGTCGATGATCGGTTCGCGCACTCAGAACCTTCTGGCTCTGATACCACTTGATGCAGGACTGGAAATACAAGCAAAAAAATCACCAATATTTCATTCACAGAGCTTTAAAATTTGAATTACAGAAGATACAAAATGGCCAACCCCTTTTACAATGTAAGCACTGCCTTTTATAACGGACCCGACCCCCCTTCGGACATCATTACACAGACTGCGAAGTTTGTTTCTAACCGCCCACACGAATGTTCTGTCATCGCCTGCAAGATGCTGCCAGGTGCCTCGAATCATCATGGCATGTAATGGCGGAGTGCGCTGCAGCCGCCTGTCCATCAACCGTCGAGTCATCATTCATAGGAGTGCTCTATAGCCATCTGTAGTTTGTTGCCACGTGCCCTCCTGCAATGGCCTCTGTAATCGCCTAGTACTCCATGGCCACCTGTAATTCGCTGTCACGTGTCCTTCTGCAATGGCCTCTGTAACCGTCGGCTTGTCTGGAGTCGTGAGCGTTCTGTCGCGATATCGCGACGTTTTTGCTTCCTTACGCTCTCTCTCCTCTTCGGTCGCGATATCGCGACGTTTTGGCGTTCGGCCTCTATTTTCTCCTTCGGGCCACGATTTCGTGACACGTCACGAAATCATGATGCCTCCGCCTTTCGCACTCGCTTTTCGCCTTCGGGCCGCGAAACCGTGACATGTCACGATTTTGCGACGCCCTTGCCTTTCGCACTCGGCTTCTGCCTTCGGGCCGTGAAACCGCGACATGTCACGATTTCGCGACGTCTTTTCTCCTGGACGTCTATCCGCAAAATGCGTCGCGAAATCGCGACGACTCTTCCCCCTGGCGCCTTCGCTCAAAATGTGTCGCGAAATCGCGACAACTCTTCCCCCTGGCGCCTTCGCTCAAAATGTGTCACGAAATCGTGACAACTCTTCCCCCTGGCGCCTTTGCTCAAAATGTGTCACGAAATCGTGACAACTCTTCCCCCTGGCGCCTTTGCTCAAAATGTGTCACGAAATCGTGACAACTCTTCCTCCTGGCGCCTTTGCTCAAAATGTGTCACGAAATCACGACAACTTTTCCCCTCGGCGCTCCTCCGCAAAATGTGTCACGAAATCGTGACAACTTTTCTCCTCGGCACTCATCTGCAAAATGTGTCACGAAATCGTGACAACTTTTCCCCTTGGCACCTCTGCTCAAAAAGCGTCACGAAATCACGACGATTCTTCTCCTTGGAGCCCATTCTTCAAAAGTGTCGCGATATCGCGACAGCTCCGCCCCTTTGCGCCTTTCTCAAAAAGGTGTCACGAAATCGTGACAGTTTCGGCCCTTGGTGCTTTTTCTCAAGAAGTGTCATGATATCGCGACAGTTTCGGCCCTTGGCGCCTTTTCTCAAAAAGTGTCGCGATATCGCGACAGTTTCGGCCCTTGGCGCCCTTTCTCAAAAAGTGTCGCGATATCGCGATAGCTTTGGTACTTAGAGAAAAATATATTTTTGGATGATGCAAGATTGCTCTTCCACCTCCGGATGCTCCTGCATCACCCTGTCAATCCCTGTTAGTGGGAGCCCTACCGGCCTCCACATCGTGATATTCTCCCATCACCAAACCTGCAGTAGTGATGTCATAACCAGACATCGGCCACCCTTGTATACGACCCCATGCAGGATCCTATACAATCGACATAGTACAAAAATCCCCCAAGCAAACCTGTACTCGTGGTCTCTCATGTCGTAGACCACATCTATCAGTAGCCATGGTACTCTGCATCCACTCTGATGGCATAGCAGCAGACCACCTACAACCCCAACCAAAACCTGTGTAAGTCTAGATGCCCCAGGCATCCGACGTAGCGACTCGATGTTCACTCCACCCTTCTCTAGGGTGAAGCTCGGATCTTCGCACAGTTGCATCATCGCGTGGCCCTGATTGGTCGCGGGAGTTATTAGTCGTCCTTGTATGGGGATCCTCAAAATACTCCATACATCCTCCAATGTGGGAGTCATCTCCCCTGTCGATAACCAAAAACAAGAAGAACTCGGATACCACCTCTCTGCTAGGGCTGTTAATAGCCCCATATCTGTAGAAACTTGTGGTATATCTGCCACATGCTGCAAGCCGACTTGATCCAACTGATCTTGCTCTACCTGAGATAGAGCGGCCAAGTCATCCCTCAGCCCATCGTATTTCCATTCTCTGCTCTTTAATAATCCTCTCTGCAACATAAACAACAAAACAATAAAAATCATTAATAAAACAATGATTAAAAATGCAAGTAACACAAGTTCAATTTGAGCAAATTCGTCTCCGATTTCGCAAGCCAAAATCGTCCCTTATTTGATGAAATCGTCCCCATTTTTTTGATTTCGCCCCTGGACAAAATCGATGATATAGAGATGATTTCGATGAAATCGAGACGATTTTGTCCCAATGACGTCGACGGCTCAAAAACGGCCGCGATGCTCAAAAATCATTTAAAATTAATCTAAAAAGCATAGAAAATCAAAATTAAAGCCTTCTAAACTAAGTTTGGACCCTTACCCGTAGTCCGCGCCGGACCTCTGTCGATCTGTGCGCTGTCTCGACCATTTTGTTTGTAGAGCTCCAAAAACCAAAAAATGAAAATGAACAGTAACAATGAATTAGGGTTTTTCCCTATTTTTCTTAATTTTATTCAAAAACACTTAACAACATTTTAAAATTTTGCTTTTCCACGTTTTTACCTCAAACGTTTGATTTGGGTAAAAACACGGAGGGGGCACTATAGTAAGCTGTCATACGATTCGACCAAGAATCGTTGCCTAAAAATGGGAATAATTTTTGCTTTATCGTAAATCGAGAAGAACTCATCTTTAACGCATTTTCCTCGAAAAATTCGCTAAAGAGGGGGCAAAATGTAGCACCCTAAAATTGGCGTAGTAAACCTTGGCAAATAATTAAAATTACCTTAGTAATAATTCAAATTCAAATTTTAACCCCAAAATCGCTCCCAAATCGCCTGCTACCCGTTTCCTCATTTTCCATGCCATTTTTAGAGTTTGTTTCGTCCGTTGGACGATATCGTCTCCGATCAGACGATATCGCCTTAGATCGGACGATTTCGTCTGAGCAGAACGTCCAGTCGATTTCGTCCCAAAATTGATTTTTCATAATTAGCTTCTGTTTCAACGACGTCTCTAATCTGGGCAGAAGCATGTATGCGCCGTTAGAGACCTCCCCCATTGGAGATTTTCTATATTAGGATGATCTCCAACCTCCTAACCTCCCTCCTAAGCCTATTTAAACCTTAGGACCCCCCTTGACATCCCCCTGGCTGAAATTTATTGTAACACGAGTTCTACATGCATTAGACCATCTTAAATCACCATTTGCTTTCATATTTTTCTAAGTTTGTTTGCAGGAACTTCATTGTTTTTCAGTTGGAGCAAGCTCAGATCGTCGCAGACGATCATGTACAAATTTTGGATGATCGCGTCCCAATTCGAGATGATTTCGACTGTAGTCAACATTGGGGGCAATTACGGCCCAGAGTTTGCATTTTTCTCTTCTCGTCTGCTGTTTTATTCTGCATCTAGTCAGTTTATTATTATTTTCTGCTATTCTGCATCTTGGAGTTCACCCATACAGCTTAAGTACATAATAAAGTCATGATTAGCTATTAAAGCATGATAATCTATTTGCATTTTTATTTAGGATTATCTTATTAACATCATATTGTCATTTCACATCATTTTCCTTTATCAAAGATAACTGCATTTTCTGTATTCTGTGTCCATTTCTCTGATTGCAGGTCTCTGAAAAATTCGTTAGACGAATTCGTCAGATCTTAGATGATCATGTCAGATCGGAGATGATCCTGTCAAATTCCAGATGATCTTGACTACTTCAAAAATCAGAACCTCCATCAGACATCCAGAACTAGGTATGGATTTCTTCACTTAATTATTCTCTGTGTTTTCTGTTTAAATCTGTTCTCTGTATTCATTTAACTTGCATTTTCATAATAGAACAACTTAGATTCATCTGGCCAAACCTAGGACTTGGATGTTTAAAGCTAAAATTGAACACATTAAATTCATTCCCAACCTAGGCGTGGAAACTACCACTAAACATTTCCTGGTGAACCCCACCATCCGTCGAAAAATCACCTTAATACCCCTCCCCCGAGAGGTAGGACCTTCAAAGGGCCTCTCAGTCCGAGATATTGTCCCATCCTTTTCCCATCCTCCTTTTGGGCATGGATCCTTTAGCTTGAAGGTAAGGATGCAAAAAATTTGGAATGATACAGTTCCTATTAGGATTCTGATAGATATTTGTAGGATTTCTACATCCCTGGTTATTTGATTGGAGAGAAATGTCAAGATTATTTTGATACCAACTCTATTGCCTTCCAGAGGTTAATATCTCACTAGAAGTTATATTCAATAAAATATTAATTTCTTTGGTTTCCAAGTTTGTAGCAAGAGATATTGGAGCAAGAAAATGGGAAAGGACTATGGGTGGATTGTAATTGGCTAAAAGGTTGTTGGTTGGATGACTAGAGGAGGCTAATACGAAGATTGAGCACCAAGATGTAAAGGCATAGGAGGCTTCAGAACCAACATTCCAATCTAGATGAGGTCATTTTTTGCCTAAATGGCTATCCCATAAGAATATGGAAGAGAGTTTACTTCCTTGGCCTTTATCATCATGGATATTTTAGAATCTAAGGCCTTCAAATAGTAAATAAATGCCATATCTAGGAGGGGATAAATCTCTTCAAGTATTTTATGCCAAGCTTAATAAAATTAGATGCGAAAATTATCCATAGTCTCCATTGATGCCGTCTTTATTATTGATAGGTATTCCATGAGAGACACTCCATCCACATTTTGTTTGAATATTTCAATGAGCAGGGCAATAAGCTGGTCACAATCCATGATTGAGTGAGCAGGAAGGATATGTACAAATATCTAACCTTTTTTTCTGAATGAAGCCACCAATAGCCTTAGAGCCACATCCTTCTTTGTCATATTATGCAATGCACATAGGTTAACTATATTTTGTAAATATTCCAATGAAGTAGTCAGGTCTAACCTAGTGTTGTATGGGAGACTTTAGTGTACACATCAAAATACCATCTTACATTGCTAGTAGCATCGAAGGTTGCAGAGAACCTCTATTATTCCATGTCAAGAAACTTTGGGATGGTAAAGAGGCCATGCTTTGGCCTCGGGCTATTCTTCTTTAGGGAATGGTGTTGAGTGGAGGTACTAGTGAATGTGGGTTAGCAACAATAAAAGATCTGGTCACAAGCCTTTCAATCATAAAATTTTTGGTCCTTTGCTTCAAGCAGAGTCATCAAGTGAATGATGCATTTTCTCTTTAAGATGGTAGACTTAGATCTTTATTGAAATCTAAATAAGATATTTTTCTAAGGGAATACTTCTATATATTCATCTTGAGTAGAGTCTCTAAGTGATATTTTTAGGTGCTTCAAACAAGCATATAGTTGGGGAAACTCACCAAAGTTAGAGCCTATAGGTTCTTTTGATTATGCTATCAATATATCAATTGGGTCCTATAAGGTGTGCCATTAAATTGTTGTCCTCAAATATTTTGATGAATAGGGCCTATTCGTCTTGAGGAATCATTAGGTAAGATTATAAGTGCTTAAAACAAGTAGATAGGTGGGGATCTTCAGTAGAGTTAGATATTATAAGTTCTTTTGTTATGGGACCAATAAAATCAATTGGGTCCCACAAGGCGTGCCATTAATCTGTTATTATCTCTTATTGTCTCAACCACTACATGGTTTGGACCATCATACCTCATGTTGAGTGACACCAAAGGTCAACTACAAGAGCATGGGGATCAACTCAATTGGGTGTCTTTAGGGGATTATAAAAGGTCAATTCCTTTTAATAAGTGATCTTGAGCACTCTTCCTACTATATTCTAATCTAACTAGATTTAGGAGAAAAGGGAATGAAAGAAAGAAAAACCATTGAAAACAAAAAAAAAACACAATTTTATGCTAATTGATGAAAATGCACCAATATCATAAGATTCATCTACATAATAGTAAGATGCATGAATGCATGAATTTTCATGGACAATGCTCAATGAACACTTTCTTTTCTCAACACTCAAATTAAGCATAAATTACATATATAAGAAACATTATAGAGAATGAAGAAAACATGACCTCATATACATGTACATAAGCATACATAAAAACAAGAAACAAGATAAGAAAGGTTAATATTCATGGCCTTTATATATATGTATATGAATATGCAAGTTAAAAATCATGTTAAAAGTGAGGGTTTAAAAATATAGCTTAAAAATGACCAGGGTTTGGGTACTTCTACATAGAGAAAATAAAAGTATACAACTCGTTGATCTTTTGCAATTCTAAACCTTCTCCTATTTATAGATTACAATGGGAATATTTCCCCTCCAAAACTTGTATAGGAATATTTGACAATGCCTCTCTATTGCTTTCTTGATTTAGTCCATATTACATCATTGTAATGTTTCAAGGTCTGTAGATATAAAATCATTACTTCTGGTTGTTGAACGCTCAATTTTCACTAACACTCCCTAATTATCATTCTTTGGATCTTATAAATTGAATATAAAACATATTCTATAATTAATATTATCAGACCTAGGGATCTGATATTGAAACTTCCACATGTTTAACTTTAATAAGCCAACCACTTTTCCTATATTGTAGAGCCTAAATGATATCGGTGGATGATTCTTAGTAATAACTTATCAGTTAAAATCAACTACTTTTTGGAAGCTTACAGATATATTATAATTAGATATTTCACTTTCCTTCCACTCTTGCCTTAGAATATTCTTCATCTCCCATAATGATGTCCATCATTGTTCTTTAGTTTAGACAATTCTCATAACATCATACTCTTCCTACTGTGTTGGGTTCTTCCAAGGCCTGATTGTGCCATCTATCAAAAGACTTGTGAACATAATTTTCCTTTTTCCTTGTCATACTTTTTGAATGACCTTTTTTCTTGGAATTTTTATTTTATTCGCCTCTAGAGGCTTCTTGAAGCTCATGGTATGCAACTCAAATTTTTTATTCTTTTCTCTCCTTTGGAAATTTTAAAAATGTTATGATTCTTTAGACATTTGCCTTTCTTGTGATTTTCAAAAACTTTCGATCTTTGAACCACAAATAATCTATGCCCTCGAAACTTGTACCTTGCTTTCTTTGTTGAAAATAATAAAAACTTTTGATATTCAAATATTTAGCCTCCCTTCATAGGACTGAATGCTTGTCCCTTTCCTGGTGCTTTCAACGATGTAAAAGGTTTAAAATGATTGTGGCATGGTTGTTGTAGGGGCAGACTACATGAAGATTTGTGTGGCGGCTTATGAGGTGGACAACGCATAATACTATGGCGGCCATAAAATCTGGACAACCTGCCCGGACTCGTGGTGGTTATCGATTCTACCATGTAAATTAAATAAATAAATAAATAAATAAATACATACATATATATATATATATATATATATATATACATATATATATATATATATATATATATATATATATATATATATATATAAAGCCTCTTGGAACTTTTGGCCATCTTTCAATTTTTGGAAACTTGCATAGCATACTTTTTCAAAACTTATCTTTATTCCTCAACTGAAACTTTTATAAACATTTATTGGTCTTAGATAATAACCATTTTTGCCTTCGTAGATATGAAGCCCTTTTCTTTTTCCTTCTGTCAACTTTGCCTCTTTAAGGAAAATATTTGTTGGATATTCTCTCAAAAGGATGTGAACTATAGATGATGATATTTTGTTAGCCCATAGATCCTCCAATTTGAAGTGCTCTAATATGCCACTTGCAAATCTACTATAACTAAGTGTTGATCACCTTCTTAAAGGAGTCACTGATGTAGAGAAGCTTAAATCAATAACACCCTTGAATAGGTGAGATAGAGAAAATGTTTCATAGGATCTCTTCATGTTAAGCTCCTATGAGTCTTCATCTATCTCCATAGTTATTGATTTTCCTTCAAATGAATCTCCCTAAGGAATGTGTCTTGTGTATGTGGTGGAGAAATGATGGATTAGGGGTCAAGAGTCGTGAATCCAAACAACTATGGATGATAACCAGGTTTGCTAGTTTACCCATACCCAATTTTTGCATCCAACCTTTGTCAATGGTAGAGTTATTCTAGTTATCATCAAAATGGTCCATGAACTACTACAAAAGATGAGGTTTGACTTAGTTATCACCAAAAAGGCTTATGAGGAGTCACTACAAGCTACTAAAAATCAAGGCTTGATAGTTAGCATAGCCCCAAAACTTATGGGATTTTATACCCATTCTTAGCCGTTGGTGATAATTTTTTGATGATCCTTCGGCATAAGCTTCCTAGTGGTTAGCAATGATTCAAGGGCTTTCTATTTTGCATAGGATTCTAAATCAAAGTATATTGCAATTACTCCTTTATGGATGATATAGTGAAATTTCACAACACTTTCCAAAAATAATATTTTTAAATTTTATTAAATCCGCATGCTATAACTACTAACAATAATTGAAAATAACATCATAAATAAGAATAGTTTATAATGTAGCATATATAAGTTGCAACCTTCTAGCCATGGTTAAAAGTTTACCTTTCCAACCTACCAAACAAGATTTCATTCTATCCATAATTGAGTCCCAAATCTTCTTCTTCTATCATGTTTTATACAAAAGAATACCTAGATATATTGATGGTAGTTTTTCAACTTTATACCCTAAAGTTTATACAAATCATTACAAATCTAGAGAAAATTTTATGAAAGAGATAATGGATTTTTCACTATTAACCAACTATCCAATCACCTTATCATAGCATGATAATATTTAATTAAACTCCATTGCATCATTGACCAAGGGATGATCCAATAGAAAAGTGCCATCAACAAATTGGATATGATATTTTAAGGGACTTGTTGGTATAAAATATGCCTAAGCAAATAAAGAGCACCCTAGATTTTATCCAATGTTGGATGACTGAGATTTATTTGAATTTCAACCTCTAGAGAAGGTCAACTCCTTGAAATGAATATGAAATTAAAATAGGAGTTTAAGATTAAAGTAATAAATGGAAGGGTTAGAAAGGAGTAAGGGTTTAGAGGAATTATTGAATGGCGGATGGGGTATAGTGTAAGAACATTGGATACATACTACATAAGATCCTAACACAATTAATTTCCAATAAAACTTAACAGACTAGCCATTGTCAAATGCATAACAAAGTTTATTCAATTGTAAGTATATGCTTTAATCATTCCAAAGATAAAGAAAAACAATCCAACAATGATTTAAAGAGCAAAAATTGCTTTAATAGAGTAAACTAATCATAAGTATAACAAAAATATTAAAACATAATCATTCATTCATAAAATCCTGCTAGTTTTTTTTTTTTGGTAAGTAACAGAATATTTACAGCGGGTTTTTTGAACAGGATCCCAAAACCTTAGTTACATCATAAGCCTAGGCTGAAAAAACGAACAAAAAATGGGCTGCGCCCAAAGGCAGTAATCCGGGGCCCGGGGCCCTGGGCCCTGGTGCCTACAAAAACAACTAGAACAAACCACAACAAAACCTTGGCTAGAAGCCACCAAAACCAAAAAATGCCACACGCAGAAGTTGGACGCCAGAGAACCGATGGACCCAACGGCCGTTCCTGGCCGGAAGGGGCCCCACGCCGGTCAATACTACTCCCTATCGGGGCCATCTCCCAGCCTACGCCGAAGCTCAGCCAGGGCAGTGGCAGCGGAGGAGGCTGCTTGGGCAGCCGCATTCAGAGAGCCGATAGCCGCGTCAAGGAGGGCTCTGATAGCCAAATTTTGCATTCTGCTGCCTGACCCGAAACTAACATCGACGGGCTCCGGGGCTTCCTGTTTGGTCCTCTTGGCGCTGCCCGCAGTCCTGCTGCTGCCAGGGAAGGGGCCTTTGCAGGCGCCCCCAGGAGTCGGGGCCCCACCTATGCCCTGGGTCGAAGTCCTGCACTTTCGGGTTGGTCTGCGGCGCTTCGGGGCAGGGGAGCCTACAGGCGAGGGGGACTCCTTAGAAATGGAAGCAGCAGGGGAGCCAGCTGGGGAATTAGCCGCATCGGGGGGGACAACAGACAGGGGGGAATGCGATGGAGCTACGGTTGGTTGGCCAGAGCGTGCCTGTACAGCACAACCATGAGGCCTTGGTGGGAGGGCTGGGAATGGCTTTTGTGGGCACGATCAATGGAAAGACCCAGGGAATACAATAGAAAATGGGGAGTGCTGACCACCGTGGCCCCTCGAAGGTGGTTGAAGTAGCTCAGGTGGAAGCTGAAAAGCCTCTGGTCCGGGTCATCGTAGGTAATGTATTGCATTATCGGGACGATGGCCTCATCAAAGGGGGCCGAGAGGTTGGAGCGAAACAGGTTTGCCTTGTCCCATTGCTGCTCCGGGAAGCGGGACAACTCCTCCTCCCAATTATGCTTGTCCCGCCTGACTACTCGCCCCTTTTCCTCATGGTGGAGGCCTGTAACCTCTGTTAAAAATTCTTTGTTAACTTTAAAATGAAGCCCCTTGACCGTAACCTCACCGTCGTTCCACGAGTCCAGGAAGCATTGGGTGATCTCATCATCAGCTCCAACGAATTTGTTGAAGAAAGGAGTGAAATGCTTGGCGTTGGCAAACAACTTGGCCGACTCGCTCAGAGTGAGCATGGAAGGCTCGATGAAAACACTTTTGGCAGCCATGGGGTAGGGGAGGGAGGGGAAATCTATCCAGAAGCGCGGGGCCAAGGGACGGGGGAAACAGACACAATGGGAAGACTCAACGCACGACAGATTTAAAACCATGCAGGGGGCCGAAGAAGGGGGGAGCCACCGACGTCGAGAATGGGCGCTCGAGGTCGGGTGCGACACGAGGGGGGAGGGGCTGGGGGGCGCGACTGCAGGTTGCCACATGGGGGAAGGGGGAGGGGCCACTGCCAGCATGCCAGGTGGCACAAACTGATCGGGGGAGCGACTTGAGGGTACAACACGGGATAATGCCGCGGGCGGACTGACGCGGCATGGGGATCCATCCGCAAAGCGATCGAGGCAGAAAAATTAGGGAGGGCCGACGTGGAGACAGTCTTGGAACTGCCAGAGGCGCCAACGGAGCAAAGCAGGTCCACGTTGGAAACAACCGAACTTCTGGCATGGCCGAGCACACCTGCCACTACGAGGGAGATCTGGGAGACCAACAGGCGGGTAGGAGACAGACCTGGATCTATCCTTCGAAAACCATGCCAGTGGAACATTGGGGCCCCGACACGGGGCAACTTAGACACCAGGGTCCTCCACATTGCTGGCCTGATCTTGCATGGTAATGTGAACCAGAGCTTCGGGAAAGTTCGTGGTCCAAGTAGTGAAGGCGTCAGCAGAGATGGCTTGGTTCGCCATGAAGTCGGCCGCCCTGTTGCCTTCCCTGTACACGTGTCGAAAGCTATGATCGGGGAATCCCTGGAGGATGGAGAGGGCTTCTCGAATGAAGTTGTGGATGCGCCAGAAGCAATTGCCCGGACTACGGGCAGCTTTGATGATGACTTGGGAGTCGCCCTCAATGATGACTCGTGAGGGAGACTCCCTGAGGGCGGTCAGCCCGCTTAGCAGAGCTGCTGCTTCGGCAAAGTTGTTAGTCTGGAAGCCGAGCGGAGCAGCAAACGCCATGATCAGGGCCCCGTGGCAATCACGGATGACCCCACCCACCCCAGAGGGCCCGGGATTGCCTTTAGACGCGTCGTCAAAGTTGAGCTTGACCCATCCGGGGGGCAGTCCACCTGGTCAAAGATCGACAGGAGGGGGCGGGGGGGGTCCAGGGGGGAGTTGAATGCCGAGAGAGGATAGGAGAGCGGCTTCGCCCAGCCATCGGGGTGCCTCGGTCAAGGGGATGGATCAGGAATTCTCAAGGGCAAAGGTCACAGCCTTGGTCGCAATCCACTGGGGGAATGGGCCGGGGAGGAAAAGGCTCTGCTGTTGCGCTCAAGCCAGAGTTGCCAAAGCATATGGGGAAGGCAAGAACTCCAGAGGAAGTGGGTGAAGGGATGGGCAAAGGGGTTGGGCCATTGCAATAGGAGGTCAGATATGGATTTGGGGCCCACCCACTGGATGGAGAATTGGGAGAGGATGAGGCCCAAGACTTTAGACGAAAAGGGACAGTTGATAAAGAGGTGGTTGGTGGATTCCCAGGCATCACAGCAAAGGTAGCATCTATTCGGGATCTGGAAGCCCCTCTTGATTAGATTCTCGATCGTCAGAATCTTATTTTGGATGGCCGCCCAAACGAAGTGACTGATTTTGGGGATCAGCTTCTTGGCCCACACCTGTCGGGTTGGGAAGGGAGCCTCGTCAGGGACTCTCTAAAAATTGTATGCAGATTTGATAGAAAAGACTCCACTGGGAGTCCCATGCCAAATGCATCTGTCATTTCCTCTGGAGGACGGGATGACAGTCACATTGAGGAGGCCCTGGAGTCTGGCAGCTTGAAGCGGGTGCCTGGGGTCCAGGATGGGCTTCCAGGTAGCGCGCCCCAGGTTCTGAGAGAGATAGGCCGCAACCCTGGGACCTCTGTCTGCCAGCCCTGGTTTGAGAATGAGGAGCTCTCTGTCGGAAGATAGGGCCTCATCCTGAATCCATCTGTCATCCCAAAAATTGATCTTGGCTCCGTCCCCGAGGATCCATCTGCTCCCTTTTCGGATTATGTCTTTGGTGGAGATCAGGGACTTCCAAAAGGCTGATCCATCACGGGGCTGAGAATCACTGAGGAAGGGGTAGCTATGGCAGTATTTTCTGCGCACAATGCTGACCCACTCATCAGGGGTGTTGGTGTGCACCTTCCAGGCATGCTTGGCCATGAGAGCCTTGTTCATGGGAACCACCCGCCTGAGCCCGATCCCTCCCTCAGCTTTGGGGTGGCAGACCAGGGGCCAGGAGACCAGGGGAATCCTCTTCTTGTCTTCACTTCTCGACCAGAGAAAGCATTTTTGAATTTGTTCGATGTGAGCTGCAATGGAGGCCAGGATTCTGAAGACCGACATGAAGTATATCGGGATGCTTTGCAAGACTGCCGTCAAGAGGGTGGCTCTGCCAGCCTGCGAAAGGAGGTGACCTTTCCAGGGGGCCAACTTCCTCTGAATCCGCTCAATCACCCCGCCCCACAGGGCCCTGGAGGACGCACCTATGAACAGGGGGAGCCCGAGATACGAGGAGGGGAGGGAACCAGGGGTGCAGCCCAAAATCCGCCCGATTCTGATCTGTCTAGCCAAGGGGGTGTGGATGAAGAAAATCATGCTTTTTCGGAGGTTGATTTTTTGGCCGGCCGCCTCCTCGTACAGGGTCAAAATATGCTTGAGAGTTTTGGCTTGGGGAATGGAGGCAGAGGTGGCAAGGATGGTATCATCCACGAACTACTGGTGGGACACAGGGGGAAGGCCCGACGCAGGCCTGATACCTGAAATGAGACCGTGGGTCACAGCGCCCGAGATGGTACGCCCCAGGGCCTCAGCCAGGATGATGAAGAGGATCGGGGATAGGGGGTCACCTTGGCGGAGGCCTCTGGAGCTGGGGAAGAATTCGGTAGGGGACCCATTGACGAGGATAGAGAACCACGGGGAGGACACGCAGTTACTAATGAGCCTGACCCAGGAAGGGTGGAACCCGAACTTGAGGAGAACCTTGGACAGGAAATCCTAGTTAACTCTATCAAAGGCCTTGTTCATATCCAGCTTGAGCAGAAAGGAGGCCTTTTTGGATAGGACAGCCGAGTGAATGGCCTCGTGCATGATAATGACCCCATCGGTGATCAATCTGCCTTTGACCGAGCTACCCTAGCAGGGGGCAATAATCAGGGGAGGATATCCTTGAGATGGGAAGCCATGGATTTAGTCAGGATTTTGTACAGGACGTTGCACAGGCTAATGGGGCAAAAATCTGAGAGGGATCGGGCTGCCTGGGTCTTGGGGATCAGAGCTATGAAGGTGGAGTTGATACCTTTGGGGATGGATCGGGCAGTCTGCAGGTCCCGGATGGCAGCACACACTTTCGCCCCGACAATGTCCCAGAATGATTGGAAGAATCGAGGGGGAAACCGTCCGGGCTCGGGGCCGCCTCAGCCTTCATGGAAAAGGTGGCAGCATGGATTTCGGAGTCAGACAGAGGCTGCAACAACATCTGATTTGCCATGGGCGAGATAGAAGATGGGATGTGCTCCAGAAGGGAGTCAGCCGCATCTGGGGACATGGGGGGCTGTCACCCAGGAGCTCCTGGAAGAAGCGAGTGGTTTCAGCCCGGATGTCCTCTTCTTCCTTGATGATTCTGCCATCGCTACCCACCAACTCAGCTATTCTGTTGGAGCCCCTGTTCCTGAGAGTCGACGCATGGAAGAACTTGGTGTTAGCATCGCCATCTTGGAGCCACAGGGCTCTCGACTTCTATCTCCAAAAGATTTCCTCCCAGGCCAGGATGTTATGATACTCGCTGAGAACAAGGCGCTCCTCATCCCTGAGCCCCGGGTCTTGGGAGCCAGCTTGAAATCTGGCCTCGAGGGCTTCGAGTTTTTCTTTGAGAATTGCTTTGTTTTCGAAGATATTGCCGAACACCTCCTTGTTCCATGCCTTGAGTTGGTCCTTGAGGTGTCTCAGCTTATGGAAGATTTGCTCAGCAGGGCGTCCAGGGACCGGGGAGCCCACCAGTGCCCAACCTGGGCCCGAAAGTCAGGGTGATGCAGCCACATGGACTCGAACCGAAAAGGCCTCTTGGGGGAGGGCCTGTGGTCGGTTTCAAGGAGGAGGGGGCTATGATCAGACCCGATTTTGGGGAGGGCCAGCAGGGTGGCATCAACAAACATAGGCAGGGCTTCCTTGGACAAGAAAACTCTATCTAGTCTGACCTGGATATGATTTGCTCCCACTCTTCTGTTGGTCCAAGTGAACCTGGCTCCTTTCAGGCTGACGTCCATGAGCTCGTTGAAGGCAGTAAAGGCACCAAAGTCCTTCATGCTCCTGCCCTGAGCCGCTGAGCCCCCACTTTTGTCAGAGAGGAACAGGGGGCTATTGAAGTCCCCGACTAGGATCCAGGGAAGGGGGGCGAAGGCTTCTCTCATCGAGCTAATTTCCTTCCATAAGGCTGCTTTCTCGATGGGACTGTTAGGAGCGTAGACGTTGGACAGAATCCATGAGCGCCTTGACTTTACGTAATGGACCAACATGTTGATGATTCTGGGGGACGAAGATATGAGTCTTCCTTCAAAGCACCGGGGGTCCCACATGCACAGCAGACCCCCGGCTGAGCCAGCCGTAGGGGTAGACAGGGACTCGCAGTTGCGCCAGGTAGCTTGGGCTACACGTCGGGCAACAACCTCATCTATTTTGGTCTCCTGAAGGAGGAGGAAGGACGGACGGTGATCCCTACGGAGTTGGCCGAGGATCCTTTTCTTGGGGGCCCCATTGAGGCCCCTGATATTCTAGGTGATGAGCTTCATTTGACACCCTTGAGGGGTCGCTTGCCCCATTTCCTGGAATGAGCGGGGGGTTTGGATCGGTTGGCATCCATCTTGGAGAAGCTTGCCCCCACGTCAGAAAGAGTTGCCTGGGAGCCATTGGCTATGTCATCTTCAGTGATCCTAGTCCGCTGATCACCCAGGGTGGGGCACCCTCTTTTGAGTTTGCTGCCAAAGTCTGTGGCAAAAGACCTGCTCCGGGTCATCTTAGGACTGACTTCGTCGGGCCCGGACGAAGAACTAGCTTCGATCTCTTCATCGAACTTCTCAGATCCGCACTCCAAGGGGGGAAGCCCAGCAGGGATCATCGGGAGGGCCGGGAGGGGGTCAAGGGAGGAGCGGGGATGGGGGGGTGGAAAGGGGGCCCCGGCCAAGGGAGCCGACGGGGAAGAGAGCCTGGTCGGCTCGCTTGCCTGGGTGCAAGCAGGGCCCTACGGGGAGGGGATCAAAGCGGGCTGGGCGGGAGAGCGTGGGATCAGGGCCACGAAAGACGCCCCAGGGGCAGAAGGGGAAACCTGGGGGAGATCGCCCTCCAGACCGAGGTCCATGTGAGAATCCTTTGGGGCCGGGGGGGGCCCCTTGGTGGTCCAGGCCTGGGATCTGGGGTCATCGCGAGGGGGCCCACGAGACGGGGCCCGACCTGAATGAGAAGGAGGGTTGGGGAGAGGGCCTTCCACCTTTCTAGAAACCGGGCATTGGTGGGAGAGGTGGCCCTGAGTGCTGTAGGTGGGGCAGAAGGCAGGTTTGTTTTCGTAGATCAGGGGCTGGCTCTAGAAGTAGGACCCAGAGGAGATGGTCACCGAGGAGGGGAGAACGGATTCGAGATTGGCGTTGATGCAAAATCGGGCATGCACCATCCGGGATCCTACCTTGGTAGCAGGGTCAAAGGCCACCAGGTCCCCGACCGACTGAGCAATGAGTCTGAGGACGTCTTCGTGCCACAGATGGAAGGGAAGGTCTGGGAGCCGAACCCAGACCGGGGCGAAGTTGATGCTTTGGGTGCTGGGGTGGAAGTCAGCTCCATACCGCCTGAGGAAGAGGCTCTTGCACCCCAAAAACTAGGGCCCACCTAATAGGACCTTTTTGGCATCCTCACTGTTGTTTAATTTGATGATGAAGAAGCCCTTGGTCAGGGCAACCAGCTGGATGTGCCCGAAAACCTTCCATTTGGTAGCTGCCCACCTGCGAATGGTTTCCATGTCAGGACGCCCTCCCAGGAATTTCCCTACCAAGGAGGCAGAAGAACCAGCAACCAAGGAGGAGTAGACCTCCTCCTGGATAGAAATGTGAGTGCCCTCGAGGGAAAGACCTAGCCCCGAGGCCCGGGAAGGGGCCCTGGTGCCCGCCAAGATCTGCTGATAGGAGGGTTTGGGCCCGCCCGGGACAAAGCCCCGCTCAGGAGCAGGGGACTTATTCCCCAGCCCTACGCTCGCATCGAGGCTAGCCTATGGGCCAGGGCCCAAGACACCCTGGCCCCCAAACGGATCGAGCGCAGACCCATCCTCTGGGCCCACCGGGGTCCTGCAGGCCCAAGACCGGGCCCCGACGTGCCTGTCCCCGACCCCGAGCCCGATCCCGACCGGGGACCTGCACCAAGCACTGCACCTGCCCCCAGCCCTATACCTAGTCCTGCTCCCGCCCCTGATCTTGCTCCTATGCCTGCTCCTACTCCAGCTCCCGCCATCATATTTTTTCATAAAAGCTTTTTCAAATCCTGCTAGTTTTTGATGCTCAACACTTAAAGTAAATAACCACATAATCAAATATAAAGTTGCAATATAAAATACTCAACAATGATAATAACTCACACAAGTATAACTCATAAATAACTTTAGAAATACTCACAAAATAATCACTTGAAAATGCTTACAAAAATACTAAAAATGATATTAAATAAAGGTCTACTAATGCATGCTATGTGCAATGTATTTTTGATAACAATTACAATGCTTTATCACAAGTATATAATAGTATGTGACTCTTCATATGAAACACTCTTGACCTTCACTCTTCTTTGAAACTCTTCACTTTTCTACATATGTGCACTCTTACATAATGGACACTTGTGCACATCCACACTCACAACACTCGCACATTTAAGTACATGACACTTGTGCATTTCCTACACATTATTACATTACATGAAATTAATATCACACTCTAATCTAAGACATACACCTAATATAATATTGTATCAATATGGTACATTATCATGTACTAAATAATGTAATATACTCCAACACCCCCCTGTATTACATTATTTGTTCATTGAAGACTTTAGTCTTCAATACAATCTTCGTCTTGATCTAACTTTGTAATGGACGAGACCTTGATCTAGTTCTCCTTCCTTTTGATTGTCTTCATCCTTTTCTTCTTTGATTTGTAAATGGATTTGAAATACAACTTGTTGTTGTCCTCTCATCTTTTTCATCATCTTAAATTTTGGATTGACCCAATGTTTTCGATGGTAGAGTGATTCTTGATTCTCACTTCCTATAATCTATCTTTCAGAATATTCAATAGTGTTATTTTGAACAAAAAAAATATCTTGAGAGAATCCAATTGAGTCTAAAGCATATAATCCATTCTTAATTGATCTTGTAGCTTCTATCTCATTTTTATTTTTAATGAGACACTTATTGACTCCATTTATATATTTAAACTCAATCATCCTTTTGCTTTCTACCAATTTGGTCACTAAAATGAGACTTGATGTTAATATAGGAACATACATCACATCATGTAACAAAAAAATTGAAAATTATGTACTAGGTGTCACACAGCCACATCCATGCACAAGATAGATTTTACCATCTACAATTTTCAAACCAAATTTGTCTTTGACTTCTAGACAATCAAACCACTGTAGATTACTTGTCATATGATGACTGGCACCAAAATCTATGTACCAAAGATCTTTATCTTTTTGAACCATATGGTTATCACTATTTGATGTTATCTTGCAATGTTGGTAAGAATTATGAAGAATATTGTGATTTTGAATTCTTCCATAATGTTTTCTATGTTGATAAGTCCCTCTTGACAATTTCTCCATCAATTTCCTTTGATGTAGCCTACCTTATAGCTCCCTAGATAATTATTTATAAATTTAAAAAATATTTGTAGTTGAATACTTTATATCTCCTAGTTTTTGAATAACAAATTTCAAATTTCAAAGTTTCAAAAACCTTTTGATGTTGAATTCCTTATAGCTCCCTAATTAAATATAAACTAAGAATATTTGTAAATTTAATATTTCTAAGTTTGATGTAGACTACCTTGTCTCTCCACACTTAAATTAATTTGCAACATTCCAATGTAACTTGAAATTCAAATAAGATAAAATACTTCAATTTTTTTTTAAATTAAATTGCACTTATCACTCCAAAAACTCTAAATTGCATAAAGAAAATTCCAAGGTTATAATTTTCTAATTATCTACCTTATCTCTCCTTAAAATTAATATCTAATGTAATATATTAATTAAACTTAAACCTTAGAATAATAAAACTTGCCCCTTATGTCTCCTTAAACCTTTGAAAAATCAAATTCAAACTTGAATAAAATACCTTCCTTTGGTGCCTTTCTTTTCGCGCTCCTCCTTTGGCTTGACAAGAAACGTTCTTCCACCTACGCACTTAGTTGCCTTCTACCATGCTCAACCTTAGCTCTCAATGACTCTTCTCCTCTGAATGTGTGTCTACCATGCAATCAAGGTTCCTTATTGAGATGTTTCACTACCTGAGACTTTTAATTGACACTCCTTTCTACGGTTTGACAAGTGGCAATGAAGACTCTTCCCTTGCTTAGGAAGATATTACATCTTCATCATGTGGCACCTAATTCAAATATTTGGTGCTTCTCTTCCTCAATGCTTTATTCTGTTTTCTCTTAGAATTATTCACATACAACTGTAATGTTTGGATTTTCACTTCAACGAATGGCGCTTTTGACCAACCTTTATATCTTGGTTATTTGGCTTCCCTCTTGAGCAACATTCCACCTAGCCTTGATACTTGTTGTGGATTCCAATATACATTTTATTTCCACTTTGGTTTTTCCTGGTGAATGCTTAAACACTCTATTATCCTTAGTTTCTGCTCGTTCCTTCCTTTCTTGAAATTTGATGCTTTTATTTCCTCTTAATATTTTTCTTGACATGTGGTGCCCTGCATGACACTATTTGATGCTCTACCTTCTTGGGTGATGCTTGATATCTAACTTTCAAGTGATAGTTTGTTGTCTTTCTTTTGAATTCTCTGATCTGCATTGTTGACTCTAGTTTTGTTTGACCTTTGTTATCCGGTGTTGTTTGTCAATGATACTCCCTTGGCAATGGTGCATATGTTGCACATATTTACTAAAGTTATTGCTACTCCTTTCAACAATGGCGCTCTCTATTTTAATATTGATATTTTATTTTTTTCTTGTTTTGCAGATTCATGGAGAAGATACCAAATATACTTTCTCCATATGTTGATCTAACGCTTGCTCTTAGAACTCTCTTTAACTAATATATTTCAAATTTATCTCTAATAATATGATTTTTTGGGAACTTATTATAGGTTTAATGATGATGAGACTACAATGTTTTCTAATATGAAACTAAAAAAAATTCAATACTTTTACTTCACTGTCTCGTTTATGCTTTACGTTGACTCTCCTCAATTTTGACTATGGTTCTATTCTTGCTTACAATGGCTCGCTTGAGTTAGGGAACTACCCCTAAATGGTGCTAGATGCTTCTTTGCTTAACTGAAGTGTTATATTCTCTTTCTTATATGATGTTGCCTTAAATATATTACCTTGTTGTCTTGTCCATTCTAATCCTTCTCTTAAGGTGTCTTTGTTGTCTATTCAAGCACTTCTCTAAGTGCTACCTTCATTGTTTATTCTTGTGCTTCTCTAGGCACGTTTGACATGGATTTCTATGATGGCCCTTCAAATATTGATCTCACTGTAAATGTTAGGAATCTACTATTAAATTTAACACTTTCACACAAATACTAAAAATAAACATATATACTCACAACACACTTGGAAATAAAATACACAAATACAAAAGTAAATTGCAGAAAAGGAACAATCTCACAATGACATTGAATCACAAGCCTCTTCAAGGAGAAACCCCCTCCAATACTTCATTCAATTGTGCAAAAATATACATACAATACTACCCCTCATAGTTTTAAGGAATTCCTCTAGCACCTAAATCCCAAGGTTGGCTTACATGCAAAATGCCACCCGACTAGAATCTCCTACCTACAATTAGTTACATTCTTGAAAAAGGATTATACAGAAGGACATCATTTGGTATAGGTGTTTCTTAATATAAAACTATAATAAAACATTACAAAATATGAACATGGATAATACCCACATTCCACAAGGACTATTACATCAAGTGTTAGGATGGGGTCCTAACATGTCCTTCCCCTTCAAAAATATTTGTCCTCAAAGTTGAAGGTGAGGAAAATGTTGTTGGATTTGGTGAAGAGGTTCCCATGTTGCATATTCTGGTTGTAAACCATTCCACTGAACCAAGAAAATCTTGATAACCTATCGACGAAGGGTATGCAATATTTGATCAAGAATGCATTCAGGTTTAAGAATGATGGAATATTCCTCGTCAAACTTAGGAAGTGTAGACTACACTTGCACTTTATTTTCAATAACATGCTTGAGAGATGACACTGAAGAACACAAGCTTATACTGAGAGGGGGGTGAACAATATAAGAGCACTTTTTACTTTTCTTTCCAAATCAATATTATGCAGTGTATAGATAGCAATATCAATAGCAGTAATCAAAGCAATGCACAAAACACCATACACAATAGAGACACAATTTTAACGTGGTTCACCCAAAGATGGCTACCTCCACGGAGAAAATATTTCACTAAAATTTTCTCAATCAATCTCTTGGGAATCCTTCCCAATTACAATGTTTATGGACCTCTGTCCAAAGGAGATGTTGATCCCCTAAATCTGGTTTGTGGATCTCTATCCATAGGAGAACTCCTTCTCCTCTGCTCTGGTTGGTGATCCTCTAGAAGACTACTGCCTCCACTACACTGGCTTGTGGATCTCTCTCCACTGAAGACTCTTGTCCCCACTCAGAAGACCTATCCTCACTACCCTGGCTGATGGATCTCTATCCACTGGAGACTCTGTCCTCTCTGCTCTATCACCTCCAAAGCTCTATCTCAATTCTGTACTAAACATAGTCTAGTCGGTCTAGCACAACTCTACTCAATCTCTTGCACTAAACACAGTCCAGTCGGTCTAGCACAAGTCTGCTCAATAAGCTCACTCAAATATGCACTAAACACAGTCCATTCGGTCTAGCACAAATTTGCTCAACTCTTGCACTAAACACAGTCCAGTCGGTCTAGCACAAGTCCACTCAAATCTGCACTAAACATAGTCCAATCGATCTAGCACAAATCTGCTCAATAGGTCCACTCAAAACCTACTCAAATCTGCTCAATAGGTCCACTCATAACCTACTCAAATCTACTCAAAGGTCCACAAACTCTCAAATCTGCTCAATAGGTCCACAGAACCTGCTCAAATCTGCTCAATAGGTCCACTTAAAACCTGCTCAAATTCTCAATAAGTCCACATAGAACTTGTCCAAATCTGCTCAACAAGCTCACATAGAACTTGTCCAAATCTGCTCAACAAGCTCACATAGAACTTGTTCAAATCTGCTCAACAAGCTCACACAAAACTTGTTCAAATCTACTCAACAAGCTCACATAAAACTTGTCCAATCTCATAGAAACATAAAGAGAATTGTTAGAGACTCAATATGTTCTTTACTCAATGCTCAATCACTTTCTCAACTCAAATCAATCTCATAGAAACATAAAGAGAATTGTTAGAGACTCAATATGTTCTATACTCAAAACTCAATCACTTTCTCAACTCAATCTCATAGAAGCATAAAGAGAATTGTTAGAGACTCAATATGTTCTATTCTCAAAACTCAATCACTTGCTCAACTCAATCTCATAGAAGCATAAAGAGAATTGTTAGAGACTCAATATGTTCTATTCTCAAAACTCAATCTCAACTCAAATCAGAATATAGAATAGTTTGTTTTATGGAACTTGAACAATCACTTCATACATCCACTTGACTAGGCTCAATCAACTCTACTCAACCAATCACTTCAAGAAACAACTCTTGCTCACAAACCCTAGTCCAAGCATGTATCATCCAACTCAAAATATTTCCAACAATGCTCAACAACAAATCTCACATAACAATGATACTCATGATATTTTCAAACCCTAGTTCAAGTTCTTTGTATAACAACTCACTTCAACAACCATGCTTATCAAACAAGGTTTTAAACACAACTCTCAATTTTAGAAAACCTTGAAGCATTAACTCAAACACTTCACTCAACCAATGATCTCAACAACAATGCTTATCAAACAAGGTTTAATCACAACTCTCAATTCAGAAAACCTTGAAGCATTAACTCAAACACTTTCAAAAAGGAAACCCTAATCAAATCCTTTTCACTCCAAACTTAATTTTCAAGTAAGCCAATCAACCAACTCAACCAAGGAAGAATTTTCCCATACCTTTTGTTTGACAAGGAGTTGATCTCACAAATCTGCCACACTCACAAATTTCTCTTTTCCAATCTCAATAAGGGTTAGAAGACTTCAATCAAATCACAATACAAAATAATGACCCAAAATACACCTTATTACTCCAACTCAAAAATAACATTCACCATAGTCTTATTTAAATGGAAAAACCCTTATACAAAAATAATGCTCAAAAGTCTTAATAAGAAATTAATAAGACTTTACTAAAACTCCTTATTACTCCTAAAATAATAAATCTCAAATATCAATACCTCCACAATAATCCTCAACAAACATTCACCATAAATTTCAAATATCAAACCTTCCACAATAATCCTCAACAAACATTCACCATAAATTTCATGCCTTAATGTATAAAAATAATAATCACTTATGCACCCTTATTCCTCCAACATTAGGCAACTAACAAAATTTAAATCAAAATTAAATACCTTGTCCTTGGAGGGAATCGAACCCTCAACCTCGTCTCACCACAAGCGCCTTAACCATGGCCAAAGTCACCGCACGAGCCAAGCGCTCGCTTGAGATTAAAGAAGCACCACGTGCTTCTTAATCTCACACCACCTTCCACCAAGAAAAAGGTCGTGCACCTTGGGCGCCTCAAACAACACACCAAACAATGCACGCGGGGATTCAAAACGTCAACCACCTTGCTGCCAGCGCCTTTGCGCTTTCCCAACTACCACTAGGCCACGCTTGCCCAATGAAACTTGAGGATGGAACCTTCCTCCTCTATGCCTTTCGCTGCCACGTTTTCGTAAATCACAAGCTCTCTTTTTTGCATGCCACCGATTTATTAATTCGAGCAAGGGTAACTTTCCAATGGTTTTGGCAAAGTATTTATATGCATTATATTTGCTTTGGACACGTCGGTGCTAGCTCCTCCATGATGACGTCGATGGAAATATAGAGGCTTCGAAAGCCTTTTTCTTTAAACCCCAACTTTGGGTTTAATTTACTTTAAACTTTGCGCTTTGAAATATTTTTCCCTCCAAAACCCAACCTTAGGGTTTTATAAAAAATAATTAATTGTCCTTTGTAAACCAAATAATATTATAATTAAAATTATAATAATTTATTTGGGTTTTTCACCACCTTGGATAAATATTATAATAAATATTATAATATTATATCCTTCCATTGCTTCGGATATATTTGCTTCCAAAGGAGAACTGAAACCATTTTCTGATCCATTCTTTTTGGTGTAAAATAAAAATATTTTAACCCATTACAACTTCCATTGAACTTTGCACTTGAACTGGAGAAGAACTATCACTGGCATCTTGACATCAATGACAACTTTGGCTTAGGGACTCAAAATGTCCAACAATCTCCCCCTTTGTCATTGATGGCAACCCACATTCTTTTTACTGAAACCTGACCTTTCTTTTTCTTCTGCTCCCCCTGGGACATTGCTCCCCCTGGCTCAATGCTCTCTCAGATATCAAATCTCTCCCCATATCAAATCTCTCCCCAATACACAAATCTCTCCCCCTTTGACATCAATGGCAAAGGGTCACCTTTGGGGCTCGGGGCTAAGAATGAGCCTCTTAGCTTAGCCCCTCCCCCACCTCCTTTGAGGTGGTTAATTCTGGGGTGGGAGTATTTCTACTCCCAAAAGGCATTGTTCTTTACCTTTATCCTCTTCCCTTATTTTCTGAATTTTTTGATTCTTCTGATTGTTTCTATCCATGTCATCATTCCTGTTCCTGTCATCATTCCTGTTCCTATTTCTATTCCTGTTCTCATCCATGTTCCTGTTCCTGTTCCTATTCTTGTTCCTGCTCCTATTCTTATCCATGTTCCTATTCCTATTCATGTTCCTATTCCTGTTCATATTCCTGTTCCTGTTCATATTCTTGTTCTTGTTCATACCTATTTTTGGAATATTTGCTCTACACCATTTTGTTGTGTGACCATCATTATTGCACTTATAACACTTAATGTTATTATTCCTTGGAGGTGCAAATGTCTTAGGATCTCTTCTAGTGAAGCCATATCCTTTTCTATCATGAACCCTGCAATTCATTGCCTTGTGACCAAACTCATTACATGAGTAGCAATACCCATGAAAAATCTATCCTTTCCCATATTCCTGTCTTTCATGTGTCCTGCACTGTGAAGCCATGTGCCCAAACCTGTGACATGAAAAATATCTTCCATTGAAGCTTCCTTGTCTTGACCTCATTGGTCTCCTATTCTGATTTTTGTTCCATCTGTATCTTTTCTGTGCATTATTCCTATCTTTTTTGAACTCTTTATTGTCCAACTCATCCTCTGATGTCTCACTCCCTCTTACATTGTCTTCTTCTGATGTATCTTCATCTGAAGTTTCTTCTTCTTCAAGACTTGAAGTAGACTTTTCTTCCCATTTCTTTTCAACCTGTTTGGAACCAAGACCTATTTTGTTTGTTGCTCCTCTTTGTATCTTGACTATTTTATCCACACTCTTTGCACTATTTACATACTTGTATAGCTTATTCT
This sequence comes from Wollemia nobilis, assembly GCA_028583015.1. Taxonomy (NCBI): domain Eukaryota; kingdom Viridiplantae; phylum Streptophyta; class Pinopsida; order Araucariales; family Araucariaceae; genus Wollemia; species Wollemia nobilis. Next base: position 2,131,939 of record JAQPPZ010003286.1, on the reverse strand, counting down.
TGGAGTCTTCTACATCTTCCTTTAGTAGAGCCACTTCTTGTGCTAACTTCTCACATTCCAAGATCTTTGCTTCTAACTTATCTTTGAACTTCTTTGCCTTAGCCTTTGATTTTTCTAAATCCTCTATGAGCAATAATATTTCTTCATCACATTCTTGAAACTGAATTTCAAGCTTAGAGTGTTGCTTTCTTACCTTCTTTACCATGTCAAGGGCATATATGAGTTCTCCTTTGAGATCATAACCATTCTCTACTGAATAATCCTCTATTTTTTTACCTTTGTCCACATCATTACTTTCTTTTGGCTTATCTTCTATAGGATCACTCACTTCTTCTTCTAATGCCATTAGAAGATTTTCATCTGGTCTTTCAAGTGCATCTTCATAGTCATCATCACTGAAACTATAACCATCCCTTGTGCAATCATCTTCAAGATGTCCAAATTTACCACATCTAAAACACTTGAGAATAACTGGAGTCTTTTTCTTAACTAGTTCTTTCTCTTCAATCATAAATAGGACTTCATCTCTATCATTGTCTGAAAAGCTAGCATCACTATCATTTGAGTACTTACTTGCATTATCCGCATAGTAGCTTCTCTTTTGTCTTTGGAAGAACTTCTTTCCTTGTCTGCTTTGTCCATCCTTGCTTTTATTTTGATGCCTATATCTTTCTGATTCCCTGTACTTGTGATCCTATTTTTCTTCACCATTGTTGTTCTTTGGCTCTTTACAATCTGTTGCAAAATATCCATACTTTCCATAATTGAAACACTTAATAGATATTAGATCTATGGGCCTTCTGGAACCTTTATCTCTTCTACCATAATTAGCTTCTTCATCACTGGATGACTCACTGCTTGATTCTGACCTCTTACCCTTTATCTTCTTGTTCGCTTTGAATGCAACCTCTTTCGAAGGGATAGGATCTTTTGTTCTTATCTCAAAAGTTGTAAGCATGCCAAGTAAAGAATTTCTTGTCAGACAATCACTATCAATTGATGTTTCTATAGCAGAAACCTTTTCACTGTACCTTTTTGGAAGAGTTCTCAAGATCTTATCACAAGCATCGGATTCATCGACCTTCATTCCAAGACCTCTCATCTCATGTACAAGTTCATCAATCTTACTGAGATAGTCATGAATGTTTTCATCATCCCGCATTCTTAAGTTTTCAAATTCTCCTTTGAGATTTTTGATCTTAGCTTTCCTGACACCTTTATCTCCTTCATATATGTTATGCAGTAGTTCCCACATTTCTTTTGCTATTTTACAATCCATAACCTTCATAGATTCTGATCTACGCAAACCTTTTATAATTGCATTCATAGCTCTTGAATTTGCATGCATTAGAAGCTTACCTTCCTTATCTATAGGAGGATCGACTGTTGAATCATATCCAAGTTCCACTGCATCCCAAACTTCATTGCCAAGTGCCATCAGGTGAAATCTCATTAGCATACACCAATACAAGAAGTCACTTCCATCAAATACTGGTACTGTATTATTGATGGACCCATCCCTTTGATCCTTTTGATCCATTGTGTTCTTGACCACTTTTCCTTCAAGCTGTCAAACTCTTCTGAAGGAACCTACTCTGATACCAATTGAAGAACACAAGCTTATACTGAGAGGGGGTGAATAGTATAAGAGCACTTTTTACTTTTCTTTCCAAATCAATATTATGTAGTGTATAGATAGTAGTATCAATAGTAGTAATCAAAGCAATGCATAAAACACCATACACAATAGAGACATAGTTTTAACGTGGTTCACCCAAATATGGCTACCTCCATGAAGAAAATATTTCACTAAAATTTTCTCAATCAATCTCTTGGGAATCCTTCCCAATTACAATGTTTATGGACCTCTGTCCAAAGGAGATGTTGATCCCCTAAATCTAGTTTGTGGATCTCTATCCATAGGAGAACTCCTTCTCCTCTACTCTAGTTGGTGATCCTCTAGAAGACTACTGCCTCCACTACACTGGCTTGTGGATCTCTCTCCACTGAAGACTCTTGTCCCCACTCAGAAGACCTATCCTCACTACCCTGGTTGATGGATCTCTATCCACTGGAGACTCTGTCCTCTCTACTCTATCACCTCCAAAGCTCTATCTCAATTCTGTACTAAACATAGTCCAATCGGTCTAGCACAACTCTACTCAATCTCTTGCACTAAACATAGTCTAGTCGGTCTAGCACAAGTCTGCTCAATAAGCTCACTCAAATCTGCACTAAACATAGTCCATTCGATCTAGCACAAATCTGCTCAACTCTTGCACTAAACATAATCTAATCGGTCTAGCACAAGTCCACTCAAATCTATACTAAACATAGTCTAGTCGATCTAGCACAAATCTGCTCAATAGGTCCACTCAGAACCTACTCAAATCTGCTCAACAGGTCCACTTAGAACCTGCTCAAATCTGCTCAATAGGTCCACTCAGAACTTGCTCAAATCTACTCAATAGGTCCACTTAGAACCTGCTCAAATCTGCTCAATATGTCCACAGAACTTGCTCAAATACTCAAAAGTCACAAGAACTTGTCCAAATCTCTCAACAAGCTCACATAGAACTTGTCCAAATTTATCTTTTTCTACATAAAGATTTGAAGACTCAATATGTTCTTTACTCAATCTCAATCACTTTCTCAACTATCTCATAGAAACATAAAGAGAATTGTTAGAGACTCAATATGTTCTTACTCAACTCAATCACTTTTTAATTTCTGTTTTAGAGTTTTTCTTTTCTCAAACTACTTTAATTTCATAGAAGCATAAAGAGAATTGTTAGAGACTCAATATGTTCTATTCTCAAAACTCAATCTCAACTCAAATCAGAATATAGAATAGTTTGTTTTATGGAACTTGAACAATCACTTCATACATCCACTTGACTAGGCTCAATCAACTCTACTCAACCAATCACTTCAAGAAACAACTCTTGCTCACAAACCCTAGTCCAAGCATGTATCATCCAACTCAAAATGTTTCCAACAATGCTCAACAACAAATCTCACATAACAATGATACTCATGATATTTTCAAACCCTAGTTCAAGTTCTTTGTATAACAACTCACTTCAACAACCATGCTTATCAAACAAGGTTTTAAACACAACTCTCAATTTCAGAAAACCTTGAAGCATTAACTCAAACACTTCACTCAACCAATGATCTCAACAACAATGCTTATCAAACAAGGTTTTAATCACAACTCTCAATTCAGAAAACCTTGAAGCATTAACTCAAACACTTTCGAAAAGGAAACCCTAATCAAATCCTTTTCACTCCAAACTTAATTTTCAAGTAAGCCAATCAACCAACTCAACCAAGGAAGAATTTGCCCATACCTTTTGTTTGACAAGGAGTTGATCTCACAAATCTGCCACACTCACAAATTTCTCTTTTCCAATCTCAATAAGGGTTAGAAGACTTCAATCAAATCACAATACAAAATAATGACCCAAAATACACCTTATTACTCCAACTCAAAAATAACATTCACCATAGTCTTCTTTAAATGGAAAAACCCTTATACAAAAATAATGCTCAAAAGTCTTAATAAGAAATTAATAAGACTTTACTAAAACTCCTTATTACTCCTAAAATAATAAATCTCAAATATCAATACCTCCACAATAATCCTCAACAAACATTCACCATAAATTTCAAATATCAAACCTTCCACAATAATCCTCAACAAACATTCACCATAAATTTCATGCCTTAATGTATAAAAATAATAATCACTTATGCACCCTTATTCCTCCAACATTAGGCAACTAACAAAATTTAAATCAAAATTAAATACCTTGTCCTTGGAGGGAATCGAACCCTCAACCTCGTCTCACCACAAGCGCCTTAACCACGGCCAAAGTCACCGCACGAGCCAAGCGCTCGCTTGAGATTAAAGAAGCACCACGTGCTTCTTAATCTCACACCACCTTCCACCAAGCAAAAGGTCGTGCGCCTTGGGCGCCTCAAACAACACACCAAACAATGCACGTGGGGATTCGAAACGTCAACCACCTTGCTGCCAATGCCTTTGCGCTTTCCCAACTACCACTAGGCCACGCTTGCCCAATGAAACTTGAGGATGAAACCTTCCTCCTCTATGCCTTTCGCTGCCACATTTTCGTAAATCACAAGCTCTCTTTTTTGCATGCCACCGATTTATTAATTCGAGCAAGGGTAACTTTCCAATGGTTTTGGCAAAGTATTTATATGCATTATATTTGCTTTGGACACGTCGACGCTAGCTCCTCCATGACGACGTCGATGGAAATATAGAGGCTTCGAAAGCCTTTTTCTTTAAACCCCAACTTTGGGTTTAATTTACTTTAAACTTTGCGCTTTGAAATATTTTTCCCTCCAAAACCCAACCTTAGGGTTTTATAAAAAATAATTAATTGTCCTTTGTAAACCAAATAATATTATAATTAAAATTATAATAATTTATTTGGGTTTTTCACCACCTTGGATAAATATTATAATAAATATTATAATATTATATCCTTCCATTGCTTCGGATATATTTGCTTCCAAAGGAGAACTGAAACCATTTTCTGAACCATTCTTTTGGGTGTAAAATAAAAATATTTTAACCCATTACAACTTCCATTGAACTTTGCACTTGAACTGGAGAAGAACTATCACTGGCATCTTGACATCAATGACAACTTTGGCTTAGGGACTCAAAATGTCCAATAGACACATGGAAGACTGAATGAAGTTTAGAACTAGCCAAAAGGGCTAGTTTGTATGATGTCACCCCAAGCCTCTGCAATACCTAATAAGGACCATAGTATTTGGAAACATGTTTTTGACGACCACACAACTAGAGATATGATTGTTTGTAAGTGAATAAAGACCATGTCACCAACAACAAAGCTACGTTTGGTATGATATTTTTCAAATTTTTTTGTTTCATATGGTTCTAAGCCATGTCCAAATTAAGCTTGAGTTGGCTAAGAATAGAGTCACACTGATAGAGAGTGAAATCCACAACCTAAACCTTGGAGTTTCTTGAAATGTAAGAAGTTAGAGCTGGTGGGAGTTGACCATAGACTACTTCAAATGGAGTCACCTTAGTGGTAGAGTGATAGGTGGTGTTGTACCACCATTCAATCAAAGGAATCCACTTAGCCTAATGAGTAGGATGTTCAAGAATTTATTAACAATTCCATTTTGGCCATCAATCTGAGGATAGTAGGTTGAACTCATCTTGAGCTGTATCCCCTACAACTTGAACAGTTCCTACCAAAAGCGACTAGTGAAGGTAGGATCCCAATAAGAGATAATATATATAGGTATTCCATGGAGGAAAAAATAGAATCAAGTAATATTTGGATGATAATGGAGGTAGTATAAGGGTGGGATAGGGAAAAAAAGTGAGTATACTTCGAAATATGATCAACTATTACCAAAATAACCAATTTACCCCTGAATTTCGATAGTCCTTCGATGAAGTCCATAGATGTATTTGTCCAAACCTGCTTAGGAATGGGTAAATATTGAAGTGTTCCTAGAGAACTTATAGTTTCACCTTTCATGCATTGGCAATAATCACATTTGACCACAACTATTTTGATGTCCTTTTTCATTCCCTTACAAAAAAGGTACACGTAGTTTGGGTATATGTTTTGAGAAAACCTGAATGACCAGCTGCGGGAGATGCATGCATTTCTTGAAGGAGGTGGTCCTTGATTTGAGACTCAGATGAAATAACCAAATGGCCATGAAACCGTAAATCCTAACCATCCCAAACATAGCTAGGGTGGTACTAAGGATCCTCTTAGATATTACATAGGAGAGTTTGTAATGATGAGTCCTTGGCTAGATCTTCACAAAGTTAATGAATCCATTAAGGAAGAGGAGTAGAGATAGCATGTAACATGACCTAATCTTCGTGGAGATGAGATAAAGCATCAACCACCATATTCTCTTTACCTTTATTATAAAATATGTCATAGTCATACCCAATAATTTGGAGACCCATTTTTGTTGTTTTGGAGTCGCCACCCGTTGTTTTAAAAAATATTTGAGACTCTTATGATTAGTTTTGATGGAAAAATATTGATCAATGAGATATGGATGCCAATGGGTGATCACATGTAAAATGGTAAGCATTTCCTTCTCATAAGTGGACTTGCCCAAATTTAGAGGAGAAAGTTCCTTGCTAGTAAAATCCAGTGGTTGACCCTACTGCATTAAAACTTCCCCAATACCCGTGTTCGATGCATCACTCTCAGTGATAAAGGGTTTAGAAAAAAATGGTATTACCAAGACAAGGGTGGTGGTCATAGCATACTTGAAATCAACAAAAGCCTTTTCAGCCTAATTCGTCCATGCAAAAGAATTTTTTTACAACATGGCTATTAGGGGAGTTGCGATCTTGCCATAATTTTTTCATAATTTTTTTGTAATATCCTGTAAGACCCAAGAATCCACGAAGTCCCTTAAAGGTATGAGGTTTGGGCCATTCTTGAACTGCCTAAATTTTCTTAGGGTCCACCTGAACTCCTTCCTTAGTGACTATATACCCCAAATATTCAACCTCCTACTGACCAAAGGAATATTTTAATTGCTTTGCATAAAGTTGATGGTCAGACACAAGTTTAAGAGTTTCATATAAGTGGTGAAGATGATCCTCCCATGTGCAACTATAGATTAGTATGTCATAAAATAATACTAGAATGTATTTGCGAAGATGAGGGAAACAAAATTCATCAAACTCTAAAAGGTGGAAGGTGCATTGGTCAACCCAAAAGGCATAACCAAAAATTCATAATGTCCTTAATGAGTTCAAAAGGCTGTTTTGGGAATATCTTCATTCTTAATGCGGATTTGGTGATAGCCTGACCGTAAATCCAACTTGGAAAAATATTGAGCCTCATGCAACTCATCCAATAGTTCATCAATGATAGGAATAGGGAACTTATCCTTGATAGTAATTTTGTTAAGAACTCGATAATACACACACAAACACCATCCTTCTTTCTAACTAACAACATTGGTGAAGAATAGGGACTAACACTAGAATGAATAATTCCATAAACTCAAAGTTCCTACATAATTTTCTCACATTTAATTTTATGAGCATAAGCATATCGGTATGGATAAACATCAGGAGGTAGACTGCAAGGAAAAAGTTGTATTACATGATCATGTGAGCACTGAGGAGGAAGACATGAGCATATCTATTTAATACCCCCTATAATTGTTGTGTGTGTCTAAACTCGCCTTGCTCGTAAGTGGTGAGAGCAAAAAGCTGAGGTACCATGTCATGGGAAGATTGATTTAATAATTTTTCATCTTACGAGAATAAATAAACTAAATTGCTCTCACCTTTGTACCACAAAAGGTATATTCCTATCCATATTGACTAAATTTCATCCATAATTTTATAAAATCCCATAGGACTGGTCCTAACTGACGAGGGAAATAAAATCAAAATCACACTAAGTAATATTATTCACATAAGGGTATTTTATAATATATTTTACAACCATAATCTCCTAAAATAGGAGATGCTAATTAGAATCTATGACTAAGCACTCAAACTCAACTTGTTAACTCTCACTAAACTAAAAAATCTAATCCAAAGACTATGTTGTCCAAATGTGCCAATATTTACAAGTTGGAATTAGATATTTATTAAATCACTCATAGACTTAGGACTTAATACTTAATTAAATAAGTAAAGCTAACACCTAGTCTAGAACACACATTCTAACTTAGACTTAGGACTTTAGGCTTTAGTAAATAATAAAATAAAATAAGCCTAATAAATAATAGCCTAGATCTAATGATGTGCATATCATCCCTCTCCACCATAGAAGCCTTGGACTCCAATGCTTTTACAATAGGGGTGAGAGGGTGAGATACAACACACTGAAAACAAAGCTGATTGAGATGCTGAACAAGATCATGTGGGCCCCGAGTCATAATTTATGTTGGAGTAGAATGTCATGGTACATCTTGATCACTAATTCGAGTAGAACCTTGATGATGTAAAGATGAAGCACCAATAGTCTATTGTGGAGCCGATGAAGTTTGCTAAAAAATAGGAACTGATGTAGATGGCAATGAAGAAGGCCACTCTAAAATAGGTGGAAGAAGAGCTAGAGCAGCAGGAGGAGGTGTCGATAAAGAACTTGCCTTTGTAGGAGGAGGCAATACAACATAAGATAATGATGATGCCACCTTAGAAGGAGCCGATGCAGCGGAAGCAAGTGTGTCATGAGGCCTATTGAAGACTAAGGCTATCTTCTCTGGTAGATAACAATTAGGTATAAGTGTGGTATGTGGCTGAGAATGAAGATAAAATTACCTCTTCTTATGATGCAAAGTGTAGGTCTAATGGTATGCATCATAAATAGCCCTCTTATCAAACTGATAGGGCTGCCCAAGAATAAGACCATAGTAGTCCATGGGAGTCACATCACAGGTGACTCAATCTACATAATGAGGCCCAAAAGTAAATGATACAGTGTAAGTCTTTGTGATGTAGGAGTTGGAATTTGTATCCTTTCATCCCAAATGGATAAGGATGAGTATGTGGTTCCATAGGCAATTTGAGCCTATCGACAATAGATTGGGTAATCAAATTGGTTTGGAATCCATTTTCGATAATACAATCTATAAAGAAGTCATGTGTGAGGTGGGATTTGGTGACAAAAAAATAGTCATACCCATATTTTTGATGCAACAATGTAACATTGTTCAGTTTTCCTCTCAATTCATCATATGCTCTCCCTTCTCCCATAACCACAATGGGGGCCTTTTGGGGCTCCTCCACTATAGGTTGTACAAGTAAGTTCTTCTATTTTCTAAAATACTCAGATTCTAAGTATCCCTATATCTTACAATGATTACAATATTTATTTGCATTATAAGACTTTGGATAAGAAGAGGAAGAATAAGAAGAACTAGGAGAAGAATTAGAAGGCATCTTGGACTTCGAAGACTGCTGCTGATTTGAAGAGGAAGAAGCTTCTTGTGCTCAAGTGGTGAACTTCTCTTTGGCCAATTGTGTATGGTTGAAGGTCGCATCAACAGTTTCCAAGGGAGTATATTTTAGATCCCTATAAAAGTGCTCTTGAAGACTACTTGTAAACTTGACAATCAATTCATCTGCAGGATCTTTCACGCTAAGCAAAATGCGTAACCTATTGAAAGAAGAGACATATTCCTACACAAACATATTAAAAAGTTGGCGTAATCTACACCATTTCACTCTTAATTCTCTAGCATAATTAGAATGATAAAAGGAATCCTTCAATGCTTGGACCAATTCTTCCCAAATGGTAATGGGATTTTGGTCTTTTTGTCTATCCATGATGACTAGTTTTGCTAACCTAGTCAATTTGAGTTTAGCAAAAGAAACTTGATCATTGACAGAAACTTTTGTGTATGCAAACCAGGTTTCCATGTCCATGATCCAGTTATTCAATACATCGAGATTTTGAGACCCATCATACAAGTTCACTTCACATTTTGTGTGGGCCTTAGCATCTCTAGTGGCTTTTTCTTCAGAAGCATAACGAATTGAAATATCATCCACTTTGTTGACCAATTGCCCAATAGTTTCTGCCAAGGCAAGCATTTGGTCAGCCAAATCAGATGCCATTGTGATCTAGTGTAATCCAGATCAATTACAAAATAATAATATCTCCTAGACTATTTCAAGAATTTTGTAAACTTTCACCTTCTACAAGGGAGTTACAAAAATTATAAAAACTTTACGTCCTTTACAATTTTGTGCCTAATTTCTCAAGCAAAAAATAAGTATCTTTGATTTTAAAATTGTTTGATAATTAAGCACAAAATTAATTATTTTGGCCCAAAATTAATTAAAAATAGCAAATAAATTTTTTAACCCTTTTCGGGTTGGGCATTGGTATTTCAACCGCCAGTCAATCGCAAATATCACATCAATACGACAACCAATCAATGATGGGTACTGCAACAACACATCTAACACATTGTTTAGCACGAATCAACAAAAAATTGCAAAGTCGATAGCCTATCACTCGGGCCATCCCCGCCAGGCTGGCTGAATGATACTAGGCACTCTGCACCTTATAACGACTAAAATTTCCCACACATATCAAATGCGGGATTTTTCCTGCATATGAAAGATAGCCAGAAAATTATTATATCTAAAATCTGCAATAGGAACAATGATTGTAGATACACATATCATGAGCACATAGGAGGAACTGTCAGGACACAGGTAATCCAATCAAGATCAAACAGTGCGATCGCACGATGGAAAACTAACCAGCCATGCTGGCTATTCTTTTAGTAGTGCATTGGCACCTTTAAACAAGTGAATTACCTCTTGTTTACTCCATGTGGAATATTATCCACTGTTGGTACTACAAGGACTTACCAAAAATTTTGCTGGAAAATGTAGACTCTCCCCAAAATTCGCCTGAAAACGCGAGATGGCAACATCGTGTCGAAAGGATTTGTCGTTGGAATTGTGTTATGGCCATCGAGAAATGTTGGAATTCACCATGACTGCACTAGAAAAATAATGGAGTAGTATCTGCTTTTTGCTCGATTATCACCTAAAATGGCTAATTTGTGTCGGTATGTGCTAGAACTTGCTTTGGAGGACATCGGAATACAATCGAAACTCGTCAAAAAATGGTTGCATGATTCGGAAGTCACTGAAGGACGGTTCATGTCGAGAAGGTCATTATCATAATGGATTGAAGATCTTGGTCAAAGGTGCAGAAATAAATCATCAAAGAAATGCGCTCTATGATTAGTGCATCGGGGAGAAGTAAGCCACCGAAAAAATCAGAAAAATGTTTAAAATTCATTCAAAATGTGGGAGATTGGCTGACACACGACCTGTTGATAAAGATGGAACAAAAAAAATACAACATCAGATGGTGTTCCTGATATCTAGGACGGCTACGCCAAAAGGAGAGAGCCATCGAGGAAGGGCCAGTTGGGTAGTCACCAATTCGAGCTGATAGATTGAGCGTCGATTGGTGACTGAGACTAATCAATGTCGACAGTAGTAGGTTGGCTGATGGCTGTGATGTAGTTGGTAGGCCAGCTAAAAGACCACTGAATGATCATCATCGGGGAAGGGTCACCATTGGTTGCAACATCGAGGGGTTGATCGAAGGGGAAAACTATCATTTAACTAGCCATTGAAGGTCAGATGGCGATGTCTCTAGCAGGGCAACGTCGATCGGTGGTTCTAGCTATCGATATGCTGGTCGATTATCGATAAGATATCATCATCGAAGAGACACTGATGGAGCTGGCCACTGAAGAATTAGCCATCGACTGGTCGGTGTTAGCCACTGTTGGTAAGAAATGGTCGATAGATTGCTTCTGCTATCAAGATTGGGATGACCACCTCAAAATCAGGTGGATCACACCTGATTTGCTAAACTAAGGTAAAAGAAAACCTTAGTTTAAATAAAATAAAATAAATATTAATATTTAAAGAAAATATTAATATCAATTTTAATTAACATGGAGTTAACTTATTGCAAGGCCATTTCTTGACAAAAACTAACCCAACTTTAATTAAATTTCTAGTAGAGACTTCACCTAACTGAACACAACTGAGATGAGGCCAAAGAGGAACCTAAATTAGGGAAATTTAAGGGAAATTTTACAAAAGAATTATGGGTTTAATCCTATGCAAACTAGAGTTTCCTAGACAAACTAGGAGTAAACTAGCACAAGTGTGATCACAGGATCTGATATCTTTGATGAGGGAACTAAAATAAAAATAACATTAAGTAATATTATTCACATAAGGGGATTTTATAATCCATTTTACAACCATAATCTCCCAAAATAGGAGATTCTAATTAGAATCTATGACTAAGCACTCAAACTCAACTTGTTAACTCTCACTAAGCTAAAAAATCTAATCCAAAGACTATGCCATCCAAATGTGCCGACATTTACAAGTTGGAATTAGATATTTATTAAATCACTCCTAGACTTAGGACTTAATACTTAATTAAATAAGTAAAGCTAACACCTAGTCTAGAACACACATTCTAACTTAGACTTAGGACTTTAGGTTTTAGTAAATAGTAAAATAAACTAAGACTAATAAATAATAGCTTAGATATAATGATGTCCACATCACTAACATTCTTAATCATTGCACTCCCAAAACTATATCACACCATCCTAAAGGTAAGACAAACATGTTAGACTTGAGATTATAGTCCCCAATTTTGAGTTTAACATTACAACATTTGCCTTTGCATGGTAGGGTGCCACCATTAGGAATCATAACTTCAAAGGAATTGCATGTGGTAATGTAACAATTCCCTTGTTTGGTGACACGTGGATCAATAAAATTATGTGTGTTTCCAGAGTCAATAAAAATGATGACCCTTTGTCCCTTGAAATGGCCAATCACCTTCATGGTTTGGGGTGTGGATACTCCTGCTAGAGCATGTACAAAAATTTCTAGTTGGGTTTCCTCCTGATCAATCGACTGGTTTATGGTTTTTGTTTCTTGAGGATCCTCCTCATCCTTAGAAGATTCTGTAGTGGGAACTTCCTCTATGTCAAGCAAGTAAAGATTTTGTTGCACACACCTATGCCCTTTGGTATATTTTTCATCACAATTGAAACATAATCTATGTGCCTTTCTATTCTCCATATCCATGTGATTCTATATTTTTATAGGTGGAGATTTATAGGTTGAACTTAGCATTGGCTTGGTCAAAAAATATGGCTTAGAGGGAGGAAATTTAGAAGTTTGACCAAGAGCCTTGAATTTATCTTCTCCTAATTTGGCCAATTGTATGGCCTTTGGTAGTGATTGAGGTTGCAACAATTTAACCTCAATCGTGATGTCATCCTTCAGTCCACTCACAAAACAACTTTGGAAAGAATGATAACTTAGTCCCGTGGTTCGATTGGCAAGTTTTTCAAATTGAGTTTGGTATTCTTGAATGGTTGAAGTTTGCTTGAGTTTAAAAAGGGCTCCTGTAAAATCTTCAAACTTGCTAGGACCAAAGCGAGTGAGTAGGTGTTACCCAAATTCATACCATGAAATTTCAGGTTCTACCTTCCTAAGCCACAAAAACCAACGGAGTGCATCTGATTCAAAATTAAAAGAAGCAATGGTCAACCATAGGAAACGATCAACATTATGAAGAATGAAATATTGTTTTGCCTTTCAAATCCACCCCTTAAGATATTTTTCATCAAACTTGGAAAAATCTAATTTTGGTAATCTCATTCTGTTGTGGGTTGATATAGCTCTCTGACGATGGCTTGTACTAATGTCTTCTTGGTCATGTTGATATGCAAAACTAGCAAAGACTATACTATCCAATTCAACCTTCATTTCCTTTTATGCAAGGAAGATATCAATCATAGTTTCTTGGAAAGTATGGAGTTGTGACTGAATTACCTATAGGTTTTTGTTAATTGTATCCCATAATTCATTTCCCATGGCATCCACTTTGGATTGAATGTCCCTGTCTAATACTTATTGGCGAGTACCCTTAGCCATAATTGAAGGTTTGGATCCTTTTTGTGGAACTTACTAAAAATAGATATGTGGCTTTTAGGAGTTACTATTTTTAGTAAGAGTCTGAAAAATGGTTTGGGAATTAGGTTGAAACACTTATTTTAGGATAGGGACCACTTCAATGGTTGCTTGATCTAAGTGCTTAGTGAGGAGATATACTAACTTATTTTAATTTTTGTGATATCGTCGTTTGGTTGTTGGAAATGTGTTGAATATTTTCCATGTTATTATGACCGATTTTTTTGGATTAATATATTTGAACCCATGGATTAATATATTTGGGTTAATATATTTGAACCCATGGATAAATATATTTGGGTTAATATATTTGAACCCATGGATAAATATATTTGGGTTAATATATTTGAACCCATGGATAAATATAATTGGGTTAATATATTTGAACTCGGGTTTTATGGCCATGGTATTATAAAACCTCTTCTTGTGTTTTTGGTATATAAAATAACACTTGCATGAGGGTTTGGGTATGGTGAATATCTAGACACCCCCCCAAAGGGGGGGAACACAATGTGTAAGAGAGGGTAATAGACAATGGTGACGGCTGTAGATTGTATTCCATTTTTTTCTGGAAGGAATAAAAGACTTAGTTATTTTCTTCGTGGATGTAGCCCATATTGGGTGAACCACATAAATTTGTCTCTTATATTTGTGTATTCTTATATGTTTTATTTCTATATTTAATTACTGCTCACATTTTATTATTTAATCCTAACAACTAGTATCAGAGCCTACGGTTTGAAAAATACACTTGAAAGGAGGGTTTCTAGGTTCGAGTGGGAGCAATGGTGGAAGGAGAGAGGAAGAGCTAGGTTGTAGCTTGGTTTGAGGAGAAAGGGTTTCAACCCTGGGATAAATCAATTCTTGAGTGGGAGAAATGTGTGGAAGAATCTAGGTAAAGAAAAAATAATAGGAAGCATAGCGGTAGAACTGGTGAGCTCCGACAGTGGTAGAGCTGGTGAGCTTTGATAGTGGTAGAGCTAGTGAGATCCAGAGCTAGTGAGCTCTGACAAAGGTAGAGCTGGTAAGCTTTGACATTAATAGAGCTGGTGAGCTTCGACAATAGTAGATACGATGAGCTTTGTTAGTAGTAGATACAGTGAGCTTCAATAGTAGTAGATTCAGTGAGCTTTGATAGTAGTAGATCTAATGAGCTTCGATAGTGGTAGATCTGGTGAGCTTCAATAGTGGTAGATATGGTGAGCTTCGATAGTAGTATATTCGATGAGCTTTGACAATGGTAGATTCGATGAGCTTCGATAGTGATAGATCTTGTGAGCTTCGACATTGGTAGATCTGGTCAACTTCTCGATAGTGATAGATCCAATGAGCTTTGATAGTAATAGATTTTGTGAGCTTCGATAGCGGTAGATCTTGTGAGATTTGATAACAATAGATCTGGTGAGCTTCGATAGCGGTAGAGCCGATGAGCTTTGATAGCGGTAGATCTGGTGAGCTTTAACAATGGTAGATCTGATGAGCTTCGGTAGTGATAGATCTTATGAGCTTTGATAGTGATAGATATGGTGAGCTTGACAATGGTAGATCTGGTGAGCTTCAATAGCGATATATCTTGTGAGCTTCAAAAATGGTAGATTTGGAGATTAAGAAATGCTTATTCTAGTGGCCTTATTGCAAAGTTGCTAGAAAATATCTGAGATGGTTTATTGGTTGTACCACAAGTTTTTGGGAAAGTATTAACTACTATAACTAGTTAAAGAAGCTATTGTAACTAGTGTAGTTGTGGCCAAAAAGAGACTGGTGTGGATGCTAGTGGTGGTTTCCTAGTATAATGTTCTCAGAGTTAGCTCTAGTAATATTTTTAATGTTTTTAAAGTGGATTTTTGGACTATTTTGTTACCTTATCGGTATATGGTTGAGGGTAACAGGTGAAGCTAATATGTTTAGATATTGCACATGCAGTGGGAGTAGTTAGCAGATATATGTCCAATCCAAGGAAGGAACATTGAACTACTATGGTAGTTTTTAGACCCTATGGAAAGTATTCAACAAGTGGGAGATTTTTGGAAATGTGTTGAATATTTTCCATATTATTATGGCTAGGTTTTTTGGATTAATATATTTAAACCTATGGATTAATATATTTGGGTTAATATATTTGAACCCATGGATAAATATATTTGGGTTAATATATTTGAACCCGGGTTTTATGGCCATGGTATTATAAAACCCCTTATTGTGTTGTTGGTATATAAAAAAATACTTGCATGAGGGTTTGGGTATGGTGAATGTCCAAACATCCCCCCAAATGGAGGGGAATGCAATGTGTAAGAGAGGGTAATAGACAACGACGACAGTTGTAGATTGTATCCTATTTTTTGTTGGAAGGAATAAAAGGCCTGGTTATTTTCTTCATGGATGTAGCTCATATTGGGTGAACCACATAAATTTGTCTCTTGTATTTGTGTATTCTTATGCATTTTATTTTTGCATTGCTCGCATTTTATTATTTAATCTTAACATTGGTGCAAGTCGATGTGGGGGCAATTTCTTCAACTTGGACTTAAAAATTCATAGGTCGGTTCTTGAGGGTATTTGGTATAGAATAATGAGCTACTTCTAGTCCCAAAATTTTGGGTCAAATTAACTGACCGTTGGGAAGTTATGGCCTTAACAAGAAAAATAAAAAAATACCAATTTTGGGAAATCTGTGCAAAATTTGACCAAGAACTGCCAAGGACAATTTTATCTGAAATAGAATGTAGAGTTATCTGCTAAATTTTGGAGTCAATCTTAGCTTTGAGTGAAGATATATCCTTGTTTTAATAAAAGTTCAATGCCTATTTTTACTTTGAAAATTAGGTTAAAAATTTGGATATTGTGTCAACTGTCTTTGCCTTGTATGCTCTGATTACTGACCACTCTTGCCACTATCCTATCTCTGTCCCTATCACCTATACTGTGATTAATGATACTATTTAGACATTGACCCTAGAATTCTCTGTATTATGCAGTTACTGACTCTCAGTTCTATTTCTATCACTGATAACCCTACAATTTTTGACTGTTACTAACTGTTACTCCCACTGACCAAAATATTACTAAAATAATTCTTGACTATCACAAACACTTGTATACTTTGTCTTGACTGTGTGGTGCATGCAATTTTTTTTCTATGATAGGGAAGTCTTCCTCCATATGCTCACTTTTGTGGCAAAATTTTGCAGGTTTAGCAGAACAAGGAGGCTTCATGTTTTTTGTAGGTTGAAGTTTTTTGATAAAACTAGGGTACACTAGGCAAAAGAGTATGTAATACCCATAGGCCCTTTGTTATACTGCAATGAAAAACAATAGTTCTTAGACCAATATTTCAAACCACTACCCAAGGAGGATTCCATACATACCCTTAAGCACACTATCTGCCTCTCTAATAGTACATGAGGGTAGTCTTTTGGGATGTTGTGTCCAGTGCACTATGGGCAATACATGGCTGAAAAATCTTCCTAGGAATATAATTTTATTTAATCCTAGATGGTCTTCTAATATACTCAAATATACAAGGGAGCTTAAATCCATGTGTGAGTGCTATTTGAGGCTTGGGTATTGGATCTTGATCGCCCCTCACTTCACTAGATGTTGTATGGGCTATCTAGCTTAGCCAATAATGATAACTCCTTCATTATATTTTAAAAACCCTAGCATATGGTTTCTAACCTACTCAACTACTATAAAAAGTCTATAATTTTTTATCTTTTTTTTGGATATATATATATTGAAATAAGAAAAACTTACAAACAAAATGGAACATAGAAATCATATACCTAACAGTCGGATTAGCAGAAATAGTCATAGTCACAATAGAACATGTCCTTGGAAATTGCTCTGATACCACTTGTTAGGAACCTACTAATAAAATTAACACTCACACAAATAATGAAAATAAACATATATGCTCATGACACACTTGGAAATAAAATGCACAATACAAAAGTAAATTTCAAAAAAGGAACAATCTCACAATAGCACTAAATCGTAAGCCTCTTTGAGGGGGCAACCTCCTCCAATAATTCATTCAATTATGCAAAAAGATACAATACTAGCCCTCGTAGTTTTAACAAATTCCTCTAGCACCTAAATCCCAAGGTTGGCTCACATGCAAAGTGCCACCTAGCTAAAATATCCTACCTACAATCAATTACATTCTTGAAAAAATAGTTACATAGAAGGGAACCATTTGGCATAGATGCTTAATATAAAACTATAATAAAACATTACAAAAATGAACATGGGTACTACCCACGTTCCACATGGACTATTACATCAAGTGTTAGGATGGGGTCCTAACAGTAAATGGTTGAATATATTTCTCTTTCTTATGTTATCCTTGACTATATTCCCTTCTAACTTCTTTATAGAGGCTTATTTACTCTTTCCTTTAGAGCCTGCAATCTTCTTCTCTGGTTCTTGAACTTTTAACTTGCTAGCACTTTTAGTTCTACCTAGTTTTCCTTAAACTCTGCCTTGCTTGACTTTGCTTGTTATTCTACTTTAGCATTCTTAGATGCTTCATAGTGCTAATGGATATTATGTTCTTCTCCTTACTATTTACTTTTCTAATGCTTTCTTCCTTTGCTATTTCACTTTGTTATTCTCTTGCAGATATAGGTGCAAGAAACTCAAGCGTTTGATCACTGGTGTAGGGTGCTCTCCAAGATCAAAATTTGCACTATGTTATCTCCTTGAATACCTACAACCATCAGTAATTTAATTTCTTAAAAATACACTTAAATACTTTTAGTATGCAATGTTCTCTGCCTCGTATATGGTTCCAAAATTATTTTATTTTTATAGTTTCTTTGAACTTTAATGATTCCCCTTGTGCTCAGTTTAATTATGAGCATTACTTCTATACTTCTTAATTTTATGGGCTTGTCATCGAATGGTGATGATTGTACCAAAACTTATGTAAAGACCTTTGTTGGAATTCTTTTGTCTTTCTTCTTTATCTCTTGAAGAAATATTCTTGTCTTCAATATTGTTCTTCTATATTTTAGTCTTTTTCTTGACTGAATATGCTACATTATCTTACTTCAATGCTTCTGAATTTGATGCTATTGTAATGCTTCACTTGCTTTCAATATTGCCCTTGTGGCCTTCAAATGCTACCTTTTTCTTTAATATTATCCTTGTGACATAAAATACTTTCAATATTTCCCTTGTGGCATTCACTTCAAATAATGCCTTCTTCTTTTGCTATTTTGAATCTTCTAACTTTGTTGTCCAATGTAGACTACCAAAATACTTCCTTTGATGTGATATGTATTATCCTTTAACTAGGACTGTCCTTAAGACTTTATATTGTCTTGAAGTCTTCTTCTATCTTCAAGTTTGCTTTCTCTATCAAAATTTTTAATTTGACCTCTTTCTTAGGTCTCTTTAATTTTGTCAATATCAAGGTCTATCTTCAAGACTTGAAACTATGTTGTATATTACCTTCTATTCTAAATTTTTTCTTGGAATAGGTAAACTCAATCTATCTATCAAGGTTTATTTTTGAGACCTGAAATACTTATCAAAATTTATGTCTAAAATTTAACTACAACTCAAACCAATCCTTGCATGAAGAAACCTCAAAACTTTCTAGAAATCAAAGATAAAAGTCTTCTCTATCCCTTGGAGGAAGCTTCTCAAATTTTGAAGATCAATTTTTAATGCAACAAAACTTAGATAACATTTTCTAGAAATAATATAAAACTTCTATAAAACCTTTTAATAATCTAAAGCAAAATAGCAATGACCAACTTTTCTTCTTTGAGTTGGTTCTCTAAAATTTACCTCTTTAAATCTTCATTGGTTGTTCTTTAACCTAGTGGTATTAAATTCTTTCCTTTATTGGGTTTTCTTCAACACTATGGAAATACTATCTTCTTTGGTTTTTCTTATTCAGAGATAATATCCTCAAATTCACTAGTTTTTCCTTATCTAGTGGAAATACTTGTCTTCATTGGTTTTTCTCTTAGCCAATGGAAATGTCCTTAGACTGTTTGCAACTTTTAAAAACTTGTGCAAGAAAACTTGTTGTGGCTCTGATACCACTGTTATATTTTGATGCTCAACACTTAAAGTAAATAACCATAAAATTGAATATAAAGTTGCAATATAAAATACTCAACAATGATAATAACTCACACAAGTATAACTCATAAATAACTTAAAAATACTCACAAAATAATCACTTGAAAATGCTCATGAAAATACTAAAAATGATATAGAATAAAGGTCTACTAATGCATGCTATGTGCAATGCATTTTTGATAACAATTACAATGCTTTATCACAAGTATATAATAGTATGTGACTCTTCATATGAAATACTCTTGACCTTCACTCTTCTTTTAAACTCTTCACTTTCCTATTCTAAGGACACGTGCACTCTTACATAATGTAAACTTGTGCACATCCACACTCAAAACTTGCACACTTAATTACATGACACTTGTGTATTTCCTGTACATTATTACATTACATGAATATAATCTCACAATCTAATCTATGACACACATCTAATCTAATATTGTACCATGATGGTACATTGTCATGTACCAAATAATACAGTATACTACAACAAAACCTATAATGACAATTACAATGGAGGCCAAAACACTTTTAGTTTTCATTAATTGGTGAAGATAATACAACATAAACCTAGGCAAATTGCTACAAAACTGACCCCTCATTATGAGGTGCATTTGACTATTTATAGATTATCTTTTAAATCTTGTAGCATAAGCTTTACAATATTGTGGAAGGTTTGTTAGAGAAACAACCTGGCTAGAATTCTCATAAAAGTAGATGTCATTTTCATTTATCATGACACTTTTATTGACGTGGTGGGCCTAAGATCCTTTGTATTGCTTCAATATTTGTATACCTTTAGTAAATTCATTGATATTCCATTGTCACTCCTTAAAATTACCTAGTTGTTGCAACCATTTGTTAGAGATATTGCTTTAAAGTTCTAATGGCTTTGGTTTGACAATTAGTGAGCACAGAGGTAGTTATGGCTTGAATGGATATAAATAAGATGAAAGGGGTGTCTTAGAGTAGATCTCATATTGGTATTGGGACTTGTAACAATGTCAAACCTTTTGGCTAATCCAAGAATCCTCAATATCGAATCCAATATTTTGGGAGAATCGATTGATGTCATGGCTAGATAACTTTATAACTTATGCTTCTAGTTTTTTGCATCTTGGAATTCTGTAGCACTTTGCTTGAAAAAATTCACTTTTGTCTCCTTGCATATATTTAGCTATATGGGGCCTGACGTGGGAATATTTTCAGCTTTGTGCACGATAGGGTTGTATTGCTTGGGAAACTTGGCTTTTTTCAGTTTTAAATTTATGCAAAGTCAAAACTTTGTTGCTACAACTTTATCAATTAGGCTTTGTTATATATTTTGCTAATGTCACTCTTTGTAAAGGTCTAGAGTTAATCAAATTCTAAATTTATGCATTGTTGGAGCTTTTGGCAACCGATGTTGAATATTCTAGGTTTATATATTAGTAGAGCTTCCTTAAACATAGTCAATTTCACACTTTGTTCTACTTGCAACTTTAGATTTGCTTAAATGTCTCCCGTATTTTTGAGCCTTTGACTCATTCAAGTTTCTACATCTATTGCATATGCTATTTGGATAATTTTGATCTAATTGCCTTAGTAAGATTCTTAGAAAAACTATAGGTTGGCCTGATTTATCAAGATTTAGCATGCCAACATCTTTTTGACCTACATTCTTGGTGTCTCCTATGGTTTTCTATTTGCAAAAAAATATGAACTTAGATGGCCTTATTTATTGGGTATGAAGTCATCAAGAGGAAAGTATCCTAGTAGATAAGTTGACAAAATTGAAGTGTTTGGGAGTGATGTGTTTTGTGATATTAGTGGATAGAAGAAATTCAAGGAAATGAACTAGGAGAAGAAGACTTCAAGAAGCAAAAAGGGCAAGAATGTTGGAAAATGGGAAGACTAAAGATGATGAGGAGATATTCATGTGGGTAGGGTGCATATAAGTGGCACAAAGGGGAATGCAAAAAGGAGAGAAGAATAGAGAGGGAATGAAGACGCCTAAAGGTTGACATCTCCTACAAAAATTATACTTCCATGAGCATAGTTTGCCATATCTAAAAGTTATTTTAGACCCAGGAAAACTACCTTAGGTAAATATTTTAGGCACTCATGGGCCAGAGCCTTTCATTGCTTTGTGCTTTCTTCTTCTTCATGGAATTGCATATAAATTTCTCCTCAATATCATGAATATTTGCATGTCTTAGGGCTTTGGAGATGTACATGACTACACTAAGAGTAGTATACTTAGATTTATTTTTTAGATTGGCCCTATATCATATTATATAAAGCTAAGAAGATAGCTATGCTAGCTAAGCATCACAATAAATTTAGGATGTCATATTTTGAACCAATGCTTTTCTCATAAAATCTAGACCTTGTGTGGAAGGTTTGCCTACATGCTTTCTCTTTTGTACATTTAATGACTTACTGCTAGTTGAAATCCTTTGACTCAGTCACCTCGTGTCTAATTTTGTCATTGAGAAGATGAAATCTCATGCAACATGCTTTATACATCAAACCCTATGCTAGCGCATGTTCTTCCCATGGAATCAAAGTGCTTTTTTCACTACTTACTAGATCTAATTGTCTTATCCATTGGGTTATGGAGTAGGTAGGAGGAGAAGTGGGTAATGAATGAAAGCAAAGTGCTAAAGACGATGATATTTCTTTTTGACTATGCCTTAATCTCACATTTGAATTTTAGCTTTACTTTCTTACCTCATGGATCTTTGGCCCATGTTAAAATCCATATCTTATTACAACAAGGGATCAAATGACAATAGAAAAGGAATAATGATTCTTTCTCTATTTCATAGTTTCTATAGGAATCCCAGTTTAGTCAAGTTCGAATACTGTTCACAGTTATGCATATTTGGGAGTATACCTTGAAGCTTGTAACTATGAACAACCCTTAGATTTGGTCATATAGGATTTCTTCTCAAACTATGACTATTTCTTCTAGTCAGTTCCTTCGGCTTCTCAAATTGCCTCTTTTTCTCTTCCTTTATTATATTTGCTACTCTTCATTATAGGTTGAAAGGGTAAGGGTTGCTTTATATAAGCTTTGGAAGGGATACATTATTTTTTTATCAACTTCATCTCTTTCTTCTTTGCCCTATCATTTGTCTATTTTCAAGAGAAGATATTTTCAATGTAGCTAGCTTAGAATCTTGTACAATCTACTCTTGTTTTCAAAAAATCTCTCACATGTGAGTTGCTTGGTTTCTTTCCCAAACACTATTTTAGTAGCATTGTTATGCCTTCTTTGGCCAATTAACCTTATTCTCATTGGTATATGTCTGCTATAGGCTTTATTTATATGCCAACTATTTTACACAAAATTGTGGCATACCTCTTCATGTTGATGGAAATGGGGTTTGCCTTTCTTCATTAGAATCTATAATGACTAGACCATATAGTGTTGAATTTAAGTTTATATTTCTATTAAACTTCTTGGAACTCATAGCTTATATCAATTGGGACCTGACATTGAATTGAATTTAGAGGATATTTATTTCCAAATATTAACTGGTATGAAATATTGGGAATTAACACAAGTGATTGCTCTAGAGGGAATGAGTCATAGGGTTTCATTCCCTCATGCATTGTTCTACATGTCAGATCAATAATAGTCATTTATATATGTCCTAGGAGCATATCTATAACCATTTTTTAATCTATCGTATCACATGCTTCTATTATATGCTATCTTATTATTGGATTTCCATGGTCTTCTAGCCAAGTTTATTGCAACATGTGATTCTTCAAAATTTGGAAAAGGTCACAACTAGCTTTTGGATTTGGTTGTGGTTCCAAACTTGAAAATTTTATTTTGAAATTAAATTATTCTATAAAATTCTATACCATATCAAGTCTTGTCTTTCTTTTGGCCAATCAACTACCTCCATGCATATGTTTTTAAAGGCTTCTTCTCTTGAATTTGTTTTTGATATGGTATGGCTATTAGAGCTACTATGTTAGAGTAACTATTACTCTTATCTTATTTGGTAATATGTAGATTAACCTAGGTGGTAGTTTTCTATCCTAGGTTAGTTATTAAATATCTCTATTTAATGAATATATTATTGTTAGCAATATTTGTTAGTTGTTAGCTTTATTTAAGGGGATATTACTTTCATTCCTATCATGGCTATATTTAGCCTACACATTGTAATATATATTCTATCATTATCAATATTGAAAGCTAATGGTTGATTATTATTTTGGTCTTCGTACCTTCATTGGTATCAAAGTAGGTGATAAAGCGAACCGATGGGCATGATTTTTGAGGTAGGGTACAAATCCTACAGGACCCCTGACTCTTGATTGGACCTCTAAATGGATCTCAAGGTGGATCCTGGTACTATCCTATTGCTCTACATGGATCTTGAGGTGGATCCTGCTGCTACTCGAAATGGATCTCGAGGTGGATCCTGAGTGGCATTGCTACTCAAAATGGATATTGAGTGGTGTGATCCCTAGAACTTGTAATGGGTGACATAATTATGATGCGAGCCCCATCCATTTGACCATAGAACTCCCTAACATGCTCAACACAAAAAAATCCTAACAACGATGATTTTTTGATCTAATGACTGATATCACTTCAATTCAGTTTAGCGATTCTGCGGACCACTTTGTGATAGCATTGGATGCGATCCTCACTCCTGGATCGGGATGATATGATCAACCACTAGCCGACACCCTGATTACATAACGAATACAACTGGAAGCGATGACCATTGGAACAATTCCTCCTTTAGTGAATCTTTGGTCACACTCTCAAACTATTATAAACTCTGCAGATATGACTGGCATTGACCTTTACACATCGATAGGATATCTGGTAGATCTTGGAAACTGATTTAAATCCCTTGCAACCATACCATGTACGATCTAACACCTCCGATGACCACCTACACGAGTACTTGGGCATGGATCTCGAGGATCACTATCATCCCGAGCATGGATCCTGAGGCACTGATGTGGAACCCTATAGGTAGACATCATGTAGATAAAAATATACATGATGGACACCTAGTGGTTGATATGGTGGGTACATAGATCGAGGTTGGTTGTTGTTGATGTGGTATAAGGTGATTGGTACCTAATGTGGTGCAAACTCCAAACGGGGTAGTGATGTGGCATGTCGCGATTGGATCCTACTTTGGTGATGTGTCAATATCTGATTGGCTGATGTGCACAACAAAAAGGGCAATCCAAGGTTTCAATTACCTACAGGCAATCACGTAAGAAGGTGGACGATATTGTTTTTAAGTCCTACAAAGTGCAGGTTCACGCTACACGTGGGACTAAAAAGTCCCCATTTTTTTTGACTCTGTGAGATAGTCGAAAACAAAACAAAATTGGCACCTCCATTCCCATCCGACATAGTAGCCGAGATGGTTGGGCGACCGAACCTAAGTCACTGCGCGACAGGTCACGGGTCCATCCCCGCACGCAACTGAACACAAATTCTAGAGCAAGGTAATTTTTTTTTTGCAATATTTTATTTTATTTTTTTCAATTATTTGATTAATAATTTAATATTTATAGCTTAATTCAATTATTTTTTATTAGAATAATTGTTTTTTTAAGCTAATATTGAATTACTTTTTAAATTAATTGATTGAAAATTATTTGCAAAAAAAACACAAATGAGGAACATCTTTTTTTTGTAAACTTTAAAGACAAAATTGTGCATTTTAATTTCTCAAAAGGAGGTATATAACACAAAAAAATTGCACGTTCATTTTTTGCAAACTAAAGGGATTCTCTAAAAATTTCCAAAACCTAGTTTATTTTACAAACAAAAGGGGGGACAAATATAATTGTATTTTTTTTTGCAAAATTATAACACAAGGGGGGGAATTGTGAATATCAAATTTTTGCAAACACAAAAATAAAAATTTTCTTGCAAAAATTATTGTAATAAGGTGCATTTTCGATTGCATTTGACACCTTTTAAAATTGACATTGTAAAATAGGTGCATTTTCGGTGGAATCCGACACCTATGTGTTAAAAATTTGTAGGCACTTTTGATTGTATGTTGCATTTAATTTCCTATTTTTTGCAATCACATCATAAATTAAAATTCAAAAGCACATAAGACCCCAAAATTTTAAACCCTTTTATGCAATTTATTTGCACAATAGCGTTCGGTATAAATGGTACCTCTAGCCCACACTTACAGATAATGTTGTTGTACCTTGGGGCTACTGTATCTAACGCCTAATATAGCTGCAACAATGATGTCTGAGTTTTTTCTCTATAAATTGTCATGGAGAAATAAGGAAGGGCAATTTTATTTTGATATTCACTCCATCATATACCCTAATTCACTCTTCTTTTTTGGTTTAAACTCCTCAAACCGATCATCCTTATTCGGAAGGGTTTTTAGGTAGGTGCCATTAAATATCAATTTGAGTAAAATTCCCTTTCACGTACTCTTTGTAGTATATCGAAAGGGAGACCATTTTGGTGAGATAAGGAACCTTCATAGTAGCAATTGTTTTGCACTAAGGGGGGATAATTATTTTACTCCATCAAAGAATATTTTGCAAAAATGGGGGAAAACTTGTAAGGGTGCATTTTCGATAGAGATCGACACCTTAGTCAAACTTATTGCAAAATTCCATTGTAAAATGGGTAGATCAAAGAAGAAAAATGCCCCAAAATCAATTGATGATGTTGCAAAATTAGTTAAAGATCCTTACTTTCCAGCAGGGATGGAAGGAATGGATTTTTATGAGGATGGATAATTTCTCACACTACGTAGTGGTGTAAGATCCATTCTTAGAGATTATGAAGCTTATGAAGACCTTCATATCAATGGTTCTCTAATCCCTATTGGCATTGTAAGGGCAATATACATATCATTTTTTTCACTTGAAATTACCCAACGTAAAAATAAAAGAGAAATCAGTGAGGAATTAGAGGTCATGCTCCTAATGGAATATGCTTATTGTGACACAAGTGATCTTCAGCCCATGGTGGGGAATACTTGTTGTGACACAAGTGACCTTTAGCCCATGGTGGTGGATGACTATTGTGACACAAGTGACCTTCAACCCATGGTGGTGAATTCTTGTTGTGACACAAGTGACCTTCAGTCCATGGTGGCGATAGCTTGTTGTGATACAAGTGACCTTAAGTCCATTGTGGCCAATTCTTGTTGTGATACAAATGATCTCAAGCCTATAATTGTAGATATCAGTTGCAGCACATGTGATATCATCACAAGAGCATATTTTACTTGCGATACCAGTGATTTTAAAACTGAACCTCCTCAACAAGAGCTCCATAATATCATCAATTATGATAAATACAATATTGTTAAAAGCATTGATGAAGATGAAGAACTTGGGTGTTTTGTAAAACACACAAAAGAAATTGGATCCAAACTGATGAACAAAATAGGATTCAATAGTGAAGGATTAGGTAAACATGGGAAAGGCATTAAAAATCCTATAATGCTAAATGTCATGCCAAAGAATGAAGTCCTTGGCTATGATGAACAAGCAAGTACTAGTAAAACCATGTTTGTAGAACCTAAATCTCGTACAACTCCTACAAAGCATTGTTGCAATCATTATGGAAGAACATGACATGTAGCAACTAGGTTTTGAAAACTAAATCCTTGTGAATCATGTGGATGTACAAATCACTCCTCTATAAATTGTTGGTACAAAGTAAAAATGGCCAACAAGGTTCATATTGATTGTGGATGGAAAAATATCACACAATGGACCAAAATGAAAGAAATATTGTATGGCTTCTATAGAAAAGGTAAAACCTATGGTAGACCTAGAGGCAGATCCAGTGATAGACTGAGTAGCAGTCCCAGAGGTAATAATACAGTGATAGACCTAAAGGTAAACCCAACGACAATGATCCAAAGGTAGAACTATAGGCAGATCCAGAGGCAGATCCAGAGGTAGACCCATAGATACTCATCTAGAGGTAAACTTAGATCCAGATCTAGAGCCATGAGCTAGATCTAGAGCCAAAGACAGAGCCAACACAAAAGCATCTTTCATTTTATCTCCTTCACATTAAGGGGGGAGTTATATACATTATCCCAAATAATGTAATAAGGGGGGTGTTAGAGTTACTATGTTAGAGTAACTATTACTATTACCTTATTTGGTAATATGTAGATTAACCTAGGTGGTAGTTTTCTATCCTAGGTTAGTTATTTGTTAAATATCTCTATTTAATGAATATATTATTGTTAGCAACATTTGTTAGTTGTTAGCTTTATTTAAGGGGATATTCCTTTCATCCCTATCATGGCTATCTTTAGCCTACACATTGTAATATATATTCTAACATTATCAATTTTGAAAGCTAATGGTTGATTATTATTTTGGTTTTCGTATCGTTAATGGCTTAAGATTTTGGTTAATATTCAAACCAATTTCTTGGTGTAGGATATGGCCACGTGTCTATGATCTCAGACCAAGTATCCTCCTAGTTGCTTCAAAAATTCCTTGGACAAGCATATCCCAAACAAGGGTGGTCTATCAACAGTTACCACATCTTGGAAAATTGCAAGGTATAAACACTCGTGTAACAATATTGAAACCTTTTAATAAAATTGACTGCCCGTATTTGTATTCCATTAAAATACAAAAATATAGGCTCTAATCAGGTGTAACCTAATACCATATCATTTCAAACTTCTTAGGGCATAACTGTGATATCAACTTCTGGATCTATAATGTAGTTATGCAATACCCAACCTTTCAAGTAGAAAGATAAATAGAAGGGGAGGGCTGATTTTTTTCCATGCTTAATGATGATTGCTTGTTTTATCAATTTTTGGAGACTATCCATATCTTTTGATCCTTTCAATGATAGCTTGACCAAGTTTACTTGCTCATATATGAAAAAATATCTTCTTATACCTTTTATATTTCTTTTAGGGTTGCCTCCTTTTTTTATGGTTCTGGTTCTAGGATTGATGATTTGGAGAAATTATGGTACTATTTAGCTATATCTTCTCTTTGTGTCTAATTCAGGTACAAATTTTGATAAGCTTCAAGCCTCTATCAACTTAACTACCATATATCAAACCTTGGTTCTCTGGCATGTGAATTTGGACTTCTTTTTTCTTGTTGGATATTTTGTGGATATGTGACTAGCAAAGTTACTAGTTCCAACCCTTTTTCTTCATATTGTTCTTATTTTCCTTGAATTTTAGTGTTCCAATCATAAGATAACATAGGTATGGTGTTGAAATTTCCACCTATACTTGGATAAATTGTGAAAATTTTCTTCTGAGAAACATTGCCCTTAAATTCTTATGAGAGCTACTATATATTCCATTATTATAGTTGTCATTGAATGGAAATAGGACTGACAAATATTATCTCCATAACTTTTGTTGAACACTAAATATTTATACATAGCCAAAACATTATATTCTTCTTATTTGTAATATTTTTTGTTGGCATCATTCCTATACATTGCTTGATCTTTTAGGATATACCTATTCAGAGGGTTTACCTTGACCTTTGCCTTGACATCTCATATTTCCACCCTATTAAGTTTCATAGTCAATTGGTGAATTAAGGCTTTTAACTCTTGTGTTGTCTAGGATTGTGACATAGGTATGGTGGGGCTGCACTCTATCATGGATGGACGAGGTGAAAATGACTTTGATGTCCTATTGTGTGGTGGATGAGATATGCTTGAAAATGGGACTTGTGAACTACTTAGATAATTTTGAAAGGTCTTCCACGTGGTGATTCTAGGGGGGATATTTCCTATTGTGATAAGCATATTTTTTGCCACTATAGCCTTTTGAAAAATCTATGGAAATATTTTTAATTGGATTGTTGGATTAGAAGACCCAAGTCAAAATCAAAGACATGGATGTAGCAAATATATGCTTGGGCATGAGATTATTATATTTCTTGAGAGTCCATTTCCATGTTCTTTTGAACTAGATATTAAAATCAGTGATTCTTTCATAAGAATTTTTTGAATGAAAGAAAATTGGGTGGGCAACAAAAATGGATCTACAAGGTCATTGAAATATGATATAAAATATTCGACTAGTTCAGCCTAGGTTTTAATGTTGTTGTCCCTTAAGAAGTGATACCATATTATCATTATCTCCCAGAAGGATTGAATAAGTAATATAACCATTATATCTTCTGGTAGAGTATATCTTAATTTATTACTAGGATATTTAGGATAGTTTTGTGTGGTTGATATTCATTCGGTTGTTATGATCCAATGGCTTATATTGTACACGTTTGCTATTTAAGCAAGGTTCTTTTCATAAAATAATAAGAAGTTTTATTTCACTACATGGTATTTGAGCAGACTTTCCCTACCCTGTGAGTTTGAGTGTGAGCTTGAGGGGGATTTCCCTCATGGAAATCCCCCATCATTTTTTCCTCCCCATTTTTTTTTCTTCAAGCCTAGGGAGTATGCTCTCCATTTTTTAATGGATCAAAAACCAAACAACTTGAGAAAACTCATGGCTACCCCTGAAGCTTCATTGCTTGGAGCCATGAGATGTTGAGGAGTAGAATTTTCTTTTTATGTTTTGCACCAGTCTATCAATTTTAATGGTGTAGCAATTATTTTGTGAAGAAATATATTTTGTTGATGTAATGCTACAAATACCACAGTGAAAAATTCTTAGCTTTGCAAATATGGATTTATTTCAATAATTGGATGCTTTATATTAAAGCTAAAAATGGGCTGAAATCAGCTATGGTGGACCGGTGGATAGTTTACTAAAAATAAGGTATGAATAAAAAATTGTGCAGCAAGATGAGAGCTGTAAAAATACCATCGTTGTGATGTATTCATCTACATTACTGCCATAGTGGATCCTCAAATGCCATGTTTAATGCTGAGGGAAATTGCATGTTCTTGGCAAATGGTGTGGCTAGGAGGAGATCATGTGCATAGTTGTCAATATTTTTGATCGGTGGTCACACAAAGGCTGAGCAGAAAGGAGGTAGTAGCTACAAGTGTGACGATGCCATAGTTCCAATACTGTGATATTCCTTCTGCTCAAATGTTTACCTAAGATTTTATAGATCTAAATTTTGCTTGAGAGTTTGGAGATGAAGTGTGCAAAGACTGCCTATTCTACCACATGCCTCGGAGGATACTGATAAATCCTCGCTATTTTATGCACCCTAGCTGTGAAATATCTACTTGCAATATCTTGATGATGCGGTTCGAAGAGTTTGTGCATGTGTCAAGATTTCAATTAAGCTTTGCACAACGTAGCCATATTATGCCCACATGGTTTTCTTGTTAGATCACAACAACATGGATATTTTATTCATAGCGCACAAGATGTTGTGCTAGTTCCACAAGCGGGTTATTGTACAATGACTATGATTGATGTGGCCTTCCACATAGAAAAAGAAGGCCACAAAATGCCATATGGCCATGTTTTTGCACTTGTTGTTGCTGGCCATGTTTGTGATGAGCTGAGCCAAATTTGGTATGCTTACCACATGTTTCATCCAACCCATCAACATGATCAAGGTATGCATTCAGTTGGGCCAGGGATCGATATGCTAGGTGGCATAGAAAATGCTTTGTGACGATAGAATTGGTAAATTTTACAAGGATTTTGGGTGTAATATTATTTTTGGTTTGAGAAAGGTTTATGCTATTTGAGTGGATGGCTCCTGTGTAATAGCATCCATTTTTTTGAAGATACTGAAGTGATCTAAGAAATTCATGATTTTTTGCATGATTTGATACCAACTTTTGCCACGTGTAGAAAACTCAATTATGGATCTGATGAGTTGTATCAGTAATTGTGGGGGCAGATCCCATCCCGAAGGTATTCTTGATTTCCATTTGAATCTTAGAAGTGAAGATGCAGCTGGAGTTGATTATGTTGCAACATGATTCATGTGGGTGCTTAGCTTCATGATGCTTCATGATGCTACGTGATTCCCTCTAGTGTGGCATTGGGCTCCATTGTAGTGCGCATGTAGATCCATTACATTGATGACATGTTGACCATTGGATCATGTAAAGGGGGTTTTATTTGGTGACTTTTTCATGGTTCACAACCTTGTTCATAGTCACAAGCACCAGATTTTTTGTTGTTCCTTAAACCTTCTTGGAGTGGTAAGAATTTTATTTGGTGAAATTTTCATGGTTCGTAGCCTTGTTCATTGTTACAAGCACAAGATTTCATGTTGTTCCTCATACCTTATTGAAGTGGGAAGACATTCAGTTTGACAACGAGACATCTACACATTTTGGGATATCACATGGATACTTTGTAGGACCTTGATGGAAGTTATCCTAGGTTGTGTTAAAGAGGACATCTTACTCTCCATCCTCCTTCCACATCTTCCTTCTTCTTTTTTGGCATATGGTTTTTTCCCATGTGGTTTTTCATCATCTCTCCAATAGAGTTTCTTATGGATATATTGTACATGAGTACCTTATCAGGCATTGATATCGGGACTCATATCTGTGGATATACCACTTGTTTTATTTTTTTGTTTTTCACTACCTTCTAGTACCATTTAAGGGGGGTGTTAGAGTATATCCTAAGTTATTACTAGGATATTTAGGATAGTTTTGTGTGCTTGAGATCTATTCAGTTTGTTATGATCCGATGGATCATATTATACACCTTTACTATTTAAGCAAGGTCCCTTTCATAAATAATAACAAGTTTTCTTTCACTACATCTTCAAAGATAATATTCTATGTAGTGGCTAAGGCAGCTACATCTTGACAATGCTCATAAATTATTTTTCATTACCTTTGTAAATGGGTAAGGCTTTCAAAGTGATCTTAGGGAACTAATGGAGGGTTGGGATATTGAGGGTACCAACACTATCCCAAGTTGGGTAGACCTTTTCGACTGTGTTTAAATGAATAAGAATATTTGTATGGTACAATCTTTGATGTTCTTCTTTGAGCAATTCTAGGATTTGTTACTAGTAGAGCCATCAGTCTCTTTGGTTCTTTTAATTAGTGGAGTCACCAAGTGAACATGCATTCTCTACTTAAGAGGTCAATATTATTCACTAAAATATTGAGTCCTTTGGGTAAATGAGATGAATTAGGAAAAACATCACATTGGTCAACTCAATGGGTGATTTCTTCTGATTACCCAATATACTCAATTGATGGTGGGGTGCTTTTGTTCCACTAGGTGTACCAAAAATTGTTGGTCTAAAATATGCCTAAGTCTATGAAGAGCATCTTGGACTTTATCCAATGTTGGATGACTGAGATATATATCAAGTTCAACCTTTGGAGAAGGTTGGCTCCTTGAAATGCTTATGAAATTAAAACAGAGGTTTAAGATAAAAGTAAGAAATGGAAGGGTTAGAAAGGAGTAAGGGTTTAGAGAAATTGTTGAATGATGGATGGAGTATAGCATAACAACATTGGATACATACTAAATAAGAGCCTAACATAATTAATTTCCAATGAAACTTAACATATCAACTATTGTCAAATGCAAAATAAAGTTTATTCAATTTAATTATATGCTCTACTCATTCAAAATACTTAATGAAAAGTAATCTAATAGCGATCCAAAGAGCATAATTCTCTTTAAGAGAATAAACTAATCATAAGTGTAATAAAATTACTTAAAAAATAATCATTCATTATTAAAAACCTATACTAACAATTGCAATGGAGGCCAAACAACTTTCACTTTTTATTAATTTGTAGAGATTACACAACATACACCCAAGAAATTTGATACAAAGCCAACCCCTCATTATGAGGTGTATTCAATTATTTATAGGTTACCTTTTGAATCTTGCAACATAAGCTTTACAATATTGTTGCAGGTCTATTAGAGAAAAAACTTGGTTGGAATGCTCATAGAAGTAGATGCCATTTCATATCTCATGATATTTATGCTCATGTGGTAGGCCTAATATCCCCCGTATTACTCCAAAATTTGTATACCTTCCATAGATCCATTGATCTTAAACCGTCACTCCCTAAAATTGCCTGGTTATTGAAACTATTTTTTAGAGACCCTTTCAAGTTCTAACGGTTTCAGTTTGAAAACAAAGGTAGTTATGGCTTGAATGGAGATGAAATAGATGAAAGGAGTATCTCCAAGTAGATCTCATATTGGTACTAGGAATTGTAACAATGCCAAATATTTTGGTTAATCCAAGAATCCTTAGGACTAGATTTAGAATTTTGGGAGACTCAAACGACGTCATGGTTGGATAACTTTCAAAATTGTGCTTCTTTTGGTGTTGTGCATCCTAGGATTTTGTAGCACTTTGTTTAAAAGGATTTACTTATGGCTTCTTACACATATTCATATATGCAGGGCCTACCTTGGCAACATCTCTAGGTTTGTACGTGATAGGGTTGTATTTCTTAGAAAACTTGAATTTGTTTTGTTTTAGATTTGTGCAAAATCGAAACTTTATTGCTACAAATTTCTTTATTTTGGGCCTTGTTGTGTCTTTTACTGATTTCACTCTTTGTAAAGGTCTAAAATTGATCAAATTCCAAATTTATGCACTGTTGGAGCTTTTGGTAGCTAGTGTTGAACAATTTTAGGTTCACATATTACTGGAGCTTTCTAAAACTTAGTCAATTTTACACTTTGTTCTACTTGTAACTTTAGATTTGCTTAAACATCTCCCACATTTTTGAGCTTTTGATGCATTCAAGTTTTTGCATCTTTTGCATATAATGCTAGGATAATTCTGAGTTAATTATCTTAGTAATAATTTAAAAAAATGACAGGTTGGTTTGATTTATCAAGATTTAGCATGAAGACATATTTTTGACCTACAAGACCTTTTGTTGCAACATGAAACCTTTGATTTTCCTTCCATTTTTTCCTCTCTACATTTTCAAACTCAATTTAGGTGCCAAACATGATTCACCATATTTGATTTTTTAGATCAAGTTGCACCATCATCATTTGTTCATGTATAGTGAAGTTTGCACACTCCATAAATGTGTTTAAGATCACTAACAACATGTTCACCATCCAAGGGACTATAATGATCTTCCTTGGTATAACTTGATCTTGACACTTGATTTATGTATTGATGTGTGGATATCTAATGCATAATATTATTTGGTGTTATTATGATGCATTGATAGCTAATTTTTATGCTTTGTTTGTATAAAGAATATGATATTGTTGTTGAAATTTATGGATCCATGTTGGACATTTTGAGTAGATAAGTTTTCATTGATGTCAAGAGTGAGTGGTCATTGATGTCAAGTTTTCAGCACCAATCAGTGGGAGTTTCAGTGGGCAATATCAGTTTTCGTTTATCAAGACCCGGTTTCAAGAAGTCAGATGTGGTCTAAAGTGCAAAAATCCCAAGTGAATAATATTATAATATTTTTTGTAATATTATAAAGGGAAGTTTTAAATTAATTATAAACTAATTAATATAATTTTTATTATAAATTAATTTATAATTTAATTTACTTAAGTTATTTAAACTAATTATTAATTAATTTTGATATATATATTTTTGATTAATTTATATTAATTTTTAACTAACCCTAAGGAGGGTTATTAAAATTAATTCGAATTTTAAATTTGAATTTCTAGCGTCGACATGGGAAGAAAATTTATCATGTGTATAAAAGGGGGATTACCCACCTTACCAAAATCACCAATGCTTTCGAATTAAATCCTATGCTATGTGAATTTTATGCGAATCGTGTGTGCAATAAAGAGTTTTAATTTTTAAAAGGTGCTAAGAGGAGGTGAGATCATTTCATCCACCAAGGAGGGAGCCTTGGTCACCAACAGCTGGTAGCACAGTTGGCAACCGTGGCGATAGCAAGACGTGAGGGTAGCGATAGGTGTAGGTTCGAATCCCCATGGAAGATCGTTTTGGTTTTTATTGGAAAATGCAACGGAGTAAGGTTGAAAGAGAAGAAATTTCACCTTCCTTCATGTGGGTGCCTCTAGCCCACACGGTGGGCTCCAAAGCACTAAGGTGCTTGGTGCTTGGGGAGACGACATATTGATTCACGCCGAAACCATTTTTGGGGAATAACAAGGTATGCATTAAAGTTAGAGCGCCAATTTTTTTGGAGAAGGTTGTTGAGGTATTAAAAATTAATTTTTACATTTTTTATTTGGTATATGAGGTTTTTGGGGAGTTATAAGGTTATTGAAAAATAAATTTTTGGTATTATTTGCTTTAGGGTTTGAAAATGAAATAAAAGTGTTTTAGAAAGATTGGTTGTGGTTTTTGTGGTGTTGGATATTATTTTAAGTTGGAGATTATAAGGTGTATCCAAGTAATTATTTTTGTGCATGATTTGATGAATGTTAATTACAAGTAGGAGCAATAAGGTGTATTTGAGCTTTGAGTATTTTTGTGTCCAAGGAATATTTGAGAAAGTGTTAAGAGTGAGATTTTGTCATCTAACCATTGAAATTGGAAAGAAATAAATTGTGATTTAGATAGGTTTCCAAGGGCACTTATACATCAAATAAAAGGCATGGGTACACCTTCCTAGTGAGTTCTTGTTGAATGTTGTGAATGTAAAGTTGGAATGAAAAGGATTTTTTGGAAGCATTGTTAAGTGTGTTTTGAATTAATGCTTCAAGGTTTTTTGGGATTACGAGTTGTTGATAAAACCTTTTTTTATAAGCATTGTTGTTGAAGTGATTAAGTTGAGTGAACTTGAACTAGGGTTTGCAAAGAACATGAGTATCATTGTTATGTGATATTGACTGATAAGCATTGTTGGAAACATTGAGTGAGTGTTCATATGTTTGGACTAGGGTTTGTGAGTAAGTATTTTTTCATTGAGTGTTTGGTTGAGTAGAGTTAGTTGAGCCTAGTCAAGTGGATGTGTGAAGTGATAGTTCAAGTTCTATGAAACAAATTGTTTTATATTCTAAATTGATTTGAGAAAGAGGTTGAGTGTTGATGAGTGTGAAACATATTGAGTCTATAACAATTTTCTATATATTTATGTGATAAAAGAGAGATTGAAAGTGATTAAGAGTTTGTGAATGTGAATCATATTGAGTCTCTAAAAATTCTCTGTATGTTTCTAAAAGAGTTATTAAAAGTGATTGATCATTGAGGTGAATGTGAAGCATATTGAGTCTCTAAAAATTCTCTGTATGTTTCTAAAAGAGTGATTGAAAGTGATTGAGCATTGTCATGAATGTGAAGCATATCAAGTCTCTAACAATTCTATTTATATTTATATGAGATTGGACAAGTTATAGTGTGGACTTGTTGAGCAGATTTGAGGTAAGTCTTTGGGAAGACTTGTGGATAGATTTGTGTGAGCTTTTACGGAAGCTTACAATACAAATTGAGAGCAGAATTGGATAAGTTACAGTGAGGACTTATTGAGCATATTTGGACAAGTTATACTAAGGACTTGTTGAGCAGATTTGGACAAGTTCTAGAGAGGACTTGTAGATAGATTAGTGTGAGATTTTATGGAAGCTTATAAGGTAGATTTGAGACAAGTCTTTAATAAGACTTGTGAGAAGAGTTGATTGATTGATTTGTTCAAACCTTGAGTTAATGTTTGGGGAAGATCTAACAAAGTTGATTTGATATTGATTCAAGCTTTGTGTTAAGGCTTGAGGATAGACATTGAGGATAGATTTATGCTAGATCGAAGGACTATGTTTAGTGCAGATCAAAGGACAAATATTGAGGATAGAGGTTGGTGCAAATTTGAGGACAGGTTTGTGCTAGACTAGAGACAGAGATTGAGCAGATTTGTGTTAAACCAAAGGACTATGTTTAGTACAGATTTGAGATAGAGATTTGAAGATGATAAAGTATAGAGGATGATAGTGTCCAGTGGATAGAGATTTATTAGCTAGGTTAGTGAGGATAAGAGTCTCCAGTGGATAGATATCCATTAGCTAGAGCAATGGGGGCAACAGTTCTTCTAGAAGATCACCAGTCAGAGATAAGGATAAAGGAGTTCTCCTATGGATAGATATCCATGAACTTGATTAGGGGATTTGGTGTCTCCTTTGGATAGAGGTCCATAAAAATTGTAATCCCAAGAAAATTATTGAGAAAATTTTAGTGAAAAATTTTCTCCGTGGAGTAGCCCACATTGGGTGAATCACGTAAAATTGGTATCTATATTGTGTATGGTTATTTGTGCATTTATTTGATTACTGTTGTTGATATTGCTTTCTATACATTCCATAATATTGATTGAGAAGGAAAATTAAAAAGTTAACTTATACTGTTCACCCCCCTCTCAGTATAAGCTTGTGTTCTTCAATTGGTATCAGAGCGAGTTCTTTCGAAATATTTTAATAGCTTGAAGAAAAAGCTTCAAGAACACAATTTATTCTAAGAATGTGTCCTCAGATAATTCAACATCAATATTTGATGGAAGAGATTATATATATTGGAGTATGAGCATGAAGTTTCACCCGATGGCACTTGGTAATAAAATTTGGGAAGCAGTTGAAAATGGATACATACCACCAGCTGGTACACCTACAGATAAGGAAGGTAAGCTTCTACAACATTACAATTCAAAAGTAATGAATGCAATTTTGAGAGGTTTACATAGAAAAAAATAAATAAAAGTTATGCATTGTAAAGATGCAAAAGGAATTTGGAATAAGTTGCAAAGCATATATGAAGGAGATAAAAGTGTCAAAAAGGCAAAGATACGAAATCTCAAAAGACAATTTGAAGAATTAAGAATGAGAAAAACATTAGTACTTATCTACTTCTGGTAGATGAGGTTGTTAATGCTATATAAGGACTTGGACTTAATGTTGAAGATTCATATGTTTGTGATAAGATCTTAAGGTCTCTCCCAACAAGGTTTAGTGAAAATATTTCAGCTATAGAAGAAGCAAAGGATGGTGATTATTTGACAAAAGATATGTTACTTGGTATTATTACAACATTTGAGTTGAGAACAAAAGAGAAACCTAATCTCCAAAAGGAAGCAACCTTTAAAGAAATTAATAAGACAAAGGGTAAGAAGTCATAATTGAGCAATGAGTCATCTAGTGATGAAGAAGCTAATTATGGTAGAAGGAACAAGGATTCAAGAAGATTCAAAGATGCAAAATCTATTAGATGTTTCAATTATGGAAAGTATGGTCACTATGCAACTGATTGTCAAGAAGCTAAAAATAACAATGATGAAGAAAAATAGGATCACAGGAACAAGAAAAAGAATAGGAACAAGAACAAGAATATGGATATGAACATGAACAGAAACAGGAACAAGAACAGGAACATGAATAAGAATACGAATATGGACATGAACAAGAATAAGAATAAGGACATGAACAAGAACAAGAATATGGATAGGAATAGGAACATGGATGGGAACAGGAACATGGACATGAACAAGAACAGTCAAAGGAATCAGAAGGTTCAGATGAGAAGGAAAGATGACAAAGGTAAAGACCAATGCTTTTTGGGAGTAGAAATACTCCCATCCTAGAATTAACCACCTCAAGAAGAGGTGGGATAGGGGCTACGATAAGAGGCTCATTCTTAGCCCCGAGCCCCAAAGGTGAACCTTTGCCATTGATGTCAAAGGGGGAGAGATTTGAGTAAGGGGGAGAGATTTGGTTTAAGGAGAGAGCATTGAGTCATGGGAGCAAAACAAGAAAAAAATCAAGTGTTTGGTAAAAAAATGGGTTGCCATCAATGACAAAGGAGGAGATTGTTGGACATTTTGAGTAGATAAGTTGTCATTGATGTCAAGAGTGAGTGGTCTTTGATGTCAATTTTTTAGCACCAGTTAGTGGCAGATTTAATGGGCAGCATTAGTTTCAGGTATTCCAGTTTTAGTTGATCAAGACCCGGTTTTAAGAAGGCAGATGTGGTCTAAAGTGCAAAAATCCCAAGTTAATAATATTATAATGTTTTTATAATATTATAAAGGGAAGTTTTAAATTAATTAATATATTTTTTATTATAATTTAATTTACTTAAGTTATTTAAATTAATTATTAATTAATTTTGATATTAGTTATAAGATTAATTTATATTAATTTTTAACTAACCCTAAGGAGGGTTATTAAAATTAATTCGAATTCAAATTTAAATTTCTAGTGCTGATGTGGGAAGAACATTTATCATGTGTATAAAAGGGGGATTACCCACCTTACCAAAATCACCAATGCTTTCGAATTAAATCCTATGCTATGCGAATTTCATGTGAATCGTGTGTGCAACAAAGAGTTTTAATTTTTAAAAGGTGCTAAGAGGAGGTGAGATCATTTCATCCACCAATGAGGGAGCCTTGGTCACCAACCGCTGGTAGCACAGTTGGCAACCGCGGTGGTAGCAAGACGTGAGGGTACTGACAGGCACAAGTTCGAATCCCTGCGAAAGATCATTTTGGTTTTTGTTAGAAACCGTGATGAAGTAAGGTTGAAAGGGAAGGAAGTTCTCCTTCACGTGGGTGCCTCTACCTCACACGGTGGGCTCCAAAGTGCTAAGGCACTTGGTGCCTGGGGAGACGGTGGATCAATTCACGTCGAAACCCTTTTTAGGGAATAACAAGGTATGCATTAAAGTTAGAGTGCCAAATTTTTCGAAGAAGGTTGTTGAGGTATTAAAAATTAATTTTGCATATTTTATTTGGTATATGAGGTTTTTGGAGAGTTATAAGGGTATTGCAAAATAAATTTTTGGTATTATTTGCTTTAGGGTTTGAAAAGGAAATAAAAGTATTTTAGAGAGATTGGTTGTAGTTTTTGTGGTGTTGGATATTATTTTAAGTTGGAGATTATAAGGTGTATCCAAGTAATTATTTTTGTGCATGATTTGATGAATGTTAATTACAAGTAGGAGCAATAAGGTGTATTTGAAATTTGGGTATTTTTGTGTCCAAGGAATATTTGAGAACGTGTTAAGAGAGATTTTTTCATCTAACCATTAAAATTGGAAAGAAGGAAATTGTGATTTAGAAAGGTTTCCAAGGGTACTTATACATCAAACAAAAGGTATGGGCACATCTTCCTAGTGAGTGTTTGTTGAATGTTGTGAATGCAAAGTTGGAGTGAAAAGGATTGTTTGGTAAGCATTGTTAAGTGTGTTTTGAATTAATGCTTCAAGGTTTTATGGAATTGAGAGTTGTTGATAAAACCTTGTTTTATAAGCATTATTGTTGAAGTGATTAAGTTGAGTGAACTTGAACTAGGGTTTGCAAAGAACATGAGTATCATTGTTATGTGAG
Source organism: Wollemia nobilis (assembly GCA_028583015.1). Lineage (NCBI taxonomy): Eukaryota > Viridiplantae > Streptophyta > Pinopsida > Araucariales > Araucariaceae > Wollemia > Wollemia nobilis. Next base: position 2,091,101 of record JAQPPZ010003286.1, on the reverse strand, counting down.
ATTGGTTGATAAGAATTGTTGGAAACATTGAGTGAGTGTTCATATGTTTGGACTAGGATTTGTGAGCAAGGATTATTTTATTGAGTGATTGGTTGAGCCTAGTCAAGTGGATGTGTGAAGTGATAGTTCAAGTTCTATGAAACAAATTGTTCTATTTTCCAAATTGATTTGAGAAAGAGGTTGAGTGTTGATGAGTGTGAAACATATTGAGTTTCTAAAAATTCTCTATATGTTTCTGTGATAAAAGAGAGATTGAAAGTGATTGAGAGTTTGTGAATGTGAAGCATATTGAGTCTCTAACAATTCTCTGTATGTTTCTAAAAGAGTGATTAAAAGTGATTGAGAATTGAGGTGAATGTGAAGCATATTGAGTCTCTTAAAATTCTCTGTATGTTTCTAAAAGAGTGATTGAAAGTGATTAAGCATTGTGATGAATGTGAAACATATTGAGTCTCTAACAATTCTATTTATGTTTCTATGAGATTGGATAAGTTCTAGTGTGGACTTGTTGAGCATATTTGATGTAGGTATTTGAGAAGACTTGTGGATATATTTGTGTAAGATTTTGTGGAAGCTTACAATACAGATTGAGAGCAGAATTGGATAAGTTATAGTGAGAACTTATTGAGCAGATTTAAACAAGTTCTAGTAAGGACTTGTTGAGAAGATTTGGACAAGTTCTAGAGAGGACTTATGGATATATTAGTGTGAGCTTTTGTGGAATATTATAAGGCAGAATTGAGACAAGTCTTTAAGAATACTTGTGAGTAGAGTTGATTGATTGATTTGTTCAAACCTTGAGTTAAGATTTAGGACATATCTAGTAGAGTTGATTTGAGATTGAATCAAGCTTTGTGTTAAGGCTTGAAGATAGATTTGTGCTATACTGAAGGAATGTGTTTAGTGTAGATCAGAGGATAGAGATTGAGGATGGAGTTTGGTGCATATTTGAGGACAATTTTATGCCAGATTAGAGATAGAGGTTGAGCATATTTATGATATACCGACGGAATATGTTTAGTACAGATTTGAGATAGAGATTTGAAGGTGACAGAGTATAGAGAACGAAAATCTCTAGTGGATAGAGATCCATTATCCAGGGTAGTGAGGATAGGAGTCTTTAGTGGATAGAGATCCATTAGCTAGAGTAGTGGGGGTAGCAGTTCTTCTAGAATATCACCAGTCAGAGCTAAGGAGAAAGGAGTTCTCCTATGGATAGAGATCCTTGAACTTTATTAGGGGATTGGTGTCTCCTTTGGATAGATATCCATAAAAATTGTAATAGGGAAAGTATTCTCAAGATATTGATTGAGAAAATTTTAGTGAAATATTTTCTCCATGGAGTAGCCCACATTGGGTGAACCACGTAAAATTGGTGTCTCTATTGTGTATGGTGATTTGTGCATTGCTTTGATTACTACTATTGATATTTCTATCTATACATTGCATAATATTGATTGAGAAGGAAAAGTAAAAAGTGGTCTTATACTGTTCACCCCCACTCTCAGTATAAGCTTATGTTCTTCAATGCAAGACTAGGTACTCTCACAAATGGATTGGCATAAGACAACCACCAAATTTGAGAGAAAAATTAGGAAATGATGGATGACTTATTCATAGAAAACTCAAGGGTAAAGGTATACCCTTCATATAGATGCATTACATTTACTTGTTGTTTGAATACATCATTGGACCATGAGATTGCTATTGGCAAAGGAGTCATCCTTAGTAGGTAGGGGATAACGTGTTAGTTATCTTAAAAATCCACCTACTTAAGGATAAAGCAACGTGATGTATTTCAGATTTGATAAAGTCTTTGTATTGCTTGAGTTGGAAGCATATATTTGATCGATTAATATAATGAAGTATTAATGTGGCTAGTAATATTAGCACTTGAAAGATTAGTATCAATGTTAATAATTAATATTAATATTTGGTATTTATTGGTAAGTAATTAATTCAATTACTCTATTGTTAGAAATTAGCATTAAGAGGTAATGGTGCTTTGAATGAGTTATTAGATTAATTACTTGTATTTTACCTTATATATAGGTCAAATTTAAATTAAAAGAAAGGTAAGGTTAATCAACCTTAATATCTAAGTAATTATTTGGAGCTTATAATATTTTAAAAGGGTATAAACTTTAAAATGTTTTTGAATGATAAAATCATTATATTAAGAAAGAAGTTTCTCGTATGAGTTGGCTATCTTGGTAACATAGGAAATATTATCATCATGCACAATGAATAGTTGTGCATGGGCACCTTTGTGAGTGCGTGGGGCAGATGGCCCTTGGGTTATATGTTATGGTGTTTTGGGGTGAGATGGTTGTTGATGGTCAATAGCAAGACAAGTGGGAAGGAATTCAAGAAAATAGAGAAGCTCCAAAAGAACATTGTAGAGGAGGTAATCTCTAAATGTTCTACTTTGAATGAGTTGCAATCCAGCTTGATTATATGGCATTTATTTTATGCTTATAGAGTCTTCATATTTATGTTGATTGCATGATTTTGTTACGTAGAGTTTGCACTTGATTGAGATTTGAATACTATTGTATGGAGGTTCTCTTATTTGATTGCAATCTTGAAGCTTTAGCATTCTGAATACGGTTTCATTCTAGTTTCAATTTTATCTCTAGATTCGTTGGTACTTCCAAGTATGTTGGGATGAATTTGTTTAGTTTCTTTTGGATTTGTGGTGGCCTTTAAGCTTGTGATGTATTGTCAGTCTAGTTTTTTTTACCTATACATCTTATCCTATTAAGCACCTAGAATTTGTATTTGTCTCAAATTTTATTTTGTTGTATATGCATGGTGATAAGATCATTTTTGTTGCACTAGCTTATTGCATTATGTTTAATTTATTTTTATATTTTCAAACTTATGCTTTGCTTAGCGTCTGAGTCTTATTAGTTGAGTTCTTTAGCTCCTTTGGTGTATCTTAGTGTGAGTAGCTTTGTTTTGCATGTTATATTTTTAATCCTTCAAAGATTTATATTTGTAGCTTCTCTATTGTTGTTGTTTTATTCTTTGGAAGGTGGTGTAGCACCTTCAGGCGGTCGTAGTGTTAAGAAAGCTTTTAGAACCCTTATCTTGATTACATTTTAGTTTATTAGTTATGATTTGTGAAGAATTATTTCCTTAATGTTTGTTTTCCTTTATAAGAAATATCATTTGTTTTATTTAACTATTACTTCCTTTAGAGGGAATAATGTTTGGGTTCTATTAGTATAAAAATATTATTTCATATTCTTTATTAGAAGGAATTAAGGTTGGGCTCCTTTATCGAAAGAATAACGATGCTTACTTTTATAAAGGTATGATATATGGATTTGCTTTGTAAAGGAATGAATTTTAGTTTGGTTAAAGAAAAATATATGACTTTATTATGGTGGTGTATTGTTTCTAAAAGGAAATTATAGTGTTCTTTTAATGTTAAAAAGGAAGTTATAAACCTTCTATTTTGTTGCTTGATTTAATAATTGATACATGAGGTTTTTCCTTGTAAAGAAGAAAAGAGCTTTGGTTTTGGTAAATAATTATAATGGTTTCCAGAGACTTGAGTAGGTAGGGAAACCATTATAGACATAAGTATGAGATTCTCTCCTTGATTGCTTGAATTATATTTTACATGGTTGCTTGCATTTATACATAGGGCATGTTAAGTTGCATTGCATTAAGAGTTGTCCTGATCCATAAGTTTTCTAAAGTATATGGGAGATTTCTTCATGAAAAGGATTGTAAGAAGAAGGTGGTGCAAAGATCACTTGGGCGAACTTGCTCTAATGTATTTGGGAATGAAAAGTTGTTATGTAATTGAAATCTTGGTTATGTAACACTTGGTTATTTTTTTTATTGAATTAATAACACTTGGAAGCCTTTATGAAAATGTATACAAAACTTGGTTTTGAGCATCAAACAAAGGATATTATATGTTAGTATTATGAGCTATTTTTCTTAAGCTTGCTTTTAGCTTAAATTAAAAAGGATGTTTTATGTTAGCCTTTTGGTTGGATGTTAGCATTATGAATAATTTAGTCATTATTTAATTAGAGAGATGTTTCTATTATGTTAGAGTTCATGTTTTATTTAAGTAATGGTTGTAAATGTTTTATTTAAGTCCAATATCTAGATGGTGTTATGACTAAGCATGTAATTTATGTTATAGCACTTTAATTATTTTCATGGAATATATGTTATAAAGTTTATATGTAAATCTTGGATTTGGTAGGGGTACTTGGGTATGGATCTAGAACCTCACTAAGAACCCTGAGTCAAAAGATAACCCAATATTGGGAGGAGTTGCGATGATGAAATAACTAGGTAGTTGTGAGTCTTGGAAGGAGTTGCAACAATGCAATAGCCAATTACTCATGAATCTAGGAGTTGCAGTGATACAATAGTCAAACATTCATGATTGATACACCTTGAATGATGAGGATCAAATATTCTCTAATTATGTAATTGATGGGATCATTCATGAGTCAGTAGTGGTGATACCTTGAATAGTGAGGTTCAGCTGAACATTCTCATTACCAAGTGAGTGGTAGTGACCTTAGCCCAGATAGGTGTGGTAACTAAGCACCAAGGATTTACTCTAGAATAACCTACATAGATAGAGTTATGGTTAGGTTAGGGAATATGCATCCCTATTTAAGTGTTATGGGCCTTAAATAATAATTCCTATGTTGTGGTCAAATTGTCCTATGTCGATGAGGGTATAGGAAATGTGGGGGGCTATTTTGGAGTCCTCATAAAAGGTGAGGTTTAGTAAGGTGAACTACAAAAATATGGGATGTTGGCCACTTCTGTCCACTTGAGTGTCGTCTACAACAACATTGAACTCAAATGTGGTGAAGCCTTGAAAATGCTAAAAATAATATTGGCACTCCTTTGTGAACCTTGCTTGTAAATTTTTTTTCTCTCGGGTTAGTTTTGGTGGGTTGTTACAGGGACCTTGTCCAACACTACTCTCCTTAAAATATAATTTTAAGCATTCGATGTCATGTTTTGTTGTACACAAACCCCTCATATATCTTTTGCTTGTCATCCAAGCAAGAAAATCATCCAACCATCATGCAAATATATTCAATTAGAATAGAAGCATGCACCATCCTAACCTCCACAATGTACCAATGGTGATTACTAGTAAAAACTTTAACATCATGTACAAACATCACATACCTTGAAAAATATGAAGAAGAAACATTAACATGATTTGAACTCAAGACCTTCAATTTTCAATGAGGATGTATCACCTGTGCCATTCCCCTTGATTGAGCATAATACCATGGTATAATATGGTGAAGGAATAGCATTCCATCCTTGGAGAACACATCATCCCCTTCACATAATACAATGTCAAAGTCTCTTCCTCATATTAATTAAGGCATCTATGTCTATCTTCCTCTAGATGTGTGTTAAAAATATTAAGTGAAAACTTGGCCTTGGTAAGGATCAGAGCGGCCTTATCTAGAAATGGATGCATATAAATCTATCATGCATACAATAAATACATTTATGGAAACTCTACTCATATAGAACACATTCTCATTCGTAATTCTTATTTTATTTTAATTTTTTTTAGCAAATATTTATCAAATATTCACATTTTTACTGTTGGCGACCAATAATACCCATATTACCATATTTTCTACATAATTATGGTGCTCTATAGAACATAGGATTTTCACAAGCCTATTGAGCTATATTTCATCCAGTGTTAATATCATAGAAAAATTGACCTGTCACTATGCTGTTTATCGAGATGCCCGAGCTCTACTCCTTCACGACACAAATCAGGATGAGATATTTCTTCCAATCTATTGCTCTTCCTTTAATAGATGGTTTAATCACAAAATTAAGTGACATATGTATTGTTCCATGTAAACGTCCATCTTCGTAAACTGCCAGGTGTATTTACAAAAGACTTACATGGTTGAAATGTTTTTTGGATCTTTCAAGGTTCTCCTTGAAATTTCTTTTTTTTCCAGGTTGTTTTTGGAAGTCTTCCTCTCATTTTTCCTTTGGGGGATATTCAATGGTGGATTGCTGGGTCTAAGGATTTTTGGCTTCATGAGCAGTTTTGCACAACATCCTTTTGGTTGGGTGAACCATGCACTTTATATTATGACTCTGCTCTTTGGGTTGGAGGTGGTGTTTCTTGCAGGTTTCAGCTCCTTTCGTGGCTTGTGGCAGGGCCTCTGTTCTTCTCGTTGCTAGATCCTTTCAGGAATTCCTCTTCTATTTTCTTGAAGCTGTTGGTTGGTAGGTCTAAGGAATTTTAGCTTCTTGAGCAGTTTGCACAACATCCTTTCGGTCTTGGAGGGGACTGTGTGCTTTCTATTGTGACTCTGCTCTTTGGGTTTGTGGTGTTGGTTCCTATAGGTTTCAGTTCCTTTCGTGGCTTTGGGACTAGCTATTTTTCTTGCTACTGGTTCCTTGTAGGTTTTCCTTTTCTGCATCCTTGAAGCTATGGTGCTGAAGGTTGTATGGGATGCCTGACTGCTTCCTTTTGTTTTGGGCTCTAATATTTGTAGTCGTGCTTCCTCACGACTCCTTTATGGATTCTTGTGGCACTTTCCCATCTTTTCCTTTAGATGTGTTGTTCCACTACTGTTGTTTCCTACGTTGGGCATTTGTTTCTTGAAGATTTCCTTTTTCTACTTGAGGACTTCGTAGCCTGGGAAGTTCCTCTTGTTCCTGATCCACTATTGCACCTTCCTTTAGGCTATTGTTCCAATGCATGAGGATTTCGTTTCCTGTGATTTTCCTCTCTAGGCTGCTTCATTTTCAGGATTTTAGGGAGTGGTTTTTCTAGTTTCCTTAATTTTTCACCATCCTTGTGTGATTCCCGTCCCTATTTTGGTGGGATTCACAATTTTTTGATCCACTGCTCCACCCATTTGTTTAGGGTGGTTTTTCAGTTTCATGTTGGTTTTCCCTTCTGTGGGAAGTAGTTTGTTCTCAAGGCCTATTTTCCCAAGGGTGGTTTCTGGTTTTCCCGCCCTTGGGAGGATTCAAATTTTAAATTTTTGGCTCAAATTGGTTGGGGCGGTTTGGCGCTTTCTCCTGCCATTTGTCTGCTTCAATTTATTGTTTGGCGCCTTTTGATTCAAATTTGATTTTCTAGAGGGCTTTCCCATCTTGCCTATTTTTCCTTTGGTGCAAAGGAAGACGTCTTCCTCTGGTGAAAAGGAAAGTGTGTTCCATTTTTTCTTCCTTTGGGTTGTCCTTACCTATCCTTTTGTCCATCCTTGGATGAATTTATTTTGTTTCAATCTGATGTATTTTGCTGTAATCTGATCCTTTGTAATCAGGTTTTGTGATCCTTGACAAAAACCCACTTTTAATATAACCTACAAAAAAAAAAAAAAAAATAGTTTAAATTTTAAATTCTAACTTATATATATCTTTTATATTGATTTGATTTTGCTTTAATTTCTATTTTATTCTATTTATACTTTATTTCTTATGCAATTTTTCATTTACTACTATATAATGAAAATATTACATTTATTATTTTTTTATTATGTATTTTATTTTTATTATTTGTTATTTGTATATAAATTTTTAAAATAAATGTATTCGAAGCTCCAAACATAGGATACAAAATCCTTAAATGCGACTATATGGATACAACTACATGGACCGTTGACGGGTGTACTGCCAGTAGGGATTTTCATCCCTTACAACAACAAATACCCTGTCGCTCATCATATCCTCATCTTACCTTTTCACCGGTGCCCTTCATTTGCCAACAAGAGAAGGTATATTTCTCTCAATCCACTTCCTCTACTAAAGGTACCTGTTCCTGAAAACATAGATTGATCAACAATATCCCATCCTTGCAAGTGAATAAATATACTGACATCTAAATTTTGGAGGGATGTTACATTCTTCCCCTCTAGAATTAAATACAGTCCCTATGTTTGCAATTCTTATTCAAATAGTTTATATATCACAACTAGATATTTACTCATCAACATGGTACATCAAACAAAATATATCAAACAAATTCACATTAATTAGAATTTTCTAAAAGTTTAAAAATATTTGAAGAAATATCAAAACACCTTAAAAGCTTTTATGATAGATTAATAAATTTTCTTAATGTCAGTTTTATTCGTTATTTTATCAATACATTTTGGGGTAGAGTTATTAGAAAATATGTGGAAAATTGATTAATATCTACTATTGAGTTTTGTTTTATTCATCATTTTATTTATGACTCTTTTGGAGAATAGTGTAGTGATTCTAATATTTAAATAAAATATTTAAAAATATTATTTAAAAAAACTAGGAAAAAGAATGATGTCATAATGTAATCATTGATCAATATGTTGTCATCCAATATCATAGAGAATTGAAGTTTTATTTTTTTGTAGTCTAATATTTTAGATTTTATGAAATGAGATTAGTGTACCAATATTAAAATATTATTCTTTTGGTCACAAAAAGTAGAGAGATGACGATGGGCGGGAAGTCCTCTGCGGGGGAGCTCGGGAGCGACAACGGTTCGATTCTTGGGCGTAGCGAAGCAGTCGAAGGACACCAGGGGTCCGGAGGTTCGGAGGCATCCTTGCCAAATGAAGGAGATCGGGTTGACGATGGTGCCAGTCGGGGTAAGGACCCACCAGACAAATGGGGAGGTGGGCCACAGAAGTCTTATGCCCAGGCAACGGCTTCAGAAACCCTAAACGATTTTTCTACCAAGGAGCTATTTTTGGTTGGGGATGAACTGGACATCCCGACGGAAGTCCTTTCAAGCTTCATGGAGTTTGAGAAATTTACCCTCATAGGCAAGTTCATTGGCGGTCGTCCCGACATGGAGACCATTCGAAAGTGGGCGGCAAGCAAATGGAGGACCTCTGGTCATATGGAGCTGGCGGCCCTATCCCGGGGTTTTTTTGCTATCAGACTGAACAATAAGGAGGATTACTGTAAAATCTTGGCTGGCGGCCCATGGTTTCTGGGTCGCAGAAGTTTGTTCCTTAGAAAGTGGGGCATGGATTTCAATCCTGACACCCAGAACATCAACATTGCCCCAATATGGGTTAGACTCCCGAGTCTTCCCCTCTTCGGATGGCATGAAAATGTTATAAGAGGTATTGCTCGCTCCATAGGGGAGTTGGTCACCATTGACCCTCCAACCCGAGCTCGAACAAGGTTCGTCCAAGCCCGTTTTTGCGTATTGACGGATCTAGAGGCGAAACTCCCAACCTCCATCACTCTCCGATCTGGAGGTACCATTCTTCATAAACAAGCTATTGTCTATGAAAATAGACCAGCTTTCTGCCCCCAGTGTCGGTCCCAAGGGCACCTCCAGTCCAATTGTCCTCTTCAAAATCTGGGTAAGCAGAAGCGTGAAACCTGTAACCCCCTGGAACATGATGAAGGTCAGGTGAAGCAGTCAAATATTCCAAATGTGAAGGGTCATGAATCTCCAGGCCCCTCCAGAGACCGTGATGAATTCTCACAGCCTGAAGAGAATTTCTCCCTCCATTCGGACCCTGAGCAATTTGGAGCAGACAATCAGCAAGGAGCAGACTCCCACCTGGAAAGTGAGTCACAGGAGGAGAAGGATCGGACCCCATCCCAAAATATCATTCAGTCTGATTCACCCAAGCTCCAAGACCAGGGCCATCTCGATTTCAACCATTCTCAGACACTGCTAGAAGATTACCTCCTAGGTAGGAGGGGTGAACAGTCCGGTCATATTAGCCCCCAAAATACGAGGAGCCGAAAGCAAAGTGTGGATTTTGGTAGTGAGAGGAAGCAGGGCCGTCCTCCTAACAAAGACAGGTGAGACAAAGAGACAACAATAGACGTTGCAAATGGAACCCAACATCTGCTGGTTCTGGATGACTTTGACGCTCAGACGGACGAAGCGCATGCACCAAAACCTCCCCCCCAACAAGGAAGGGGAGGCAAGAAAAGCCTCAAACTATCCAGATGAAATTCCTCTCATGGAATGTGAGAGGACTGAACGGTGCAGCCAAACGAAGGTTAGTGGCTGATCTCCGAAAGAGGACTAACCCTTCCATCCTTATTTTGCAAGAGACCAAGATCGATGCTATCTCCTCTGATAAAGTTGCGAAGGCCATTTGGGCCAAGGCAAATTGTCTGTCCAGCCTTGTAGTGGGAACAGTGGGAGGGCTCATGGTTCTGTGGGATCCAACGAGTTTTGAGGGCAGCTTGCTATCAACTTCCAACAGGATTATCAATGTGTTGTTCCAGTCCAAAACCACCAATTTTTCCTGGATTCTGTCCAATGTTTATGCTTCGAATTCTGCCACGGAGAGAGCAAAAATGTGGAAAGCTATTTCTCAGATGAGGGAGAATTTTAGTAATTTTCCTTGGGTCTTAGGGGGAGACTTCAATTGTCCCCTTCACCCTTCAAAAAAAAAAGGAGGGTCCGACCATTCCAGCCGTAGCATGGAGGACTTCAGAGATTTTGTCTCTACTAATATCCTGCTTGACATCGAACTCAAAGGGGCTTCCTTCACATGGAGCAATAGAAGGATTGGGAGCAGCTTGATTCAAGTCAAGCTCGACAGATTTTTCATTTCCCAAGAAGCCATTCCCATCCTTGGCGGGGCTATTCTTTCGACCCTACCAAGGATTGGGTCTGACCATAACCCTATTTTCTTGGAGGTGGACGATGGGCCTATTTTTAAGACCCCCTTCAGATTCGAATCCATGTGGATTTCTCACAAGGATTTCAAAGGATTGGTTTTAGCATGGTGGCAACTGAAGGTGGGAGGAAGCGCTCCTAAGAGAGTGGCTTTAAAGCTCAAAATGGTCAAAGAGAAGCTGAAGGTTTGGAATAAAGAGGTTTTCGACAACATTTTTGAGTCCAAAAAATCCATCTCGAAGAACCTGAAGGTTTTGGAGGAAAGGATGGAACTCGAAGGTTACACTGAGGGTCTCAGGGAGGAAGAGCGGAGCCTTTTGGTGGATTATCATTCTATTCTCGCAAGGGAGGAAATCTTCTGGCGCCAGAAATCTCGGGACCTTTGGTTGAAGAATGGAGACTCCAACACGAGGTTTTTCCATGCGTCTACCATGAGGCACAGAGGGGTCAACAAGATCAGAGAAGTGGCTTGCAAGGATGGGCGCGTAACCAGGGAGATAGAGGAAATCAGGAGCGAAGCGGTTGACTTTTTTTAGGATTTGCTTGGCACTCCTCCCGACAGCAACTTTCAGGTCCAAAAATCTCTGCTTGCCAACTTTTCGACCAAAGTTCCCCATGAGGTAAGCATCAAGCTTCTGGAACCTTTTTCCTCATCCGAAATTAAAGAAGCTTTGTTCTCCATGCAACCAGACAAGGCCCCTGGCCCCGATGGTTTTCCCCCCGTTTCTTCCAAGTCATGTGGGATGTTGTGGGTCCGGATGTGTGCGATGCTATACGGGCTATTCAAGCTTCCAGATCCATTCACCCGAAACTCAACTCCACTTTTCTCGCCCTCATTCCTAAGTCTCCCGCCTGCAAAAGTTTCTTTGACTATCGGCCCATCAGCCTGTGCAATGTTTTTTACAAGATTCTCACCAAGTCTATAGCCAATAGACTCAAGCCCGTCCTCCCTCTCCTGATTGATCCTTGTCAAGGAAGCACTGTTAAAGGCAGAAACATTCTTGATGGTGTCATCACTATCCATGAAACCCTTCACTCTGCTCACCGCTCCAAGAATGCTGCTCTTTTTCTTAAGCTTGACATGAACAAAGCCTTTGACCGGGTTGATCGTAGATTCTTGTGTGCAGTCCTCCTCAAGTTCGGCTTTCATCCTCACTGGATTGACCTTGTCTACAGCTGTATATCCACTCCCTTTTTTTCTGTCCTGGTCAACGGGTCCCCAGCTGGGTATTTCCAAAGCGCCAGAGGCCTCAGACAGGGCGACCCGTTGTCTCCCATCCTTTTCATTCTTCTGGCGGAGGTTCTGAGCTGGTCCATGAAAGAGGCTCTTCGTCAGAACAAGATTTTTGGCATTCTGCCGACTTCTAGAGTTGAACCTGTCACTCATCAACAATTTGTGGATGACACCCTCATTTCCACTGGGGCGTCAGTTGCCCAAGCTAAATCCCTCAAGTGGATCCTTTCCCGTTATGAGCAAGCTATCGGGCAAAAGGTCAATTACATCAAGAGCAAAATCTACTTTATTAACACTCCCCTACGCAGGCAACTCCGGATTGCTAGAATTCTTGAATGCACTATTGACTCCTTGCCTACGTCCTATCTGGGGTTGCCTTTGTCTTACAATGGGCGTGCCAGTGGAGGTATGTGGAACATGATCCTGGAATGCCTTCACAGGAAACTTGGCACTTGGAAGGGCAAACTCCTGTCGCAAGCCGGGAAAGCCACCCTTACCAAAGCTTGTCTTCAGGGGATCCCAACCTACTTTATGTCGGTGTTCATGCTTCCAGTTGTTGTTCACTCCAAAATCGAGAAGATTCAGAGGACCTTTCTATGGTCTGGCAATGAAGAGAAATCTAGAATCCCTCTTGTTGCCTGGGACAAGGTGTGCTCATGGATAGACCAAGGCGGCTTGGGGATGAGAAGATCAAGACTTATGAATTCAGCTCTGATCATGAAGCATGCTTGGAGGATTCTTTCTAGTGACCCGATGGAGTGGGTTAAGCTGGTCACACAGAAGTATCTTGGATCCAATTCCTTCTTTGATGCTGAGACCACCCCCGTAGTGTCGGCTTTTTGGAAATCTGTGCTCCAAACCCGTCATTTGGTCAGCCTGGGAGCCCGCTGGATTTTGGGTGACGGCAACCTCATCCTCTTTTGGAAGGACAGGTGGGCGTCTAAAGAAGCCCTTGGGTCGAGGGCGGACCTTGCTAGGCTGAGAGGGCTAACCGACCCAAATTCCCAACTCAGGGTGGTGGATTTCATAGACCGGAGCACCCATTTTCCTCGGTGGAAACTTCCAGTCATGGAAGGGTTTAATAATGAGGTTACCTTTCTAGCAAACATCCTCCAATCGGTTTTAATTCCCTCTACCAGGAGGACTGACAGAATCATCTGGAGTGGTACGGAGGATGGTCTTTTTTCTGTTAAATCAGCCTATGAGTTTCTTACCAGCAAGACTGCCATGGATTACCGATGGAAAACTGTCTGGAGGAAAGGGGTCATCCCTAAAGTGAACTTCTTTGCGTGGATTGCTTTCCACAACAAAGCCTTAACCATTGACAACCTTCACAAGAGGGGTTTTGCCTTCCCCAACAGATGTTACATGTGTCTGGCAGATTGCGAGATGAGGGATCATTTATTCCTGCACTGTCCTTTTTCCCACTCAGTACTCAGCATTGTCCTATCCTCCTTCCAAATCCCCTAGTGCTCTCCCCGCTCCCTCAGAGATGCTTTCCATCAATGGCCTAATCCTTTCAAGAATCCTAAACTCCGCTTCCTCCTTGAGGCCTCCTTCCATCATTCCATTTGGCAAATTTGGTTAGAGAGGAATGCCAAAATTTTTGGCAGAGCCCCTAAAGTGCCTCCTTCTATCGCTCAAAGGGCCTTATCCTATGCCATCGAGAACTCTAATGTTGTTCCTAGTCCCCGTCCCCACCTTTCGAGTGAAGAAGCGATTTTCAAAAGGATGAATCTCTGGCCGTTTTTGGATGTTGTTAAAGGGCCCTATCGAAGAAGTGTTATTTGGACCAAGCCCCCCATGGGATGGATTAAATTAAACTTTGACGGAGCGGCTAAGGGTAATCCTGGGCCCGCTGGTTCTGGGGTGTTGTTAGAGATCATGATGAGAATCTCATGATGGCTTACTGTGAAGAATTGGGCTCCCAGACGAATCACTATGCCGAAGCCCGAGGCGCTCTGAAAGGTATCCGGATCCTCTCTGAGGATCCTCGGCCTCTAATTATTGAAGGTGATTCGCTCAACATTGTTAATTACCTCCTAGGCGCCAAAAATCCATCCTGGAGAGTCTACAACATTGTTCTTGAGGCAAGAACGCTTCTTTCCCAACGTGGCAGGTGGAAAGCAAATCATATCTTTAGAGAAGGCAATCGCGTGGCTGACCACATGGCCAACAAAGGGCTCGCGACCACGTGTCCGGTCGTGTGGCGGTCTTGCTTCCCATACGAGGTGGAAAGATTGGCCAGAGCGGATATCCCTTCATGAGGTTTTCCTCGCATAGTTTTCGAAAGGCCCCTCCCGATGAGTATCGGGGTAGTGTGACTGTTCTGTCCAATCCCTTGTGCGATTGTGGGCGCAAGTGTCTTGTGAAGCGCAGTCCTGTTTCCAAAGCTATTTGTTTTCAAGATTCCAAGACGCACCAGATTTGGTGCCTTGTAGGCTATCAACACATTCTTCTCCACCAAGGCGGTCTTGCTATTTTTTTTCGTTCCTGGCATTGGTTCGAGAGTTTTTTCGGCCTTTACTTGTTGTCTTCCTGGGTTTGTTCCGTTTTGTTATTTGGTTTTCCAGGCCTAAATGCCTTTTTTGCAGCCTCAAGGCTTTTAGTCTAAGGTCTGCTTTACTTGCAATTAGGCTTATTTTTACAGCCAAGAGGCATGATACATCATTAGATGTTTGGCTAATTTTGTACATAAGGTTTTGGGATCCTCTATAAAAACCCACTGTTAATATATTAAAATAATTACCAAAAAAAAAAAAAAATTATTCATTTGAGTATTCAAACGTAAGTTAAAAGTTGTATGTTTTCTGAACTTAGTTTGAAATTGTGATTTAATATATAAAAAACATAAATTACCCTCACTCGTGTCTCCAAACAACTTTAGTTTTTGTTGTGACTATTTTAAAAGATGTTAATCATATTATATGATCGGATTTCATAAGGATTCACGTGGAAAACTAGAATGTTATTAACCTTATAATTTTGTAGGATTTCTTTAAAATGAATATAATTAAATTAGTTTATGGATTAATAGATTTTAAATTAAATTCTTACTTACGTTTGTAAAGGTTTCCTATGCACTGTCTCTGTTACATAGAAAAACCATTAAATTCATAGACAGTATAATAAATCTTGTTTACCAATGTAGGGTAATCCGTAGATGAGTTTTGAGATCTCAACCATTTTGCCATGAAAACTAAGGTACTAACCAAGGTATTGTTTGTCAATCCTTATTACTATGTCATTTGATTTGCTAGACACTAGATTGTCCTACAATATCTTGAAATTTTTCAAAAGACTTCTACACTCGATAAAAAATTTTATGGCTAAGTTTGAAACTTGACATCTCTATTGTATAATAAGAGCACCTAATTGCCTTGTGCCATATGTTGCATTCATAGCCAAAACTAGCTATTGATGTACACTATATTGTTTATAATATTTTTAATCACTTAGCTAATTATAGGCATAAATATATAGAAGGCACCTCCAAAATAGAGAACAAGTTATAGGAATTCAAAATTACAACTTGTTAAATGACACACATCCACCTTACTATTGTACACACTATTAAACTAGCAAATATATCAGCCCAAAAAAGTTTCAAGTGCAATGCACATAAAGCACTAAATTTCTTGTGTTATCCATTATTTCATACTCTTTGTTGCCACAAGGAAATATACAACAAAAGAATCCTCTATCGAAATTCAAATTTTTTAAATTTGAAGGCAAAATGACCATTTTTTAGATACTAAAACAAGCATTGAAATGGTAAAATCACCAAACTAGGACCCCCAAAAATTTTACAAAGAGTCCAAAACAATAGACAATTTGTCCATGTCTACCATGATTTTGTCTATACAACTATTTTCTAAAATGAACCTACAAAAGCAACATAAAAGGTTGTTATACTATTCAAACAACTTGTCAAGTGGTTTGAGATATTTGCCATGCACTGAAGCTTATCTAAAGCTTATCTAATATTATCATCTTAGAAAGTCTCAAACATCTATGATGGTGGCCTAACACTTTGGACACCTATACCTTGTGTTGAGCAACTGAGTGGGAAGCACTATGAGTTGTGTGAGTGTTTGTCGAGCAACCTTACAGCTCACAAAGCTACCTCCAAGATTTTTTTGAGGCCAACTCATCGTTAGATGTGATCTTAAGAACTAGAGAGAGAGTATTTTACAAAAAATTAAACCTAGTCCAAGGAGGTAATGCATCAATATCTAAAGGCCCATTCCATGCACAATTAAATAAAATGAACACATGAATAATTCTATTAAAAACTAGAAGGTGAACACAATTTTGATCTAACACCCAAACATTCAAACATACATATAAACTAGAACAAAGCAAAACTAGTCACAACTTCTCATATTCATAAGATTACAAACTGTAGACACCTAAAATGCATCATGTCGAGGGTGAATACTCATATGGACATGCTACAAGACCATATGGAGGATCTTGGACAGACTCCAAGATAGAGTAGTGGTTCTAACCACTCAATTTGGGCTCCTTGGCCTAATCAGTCTGAATCGCAGCCCAGACCTATGGTTTATAGGCTGAACCATGGTTGAGACCTACGGTTTATAGTCTAGACCGTAGTTGTGACCTATGATCTTAAATGAAGTTCAGTTGGCCTTCAATCCGAGCCAAATCGGTTTGAACGACCATTTGATCTAGAAGAAGGTGGTTAATGGATGGAAGATTCCAAAGGCTTCCATTCCAACTATCCTAACCACCTCTTCTTGATCTTGGCTTCTCCATGAAGCCACCCCTAGCCCTAGGGTAGTCCTATAAATACCCCCTCCAAATGGGGAGAAGATATAGATGATTTGTATAGCGAAGCATTGATGAATTATCAATAGAGAGTTGATTGATCAAGCGAGCAATGAAGCCCTATCGAATTGCATACTGAATTCATGCATTGGAGAAGGCCACTTTGCTATTCACCCAAAGATCAATTTGCCATGGAAGTTCTAGGAGCCTAGAAGAACCAAGAAATGCAAATCCAGGCAAATGAAGGCCCATCACAGTGAATCAACCACCAAATCAGTTAGAAGGACACTGAAGGCGACCCTTGAACATCAATTTGGACAAGGAGGTCAAGCCCACTGCCCTTGGAATTGAGGGTAAACCTATCAGAGTGCTAACCATGGCTTTCAGCCATGGTTTATAGTGCAAACCACTCATCAGAGCTATGGTTTGCAGCAGAGGTATCACCACCTTCCCCTTTTCATTTTTGTCTAGTTAATTAGCTTAGATTAGCTATTTTCATGGTTTAATTGCAGTTTAGCAGACTTCTGACCGATAGAATTAGGTTAGATTAGTTTCTTTATGTTAATCATCGAATAGGACATTAATGGATTCTTTATGCACTTTTATGCTTTATTTTACATAATTGATCCATGCATAGTGTAGTTGTTGTCTTTCTTTATGCTATTATATGAATCTTGATGCAATTAACATAGTTTAGAAGCACTTTTCATGTTTTCTTGATTATGCATGCTTAATGGTGTCTTTATGCAATTTTCCTAAAAGGGCCTCATCATGAGAGGCTGCCTATCTTTTTGACACTTTTATGTTGTTTCTTGACCATAGGGAATAGTTTCAAAGGAGAACCAACCATCAACTTCCTTCCTCAACGCGAAGAAGAGGGCAACTCCACCCTAGAGCAGTTTGTGACCAAGTGAAAAGCAACATTAGTGCACCTACCCTGTTGAGGGCTTTGGCATTGTATTAATCGTATCATCATTTGGGTGACCCTAAGAGGGGCATGATTGTAATCGAGATTCTTTATAAATATTAATACAAGAAAGTCTATTTCATTGAATCTATGCAATCTTGTCAATTTATGCTTTGAATGAATGAATACGACGTAATACAGTAGATGGGTGCACACTTTTTGGTTGGATCAGAAGGCGATCACGGTGGAACTCCACAATTCTAGCATCTGACTATATTTTTTGGTTTTTGTGACTTGCAGGTACAAACTACAGCTACCAACTATGGGCCAATAATTGAACCGTAGGTTCAACCCATGGGCCATAGTCAGAACCATAGCCCAGACCTACGGTTTCCAATAGACATAGCAGATAGTAGAGGGATAAAGCTAAATCAGATGAGGATTTGAGGTAGGACCTACTTCTCACTCTTTGTCATTTTTTTTGTCTTTGTGTTTTTCCAGAAAGCTAAATTTTGAATGCAAGTAAGAAACTAAGAAAGAAAAGAAAATGAATTAGGTCTTAGTTGCATTTATCTTTCGTGTCATTAGAAAGGCACTACTAGGAATAACAGATCTCTGATTTTAATCCACCCTAGAATCCAACATGCTTGATAGAATTTGTGTGAATGGTTTGCATGTGTGAGGCCCAATTAGTGGCCAATTATCATCGTAATGTGCATAGTCTCAAAGAGCATCTAGAATAGCTTGCATTTTCTAAATTTGAAACGTTCTTTCATTTTGCATAGCATTTAGAAAATGAGCATGTATGCTATATGATGCATTTATTTTATGTACATTAAAAGGAACCACACACACCACTTGGCACTTAAACGCTAGTGAGTTGGGCTTGACATCCAACCACTAGTAGGGTTCAACGATGATGGGCGTAACTTCCATCCATTGGCCCAAATCCTATGAACCCTTGATATATAGACCAATACCGGATCCAAGAACCATTCGTACCCTAGAAAATTTGCATGTACTCCTCTTCGAAGGGTATAACATTGACTGGGGAAAATGGGTGAGGATCTGGGAGGACCTGTGCTCCTTGTCCGGGTGTGGGCTTCATTACCACACATGGGGGATTTACGTGACTTGGAGTTCATAGCCAAGTTGTCGAGCTACGAGCGTATAGGTGAAAGCCATTAAAATAAGAATAAAATCCAACAAGTTTTGCAAAACATGATAAGAGTTTCTACATTGATACAACAAATCTTGAAAACACATCAAACAGTTTAGGACTCACTTTCAAAATTTAAAATGAGATAATCATTATTGTATACCTTGTTTGCTTAATAATAATACATCTAGATGCTAGGTACACAATGGTGGATACACGGGGTGGTCGGAAAAGGTCTAAACCTAACGCCGATGACCAACCCCTAACCAATTCACAATAGCATGTGTCAATTCCTCAACCACATGAGCGAACCGAACGTCGTTCGGCTAGCATTAGAGGAGATAACTCGACATGAGGGGAGCCTGTAGAGCATACCCCAGATAGAGGAGCTTTAGTACACTCCTCTAGGCACATGATAGAATAGGAAGCCTTCCAACATGAGGGTGTTCCACTTGAGAGCCATTATCGAGACCGCAATGCACGCGCGTCCATGGGATCGACTGAAGAGTTTGTTGTGCAGGGGACCAGGTTGGTGCCCCTACGTACTAAGTCCATTGGAGGATCCATGGCTCCACCTTCTGAGTATAGAAGGACTAGAGATCCACCCATTTAGGGGTAAGCAGACAGGCTCGCTATCGAGCATAGGTCTAACCATACTCCCATGCGTGGTCCACCACGCAAGATCACCATTGATATATCAAAGGTGGGAGATAATGGCACACCGTCGCATGAGTGATGGTGGTCTAGATAATTAGAGGGTCTAGGTAGTGTTTTAGAGTAGCTAGGCTGCAAGCCTTCCACTCCACCCACTCGTGCCCCGAGTGAGCATAGCGTGAGTGTCATCAGGACTACTAGAGAACATGGGGAGGCTTCTAAGCGCCCTCATGTCACACACCCACTATCTGTACATGGTGGTTCATAGTATAGGACACAGTAGGAGGCCAATGCCATCTTCACAGATAGAGGCAAAGGCACAACACATCAGTCTGATGGGTACAGAACCCACAAGGTCGCTCATACAGAGCAGGGATACCAGAGGCCTCCCATGGCCGATCAGATCGATAGATCACATCGATTGGTATCGAAGCAGAAATACCAACTCCTCCAAGATCAATTGGAGGATGCTCGCCTAGAGAGGCAACACATTGAAGATGAGAATATTCAAGCGTAGAGGCTCATGAGATAGAGGCTATATGAGCAACACATGCGTGAAGAGCGTATCCTTGCCTAGAAGGAATGCATGGAGCAGGAGGATAGGTTAGCTAGGGCTGGCCTATATCCTCATGATGAGCATAGAGAGCATGTATATAGGAAGGATTTATCTCAAGCTGATATGCATCAAGAGCAAAGAGATGCTCGTACTCATGCTAGTGCCAAACAGAGGGAGCGGCCACCACCGCTCGATGATCAGAGGCAGAGGCAACATGAAGAAGAAGAGGGAGATGGATACGACCAAGAATATCCTAAAAGCTCCCGAGCTGAGGAGGAGGAAGAGCCACGCCCTCCACCTCGTACGAGGAAGATAGTACCTCCTAGGCCACCTCCATGTCAACTTAGGGAGGAGGACTTTCTATCTTCAGAGGCCTATAAGGCCTTAGCCAAGAAGGTCAAAGCCATCGAGAGACAAGGCATGGCTATTCAAAAGCTGAAATTAAGGAAAATCCATAATGAGCCTTTGGATCCTTCGATGCCTACTCCGGCTTACCCTGAGCATTTTGATATGCCCAGGTTGGATAAGTTTAAGGGTGATGAAGATGCACAGGAACACGTCATGAGCTTTCTGGATGCTTGTTTTTAGATAGCAAGTAATGATGCATTGTTGTTACGTACGTTCATCATGACACTTTTTGGTCCCGCCTGAGAGTGGTTCAATCAGCTAAAGAAACATAGCATAACTAGTTTTGAGCAATTAGCTGATGCCTTTCTTGAATGCTATTCCTTTGGCATCAAGAAATAGGCCAATATTTTTGATCTAGCTGTGCTAGCTCAACGCGATGATGAGCCAATAGAGCAATATGAAAAGAGATGGAGGAGACTAATGGCAAAGTTGCCATTCCCTATTCCTACCATAGAGTTAACCTAAATGTTTATGAAGAGTTGTGCCAAGCACATCTCGTTACTGCTACAACTACAACAGTATCCTACATTCGAAGAGGCTTTGGTGCAAGCCAAAGTGATTGAGGACATCAAGTTGTAGGAAGGCAACTTGAAGCTCAAGAATAGGAGAGAGGGACAAAAGAAGAGTGCCACAAAATAATAGGGCAAGTAGGCCCATGTGAATCAAGTGGTATTGAATCTCCAATGGGAGGACAAGGGGCAAAAAAAAATAGAATTATCAAGCCCAACCTCCTCCTGCGTAATATGACAAGCGCAACAACAATTATAAGGGCAAGAACAAGGATCAACGCCCACCTCGCTAGTTCACACCATTGATAGAATCACTGATGATGATTTTCCATCAATTATGCGAGGCCAAGGTAATTAGATTGCCCGAAGTCAAGATGATAGACCCCAATCAACCCAAACCAAAGGGGTACCAAGAGGATCTATTTTGCATTTTTCATCGAACGAAAGGCCATGACATTGAGGTGTGTTGGTCTTTCAAACACTTGGTGCAAAATATGATTGACAAAGGTGAGCTTGTAGTGCCGCACAACCCGTAGGCACCCGATAATCAGAATATGGGGATTTATAAAAACCCCTTGCCAAATCATGAGGCACCTCGGAACAACATTGGTCAAGTCAACCAGGTGTGAGTCGAACCACCTACCTAGGGGTTCGTAGGTATGGTCAACATTGTCACTAGGCATAGGAGATATGAACAATAAAATCAACCTCATGCTCCCATTCAAATACAAGCCATGCCGAATCAGCGTCTAGACATAGAATATTCCAGGCCCACCAACAAGACCGGTGGTGACCATAAGGAGCAGGTTGGTCCAAAACCTGCAAACAACTCCTACAAAGTTGTCAATATATGAATTAATACAATAGTCCCGAGGCACAGGGAGACTCTTATGGACATTTTGAGGTCCATTGAAGTACAGTCCCAGGATGCACATGCATTTACTAATTTTGTAGGACATGTACAACAGTGTCAGGAACCGATGATCCAATTTTATGATCATGAGATAAGGATGATTTCTACAACCATGGCTGACCCACCATTGCACATAATCACATGCATTAATCACATGCCATTTAAAAGGGTCTTGATCGATACTGGCTCATCGATCAACATAATAATGACCAAGGCATTGAGTCATTTGAAGCTCCCTAAATCACACATTGTGCCAACTACATTTACATTGAGAGCGTTTAACGATGCACTATGTTCGACTATCGAACACAATTATCCTACCCATGTAGGTAGGCCTGAAGACCATTTCAGTAATGTGTCATGTGATAGAAGGGGCCATGCAATACAACATATTACTCGGTAGGCCTTGGATTCATGAAATGCATTGTGTTCCCTCGATACTACATCAGTGCATGAAATATATTCATGAGGGATAGGTTCACGTAGTGGCATCGGACGAAGAGCCATTTAAGTTCATGAACCTAGCAAATTTTCCTAGGGGTTTCATACTCCCATCAATGCACCTAGATGTTCGGCCGTCATCACCAATAAAGAAACCAGGAGGTAAACCAGTGGTACGTGCCCAACCAATGCCATCTGTGTCACATAGATCGGAGCACACCACTACTACTTCCAGGAAAACGGTAGCATCAGTCATGCAGCGGGATGAAAGGAGGTTAAAGGCAAAAATGGGTGAGAAAGAGAAAGTGCACGAGCCCAAGCCAATCATCGAGGAGGTTCCCACTCCTATGGAAGTTGAGGAACCCCAAGACAAAGCCGAGGAGGTACCTCAGCCTACCTCACCTGCATCTTCAGTAGGGTCATCCACACCATGGGTGACTGTTCATCTTGCCAATATAGGGTTGGGTGAGTATATTGTGTAGAATGTGACCTTCGAGCCTATTTTAGAAACTACATAGGAGATGGGCCGATTGCACGCTCATCGATATCCGGTTGGATCAGTCGTACCATTGGGTGAGCCACCCAATCAGACCAACTTCATCTATGCGAGGCTAGATCAACTTCCCACATGAGAGCCCATGGATGAAGATGGCGATGAACCGTTCATTGTGAACATTCATTATCTATCCAACCTAGAGTATTCCATACGAATCTTCGAGTTATATCATTGGAATGGATACGACCTTGGTCTCTTCGAACAAGGATGTAGGACTCCGTTGGAGCTAAGTTATCAGTTAGCCACTGATAAGTTTGGTTTGGGGTTATAGATACGAGGGCAGGATGATTTGCTTGTGGTATCTCTCGATCATATGTACCTTAGTCTGGTTGATGATGTGGATTTTAATCCCTATCATCCTGATCCTTCCAAATTTTAGAGGAATCACCCGATGATATCTTTTGTCATAGCCGAGCCACTCGAAGATCATCATGAAGGGCTCCTTGAGTGTACTGAGACAGAATTGAACCCCAAATATAACATGGGACACCAAACCCATGATGCAATCGATGACACAGACATGCAGGGGTATAATCCCCTTACTATAGATGATCTCGAGCTAGGAGATCTTTGTAATGAAGATGGAGAGGAGTCCACCTCCGATATGAGTGGACCAGGCTATGATGCAGATGAGGAATCCTCAAACGATGATGAATATGAGGATGAAGTCGAAGGTGCTTATGTAAGGCCTTTATATGCGCATCACCTACTACCTACAGAGTTGGTACATGTTACCGAAGAGATTCTTCCCAACGTCGATCATTTAGAGGAAGATATCAAGCCAATTTTCTCGATAGTGTCATACATAAGGTATAATTATCTAGTTTTTTTGGATAGCGACGACAGCATTCAAGAAGTAAGATTCATGGGGCCTCATTTGGAGGAGCATCCCATGGGAGTAGGAGTGAATGAAGGGCTCTAGTTCTCAGACAGTGATGAAGAAGATGAGCTAGAGAGGGCCTACCTTGGTCCTCCATATTTGTGTTACCATCACCAATGCATAGACATAGATGAAGTCTATCATCAGTTACGTATAGGTCCACGTCTGAGAGCAAGATGATTAACCCTAGATCAGATTCATTGGATGGTTAATCCTCCTCCACCGACTTACATGGAGCTCCTAGAGCCAAATGATCCTATTTTGTAGTTAGTGCATAGGGAGGATCCGATTATCCGTAGTCCTCATAGAGAAGACCCCTTTGTACCTGTGCCATTGGAGCCAGACCTTGGGAGTGAAGATTACATCAGTTATGTAGAGGATTGTCCATGTGGTTCTGGAGGCCAATACCATTCCATCAATATGGTCTCCATTGACTTAACCACTCCACTTCACAATCCAGCAGATCCATCTAAACCATTGTATCTTAATTTAGATGCTATCGACTGGGATCACGTTGATTCACCGATAGAGCCTGAAGATTTCTTCCCCAATGAAGAAATGTTGCAACCTTTCCATTTTGCACTAGGCTATGCTTACGATGTATATCACGCTAAGAATGCTTCTAACATAGAACATATAAATCCAGCTGATGACATCCATCTGATCCCTACACCTCACCAAATTGAGGAGGGGTCGCATATGTCAGTAGAGGAAACCTTTGAAGTGGATATCAACAACGATCCCACCAATCCAAAGAAGGTTAAATTTGGAGAGAGTCTCACTCCATATGAGCGGGCCACCCTCATCCCTCTACTAAAAGAGAGACCAGATTTGTTTGCTTGGATGTACAAGGATATGCCAGGTCTAGACCCAAAATTGGTTACTCATAACCTTTCACTAGATCTGACGAAGAATTCGATCAAGAAAAAGCTTAGAAAAATGCACCCAACAGTAGCCTTAATGGTGAAATATGAGCTACAAAAGTTGTTGGATGTAGAATTTGTAATCTCCATCGATTATCCAGAATGGGTGTCCAATATGGTACCTATGGGAAAACCCGATGGAAGAATCCGTATTTGCATGGATTTTAGAGACCTAAATAAGGCAACACCCAAAGATTCATTTTCATTGCCCAATATTGATGCTCTCGTAGATGCAACTGCAGGTCATGAAATGCTCTCCTTAATGGATGGTTTTTTTGGTTACAATCAAATTTGGATTAAACCCGAAGACCAACATAAAATCATATTTATAATGCCATGGGGAACATTTTGCTATAAATTTATGCCATTTGGCCTCAAAAATGCTGGTGCGACATATCAACGGGCCATGACATACATTTTTCATGACTATATGCACAAAATTCTTGAAGATTATATTGATGACTTGTTAGCCAAGTCATTACTACGAGAAGAGCATGCAGAGGTCTTAAGGAAAGTCTTCGATCACCTGATAGAGCACAATGTCAGGTTGAATCCTAAGAAGTGCGTATTTGGCGTAACTTCTAGAAAATTACTAGGGTTCATCGTCTCTAAGAGAGGCATCGAAGTAGACCCAGCGAAGGTCAAGGCCATTTTGGAAATGCATCCTCCCACCAATATTAAGGAATTAAGGAGCCTTCAGGGCAAGGTAGCCTCGATAAAGTGATTTATCGCCCAACTATCGAATAAATGTCGACCCATGAATCAACTGCTACATAAGGGTGTCCCATTCAACTGGGACGAGGATTGCAAGGCAGCCTTCACTAAAATAAAGTAATACCTAGCGATGCCACCAAGTACTAGCTCCACCAAGGCTAGAGGTGCCTTTTCTACTATATATATCGACAATTGACTTTGCACTGGGAACCATGTTAGCCCAAAAGAATGTGCAAGACAAAGAATAGGCCATATATTATATTAGTCAAACCTTGGTGAGCTATGAGCTAGGGTATGCATATGTGGAAAAATTGTGTTTAGCAGTAGTGTTCACTACAAAGAAATTGTGGCACTACATGCTAAGTCATACGACATATGTTATATCCAAACAAAATCCTTTGTAGTACATGATGAGTAAGACGTATCACAATATGTGTACTGTGAAGTGGATCATGCTATTGATAAAATTCGATCTGGAATTCATAAGCCAAAAGTCCATTAAGGGATAGGTCATAGTGGATCAATTAGCTGAGGCACCATTGTCAAACAGTAGGCCTCTAACAATAGAGCTTCCAGATGATGTAGTCTTCATCATATCTGAAGCTCCCAAACCCGAAGAACCAGATAACAATGTTGATATGACTCTGTTCTTTGATGGTTCGAAGTGCGAACAAGGAGGTGGTGCTAGAATAGTGTTCTTCACGCCACAAGGAGCTCCAATGCCCTTGTCATTCAAGTTGGATTTTCCATGCACCAACAACAACACTGAGTACGAAGCCCTACTACTGGGCCTCCACACAATCGTCGCCATGAATATTAAGAGATTGAACATCTTTGGTGACTCCTTGCTCATAGTAAATCAAGTCAAGGGGCTTTTTCAATGTCGATGTCCCATACTGAAAGCCTATAAAGATCTAGTTGACACATATTTGGCCAAATTTGAATGGTATGACATTGAGGCAATCCCTCGATCATCAAACAGGTTTGCAGACACCATGGCATCTTTGGGATATTTAATCCCTTAGAATCTATCTGCTAATTTCACTACCATCCATGTCAAGATGCTCTCGCATCCAAAAGCAGAGCGTGCAGCCTATGATAACAGAGAATCGGTCAACATGATCAGTGTAGAACCAAAAGTTGAATGGTTCTACAAAGTTGAAGACTTTCTTAAGAAGGCACCCTGGGGTCATTAACCTCTCAGAGTCCTATGGGGAGTGGTACTACCATTCACCATAGGGTTGTTTTTGAGTCTGCATTTGCAAAGGTAAATACGCAGGGGGAGCAAGTCATCTTAGTAGTCGAAGCTGAGATTTATCAAAATTGGATGTCACAAATTAGAGACTTCCTAAAGCTTAGTATAATCCCAGAGGGATTTTCGCGTGCCACAAGACACATTTAAATAGAAAGTGACAAAATATGTCTTAATAGGAGACATTTTGTACCAACAGAAGCTATGATGGAGTTCTCCTTCATTTCTTAGAGCCCCAAGAGTCATATTGGGCAATCTCACAAGCTCATGATGGTACATGCGGTGGCCATTTCAGCGGCATGGCCATCGTCAAGCGCATCCTTCGCATGGGCTACTATTGGCCCACTATGGAGAAGGAGTGCAATGCATATGTCAAGAAGTGCGTTAAATGCCAACATCATGCTAATATTACGCACTTGCCATCACAGGCCTTACAACCCATCCAAGAGGCTTGGCCATTTTCTCAGTGGGGACTAGATCTTATAGGTAAGATCTCTCCTCCATCATCGGGTCGACATACATTCATAATCACGACTACTGAGTATTTTACAAAGTGGGTGGAAGCAATACCCTTAACAATGACAATTGGAGCTTGTATAGCAAAGTTTATACTAGAGCATATCATAAGTCATTTTGGGATTCCATCCAAAATAATATCGGATAATGGAACGTATTTCAAGAACAAAACTGTGAGAGCTTTGACATCTAAATATAGAATCAAACATAGTTTTGCAACTCCATACTATCCACAAGAAAATGGGTAGGTTGAAGCTTCAAATAAGATAGTGGTGGCCATCTTGAAAAATATGGTACAAGAAAACCATAAATACTGGCATATCCAGTTGCCCCTTGCGTTATGGGCTTACAGGACTAGTATTCGAATGCCCACTAGGGCAACACCATTCTCACTAGTATATGGTATTGAGGCCATTATGCCCTTGGAATTAGAAATTCCAACACTGCATGTCGCATTGAAAGAGTTCATCGATGATGACACTGCATGACAAGATCGACTGGATCAACTGACGCTACTTGATGAACATCATATGAATGCCCTGGAGCATCTCCACGTTTATCAAGAGCGACTAAAACAAGCTTACAATATCAAAGTCCACCATAGATACTTTGAAGTTGGGGATCTTGTCTTGAAAGAGAACCAATAAAACTCTAATTTGCCACCCAATATGAGGGACAAATTTATGGCTAATTAGCTAGGACCCTACATCATATCTAAAAATATTGGTCCGGGTACCTATTGCCTAACATCGCTAAGGGGTGTTGAAGAGCCTGAACCTCTCAACATCATCCATATTAAGGTGTTTTATGCTTGAATGTCATAGTAAAAGGCTCCGAGAGTTGCTTTTAATTGCTCGGTCATCCTAAAAAGCTCCAACCACTCTCATCAATGATTTGGTCAATCAAAAAGCCCCAAAGGCATCTGTAAGCCCTTTGGTCAACCTCAAAAGCTCTGAGGGTTTGGTCAAAACCGCTCGGTCATCCCAAAAGGCTCCAAGGGTTCATGAAACCACTTGGTCATGTCAGTTAAAAGCCTCAAGGATTTTCTTATAATCGCTCGATCATCCTAAAAAGCTCCAAAGGCATCTAGAAGCCCCTTGGTCAAACCCAAAAGGCACCAAGAGTTTTTGAAAAACTGCTTGGTCAAACCAAAGGCTCCAAGGATTCTCAGAATCACTTGGTCATCCCAAAAATGCCCCAAAGGTACCCATAATCCCTTTGGTCAATCCTAAAAGCTCCAAGGATTCTTAAAAATCACTTGGTCAATCTAAAGGCTCCAGAGGCATGTACTCACCGTTTGGTCAATTATGAGGCTCAAAACCCATAAAAATTATAAAATCAATAAAATCCAAAAAAATTGGTAAAGCATATAATCCAAAAACATTTGCATTTATATTTTAATTTTGCATTCTCATTGTGCATTTACACATGCATTCGCTGCATTACTGCATTGCATATAGGTATTCGTCATCCGTTGCATTCCATAATAGGAAGGCATTGTGTTTTTCAGTTTTACAAACGACACCACGTTTGTGTTTAAATCATGCATCTCTACATTTATCATGATCCATCATTCATGTGAGTAATTGTGTTTTTCAAAACAACCTGTAATGTTGCTATGGAGATATACTAGGGTTTTTTGGTCATTCAGCCATACCTAGTGGTCTTATCAAGAGTTGATAGAAAGCTTGTTTTAATCTTGTAGTTAAGGTCCAGTTTGTATAGCCCTTAGCATATCAGAGTTCTATCACTAATCAACAAATTTAAACAATCCTAACAAGCACTAGGGGAAGATGATAGCCGTGAAGCAGGACTGGGTATCCTAAAGCGAAAAGAGTTATTATTACTTATCCCTCTGTGTGGATGGTATGGGAAATGTTGGCAGTTGGCAAAAGGACAAGTGTAGTTCCCTATTAAGAATCCCTTGCTTACGATAAAATGAGCAATATCCCCAAGAGATATCCCACATCAATCCTCATGATTGATACCCTAGATTGATATCATAGATCGACTCCCCAGAGTGATATCCCATATTGATATCATAAGATCGATATTCTCAATCGATATACCAAAAATAGTTTTCCCAAGTAAATCCCTCCAAAGGAAAGTTTTTGAAGAGAATTATCAAATGTAAATTCTAGAAAGTGAAGATAGAATGAAGATCATAAATCAAAGTTCAAAGTGAAGATCAAATGAAGATCATAAATCAAAGTTCAAGTGGAGATCAAATGAAGATCATAAATCCAATTTTAAGAGAGATCAAATGAAGATCCAAAGAAAGTCAAAAGTGAAGATGGAATCGACTCCCTTGCTTCGCTACCTATGAGCAAAAATCTCGAAAATTGAATGATAGAAAGGAATGAGCCTAAATCCCTGGAATTGTTGGCACTACTATACCTTACGCATGGATTGAAAGAATCCTACCTGACATCGAGGAACACTCGTGTCTTATCTTAAAATAATCATGTGCACACACAGGGATAATGAATATTTAGGGCCTATCCTAGAAAAATACTTGTATCACAAAAGTCTAATATGGTTAGTATGCAACTTTTGATAAGTCTATTAGGGTGTTTGAGTCTCATGGAAAACCTAAAAAAAATTCTCCCATAGCAACAAAATGTCAAAAATCGCAACCATATAAATCATCAAATTGCAAAGTATCGAATCCATGATACATCATTATATAAAGCACAATCAACATATAGGATAGATATCGGATGGATATTAGCAATAATATTTAGATGGCCACTGACTATATCGTGCATATTTTTCAAATTTTGTAAAATAAAATCGAATGACACATTATATCATTCGCATCAAAAAAATTGCATTTCATATATGGGTGATTAATTGATTAAATTCTTATCTTAAGGATTTTCAATTACATTCATGATTTTTATACATTCTGTGGTGTCATCCATTAGATTGATAAACATATCTGCATTTATTCCTTATGTTTTAAGTGATTAAAGCATACATGTTCATTTACATTAGATTACCATCGTGTAAATAAATCATTACATACATTAATGCATACAATAAAGCAATATCAAATATGCGTTAAGAGAAAAAATTGCATCCATATGCATCCATCATAAATCGCACATCTAAGCATCTAGATCACTGCATATAATCATCATCATAAATCAAATAGCTATCTAGTGCATGTCATCCATACATCACATCATATAACATCTAATTAACATAAGCATTGCATCCATGTGCATCACATAAACATAAAATAAAAAATAAATGAGTACACAATAATTAGCCATAAAATAATCAGTCATATAATATATAAATATGTCTCAGAGTACATCAGAAGTACAAAAATACCCTTAGGCTACAACTATGTAGGTCCTCGACCTTACACTCAAAAATGGTACAATACATGTCAAAAAATGTGTACTAAGAAGGGCTTGTGCCACCAGCCTGTGAATCATTTCCTGTATCCCTATGGATCCTGTGAGAGTTGGCTCCGTGTGTGTTAGAATATTAGTGAGTCTGCTCAGTATTATGAGTCTGGTGGCTAGAACTCATTGAGGACTACCCTGTAGTCCTAGTCCTAGTCCTCTATGACCTTGCAACATGTCTATCCTCTGGAACTTGTAAGCCCCTCAGCTTGACGAATCCCTCTAGCTGAGATATGCAAGATGCCCTCGCATCCAATCAATCATTTATATCCTCCATGAGAGAAGTGAGATGCTTGATATCTGCCATAGGATCCACAAATATGACTAACAGAGTATTTGGAGGTCCCATGACAATCTGAGAGGACAAGGGGTCTTCCCTCTGTATCCTAAGCAAGTCCATATCTACAACTACCTCACCCCGCTGTGCCACTACTATATCATGGGTGCTAGTGAGCTCCTGAACGCGCACATCTACCACTATAGCTCACTCTATGAGACTAGTGATCTCCTCCTATGCCTTAGCTAGTTGCCTATCTCGATCAACTAGCTTCATCTCTAGAGTGGTGATAGTAGTGTCTCGCTCATGTTGCTGAGTCTGATATCTACCAAGCTGACTCTGCAAGTCAGCAACTTGAGCTAAGAGTAGCCCCTTTATGCTATCATGAGGAACCTCACCCTCCTCTAGAGCCTCATAATCTGGGTCATCCCCAGGATCCTCCTCGATGGTGGTCTTTGTGCCCCATCCACCCTCTACTCGCTGGCACACCCTACGCCCATCAAGATCCACCATTGCCTCTGCCTGATCATCAAATCTACCCAGAGGTCCTGATCCATGCCATCGTAGCATCGACCACCATCCATCGTATGCTGGAGTGGTAGCAACACGGTCAACTCCAGTCTCCTGGAAATAATCTGACTCGTCCCCTAGAGCCGAAGGATGGATCCATGGAAGATCCCGCTCTAAATCCAAGCACTGATAGACAAAGGGGATCTTTGGAATATCTTACACTAGGCAAAACTATCACAGGATGTGAGAATAAAATTGGTACTCTCTAATCTCAGCCTTCCAACCGAGTAGACATCTACCCGATGAGCCTATCTAAGCCACTCGTCGACCTTAGTCTAGTTAGGGTACTCCATGTATGACTTCCATTCGATATTATCTGGGTAGATTCCTCCAAACCATGTGATATGCTGGACGTCACCAGTATGGGTCCTGATCTGAAACCCCTCCTCCTCTCGAGGCCAGTAGGCCACATAGCACTGGTGAGAATCATCTATCTTCGTGATATGCAGTGGTAGCTCCTTGTGATGCTCTATCCTAATATGCTGCCAACCCTAAATCTAAAGAAGTAAGCTACAACTAATCCCCCGGTGACTTCTGGTCTATAATATAGTATAGCTCTCTATACAATTGGTAGAGCAGGATGCTCCTCTAGGCCAATCATAGTTGTCGATGAATGGTGCTCTGAACAACTCTACGGATAGTGGCTAAGAGGTTCCAGGAAATACTCGTGCTCGAGGAGTCTGGAAGCACAAATTGCACCACCAGGTGCATAAATATGACCTCACATACGAAGAAGACATTCTTCCCCTACCAATAGCCGATATGGACCCCTCCATGATCAATGGCATGCTGAGCCTCCTCACTCTGGGTACCAAAGATAACATCAAATATGGACTCCTTAGCCCCAGAAGTAGAAGAGACGATGGCCTCACCATCAATGGGGATCCTAAAGATCTTGTAGACGTCCTCTAGGGTAACTATCATTTCACCTGTAGGCAGGTGAAATATGTTGGTCCGCGCATTCCAGCGTCGGGCCAATGCATAGTAAGGTAGGCTTGATCTACCCTAATAATGGGTAGATCTAAGATATAGTCGAAGCTAACAACTCCGAACCATTCCCACTCCTCAAGAGTGAGCTCTCCATGAAGAGTCTTAAGGATGTCGGGCTCTCGAGCTCTAGAAGTCAATCTCTAAAATAGAAAGCATAATATAAGGAAAATTTTAACTAAAAACAAGCAAAAACAGTTAAAAATGACCTAAAAATCATTAAAAACATCTAAAAACTTATAAAATGGCAAAAACATGTCATCATGCAGGCCTAAAAATAAAAAATGTCATTCAGACAGGTCAAAAATGCATTAAAAGATATTAATTGCCTATTAAAACTTAGAAAAATTAAATTTTTTTATAAATTTTTTTTCTAAAGTTTGCGAATCGCGGGTCAACCCTGCGGTCCGCATGTGGTCAAAAATTGACCGTTGGGATTTTAAATGCTGACCATAGCTGGCAACTGCGGTCCCCAATTGATCAATTGGGAACCGTAGCTGGTACCTGCGATCTCCGACTGAGATCCCGCCTGGTCTAATACCGTGGCCAAAAAAAAAAAAAAAAAATTAAAAAGAGCAATCCTAAGCTACCCTAGCCTAAGGTGGGGTTCATTGCCAATAATTTAGTGTGATTGATTAACCAATTACTTAATTTGGTTCATTTTATTGGTAATGGATGCAAGGTTTTGGTTTTGAATTACCTTGCCCTCGCCTCGTCCGCCATGGCTAGAAGAAGCTTTCCCGTGCTCTACCATCGTGCTGTGAGTAGGTGTGAGTGTGGAGTTTGGTAGGGTGCAAGTCAGTTTCTCAGTTGTCACTATCAAAGCTCCAAATTGCAAGTCATTGTTAGAGAATAATGAGAGAAATTTGAAAATTGGGCTTTTTATAAGCTTTTCATATTTTGTGCGGACCGAAGGCCCTAGCCGCGGTTCCCAAAATTGCAAATGGGAACCGCAGGCCCTAGCTGCGGTTTGTAACTAACAAGCAATTTAATAAAATCCCACCATGGGAAGGCTTAAAATGATAAATCAATGCCTCCCTTTGGGTTAGAATTTGTATCGTTCCAAATTTTTCGCACCCTTACCTTCAGGCTAAAGGATCCACGCCCGGAAGGGGGATGGGAAAAGGATGGGACGGTACCTCAGACTGAGAGGCCCTTTGAAGGTCCCGCCTCTCGGGGGAGGGGTATTAAGGTGATTTTTTGACGGATGGTGGGGTTCACCAAGAAACGTTTAGTGGCAGTTTCCACGCCTAGGTTGGGAATGTGTTTAATGTGTTCAGTTTTATCTTTAAACATTCAAGTCCTAGGTTTGGCCGGATGAATCTAAGTGTTCTATTATGAAAATGCAAATTAAATAAATACAAAAAATAGATTTGGACAGAAAATAGAAAGAATACGCTAGATTAAAGAACCATACCTGATCCGGATGTCTAATGAAGGTTCTAATTTTTGAAGCAGTCCATATCGTCTGGAATTTGATAGGATCATCTGAGATCTGACGAGATCGTCTGAGATCTGACGAATTCGTCGGAGACCCGCAAACAGAGAAATAGATACAAAATACCATAAATGCAACTATTCTAACAGAGAAAAATGGTGTAAAATGGCAACATAGATGCTAAGGTGATAATCACAAATAAAAATTCAAGTAGATTATGACGTTCTAATGACAAATTATGACTTCATTGTGCACTTAAGCTATATGGGTGAACTCCAAGATGCAGAACAATAAGGAATAATAACAAATTTAACTAAATGCAGGATAAATCAACAAACAAAGTGAGAAAATGCAAACCCTGGGCACTGATTGCCCCCAATGTTGACTGTAGTCGAAATCATCTCGGATTGGTACGAAATCATCTCTAATTGAACAGGATCGTCTGTGACGATCTGAGCTTGCTCCGGCTGAAAAACAATGAAGTTCCTGCAAACAAACTTGGAAAAATACAAATGCAAATGGTGGTTTAAGATAGTCTAATGCATGTAGAATTCGTGTTACAGGGAATTTCAGCCAGGGGGAATGCCAAGAGGGGGTCCTAAGGTTAAATAGGCTTAGGAGGGAGGTTAGGAGGTTGGAGATCATCCTAATTTGGAAGATCTCCAATGGGGGAGGTCTCTAACGGTGCAGACACGCTTCTCCCGGATTAGAGACGCCGTTGAAACAGAAGCTAACTATGCACAAATCAGTTTGGGACGAGATCGTCTGGACGTTCTTCTCTAGACGAAATCATCCGATCTGAGGCGATATCGTCTGATCGACGACGATATCATCAAACGGACAAAACAAACTCTAAAAATGGCATGGAAAATGAGGAAACGGGTAGCAAGCGGTTTGGGAGCGGTTTTGGGGTTAAAATTTGAATTTGAATTATTACTAATGTAATTTTAATTATTTGCTAAGGTTTACTACGCCAATTTTAGGGTGCTACATTTTGCCCCCTCTTTAGCAAATTTTTTGAGGAAAATGCGTTAAAGATGAGTTCTTCTCGATCTACGAGAAAGCAAAAATTTATTCCCATTTTTAGGCGACGATTCTTGGTCGAATCGTACGACAGCTTACTATGATGCCCCCTCCGTGTTTTTACCCAAATCGAATGTTTGAGGTAAAAATGTGAAAAAGCCAAAATTAAATTTGTTGTTAATTGTTTTTGAATAAAATTAAGAAAAATAGGGAAAAACCCTAATTCATTTTTACTGTTCATTTTTTATTTTCTGGTTTCTAGAGCTCCGCAAACAAGATGGTCGAGACAATGCACAGATCGACAGAGGTCCGACGCGGGCTACGGGTAAGGGTCTAAACTTAGTTTAGAAGGCTTGAATTTTGAATTTCATGCTTTTTAGATTAAATTTTGATGATTTTTGAGCATCACGGCCATTTTTGGGCCGTCGACGTCATCGAGACGAAATCGTCTCGATTTCATCGAAATCGTCTCGATATCGCCGATTTCGTCCAGGGGCGAAATCGACGAAATGGGGACGATTTCGTCAAAAAGGGGACGATTTACTGGCAAAATCGAAGACGAATTTGCTCAAATTTGGGACGATATCATCCAATAGTGGACGATATCATCATTTATGAAATTGAACTTGTTTTACTTGCATTTTTAATCATTGTTTTATTAATGATTTTTATTGTTTTGTTGTTTATGTTGCAAAGAGGATTACTAAAGAGCAGAGAATGGAAATACGATAGGTTGAGGGATGACTTGGCCACTCTATCTCAGGCAGAGCGAGATCAGCTGGCTCAGGTCGGCTTGCAACATGTGGCAGAGATGCCACAGGTTTCTACAGATATGGGGCTATTGACAACCCTAGCAGAGAGGTGGTATCCGGGTTCTTCCTATTTTCGGTTATCGATAGGGGAGATGACTCCCACACTAGAGGATGTATGGAGGATTTTGAGGATCCCCATACAAGGATGGCTAATCACTCCTACGGCCAATCAGGGCCACGCGATGATGCGACTATGCGGAGATCCGAGCTTCACCCTGGAGAAGGGCGGAGTGAACATCGAATCTCTACGGCAGATGCCTGGGGCATCTAGACTGACACAGGTTTTGGCTGGGGTTGTAGGTGGTCTACTGCTATGCCATCAGAGTGGATGCAGAGTACCATGGCTATTGATAGATGTGGTCTATGACATGAGAGACCACGGATACAGGTTTGCTTGGGGGAGCTTTGTACTATGCCGATTGTATAGGATCCTGCATGGGGTCGTATACAAGGGCGACCGATGTCTGGTTATGACATCTCTACTACAGGTTTGGTGCTGGGAGCACATCATGGTGCGGAGGCCGGTAGGGCTCCCACTGATAGGGATTGATGGGGAGAGGCCCCGAGCTTTCTACCGGTGGCTCCGGAGAGGGTCACAATGGCGGATAGATCTGCCAATGTCCCGAAGACTACTTGACGACCTTGTCTCCGACTAGATCACCTGGAGGCCTTGGAGAGATCATCCAGGGTGGGCCGAGGATGGACAGGAGCTGGCTCACGTTAGGCGAACCTATTGGCTAAGGATGGAGAGGGGAGAGGTGGAGCTCCACCGCTATGACCGAGTTTTGAGGCAGTTCGGTCTATAGCAGGGGATCCCATCTCTCAGAGACTACGAGTTTTCTTGGACTGTCCGGGATAACACTACAGTTAGCGGGGCTCCAGATATGCAGCGCTTCTGGGGTCCGAACATAGATGATGCCCCCATTCAGCCGATGGATGGGGACGACGTAGGGGTAGCTGACGGCTACGATGCCTGGTACATAGGCATCCACCCTCCTCGGATGACGAGGGCTTAGGGTCCGATTCACATAGTTGTGCATCGGATGGGGAGGCGGTGCCAGGCGGCCATTGAGGTGGCATAGGGTCACGATGGGAGAGAGTAGAGGAGACCACAGGCTCAGCAGAGGCCATGGCAGTGGGAGAGGAGGGAGGAGAGACCCCCTTCTCCATGGAGAGAGAGACCACCATCGCCCGATAAGGGCAAGGGTGTGGACACAGGAGAGAGTAGTGAGATGGCTACTCTCCGGCGGAGACTCGTCCGTCTCCAGGCAGAGGTGCAGACTCTACAGGATGAGGCCGCACGACACCGAGAGGAGGCCACACAGCTCGTAGATGAGGTAGCACGCCTCGGAGCATGGAGCGGAGGGGCGAGCACTTGGGATCTAGCATGGGCTATTGCCCTGGTCACATTCTATCAGACACTATACCACCATATGGTGCCAGAGGGGCAGAGGTTACCGCTGTCGACCCATATTGCGGAGCCTATCGGGATGAGGTCATCGAGGACATCATCACGATCAGAGTCCAGGACTCATAGCACCACATGGACTATGATGGGGCCACCTCGTCCACCTCAGGGCAGGGGAGGAGATGAGGCTGAGAGCTCGAGGGGTTCTCGAGGCTAGCTGCTACAGATTGCACTGCACATATTGATTATAGTGCTTATTATTATTTTTGATAGGGGATTGAGTATGCCTAGGTACAGATTGTGGCATACCAATCTAGTTTTGAGATGATGTACATATACTGTTGAGATATATATAGATGAGATATTTTTGATCATATGACTTGTCTTATGTATTTGTATGATGCTTTAATGTTTTGATTGATTGATTCGATGATTCATGTAATTATGCCATTTGGAAATATGATGGTTTGAATGTCATGCTTTTTTAAAATTTAAATGAAATAATCTGATGTAAACAAGTTGGTTGTTTGTGATGTGATAATTTGATAAAAATAAAAGGGACTTTTAACAATAATTTCAAAGGACATTGTCGCTATTATAGACCATTTCATGGAGTCGCCGCTCACTCGGTCGTCAAGCTAATCCTAGTATAGAAATATTGCTAAAAGTAAAAGGGTGCTTAAGAGACTGCCTTAAGACTTTGTTGTGATGATGCAAATGATGATGATGATGATGATTTGTTTTTCAGATTTCCATGAAAATATTATGCATGAAATATTTTAAAATGACTTTTGCTAGGCATAAATTCCTAAGTGTGATAAATTTTTTGGATAATTCCCTAGGAATTATACCATCATTGCAAAATTGAAGTTTGACATAATGACATGAAATAGAATAGGTGTTTGTTTGTTTTAAAGCATAATTGTGTAACATAATGATTTAAGTCATATGTTTTTATGATTTTAAATAAATGGGGAATAAAATTGGTACAATGGTTTGCGCTAGGCATAGAATATTTAGGTATAGACTTATACCATCATCGCGAAATCCAAAGAAGAAAATAATAGTTTTATTGCATGGTTGATTTTTAATTTTGGTCTTCAAAAAATATGAAGATGAGGACTTGCGCTAGGCATAAAATTCCAATTTTGGTTTTTGGAACTATACCATCGTCGCGAAAGTCGATAATATATATAAATGTAACTTGATTGCATGTTTTGGAAAATGATTTTGATTTTTTTTGAGAATGCATGTAGTTGTCTTTATACTAAACAACTGTTCTTCAAAGAAGAAAATGAATTTATTCCAAACAATTTGCAAAAATATTTCAAAGTATCTTAAAGACAAAAGTTAGATTTATAAGGAATCCCATGTGCGTATGTGAGTTCATTACCAATCTTGATTTATCATAATGATACACAAAATCTCTCAAATACAAATGTGTGTGCAATTGCATTGTTCATTTACCAAGTTTTGAGCAAGATAATTTGATACAAGTGATTTGAATGAACCAAATAAGTGTTCATTAACCATGATTTAGATGCATATAACCATACCGGACTACTATGTAGGTCGGGTTATCAAGAGCTAGCTAATCCATAAGCATACATAGGTCTCGTACAAAAGAAGGTCGCTAATGTGACAGACATATCACCACGCTAGGAGTTACCCAAGGCCAAGCGGGTTGGGCACAAACCACCCGCTATGGGGCTTACCTCACGCTTTTCGAATAATTGAGAATTCCAGGGATTCAAGCTCATCAACCCTTCTTTTCTTTTCAAGGGGTAGGGAAAGGGATTTTATTTCTTTTGCTTTTGCTTTTTTCTTTTTCTTTGCTTTTGCTTTTTTTTTTTGTATTTTTGTATTGTGACTTGATATTTGAGATAATGCTGAAATAACTTGTTTCTTTTTTCTTTTTCTTTTGAACTTTTCTTTTCTTTCTATGCTAGGGATACTTGCTCGGATTAGCTGTAGAGCAAGGGATTTTTATTCCGGGTAGGGGTGAGCTTGTCCTTTTGCCAATTCTCAAAGATTCTAGACCATGTGCATGATAGGATAGCAGGGGAAACTTTTCGCTCAAGAACCACTTCTACTATGTAACATAGCATGGAAATTACAAATGTAATCATTTTATTGTGAAAAGATATGCTTGGTTTAAGTAAATAACAAGATCAATTCTCTATGCTCAAACTTTATTTAATTGAATTTTGTGGACTTTGATATAAGAGAGATTAGTAATCATGCCAAATAAAATCAAGATATTTATTTTTTGTGTTTGTGATAGTGGGGGATTCCAAATAAATGCTAATTTATCCAAAATAACTTGAAAATATAACGGCAATACTTGAAGAAGAAATATATACAACAAATATTTGTGAAGAGTTTGATGATTTTGACTCTCTCTTTCTTCTTTATTTTTTTTTGGTTTTCAAAAGAGTCAATAATATTGTTGTTTTGACTTTTTATTTTTATTTTTCATTTGTTTTTGTTTAAACAGTTATATATATATATATATATATTTTTAAAATGAGACAACATGCAAAATATGTACAAATGATGAAATGACCAAATTTTATGCGTAATATCGCTTAAGATGCATAATATTCATAGGTTCTTTTAAATATTTACCATCTAAAGTAGCTAATTTGTATGCTCCTCGATTCAAATTTAGCAGTTGATAATATATGGTCCAAGCCACTTGGGCTCAAATTTACCTTTAAGGTCTTTAGTTGCATTAGTATTTTTTTGATTTTCTTTTAAAACAAGGTCGCCGACCTCAAAGGATCGATGACGAACTTTCTTGGCATATGATCTTTTAAGCTTGTTTTGGTAGGCACGAAGATGCTCCAAAGCATTGATGCGCTTTTCATCTAGAAGTTCCAACTGACTGAGTCTGCCAGCTCGATATTCATCTCCTACTTCGGTATCTTGAAGTAGTAGAGCCAAAGAAGGAACTTCTAATTCAAAGGGAAAAATGGCTTCAACGCCATAAACCAAGACAAAAGGTGAAGTTCAAGTGGGAGTTCGAACACTAGTTCGATAGGCCCACAAAGCTGGATATAATTGAATGTGCCAATCGCGGCCAGTTTTATTGACTAATATTTTGAGAATTTTGATTAAGGTTTTGTTAGATGCTTCTCGCTTGACCATTACCCCGAGGATAATAGGGAGTGGACCAACGATGTTGAATCTTATATTTTTGGCATAATTTTTTAACATCTTTATTTTTGAAACAAGTTCCATTGTCTGAGATGAGATTTGCAGGAATTCCGAACCTACAAATGATTTGATTAAAAATAAATTTAGAGACTTGAGTTCCAGTAGCAGGAAGCTAAAGGCATAGCTTCAACCCACTTCGTGAAATACTCAATGGCGGTTATGATGAATTTGTGTCCATCGGATGACACAGGATTAATTTTTCCAATAATGTCTAAGCCCCATTTTGAAAAGGGCCAAGGAGATGAAATAGCCTCCAGCTCTTGTGCAGGCGCATGGACAAGGTCAGCATGTTTCTGGCACTTGTCGCAATGGCGCACATAATCATGTGCATCCTTTTCCATGGTAGGCCAAAAGTAGCCTATCCTAAGGAGCTTTTTAGCAATGACACTACCATCGAAGTGTCCTCCACAAGATCCATCGTGGGCTTCACTTAAAGCTGATTTGGATTCTTCTAGATTCAAACATCTCAATAGGATACCTTCAAAAGATCTCCTATATAAAGTATTGCCAATTATTACAAATCGACTTGCTCGTCGACGTAATAACCGACGCTGGTTTCTATTAGAATTGGCAGGGAAAGTCCCATTTTGAAGAAAATCAATTATATCCGTATACCAAGGTTCAGGAGTAGTTTCATTGATTAGAAACACATCCAAAGGTTCTAAACATGACTTATTTGAAGCGGGTTCCTGGAGTCGATGAATAATGATGGTGGCATATTCGTCATCTAACTCCAAGGGCGTAAGAGATGCAGCTGCGGCCATAGCATTACCGCACGATTGCTAGTTCAGAAGGAATAGCTTCCAAAGTAACTTTATCAAACAAGGATAACAATTGCAAAACATATGCTTTATATGGGCACAATTTATCATCTTTGGTCTGATAAAATTCATTAATTTGGTTTATGACAAGTTGAGAATCACCAAAAACTAGCAGATGTTTGATTTTTAATGCTAAGGCAGCTCGTAATCCAAGGATTAGAGCCTCATATTCGACAGTATTATTAGTGCAAGCAAATGTTAATTTAAAGGACAAAGGTATAAGATGTTTTTGTGGGGATATTAAAATAATACCCGCACCAGCCCCACTCATGCATCGGGCTCCATCAAAGTATAAGGACCATTGTTCAATATGGTCTGCCTCTAATTGAAGGCATTCATCAGGAAACTCAATGATGAGGGGATGGGTAGACTCTAAGGGTGCAAGCAGCTAATTGATCTGCTATGATTTGACCCTTAACATACTTTTGTCCTATGAACATGAGTTCAAACTCGCTTAGAGCAAGAACCCACTTTGTTGTGCGACCCGATAAATAAGGTCGACTCATGAGATACCTCAAGGGATCATATTTAGCAATGACATACGTTTTTTGACTGAGCATATAATGACATAATTTTTGCATAGAAAATACGACTGCTAGACATAATTTTTCTAATGTCGTATAACGGGTTTCATAATTGATGAGGGTTCGGCTAATGTAATAATTAGCACGTTCTTTCTTCTCATCATCAAGCTGAGCTAACATAGCTCCTAAAGCAAAATCTGAAGCTGAAATATACAGGAGAAATGGGCGATTAGGTCTAGGCGGTGAAAGCACAGGTGGGTTAAGGAGGTATTGTTTGAGAAGTTCAAAAGCTTCCTTACATTCGTCATCCCAATTAAAAGGGACATCCTTCTTAAGGAGCTTAAGAAAGGGAGTGGTTTTGTCCGCCAACTTATCGATGAAGCGACGGATGGCTTGAAGCTTACCTTGTAAACTTCGTAACTCCGATATATTGGTAGGTGCGGGCATATCAGTGATAGCCACAATTTTGAGAGGGTCGATTTCGATACCACGTAAAGAAACTAAAACCCCTAATAGCTTACCGGACTTAACTTCGAATATGCATTTGGCTGGATTTAATCGAATAAGGTATTCTCTTAACCGATTAAACACTTTTCTCAAATCATCTAAATGATCATCTTCTTTAATAGAGCGAGCTATAATATCATCTACATAATCATGTAGGATATCATGCATCATATCATGAAAGATATAAGTCATAGCTCGTTGATATGTTGCACCGGCATTCTTTAAACCAAATGGCATCACTTTCCAACAAAAGGTACCCCAAGGGGTAATAAAGGCTATTTTAGCCTGATCTTCAGGAGCTATCCTGATCTGATTATAGCCGAAGAATCCATCCATTAGGGACATCATTCCACTCCCGACAAGTAAATTCAATGATTTGATCCATGTTTGGAAGAGGAAAATCATCTTTAGG
The DNA here is from genome assembly GCA_028583015.1 of Wollemia nobilis. NCBI lineage: Eukaryota > Viridiplantae > Streptophyta > Pinopsida > Araucariales > Araucariaceae > Wollemia > Wollemia nobilis. Next base: position 2,048,638 of record JAQPPZ010003286.1, on the reverse strand, counting down.
GCATGCAACGTTAATATCTCTAAAGTCCTTGCAAACCCTAACTTTGGTAGCTTCTTTCTTGGTGACTGGAACTACATTCGAGATCCATTCAAGGATAATCAATAGCTTGTATGAAAATAACATTCAGGAGTTTTTCTAACTCCCCTTTGACTAGCAGTGGCCACTTTGGGATGCATTTTTCTAAGTTTCTGTTTAACAGTGTTTAGCATCCGGATGGACTACTAGATGATGCATGACTACGTAAGGGTCCAGACCTGCATATCTTCATATGTCCAAGCGAAGACATCTTCATATTCTTTAAGGAATGCAATGTATTCATCTTGTTTTTCTTGACTTAATGCTGATCCAATATTGATTATGTGAGGAGTATCCTCGGCTCCAATGTTAACTTTAATGACGTTTTCTACTTCCATGTGTAGATCTCTTTCAAAATTAGGTGGGGCGGGTGAAACGCCCAATTCTTGTAATTCTTTTAAGGTTAAGTTGGATAATTTGTCTTGATGAGTGGTGGCCTCAAGTTGGGCTATAGTTGGTATAGAACCATCAAAATAAAAACCATTGTGTAACAACTCTTCAACGGAGACATCATGGAAAATATCTCCTTCCAACTCCTCATCGGATTCAACAATCAATTCATGGTAAGCTATGGATAGCATATTACATGTAAATGGCTGATTCGTTGGACACAAAGAATCTTGTTTATCTAGATAATCTTGATAACATATGAGTTGATCATCATCTTCAAAAGGGAAGGGTTGACCCTTACTAGGAAATAGGCCCACACCACATCGGGCGGGCCATGGTTCTACCTCGATAGGTTCTTTCATGCCATTTTGGAAAGGTCCCAAGCCTTTCCCTTTATATCCCATTTTAAGCATTATGGGTTTAGCTTTAATATATTCATTAGTAAAATAACATCGTGCATATCCCTCATGATGAGTTTTGATATTTCGAGGTATTCTTCCCCAATCATATCCTTTATAAATAAAAGCACAACTCCCGACTTGGTAAGTACTTCCCATAGGTTGTGGGAGGCCCAAAGTACGAGGAGATGGCGGCAAATTATTTAAAATAATTGAATCTTGCATAAAAGCATTTGTTTTTTCTGATATTAAGACTGTGGATAAATCCGGTAAAAGTTCATCAGAAAGAGCATAAGATGTAGAAGGATCATTCCCTATATCTTTAGATGTGGAAGGTATGATAGATGTTGATAATGTGGAAGTGTTAATGAATGGGTCTATAGGTTTTGAAATGATAGGGATGGAACATGAAGAATTGGTTGTGGATTTAAGATCTTTTTGAGGTTCTAGTGTGGTTTGTTCAGAAGATGGTTGAGTTAAATGTATAGGTGTAGTTGATGGAGTAGATGATGTTATGTGTGTGTTTTTCACACGTTTAGATGAAAAATAAGAATTAGGATGTGTGGATGACAGAGCGGGGCAAAATTGCACTCCAACAGGTTCTGCCAAAGCACACATATCAAAGGGTCTAGGGTCACCATGGATAGTGACCAACTGATTTTTAAATTCAAATTTAACACATTGGTGTAAAGTGGAGGGAACCGCTCGCATCGCATTGATCCAAGGGCGACCCAAAAGTATATTGTACGATGCAGGGCAATGTACAATAAACACGGTTGTATCTAGGGTTCTAGGACCAACTTGCAAGGGTATAGTAATGACTCCACACGTTTCTTGTGTCTCGTCATTGAAAGCTTTGATAATCATGTCAGTTTTCTTCATTTCATCACTTCTAAAGCCAAACCGTTGGTAGAAGTCAAAAGTGCAAATGTTTAGAGATGAACCATTATCAATCAAGACTCTTTTAACAACTACATCTCCAATTAGAGCAGTAATATATAAGGGATTATCCTTATGTAAACTGTGTTGTGGGATATCTTTATCCCGAAAGTCAATACAATCGACTTCTCGAGTGATGATAGTATTGGACATGGCTTCAGAGTTGAATATTTTGAGGTACCATCATTTGGCTTAATGTAAGCATTAACTCATCCCTATGGGTGGGAGAAGATCTTAACAAATCCAACAGGGAAATTCTGGTCGTAGTATTGGATAATTGTTCATTAATATTGTAAGGAGGCTTAGGTTGAACATTAGACATATGATTCCCTTTATTGGGATTTTTCAAAATAAATGGAGCTGATCCATCATTCCGAGTTTGATCTTGTTGAGAGTTTTGAGCCTGTTGTCTGGTAACAACTCCGATGGTACCTACAATGTTATATTGAAGACGCTGAACTGGTCTCGGTTGAGCGTTTATGGCTTGTTCATTAGGAAGGAATTGATTAGAAGAGGGTCGAGTAGTAACTCTTCTAGGAAATGGTTCTTCTGGAACCATAGCATCTGTGATAGGTTGAATAGGATCTGATTCATTTTCAGAACTATTCGATTGGTTTGAGGTGATGTCTACTTCACTTTCAGTATCCGATTCTACATCACTAGGATCGGGAGTTTGAAAATTATGTAGGGGCCTGGTCGTGACCAGGGATAAAGTTGTGTCAAATATTTGAGGATCCTGAATAGGTAATTGTCCGCTAATAGTCCCTACATATCGGGTAGGAGGGGGAACATTATGATGTTCGATTTGATTGGCCACTTCTTTACCATGGTTTGGTAAAGGATGTTGAAATATATCCAATGATTGATTAGCATTTTGATTTTGATTTTGGGGAATGGTCTTTTGAGCGTTATTAGGAGCATTTTGTTTAGGTTGGAAAGCTTGCACCTCCATTTCATTATTATCAATCAAGTCTTGTATTTTATGTTTCAATATTTTGCAAGAATTTGTAGCATGTCCAGGTCCTCTATGAAAGTCACAATGTAGATCGGCTCTGTATCCGGGTATAGTTGGATCAGGTTCCCGGATAGCTGGTAATTGAATCAAGCCTCGTGCTAATAATTGAGGTAGAATGGTTGATAAAGGTTGATTCAATCTAGTAAATTCTCGAGGAGGTTTATCAGGGGGTTTTAATATAAATTTTTCTGTTGTCTTTGTTGTATTGATATTAGCAACGTTTCTGCTATCAATGACTCCGTCACCTACAACTTGTTTGTTTTTATACTGATTTCTGGATGTTTTCTCATCATCTTTCTTTTTGAGGTGACCTCTCCTAATGAGAGCATCTTCTACCCTTCGAGCTAAGTCTATAGCTTGATCGAAGGTGGTTAAGGTAGCAGTTGATAACTCATAGGAGATTTGTTCTTGCAAATTATTGATAAAAATGTCCAACATTTCCCTATAAGGTAACACAAAGTGCAGTTTTCCTATCAACTGCCTCCATCTAGCTAAGAAATCAGCAAAACATTCATCTTTGTCTTGTTTTAAGTTGTACAAATCTTTAATGGTGACATGCCTCTCGATGTAGGCACTAAATTGATGGACAAACGATTCAGCTGCTTCTTCAAAATTTCTCAAAGAATGAGTGGGCAATTGATAGTACCACTCTAATGCCATTCCTCCTAAACTTTTCGGGAACATTTTTAGTAATAGCAAGTCATCATGTGATATATCATGACATGCTATCCTAAACATACGAAGATGCTCTATGGGATCTTCGGCTCCTTTATATATAGGCAGGACGGGCATGGGAAAGTGTTTAGGGTATGGTTGTGCTACAACTATGGGATCCAAAGGTTGACTACATATCTCTCGATAATTATATGAGGGACCGTAGGGATCTATCTCGGTCCATACGCGAAGCTAACTGTTTCACCATGGCTTCCAGATTACTAGTTTGCCCACCATATTGGTTCGGTAGGGCATTAATATGAGATTTGTGAACATATGGAGGGACATGAAGATTAGATGCTATGTTGCTATTGTGTAAATTGTTGGTAGGAAGGGTGTTATGAAGAAATCTTGAAGTTGTATTATGTTGTATCCTAGATTGTTGAAAATTGGTGTTTGGCTTCATTTTAGGTTTTTGTTGATTTGAAGCATATTGATCAATAGTTTGGCGAAGTAAAGCAGTTGAAGGAAGTTTTCTTTTGTGTGGGAATGATTTTAGGCTCAATAACATGTTCCTTAGGGGGTTGGGTAACCTGTTGTTTTGGCATGTTCTGAATCATAGTGACCATATCTCTATTGGATGGTCCAACTTTATCACTTTCTTGATCAACAAAGGACAAGGGATTAGTGTGTATGTCAAACATATGTTCCATGGCTGCTTGAGTGTCACTAATTTGTCCTTTATCAATACGAACTGCCATATTAAGAGCACCAATGTTATTATTGAAAAATTTCCATAAATGATCTAAGTTATCAAAAGCAATAGTTCCATCTGGAGCTATTCTAGGGGACGAGGATCCTTCCTCTTTAAGATTTTCTTCTTGTTCATTGTCTTCACCCAGGTCATCTTCTGGTTGTTCTAGAGTTTCTCCTTCCGGAATTGGATCCTCAAGAAGGACATTTGGGTTTGTAGTTTTGCCTCCCAACCAATCTTCTTCTTCTTGTTCAGTTTGTTTACCATTTCTAAGTTTAGGCATTGTGCTTAAATTTAAATTTCAGCAAATATATATATACTTGTATATATATATATATATGCAACAAGGTATATATTTTAATTATATACCTACTATAGTATTTAAAATAAAATGTTTTGGGTTTTTGTTATGTTTTCTATTTTTTTTGTTTTTGTAACAATATTATAAAGATAACAAACAACACAATAAATGCAAGAAATAATAATGAAAGCAATGATCTAGTTTTCTATAAATAATTTATAAATGTCATTAATGGGCTCGAGTTCTTCAGGAGTCATGAAGTGTTCTTCTTCAAATTGGAAATTTTCTTTCAAGAATTTAACAAAAAGTGCTATAGTGATATTATCTGTCTCGCACTCGGTTGGTAGAAATAGAGTTCGTGGCAATACTCTCGATATAACACAGCTCGAGGAACTCTCCTCCATATTTCCCTATCCGTAAGAATGACCTCTTGATCTTCTACACGACCTAGGAATTGGTGTATAACAACTGCGTTCTCGAGGTATTCCTCGAAGGTGAACAATTCTGAAGACACAAGAGCTCTCCTATAAGCTAACCACCTATGGCAGGCTCTCGAAGTTCATGATAAAAAATGAGTTGATGAGGATCCAGGATCCTATCTAGGGCAAACCTCTTGATTTGTCTAAGTTCGGTTGATCTAGATGAAATGATACCTAGCCTCCTATCAAGTTCTTTCCACAAAAGTTGGTTTCTATCTGTTTTAGGCACACTAAGCATAGAATTAACTTCTATGGCTACTAATTGGTTTTCAACATTTATAGTAACTGCTAGTCTTTTCTTAGGAGCTACCATCTAGACATGATATGCAACTTAGTAGTTTTCTAATAATTTTAAATGCATCTATGTTTTTGTTTTTTTTTTGTTTTCAAAAGGTTTTAGTTTCACGTCGGGTTCACCAAAATGTATCGTTCCAAATTTTTCGCACCCTTACCTTCAGGCTAAAGGATCCACGCCCGAAAGGGGGATGGGAAAAGGATGGGATGGTACCTCGGACTGAGAGGCCCTTTGAAGGTCCCGCCTCTCGGGGAGGGGTATTAAGGTGATTTTTTGATGGATGGTGGGGTTCACCAGGAAACGTTTAGTGGCGCTTTCCACGCCTAGGTTGGGAATGTGTTTAATGTGTTCAGCTTTATCTTTAAACATCCAAGTCCTAGGTTTGGCCAGATGAATCTAAGTGTTCTATTATGAAAATGCAAATTAAATAAATACAAAAAATAGATTTGGATAGAAAATAGAAAGAATACGCTAGATTAAAGAACCATACCTGATCCGGATGTCTGATGAAGGTTCTAATTTTTGAAGCAGTCCAGATCATCTGGAATTTGATAGGATCATCTGAGATCTGACGGGATCGTCTGAGATCTGACGAATTCGTCAGAGACCTGCAAACAGAGAAATAGATACAAAATACCAGAAATGCAACTATTCTAACAGAGAAAAATGGTGTAAAATGGCAACATAGATGCTAAGGTGATAATCACAAATAAAAATTCAAGTAGATTATGACGTTCTAATGACAAATTATGACTTCATTGTGCACTTAAGCTATATGGGTGAACTCCAAGATGCAGAACAATAAGGAATAATAACAAATTTAACTAAATGCAGGATAAATCAACAAACAAAGTGAGAAAACGTAAACCCTGGGCACTGATTGCCCCCAATGTTGACTGCAATCGAAATCATCTCGAATTGGTACGAAATCATCTCTAATTGAACAAGATCGTCTGCGACGATCTGAGCTTGCTCCGGCTGAAAAACAATGAAGTTCCCGCAAACAAACTTGGAAAAATACAAATGCAAATGGTGGTTTAAGATAGTCTAATGCATGTAGAATTCGTGTTACAGGGAATTTCAGCCAGGGGGAATGCCAAGAGGGGGTCCTAAGGTTAAATAGGCTTAGGAGGGAGGTTAGGAGGTTGGAGATCATCCTAATTTGGAAGATCTCCAATGGGGGAGGTCTCTAACGACGCAGACACGCTTCTGCCCGGATTAGAGACGCCGTTGAAACAGAAGCTAACTATGCACAAATCAGTTTGGGACGAGATCGTCTGGACGTTCTTCTCCAGACGAAATCATCCGATCTGAGGCGATATCATCTGATCGGCGACGATATCATCAAACGGACAAAACAAACTCTAAAAATGGCACGAAAAATGAGGAAACGGGCAGCAGGCGGTTTGGGAGCGGTTTTGGGGTTAAAATTTGAATTTGAATTATTACTAATGTAATTTTAATTATTTGCTAAGGTTTACTGCACCAATTTTAGGGTGCTACAGAATTCAATAAAAGTAATCAATTTGGAAATTTGGTGATAATAAAGCACCAGGATGCAATTAAAAAATAAATATCTAGCTGAGATTATAAAGTACATTCAACCGAGGTAATCGCTATGACAATCCTTTCATGGAGCGATGCAGCCCCCAACCAAATAAATAAACTCAATTCATAATTCAAAACATTCAAAAAAATCAAATAATTAAACACACCAAATGCACCTCATATTTAGTAATTTGCCCTATACACTTGGCGATTGCAGCGACTTGCACTCCATGCAATCCAACAAGATGAGTAAATTACCATAAGGAAATTTGGGGTAAAATTGTCATTGTTGATCTGATATGCTTCTTTTCAATCCCTAAGAAGGCCTTCGTGGCTAGACTACTCCATGGGAATGAGACGTTTCATGTCATGTCTTCTATGACATCTTTCAAAAAATCATCGATAATGTGATTCAACACAAATCTGATTGGATTTGTATCATTTTGATTCCTTAAGACAACTATTGTACCTGACTGCTCCATGGGATAAAAATGTGCAAATACTATTAACAGTTGGAATCAAAAGCTGAACTAGGCTTAGCCAAGGTATTAATTTGCTCAAATATAAATTTATTTAGATCTTCCATGGTGGTCAAGCGACATCGTCGCTTTAATCATTGTCATCACTCTCATCGACTCGTCGCTTGAGGGGGTAGTCATAATATCAAGTCATAATAAAAATCAATAGAAGATTCCTGAAATCATAGATCCCTTGATCTTGTCAAAATTACGTTTATCCTTACGAATCATTTTCAACAACTATCATAAGATTACCCCTTTGCTTGGGGAAAATAGCAAATATGATAATTTGTTTATATCTCGTATTATTTCGATTATATAGGCCTAACTCCTATTGTAGAATCAAACGCTAATCAAATGACTGATGGTGAGTGCAAGCTTTTCAAGTTTAAGTCTCCAAAGAGTTGGAAGTAATGATTCTAGGATGCACATACTTTTGATGGACCTGGGGCATATAATGTTGATTCAACTAATGATCATCATAGAACCTTTAACATCGTTTTAGGAGGTCTATTTTTTCTCAGCATTGTTCGATCTCACAACGCATCTCAAAAGGGGCATCTATAGACACCTAAAATGCGTCATGTTGAGGGTGACTACTCATATGGACATGCTACAAGACCATATGGAGGATCTTGGACAAACTCCAAGATAGATAAGAGGTTCTAACCACTCAATTTGGGCTCTTTGGCCTAATCAATTTGAACCGCAGCCTAGACCTACGATTTACAGGCTAAACCATGGTTGAGACCTACGGGTTACAGTCTTGACCGTAGTTGTGACCTACGGTTTTAACTGAAGTTCAGTTGGCCTTCAATCTGAGCCAAATCAGTTTGAACAACCATTTGATCTAGAAGAAAGCGGTTAATGGATGGAAGATTCCAGAGGCTTCCATTCCAACTGTCCTAACCACATCTTCTTGATCTTGGCTTCTCCAGGAAGCCACCCCTAGTCCTAGGGCATCCTATAAATACCCCCTCTAAATGGGGAGAAGAGAGAGATGATTTTTATAGCGAAGCACTGATGAATTATCAATAGAGAGTTGATTGATCAAGCGAGTAGTGAAGCCCTGTCGAATTGCATATTGAATTCATGTATTGGAGAAGGCCACTTTGCTACTCACCCAAAGATCAATTTGCCATGGAAGTTCTAGGAGCCTAGAAGAACCAAAAAATGCAAATCCAAGAAAACGAAGACCCATCACAGTGAATAAACCGCTAAATCAGTTAGAAGGACACTAAAGGCGACCCTTGAACATAAATTGGACAAGGAGGTCAAGCCCACTACACTCGAAATTGAGGGTAAACCTATTAGAGTGCTAACCGCAACGTTTAGCCACAATTTACAGTGCAAATCGCTTATCAAAGTTGCGGTTTGCAACAGAGGTATCACCATATTCCCCTTTTTATTTTTGTCTATTTAATTAGCTTATATTAGCTATTTTCATGATTTAATTGTAGTTTAGTAGACTTTTGACAGATAGAATTAGGTTAGATTAATTTAATTATGTTTAGCATAGAATAAAACATAAATGGATTCTTTATGCACATTTATGCTTTATCTTACACATTTGATCCATGCATAGTGTAGCTGCTATCTTTATTTACGCCATTATATGAATCTTGATGCAATTAACATAGCTTAGAAGCACTTTTCATGTTTTCTTGATTATGCATGTTCAATGGTGTCTTTATGCAATTTTCCTCAAAGGGCCTCATCATGAGAGGCTGCCTATGTTTTTGATACTTCTATGTTGTTTCTTGACCGCAAGGAACAGTTTAAAATGAGAACAAAACATCGACTTCCTTCATAAATGTGAAGAAGAGGGCACCTCCACCCTAGAGTAGTTTGTGACCAAGAGAAAGGCAACATTAGTGCACCTACTCTGTTGAGGGCTTTGCCATTGTATTAATCATATCATCATTTGGGTGACCCTAAGGGGGACATGATTGTAATTGAGATTATTTATAAATATTAATATAAGAAAGTATATTTCAGTGAATCTATGCAATCTTGTCAATTTATGCTTTGAATGAATGAATACGATGTAATATAGTAGATGGGTGCACGCTTTTTGGTTGGATCACAAACATGTGAGACTAAAAGAGGTTTAAATACTATTAGAAAAATACTCAAGGATTGATTCCAGATCAAACACAAAAGAGAAGTGAAAGGAAAATACTCAAAAGGATAGTAATACGCATGAGTAGAAAACTTTTTATGCCTTAGAATGCCATCAAAACTACTACTTATACCCGAAACTAGGGTTTACTTGCCTCAAAAGTTGTAAAAGATTCAAAAATTTCCCTTTGAGATTGAGCATAGGATGGGTCTACATTTAATGTTGATAGGATTAATATCTCTAGAACTAGATCCATTGATGTCGTGGGACTTAGGGCCTCTATATTTGGAGCCTACCAATATTGCTAGCTATATTTACTAGGAATTCCCCTAGAGAATGGTCATGATATTCATCTACAATATAATATTTGAGGTCTCTAGAATTGGATCTTCCATTATTTCCACTTTAAGGTGCCAATTGCTTCCCTAGAACATCATGTTTGTAATAAATACAACAATTGTTCTTGGAGGTTCCTTGTGGTGGAAGGTAGGATGTTTACAAAAAACTTGGCTGGCTACTACTACAATTTTTTAAAATTAAAACCTCCTAGGTTAGATTATTTTCTCTTTGATTGGACCTGTTGGAGATTTTTCTTGCATCCTTGGGATATGCTTGTCACGCTACATGAAAAACCAATTACCAAACAACAATTATAGGCTTTGGTAGACCTGCCTCTTTAACATAGGAATAGAGTTTGATATATTTCTAGATGGACCAGGTATGGTAGGGAAACCCTTGAGGTGAAATTAAAGATTTAACAATTTATGTTCATGCTCTTCTAGATTTAATAAAAATATGTAATTTTTTTGTTTATTTGACTAATATTTGCTTATAACAATTCAAATATTCCTTATTTGTATGATCAATGTCTTAATCCTTTGGACTATTGTAGCAATATTTTAGAAAAATTCAATGAAATAGAAAGAAATGGGAAAGAAATAATTGGTTCAATTAAATTCATTTGAATATCGTAATAAACATAATTGTTGACCAATGAAAGAAGCATCCATCAATTTGTTCAAATAATGTAACATGTAATGGGGACACACATAAGACTAAACAAAATATATAACAAATAAGAAGCCCAAAATTGTATTAATATCAAGTGATTACATGAAGAGTTGGCCTAAAATTGCCATTTAACTCTTTAAATATTAATACAATAAAAATTCTCATTCAAATAATGTAACAAGGACTTTTCACTCTTCCATTCCAATATAGTAGCTGAATATTTAGAAATAATATCAGTTTATTGAGAACTTATCTCTCAAAACCTACACAATAATGGGAGTAATAAGAGATGGAAAAGAAATAAAGACACAAGGCAAAAAAGAACAAGGCACTCAAGTATACCTCTTTGCAAAAATATGCTATGCAAAAGCTTGATGTAGATTCTAGCAATGACTGTTTAATTTATAGCCTCTGGTTCTTGAATATGTTATAACTGATTAAATTTGAACCATCCATCCATCATGATCTCTTGTGTTTAATTAGATGAATATGTGACAACTTTTCTAGATCTTGTTTTGGTTACATAACTTCCTTTTTGCTTTTTGTTGAGCCTTCATATTTTCTCAAAAAGTGGTTTACAATTATCTTGTACTTTATTACGGGTTGGTCCCTTTATCAACAGTCTTAATTTCATCTTTAGTAGTGGACCCTGTTGGAATATATTACATTATTTGGTACATGCCAATGTACCACCATGGTACATCTATAGATTAGGAAAGAGTGTCTTAGATTAGGATGAAAGTATTTACTTTATGCAATGTAATAAATGCACAAGTGTACAATGATATTTTGGCAATATAAATGTGTTCCTATGTAAATGTGTCAATAGAGTAGGAAGATGAAGAGTCATAGAAAGAGAGAAGACCAAGAATCCTCCATATGAAGAGTCACACTCCATTCTATATATATGGATGTACTTATGTAATAGAGGTATCAAGCAAGATCAATAGAGAGAGAGTCACCCATGGAAGCAATGGAAGGTGTAGTATGATGTATTTTGGGGTCTTTATTCAATAAGATTTCATAGTATTTTTGAGCATTTGTCATTAGTATTCTTTGATTTATTTCATATTATAGATTTTGAGTTTATATGCTGGTTTGCTTAGCATTATCATTTCATTCATATTACAACTTTATTATTGGTCTTGTGGCAATATTATTTGGAGTATTCACTTATCATAATCTAAAAGTGGAATTAGAGCCACAAGGGACCACTATTGCTACTATAAGCCAAAACTGTACTACATATTTACAAATCGGACTCGTCATTGTGCACCGCTAGTTGCAAACATCATTGGATAAATATTATTTGATAGAAGTCCTAATATAGATCAAAAGGAAAGCAAATTTCTACTGGTTAAGAAGAGACTAGTAACGATAAAGGAATTACATCTAGAAAGATAAACCATAAAAGATAAAGGAATTACCTCTGAAAAGAGAAACCATATAAGATAAAGGATTTACCTCTGGAAAGGGAAACCAAATAAGATAGCATTTATCACTATGTTGAAGTAAACCTGGTGATATTTAAGGACATACCTTTTCCAAGAGCAATATTGGAATAGAAGGATATTGAAAGGTCTTGAAGATAGACCTTATAATTAAAGAGATAAAGAGACCCTTAGAAGAGGTCCTATTGATAAGATTGATAAGAGAGTAAAGATTTCATATTATTATTTGGTTAGAATCTTTCCACAGGGTTGAAGGAAAACCTGTGAAGACCAGGATTCAGTATAGATTTGATTCCACTAGTTTTTATGATCTAGTGAAGATTAAAATTTGTAGAAATTTGAATACATATGATTATTATTATATAATTTTTGTTGCAGAATATTGATTCTTAGAAGTTGAGAAGATTCCTATAATAGATAGATAAGAATTTCATATTCGATTGCCTGAAAGTCTATGTGCTTTCCTAGTGCAAGGATTAACTCTTTGTTGCAAATAAGTAGACATTGAAGGACGTCCAAGAAGGAGATCTTATTGAATATTGAGAAGAAATAGAAGAAGGTTCTTATTGTAAGATTTTGGATTTAAGATAGAGATCCAAGAAGAAGTCACATTAAAGAACTTCCAAGATTAGAATATTGAAGATAGAAGGACTACAGAAGATCCTATTGCATATAGAAGCAGCAGAGTTTAGATATCCAAGAGAAAGATATCATTATAGAATTTACCATAGTTAGAAAATTTAAGAAACCAAGGTAAGGTTTCATTAAAGCCTTGAATGAAAGAGTTGAAGGTCACAAGATTAAAAGACCCAAGAGTAGAGGTCTCAAGAAGATTTCATTGAAGAAAGAAAAAGGCAAGAGAAAGCCTTATTGCAAAAGTTGAAGCAGTGACCATTAGAGAAGATTTGAATCAGTGTTTGTGGTAGAATATTGCAAGTAGAAAGAGCACTGACTAGAAGATATTGGGACAATTTTCACCATACGACAACAAACCCAAAAGGAAAAAGGATTTGGAAAGAAGTTTGTCAAATTTTTAGAAGCTTTTTGGGGACCTCAAGACATCCAGATGCTTGAGAAATAAGAAAAATAAAGAGGTGAAATTTGAAGTGAGAATTCAATAAGGAGTAAGAAGAAACTAAGAATATTGGAAAGGTTATAGTTTTGAGAGATTTTGGAGACAACCACAAAAGTTTTATAGGCTGATTTGTAAAAGCACAAGTTGCTGATTTTTGAAGGAGAAGATGAAAGGTCATAGGACAAAAAATAGTAGAAGCACAAAACTGCATTTTGGAAAAGCTTTGGAGAAGATTTTGGAGCATATTTGGACAACCAAATAAGAGAAGGATTGACAAAAAAGAGAGCAGTAGATTTGGAATTTTGAGGACATCACCAAATCATATTTTTAAGTAGCAATCATAGGATTTTAAGCTGCAATTTTGGGCAGCATTGAAAGAATAAAGCAAGCTACATTTTAGAGAGTACTTGAGACAAATTTGGACAACAAACCTCAAGCATTTTTTTAGTAGCATCTAAGGAAGAGTTCTACTGCAGACTTGAATAGTGAAAGGGCATCATTTGGGGCTACAAATTTTAGAGATAGCTAGCACACATTTGAAGGTGAAGAAAGTTGATTTTGAGAAGCAACTATAGCTACAAATTAAAGAGTCCACAAGTAGCAAAAATAAAGGAGTAGTGTTGCAAATCCAAGAAGACAAGCCATCAATAAGGAGAGCGACAAAAGAGTTTAAAAAGATGTGTTAGTTTGATGCCATATAAAGTATTATTGCAAATAATTTAAAAGTGCTTATTAAGAGTTTTAGAGCATCAATTTTTTAGAAGATATTAAGAGCTAGAAAAAGAAAGTTTTTTAGAGTGTCATTAAGCCATGGAGAAGACACCATTACACACTATTATTATTATTGAAATATGCAAGTTGTAACAACATTAGTCAAGTATCTAAAATGAGTCATAAGTAGATTAGTGTATGCTATTTTTTATAGTAAAGCTAAAGCAAATTATTCTATGCAATTGCGAGGATGAAGAGTCCTCAAATCAAGGGCAAAAATTAGGTGTTTAAAAAAACCAAACTTGCAATTTTTAGTGGTGAAGAAAACCACTAAAATAGTGGTGGAGATCACAATATTGAGCATATTGAGTAGCATAATACATGGGCTCAAAATCATCATCAATGTCCATCGATTTATAAGGGAAAAACATTAACAAAAGTGATTAAGGAACAAGCCATTAGGATCAAAAATATATCCTCCAAGGTGATAGAATATGTCATCATTCAATACAATGATAACCTACAATAGACAAGTTCTACGTAATAAAGGAGAAGAGAAACATACGTAGCACTAAGGGGCTACACTATCAATGTAAAAACAACATATTGCAAAGGAAAGCGAACAAGGAACAAGGTGTACAACCCGCTAGAGAAAGAACCATAGGACCACCATTGGAATACAATGGAGTTTCTATAGCTAGAGCCAACCTTGGGCAAATTCATCATTGTCCATATTCGTTGGAAAGAGAGAGAAGACATAACATAAACTATTGTTACAAAGACAAGAATAATATGTTGAAGCTAAGCCTTTGATAGTAGAGAAAAAAATATGTTGAGGAAGCTAGAAAATTTATACATTGGAAAAGAAGCGCATGCATAAGAAGGCTCTATCATCTGTTGGGAGCAAAGAGGAAGCATAGTACCACTTGGAAAAAAGTTTGAGTTGGGACATAAACCTTAACACACACATTAAGGAAAGAAGGGTGCTCAATGCTCTAACACTCGAAGAAGTCAGTAACATTCACCAACACAAGGAATATTACTCCACGTGTCACATCATTCCCCAAAAGGATTTGGACTATCGTTTGCACCATTCAAGAGGAGTTAAGAAGTTTCCATAATGTATGTATTAAGTGGTACATTATACAATATAATTGAAGTGCCCTTATAGCCGCCAATGTAAGGAGTGGATGTAGATTTGTAGCAAGCACAAAGCAAGAGAAAATAAGGCACAATCAAGGCACATTAAAAGCACCTGTTATCAAGTTCTAAGTGAAGTTGACTTGGATAACAACACCCATTAGTTTGAGCAGATTCAAATGCCTGAAGTAGTAAAGGTAATATTTACTATGTATTAGATATTCAAGGTTTATATTAGTAGGAGATATAAGGAAGAAAGTTTAATTATATCTAAGGTTAATTATTAGAGATATTATTGGAGTGATAAGTATTAGAGAAACCTTAGAAAATCAGAATATTGAATTTAGAAACCATTATCATATTTTGAATAATATTTTGATATTGAAGTATTATATTTAAGTTTTGTAAAATTGCATATTTACATTTACAAAACAAATTGAATTTTTACAAAATTAATAAGTTTGGAGAAATAAGACATTGTACATCAACTAGGATTATAAAACCTTGCAAATATTATTATTTTTTTAAATTTCTAGAGTTGGAGGAATAAGGAATCCTACAACAACATAGTTTATGAAATTTAGAGTTAAATATTTTATTAATAAATTTGGGATATAAAATGAATTCTACATAGAGATATTGCATTTAATAGTATTATCTCTAAATTCAAAATTATTAGAGATTAGAAGATTTTTAAATGATTGAAATTGCATTCAAATCACACATTGATTGATATAATTGATATTAAAAATTGCATTGTATTTCATACTTAGGGAGATAAAAGGTATTCTAAAAAACATAGAATTGAAAGAACTACAATGAAACTAGGGAGTCATAAGGAAGTCTACCTCAAA
Organism: Wollemia nobilis; assembly: GCA_028583015.1. Classification (NCBI taxonomy): domain Eukaryota; kingdom Viridiplantae; phylum Streptophyta; class Pinopsida; order Araucariales; family Araucariaceae; genus Wollemia; species Wollemia nobilis. The sequence goes on along the minus strand of JAQPPZ010003286.1, from coordinate 2,032,908 downwards.
GGACTAAATTTTTAAATATGGAAGACCTTATTAAATTAAAAGTATTCAATAGATCAACATAGATTAGAGATATACTTGATTCAAAGGGCAATAACAACATGAAAAATGTGAGTAGAAGAAAAGAACCTATATGGCTTCAAAGCACTCTTGAAGAATCACAAATTAGCCCAATAAGAAGAAATACTTTAAAGACATATTCTAATAATATGATAGAAGTTTTAGATAATCATAGTGAACACTCTCAAAGTCTAGAAAAACATGTAGGACAAGAATTCCTTCTACAAGTCTATGAAAGAAGCAAAAGTAGAATTGCTTCAACTATTCATGCATGGTTATATCAGTTGATAAAGAAAACATATGCAGTCAAGGTGTTCAAAACAACACGAGAAAAATTGAAATGTACTTATTGTAACAAAGAAAACCATGAAAAGTTGATTGTTGGGATTTACATCATTGCACATATTATGGAAAAGGATCTCACTCGTCTAAATTTTGTTATTGTAGAAAGGAATATTACATGAGTTTTGAAAGGATTCTAACATTCAGATTACAATGACCCACGTGTTGTAGGTGAGTTGGAGAGGGTAGGGAAATCCTCTAAGGGAGGTCCCTAGTTTGAATCTCCACCCTACCAAATGCACATTGGGTACCCAAAATCTAGTTGATAATGTTGGTGTGATCAGGATCAAGCGCAACTCTCGAGTGATTTTGATGGTGTAGAACCCCATGGTCATGGTTTCTTAGACCAAGGCAGCCTTGCAAGGGGTTTTTTGCTAAATTAAAAAAAACGTTCAGATTACAATGCTTGTTTAAAAAAATATTCTTAAAGCTTTTGATAACAACAAATATAAGCATGAAGAATAGGAAAGAACACTACAAAAAGATCAAGTGAAACAAATATGGACTAGAGAAGTGATTTGGGCTCTTACTCAACAAATATATCTAGTAGTTGACCATATTGAGAGTCCCAAACAAAAATCGAAGACAAAGAAATGGAACCAGAAAAAAATGAAGACTTGTAATATGAAGAACAAAAGGAAAAATTATGTCTCTACAGGGATCAAATAACAACATGATATAATCCAAGAGTTTACATGAAGAAGAATATGACGTTGAACAAAATGAAGAGTATCTACAATATGAAGAATACAATTTCGAGAAAGAAGATGAAGACTATATTGAAGACTAAAGTATTCAATAACCAAATAATGTAATATAGGGGGGTGTTGGAATATATTACATTATTTGGTACATGCCATTGTACCACCATGGATAAATCTATAGATTAGGATAAAAGTATTTACTTTATGCAATGTAATAAATGCACAAGTGTGCAATGATATTTTGGCAATGTAAATGTGCATAGTTCTCCTTATGTACAAGTGTCAATAGAGTAGGAATATGAAGAGTCATAGAAAGAGTGAAGGCCAAGAATCCTCCATATAGAGTCATACTCCATTCTATATATATGGATGTATTGATGTAATAGAGATATCAAGCAAGATCAAGAGAGAGAGTCACCCATGGAAACAATGGAAGGTGATGTAGTATGATGTATTTTGAGGTCTTTATTCAATAAGATTTCATAGTATTTTTGAGCATTTATCATTAGCATTCTTTAAGTTATTCTATATTATATATTTTGAGTTTATATGCTTATTTGCTTAGCATTATCATTTCCTTCATATTGCAAGTTTATTATTGGTATCGTGGTAATATTATTTGGAGTATTCACTTATCAAAAGCTAAAAGACCCTTAAGTTCCCATGCTGACATCTGGCAACATGTCCTTCCTTGAGCTATCTAATTTAGTTATTTTCATTTTAGTGTATGGGGTGTTATCGACCTCATTTCTAGGCTACCAAATTTAAATTCATTATTCTTATGGTTTTCTTTTCTTTTTAATATTTCTAATTAGAAAGCCTATAAGTCTCCACATTTCTTCATTAAAATATATGGCAAACCTTATAGTTTTTAGGTCCTAAAGTATCTTATTCTTTTGTAGTCTTATCCATACTTTGTTCTTATCATTCATAGAACACAAGAAATTGGTCATGTTAACTAAGAATAAAGTTTTCCTAGCTAGCTCTGCTTCATACTTTGGGTCACATTCAAATTCTTGGATCTTATTGACAATAAGATATTCTATATTGGACACTTATAAATATTCTTCAAGGGAAAGATATGCCCATTCCATATCATCATTTAACTTCTATTGTAGCATGTCCATTTCTTCTACACATATGTACCATCTTGCTGTATTCAACCTGCACATGGCCACTTTGATGAATTTTGTTGCACATTCTATCTTCGTGCGACCTCCCAGAGTAACTTTTTCATACTTAATATCTTGATAGAATTCTTAAAATTGCTAAAAATAGGGAGTATGACATCCATTCTGCTCTCACCAAGGATTAGTAGCTTTCTTACCTCGTTCACTATAGCTCTAATTATGTTTATTTCTTTAAACATATTTTTTGTATTCCCTATTTTATTATGCACTCTACGAATCATTTCTCTCTTGATATTGGAGAGGAAATCAGAGTAGTCAATGTTCTTAATTATCACCCAAGGTTCAATTTGTGGAGTAGTGACCTGTGCCAACTGTACATTTAGGTTGTCTATCTCAAGTTGTAAACTTTGAGCAAACTTTAATTTGATCTTCAACTCTTTGTTTTTTTTTAACAGGAGCTCTGATTTTTGTGCTTGTATGATTTTTCCTTTTTCCTATATGTACCAAATATTTCATCTCTCCCATCATCTGGATATCACTAGTTTTCATATCTACCTGAAAAGTAGTAGGGATTTTTGGTTCTAGAATTGTAACTGTTGTCATCAAAGATGCAACCTCAATATCTTCCTTTTCTACAATTGGATTCTATTTTAGACCTTCTCCCTTAGCTATTACTCGAAATTATTTCTCCCCAATATTGCTGACTGATAAGTCTTCTTCTACTCTTACTAGTGTCACTCTACCTTGGGCCTTCCTTGTTGATGGGAGAGTTAGCCTAAATTTTTTATGTTCTAGGGAGGAAGTTGGGCTTTCTATCCTAATTTTGTGTCCCCTAAATATCTCTTCAAAAGCCTCTAATTTTAATATCTTCTTTTGTATAAATGCAATGATTTTGATTTCTTTATTATTGATGATCAATGAATTGGGAATTTCCTTTGGGACTAGCCTCAACATGAACATGGCCAAATTCAACTTGCTCTTGAAAGGATCAAAAAAATGTCTTTTATAGGTTTATAAGCCATTATTTCTGTAGTGGTTGGGGCTATGGAATAAATTAGAGAAGTAGTAACTATCTCCTTTTCTTTTTTTGTGTTTACTCCTTCTATTGCTAATTGGGCTGAACCTAGAGCTTCTTCTACTACCAGATGGAATATTTTAGGGGTCTTTTCTAGGATTTGAGTTATATCCTCAACATCAACTAATATCTCTATCTGGTCTACTCCTTGGTCCATCATCTCAAACATTGGATATTTGAGCTCATATAGAGTAATCATAGGATAAATAGGAGCCACTAATTCTACAAAAAATTATCGTATTCTTACTAACACTTGAGGATAATCGTCTACTCTTTCAATTCTGGAAATTTTGACCATATATTATTTAGGTTAGCGTCTCCTTGTATAGACTCCAAAATGTCTTCTTCATACTCATTATTTCTGTGATGTACCCACGTGTATTTGTACGCTTGCATCATTTTCATATAACTTCATGTTGGGTCATAGGGTCTTCATCTTACTTCATAAAAATAAAAATTATCCATATCCCACATGGCTTTGTGCATTTTCAAGTATACTTGGAAGATGTAATTTCCAAACGTGCATGGGAATTTCAACCAAGGGAGTTTTCCATGCCTCTTTCTTAGATGCATTTTTTCCTCTTCCACAATTTACCTGATGATTTCAAGTGAAGCCAAAAATATAGGGCAAAACTTTGATAAGGCCTTTGGAGGAATCTTTGCTCCATATAACTTGATGTACAACACTTTCTCTGATAGAAAGTAATCCCCTAGTTTATCCTTTTTTAGAAAGGCAACAATACTAAGGCCTATTATGACTGAAATATATCCACATAGGACATTGTGGATTCCTATCATAAAATTGTTGATAAAAAATAGCCGAGGTGAGAGCGCACTTCATGTATCCAGGGGAGCCTTTCTTGCATATATCTAGCATTGGTTTATCCTAATCTATTCAAAATCTCACAGTCCAGTTGCCCTGCTATGAGGTGTATGAAAATTGAATAGTGGGAGAAAGGGGGCATATTTTCACATTGTTCTAAAATAGCTATTTTTATCTCAATCAATTAAACATGCATTTGTCTACTCAACTCATCTTCCCATGCATATATTGGAAGGGAGAAAACTCTATTGCACTACACAGCTAAATGTATGACCTTTCTCCATACTACACTTAAATCTGGGATCCCTAATACTATAATTATTATATCTACATAGTCTCTCACCCATAGTTTCAATGCATTCTTCCTAATAGGAAAATTACGTGCTACTACTCCATATGGTTAAAATAATGTAGCACAATAATGAGTATGAAGGACCTGTTGGGATTGACATTCTATTACCTCTCATATCAATGGCATGTTGGACTTGTTCAACTGAAACACTTTTTGTATGCTTGTAGGAGTAATTTTGAAAATTGATCGATTATCAACGCCTTTGATAATGTTGATCAATTTATCACATGCCATTGCTAACCATACCAACAAATCAAAATAATTATGTACTCTCAAACAAACCTGTTGTGGTTGATCCACAACACACCCCAAAATTGGAGACCCACATTTTTGCAGGCTTGCAGAGAAGAATCTCGGTGACCCAGATGCTAAAATTGAAGAAAAGAGGAAAAAATGCATGAGTCTTGAAAGTGTCGCGAAATCGTGACATGTCGCGAAATGGGGGAGGGGGGAAAGGAAAAAGAAGGATTGCGTCGAAAAGGAAAAGTGTCGCGAAATCGCGACCTGTCGCGCCATCGCTGCCCAAAACAGGAAAAGTGTCACGAAATCGCGACATGTTGCTCCGTCGCTGCCAAAATTGAAAAAACGTCGCGATATCGCGACATGTTGCTCCATCGCTGCCAGAATGAAAAAGTGTCACGAAATCGCGACGTGTTGCTGCAGAAGTTGTACGGATGAAAATAGCGTAGCGATTTCGTGACATGTTGCTCCGTCGCGGCAGAAAGAGGAGAGAGAAAATGAAAACGAAAAAGTGTCACGAAATCGTGACATGTTGCTCTATCGCGGCCCAGGCAGGAGAGAGAAAGGCAAAATGGAAAGGCGTAGCGATATCGCGACGCGTCGCAAAATCATGGGTCAAACTGGTCAAAGGGCACAAAGCAAAAAAATGTCGCGATATCACGACAAAAGAGGTCAAAGAAAAGCCAAGACAAGCAAGAGAAAACGTCGCGATATCATGCGACAGGAACCAGTCAAACAGGGCAAAGGGCCAAAATGGTCGCGAAATCGCGACAGGATCAACCAGAAAGCATAATGCGCAGAAATGGTCGCGAAATCGCGACAGAAAGCATAAAAGGGGAATGAAGCGAAAAGGCATCGCGAAATCGCGACAGGTCATAGTTTCGCGGCTCGTAGCGAAGTAGTACGGATGGGGCACGCGTAGCGATTTCCGAGCGAAAAATTGGCAAGTGTACGAAAATGGAAAATGGTAGCACAAGAAGGTCCGAAAGAGAGAATGGTCGCGATTTCGATGAGTTAAAGTAGTACGGACGAGAGAAAAGCATCGTCGAAATCGCGACGAGGTTGAAGCTCAAGCGTACGGAAGGGAAAAATGTCGCAAAATCGTGACAACATGCAACAAAGGTGCCCGAAGCAGAGAAGCGTCACGATTTCGTGACAGGGTGCAGCCTAAGGGGTACGAAAACGAAAAACATCGCGATATCGCGACAGAAAGCGGCATGAAGGTCCGAAGGTGAAAAATGTCGCGATATCACGACAGAAACGGCCGGAGGCGTACGAACGAGGAAAGCGTCGCGATATCGCGACATGTCGCGATTTCGCGACATGTCGCGTTTTCACGGCCAGAAAGGTGAGCAGGTTGCATGCTGTTTTGTCACGTTTTGGCACGGGAAGACGTTACAGAAGACGCAAAAAACGTAGGACACGTGGCTTACAGGTGTCAGTATTGCAGAGGAGTTACATGCAGCGACGGATTTCGAGCGTTTCAGAATCGAGCATCAATCAAAAGCAAGGAAAAGGCGGGAATTTGAAAGGTCAAATGCAGGAAGGTGAAGCGAAGCGACACAGGGAGAATCGAAGAGCCATTTCAGTGATTATAAAGTCAAGAGTGCGGATTGAAAGAGGGGTTGGAAATTGCTGCTTGCAGAGTTGCAGAGACAAGGGCTTCATGCCATTCTGGGCCTGCACTTGGGCAATTTCCTTCATTTGTTCTGGATTTGTAAAACCTGGAACATTCTGTAATTGTAATTGATATATCATTTTAATGCAGAAATACAGAGTGTTGGCATCTCATTGATGAGAAAGAAGGAGTCATTTTGTGCATGCATGATTTAATGTTTTATCATTCATTCCAGATTTCTAAGGCTTTTAGGTGAAGTTTAATGCAAGTGTGCTTGGTTGCTTCATGCGAATGCCTAAATCTGGAATTACAGTAGAAACCCTAGAAACCAGCACCTAATTTATTTGGATTGTGCGAATTTGCAGGTTCATTATGTTAGGTTGCATGCAAGAAAACCTCATTATCTTCGGTTTCATCGAATTGATGACAGCATTCTAACCGTAGTTTAGTTTCATTTTCATTTATTTTGCTTTATTTTTTAAACCCTTAATTTATTTTCTCGTAGTTTAATTACTCGTATTCAAATAAATAAGTTGAAAATCCATTAGAACTAAAGAGGAGAATAGATATTATTCATTTTGAGTCCACTGTAATTTTAAACTAAATAAACCACGGTGCCCCTTGTTAACATCCACTTGCAAACCCTAAGGTATTCCTAGCATTTCATTTGAACAGCATCATATCAGCATAACAGGAACCTTGGAGAAATTATTTTCTTTGCAAGCGAGAGGATTTTGGGACTCAGATCCTACCGGAGAGTGTGCTTTCACAATTGGGTGAAAACACCACTCAACAGATTGGCGCTAGAAGGAGGGCCCGAATTGGTTTATGTTATTTTGATTTTCATACCTGAATAATTTGTTTTTGATCTAATTCTGAAATCATTTAATAAATCTCACAGGCGGCTAAACTGCAACACTGTTTTTGTTTCTGTTGCAGGTTTTCTTCGAAATAGCCGAGGGTTTCATCAGGCAGGCTGGACCCACCACGCCGTATTGCGACCAGGTCTCAAACAACCGGAGAAACCATTTTTCATGACCTTACTGGTACTCCCAAGAGTAAAGCCAAGCAAGTCGTAAGCACACCAGTCGCAAAAGACCTGTTTTCTCCAGGAACGTCGAGTGGACCTACGCCAATAATATCCGTTGCCCCTAGTGTGCCTATAGTTAGTAATATTTCTACTGCTATTGTAGGTCTGTCTTCATCAATTTTGAGTCAAATGGCTCAAGCTCCAGCAGCTCCTTGGTATGGAGCTAACAATACTCCTTTGAATATTGTTGGGGATATCCATGAAATCCCCAAGAACATTGAAATATTTCTGCCTAAATACAAGCCGGATGGCCTAAGAACAATGAGAAGAACATATCCAAGCCTATAGGGATGTTTTAATTAGGCCGCAAGTTCAATATGAAGATGTGGCCTACGGACTTTTCCCCATGAGCTTAGATCCAATAGCATATGAATGGTATATATGCTTGCCAACTGGTTCAATCACCTCTTGGACACAAATGGAAAATGCCTTTGTCAATCAATTTAGGTCACCCTTAGATCCCGCAACTATTTACAATCAGTTTATTACATGCAAAAGGGGCCAAGGGGAACCAATCAGAATGTTTAATCAAAGATTCCAAAAGTGCTATAATAGAGCAATTAGGCACTTTGCCATCGATCCTGCAGTGGCTTTGCAGATATATTTTGGGGCATTGGACCCCATGACAGCCATGTTTGCAAGGCGCAATCCTCAAGTCACCACGCTGGCTTTAGCCTATAATGAAGCCATGACTATCGAGCAACAAATGACGCCACAAGGCTACGGGTTTACCCAGATGCCTGTGATGGGACAGTATGCTCCATATGGTCAAGCTCCCCAGGCAAATCAACTCATGGCACCACAAATGCCAAGCATGAGCGCCTTCCCATATCAGCAGCAGTATCCACCAGCACCCGCGTATGCACCCATTCCAATCCAACCAATCACAGCCATTCCACCTGTCCCTGCATTTTTGCAGAACAGTCAACCAACTATGCAAGGAACTAGTCAGGTCAATCCTCAAGCCATAGTTCCTTTTCCAAATCCTACCCCGATTCAAAGTGTCAATCCATACGGGAATCCAATTCCTCAGAACCCGACCCCAGTGTTGAATCAAGACCCCATTAATTATGCGAATCCAACGGGGGTTAATAACAATATGATTCCACCGAAGGATGTTTATTCGGAAGTCGAAGAGCTCAAGAAATTAGTGCATAAACTGAGCAATGACAGGGTTCAACAAGAGAAGTATGAGTCCCATGCCCCTCACCCAAATCAAAATTTTAACAATAGAGGGAGGCACTGGAACACTAAGCCTAACAATGGGGGAGTTCCCGCTCCCATTGCTAATCAATTAGATGCTTCTACAGGACCTAGCCAACCCAATTCTCTTTTGAATCTTTCAGATTTGGCGTGGGAAAGGGGGTGCAGGTTGCATAACACAAAAGAACACAATGAGAGGAATTGTCCTGAGATTGCTAGATACACTCATTGTCTTCAGGCACAAGTTGATGATTTGGAACTGGTATCAAATGAAAATCCATCACAACATCAAGATGATAATATTATGGTGATGGAAATCGTATATCATCAAGAAGGTGAGAGTGAGGAAGAAGAAGACGAAATTCTGGAACAGGAGGTGCAAGCTTTTCGAGATTTCAGAAAGGGGAATCATGGATACCATTTGAGAAGTAAGTCTAAAGCCCCTAAAACCTCATCGACACCTCCAAACAATTCTATTCTTCCTCCAGACACTAAGGCAAATAATAATCCTCCCCCTCCACTCAGAAGAGAAATGTCTAATGACATGCAGAAGACAGTCAAATTTGAAAAGCCAAACTATGACATAGTGGAGGATCTAAAGAAGTCCAAATCTAGCCTTTCATTCCTGGACGCAGCTAGATTGCCTGGCCAAAAGGAGGCGTTGATAAGAGCTTTGAATTCACCTGATCCAATGTGGAAGGAAAAAAGAGTTGAATCCCACCTTATTTTGCGAAAGGAGAGAAGGGATGTCCCGCCATTCTTACTGACTTTGAGAATTGCGGGTAAGAATTTGCATAACTGTTTGGTGGATACGAGTGCCACGAGCAACCTCATGCTTGCAGAAATATGTAAAATGCTAGGTCTGCAACCTGTTTCATCCAAATGTACAGTCCTGCAACTGGACAGATCAGAAGTAAATGTAGTGGGGACTTTATATGATGTCAAGATTCAATTGAATTCTGAACCCAGGGTCCAACGAGGTTGTAGACATTTTGGTGGTTAATATCCCAAGTAGGTATGGAATGCTACTTGCTAGGGATTGGATGAAAATGCTGAATGGCTATTTTTCAACAGACTGCTCGCATATGTGGCTACCATGGAAGGGAATTGCAAACCAAATAAGAGTGGAAAACGAACCGAGGCTTAAAGAGATTATAACAGATTTTAACAAGCCGAATGAAGTTCAATTTTCTGAGCCAGAACTAGGAGTTTATGCACTTGATGTTGAGGAGGCTGCTGAAGAGCATAAAGAGGAGGCGTGTCATGGTGGCTCTTCCGAGGAAAATGATTACACGTGGTTGCTCAGGTTTGATGGATCAAAATCTAGACAGGGAGCAGGAGCTGGAGTCGAGCTCACTGGTCCAGGAGGTAAACCCTTGTTAACTGCTTACAGACTGCAATTTCCTTGCACGAACAATGTGGCAGAATACGAAGCGTTGATCTATGGTTTACGTCTAGCATTGAGCAAGCATGTTAAATGCTTGAAGGTTTTGGGAGATTCTGAGTTGGTAGTCAAGCAAATCAAAGGACAGTACACATGCCGCGACAGGAGACTAAGCCTTTATAGAACTAGGGTTATGGACCTCATGGAGGAGTTCGATGCATTCAACATAGCCCTTATTTCTAGGAAAGGAAATCGAATAGCGAGACTCTCTTGCGATCGCCGCGGGCATGTTGAATCCGGTTGATATAAGAAGATGTAAAAAGTTTTCCATTGAAGCTGGTTCCTTGTCCATCAATACCCGATAATGTAAAGAATTTCCAAGTTTTTGAAAGTGACGGACATATTTTCAAATTTGTCACAAACTCGGGTATTTTTGAAAATCGGGTGATTGATGAGGAGCAAAGGTGGCGAGGATGAAACTAGAAGATGAAATTGAAACTGCGTATCAATCCAATAAAATTCCTAAAGACGTGGTTTCATTGGAAAAGATGTTCGACATGGGATGCAAGACCAAGAAAGGAAAAAGAGTCCCACTCCCTAAAGATGCCTGTGATTCAATTAATCTAGGGAGCGCAGACAATCCAAAGGAGGTGTACATAGCAAAGGCATGTACAGAGCAAGAAAGGAGCAATATAATACAAGCATTGAAGCATTACATAGATTGTATTGCTTGGAACTACAATGAGTTGAAGACTTACAACCAAAACATTATCACACATACCATCCCTTTGAAGCCAGACTCCAAGCCTTTTAGGCAAAGACAACGAGTTGTTAACCCGCTATTGGAGCCTTTGATCGAAAAGGAGGTTAAAATATTATTGGAAGCGAAAATCATTTTTCCTGTTAGGCACTCAACCTGGGTGGCTAACCTCGTTCCAGTGAGAAAAAAGAGTGGAGAGATTAGGCTGTGCATAGATTTTCGAAATCTTAATAAAGCCTCTCAAAAGGATAATTATCCACTGCCATCAATCGATGAAATTCTACAAATGGTAAATGGATCTGAAATGATGTCCTTTCTCGATGGGTATTCTGGGTACAACCAAATTCTTATACATCTGGATGACAGGATGAAAACAGCCTTCACTACCAAGTGGGGAACATTTGCATATAAGAGAATGTCGTTCGGATTGTTAAATGTTGGTGCAACTTTTCAACGCGCCATGGATTATGCATTCAAAGGACTCATAGGCAAATGCATCATCGTGTATGTGGATGATATCCCAGTTTTCTCGAAGAAGAGAGAGGACCATGTCAAAGATTTAAAGAAAGTGCTTCAAAGATGGAGAGAACATGGAATTTCCTTAAATCCCAAAAAGTGCATTTTCGGAGTGACAGAAGGAAAATTGTTGGGTCACATCATTTCAAAAGAGGGCATATCCATCGACCCAGAAAGGATACAAGCTATCCAAAACCTACCTCTCCCGAGTAGTAAGAAAGAATTGAGATCTTTCTTTGGGCGAGGTTAATTTTGTGAGGAAGTTTATCTCCAGCTTTGCTGAGATAGCCAAGCCTCTGAACAAGATGCTTAAGAAAGATGTGGATGTAAAATGGAACGAGGAAAGTAGAGTGGCCTTCCAGAACATCAAAGATGCCATTTCAAGAGCCCCTGTCCTTATAAGCCCAGACTACTCCAAGCCTTTTTATATTTATGCTTTTGCATCAGAACACTCCTTTGCGAGTGTCTTAACCCAAAAAGGCGAGGATAGTGCCGAAAAACCCATAGCATTTTTAAGTGCCCCCCTGAAAGATGCTCAATTAAGGTATTCAATCCTTGATAAGCAAATGTACGCACTTTTTAAAACTGTGAAAAAATTTAGGCACTACATCGTACATAGCGGAGTTATTGCCATCGTGCCCGACTCTGCTTGTCAAGACCATGTTTTTACAAAATGAACTAGGTGAGAAGAGAGGAAAATGGATTTCAACCATCCAAGAATTTGATCTCAAAATCCAACCTATGAAACTAGTTCGAGGACGAGGGATGGCGAAGGCGATCGCAGAAAATAATCCGCAAATAACAGGCCAATGCTCAAATACATAATACATTGCTAAGGACGACTGGTATGTTGATATTGTGCAATTTTTATTGACTGGTAAGTGTCCTTCTAATCTGAATTCAATGCAGAGAAGAGCTTTAAGGCTTAAGTCTATCAATTATCTGATGAAATCTGGTGTGCTTTACAGGAAGAATCATGAAGGTATCTACCTGAGGTGCTTGAACAAAGAAGAAGTCTGCCGGGGTGTTGCGAGAATTTCACGGGAAACATGGAACCGGTCATGGTGCGGCCAATGCTACAACACATCAAATCCCGAGAGCAGGATACTACCGGCCACATATTTTCAAGGATGCGCATGCCCATGTACGATCTTGTCATATCCGTCAAGTGGCTGCAAATAGAGAAAGAAATGCAGCCATGCCGTTGCAACTTTGTAGTTGAAATGAGACCATTTGCACAGTGGGGACTAGATTTCATCGGGGTTATTAACCCAAATTCTTCTGATTCTCATAAATTCATTTTGACAGCTACAGACTACTGTACAAGGTGGACAGAAGCGATTCCTACTAAACATGCCACCACGAGACGTTGTGATTAAATTCCTTGAGGATCAAATTATAACAAGATTTGGAATGCCCGATTCTATTGTCAGTGACAATGGTAAAGCTTTTATTTCTACACAATTCGCAGATTGGGCATATGATAACAAAGTGAGCTTAAAATTTGCATCCAACTATTATCCTCAAGGAAATGGGTTGGCCGAATCTTCAAATAAGAATTTGTTGAATACCATTAAGAAGTTGCTGGAAAAGAACCCGCGGGATTGGCACGACCAATTAAAGTTTGCCCTTTGGGGAGATAGGACCAGAGTGAAAGAGTCCATAGGGAATACTCCCTATCATTTGGTTTATGGGCAAGACCCGATATTTCCAGCAAATTTGAAGTTGCGAGACCTTACATTTCATACAAGAGTACTTGGGGACGAGATGATCAAGTTGAAGCCGAGTTAAGCCAGTTGTTGCACCTTGATGAAAAGAGAGAAGAGGCCATGAATCACATGAATAAACACTAGGCGGTTATCAAAAGATGGTTTGACAGAAGGGCCAAAGTGAAATCATTCAGAATTTTAGATTTGGTATTACTATGGGACAAAAGACATGAGGAAAAAGGGAATCATCACAAGTTTGATTGTCTTTGGTTAGGTCCATATCAGATTTCGAGAGATTCTTGGGAAGAATACCTTCAGGCTAAAAACCTTAGAAGGGAGAGATTTCATGCTACCGGTTAATGGGCAGATTTTAAAGCATTATTTTAGCCCTTAGGTTGTGAGATTTTGATATTATTCTTTTGGTTTTGGTGGGGATTTTCAGATTTTGTTTTTATTGTTTAGGATTGTTAGTCTAGCTAGGATTTTGGTTATGGATTTGATTTCAATTGACATGTGTGTTAATTTTGATAAAAAAAAAATAATAATAATAAATAAAAAATAAAAAATTGAGATGTCAACTTATGCTTGAGGTTAGGAGAATATGAAATATTGGAATTGTCCTGTAAAAAGCTCCACAAGTAACACAAGCATCTTAAGTTATATTGTTTGATTTTGTGATGCATGAAAGAATCGAGTTTTGCATGACAATTCATTCCATTTGTAATTCAAGAAATAATGCATTCATGTTCCATCTCACCTTACATACATCTCATCTTAGTTACATATGCATCTTAGGTACAAGCCATTAAAGTATGTCAAATCCTCTTAGGGTTGTGTTATAACATATATGTAAGTAAATCCTAAGGTTGGAAACTGAGTCTTGAGATATCTAGAACCAAGCACGTCTCATACATTAAAAAGGATCTTGAGCAAAATGATCAAAACCTAACTTGGAGGAAAAGGTTGGGCGAAAGAAGTTATTCATGTCTATCCTATTATGCAACATGATCCTTAAAACAGTGGTTTTGACCACTTCCATAGAGCCTAAAGCCTAAAATCAGAGTAGTAAGGATAGGGTTAAATCCTCATCGAACTTAGGTTGAGGATCCAATTCCCCAAAACTTTGATTTGACCTACATGGAGTAGTAAGGATAAGGCATAAATTCTCATCTCGCTTAGGTTGAGAATCTGATTCCCCAAAGCTCTTATGTCTCATTTCATAGTAAATCTTGGATTGTAAGGATCGTACTATTTGTCCTCTACAAAGGATGGGTAGTCATCCCCAAGGTCTAAGCAACAAAATTAATGTTTTCATCTAAAGTTTGGATTGCAAGGATCGTACTACATGTCCCTAGCCAGGATGGGTAGTCATCCCCAAGGTCCAAGAAGTAAAATAAAATAAAAATAAAATAATAAATAAATTTTTCCCATCTCATCTTTATTTTGGATTGTAAGGATCGTACTACTTGTCCTCTGCAAAGGATGGGTAGTCATCCCCAAGGTCCAAAGAAATGGAGATAAGTTTTGGATTGTGGGGTTAGATATGCCCATGCATGGCATCATGTCTTGCCTAAAAAACAAGACCACTGATTGTCTAGAGGGTTAGACTAGCATGACCATTTCTTCCATAATTGGTTTAATTATTTTGCTTAAAGTGAGGTAATGAACTCTAAATCAGAATAGTAAGGATAGGGTTAAACTCTCATCTCGGTTGGTTGGGAGTCTGATTCCCCAAAGTTCTGATTTCACATTCACTTGCACATGGGTTCCAGATGGTAGAGACTCATAACCAACTTTGGGATACAATAAGGTAATGAATTAGTGGATCCTAAGAGGGTTTGGCAATCTTGAATGCTTGTACATAATAATAGAAGAATGACCATGCCTTTTATGAAAGCAAAATCTCCTAGCACATTCATTAGGGTACACAAATCATTCACCATCCCACATATGCATTCATGCAAAATTGATAATGGAGTGTGGATCAATTTCAAATGATAGGGAAAGAAATTCATTGCACACATTGAGCTAATACTTGATGATTCCGATGATTCATGTACTTCTGATCTTTGGGCATTTGTTATATTGCTTATGTGCTAACATATGTTTGCGAGTTTGTGATATGTTTCAGGTTGGGTTCTTACTAAAATGCTCAAGAGCATTTGACAGCAGAGTCGCCATTTGTTGTGGTTGATCCACAACACACCCCAAAATTGGGGACCCACCTTTTTGCAGGCTTGCAGAGAAGAATCTCGGTGACCCAGATGCTAAAATTGAAGAAAAGAGGAAAAAATGCATGAGTCTTGAAAGTGTCGCGAAATCGTGACATGTCGAACATCGTGCAAAAAGGGAAAAGTGTCGCGAAAATCGCGACATGTTGCTCCGTCTGCAAAATTGAAAAAAAGTCGCGATATCGCGACATGTTGCTCCGTCATGCGAGAATGAAAAAGTGTCACGAAATCACGACGTGTTTGCGAGAAGTTGTACGGATGAAAATAGCGTAGCTATTTCGTGACATGTTGCTCCGTCGCGCTAAAGAGGAGAGAGAAAATGAAAATGAAAAAGTGTCATGAAATCGTGACATGTTGCTCTATCGTGGCCCAGGCAGGAGAGAGAAAGGCAAAATGGAAAGGCGTAGCGATATCGCGACGCGTCGCAAAATCACGGGTCAAACTGGTCAAAGGGCACAAAGCTCGTATGGGAACCGATCAAATAGGGCAAAGGGCCAAAATGGTCGCGAAATCGCGACAGGATCAACCAGAAAGCATAATGCGTAGAAATGGTCATGAAATCGCGATGGAAAGAAAAAAAGGGGAATGAAGCGAAAAGGCATCCGCGAAATCGCGATTATGGGTATGGGTGGGGGGTTGTGTGGGATGAAGCTCAAGGTGAGGGAAAAATGTCGCGAAATCGTGACAACATGCAACAAAGGTGCCCGAAGCAGAGAAGCGTCGCGATTTCGCGATAGGGTGCAACCTAAGGGGTACGAAAATGAAAAATGGTCGCGATATCGCGACAAAAAGTGGCATGAAGGTCCGAAGGTGAAAAACGTCGCGATATCACGATAGAAACGGCGGAGGCGTATGAACGAGGAAAGCGTCGCGATATCGCGACATGTCGCGATTTCGCGACATGTCGCGTTTTTGCGGCCAGAAAGGTGAGCAGGTTGCATGCTATTTTGTCGCGTTTTGGCACGGGAAGACGTTACAGAAGACGCAGAAAACGTAGGACACGTGGCTTACAGGTGTCAGTATTGCAGAGGCGTTACATGCAGCGGTGGATTTCGGGCGTTTCAGAATCGAGCATCAATCAAAAGCAAGGAAAAGGCGGGAATTTGAAAGGTCAAATGCAGGAAGGTGAAGCGAAGCGACACAGGGAGAATCGAAGAGCCATTTCAGTGATTATAAAGTCAAGAATGCGGATTGAAAGAAGGGTTGGAAATTGCTGCTTGCAGAGTTGCAGAGACAAGGGCTTCATGCCATTCTGGGCCTGCACTTGGGCAATTTCCTTCATTTGTTCTGGATTTGTAAAACCTGGAACATTCTGTAATTGTAATTGATATATCATTTTAATGCAGAAATATAGAGTGTTGGCATCTCATTGATGAGAAAGGAGTCATTTTGTGCATGCATGATTTAATGTTTTATCATTCATTCCAGATTTCTAAGGCTTTTAGGTGAAGTTTAATGCAAGTGTGCTTGGTTGCTTCATGCGAATGCCTAAATCTGGAATTACAGTGGAAACCCTAGAAACCAGCACCTAATTTATTTGGATTGTGCGAATTTGCGAGGTTCATTAGGTTAGGTTGCATGCGAGAAAACCTCATTATCTTCGGTTTCATCGAATTGATGACAACATTCTGATCTGTAGTTTAGTTTCATTTTCATTTATTTTGCTTTATTTTTTAAACCCTTAATTTATTTTCTGTAGTTTAATTACTGTATTCAAATAAACAAGCTGAAAATCCATCAGAACTAAAGAGGAGAATAGATATTATTCATTTTGAGTCCACTGTAATTTCAAACTAAATAAACCACAAGTGCCCCTTGTTAACATCCACTTGCAAACCCTAAGGTATTCCTAGCATTTCATTTGAACAACATCATATCAGCATAACAGGAACCTTGGAGAAATTATTTTCTTTGCAAGCAGAGGATTTTGGGACTCAGATCCTACCGGAGAGTGTGCTTTCACAATTGGGTGAAAACACCACTCAACAAAACCAATTTTCCCAAATTATTGATCCATTTATTGCAACGAGGTGTTGGTTTGTATTGTAACTTTTGTGCCCTTTTAAACAAGTTGATAAACAACCACGAGCTACACTGCAAGTTCTCATGTGTTTCTTCAAAACGTACTACCATAGTATTCTCGATATCGTATTCTTGCTCAGAGGAGAGACATTTGTCTGGCCCAGACTTCTTTGAATAAGCTATCATTTTTTTTCGAGGGGACCAGACCACCCAACTGCATACAAGGCATTTGGTCTGTAATGAGTTTAATAGCATCCTCAATATTTTATGGGATAAAAAGTGCGCTCGAAGAAGCCATTACTCTTTTCCCTTTTTTAAGTGGTAATTTTTCTACCAATCCTAAAAATCTACAAAATACTTTGGGAATTCCCTTTCAGTAATACCTTGGCTATAGTTCAGTGTTTTGAAAGTGCTTATGTGGGCCATAAATAGTTTTTGGGACTATTTTTCTCATGAGGTGCCTTTATATTTGCCATCCATATTTTTTGAATTTGCCAGTGAAAACCCACCACCTTTCCATCTCTCAACTATATTCCTTGTCGCATGATTTACCTTGAGAATACCTACTACTAACGAGGCTTTGATATGTGTGCCCTTTTTATTAGGTGTGAAATACCATTACTTTCCTTACGTATCTTCTGTTTGACCTAGCCTTAGAAAGGGTGTTGACTATATCTTTCGTGGGTGATATTTGTCTTTATCAGATTCTTCTCATTAAATTTCCTCTTTTTCTTTATTCGATATTCAGTGCACACCATCGTATCTGGTTGGGGTTTAGTCGCACCATTGGATCTTTCTTGTAATAAGAAAAACTACGCCATTCTAGAAGTACTCTTGACTTAGATTCATGCGCATCATTGGATCTTATTATAATGCATGAGCACCATGAGATATTTAGAATCTGCAAGCATGTTAGTAGAAAAGAAAAGAAGAAAGCAGGGATTCATGGAGGTGAACATAAACTTTTATAAAACCTTAGTATTAATATCAATTTTATGTCTTCATGTAAAATAAATCAAGGTCCATGGCACATATGATTATATTAATTTCAACCCCTTCCTTAAAATTCAACACATTTTAATTCATGCGTGCCTTTAGATTAATGTTTCATTTGCATGTACCGCTCTTTAGGACCAAAGTTCATAATTTAAATGAAAGGAAGGGAACAATAATTTAATAGACCTATGGAAATATCTTGATTTAAAACTTTCCCCTAATGTTTCAAGAATAATGATATGCCACTTACCTTTCCCTTTAAAGCTTGAGCAACTTTAGCTTCTTCTCATCATGTGTGCATCATTGGATTAACTCAATGGTATACGCGCACCCTTTGCTTTTGAAATTATGCTTGAGAGTTAAGAGAAGGGGATGCATAACACATAAAATGAAAGGGAAAAATTAAACCTTTAGGAACATTTAATCAAGTTTGACATTTAGACTTAGGAAAAATGGTTTTATAATTTTTCATTTATCTCGGACCATTATTCTTCGTGCAACTTTATGAGTGCACCCCCTTGGATGGAGCTGAGAAAGCATGTGCACCACTCATATTTGTAAATAAACACAATTCTTAAGTAGAATATGGACAACTAAGGATTTAGAATTTTTTAGAAACTTCAAACTTGATTTTATTAAGTGTACCCCAAAGGCCCTAACTTTGGATTTTGGAACATTATTTCTTTCGTTAATGGCAAGGGAATGGTCCACACGCACCTTTGGATCTTCCTTAGATTCGTGCATGTCGCTCATATTTAGTAAGGTGCATGTTATTTATATGAAGGAGGTGTATTAGGCTTAGGAAAAAATATGATCCTTAATACCAAATTTGTTTCAAGTCATTTTATTTTGAGCAACTCAAAGTGTATGTACCGTTAGATCTTAATTTCAAGATGTGCACACCGTTCATCTAGGCCAAAAATGTGCCCTTATAATACAAATTTAATAAAGCTTCACCACTTTGAATTTATATTTTAAAGTTTATGCATTTATCATATGCGTGCACCTTAAAATCGAACAGATGATACATGAGCACCTTCCATATTGATAAAGGTGAATGATATTTTACATTAGAGGGAACACGATAGACTTTGGGCCATTATTTTTTGGGTAAATTAATGTGAGCGCGCCCTTGGATTGAATTGTTGTTGTAGGAGCACTGTTATTTTTTTGAGAAGGTGCACGACGCTTACTCAAAGGGGGCGCATGGGGGCATAAAATGATTTGGGTTATGCACCTTAGGGATTTTTATGATATTCACATCTATGACTGTAGGTTTAAGATTTTATTTTCCATGACTGCTTTAAATTTTTAAAGTTCATACAAGTTGGTCTCTTGTTGATGCGTGAGTGTCTTTGTATTAAAAAAGGATACATGAGCGCCATCCATATTTATAAAGCTTACATTTTTCTCTGATTCACGAGCACCATTGATTGTACTTTAGTTCATACGTATTGTTCATATGGAAGAATTTGTCTTAGAATATATAATAATTTTCAATCAAGCTTTTCCATTTTGAATTTTCTTTCTAAAGGTCGTACTACCTTTGTATGGGCACACCTTCAGATATCGTGGGTAGCATCCGCACACTGTCTATTATCAAAGAGATGCACGATTCTTAACCAAAAGGGGCACATTACATATAAGAGGTGTCAAGACTTAGGTTTTAATTTTTGTTTTTAGGAACCTTTATTATTCATGATTATCTAAGTTAGACTTAGGAAAAAATATTAACAACCTTTAATTATCCATGCATTTAAATTTTGGACAACTCCCATGTGCGCACTCTTTTGGATAAAGCTAGGGGTGCGTGCATATAATAACCAAGAATAATGTAAACCCCCATTTTAGTCAGGTCTGTGTATGCATGTGTGGGAATTAGAGTGCAATGTCAATAATAATATTATTTGTGGAGTTTTATTGATATTGCAGGTATTGTTGATTCCATATCTATGGCAAAAGTGCATACCCAAAAAACGTACAACCAACCATGTGCCATTGTATGGAATGTATAATGAAGAGAAAATATGATTAATTGATATTTACCATTATTGGAAATGATATTTGTGTAATTAATATGCAAATGGGTATTCTTCAGAATTAAGTTATTTGGTATAATGAGGGTTTTACCAAACCGTACAAGTAGAGTACCAAACCATACAAGGGGTTTGTCAAATCGTACAGTTGATGAATTCTGGCCTAAAATTGCATGTTTTAGCATCCTGAAGGTAGATCAATGGATTTCCAAATGAGTAGTTGTAAAGTGAACAATTCCAACATTCTTGGATAAAATGTATAAGTGAACCATTGTCACCGTACAATTGTACATTTTGGGACTGTACAGTCCCTAGTTGTACATTTTGGGAACCATACAGTTGTAAACTGTACAACTGTATGGATTGGACCAAATTGATTGCAAATTGATAGAATTCATCCTAAAATCTCCCATAACATCCTCTCCAAGAATACTGCACTCCTGTGCTACATCAAAGATATGCACGAGATTTAGCCCAGAGGGGATTTAGCCAAAGAAAATTTTAATCTTTCGATTTAGGCTAAGGGACTTAGGCTTAGAGTGAAATGATCAAGAATTAAAATTCAAACAAGTTACCCACTTCACTACATGATGCACTCATTCATATTATTATCATGGTATGCGCGTTCTGTTGAATGCATGGAAGATACATGACTTTTAGCCTTAAAAGGGGCGCGTTGACCTGAGAGGCCTTTGTAGCTTTGGAAAATACCTTAGGAAATGATTTTCTTTGGATTTTAATCATCAGGGACCATGGTTAGAGGATAATATTATTTATGCATGGATGAATGACTTTAGGGAATATATTTAGACTTTATTAAGAAACCATTAATCCCTTGAAAACTTCAAAAACATTTAAAATATGACCCATTCTTCAAAGATCCTAACCTTTTGATTTTTTTGACAGAAAATACCTAGACCTTAAGGCTTAATAACTTCAACCAGGACCATTGGGGTAACTTTTGAGTGACATCCAAGCTTAGTGAACAATTTTGTACACCTATTGATTTAGCAATTTTGTAGCAAAAAAATTGGAAGCCCATTTTGATTTGACAAAAACAACCTATCCCTAGGATGGGACATGGCCTTCCAAAATTTTAAAATTAGGGGTACTTTCATGTTGGATCATTTTGGGCTCCAACATAGGCTCTGATTGGGACAAGTGGTAAAAACCTGAGGCACTTGAGAACTCTAGACTCTCTGGTTATTAAAACATGACTTCAAGGATTTGACTTGAGAATCAATTGCCAGATGAAGGTTAAAAAGAAAACACAACATAAAACAATTTTACAAAAGACTATCTAAAAACTAAAAAAAAAGGTTGACATTGCTTTTAATCAATAAAATCAGAGGATCTAATTTAAAATCAGATGAGCTTTTGCTTATAGAGCCCAGATTGTCTAGCAATATCTTAAGGTGGAGTTAGACAGAATTGATCAGAGGTTACTATCACATCATGCCTTGGCTTGAAGTGTGTGTTTGTGTATTCATTTTTATTTCTTGATCAATCAAAATTTTATCATTTTGGGAGGAGTTAGGCCTATTAAATATTTCACTCTTAAAGATATTTGCCTTTGCATTGCTCCACTACCAGTCAAGCGTTTATAGCTCCAGTGGAGATGACCTTGATCCCTTTGGACCTGCTCTACTACCAACCAGGTGTCTATAGCCCCGGTAGAGGTTATCCAGATAGCCCAAGCACTTGCTCAATTTGCATTATTAATATTTTTCTTCTTAATTAAGAATAATTTTGATGAATTGCAAAGTTTTTTGAGTGTGCTTTCTGGGTTAAGGATCTATAAGGCTAAAGAAATGAGTGTAATTATTTTTGGCCTAACTGTTCTACCAAAGATGACTCCATTCTTCTGACCCTGAAATAACCTTTAATATTGTGATAAATGTGAAGCTTTGGCATGATGTGGTAGTATTTCTAACTTCATCTGTGTTGGTTCCAGCACTATGAGACAATTGCTAAACATCCTGATTCATAAGTTATCAGCAACATCTGTCTTAAACCAAAATCCTCCTTTCTTAAATGACTAAGAGTAAATCACAATAGGAAAGACAACACAAACATTGGCAAGAAAAATCACAACACTCTAACACTCTATAATTACTGAAAACACAAGATGGAAATGACACACATAAAAAATTCACCTAACTAGAAAGCTAGCAAGGGTGATGACTTGTTCAATCAATTTCAGATGGTGGTTAGATTTTTTTTGTATATATTTTTATTTTTATTTTTTTGGTTTATTCTCTTTTGATCCCATAGCAGGGGTAGTATAGTTTCAAGTGTTGGCCATTTATTGGAATTTTCATTTGTCCACCTTCCAAGGTTTGCAACCTATAAGTGTTTTGACCAACAATCTGAACTATTTGATAGGGGCCCAACCACTTAGGTTCGAGCTTACCTTTCTCTCCATGTATTTCATTTTTGGGGTCCCAGTAAATGACTATATCCCCTTCAAAAAATGATGTGCCTTTAGCTTTCTTGTTAAAAAGTTGCACTATATTTTGAGTTTGTTCTGCCATTTTGTTCATTGCATCTCTTTATTTTCTTACAAAAGTGCAATTTGATCTAACCTTCTTTGTAAGGCATCAGGGTTTTCATGATCTTGGAGTAACAAGGACAGGGCTATTCTTTCTATTTGAGGGGGTAAAAGGGATTTTTCTCCAAATACCATCTCATATGGGGTTTTACCTATGTTTCTCTTGATAGACAATCTATCTGCCCATAGAGAAAATTTCAACTCACTATCCCAACCCTTTTTATTTTTACCCAATGACCTTTTGATCCTTGTTATTAGATTTTTATTGGATGACTTGGCTAGGCCATTTCCTTGAGGGTAATAGTTTGCAGAATGAGAGAGTTCTATGCCATATTTGGCATAAAATTCTATCATTTCGAAGGAGACAAAGTACTTTCCATTATCAGTTACTAATTTCTTTGGGACTCCAAATCTTGTTAGAATATTTTCCTCTAAAAAATTTATGACTACTTCAGTTGTTGAATTTCTTAGAGGGGCTACTTCCACCCACTTGGTAAAATAGTCTGTTGTGGTGATGATCCATTTATGTCTACCTGAGGAATTTGGGTTTATTTCACCAATGAGGTCAATTCCCCATTGTGTGAAAGGTGCTTCTATGATTACTGGCTTGAGAGGTATTGCTGCTAAATATTTCTTCCTTGTAAAAACTTGGTAGTTATGACAACCTCTTACATATTGGTGAACATATTTGAATAAAGAAGGCCAATAATAACCTACTCTCATAATTTTATTTGTAGTGGCTTTTGGTGCAAAGTGACCTCCATAAAATCCATCATGAAATTCTTTTATTACATCTAAGATTTCTTTTTCAAATAGACAGAGTAATAACACTCCATCTGGATGCTTCCAGTAAAGTTTACCTTCTTGGATGTAATATTTTTGAGCTTGTTGTTTCACTGATCTCATTTTATTTGTAGACATACCTCTAGGGAATGACAAGGTCTGAAGATACATCAAAATGTCATCATACCATTTGCATTCAACATTGTCAGTTCTTATTTCATGCATTTCATCAATTGTGACAATGTTGTTCATGTCTTCCCCTTCTTTATTAGCCAAATATTTTGCTAAACCTTATCCTCTAATGATCTTTACAACTTTAAATTCTACATCATATTGTAGTAACTTGACCATCCACCTAGCAGGACTACCTATAGGTTCTGATTGGGTGAAAATATCTTTTATAGCTATGAAAGGGATACAACATATAACCTTGTTTGAGCCAAAAATACCTTTAAAATATTCAAGTGCTTGTATTACAACATAAGCTTATTTTTCTATCATTTTGAATCTTAGTTGGGCTCCTTTTAGTCCTGTACTCATGAATGCTATGGGTCTTTCATTCTTTTCATCATCCTTTTAGGAAAGGACTGCAACAATAGTATGCTCTGAAGCAAATGAGTATATATTAAAATCCTTAGAGTAATTAGGATAATTTAGCACTGGGGCAGTAGTTATGGCATCTTTAATTTTTTGGAAAGCTTTCATATTCTCCTCTATCCACTTTATGTCAACATCTTTCTTAATCATATCATTTATTGGTTTGGCTATCTCTAGCAAAATTAGGCACAAACCTTCTTACAAAGTTAATTTTTCCAAAGAAGGATCTGACTCCTTTCAGGTTCTTAGGAGGAGGTATCTTTGCAATAGCTTCTACCCTTAAAGGATCAATGCTTATTCCTTTTTTTGACACTATATGACCTAACAATTTCCCTTGCGTTGCTCCAAATATACACTTTTTTGGGTTCAAAGATATCCCATATTCTTTGCATCTAGAAAATACTATGGCTAAGTGTTCAAGATGATCTTCTAGGTTTTTTGAAAATACTGTTATGTCATCTAAGTAGACAACAACTATCTTGAACATTAAACCCTTAAAAGTAAAGTCCATGGCCCTCTGGAATGTTGCACCTGCATTCATTAACCCAAATGGAATTCTTAGGTATTCAAAGGTTCCCCAAGGAGTAGTAAAGGCAATTTTATGTCTGTCTTCTAGGATTGACTTGAATCTGGTTATATCCTGAGAATCCATCCAATAATGACATTCTGGTTGAGCCAACTACTTGCAATAATTGTTCCATATTGGGAAGAGGGTAGTTATCTTTAAGTGAACTTTTATTTAAGTTTTTGAAGTCAATGCAAAGTCTAATTTCTCCATTTTTCTTCCTCACTGGTACTAAATTTGCTATCCAAGAAGAGAATCTTATTTTTCTAACTATTTTTGCATCTAATAGTTTTTGAACTTCTTTTTGCATGATTGGATGCAAAGTGGGGTTGAATCTCCTTTGCTTTTTCCTAAATGGCTTTGCATCTTCTTTGAGGGGATGATATGTGAGTCATGACATCAGTTTTGAATGTCTTTAAATCTTCATAACTCCAAGCAAAAGCTTCTTTATTTTTCTTTAGAAAGCTAATATATTATTCTTTCTCTTCTTTTGGCAAAGCTTTATCAATCTTGACCATTCTGGGCTCTTCTTTTGTCCCAATGTTTATATCATCAGCCTCTATTTCTTTGAGAAGTGGTTTATATGCCTTGTCAAAATCATCAAATAGGCTTTCTAAAGAAACTAACCCCTTTGGAATTCTATTTGTTTTAAGTTGAATTACTTCTATAGGTTCTCCAATTATATCTTTCAACTTTTCTTCATCCTCCTCTTCACATAGCACATCAGCATAATGGTTTTGGAGGGTCATGAAATCTTTAATATCTACATCATCCTGAAATACTTGCAGATAGACAATATTATCAGGCACAAAAGGTTTGTAGATAAAAATAGTGGGAAATCTATCCATATATTCTGTATCAATATCAGGATAATCTGCACCTGATGCATTTATTGCTAATAAATCTGCAATGTGATTCTATTCTCTAGGAATGTAAAAAATATTCAATGCCAAAAATTTATCAATTTTATCTAAGACTACTGATTTGTATTATTTTAATCTAGGATGTTTGGTTTGATATTTACCTTTGACTTGTTGGATAATCAATTTTGCATCTCCAATGATAGTCAAGAAATTTATGCCTAATTCTTTTGCTTTCCTTAGTCCTAACAGTAAGGCTTCATATTCAGCCACATTATTGGTGCAAGGGAATTCTAATCTATAAGGGATTCCTAGATAGTTACCCTTAATGTCTATTAAATTGATTCTTGCACCTGCTCCTAGTTTGAGACTTTTCCCCATCAAATGTCATGGTCCACATCTCTTGGGTTAGATTTCTAGTAGATTCGACATCTACTAGCTCTCTAGTTTTGGGATCCATATCCTTTGCATCAGGAACTTCTATTAGGAATGGAGAATGCCAAATTGAGTATACCCCCATTTCTTTTTCTTCTATAGAGTTTACCAAATTAACCATAGTATCATCTGATTTTATCAATTCAATTGAATACTTGTTAAATGGTTCTCTCCTAAGAGTGATATTTTATTTTCCTGATATGGGGATAGTTGCATAAGACCAATCTAATTGAATAGAACCACCCAACTATTCTGCCCAATGTCTTCTTAGAAGTAAGGAGAAGAAGGGATCCACATCTACTACTACAACATCCATTACTATACCCTTTTTGGGGTATTGATCTAGATAAACAAGTAAGCTAGTAATTATCCCTACACAAGGTATCTACCTACTATCCATTACTAACATAGGTGGAGAATCTCTTGTGCAAATTAGTCCTAGCTGATTTGCTATCTATTTAGGCATGATATTATGGGATGCACCACTATCAAGCATACAATTGTGGATAACATACCTTTCTCCATCATCTGAATTGTATCTAAGAGATACATAAAATGGTCTTACTGATGAGGGAGTTCTAGTCTCATGGTTGGTGGGTTTAACTACATTACAAGACTGATTTTCCTTTTGTTCTATCAACCCAAAATCTTTACAAACTTGTTCTCTATATTTTTGGATATTCATTAGTTCACCAAAAGTTATATTAACTTTATGCTTACTCAATTCTAAACCAACATCAAATTCTATTTTCTTGACATCAAGTGTTTTTGTACATTCCTCATTTTGTAATTCTTCTTCTATTTCTATTGTTTTAGGAATAACTCTTTTTTGGTTCTTTTTAGTTTTTTCTTTATATGTATTTTTATTTATAGTAGACTATCCCCTAGTCTCATTGGTTGATGCTTTATCAATCCTATTTGGTATAGTTCTGTTTCTCAAATTTAAGGCATGAGTTGCCTCTAGCTCTTCTACCTCTTGAGCTATTGGGATTAATTTCCCTTGTTTCATATTTTCATACCTAGATTCTTGTGGTCTTTGCAAGATCTTAGTATTTTCTACTACTAGGATTTTAGGATGATGGTTTGAGGTATACAAATCCATATTTTCTTCAAATAGCCTCTCTCTAGATTCATCCTCTTGAGTCCAACATGCATTAATTCTTATATCTTCTTCATATTCATCATCTAAATCTATATTATTATGCATACCTAGATATATTCCACAACAATATGGATTATGAGGAGCATCACAGGTTGAACAGTAATAAGGGAAATTTTTTGTAATATTAATAGAAGGTATAGGATTTGGGATAGAGTCTTGATATTTCTCAACTTCTCTCTTCCTCCAATTATTTCCATTATTTTTGTTTCTATTTCCTTCATCAAAATTGTTGTTACCCTAGTTTCTATTAAAATTCCTCCTAAATGGTGGCCTATTATCATTCTGTTATTTATCAGCTTGAGGGTGTGAAGATTCACCATTATTTTCTTTATTTCTTTCTATCTTGGCTAACCTATTATTCATTGTATTAAACATTTCAGTCATTTGGTTTGATAATTTTTCCATAGGATCCTGTTCAGTTCTTCTTTGTAAATTGAATCCTACTTTCTTAGGCTTCCTATCAGGTTGACTGACCTCTAGAGAGTATGGTTTCATTTTTCCACTATCTAACATGTTTATTTCAATTTCTATGGCTTTATCCATACATTCATCTATAGTAGCTACCTGTTCCTATCTTAATTCATAGTTAAATTCTCCTGGAAAGGTATTCTTATAAAAATAGATAGATTGTATATCATTTGGCCTTAAATCAGTGGGGATTTTATTTCTTGTTTTAGAAAATATCCTATTAAAATCACTCACTATCTCATTTTATTTCTTTTTCATAGTTGCCAAATCTGTTAGTAGTGATTGTTCATTTTTCCTCTCTCCAATTTTTTTAGAAAAATAGTTTCCATTTTGGAAAAATTAGCAATGTCATTATTTGGAAGGGTGTTAAACCATTCTCTAGCATATTTCTCTAAGGTTTGAAGAAATAATCTTAAAACTACATCTTCATATTCAACCTCAAGACTATCCATAGCATACAAGAAACTCTTAATATGATCTTCTCCTGTGATTGCATTATTTCCTTGAAATTTTGGTAAATATTTATGAGCTTTACTAGGGAGATCATGCAGAGCTGGAGGTAATTGGAAAGACCTGTATCTATTGGTTCTCCATAGTTGGACATTCTGATTATTCTGGGGAGGAATGTTGGCCATATTAACTATTGGAGGAGTTTTAATGGGTTTTACAACAATAACAAGTGGGTGGTGTAGTATTAATTTCACTAGCAGTAGTAGAGGGTGTATGAAATATATTTTCTATAGTAATAATATTTGTATTTTCTCTAGAATCAAGAATTTTTGGTGATGAACTAGAATTATGAGTCCTGAAAAGTACCTTTGGGTTTGAAAATTCTGGATACAGCTCTCGAGTGGTCCTTGTTTGCACCAACACGATTTTCTCCTTTTAATTTCTTGATTTTTGGGTGTCATCCATTCATATTCACTTGCATAGAATGTGCAAAAAGAATAGACTATTGGTCAAGGTTACTCGATCTGTATCATTCTCAACCTTATAGGGTATGTCTTTTTTATGAAACTTTTTCAAGAAATAAAATCAAGATCAAGGAAATCAAGAAAATATTATGACCATTGGTTCTTGAAAAAGAAATTGGAAACTATGAACATACGTGGGAAATAGACTAAAAGATTCTAAATTGAAAATTGGATATTCTTTGTCCCCTACAGGTTGACTGTTGCCAATAAATATTCTTGTTATCGAAAATAATCTTAAAGATTCAATATTTGGTCCCCAATAATGATGCCATTAAACTATTGGATATTTTTCTTGCATCCTTGGGATATGCTTGTCACGCTACAAGAAAAACCAATTGCCAAGCAATAATTACAAGCTCTGGTAGACCTACCTCTTTAACCTAGGAATAGAGTTTTATATATTTCTAGATAGACTAGGTATGGTAAGGAAACCCTTGAGGTGAACTTAAAGATTTAATAATTTATGTTCATGCTCTTCTAGATTTAATAAAAATATGTAAAAATTATGTTTATTTGACCAAGATTTGCTTATAACAGTTCAATTATACCTTATGTGTATGACCGATGCCTTAATCCTTTGGGCTATTATAGCAAGATTTTATAACAATTCAATGTAATAGAAAGAAATGGGAAAGAAAGAATTGGTTCAATTAAATTCATTCGAATATCATAATAAACATAATTGTTGACCAATGAAAGAAGTGTCCATCCATACGTTCAAATAATGTAACATGTAATGGAGACACACACAAGACTGAACAAAAGATATGACAGATAAGAAGCCTAAAATTGTATTAATATCAAGAGTGATTACATGAAGAGTTGGCCTGAAATTACCATTTAACTCTTTAAATATTAATACAATAAAAATCCTCATTCAAATAATGTAACAAGGACTTTTCACTCTCCCATTCCAATCTAGTAACAGTTGAGTCTCTAGACCTTTGGCTCAATATCTGGAAATAATCTCAGTTTCTTGAGCACTTCTCTCTTAGAACCTGCATAGTAATGGGAAGAATAAGAGATGGAAAAGAAGGAAAGACACAAGGGAAAATACAACAACAAAGAATAGGGCACTCAAGTATACCTCTTAGCAAAAATATGCTATGCAAAAGCTTGATCCATATTCTGGCAATAACTATTCCTTTTATAGCCTCTGGTTCTTGAATCTGTTATAACTGATTAAATCTGAACCATCCACTTGTCATGATCTCCTATGTCTAATCAATTGAATATGTGACAACTTTCCTAGATCGTATTTTGTTTATAAAACTTCCTTTTTGCTTTCTATTGAGTCTTTAGATTTTCTTAAAAAATGGTTTACAACTATCTTGCACTTTATTACAGGCTGATCACTTGTTCAATGGTATCAATTTCTTCTTCTGTAGTGGATCCTTCAATTTCCATGATAACATCTGGAAACATGTCCTTACCTAAGCTCTAGCCTACTTCAATTGTTTTCATTTTAGTGTCTCAGGTGTTCTCAATCTCATTTCTAGACTGCCAAATTTATATTTCTTATTATTTTTATGGTTTTCTTCTCTTTTAATGTTTGCGATTAGAAAGCCTATAATTCTCCATGATTCTTCATTAAAATACATGAAAAACCTTATAATTTTTAGGTCTTGAAGTTTCTTATTATTTTGTAGTCTTATCCATCCTTTATTCTTCTCATTCATTGAACACAAGAAATTGGTCATGTCGGCTAAGAATAAAGTTTGTCTGGCCAGCTTTGCTTCATCCTTTGGGTCACATTCAAATTCTTGGATCTTATTGATGATAACACTTCTATATTGGACACTTTTAAAAATTATTCAAGGTAAAGACCTACCCTTGTCATATCATCCATTACCTTTTGTTGTAACATGTCTATTTCTTCTGCCCATCTATACCATATTGCTATGTTCAACCTGCACATGGCCACTTTGATGAATTTTGTTGAACATTCTATCTCTGTGCGATATCCTAGAGTAACTTTTTCATCCTGAATATTTTTATAGAATTCTTTAAATTGTTAAAAAATAGGGAGTATGGTATCCATTCTGCTCTCACCAAGTATTAGTAGCTTCCTTACCTTGTCCACTATGGCTCTAATTATGTTTATTTCTTTAAACATATTTATTGTATCTCCCATTTTAATTTGCACTCTGTAAATCATTTCTCTTGATCTTGAAGAGGAAATTAGAGTAGTC
The DNA here is from genome assembly GCA_028583015.1 of Wollemia nobilis. Lineage (NCBI taxonomy): Eukaryota > Viridiplantae > Streptophyta > Pinopsida > Araucariales > Araucariaceae > Wollemia > Wollemia nobilis. The sequence continues at coordinate 2,002,033 of JAQPPZ010003286.1, read as the reverse complement.
AATGTTCTTAATTATCACTTGAGGTTCAATTTGTGAAGTGGTGACCTATACCAATTGTACCTTCAGGTTGTCTATCTCAACCTGCAACCTCTGAGAAGCCTTTAATTTGACCTTCAACTCTATGTTTTCTTTTAATATGAGCTCTAATGTTTGTACTTGTATGATTTCTCCCATATGTACCAAATATTCCATCTCTCCCATCATCTGGACATCACCAGTTTCCATATCTACCTAAAAAGTAGTGGGATTTTTAGGTGTTGGGATTGTAACTATTACCATCGAAGGTGCAACCTCGATGTCTTCCTCTTCTATAATTGGATTCTCTTTTAGGTCTTCTCCCCTAGCTATTGCTTGTAATTCCTTCTCCCAAATATTGCTTACTGATATGTCTTCTTCCACCCTTACTAGTGTCACTCTACCTTGGGCATTCCCTATTGATGGGAGAGTTAGCCTAGCCTTTTTATGTTATAGTGAGGAAATTGGGTTTTCTATCCTGATTTTGTGGTCCCAAAATATCTCTTCAAAATCCCTTGATTTTAATATCTTCTTTTGTATAGCTGCAATGATTTTGATTTCTTTATTATTGATGATTAATGACTTGGGAACTATATTTGGGGCTATACTCAACATGAACATGGCCAAATACAACTCGCTCTTGAAAGGATTAGACACTTTTTTTTTTGTAGGTTCAACATACATTATTTCGGTAGTGGTTGGGATTATTAAATCAGTTAGAGAAGTAGTAACTATCTCTTTTTATTTTTCTATGTTTACTCCTATTGCTAACTAATCTAAACCTGGAGCTTCTTCTACTACTAGTTGGGCTATTTCAAGAGCCTTTTTAGGTATTTGAGTTATATCCTCAGCATCAACCGATATCTCTATTTGGTCTACTACTTGGTCCACCATCTCAAACATTGGATCTTGGAGCCCATCTAGAGTAATCATAGGAATAATAGGAGCCACTAATTCTATATAAAGTTCTTGTATCCTTACTAACACTTGAGGATAGTTTCCTACTATTTCAATTATAGAATTACCTTTAGTAACATATGGAAATTTTGACCTCACATGTAATTCCTTAGGTTAGCACCTTCTCGTATAGCCTCTAGAAGCTCTTCTTCATAATTGTCTTTTCTGTGATGTACCCATGTGTATTTATGCGCTTGCATCATTTTTATATAACTCTTCATTGGATCATAGGGTCTCCATGTTACTTCGTCAAAACGAAAATTATCCATATCCCACATGGCTTTGAGCATTGTTGAGTATCCTTGGAAGATGTAATGTCCAAACCTGCATGAGACTGTTAGCTAGGGGACTTTTCCATACCTCTTTCTTAGACATATTTTTGCCTCTTCTGCAATTTGCCTAGCAATTTCAAGTGAAGCCACAAACATAGGGAAAAAATTTGGTAAGGCCTTTGGAGAAATAATTTCTCCATAACCTGATGTACAAAAATTTCTTTGATAGAAAGTAATCCCCTACTTTTTCCTCTTTTAGAAAGGTAGCAATACCACGACCTATTCTTGCAAAAAGATATCCACATATGACATTGTGGTTTTTTATCATAAAATCATCAAAAAACTAACCGAGGTGAGAGCATCCTTCATGTATCCAAGGGAGCCTTGATTGCATATCTCTGGAATTGGTTTACCCTAATGTGTTCAAAATCTCATAGTCCAGCTACCCTGCTATGAGGTGTATGAAAATTGAATAGTGGGAGAAAGGGGCATCTTTTCATGCTATTCTAAAATAGTCATTTTCAGCTCAATCAATTGAACATGCATTTGTCTACTCAACTCATCTTCCCATGCATATATTGGAGGGGAGAAAAATCTATTACATTGCATAGCTAAATGTATGACTTTTCTTCCTACCACACTTAAATTTGAGACCCCCAATACTATATTTATCATATCCACATAGTCTCTCACCTAGGGTTTCAATGCATCCTTCCTAATAGGAAAAGTATGTGCTACTACTTCATATGGTTCAAATAGAGTAGTGTAATAATGGGTATGAAGGACTTGTTGGGATTGATGTTCTATTACCTCTCATATCAATGGCGTGTCAGACTTGTTCAACTGGAACACTTTTTGTATGCTTCCAAGAGTAATTTTAAAAATTTATTGATTATCGATACCTCTAATAGTCTTGATTGATTCATCATACGCCATTGCTAACCATGCCAAAAAATCAAAAGAATTTTCTACTCTTGGGTAGACTAATTTCCTAAATTACTTATCCATTTATTGCAATGAGGTGTTGGCTTGTATTACGACTTTTGTGCCCTTTTAAACAAGTTGGTCAATAGCCACGAGCTACACTACAAGTTCTCCTATGTTTTTTCAAAACATACTACCGTAGTATTTTCGGTCTTGTATTCTTGCTTAGAGGAGAGACATTTGTTTGCCCTAAACTTCTCTAAATAAGCTATCAAATTATTTTTGAGGGTGATCAGATCACCCAACTGCATATAAGGCCTCTAGTATATAATGAGTTTAATAACATCCTCAATTTTCTATGGGAAAACAAGTGTGCTCGAAGAAGCCATTACTTTTTTCCCTTTTTTAAGTGGTAATTTTTATACTAGTCCTTCTGGAAATCTACAAAATACTTTGGCAATTCCATTTCAATAATACCCTGGCTATAGTTTAGTATTATGAAAGTCCTTATGCTGTCTATAAATAGTTTTCGATATTGATTTTCACATGAGGTGCCTTTATATCCACCAACCATATTTTTTGAATTTACTAGTGAAAACTTGCTACCTGTTGGTCCGAAATCTGCCACAGGAAAGGATTTTTACAATTGCACCCTAGACCCGGCCAACATTGAAAGGCTGGAAGCAAGAAATGGCTTCCAGACCAATCTCCAGAGTGGGTTGGTTCCCTTTACTATTCTAAATTTCTGGTTAAAGATAAGGGTTGCTGGAAAGAAATCAAAAGTTGCAGAAAGGAATGGGAAATATAGCCACAGGCCGAAGTGATGGGATCGGAAGATAACAACAGGAAACTTAAAAATGTGACAACAGCAAGTAACATAAGATGTCAGCTCAATTCTCACACAACTGTATGTAGCAAATCTCTCCAATATTACACTCCGTAAATCATACTCTCACGAGCAAGACTTAAATCCAAGATGCAGAATTTAAATACAACAACCATTAAGAAATACGAATACTATAAGAAATGCAACCTGACAGAAAAGAAAATCACTCATACAACCGTTGCTGAAAATCTTAAGCCAATACTTTTATTCCTGCAGATACAATTCCAGTTTCTAGCAGAGAACTCTCCAACCACCCTTTCAAATGAAGCTTACATTGGTTTTTATAGAGGGTCGTCCTCTTTGCAGCATTAAATATTTGAAACCGACTTCCTTGTGATCTACAATTATGCATTGGAAATTATGCACACGATCCCCTTAATTGCAGCCTTGGAGACCCACAAAATTGAATGCAATGTACATGTCAGCTTCGAAGAACCACCTTCATTAAATTTTTTTTTTTAAACATGTGCATGAAAAACCGTTAAAATGATCCACGACCAACAGTTTCGAACCAAAAAAATATTTAATTTTGGTGGCCTGGGTGCTCTTCGACCTTGACCGCATTGAAAATCCACAAAGAATTTAATTCGGGGCAACATTTAATCTTCAAAAATCGGAAAAACCTCCTCGAAACTCACAAAACTGCTTTGGGCCAACAATTTAAGCATTAATAATTAATAATAAAAATAAATGTGGCAAAAATGCCAACATTCTTGGCGGCTTGCGGGGTATACAGCTCACTGTATGCAAGAATCCAGGCCTGAATCCATTGGGCTCAGAGTCAAGAAAACTTAAAGTCACCGTCGTGGTACATCTCGATGAACCGTCGCAATAGAAACTTTTGCCGAATGATTGAAAGTTAAAGAAATCTGCATTTGGCTGAACTGAACATGGAATGGAAATGAATGGAATGAGATCCCACAGATGCGCAGGCGGTGAAATGCAAATGGAATGGTAATATGATGAAATGGATGAAATGAAGAAAAATAATGCGGTAGTCAGTAACAGAATGCTGCTGTACTACCGGTTGCAATGGATATGGAATGAAAGTAAATGAACTAATGGAATGGAAATGGAAATATGAAGGCTGTGGAATGAGATTGAACTAAACTGTAAATAAATGCGTAAAATGACAGAACTTAGAAGAAAGGGATAAGAAGGAACGGGAATAATAGGAATGGGGAAAAGAAACAACAATCGTGGCTTTGTTTTTTTTGTTTTTACTGCAGAAGAAAAAGAAGGAGGAAGATGAAGAAGGGAAGGAAAGAAAAAGGGAAGGGAAAGGAAGAATTTTCTAGAAAGCCACCAACTTCTGGGAGGAGAAAAACAAAGGAAAAACAAGCATCTACGGCTCGCAGGCAACAAGAGCCGAGATGAATAAATAAAAACAATACCTTTTTTTTTTTTTTTCTACTCTTTCTATTTTTTTTTTTTAAATATTATATACAATATTTCACGACATGATTGGCATGTCGCCACCAGACACCTAGTCTCAGGGGGTTATCCGATAAATCTGCAATGTCCTGACTCGTATCCGATCATACTTAAGTTGGTCCTTGAAATTGGGCTGGCTTCTTCTTGAAGTTCTCCATGTTTCAAACACTGGCAAGTTATCATGCTGTATACTAGTACCGACACAATTTACAAATAATGCAGAAAAGAAACTTTTTTTTTTTTTGTGACCCACCATCTTGAAGAGTTCTTTGAGTGTGGACTGAGAACAGGTTCCTCCAACTCTTGGATCTGATCACAAAAATTGTCCAGCAACAGTCCTTTCTTCAGGATCTCTGCAGACTCTACCTGTTGATCTGACATATTTAATAGGTTCTGACTAAATGCTTGTATGTCGTGCCCTGGGATACAAACAGGGTGCAAAGATGTGACCTCCTTGTGCTCAGGTTCTGCCACTTGAATCTCTTCTTCTTCTTCGCTTATATCCTTTGGATCCATCTCCTTATGAAAACTGCAAGCAACCATATTGTTCATTGCCAGGAAATTTCTTGCATAGTCCAATCCTTGGCTTTGGATGAGATCTGTCCCTTGAGCTCCACACAATCGCATCTTAGGTTTCTGCTCAAGATAAGGTATCTGGCATGAAAAATACTACACGGGATAGACAGGAGCAACAACTATCGGAGAAAGTGATGGAGTTTCTCCCCACGGTAATTTTCTTGATAAGAGCAAAAGCCGTTCTGCTCGCACTGCTTCCTCAAAGATTTGCGGGAACCTTCGTTCACCTGATTGCAGCAAGAGGAGGCCTATGTCAGAATGGAAAGCTCGAACATAGAATAGGTGGGCTTGGGTGGGTGATGGTCGGATATTTTCTGGAATTCTCTTCCAGCTTCTCAAGAATCGGACATTGAAGTCCGTGATGCTCTCTAGAGGTGCTCTCTTGATGTACATTAAAAACTGATAGAGATCCAAAGAACTGTAAAAGGGATCTTCGTCAAATCTTCTGATTAGTGCTCCTGCTAGATCATCCCATGAGTTGATGCTTTGACGCCTGAGCAGTCTGTACCACTGCAATGCCCTTCCTTCCAAAGATCGAACCGAAAGTCCGATCATGATATCCTCATGATTTATGACATGGATCATTGACAAAGTAGCAATATCTTCAACATGCGCCAGAGCCATGCCTTCGGTACCATCATATTTTGCCAGGGCCTTCAAGGCACCTTTGGGAATTTCATGCCGGATTTGGAGATTCAGAGGGCTAGGATCATCCCATCTAGGAAAAACCCTCACCTTTGTGGCAGTGGTCTCGGGATCACGATTATCACCATTAAGTCAGAGTTGCCAGATGAACATTATTTGAACTTAAAAAAAAAACAGGCATCCACGATCAAGAAATTCGGATCTTCAACTCAGAAAAGTCGCCAGATGAACTTACAAATCTCCGCTGTGAGGCCAAGACAGCTCATCAAAAATCTTGAGACCTCCGAGTGTTAAAAAAAAATGTGGATCTTTTGAGACAGAAGAAGTCTGTCCCACCGGGCGTGCCAAAAATTGTTGGTCCGAAATCTGCCACAGGAAAGGATTTTTACAATTGCACCCTAGACCCGGCCAACATTGAAAGGCTGGAAGCAAGAAATGGCTTCCAGACCAATCTCCGTAGTGAGTTGGTTCCATTTACTATTCTAAATTTCGGTTAAAGATAAGGGTTGCTGGAAAGAAATCAAAAGTTGCAGAAAGGAATGGGAAATATAGCCACAGGCCGAAGTGATGGGATCGGAAGATAATAGCAGGAAACTTAAAAATGTGACAACAACAAGTAACATAAGATGTCAGCTCAATTCTCACACAACTGTATGTAGCAAATCTCTCCAATATTACACTCCATAAATCATACTCTCATGGCAGCACTTAAATCCAAGATGCAGAATTTAAATACAACAACCATTAAGAAATACGAATACTATAAGAAATGCAACCTGACATAAAAGAAAATCACTCATACAACCATTGCTGAAAATCTAAAGCCAATCCTTTTATTCTCGCAGATACAATTCCAGTTTCTAGCAGAGAACTCTCCAACCACCCTTTCAAATGAAGCTTACATTGGTTTTTATAGAGGGCCGTCCTCTTTGCAACATTAAATATTTGAAACCGACTTCCTTGTGATCTACAATTATGCATTGGAAATTATGCACACGATCCCCTTAATTGCAGCCTTGGAGACCCACAAAATTGAATGCAATGTACATGTCAGCTTCGAAGAACCACCTTCATTAAATTTATTTTTTTAAACATGTGCATGAAAAACCGTTAAAATGATCCACGACCAGTAGTTTCGAACCAAGAAAATCTTTAATTTTGGTGGCCTGGGTGCTCTTCGACCTTGACCGCATTGAAAATCCGCAAAGCATTTAATTCGGGGCAGCATTTAATCTTCGAAAATCGGAAAAACCTCCTCGGAACTCACAAAACTGCTTTGGGCCAACAATTTAAGCATTAATAATTAATAATAACAATAAATGTGGCAAAAATGCCAACACTACCTTTCCATATCTAAATTGTATTCCCTATCGCATGATTTACCTCGACCATGCCCCCTACTAATGAGGCTTTGATATATGTTCCCTTTTCATCAGGTGCAAAATACCATTACTTTCCTTGTGTATCTTCTATATGACCTTACCTTGGAATGGGTTCTAACTGTATCTTTCACGGGAAATATTTGTCTTTGTCGGATTCTCCTTTTTAAAGTTCCTCTTTGTCTTTATTCAAAATTCAGCATGCAACATCGAATCTGGTTAGGGTTTAGTTGCACCATTGAATCTTTCATGTAATAAGACAAACCATATCATTCTAGATAAAATAATCTTAGCTTAGATTTGTGCACATCACTAGATCTTATTATAATGCATGAGTACCATGAGATATTTAGAATCTACAAGCATGTTAGTAGAAAAGGAAAGAAGAAAGTGAGGACTCATGGAGGTAAACATGCAATTTCATAAAAAAATTGTATTAATGTCAATTTTATATCTTCGTGTAAAATAAATCAAGGTCCATGGCAAATATGACTATTAATTTCAACCCCTTCCTTAAACTTCAACATATTTTAATTCATGCATACATTTAGATTAATGTTTCATCCATGCGTACTGCTCTTTAAGACAAAATTTGTTCATTATTTAAATGAAAGGAAGGAGAACATGTAATACAAAAATATCTTGATTTAAATGTTTCCCCTTTTCAAGAATAATGATATACCACTTACCTTTCCCTTTAAAGGTTGAGCAACTTTAGCTTCTTCTCACCATGTACTCGTCATCGGATTAACTCAAAGGATATACACACACCCTTTGCTTTTCAAATGATGCTCAATATTTAAGAGAAGGGGATGCATAACACATAGAATGAAGGGAAAATTAAACCTTTAGGAACATTATAATTCTTCATTTATCTCAGACCATTATCCTTCATGCAAATTTATGAGCGTGCCCCCTTGGATGGAGTTGAGAAAGCATGCATGCCACTCATCTTTGTAAATATACAAGATTCGTAAGTGAAAGAGGGGCACCTAAGGCTTTAGATTTTTTAGAAACTTCAAACTTGATTTTATTAAGTGTACCCTGAAGGCCCTAACTTTGGACTTTGGAACATCATTTCTTTCATTAATGGTAAGGGAATGGTCTGCACGCACCATTGTATCTTCCTTAGATTCATGGGCGTTGCTCATATTTACTAAGGTGAATGCTCTTTATATGAAGGATTTGTGTTATACTTAGACAAAAATATGATCCTCAATACCAAATTTGTTTTGGGTCGTTATCTTCTGAGCAACTTGAAGTGTAAGCATTGTTAGATCTTAATTTTAAGTTGTGCACACCATTCATCTAGAATAAAATTATGACATTATAATACAACTTTATTAAAGCTTCACCACTTTGACTTTTTATTTTAAAGATTATATATTTTTTGTATGCGTACGCCTTCGAATCGAACGAATGATATATGATCATCGTCCATCTTGATAAAGGTGTATGATATTTTACGTCATAGGGAACACGATAGACTTTCGATCATTATTTTTTGGGTAACTTAATGTAAGCGTACCCTTGGATTGAATTATTTCTATTGGAGCACCATTCATTTTCTAAGAAGGCACACAATGCTTACTCAAAATGATTTGGATTGTGCATAAAATGATTTGGATTATGCATCTTAGGTATTTTTATGATATTCACCTTCATGACTTTAGGCTTAATATTTTATTTCCCGTGATTGCTTTGAATTATTTAAATTTCATACAAGTCAATATCTTGTTAATGCATGAGCACCTTTGGATTAAACGAGGATACATAAGTGTCATCCATATTTATAAAGTTTAGATTTATCTCTAATTCACGAGCATCATTGATTTTAATTTATTTAATGCACATCGTTCATCTGGCAGAATTTGCATCTTAGAATATATAATAATTTTAAATCAAACTTTTGCATTTTGACTTTTCTTTCTAAATGTTGTAGGTAGCAAATCCACCTTCCAGAAGAAGTGAAAACATGATTTGCACAATTTTGCTAGTTTGATAATTTTACTAACTGTACAATTTGTCAAAATGTACACAAATAGGGTTTTGTCTAATTGTACAAATGAGAAGGTATAAAATATACAATGGGGTGTAATGGTATAAAATTATAAATGTTCAATTAGAAATTATGTGAAATTAGATGAAATATGCATTTAAGATCAATTTGATAATAATAAAATTAGACTTAGGAAGACCTTAATGCAAGTTGATTATTTATGGAAATTGTAGTTGTAAATGGTGGTTGTCTCAGGAACCACTTTGGAATATCCTGGGCAAGCATTATAAGGACCTCCCATTCAATTTTATTGGTTGTTCATTCAAGATTGTTGTTATGGTTGTTCATGCTTGAGAGAATATTGTTCATTGTGGATCAAATATGTTCATTGTTATCTAATGTTGATGAATATATTGTATAGAGTTATGCCATATCTTATTGATCGTGTGTATTACGAATTCCATTGCATGTATTGATTTTTATTGTAGATTGTAAATTCTATGCAAACATGGCCAGAATATTGTGTAAGGTTGTTGGATATACAATGAAATCGACTATTGATTATTACATGAAGTTGGTATGAGAGTTGGGGATGATTTTATGTGATATTATTATGGTACATGGATGTATTATGACTATTGTACAATTTTTGGGAACATTATTGGTGATAATAATTGATGGATAGTGAAATAGGGTTTGCATGTCAAGGAATACGTTAGCAATTGCATTAGAAAATTGAGAAGAATCTATGAGCAATATGGAAAATTTGAAGTGATAGTTATAGAAAGGGTTTTTGCTAAACCGTACAACCAACTAATCAAATTGTACATTTGATTGTTTACCTAATTTGGAATGGAAATTGCATGGTGAAACTTGCCAATTATGGAAATCTAAGGTTTTGTAAAAATGATTACAAAACTAATTGATTTGAGTTACAAAATGACTTTCAGTGAGTTGACTAACTGGTAAATCATACATGCCATCCTGTTGTATGATTTGGATTGTAAAAATGTATGATTTACAGTCTGTACAAGCAATTTTGTAAAGTTGCAAACAGTTCACTACCAAATCATACAAGTTGTACAATTTGGGTCAAAATGATCATAGAGCATAATAATTCATCCCATAATATTTCACTTCACCTCCCTCCTTTAGGAATACTACTACTTGTGCTACATTTTGCATAGTTGCCTATTACAATTGTCTCAAATTGATGCAATTGAGCGAATCCATTGTCATTGTGGAAGATTGTTGAGGATCTACAATTTTGTTACATTAATTTTTGAACCTAATTGGAGGTGAATGATAGATATAAATTTATGAAGACATAGGAGATGAGATCAAGAAGAATAAAAAATCCTAGTTATAAGGAGCACAAGAATTACTCAAAGGGAGATCATGAACAACTAGATGAATAAATAGGTAATCGAACAATTATGGACTTTAGAAGGAGATACTAAAAGGTGGGAGACGTTGCTAGTAGATACAGAAGAAAAGGTACAGGAACCACCAAGATTCAAAGAGAAAATTGACGTAAGAGAATATATTGATGAAATAATTGTGAGAAGACAGTGAGTGGATGGTAACACTTGAACAAGTGATAGGAAGGTTGAAAATGGGTGTAGAGGATAGGATTCAAGCACCAGAGCAACAGGATGTGAGGTCTCAAGAAGGAGAACCAGGGCCATAGTCAACATTTCTATGAAGGAGGTCATGGAGTGAGGATGCACAAGAGGTCAAGAGATGACTATTTGGTGAAAATAAGGTACCATAGATAGAAACATCCAATGAAGAGAAACATAGTGGAACACCCACCCAAGGAAGGAATCAGTTAAGGATTTTGAAAGATACCTCCTCAAGTAACGAGGAAGGAGATCCAATAATGGCTAGTGTAGCTATGAAAGCAAGGAAGTAGAGATGCCCACCCTTCATGGGGAAAGGGAAGGAGGACCCAACAAGATGCATCGAGACATGCATAACCATTTGGAAAGCAAATGGTGTAAATCAACCAGATGAATGGTTGTAATTATTTCCTGCTACACTATGAGGACTCACAATAGATTGGTATCTAAAGTGAGAGAATACAACACCATTCCAATCATGGAATACGATGAAGAATACCTTCATCAAAGAATTCAAACCCTTGAGGGATGATGATGATATTGTCACTGAGATATACACCATGAAGCAAGGTGTTGATGAGGATGTAAAGACATATAACCATTGACTAAAGCAATTGACTCGATAAGATGCAAATACCACCAACAGATGCACTGGTGAAGAGATGGTTTCTTGATGGGTTACTGCCAAGATACAAAAATAAGATGAAGGTAGTACCATCCCCAAATTACGAGGAAGCACTAGAAAAAGCAAATAATTTTGAGAGTGAGGTGAAGCAGATGATAATGGGAATCATAGCACATACTAGGCATGAAGATTTAGATAGTGGTGAAGAAGATACAATACATTAGACCATTCAATCATTCCATAAGGAATTTGATAAGATCATAAGAGAAGCCAAGAAAGATACACAATGAGATCAAAAGGATATATGGTGTACAAAATGTAAGACCAAAGGGCATTCAAATATGAATTATCCTCAAAATGAATATTGCCACATATGTAATGTGCTAGGACATGAAGTGGTAGAGTGTCCATTTAATGTGAAAGTCCACCAACAGACCCTCACAATTCAAGATCAAGAGGAGAAACCAAAACCTCAAGGGAGTGGATAGGCTGCAACTAGTGGAGGTTATAAGAATAGTCGAAGAGGAGGAAGGCCAAATCAAGGTAATCAACAAGGAGGACAAAGTTGATTATAGTATGATTTAGAAGGAAGACTAATCATACAATGTTGAAATTTCCAAGAGTGGGGTATTTTATGAAGAATTATCCTTCTCCTCAAATGATGCAATCAATACAAAATAATACTACACATATGTGTAGATGGTGTGGTCCAAGGAACCACAAAGAAGTCAATTATCCTAAGAAAGCAAGTTCAAGTGGCTCACAGAATGTGAATTTCTTAGACATTGATGTACCCTTAGTGAAGGAAGAGAAAATTGAGGAAGAAGTACTAGCTGTGACACAGAGTAAGGCTAAGAAAGATACTTACCCAAAACCTGCTAAAGAGAAGCAGAGATGGTAGGTGGTGAAGAAGGTACTTGAAGAAGAAGCCAAGAAGGCTAAGCAAGTAAGGCTTGTAGAGAAAAAGGAGTTAAAGAAGCCTTGCACATTAGAAGATAAAGCAATTATACAAGATATGGTAGCACAAGTTTTGAATACAACCATTGAGATAAAGATGGCTAGTTTGTTGGAAGCCATACCATCATTACATAAGGTGATGGAAGAGGAGGTACAACCATAGAAGGTGATGGAGGTTGAGAGCCAACCTATACAAGAGAAAGAAAAAAAGGATTATTTCATGGATCTGACCATCCTAATGATTGATGTTGGAAAGAAACCAACATTAGTCCATATGGAGATACTAGGGCACAAGTTGACACAAGTAATTGTGGATGGAGGATCCAATATGAATATGCTACTAGAAAAGACCTGGAGAGAGATTAGTACTCCATCCTTATGGGAACCAAGATTTTGATTGTATGGTGCTGACTAATATGACATTGAAACAAAGGGAGTATTGATAGCACAACAAGTGATAATAGTTGACCAAGAATTTATCTTGGATTTCATTGTGATTACAATGCAGAAGCTTGCATATGATGCACTTCTAGGAAGAGGTTGGCTATGAGTAGCCAAAGTTAATCACAACTAGGGAAAGGATCAGATCATGTTCAAGAAGGGATAACACAAATATATGATTAACCTAAAGAATCAAAGAATCAGTGAGGATGTTGCCACAATAGATGAGTCGAGCAGTTCTTCAGGCAAAGAAGAATATGAACCTAATGAAGAGGGGATGTTGTACCTGGAATATTATAGTGAAGATGAAGCTCGATCTGATAGTAAACTTCTTCACTAGTAATATGAAGGAGTATGAAGTATTTTAGCCCAATTACCTCTATATTAATATAGAGGAGACCACAGAAAAACAATATGAGAAGAAGGTCAACATAAAACCAAAAGAAGAGGAACATGAGAAATGGATATTTCCTAAAAGTTTTGTAGAATATACAGTTGGAGATGTGAAGATAGATTCAAGACCAACACATCTGATAAATGTGGAAAAGGCTAAGGTAGAGCCTAAAAACATCAAGTATGAAGGACCACGAATTGTAGATGTGAATCTAAGGATAGAAAGTGAACCTAGAATGATTCACTATGGCGATGACTGGGATCCAATGTTGAAAGTAATAACTTTCAAGATATTCCTGGAATACAAGGATATTTTTGCATGGATATACAAGGACTTAAAAGGGATACCACCAGAATTATGTGTCCACAAGATCACATTAATGCCTAGGGCACAACCAGTGAGATGAAGACCATATAGGATGAATCCTAAGTATGCAACTCTGGTAAATATAAAAATAGAAAAGATGCTGGATGCTGGTATTATCTTTAGGGTCACCACGAGTGAGTGGGTGTCTCCTATCATGGTCACTTTGAAAAATAAAGTGGACAAGATTTGAATCTGCATTGATTTTCAAAGTTTAAATGCAGTGATGATTAAAGATCCCTTCCCTATTTCGTTCACAGATTCTATTCTCGAGGAGGTAGCGAGACATAAAATATATTCATTCTTGGATGGGTTCTTCGGCTATAATCAAATTAGTATAGTTGAGGAAGATAAGTTAAAACCACATTAATTGTAGAGAATGATATTTATGCATACAAAAAAATATCGTTTGGGTTGTGTAATGCCCCAACCACATTTCAACGTATTATTCTATATATATTTGATCAATTGGTGATAGGGAATTTTAAGGTATTCTTGGATGATTGGTCGATCTATGGTAAGATCAAGGACCATCTACCGACTTTAAGTGAATGTATGAGCTGATGTAGGAATGCACGGATCTCCCTGAACCCCATGAAATATTTTTTGATGGTACCATATGGGAAACTACTAGGACATATAGTGTGTAGTGAAGGACTAAATACTAATATTGATAAGATATGCATCATCCTATATATGGAGGAACCATATGATGTGAGTTCATTAAAAACCTTCTTGGGATCTATGGGTTACTATCGAAGGTTTATCAGGAACTATGCACATGTGTCCTACCCATTGGATTCCCTGACTAAAAAGAATATTCCTTTCAGTTGGACAGAGGAGCACCAAGGAGCTTTCAAAGAATTGAAAGTAAAGCTAGTCAGTAGCCCTATTTTGGTGTTTCCTAATTGGGATAAAGAGTTCCATGTCCACATTGATGCTTCCAATTTTATGATAGGATGTGCACTGGCTCAAGAAGGATAATTTAGGTTGGACCAACCTATTTTTTTTGCAAGTTGCCTATTGTCACGGGTAGAAAGGAATTATAGTACAACAAAGTGAGAGGCTCTAGGGATGGTATATGTAGTACAAAATTTTAGGCATTACCTATTGGTAAACCCTTTTGCCTTCTACGTGGATCATTAGGATTTGTTGTATCTAATAAATAAACTAGTAATACAAGGGTGAGTCAGCAGGTGGCTCGTTACCTTGCAAGAATTTGTATTTTGAGTAGTAGTAAGACCTAGTAAGAAGCATGTGATTGTAGACTAGTTGTCTTGGATATGATCAGGAGAACCTGTAGGGATGGGAGTTTCGGATGAATTCCTCGATGCTCAATTGTTTTCCATTAATGTTGTGCCATCATGGTACAAGTTAATTGGGCAATATTTATCCACAGGAGAGTTGCCATAGGACTTGACAATGCAAGAAAAGAGGAAAGTGATCCTAAAATCAACACCTTTTCAGCTAATAGTTGGATTGTTGTATAATATGGGTACAAATGGTATTCTACGAATATGCATGATGGAAGAAGAAGTCAATACAACACTAAAAGAAGCTCACAAAGGCTTGGCAGGAGGACACATGGGGCCAGATGCTACTACTAGAAAGGTACTCTTGGCAGGACTATGGTGGCCTACATTGTACAAAGATGCAAAATAATATGTACAGGCTTGTGACACTTTCCAAAGAGTGGGAAAGCCAGTACGTAGAGATTTTATGCCATTGCATCCATCACAACCTCAAGAATTGTTCAAAATATGGGGGTTGGATTTTGTTGGACCTTTGAAAACCACTCATAGGTGGAAGTGTTGGTACATTATGGTAGCAATAAAATACCTAACGAAATGGGTAGAAGCAAGGGCACTACCAGATAACTCGACAAAAAGTACAACCCAATTCTTGTATGAACAAGTGATTACAATATTTGGAATTCTACTACATATAACAAGTGATCGAGGAGGTCACTTTGTTAATGAGGTTATCAAAAAGTTGACAATCAATTTCAGGATCTTGCACTCATTATCAAGTCCCTATTACCCTCAAGCAAATGGGTAGGTAGAGGCAACTAATAAGGTCTTGGTCTCTATATTATACAAGACCTGTGGCATAGAGGGAGCATATTGGGAAGAAAAGTTACCATTTATTCTCTAGGCCTATAGGAAACATTCAAACCAACGACGGACCATACACCTTTTTATTTAATGTATGATCAAAAGGCAAAAGTACTAGTCAAATTCTTGGTACCTTATTTGCAGATAGTTGTGGAGCATCACTTGTGTGATCATGAGAGTTTGGAAGAGAAATTGGCCATGCTCATTTGATTAGATGAATGGAGAGTCATGGCATAGTGGGTGATTGAGGTAGCCCATAAGTGAAGGAAATTATGGTATGATAAGCATCTCCACAAAATGGAACTTAAACTAGGATATTTGGTTCTTAAGTTCAATGGAAAATGGGAAATCAAGCCTAGGAAGTTGAAGAATTTGTGGCTTGGTCCCTTTCAAGTCATGGAAGTAATGGACAATGGTGCAGTAAAACTACAAAAATTGGATGGAAAAGTGGTACCCGACATAGTGAATGGCTCGAAATTAAAACCTTATAGAGTTTGATGTATGTTCATCATGAAACATGAAATCAAATAGAATATAGCAACATATAGAAAAATCTAGTGAACTTTAGGAGGTGCTATCAAGCAATAAAGATCGTCTAGCAAGGGAACAAGGTCGCAAAAGATAAGTGTATGGTAGAGGACTTGCTAGACGAGGAAGAGTATGCTTTGTGGATGAGGAAAGTCAAGGAAGGTAAAGGACTTGCTCACCAAGTTTAGAGGTAGACTTGATATGAGGAGATACAAGAAGAAGCCAACCAAATGGAAGAGGAGTGGCAAGGGTACCCTACCTCAAGATCGATCATGGAAGCATGAAAATTTAGCTTTGCAATACATATATGACAAATGATACTAACACTTGTACAATTTCAAATTGTACAAACTACACTGGTATGATTTTAGAACAAAGATGGAACCTACAAGGAGTGAATCGTATAGAGCTCGATCGTACGATTTTGTAGAATGAGGTGGTGGAACTCCCCAATGACCTGTTAGTGAAAGGGATTGTACAAGTGAATATCACTGTACAATTTCCTAGAAGGTAAGTTAGCAATTTGGAAATAAATATATACATATATACATATATATATACACACACATATATATATATATATATATATATATATATATATATATATGTATGTATATGTGTATATATGTGTATATATATGTGTGTATAGACACACACACACACACACACACACACATACACACACACACACACACACACACACACACACACACACACACAATATATATATATATATAGAGAGAGAGAGAGAAATATCTTAATTGTGAAAATACCTTGGGATGCAATTAAGACAAAATGTGGTTGAAAACCAAAAATGATAGCCCCTTCTAAAAAAAGAAGAAAAAAAAAAGAAAAGAATAAAATGTTTAAAAAGGCAAGAAAAGACAAAACAACAGGAAAAAGACAAAATGACATGCAAAAAGGGGTGAGTTCGCAATAATCCATGTAAAAAGTTAAAAATCCATGCAAGAAAGGCTAAGGTGGTGAAATTTCATGCAAAAGGATGTCAGGGTTTAAAAAGCAAGCACCATGCAAAATATTTTCACCAACTTAGCAAATCGAACACATGTGGCAGTGAATTTCAAAGTAATTCGGGAGCAAGGAGAGTGCAAATGATGAATTTATTCCACATGATCATGCAAAAATTTCTAGTTAACTCAAATTCTCTTCCACCCATAATGAATTTGCACCATCGATCTGCTTGTTTTTTAAGAAGTCGGCCAAAATTGAAGAAAATAGGAAAAGGTTAGGGTTTTCACTCCAAAATATAGAATTGGTTCCAAAAATGTATTGCAAGTGGAAAAACATTCTAAGGTAGCAAGGGTTTGAAGTGGAAGGGTGCCAAAGGAAACCCTATGTCTAGAAAAACATTGCTAGGGTTTGAGTTTTTTAGAAAAAGTAGAATGGAGGAAAAATTTGCAAACCCTAGTGCATAAAAAATTGGTTGGTGGAAAAAAAAAAATATATTAGTACTTGCATGCAGGGGAATATTAAAAAAAGGTTGTACATCAGATTGCCATACTACCACAAGAATTCTTACTGCTAAGGAATTACACCATTTAGAGAGAAATTTGCATAAGTCCACTAGAATTGCGTCAGAAAGGAGGAGTTGCACATTGATGGCAGAAGGGTACCAAAGAAATCGTGCAAATCTACAAAACATAAATTTTTACTTAGTGCAGGTTTGAAGAGTAGCTTGTATGATTTAGAGGTGAAATTTTATGATTATGGGAGAGATTGTATGATTTCAGGATAAATTGGGACCCGATTTGTGCAATTTTAAGGCAATTGTAATATGTTTATGCAATCGTACAGATTCTAATGCAATTGTATGGAAGTAACACATCCTTGTATTATTTGGAGCTGATTGTATGGATTTTGGGTGGAATTGTATGATTTGGAATTCAAATTGTACATTTTTGTGTTGTACAAAATTGGGTGTAGTTGTACAATTTCAGACATAATTGTACAAACTGGAGAAAGTTGTATGATTTATAAATCATACTTGTACGATTTTAAGTAGTAGTGTATGATTTCTAGAAGTATCTATACATTTTGGATGCATTTGTACATATTTTAAGAAGTAGTGTATGATTTCACGTAAGAATTTTGAGCTCATTTAGAAAGAAATGTAGCCACTAGGGTGAAAGGCTCACTAGGACCATTACACTAGAAAGATTCATAGCCCAAGCGAACTAATGTGACCTACCTAGTATAAGGTCAAGCATGAGAGTTTAAACCACATGAGAGACACAACTATCATCCTTGTATAGGGAGAGAGTATAGACCATGGAGAGGTTATAGAGATTGGTGTGGTGGTAGAGGAAGAGGACCATTAAAATTTTAGAGAGAAGATATGGAACCACTAATGAGAACTTCACAGTGAAGTTCATTGGGAGACTGTCCCAGAGGAACAGGATGAACTGCTTAGTGAAGAGGAAGAAGAACAAGTGGATATCAAGGATATCACTTTTGGAAAATTGACAACTGATTTTTATTAAAAGTGGTGGGAAAAATCTGACAAAAGGTATCCATTAAGAGCAACGCTGACTAAAGTTGAAGTCAACATATTGATATAGATCCAACCTCATGATAAATTATTCTATAATGAATACTTATTGCAAATCGTATAATCATACAAACCTAGTGAGAATTACACCTATGTGTGGGTGAACAATAGACATATTAAGGTGGAATTCTTGACTATGGTATTTTGAAGGATATTCAAATTTCCTAAGGAAGGACATCCTATTTTGAAAAATATGGTGGACCAAATTGAGGCCCATAGGTTGATTACTACACTCACATATGTTAAGTCTCCGATAACAACTAATATTTTTGGTGCTAGTAGTTGCATAATCAAGCATATCTAGTTGAAGATAGATAAAATTGCATGTGTAATGAATGTAGTGATGGCTTACTTGTTAGAAGAAATATGATCTTTTGAGATGTTGATCTGGATGGCACAATATGTGGAGGACATCACCCTCAAAGTCAAGTATGAGTGGGGAACCTATTTGAAACAAATAATTTAGATGCTATTGGCCAGAAGGACAAAGACCTTTACCATGACATTTCATGCTATTGCCCTTATGTTTTATGTTGTTTCCCAAATAGGCATTCACTTTCTAGGCTTGATACTACCTCATGACTTAATTCTAGATAAACATACCATATTGAGATGCACGAATATTGTGCCTCTTCAAAAAGTGACTGGAGAAATCTTGATCAAAGAAAGCAGAACATTCAGTGATGGAAGCAAAGGGGACTTCATCAGATGAGGAATTTCATCCTTAGAGGAAGTGATTAAGATAGCTAGAACCTACCTGGGAGTAGCAGGTAATTGAATAAATGCCACAGGAGAAGCCACTATCTCAAGAAGAGGAGAAGACAGTAGCACTGACATCCAATTTAGTGCAGATTAGAATGTGCAGACAATGAGAGAGATAAATTATTGAACAAACTTATGTGCAGAAGGAGTAATCTGAACCTATGTCAAACAATCCAAGTGAGGTGCACTTGGATATGAAAGATTTGAATTTTACTAATATAAGTGTACCAAGTGGCACAAGATAGATAGGAGAAGCGATTGGATGTCCTATCTCGAAGAACACAAGCTTATATTGAGAGGGGGGATGAACAATATAAGACCACTTTTTACTTTTCTTTTCCAATCAATATTATGCAATGTATAGATAGAAATATCAACAAAAATATTTAAAGAAATGCACAAATAACCATACACAATAGAGACACCAAATTTATGTGGTTCACCCAATGTGGGCTACTCCACGGAGAAAATATTTTACTAAAATTTTTTCAATCAATCTCTTGGGAATACTTTCCCTATTAAAATATTTATGGATATCTATCCAAAGGAGACACCAATATCCTAATCAAGTTTGTGTATCTCTATCCATAGAAGATCTCCTTTCTCTTAAGCTCTAACTGGTGATATTCTAGAAGAACTGCTACCTCCACTACTCTAGCTAATGGATCTCTATCCACTGAAGACATCTGTCCTCACTACCCTGGCTAATGGATATCTATCCACTAGAGACTATCATCCTCTATACTCTATCAACTTTAAATATATGTTTCAAATATGCACTAAACATAGTCCTTCAGTCTAGCACAATTATGTCCTCAATATCTGTCTCTGTTTTTGCACAAACCTATCCTCAAATCTGCACCAAACTCTATCCTCAAATATACACTAAACACAGTCTTTCGGTCTAGCACAAATTTTTCCTTAATATACATCCTCTGATTTGCACTAAACATAGTCCTTCGGTGTAGCAAAAATCTATCCTTAATATTTGTCCTCAAGCCTTAACACAAATCTTAACTCAATCTCATATCAACTCTGTTGTATCTACCCCAAACCTTAACTCAATATTTGAACAGATCAATCAATCAAATCTACTCTCAAGTATTCTCAAAGATTTGTCTCAAATATGCCTTGTAAGCTTCCACAAAATCTCACACTAATCTGTCCACAAGTCCTCTCTAGAACTTGTCCAATATGCTCAATAAGTCCTCACTAGAACTTATCCAAATCTGCTCAATAAGTCCTCACTAGAACTTATCCAAATTTGCTCTTAATATGTATTGTAAGCTTTCACAAAAGCTCATGCAAATCTGTCCACAAGTCCTCTCAAAGACTTACCTCAAATCTGATCAACAAGTCATCACTAGAACTTGTCCAATCTCATAGAAACATAAAGAGAATTGTTAGATACTCAATATGCTCTACATTCATCACAATGCTCAATCACTTTCAAACACTCTCTTATAAACATATAGAGAATTTTTAGAGACTCAATATGCTTCATATTCACCTCAATACTCAATCACTTTCAATCACTCTCTTAGAAAAATATAGAGAATTGTTAGAGACTCAATATGCTTCACATTCACCTCAATACTCAATCACTTTCAATCACTCTCTTATCACAGAAACATATAGAGAATTGTTAGAGACTCAATATGTTTCACACTCATCAATAATCAATCTCTTTTTCAAATCGATTCAGACTATAGAATAATTTATTTCATAGAACTTAAACAATCACTTCACACATTCACTTGACTAGGCTCAACCAACTCTACTCAACCAATCACTCAATAAAATAATCCTTGCTTACAAACCCTAGTCCAATCACATGAACACTCACTAAAAATATTTCCAACAATGCTTTATCAACCAATTTCACATAACAATGATACTCATGTTCTTTGCAAACCCTAGTTCAAATTCTTCACTCAACTCAAACACTTCAACAACAATGCTTATAAAACAAGGTTTTATCAACAACTCTTAATTACAGAAAACCTTGAAGCATTAATTCAAAACACTCTCAACAATGCAAACCAAACAATCCTTTTCACTCCAAATTTCCATTCACAATTTTCAACAATCACTCACTAGGAAGAATATGCCCATACCTTTTGTTGGATGTAGAAGTGCCTTTAGAAAACCTGTGTTAATCATAATTTCCTCTTTCCAATTCCAATGGTTAAACACAACAATATCACTTCAACACTTTCCAAAAATATTCCTTGTACATAAAATAATCACAACTCAATTTATGCCTTATTGCTCCCTTTTAAAATTAACACTCATCATAACATACATAAAGATAATTTCCTTGATACACCTTATAAACTCCAACTTAAAATAATATCCAACACCATAAAAATATCAACCAAACACCTTACAACTTTTTCAAAACATTTGAGAAAACAACATTACAAATTTAATTTTGCAAAAATCCTTATAACTCCTTTAGAACCCTTAGTACCAATTTAAATATGCAAAAATTAATTTTTAAATGCCCAAACTATATTCCCAAATTTTTTGGTGACCAATTTACAAGCATACATTTTTCTTCCCCAAAAGGGGATTCAGAGAGATTCGATCCACCATCTCCTCTATCCTAAGCGCCTTAGTGCTTGGGAGCCCATCGCATGGGCTACGAATTCCCACGTGAAGGAAGGTAGAACCCCTTCCTCTTATGCCTCCACTCGTCGTCTATTTCTCACGAAACTTGCACACCCTTTCCTTGCTTTGGATGCAACGCAATTTGTAAGGCTCACAATTCTAAAGATCGCAATAATAATTGAGGGCATGGTAAAGTTTGGAAGGGTGGGAGTTCCCCCCTTATATACACGTTTTTAATTTCTCCTCACATCGACGATGCTTTATTTGAAATCAAATTTTGAATATTAAATTTGATAACCTACCTTAGGGTTATTTAACCGTAGCTTAAATTAATTAATAATTAATAATTAAATTAATTAATAATTAATTTAAATAACTTTATAAGTTAAGTAAATTAACTAATAAATTAATTTATAATTAATTTTAAACTTCCTTTGCATAATATTATAAAATAATATTATAATATTATTTATTTGGGCTTTTTCTTGCACTTTGGACCTCATATGACTTCCTTGAACTAGATCTTGAAATTGAAACTGAAGTGGATGCTGCCAACTGAAACTGCCACTGACTGGTGCTAACAGCTTGACATCAATGACAACTCACTCTTGACATCAATGACAACTTATCACTCAAAATGTCCAACACTATCCTGGTTCAAAATGCTAATTTTGATTTTTAAGATTCATCTAATTATTTGTAGGAAAGAACAATGATACCACCAAAAATGAGAGAAAAAGCAGTTATGGCAGCTCCACCAAATGATGTTAAGGAAAAGAAAAAGCCTCAGATAGAGATAGTGATGTGAGGAGGCAACAACCAACCAAAGTAGGAGAATATGTAGCCATCACAATAATAGTTTGACATAATTTCAATAGTTATAGTAGAGATGGAAGTGCACTCGAGTCCACAGGTCGAAAGGTTGATAAAAATACAATAGGAAGACTTGGCTAACCCACAAGAGGAAGTCTAGGCACCTATGGTAGAGCAATAGCTTCTCAAGGAGATCATAAATGTGGAAGAGGTCAGACCATATAAAGAAGAAGAGGTGGATAAGACTATAGCTCACATGTCACTATAGGAAGGGAACACAACAGGTCAAAGAGATTGGAGAAAGTTTAGTCCCATAGAAGGAAGAGGAGGAACAAACTCCACCATAAGAAAGGGATGTGAGGCTTCACATAAGATTTTTTCTTGAAGTGCCTCAATTTAGTATTCCAGGGGAGGATGGTGAAAATACAGATGAATAGATGGAGCACTTCTTCTAACAAGTTAGCAAGATGTTCGCTAGTACCAGGTTGCAATTCGTTATTGGTGGTGTTGGAAAACTGAAGCAGTGGAGGGAGTAAACCTTCACTAAATTGGAGGTCATGGATAACACCCATGGAAATTACCGAAGGGATATGTAAAAACAATGTTGGGAATTGTAGATTTACTAGATGGAGTGAAGACCAATTACATGATATATCTACAAGTGTATTTGTATTGAGCAATGTCCTAGAGTTACCTATTGAATACATCAGATATGGAATTTTTAAGGGCACCTTTGGAGTTAGTATTCACCCTATGAAAATTAAATTCCCTAATACATTAGATCGAGTGGCTAAGCTTGGGCCTTGAACAAATTTATCAGGCCAAGGAAGTACAAAAGAAAGTAGTGGAGGCTACTCAAAAAGAAATGATTGCAATTGAAGAACAAGAACACAACAAGGCCGAGGTTGTGGAAGGATTGACAAAGGTAGAAGCTAAATGGAATGATATTAATATTTATTATGAGAAGCGAAAGAGCACACGAAGTAGTTGGAAGAAAAATTGGTAGCACAAAAAGAACAATTGGCCAAACAAGAGGATCAGTTGAAGGTAGCTGAGGAAAACTACAACAAAATATTGTAAAATTGAGGAGATGGCAATAGATGCCAAGCACTATAATCATATGATCATGGATCATAAAGCTCAAATTCGAGCTAAGGATGAGCGTATTTCAACTTGTGAAGTTGATATACATTAGAATATCAAGGTCATCATGGAGAAGAACGAGAAGCTAGTCGTAGTAGCTTGGATGAAAGTAGAATTAATAGAGAAAATATGCAAGGGAGCATCAGAGTGAGAGAAGGATTTAGTTCAACTCTTGGCTACTGCAGGAGATAAGACCGACAAATATGGGTTGAAGACTTTAGAACTCAACAACTACACGACCATATTATGAGATGAACATACCACTCTCCATCTTCAGTTTGATGATTTTATATAAAATCCATTGACCAAGACTGGGAATACTGAGTCGGTGAACACACCACCTGATGTAAATGGGAGGGAAGATGTAGATATCAAATCCACCTCCTAGAATATGAAGAAGTGAAAATAGGATTTGCACAATTTTGCTAGTTTAACAATTTTGCTAACTATACGGTTTGTTAAAATGTACACAAGTAGGATTTTGTCTAATTGTACAAATGAGAAGGTATAAAATGTACAATGGGGTGTAATGGTATGAAATTGTAAATGTGCAATTAGAAATTATATGAAATTAGATGAAATGTGCATTTAAGGTTAATTTGATAATAATCAACTTAGACTTAGGAAGATATTAATGCAAGTTGATTTTTTATAGGGATGGTAGTTATAAATGGTGCTTGTCTCAAGAACCACATTGGAAAATCCTAGGCAAGCATATAAGGACCCCCTGTTCAATTTTGTTGGTTGTTCATATAGGATTATTGTTATGGTTGTTCATGCTTGAGAGAAGATTGTTCATTTTTTGATCAAATATATTCATTGTTATCTGATGATGAATATATTATATAGAGTTATGCTATGTCTCCTTGATCATGTGTATTGTGAATTTCATTGCATGTATTGATGTTTATTATAGATTGTGAATTCTATGTAAACATGGCTAGAATGTTGTGTAAACTTATTGGAGATACAATGGAATTGATTGTTGATGATCCCATGAACTTGGTATGAGAGTTGGGGATGATTTTATGTGTTATTATTGTGGTACAGGAATGTATTATGACTTTTGTAAAAATTTTGGAAATATTATTGGTGATAATAATTGATGGATAGTGAACTAGGGTTTGCATGTCAAGGGATATGTTAGCAATTGCATTAGAAAATTAATTCAAACTTTCCTTGAGAATAATCTATGAGAAAGATGGCAAATATGAATTGAGAGTTGCAGCAAGGTTTTGTGTCGAACCATACAAAAAAATAATCAAATTGTACATTTGATCGCTTCCCTAATTTGGAATGGAAATTGCATGGTGAAACTTGCCAATTATGAAAAACTAAGGTTTTGGAGAAAATGATTACAAAACTGATCGATTTGAGTTACAAAATGACTTCCAGTGAGTTGAATAAGTGGAATATCATACATGCCAGCTCGTTGTATGATTTGGATCATACAACTGTACGATTTGCAATCCGTACAAGCAGTGTTGTAAAATTACAAACCATTCACTAGCAAATCGTACAAGTTGTATTATTTGGGTCAAAGTGATCCTAGAGCATAAGAATTCATCCCATAATATTTTACTTCACCTCCCCTCTAGGAATATTACACCTTGTACTACAAATGTTGTACTACATTTTTATGGGCACACCTTTAGGTCTCGTGGGTAGCATCTGTACGCTGTATATTATCAAAGAGATGCACAATTCTTAATCGAAAGGGGAACATTACATATAAGAGGTTTCAATACTTAGGCTTTAAATTTTGTTTTTAGCAACCTTTATTATTCATGATTCTCTAAGTTATACATAGGCAAAAGATTCGTGCCTTTAAATTTTGGACAACTCCCATGTGCATGCTATTTTTGATAGAGCTATGGGTGCATGCACACCTCTTATTTTTGTTAAGGTGTTCGATGTTTAAAAAAAAGAGGCATGACCATGGCCATTGAAAACTTACGAAATGCTTTAAAAAAATTGACATGATAATTGAAAATATAATACCATGATATTTCGAGGTTGAAGTATCAATATTATAGTACTGGTGGATATGATGCATGCACGCCCTTGGATCTTAGTTTGGAGTGTGTGTACTATCGGATGTTGGGAACATGTGAAGGTTTTTAACATGAAGGGAGTGCATGGAATTTATTAGGTAATGTTTAGCCTTCTTTACCTTTTTACACTTTAAAATTTTAGGAAGGCTTTAGGCATATGGTAAAATTTCAAATTTCAAATTAAACACCGCTGAGGTTGATACATGTGTACCATTAGATTTAATATTTAATTCATACGTACCATTCATTTCAGCCAAAGTTTTTAAATATTTAATTATGAACCTTAGGAAAGAATTTTAATTAAGGTCTCGATCAGATGACCTTGACTGTTTCCACTAAAGGTTGGGCAACTTATCTTACGTGCACCCTCGAATTAGGTGGAAGGTAAGCACACTTTGTCTCCCCTAAAATATATGCATGAAATTTAGCCTAGAGGGGATTTATCCAAAGGGAATTTCAATATTTTGGTTTAGGTCAAGGAACTTGGGCTTAGAGATCCACTTCACTATATAATGTGCTCCTTCAGATTATTATCATGGCATGCACACACTATTGGATGCATATAAGATGCACGACTTTTAGCCTTAAAAGAGGCACGTTGACATGAGATGCATTTGTAGCTTTGGAAAATATCTTACAAAATGATTTTCTTCGAATTTTAATTCACGAGGACCATGGTTAGAGGATAATATTATTTATGCATGGCCAATGGCTTTAGAAAATAGCTTTAGGCTTTATTAAGAAACCATTTATCAACTTTAAAAATATGACTCGCTCTTCAAAGATCACAACCTTTGATTTGTTTTGACAAAAAATACCTAGTCTTTAAGGCTTAATAACTTTGATCAGGACCTTTGGGGTAAATTTTAAGTGACGTGCAAGCTTAATAAAAAATTTGTACACTCTTTGATTTGACATTTTAGCAACAAAATTGGAAGCCCTTTTGATTTGACAAAAACAACCTAACCTTAGGATGGGTCATGGTCTTCCAAAATTTTAAAAATAGGGGTACTTTCATGTTGGATCATTTTGGGCTCCAACATAGGCTCTAAATGGGACAAGTTGTAAAAACCTGAGGCACTTGAGAACTCCAGAATCTCTGGTTATTAGAACATGACTTCAAGGATTTGACTTGAGAATTAGTTGCCAGATGAAGGTTAAAAGGAAAACACAACATAAAACAATTTTACAAAATACTATCTAAATACTAAAAACAAAGGTTGACATTGCTTTTAATCAATAAAATCAGAGGATCTAACTTCAAATCAGATGAAATTTTTCTTATAGAGCCTAGTTGTCTAGCAACATCTTAAGGTGGACTTATTTATCAGATTTTATTATCACATTATGCGTTGGCTTGGACTGTGTGTTTGTGTTTTCATTTTTTATTTCATGATTAATTAGAATTTTATCATTCTAGGAGTTAGGCCTATTAAATATTTCACTCTCAAATATATTGACCTTTGCATTGCTCCATTTCCAATCAAGAATTTATAGCTCCAGTGGATTTTACATTGATACCTTTGGACCTGCTCTACTACCATTTAGGCATCCATAGCCCCAATAAAGGTTATCGAGGTAGCCCGAGAATTTGCTCAATTTGTATTATTAATATTTTTCTTCTTAATTAAGAAGAATTTTGATGAATTACAAAATTTAGAGTATGCTTTCTGAGTTAAGGATATTTTAGGCTAAATAAATGAGTGTAAATATTTTTGGCCCAACATTCTACCAGAGATGACTCCATTATTCTGACCCTAAAATAACCTTAAAGATAATGATAAATGTGAAGCTTTGGCATGATGTGGTAGTACTTCTAACTTCATCTATGTTGGTTCCAGCACTATGAGACAATTGCTAAACCTCCTGATTCATAAGTTGTCAATAAAATCTATCTTAAACTAAAATCCTCCTTTATTAAATGACCAAGAGTAAATCACACCAAGAATGACAACACAAACAATGACAAGAAAAATTACAACACAAAATGACTGAAAACACAAGGCAAAAATGACACACATAAAAAATTCATCTAAATGGAAAGCTATTAAGGATGATCATTTGTTCAATAAAATTCCATATGGTGGTTAGAATTTTTATTGTATATATATATATTTATTTTATTTATTTGTTTTATTTTCTTTTGACCCCATAGCAGGGGTAGTATAGTTTCAGGTGTTGGCTATTTATTGGAATCTTCATTTGTTCACCTTCCAAAGTTTGTAACTTGTAAATTTTTTGATCAACAATCTGAACTATTTGATAGGGGCCCAACCACTTAGATTTGAGCTTACCTTTCTCTCCATGTATTTTATTTTTGGGTCCCAAAAAATGACTATATCCCCTTTAAAAAATGGTGTGCCTTTAGATTTCTTGTTAAAAAGTTGCACTGTCTTTTGAGTTTGTTTTTTCATTTTATTCAGTACATCTTTTCTCTCTTCTTGTAAAAGTGTAATTTTGTCTAACCTTCTTTGTAAGGCATCAGGGTTTTCATGATCTTGGAGTAACAAGGATAGGGCTATTCTTTCTATCTGAGGGGGTAAAAGGGCTTTTTCTCTCAATACCATATCATATGGGGTTTTTCCTATGTTTCTCTTGATAGACAACCTATCTACCCATAGGGATCATTTCAACTCAATATGCCAACCTTTTTTATTTTTATCCAATGACCTTTTGATCCTTGTTATTAGATTTTTATTGGATGACTCGACTAGACCATTTCCTTGAGAGTGATAGTTTACATAATGAGAGATTTCTATGCCATATTTAGGACAAAATTCTATCATTTTGAAGGATATGAAGTACTTTCCATTATCAGTTACTAATTTCTTTTGGACTCCAAACCTTGTTAGAATGTTTCCTCTAAAAAAATTATGACTACTTCAATTGTTCAATTTCTTAGAGGGGTTGCTTCCATCCATTTTGTAAAATAGTCAGTTATAGTGATGATACTTTATGTATACCTGAGGAATTTGGATTTATTTCACCAATGATGTCAATTTCCCATTGTGCAAAAGGTGGTTCTATGATTACTGGCTTAAGGGGCATCGTTGCTAAATGTTTCTTCCCTACAAAAACTTGGCAGTTATGACAATCTATTACATAGTGGTGGGCATATTTGAATAAGGAAGACCAGTAATAACCTACTCTCATGATTTTATTTGTGGTGGTTTTTGGTGCAAAGTGACCTCCAAAAAATCCATCATGAAATTATTTTATTACATATAAGATTTGTTTTTCAAATAGACATAGCAATAACCAGTAATAACCTACTCTCATGATTTTATTTGTGGTGGTTTTTGGTGCAAAGTGACCTCCAAAAAATCCATCATGAAATTATTTTATTACATATAAGATTTATTTTTCAAATAGACATAGCAATAACACTCCATCTGGATGCTCCTGGTAAAGCTTACCTTCTTGGATATAATATTTATGAGCCTGTTGTTTTACTGACCTTATCTTGTTTGCAGACATACCTCTAGGGAATGATAAGGTCTGAAGATATATCAAAATGTCATCATACCACTTGCATTCGATATTGTGAATCCTTTTTATTTCATGCATTTCATCAACTATGACAATGGTGTTCATGTCTTCCCCTTCTTTATTAGCCAAATATTTTGCTAAACCTTGTCCTCTAATAATATTTACTGCTTTGATTTCTACATCATATTGTAGTAGCTTGACCATCCACCTAGTAGGACTGCCTATAGGTTATGATTGGGTGAAAACATATTTAATAACTATAAAAGGGATACAACATATAACTTTGTTTGATCCAAAAATACCTTTAAAATATTCAAGTTCTTGTATTACAGTATACGCTTATTTTTCTATCATCTTGAATATTTGTTGGGATCCTTTTAGTCTTGTACTCATAAACACCATGGGTCTTTTATTGTTTTAATTGTATTTCTAGGAAATAACCGCAATAATAGTATGCTCTAAAGAAAATGAGTATATATTAAAATCCTTAGAATAATAAGGATAATTAGTATTGGGGCAGTAGTTATGACATCTTTAATTTTTTGGAAAGCTTTCATATTATCCTTTATCCACTTTATATTAGCATTTTTTTTATCATATCATTTATTGGTTTGGATATCTCAACAAAATTAGGCACAAACCTTATTACAAAGTTAATTTTTCCAAAGAAGGATTTGACTCCTTTAAGGTTCTTAGGAGGAGGTATTTTTGCAATAGCTTATATGCTTAACAAATAAATGCTTATTCCTTTTTCTAAAACTATATGACCTAATAACTTCCCTTGCATTGCTCCAAATATATATTTATTTAGGTTCAAAGATATTCCATACTATTTGCACTTGGCAAATACTACGACTAAATGTTCAATATGATCTTTAGGGTTTTTTGAAAATATTGTTATGTCATCGAAGTAGAAAATAACTATCTTCAACATTAAACCCTTAAAAGCAAAGTCCATGGCCCTCTAAAATTTTGCACCTGCATTCATTAACCCAAATGACATTCTTAGTTATTCAAAGGTTCCCCAAGGGGTAGTGAAGGCAATTTTATGTTTGTCTTCAGGATTAACCTGAATCTAGTTATATCCTGAGAATTCGTCTAATAATGACATTCTGGATAAGCCAACTACTGCTTGCAATAATTGTTCCATATTGGGAAGAGGGTAATTATATTTAAGTGAAATTTTATTTAAGTTCCTGAAGTCAATGCAAAGTCTAATTTCTTCATTTTTCTTCCTCACTGGTACTAAATTTGCTATCCAGAAAGAGAATCTTATTTTTCTAACTATTTTGCATCCAATAGCTTTTAAACTTCTTTTTGAATGATTGGATGCAAGGTGGGGTTGAATCTTATTTGTTTTTGCCTAAATGGCTTTGCATCCTCTTTTAGGGGAATTATGTGAGTCATAACGTTAGTTATGAATATCTTTAAATATTCATCACTCCAAGCAAAAGCTTCTTTATTTTTCTTTAGAATGTTGATATATTGTTCCTTATCTTATTTTGGCAAAGCTTTATCAACCTTGACAATTATGGGCTCTTCTTTTTGATGCAGAAGCATCTAGTGGTGTAAGAGTGATCTTGCATCACCCAAAAAAAAAAAAAAAAGTTTGTAATTTTTTTTTATTTTGTAAAACTAGTAAAACTAGTTTAACTTGTAGGAGATTTTTGAAGGTCTTAGAGGTTGAATTTGAGGATTTTTGGCTAGACACGAGCCTTGGCACGGAGAGCCAAGGATCACCCCGCTTAGCTCATTTCATGCCGTTTTCAAAAACATGTTGTAATAGTCAATCGGGTCAACGAGTGCGAAGTTATGACCTCGACCAGTTGCCCCCAAAATTCAAATTTCAATTTGAATGGTTTTAGGTGGGAAAAAGGGAAAATAGGGTATTTGAGGGAATTTTCGAAATTGTAAAGGGGCTTCTTCTCTTGTATCCTGATTTTGGCATGAAAGTAATGAAAGGTTGGATTCTCTGACTGGTTCAAAGGAAAAACACCTATGTATCATTTGTTTGGTGTTGTTAGTGTAATGTGACCTACATCACTTTTGTACTGATATTTATATCATCAGCGTATGTTTCTTTGAGAAGTGGTTTATATGCCTTGTCAAAATCATCAAATAGGCTTTCTAAAGAAACTAACCCATTTAGAATTCTATTTGTTTTAAGTTGAATTACTTCTATAGGTTCTCCAATGACATATTTCAACTTTTCTTCATCCTCCTCTTCACATAGTATATTGACATAATGGTTTTGGAGATATCATCTTGAAAAACTTGCAAATAGACAACGTTATCAGACACATAAGATTTATAGATAAAAATAGTGGGGAATCTCTCCATGTATTATATATCAATCACAAGAAATTTTGCACCTGATGCATTTATTACTAATATATTTGCATTGTGATTCTATTCTCTAGGAATGTAAGAAATGTTAAATGCCAAAAATTTATTAAATTTTAGCTAAAACAACTGACTTGTATTGTTTTAGTCTAGGATGTTTGGTTTGATATTTACCTTTGACCTATTGGATAATCAATTATGCATATCTAGTGATAGTAAAAAAAATTATCCCTAACTCTTTGGCTTTTCTTAGTCCTAACAGTAAGCCTCGTATTCTACCATATTATTGGTGCAAGGGAATTCTAGTATATAAGGGATTCCTAGATAGTTACCTTAATATATGTTAAATTGATTCCTGCACCTGCTCTAGTTTGAGAATTTTCTCCATAAAATGTCATGGTCCACATCTCTTAGGGTAGAACCCTAGTAGATTCGGTGTCTAGTAGCTCTCTAGTTTCAGGGTCCATGTCCTTTGCATCAGGGACTTCTAGTAGGAACAAAGAATGCCAAATTGAGTATACCCCAATTTACTTTTCTTCTATAGATTTTATCAAATTAACCATAGTACTATCTGATTTCATCAATTCAACTGAATATTTGTTAAAGGATTCTCTCATAAGAGTAATGTTTTATTTTCCTGATATGGGGATAGTTGCATAAGACCAATCTATTTGAATAGAACCACCAAAATGTTTTGCCCAATGTTTGCTCAAAATTAAGGAGAAGAAGGGATCCACATACACTACTACAACATCCATTACTATACCCTTTTTGGGGCACTAATACAAATACATAAGTAAACCAGTGATTATCCCTACACAAGGTATCTGCCTACTGTCCATTACTGACACAGGTGGAGAATTTCTTATGCAAATTAGTCCTAGCCGATGTGCTATTTATTTAGGCATGATATTATGGGATGCACGACTATCTAGCATGCAATTATGGACAACATAACTCTCTCCATAATTTGAATTGTATCTTAGAGATACATAAAATGGTCTTACTAATGAGGGAGTTATAGTCTCATAGTTGATGGGTTTAACTACATTACAAGACTAATTTTCATTTTGTTCTATCAAGTCAAAGGCTTTACAAACCTGTTCCCTGTATTTTTGAATATTCATCAGTTCACTGAAAGTTATATTAACTTTCTCCTTACTCAATTTTGAGCCAACATCAAATTCATCTTTTCTTGACATCAAGTATTTTTGTACATTTCTCATTTCGCAATTGGTCTTCTATTTCTAGTGTTTCAGGAATAACTCTTTTTTGGTTTTTCTTAGTTCTTTATTTATACATTTTTTTATTCATAGCGCACTATCCCCTAGTCTCACTGGCTCATGGTTTATCAATCCTGTTTGGTACAATTTTATTTCTCAAACTTAAAACATGGGTGGCTTCAAGTTCTACCTCTTGGGCTATTGGAATTAACTTCCCTTATTTCATCTTTTCATACCTAGATTCTTGTCTTTGCAAGATCTTAGTATTTTCTACTACTAGGATTTTTGGATGATGGTTTGAGGTATACAAATCCATGTTTTCTTCAAAAAATCTCTCTCAAGATTCATCCTCTTGAGTCCATAATGCATTAAGTCTTATGTCTTCTTCAGATTCATCATCTAAATCTATGTTATTATGCATACCTAGATATATTCCACAAAAATCTAGATTATGAGGAGCATCAGAGGCTGAACCTTAATAAGGGAAATTTTCTATAATATTAACAAAAGGTATAAGATTTGGAACAAAGTCTTGATATTTCTCAACTTCTCTCTTCCTCCAATTATTTCCATTGTTTCTGTTTCTATTTCCTTCGTCAATTTTTTTATTACCCTAGTTTCTATTGAAATTTATCCTAAATGGTGGCCTACTATCACTCTGTTGTTTATCAACTTGAGGGTGTGAAGATTCACCGATACTATCTTTATTCATTTCTATAATGGCTAAACTATTATTTATTGTATTAAAACATTTCAAGCATTTGATTTGATATTTTTTCCATAGGATCATTTTCTATTCTTCTTTGTAAATTGAATCCTACTTTCTTAGATTTTATTTTAACATGAGCTCTATCGGTTGTGCTTGTATGATTTTTCCCATTTGTACCAAATCTTCCATCTCTCATCACTTGGACATCACCACTTTCCATATCTATCTAAAAAGTAGTGGAGTTTTTTGGTGTTGGGATTATAATTGTTGCCATTGAAGGTGCAACCTTGGTATCTTCCTCTTCTATAATTGGATTCTCTTTTAGCTATTCTCCCCTAGCTATCACCTGGAATTTCTTCTTCCCAATATTACTGACTTATATGTCTTCTTCCACCCTTACTAGTGTCACTCTACCTTGTGCCTTCCCTATTGATGGGAGAGTTAGCCTAGCCTTTTGATATTCTAGGAAGGAAGTTGGGCTTTCTATCCTAATTTGGTGGCCTCTAAATATTTCTTCAAAACCCCTTGATTTTAATATCTTCTTTTGTATAGCTACAAAGATTTTGATTTATTTATTGTTGATGATAAATGACTTGGGAACTGCCTTTGGGACTAGCCTCAATATGAACATGGTCAAATCCAACTTGCTCTTGAAAGGATCAAATACTTATCTTTTCCTAAGTTCAGTAGGTATTATTTTTGTAGTGGCTAGGGCTATGGAATCAATTAGAGAAGTAGTAACTATCTCTTTTCCTTTTTCTGTGTTTGCTCCTTCTATTGCTAACTGAGTTGAACTTGGAGCTTCTTCTACTACCATCTGGGTTGTTTCAAGAGCCTTTTATGGGATTTGAGTTATATCCTCAACATCAATCAATATCTCTATCTGGTCTGCTCCTTGGTCCACTATCTCAAAAATTGGATCCTGGAGCTCATCTAGAGTAATCACAGGAAAAATAGGAGCCACTAATTCTATAGAAAGTTCTCGTATCCTTACTAACAATTGAGGATATTCATCTACAATTCTAGAATTACCTCTAGTATCATATGGAAATTTTGACCATATATGGAATTCCTTAGGTCAACACCTGCTTGTATAGCCTCCAAAAGCTCTTCTTCATACTCAATTTTTTTGTGATGTACCCATGCGTATTTGTGCACTTGCATCATTTTCATATAACTTTCCATTGGGTCATAGGGTCTCCATGCTACTTTGTCAAAATGAAAATTATCCATATCCAACATGGCTTTGAGAATTTCTGAGTATCCTTGGAAGATGTAATGTCCACACTTGCATAAGACTGTTAGCTATGGGAATTTTCTATGCCTCTTTCTTAGACGTATTTTTACCTCTTCTGCAATTTTCTTGGTGATTTCAAGTGAAGCCACAAACATAGGGCAAAACTTTGGTAAGGCCTTTGGAGGAATCTTTGCTCCATATAACCTGATGTATGAAAATTCCTCTAATAGAAAGTAATCCCCTAATTTTTACTCTTTTAGAAAGGTAGCAATACCAGGGCCTATTCTTGCCGAGATATATCCACATAGGACATTGTGGATTTCTATCATAAAATTATCGAAAAACCACCCGAGGTGAGAGCACCCTTCATGTATCCAAGGGAGCCTTTCTTGCATATCTTTGGCATTGGTTTACCCTAATCTATTCAAAATATTATAGTCCAATTTCCCTGCTATGAGGTGTATAAAAATTTTATAGTGGAAGAAAGGGGGCATCTTTTTACATTGTTCTAAAATAGTTATTTTCAGCTCAATCAATTGAACATGCATTTGTCTACTCAACTCATCTTCCCATGCATATATTGGAGGGGAAAAAACTCTATTGCACGATACAACTAAATGTATAACCTTTCATCATACTACACTTAAATCTAGGACCCCCAATACTATATTGATCATATATACATAGTCTCTCACTCAAGGTTTCAATGCATTCCTCCTAATAGGAAAATTATGTGCTACTACTTCATATGGTTCAAATAGTGTAGCATAATAATGAGTATGAAGAACCTATTGGGATTGACGTTCTATTACCTCTCTTATATGTGGCATGTCAGAATTCTTCAACTGGAACACTTTTTGTATGCTTCCAGTAGGAATTCTAAAAATTAGTCAATTGTCAACACCTTTGATAGTATTGATTGATTTTTCATATGCCATTGCTAACCATACCAACAAATTAGAAGAATTATGCACTCTCGGGTAGACCAATTTTTCCAAATTACTAATCTATTTATTGCAATGAGGTGTTGGCTTGTATTACGAATTTTGTGCCCTTTTAAACAAGTTGGTCTACAACCACGAGCTACACTGCAAGTTATCCTATGTTTCTTTGAAACATACTACTGTAGTATTCTTGGTCTTGTATTCTTGCACAAAGGAGAGACGCTTGTATAGCCCAAAATTCTCTAAATAAGCTATCAAGTTTTTTTTGAGGGTGATCAGACCACCCAACTGCATATAAGACCTTAATGTTCTATGGGACAATAAGTGCACTCGAAGAAGCCTTTACTCTTTCCCATTTTTAAGTGGTAATTTTTCTACTAGTCCTTCTAGAAATCTACAAAATAGTTTGGAAATTCCATTTCAGTAATACCCTGGCTATAGTTCAATGTTTTGAAAGTGCTTATGCGAGCCATAAATAGTTTTTGAGACTATTTTTCACACAAGGTGCCTTTATGTTCGCCAACCATCATTTTTGAATTTACCAATGAAAACCTACCACATTTCCATCTCTCAACTATATTCCTTGTTGCATGATTTACCTCGAGCATGCCCACTACTAACGAGGCTTTGATATATATGTCCTTTTCATCAGGTGCAAAATACCATTACTTCCCTTGTGTATCTTCTATCTGACCTAGCATTGGAATATGTGTTGACTATATATTTTGTATGTGATATTTGTCTTTGTTGGATTATCCTTATTAAAGTTTCTCTTTGTATTTATTCGACGTTCAATGCGCACCATCGAATTTGGTCAAGTTTCAGTCGCACCATTGGATCTTGCTTGTAATAAGACAAACTGTTCCATTCTAGATAAATTACTCTCAACTTAGATTCGTGTGCATCGTTTGATCTTATTATAATGCATGAGCACCGTGAGATCTTCGGAATCTACAAGCATGTTAGTAGAAAAGGAAAGAAGAAAGCGGGGATTCATGGTGGTAAATGTGAACTTTTATAATACCTTAGTATTAATGTCAATTTAATATCTTTGTGTAAAATAAATCAAGGTCCATGGCACATATGACTATATTAATTTATACCCCTTCCTTAAACTTAAGCATATTTTAATTCATGCATACCTTAAGATTAATATTTTATTTGCTTATACCACTCTTTAAGACCAAATTTATTTGTTATTTAAATGAAAGGAAGAATAAAATCATGTGATAGACCTACGAAAATATCTTGATTTAAACATTTCCCCTAATTCTTCAAGAATAATGATATGCCACTTACTTTTCCCTTTAAAGCTTGAGAAACTTTAGCTTCTTCTCACCATGTGCATGTCATCGGATCAACTCAAGGGTATACATGTACCTTTCACTTTTCAAATGATGCTCAAGAGTTAAGAGAAGGGGACACATAACACAAAATGAAATGGGAAAATTAAACCTTTTAGGAAAATTCAATCAAGTTTGACATTTAGACTTAGGAAAATGGTTTTATAATTCTTCATTTATCTCGAACCATTATCCTTCATGCAAATTTATGAGTACACTCCCTTGGATGGAGCTAAGAAAGAATGCACACCGCTTACCTTCGTAAATATGCATGATTCTTAAGAGAAAGAGGGGCACCTAAGGCTTTAGTATTTTTGAAAACTTCAAACTTGATTTAATTAAGTGTACCTTGAAGGCCCTAACTTTGGACTTTGGAACATTATTTATTTCATTAATGGTAAGGAAATGGTCCACGTGCATCGTTAGATTTTCCTTAGATTTGTGCAAACCGCTCATCTTTACTAAGGTACATGTTGTTTATATGAAGGAGGTGTGTTAGGCTTAGGAAAAAATATGATCCTCAATGTCAGATTTGTTTTGGTTCTATTATCGTCTGAGTAACTCAAAGTGTATGTGTCATTAGATCTTAATTTCATGTTGTGCGATCCATTCATTTAGGTCAAAATTATACCCTTATAATACAACTTTAACAAAGCTTCGCTATTTTGAAATTCTATTTTATAGGTTGTGCATTTTTTGTATGTGCACACATTTAGATCAAACAAATTATACGTGAGCATCGTCCATCTTGATAAAGGTGCATAATATTTTATTTCAAAGGGAACACGATAGACTTAGGGTTATTATTTTTTGGGAAACTTAATGTGAGCACGCCCTTGGATCAAATTGTTGTTGTAGGAGCACCGTTATTTTTCTGAGAAGGTGCACGACGCTTACTCAAAGGGGGTGCATGGGGACACAAAATAATTTTGTGTTCTACACCTTAGGGATTTTTATGATATTCACCTCCATGACTTTAGGTTTAAGATTTTATTTTCCATGATTGCTTTGACTTTTTAAAGTTCAAACAAATCAGTCTCGTGTTGACGCATGAGCACCTTTTGATTAAACAAGGATACACAAGCATAATTCTTATTTATAAAGCTTATATTTATCTCTGATTCATAGGCACCGTTGATTTTACTTTAGTTCATGAACATCGTTCATTTGGCAGAGTTTACATCTTAGAATATATAATTATTTTCAATCAAGTTTTTCTATTTTAACTTTTCTTTCTAAAGGTCGTACTGCCTTTGTATGGGTGCACCTTCGGATCTCGTGGGTAGCATCCATGCGCTATCTATTATCAAAGAGATGCATGGTTCTTAATCAAAAGGGGCACATTATAGATAAGAGGTGTCAAGACTTAGGCTTTAGTTTTTGTTTTTAGCAACATTTATTATTCATGATTCTCTAAGTTAGACTTAGGTAAAAATATTAATAACCTTTATTTATCTATTCCTTTAAATTTCAGAAAACTCCCATGTGCACACTCTTTTGGATAGAGCTAGGGGTGCATACGGACCTCTTATTTTTTTTAAGGTGTTCTATGTTTAAAGAAAGGGGACACGAGCATGGCCATTGAAAACTTAGAAAATACTTTATAAAAAAAAAATGGACATGATAATTGAAAATGCTAAGACCATGATATTTTGGAGCTAAAGTATCAACATTATAGAGTTGGTGGGTATGATGCATGCGCCCTTAGATCTCATTTGGGAGTGTGCGTACTGCCAAATGTTGGGAATATGTTAGGATTTTTAACATGAAGGGGGCACATGGACTTTATTAGGTAATTTTTAGCCTTCTTTACCTTTTTAAACTTTAGACTTTCAGGAAGGCTTTAGGCATATGGTGAAAATAATATTTTTGGATTAAACACCACTCAAGTTGATACATGCATTCCATTAGATTTAATATTTAATCCATGCGTGCCATTCATTTTAGCCAAAGTTATTCGATCTTTAAGTATGATCCTTAGAAAAGAATTTTAATTAAGGCCTCAATCATATGACCTTGAATTTTTCTACTAAAGGTGTTAGATTTTGATGCAATATGTAATGGGAGATAGCAATCACAAGATGCAGAATAATATGAAATAAAGTAAATCTACAAGATGACTAAAAATACTATAAATAGAAATGATGGAGATGTTTACAAAATAGCTATGGAGGAAATGAACACTCCATGAATAAAGCTACTACTCAAGAATGGGCATTGAGCATATCACACTCCATCATATTACATCACACTGCTACATTACACCACACTAGTCTACACTACTTCCTACTATTGTATCTTGCTCTATACCTATTACCCTTTTATATAGTAAATAGGTTCCTTGGCCAACACTCTACCTAGATGTGCAAGGGACAGCTTGCACATATACAACTTGCACTTTGACACTTGTGCATTTATTACATTGCATGAAGTAACTAGATAACTTCCCCCTAAAGTAATCTAATGTCTTAAGTATGTACCAAGAAAGGTACTTTTACATGATCCAAATGATGTAATATACTCTATTTCTGACACCCCATTGTATTAAATTATTTGGATATTAAAGACTTTAGTCTTCAATGTGGAGATTCTTTCATTTAATGATCTTTGATTCTTCTGTAGTTGCTTTAGTCTTCGAATGATACAAAAATAGGCTGAAGTTGTAGGTTATCCATTCAATTTATCTTGCACTGAATTCCTCCTTCTTTGGATTTATCTTCTTCTTCTTCAGCTTTGCCTTTGGATCCAGTCTTTGTGCTTTCATAGGTGGTTGTGATGCTACTTGATTCTTGTAGAGAGGGTTCTTCTTTCTTGTCTTCAATTTGTACAGAAGTTTCTGAACAACCACTTAGGGCATCATGATAATATCTTGAATTAGTAGATCCTAAAATATCAATGTTGCATGAGGATTGGAAAAGCTTTTCTAGATATGACTCATTAAGTTTGATCTTATTTTTGAGTAGTTCTATCAATCCTCTTTGTTCTACATTTTTATTTTTTTATAATTTATATGTGAGCAATGCCATGTATAATATGTTCACAAGATCTAAGGAAAGTGTAATGTCACTTTTGCCACTGTTAATAGATTCATTAAAATGAGCTTGAAGATAGTATTCCATAGTATCAAAATTATCTTCTAAGGCTTCACTATGTATTACTTTTGAAGTTAGATCTAACATTATTTCAAATTTCATGAGCAGATTCATGATCCCAAGTTTTATAGCATTGACTTTTTCTTTGCTAAAACAATTATCCTTGTTGGTGTTTGCATATTTATTGGAAGTAGACATCCTTATGGCTCCCTAATTAGGATATATGATTCCTGATTGAATAATATAAGCTTTATTTGATAAAACCTTTATTAATCCTTGTTTTGTAGACTTCCTTATGTCTCCCAAGTAATGTGAGTATATACTCCTAAGGATTTTTAGGTTTTTGAAGAAATATTATATTTTGTAACTTAATAATATTTGATAGATGCTAATATTACCAACTTTTGTATAATGCATTATGACTCCCTAGTATGCTATGGATAAGATATAGTGCTTTTGTAAATTAAAGTTCAATAGTTGATTGATTTTGTAAAGGTTTTGTAAATGCCAAAATCAATTCCTATTATCCCTTACTGCTCCTATTGAACTAAGCATTGTTCCCAAATTTTAAAGAGGTTATAATTTTGGATCTTTTATCTCCTTTTGAGAAGTTTGAGACAATAATATTATGAATATCCAATATTTGAAAAAACTCTCTTTATAAATAATTCTTCGGGAATGAGGTTTAGTGTATCTAATTTTCCAATTAATTAATTTGATGTAGTAGCACTTATGACTCCCTAATATTTGGATAAATTAGACCAAAATAATATTTACAAATATTTATTAATTATTCCAATAGAAACCCTTATTACTCCTAGATTTTATATTGCAAATATTATATTTATTTGATAAAGTATTCCCTTTGATGAATGGATTTCAATATAGTTAAATTCCTTCAATTATAACCTTATAAATCTCGAGGAAAGAAAGCACATAATAATGGGAATGAAACTTTACCTTTCACTAAACAATATATGATGTTGTTTTTTGAGAAGCTACGGTTGCAGTATCTACGTAGATATCTTGAATGTTGTGATTGTACCTTCCAATGGAATCACTTGGAGCTTAAAGTGTTCTAACTCTAGCACTACTTAGACTCTTCCTTTGAAATCACTTGGATTGAGCATTGAAGGATCTAACATCTTCTTTCCATGCTATAATTATACCCTACGCATGCAGACGATGAAGTGATAAATGCCAAGATGAAAAATTGCTTGTTGACCTTGATCTTTGATGTCCTTATTATGGAGAAGATCTTTGTCTAAAGTGCCAAGTGGCATGTTCATTTTCCTTTGAGTGCTTAAGGAGATTTTGGTGTAAAATAAACATTTGTCTTCCTTCTTGTAACGTATGATCGTTACATTATTTAGCAAAATGTTTAGTCTCCCAATGGATAAGTGTATCCCATTGAGTTGTCATTGATGTCAAAGGGTGCATATTATTCAAGGCTAAATTATTCTTCAAGGGTGTGAAGTTGACAAGGTTGGACAATATAACAATGGAAAATTATTTAAGGCAAGGTTTTAAATAAAGGATTATAATATTTAAATATTATACACAGAAGAACAAAGGTTAAAAGTGGCTTGGGATAAAAAGATTAAATATTGCAAGAAAAGGACAAGGTTTAAAAGATAATATTAGAGTTGCTTGGGTCAAAATATTTAAAATTATAAAAGGTTGCATGGAACAAAGGATTAAATATTTGATATTATAATATTTAAAATCCTAGATTTTAAATATTATAATAAAAAAGGGTTTGAAAAATAAAAGGTGCCAAATATTATTGGAAGTGTTATAAAGCAAATATTTTAGCTGACGTCATTGATAAATCGAAGCACTATGGAGGCATATAAATATGATAATATTTCAGTCGATGTTATTGATAAATCAAATCACTATGGAGGCTTATAAATATGACAATATTTCACCTTAATGAAATGCAATTCGAAGATTGATTCGACGTGGTGAGTGCAAACGACAATGAATAGGAGTATAGTGAAAATTTGGCAGTAAAGAAGGAAGAGAATTTAAAGATTTTATCTGCTCCTTTGATGTCATCCACTGGGGTAGCCTAGGTGGTGGTGTGACTTGTGCTAAGTCGCTACATGGAAGAAGGTTGAGGTTCAAAATTCACCAGTGCTAGTTTTACTGTAGTTTTAGTGTTTTTTAAGAGTGCACAATGAGTCAAAATCATTAACGTACATTTTCATTCCATCCGGATGGTCATCCCAATTGGTCGCATGCTTTGCTAAGGTGCTAGAGGTCAGAATGTCAAAACCCATCCACGCAAGCTAAATTTTGATGTGAGGTAAGGATAAAGGTTTTTGATTAATTTTTGAAAGGGCAAAGGTTTTTGATTAATTTTTGAAAAGGAGATATAAGGGTGTATGTTGTAAAGTCTTTATTTTGCAAATATTATAAAGGGGAGCTATAAAAAGGTATTTTGTTGATTAAAAAGCTTTATTTTGTGAGTGTGAAAAAGGAGATATAAGGAGTTATTTTCAAGCCTTATTGTGCACATATTTTTGAGAAGGATTTTAATGTGGATGATTTGATGTGAGAGATTTGCTAATCAATTTTTGAAGTGGCACTAGAAAAGAAAATTATTTCTGTCAAGACAAGTTTTGAAGGCACATCATCATCAAGGCAATTTTAGAGGTATGGTGATTTAATTCCTTCTCAAGGTGGTTTTGGTTGAGAAAAATATTTTTGTTGTCATATGGTTGGAGGTATAAGGATTGATTGATTGAGCATTTTTTGAGTGATATTGGGAATGAAAGTGCAAGAGTTATAGATCAGTTTTGTGAAGCAAATTTATGCATTGGTTTTGAGTGATATTGGGAATGAAAATGTAAAATTTATAGATTAGTTTTGTGAAGCAAAATTGTGCATTTTTTTATTGATTTTGGGAGTACATACGAAAGTCAATTATCAAGTGCTATACTAGATCTATATTTTTAAATGCAATAAATGTGAGATATGACAAAGCAACAGACTTAATGAATGTGAAAGAACAATTGGGTATATGTACTACATATCATTCTTTATATTTTTATGAAGAAAAATAATTCTAGGTATAATATGTTTGAATTACTTTAGCCAAAGAAAGAACTTTTGGGAAAGATATAAGGATTGTTTGTATGCAAGATTTGGGAATATTTGAGCATATGTGAGCATATTTGAGCAAGCCTTATGAGTAGGCTTAGAGTAAATTTGAGCAGGTTTTGGTGAGCAAATTTGAGTAAGCCTTGTGTGTAGGCTTGGAGCAGATTTGAGCAGAGTTAT
The DNA here is from genome assembly GCA_028583015.1 of Wollemia nobilis. Classification (NCBI taxonomy): domain Eukaryota; kingdom Viridiplantae; phylum Streptophyta; class Pinopsida; order Araucariales; family Araucariaceae; genus Wollemia; species Wollemia nobilis. The sequence continues at coordinate 1,958,280 of JAQPPZ010003286.1, read as the reverse complement.
GAGCAAGATTAAGGTATATTTGAGCAGGTTTGGTGAGCATATTTGAGAAGAGTTGTGAGCATATTTGAGAAGGTTCAGTGAGAATATTTGAGCAAGCCTTGTGTGTAGGCTTGGAGCATATTTTAGCATAGTTATGAGCAAGATTAAGGTAGATTTAAGCAGGTTTGGTGAGCAGATTTGTGAGTATATTTGAGCAGGTTCTGTGAGCATATTTGAGCAGATGTGAGTAGGTTTTGGTGAGCATATTTGAGTAAGTCTTTTGTGTAGGCTTGGAGTAGATTTGAGCAGGTTTTGATGAGCAGACTTCAACAAGACTTGTGTAAAGGCTTGAAGCAGATTTGAGCAAAGTTGAGAGTAGGTTTTGGAGCATATTTGAATAAGCCTTGTGTAAAGGTTTGGAGTAGATTAGAGTAGAGGGGATTGAGGTCTCCTATAGATAGAGTTCCATGAACCAGAGTAGAGGGTATTGAGGTCTCCTGTGGATAGAGGTCCATGAACTATAGTAGAGGGGATTGGAGTCTCCTGTGGATAGAATTACATGAACCAGAGCAAAGGGATTAGTGTATCCTATGGATTTGGATCCACAAACTTGTGAGAGGGGACAAGTGTCTCCTATAGATAAAGTACCATGAAAACTATAATAGAGAATGAGTTCCAAAGAATCTTGTTAAGAAAATTATAATAAATATTTCTCTATGGATGTAGCCCATATTGGGTAAACCACATTAAATATATCTCTTATGTGTGTGATTATTTGTGCATTGTTTCATTATTGCAATTGATAATATTGGATGATATTGCTTTGGAAAGAAAAGTAAAAGTTTGATCTTATAATGTTCACCCCCCTCTCAGTATAAGCTTGTGTTCTTCATGTCTTCCTTCTTATAACATATGAGCATTACATTCTTTAGCAAAATGTTTGGTCTCCCAATGGAAAAGTGTATCCCATACACTCAATGCACCAGCCTGTTCATGTAACTCCTTTCTTGAAAATGAGTGCTCTCCTGACTTGAGCGTTAGGGTTTTCCTTTGATAACAAGTGTCACTTTCTTCTCTGCATGGACATCCTCCTTTTTGTTGGTTCAAAAAAACCTTTTTGGAGATCCTTTTAGATTTAAAAAACCCCAACTCTTCTTTCGTTCACCTGCACTATTTTTAGTTGGTATATGGAGCATAAATATGGAGGCTTTGAGCACCGATTTTAACTAGTAGATGTGGAGTAAGTGACACTCCAATGGTGCTTCAATTTTTCCTTTCTTTCTTACTTGCTTATGTCCTCCTTTCGTAGATTCTATTACTCTTGAATGACGTTGTTTCTACCTTTGCTTTTGTATGTTGTCTTGCAGGTTTGGTTGTCATGTATGTGAGGAGTGTGAGGCGTATGAGCCCTTTGATTGGCTCCTTGAGCTAAGCTTGGATTTATCCTAGCATACACTTTCAACTATTTTTTCTAGCAAGTGTAGTGCCTTTGGAGCACCTTTAAATCTGTATTTTCTCCCTGTATAACTAGATTAGGATAGTGCAATACAATGTAAAATAGTTTTTATACAAAATGTCCTTATTGCACCTTCTTTTGCACTCCTCTTTTCACATATAAATTTCTGATTTTGAGGCAGAATCTTGAGTGCAATATAGGGGTTTTGAGGTTGTCTCTTTGATTATGCACATTTCCATTTTTTCTTGGATGTTTTATGAATGTATCCAATCTTGTAACCACATGATAGAAGCTTTGTTTTTGTCATATTATTTTGCACTATTTCTTGTGCTTTGAACTTGAGAGTCATCAAGTCTCGTTCGATGCTTCCTTTGATGCTCTTTTGATGGTTACTTTCTTCTCTAATGTTTGGAGGATTGAGCCAATTTTATGTCTTCCTTAGGCCACCCAAATTTGCATATATTTATGCACTAATAGTGTCTTTAGAAACTTTGACAAAATCTTGTTTTTGTGCCCTTCTCACAAACACAAACAATAATCTTTTTTAGAGCAATATAATAGTGCAAATATAATAATCATTTAATTTTAATGCACTAACAATATCACCTTATCACTCCAATCAACTCTCAAAAAACTAATGCACTTAATCAATATATTGCAACTAATCAAGAATAATAAGAAATGAATCTTCAAGAATTATTCTGTAATTTATTTAAAAGCAAGGTAATAGGAGCTAGTCTTCTTTTTCTTTTCCAAAGTAGATGATAGGTAGTTGATAGATAGTTTGAGATTCTAAAATCTAATAAAATCCTAAAGTGCAAATGAACCTTAAAGAATCCTTTCCTTTTGCACTTTTTTAAGACTCTAATTCAACTCTCCTTTTTGCAACTTCAATCCTGTTAAGGTGCTTAAACAAATATGATAAGTAATCCACTTAATGAATCTACTTGCACCAATAGTTCCTTACCTTTTCCTTAAAGTCCTTTTTACCACTTCTGTAGAGGATGTAGATCTTGGTGTCTATGATCACCTAGTTGCTACCTTGAGTAAGATCTTGTAGCTCTCTATAGGCTACCTTGAACAACTTTGTCTTCACCAAAATATGGTCTCCCTTTCACAAGCCTAGAATTTTTGATGGCTTGTTCTCCTCTTGTAGTCTCCTTATTTTTGTTGTAGATTTGAAGAGATATTTTGATTCTTAAGTGGTGTCTTCTTGTTGTAGAGGTAATCTCCAAGTCTCCTAGATTTGGTAGGCTTCTTCTATCTAAATCTTCCTTCAAGATTCTTGTCGAATTCTTACTTCAAACAGGATCTTCTTCTCAATATTTTGTATGTATTGAGGTCTTTTGAGATTTTGTACTCCTTGCCAAATTCTTCTTCTTGGGATTATTTTTGGATGACGATAATTTTCCCAAATATTTCACTATATCCAATTGTAATTTTTTCCAATGATTTCTTGGAACTTCTTTGATGATTTCTTTAGCAAGGCTCTCCAAGTCTTTAACAGGATGCTCGTAGAGACGTCTCCAAGTCCTTTGTTATTGTAGCTTCTTATGGTCTTCCTTGAGACCTTATCTTCAACCTTATACTTTTAGAAGTGTTGGTGGTAATATCTTCTCCTGGATCTCTGATTTTGTTGCCTCTATATTCAAGCAATACTCTCCTAGTCCTTCTTCATCAATGAGATATTCTCTTGATCTCTTTTGCTTCAGGTGCTAGACTGATTCTGAAGAAGATACTCCTAAAATTTTTGTAGGAAGCTTTCCCAACTCACTGAATATTCCTATTCCTGTAACAAAGTATTAGTACTAAAATCTACTTCTGAATTAGATACTCTCTTCTAAATTCCTCTTCAGTATCAAGGCTTCTATGGCATTTTTAGTATTAAGGCGTATGTGGTATTTTTTAGTACCAAAAATTCTATGGCCTTTTCTTCAAGGCTTATATGGCCTTTTCTTCTGGATCAAGGCTTTTATGGCCTTTTAAGGCTTCTATGGTATTTTATTCTTGTGAAATTTATAATCTAGCAATGGATATCTCCTATCTCCCAACTTCACCATAATTCTTCTCTAGAAGTTTCTTCTATAATATTCATCTCTTGTAGTAACTAATCTTTGTGCTATGAAGACACTCTGATATTCGGGTAATGAAGTTGAAATATCCTAGATTTCTATTGTAGGATGTGTTCCAATCATATGAGAATTAATTCCCTGTAATAAAAGAAACTTCAGTAAATTTCTCTAGGTCTCTTAGATGAGCTTCACTAGTTGATTCATCAAACTAGTGGATCAAATCCTGAGTCCTAGTCTTCAAAGTTTTCTCTTGAAAATATGTGGAAATACTCTAGCCATGTGCAATATCAACATTCCAAAAACTGATATTTATTTTATTCCTAACTTGTGGATCTCCTTAATTTTACCACCTAGACTCTTCTGATAATTTTTTATAATGACTAGTCCAATGGCACGTCACGTTGAAAAAAAACTTAGGGTCAATAATAATGGTGGTTTTCCTATTGATCTACCATGGCTTTGATACCATTGTTAGCTTTTGATGCAGTATGTAATGGGAGATAGCAATCACAAGATGCATAATAATATGAAATAAAGTAAATATGTGAGATGACTGAAAATACTATAAATAGAAATGATGGAGATGTTTACAAAATAGCTCTGGAGGAAAAAAATACTCCATGAATAAATCTACTACTCAAGGATGGAAATTGAGCATATCACACTCCATCATATTACATCACACCGCTACATCACACCACACTGGTCTACATTACTTCCTACTACTGTATCTTGCTCTATACCTATGGCCCTTCATATAGGAAATAGATTCCTTGGCCAACACTCTACCTAGTTGTGCAAGGGACAACTTGCACTTTGACACTTGTGCATTTATTACATTGCATGAAGTAACTAGATAACTTCACCCTAAAGTAATCTAATGTCCTAAGTATGTACCAAGAAAGGTACATTTACATGATCCAAATGATGTAATATACTCTATTTCTAACAAAATGTTGGGAAACTTATCTTGTACACACCCTCGTATTAGGAAAAAGGTAAGTACACTTTGTATCCCCTCAAATATATGCACGGTATTTAGCCTAGAGGGGATTTAGCCAAAGGGAATTTTAATCTTTTGGTTTAGGTCGAGGGACTTAGGCTTAGAGTGAAATGATCAAGGATTAAAATTTGAACAAGTTACCCACTTCACTACATGATGCACTCCTTTATATTATTATCATGGTATATGCACACTACTGGATGCATGGAAGATGCATGACTTTTAGCATTAAAAGGGGTGCGTTGACATGAGAGGCCTTTGTAGCTTTGGAAAAAACTTAGGAAATGAGTTTCTTCATATTTTAATTCACAAGGACCATGGTTAGAGGATAATATTATTTGTGCATGGTGAATGGCTTTAGAAAATAGATTTAGATTTTATTAAGAAACCATTTATCAACAACTTTTAAAAGATGACTCGCTCTTCAAAGATCATAATCTTTTGATTTTTCAACAGAAAATACCTAGTCTTTAAGGCTTAATAACTTTGACTAGGACCTTTGGGATAACTTCTAAGTGACATGCAAGATTAATGAAGAATTTGTAAACCCTTTGATTTAACATTTTAGCAACAAACTTGGAAGCCCTTTTTATTTGACAAAAACAACCTAACCCTAGGATGGGTCATGGCCTTCCAAAATTTTAAAACTAGGGCTGCTTTCATGTTGGATCATTTTGGGTTCCAAAAGTACCATTGGAAGGGCTTTATGTAGGTTCATTCTCAATTCATGCAAGCCATAATATTAGGCCTAGTTGTATAGTGGATAGTCTGTGTAGTTTCTATATGTGTAGTTGGCATAGGCTTATTTAGACATGAAAATACTAATATGTAGAGCACTCTTGGTTATTGCCAATGTGGGTCATTGATCATTATAATTAAATGGTTCATGCAATTTTCATGATCTGCATGTCTTCTCACTTCCTCTAAAACTTCATGGAATTTTAGATCTTATTTTCGCTCAAGATCAATGATGAATCTTCTTTGGATGTATGCTTATATGGGACCACCACTTTCTTCTTTCATAAGTTGTTAATGTGTAACGAACCTAAATTGTCCACTAATTTTTTTTTTTTATATACTCATTGTTCACCCATTGATGAGTCATAACTATAATAATGATTAAAACAAGGTTATCCCATTGATAAGGTAACTCGATTTGCAATAGACCGCATATATAGAAGCACCCACTTCTATGGTTATTTAAAGCCAAATGCGAGCAAGAACACCCATTCTTACCCTTCCATATCACCATCCCATACTGGTAGATGGATAATATTATATCAAGGCTTTAAATCCCCTTATATGTTATTGTAGTATAACAAGGGTCATATTATGGTTTTATCCACCAGTTAGGGTAGGGATCCTCACCCAAGGATTACCCTTCCCGATTCTCCTTACTACCAATGAGGCTAGTAATTTAGGAGAATCATCCATCTATTGCATCTAGGCTACCAACATGTGTTATGGGATTGAATGTTTTAAACATCATTATAAAAATTACTCATATTTTAGGGTGTTAACAAGTTTATTGGTGGTGGTTTTGGTTTATGAATTTGAGACCATGATGAGCCCTCTATATGTGGATTGTTTATGAATTAATCATTTCCTACTAGATTTTTGAATGTTCAATTCTCAAGAATACATTCTTACAACTTAGAGAAAGTAAATACATAAGTAAATAGAGAGCATTACTGATACAATAAAGATTTCAATTGATAAAACTTCCAAAACCTTACATCATCTATACCTAAGGATATAAATCACATTATTTACAATGCTTCCATGCTATCCAACATTGTTGTCATAAGGAAGTACTTGAATAAATAAAATTGTCTTTCTAGTTTACAAAGAAGTAATAAAATACATCCACATTAAATCACTTGGCTTGTCTTTTCAGCCCCTTTAACAAAATGTATTAACAAATAATATAATCAATACATATCAAATCTTCAATGGTAGTTTCTTGTGTCTTCTCTAGTCTCATTGCGTCTTCATGAGGTGAGAGATGAGTGATAAGGGATCAGGACAACTCGAGTGCAGAAATGCCAATGCATCACAAGCAAGCCATGATTTTTCATACTTAAATGTGTACATGCATCATTAAATATGCCTTATGCATAATTTTTTTTTAAAAGAAACTTCAGCAAATATTTCACCATTTCTATGCATAGTAGGATCATTACCCAATTCAAGGCATTATTTGATTGGATTATTTCCAAATTTAGGAAGAGTCTCATACCTCTTCCCCAGGAAAAGACACCAATCCCTTCCTTCCCAAAACTAAAATTAATATTCCAATATTCTAGTTTCTCAGTTTTCTTCTCTAAATAATTGCATATAAGATCTATGATATTGATTAATCACATTCAAATTCTAGTTTAATAATTAAACCAAATTTTCAATAAATCATCAATTGTTTCCAACATGAAATTAAATATCTACCAAAGGTACATTTATGTATAAGAAGGAGTTTAACCCAATTTATTTTATATCTTCTATTCTTTTAATTCTTATATCTCTATACACATTTCATATATGCAGAATGTATAATTGCACTGAGATACTCAATTTAAATTCCATAACTTATAAACCTTTATTTTTAATAATAGTGCACAGAGAGGAGTATATAAAACATTCTACAATATTTCCATTAAGATCCAATACTATCATAAAGGAAAAGGTCAACGTTTATAACTGAAATGAAACTCTCTAGTCAAGATACCCATGGCAAGAGGCTTTCTCAAATCATTCCTATGCATATTTTATCACATTTAACCCTATTCCCTTTTGCCAAGACGACCTAGACTTAATTTCAAAATATTTCAACAATATGGTAGTGACTAATCACATCACTGTCAGGACTGCTGATTAGATCTAAAGAATATACGGTTTGTCTCAAGAAATTTCATACCCGAACATTGCATTAAACCTTGCGGTAAATATGAGCTAAGATTCCAATGAATCGTCCCTACAGCACATTATGAGGATATTTCCAATAAGGTGATGGTTGTCTATCCGAGTATGACCGGATGACACTCAGAGAACTCATGTAAGCAACATATGGGGTTATCCACGATTGCAACGCATGAAATACTGTTGGAAGAAGTACAACTATTATGTACTAGCGTTGGAAGACACAGAGACTACTTACAGTAAGAGATATTGATTCAATATATAATCCATTCTTCAAAATATTATACTCAAAGAGGAAAATCTTCACAATCCCTACCAATGTTTTAAGATGAAATCTAGGGAGTATATCCGGCCAATATTATCTGGTGATTAGTGTTTAAAGTTAATTTATGAGAATAGAGCATCATGTTAGAGTTCATTGTTGTATAGAAGAATAGGTATTTGAGTGGAACAAAAACACAGCTGGAATTGATTTTGTCCGACTGTAACAATCAATAGCAAAATAAAACCCCAAAACATTCATCACTGATTTGTTAACTGTAGTTTTTTACAGACAAAGCATACTCTTAATCACTTTAAACCCTTCTTTGCTTCTGAAAAACATTATATCTTCTCAGGATATATTTGGATTGTAAATTGACCTAGGGAAGTGTTTCTTATATTGGGATACGATTTTATATCATAATTCTTCTTCAAAGAATTTGTAGTCACTCAGTTTTGGAGTAATATTTCTAATTCGTATTCTAGATTTTATATACAGCGGCGGCTCCATGTTACTCTATGGACGCGATATTTTATGACATCGAAGTGTCACTTACCACGACATAGATCAGCATTTGTTTTAGGATTCTTTGGTGGAGGCAGCGTGATTAGTATCATACCCACCATAGTACTAGGGTTAATTTCTAGTACACTCTTTCTGGAAGGTGATACCTTAGACCTAGGTAAAGTATTTATCATTGTTAATACATGACGTACCCTATACAAATACAGGTATCTTGAGAAATGGTGGCTTCCTATGTTAAACTGGGTCCATAATAGAGATAAAAAAAATGTGACGGTTTGGAAAGTAGTTTGCTGATAAGGTATTCTATTTTCTGCATAGTATAGTGGTGTTTTATGTAGGATATCATCACAGGTTCTCTTCACAGGTTTCTCCATGAATAGCACAAGCATCGGGCATGACACACTTAATGGAGGAAGAGGTATTAAAGTGGAACAAATTTTTATATTGACGACTATGGTCTGATGCAAGATTATATTATGTACAACAATCAATGTACACAACTATTCAATTTATGAGGATTGCAGTAGTTTTTTTTGGTGGGTACAATCGAGGTTATACAACAGTCTTTGATGATCGCCTTCCTGGCATAAATGCTATTCATATATCTATTTATTTCATGAGGATCAAAAATCCGAGGATTAGAGCATGTCTCGGATGGAGTTTGGAGAGGACACGCAAATACTATAAGTTAATACACGTGTTGCAGTCTTGCAAGCTATCGCTGGGAATTGTAATTATCTCTTACTCCAAACAACTTTCACTCAAGTCGGGTTTAATTGGAATCCTTACTCGTCGGTAGGAATTTCCTAAACCATTCAGGGATTATTTTATTCCATCGACGAACCCTCTGCGCTTAGAGACAGATACGAGAAGCGATTATTGTCATACTATGACTTGGTCATTACCGATACATGGGTCAGAATGAAAGGATTATAATATTAATCCAATTTGGAAGAGGTGAGGAAATGAACTAACACCTCCAAGGATGGTCATGCTTGTTGATTAAAATTTCCCCATCGACAATAGCTTAATGGAACCGACGTCGATGCTTTCTATCAGATAACAGTGACTTGGTCTGTCTTAATCGGCAGTAAACATTATGGCTATAGTTGGAGAAAACTCGCTACCTGTGATTGAATTTCTATCCATTATGTACAGAATCCCAAGGGATTACATCATATTTTTTTTATCTTATATCGATATCGGCTTCTTATTGACATGAGGTACAGCGGAATCCATTATAACCCGTTGTGATATGTAGCTTCAACTTACACAACATAACATATGGATAAGTCTTCCACTACCTAAGACTAGTTATGACTATTTCAAGCATCAATCATCAAGTCACTTCGGAGTCCTTTCTAGAATGTGGTGACAGTCTTCGGCTATTGTCAAAGACACTGTTGACGATGACCCACCATACTTGACTGCACTTTGATCTTGAGGAAACACACGGTTGAAGGAAGAACTATCCAATAGTTAGTACCTAATATATATTTATATCAAGAAAACCCTATAGAAGTCTGCTTGATGTATCATGACTAATATGGTTTCTATAGTGACAGCACAACCAACTAGGTTACCACCATATGGACATATAATTAAGGCAGTACTTTTAGCTAAACATATACCACTAACCCAATACATTTATCCAAAATATTCTCTTTATAACATGAAACAATACATTAGTTGTACAGATGTCCATATTAAATCGGATAACAACTACTTTTCAGATATCAATGCAAATCCTGGAACAAGCAAATTTAACATACGCAAAGGAGCAAGAAGGAAACTTCCACACCTGATACTTGTGCAAAGCCACTAAAGGTCCTTCTCCTAGCCTTCCCCAATATTCACCTAGCTTAGCATGCCCTCCATTCTCAGCCCTCATGTCAATTTATATGCTCATTTCTTCTAGATAGGAGAGATGCTTCTCAATATTTTATTAATTCTCCCTCTCTCCTTCACATGCAAGCTTCCTTACAAATATATATTATTTTAATGTAGGGAGGGATTCCCTAGAGATAAGGTAGGGCTGGATACATGTCCTTTGTCAACACTAATACTGTTGAAGGCATGGGTGCTCTGATTTGAAACTGTTAAAGATAAGAGAGAAGTCCTACAATCCTCTAAAATTACCATGTGTATGGAGGATGTAATATTTTATTTATAAGGTGGTCCTTTCATTTTTTTGGTCCAATAGAATTTGGACAGGTCCATAAAAGACAAGTCACCTAACTTTATTTCAAAAATGGGATCAATTACAATTAATATTTTCTCTAGAGAATACTCAAATTGTATGCATAAAGGCATATATTTTAAAATATTAAAATGCCAAATATTAATAAATGTGCATTTTCAAGGCATACTTTCTTTATGCAAATTAATGATGCAATCAACTTATGTCACATAAATAACATGCAAACACTCGATGAATTTGCTCTTCGTTTCCCATCATCGTTCTTCCTTTGAGTGGCGGGAATTTGGAATTAATTCCTTAGGTAACACCGCCCTCAGGGAGGTAACTAGTGACGAAAGAAACAAGAGCTTTACCTGGTGAGTTGTCGTAGTCATCATTTCCCTTCTCATCTCTCGTGGTTGATCTTCCCACTTGAGAGAATACCTATTCTTGCACATTCATCAAAGTACGCAACATCATTTTCTCTTAATAAAACCCATCATAAGGCGAATACATCAAGCATTAAACCAGCTATCAACATACAAATACTATGTCCATAAGGTTCTTCCAAGGTGGGTCGTGACATACTCCCCCCTTAGAATAAACACAATCCTCTGTGTTTCCTGCAATATTACATATCAAGAAATAAAAATATAAGGTTTTCTTAGTCCCCACTTTCCCAAGTGGTAAATGTATCAAACTGTATTATTACATAGCATTATCAAATAATTAGGGAAAATGTCTCTTCATATCTTCCACTTTTTCCCAAGTGGAATTATTTTCAGAATACTGGTCCCACTAGACCTTGCACTGGTCAATGTTCCTTTTCCTCATTGTCTTGGAATGAAATTCCAAGATCTTCACCGGATTTACTTCAAAGGTTGTCGGATCTGCCATCTGCAAGTTAGAGACATCTAACACATGATTAGGATCAACAATATATTTTCTAAGCAGGGATAAATGAAAAATGTTATGGATCTTTGATAGGTTAGGTGGTAAGTCAAGCCGATAGGCTACAGGACTTATTTTTGACACAATCTCAAATGGTCCTACATATCTAGGATCCAATTTGGTTGATTTAATTGCACTTTTCTTTGGTTTCACTCTAAGAAACACCCTATCACCCATAGAGAATTCTCTAGGAGTTATTTTCAAATCTGCGTAACTCTTCTGCCTATCTGAGGCTTCCTTGAGCCTTTGTCAGATTAGTTCTATCTGCTCCTCCATAATTTTAACCATTTTTGGTCCAATGACAACCCGATCCTTGGGGTTGTCCTATGATAAATGTGTTATGCATCTTTGGCCATACAAGGCTTCAAAAGGAGCCATCTTCAGAGAAGAATTATAGCTATTATTATAAGCAAACTCAACCAGATACAAATTGTCCTCCCAATGAGACTTATGGTCCATGCAATACATGCGTAACATATCTTCTAGAACTTGGTTTATCCTTTTTGTCTATCCATCCATTTCTAGATGATATGCAGAACTAATATTCAAATTTCTACCCATTGCACGATGGAGAGCCTACCAAAACTCAGAAGTAAACCTAGAGTCTTTATTTTAAATTATCATTTAGGGAAATTCATACAACCTGAATATTTCCTTGGCATATATATTGGCAACAACTATAGCATCATCTGTAGTACTCCCTACTATGAAGTGTGTAACCTTAGTGAGTTTATCTACTACCACGAATATTGCATCATGCTGATATTTTGTTTTAGGCAACCCAACAATAAAATCCATTGAGACAACCTGCCATTTCTGAGTAGGAACATAATGAGACATTAGTTTTCCTGTTGGATGCTGATGTTCAACTTTTACCTTCTGACACTGTAGATAATGTGTCACAAAATCAGTGATATATTTCTTCATACCAGACCAATAAAAGGTCTTCTTCATATTCTCTCTCATCTTGGCTCCTCCGGGATGAGCGAAGTATGGTGAATTATGAGCCTCTTGCATAATCAATCTCCTTATATTACCTATTTTAGGACTGACCACACGTTATTTAAAGCATAAAAGTCCATCCTTTATGCTATAATTTGGATTCTCATTCAGGTTTTGCTCTACCTTAATCTGAATTTCTTTACATTTTGGGTCTTGACCCTGCATTTTCTTGACTCTATCCATTAAGTCCACATGACTACGAGTCAATGCTGCTATGTGTTTCCTCCTACTTAGAGCATCAACAACCTTGTTTTCCTTTCCCTTGATATATTCAATACCAAAGTCATACTCAGCCAAAAACTCCATCCACCTTCTTTGTCTAGCATTTAACAGTGGTTGAGTAAAAATATACCTCAAACTTTGGTGATCGGTTCTCAATTCAAATGGTCTGCCTACCAGATAGTGTCACCAAATTTTCAAGGCATGCACAATCACAACAAGTTCCAAGTCATGAGTAGCATAATTAACTTCGTGCCTTTTGATTTTTCTAGACTCATACGCTACTACAGAATGATCTTGAGATATGACTCCTCCAAGTCCTTCTAATGAAGCATCAGTGCAAACTGAAAAAATACCATATGGATCCGAAATTTTTAGAATAGAAGTTGTGGTGAGATTTTTTTTAAGCAAATTAAATGCGGCTTCGCATTTGTCCGTCCACTTAAACTCCTTTCCCTTATTTTGTAGGTTGGTTATAGGATAAGCATCTTTGGAGTAGTCTTTCACAAATATCTTGTAATAACCTGATAAACCCATGAAGCTTCTAACTTCTATCACATTTGTTGGAGGTGGCCAATTCAAAATGGCTTCTATTTTCTTTGGATCCATGACAATTCCATCGGTTGATATTATGTGCCCCAAATAATGTACTTGAGAAACATAGAACTCACATTTGGACAAGTTTCCATACAGCTGATTCCTTCTTAAAAAATCTAATACCATCCTAAGGTGCTTTTCATGTTCCTCTTGATTGCGAGAATAAACCAAGATATCATCTAGGAATATTAGCACAAATTGGTCTAATTGGTTTTTGAACACACTATTCATCAAATTCATGAAAGTAGTTGGTGCATTAGTCAAACCGAAGGGTAAGACTATGAATTCGTAGTGACCATATATAGTATTAAATGCAGTTGTGTGTGTCTTCTTCTCGGATCCTGACTTTAAATCAATTTTGGTGAAAATGGAAGCATCTTTCAATTGATCAAATAGATCTTCAATCCTTGGTAATGGATATCTATTTTTTACTGTTGCCTTGTTCAACATTCAATATTCTATGCAAAGTATCAAAGAACCATTTTTATTTTTTACGAATAAAATAGGTGCTCCCCAAGGTGATACACTTGGCTTTATTAGACCTTTATCAAGCAACTCTTGAAGTTGCACCTTCAATTCTTGCATTTCAATGGGATTCATTCTATAGGGAGCCCTATAAATAGGCTCAGTTCCTAGCAGTAATTCTATGGTGAAGTCGAATTCACGCTTAGGAGGTAACCCTGGTATCTCATCAACAAAGACATCTTGATATTCTTGTAAGAGTGGAAATTTTCCAAGGGTTTCTTCTCTTAATTCCTCCTCTATTTCTTTTATTTTTACTGTGTAGATTATCCCTCCTTTTCTAATTGTCTTCTTTAATTGTAGGGCTGAAATTAGCTTAGGTTGGAATTCCCTTACCTCACTATATATCCTTCGCCTCTCCTTGTTTTCATTTATAAACTCAATCCATATTTCTTGGAAGTTAACCAAGGCTTTATGAGACTTCAACCAATCCATTCCCAAAACTATATCAAATGCATGTAGGGGGTGCTACATATAAGTACCACCTAGTAGAGCCTTCGGGTAAGATAATTTGAGTGGAGGGAAAACATTGGTTAACATGATAAGTCTATCCTGACCCATACTCTAATCTCCACCCTCATGCCAAAGATCCTGGTTTTTCAGGTATATCCCTTAGTAAGCTATTTGAAATGAAACTATATGTAGCCCCACTATCAATTAAAATTTTGGCATCTCTATCAAAAAATTTACCATTCAAGAGCAAAGGGGTGGCCTGACCATCCAAGTCCTGTGTTGTGGTAGCTGCTTAGATTTTGTGACTTGACCTATCACCCTCTTGCCTCTTCCTCTTGTTGCCATGTTAACCTGGGGATATAATTTGTATTAATACTTGCTCATTCCTAAGGTCACAAAATTCTAAATAACTAGAGTAATTTATGTGGCTATGTTGAATTCCTAGTTTTCTTCCTCTAACTCTGATTGAGATTTATACATTCTTGGCATAAGGAGTAAGTAGATCTTAAGACAAATATGTCGAGCAGTTTTCCAAAAGAGTCTAGGGTACACCACTCAAGTCCCATTAAGGGGGGTTCACCTAGCTCTTCCACTTTTTCAAACGACTGTGGATCTACTTCGTAGGAGAAAGGAGCTTGGACATCAGTGATCTCAATAACTGACATAATCCTTAGCGAGTATGCATCATCGAGAGTTAGGGAGTTCATGTTTTGAATCATGTCCCAAATATTTTCACTAACCTAGATTCATCTAAAATATATCAGTTAGCCTAAGCTCTGATACCAACTGTAACGAACCTAAATTGTCCACTAATTTTTTTATATATATACTCATTATTCACCCATTGATGAGTCATAACTATAATAATGATTAAAATAAGGTTATCCCATTGATAAGGTAACTCGATTTGCAATAAACCACATATATAGAAACACCCACTTCTGTGGTTATTTAAAACCAAATGCGAGCAAGAACACCTATTCTTATTGTATCGCTCCAAAATTTTCGCACCCTTACCTTCAGGCTAAAGGATCCACGCCCGAAAGGGGGATGCGAGAAGGATGGAATGGTACCTCGGACTGAGAGGCCCTTTGAAGGTCCCGCCTCTCGGGGAGGGGTATTAAGGTGATTTTTTGACGGATGGTGGGGTTCACCAGGAAACGTTTAGTGGCAGTCTCCACGCCTAGGTTGGGAATGTGTTTGATGTGTTCAATTTTGCATTTAATCATTCAAATCCTAGGTTTGGCCAAATGAATCTAAGTTGTTCTATATGAAATGCAGATTTAAATGAAGACAGAAAATAGATTTAAGCAAAAAACACAGAGAATAAATTAAGTGAAGAAATCCATACCTGATCCGGATGTCTGATGGAGGTTCTAATTTTTGAAGCAAGTCAAGATCGTCTTGAATTTGACAGGATCGTCTCCGATCTGACAGGATCGTCTAAGATCTGACGAATTCGTCGACGAATTTGTAGAGACCCGCAATCAGAGAAATGGACACAGAATACAGAAAATGCAACTATGCTGATAAAGGAAAATGATGTGAAATGACAAAATGATGTTAATAAGATAATCCCAAATAGAAATGCAAGTAAATTATCATGCTTTAATAGCTAATCATGATTTTATTATGTATTTAAGCTACATGGGTGAACTCCAAGATGCAGAATAACATGAAATAATAATAAAACTAACTAGATGCAGAATAAAATAGCAGAAAGGTATAGGAAAAGCGCAAACTCAGGGCACTGATTGCCCCCAATGTTGACTGCAGTCGAAATCATCTCGAATTGGGACGTGATCATCCGAGATTGTACAAGATCATCTCGCGACGATCTGAGCTTGCTCCGGCTGAAGAATAACAGAGTTCCTGCAAGAAAATTCGAAAAGCACAAATGCAGATGATAATCCAGGGTATTATAATGCACGCAAAGATCAAATTACAGGAAAATTCAGCCAGGGGAATGTCAAGGGGAGTGCCTAAGATTAAATAGGCATAGGAGGGAGGTTAGGAGGTTGGGGATCATCCCAATTTGGGAGATCTCCAACGGGGAAGGTCTCTAACCGCGCAGACACGCTTTTGCCCGAGTTAGAGACGTCGTTGAAACATAAGCTAATTATGAAAAATCAGTTTTGGGACGAAATCGTCTGGACGTTCTCTCAGACGAATTCGTCCGATCTGAGGCGATATCGTCTGATCGGCGACGATATCATCCAACGGACAAAACAAACTCTAAAAATGGCATGAAAAATGAGGAAACGGGTAGCAGGCGGTTTGGAGCGGTTTTGGGGTTGAAATTTGAATTTGAATTATTACTAAGGTAATTTTAATTATTTACTAAGGTTTACTGCGCCAATTTTAGGGTGCTACATTTTGCCCCCTCTTTAGCGAATTTTTCGAAGAAAATGCGTTAAAGATGAGTTCTTCTCGATCTACGAGAAAGCAAAAATTATTCCCATTTTTAGGCGACGATTCTAGGTCGAATCGTACGACAACTTACTATGGTGCCCCCTCCGTGTTTTTACCCAAATCGAACGTTTGAGGTAAAAACACGAAAAAGCAAAATTTAAAATGTTTTTAATTGTTTTTTGAATAAAATTAAGAAAAATAGGGAAAACCCTAATTCATTTTTACTGTTCATTTTCCTGGTTTCTAGAGCTCTGCAGACAAGATGGTCGAGACAGCGCACAAATCGACAGAGGTCCAGCGCGGGCTACGGGTAAGGGTTCAAACTTAGTTTAGAAGGCTTTAATTTTGAATTTCATGCTTTTTAGATTAATTTTGAATGATTTTTGAGCATCGCGGCCATTTTTGGGCCGTCGACGTCGTCGGGACGAAATCGTCTCAATTTCGTCGAAATCGTCTCGATATCGCCGATTTCGTCCAAGGGCGAAATCGATGATATGGGGACGATTTCGTCCAATAAGGGACGATTCCCTCTTGCGAAATCGGAGATGAATTTGCTCAAATTTTGGACGATATCGTCCAATAGTGGACGATATCATCATTTGTATGAAATTGAACTTGTTTTACTTGCATTTTTAATCACTGTTTTATTAATGATTTTTATTGTTTTGTTGTTTATGTTGCAGAGAGGATTACTAAAGAGCAGGGAATGGAAATACGATGGGCTGAGGGATGACTTGGCCGCTCTATCTCAAGCAGAGCGAGATCAGTTGGCTCAAGTCGGCTTGCAGCATGTGGCAGATATGCCACAGGTTTCTACAGATATGGGGCTATTGACAACCCTAGCAGAGAGGTGGTATCCGGGTTCTTCTTGTTTTCGGTTACCGACAGGGGAGATGACTCCCACATTGGAGGATGTATGGAGGATTTTGAGGATCCCCATACAAGGATGGCTAATAACTCCCATGGCCAATCAGGGCCACGCGATGATGCGACCGTGCGAAGATCCGAGCTTCGCCCTGGAGAAGGGCAGAGTGAACATCGAGTCGCTACGCCGGATGCCTGGGGCATCTAGACTGACACAGGTTTTGGCTGGGGTGGTAGGTGGTCTGCTGCTATGCCATCGTAGTGGATGCAGAGTACCATGGCTACTGATAGATGTGGTCTACGACATGAGAGACCATGGGTACAGGTTTGCTTGGGGGAGCTTTGTACTATGCCGATTGTATAGGATCCTGCATGGGGTCGTATACAAGGGCGGCCGATGTCTGGTCATGACATCACTACTGCAGGTTTGGTGCTGGGAGCACATCATGGTGCGGAGGCCGATAGGGCTCCCACTGATAGGGATTGATGGGGAGAGGCCCCGAGTTTTCTACTGGTGGCTCCGGAGAGGGTCACAACGGCGGATAGATCTGCCAATGTCCCGGAGACTACTTGATGACCTTGTCTCCGACCAGATCACCTGGAGGCCTTGGAGAGATCATCCAGGGTGGGCCGAGGATGGACAGGAGCTGGCTCGCGTTAGGCGAACCTGTTGGCTGAGGATGGAGAGGGGAGAGGTGGAGCTCCACCGCTATGACCGAGTTTTGAGGCAGTTCGGTCTACAGCAGGGGATCCCATCTCTCAGGGACTACGAGTTTTCCTGGACCATCCGGGATAACACTACAGTCAGTGGGGCTCCAGATATGCAGCGCTTCTGGAGTGAGGACGCGGATGATGCCCCCATTCAGCTAGTGGATGGGGATGACGCAGGGGTTGCTGACGGCTACGATGCCTGGTACGCAGGCATCCGCCCTCCTCGGATGACGAGGGCTCAGGGTCCGATTCATGTAGTTGTGCATCGGATGGGGAGGCGGCGCCAAGCGGCCATTGAGGTGGCACAGGGTCATGGCGAGAGAGAGCAGAGGAGGCCACAGGCTCAGTAGAGGCCATGATAGCGGGAGAGGAGGGAGGAGAGACCCCCTTCTCCATGGAGAGAGAGGCCACCATCGCCCGATAAGGGCAAGGGTGTCGAGGTAGGAGAGAGTAGCGAGATGGCTACTCTCCGGGCGGAGACTATTCGTCTCCAGGCTCAAGTGCAGTCCTTGCAGGATGAGGCCGCACGACACCGAGAGGAGGCCACACAGCTCAGAGATGAGGTCGCACGCCTCAGAGCACGGAGCGGAGGGGCGAGCACTCGGGACTTAGCATGGGCTATTGCCCAGATCACATTCTATCAGATGCTATACCACCATATGGTACCAGAGGGGCAGAGGTTACCACTGCCGGCCCACATTGCGGAGCCTGTCGTGATGAGGTCATCGAGGACATCATCACGATCAGAGTCCAGGACTCATAGCACCACATGGACTACGATGGGGCCACCTCGTCCACCTCAGGGCAGGGGAGGAGATGAGGCTGAGAGCTCGAGAGGTTCTCGAGGCTAGCTGCTATAGACTGCACTGTACATATTGATACATAGTGTTTATTATTTTTGATAGAGGATTGAGTATGCCGAGGTACAGATTGTGGCATACCGATCCAGCTTTGAGATGATGTATATATTGTTGATATATATATAGATGAGATATTTTTGATCATATGACTTGTCTTATGTGTTTGTATGATGCTTTAATGTTTTGATGTGATTGATTTGATGATTCATGTAATTATGTCGTTTGGAAATATTATGGTTTGAATGTCATGCTTTTAAAATTTAAATGAAATAATCTGATGTAAACAAATTGGTTGTTGTGGTGTGATTTGATAAAAAATAAAAGGGACTTTTAACAATAATTTCAAAGGACATTGTCGCTATTATAGACCATTTCATGGAGTCGCCGCTCACTCGGTCGTCAAGCTAATCCCAAGATAGAAATATTGTTAAAAGTAAAAGCGTGCTTAAGAGACTGTCTTAAGACTTTGTTGTGATGATGCAAATGATGATGATGATGGTGATTTGTTTTCAGATTTCCATGAAAATATTATGCATGAAATACGAAAAGAAAATGATTTTTGCTAGGCATAAATTCCTAAGTGTGATAAAATTTTGAACAATTCCTTAGAATTTATACCATGGTTGCAAAAACTGAATTTGAACATAATGACATGAAATAGAATAAGTGTTTGTTTGTTTGTAAAGCATAATTGTGTAACATAATGATGCAAGTCACATGTTTTGATGAATTTTGTTTTTAAAATAAATGGAAAAGAAAATTAGAACGATGGTTTGCGCTAGGCATAGAATTATAGATATAAACTTATACCATCATCGCGAAATCCAAAGAAGAAAATAGATTGTTGGTTTTATTGCAAGATGCATTTTTGACTTTTGATAAATAGAATAATAATATGAAAATTTTGTTTGAAATTATTTTTGAAATTTTATGAGAAGATGTATGTAATTGCTTTGATACAAAACAAAAATTCTGAAATAAAAGGATAAAATTATTCGAAAAGAGTTACAAAAATATTTTAAATTATCTCAAAGAGAAATGTAGATTTATAAGGAATCCTCATGTGCAAATGTGAATTCATTACCGATCTTGATTTATCATAATGATACAAAATCTCTCAAATACAAATGTGTGTGCGATTGTATTGTTCATTTACCAGTTTTTTAGCAAGATAACTTGATACAAGTGATTTGAATTAACCAAATAAGTGTTCATTAACCATGATTTAGATGCATATAACCGTACCGGACTACTATGTAAGTCGGGTTATCAAGAGCTAGCTAATCCATAAGCAGACATAGGTTCGTACAAAAGAAGGTCGCTAATGTGACAGACATATCACCACGCTAGGAGTTACCCAAGGCCAAGCGGGTTGGGCACAAACCACCTGCTATGGGGCTTACCTCACAGCTTTTCGAATAATTGAGAATTCCAGGGATTCAAGCTCATCAACCCTTCTTTTCTTTTCAATGGGTAGGGAAAGGGATTTTATTGCTTTTGCTTTTGCTTTTCTTCTTTTTTTTTTGTATTTTTGCTTGATATTTGAGATAATGCTGAAATATTGCTGTGATGATTCAAAATAACCTTTTTCTTTTTCTCTTTTTCTTGAACTTTTCTTTTTTTTCTATGCTAGGGATACTTGCTCGGATTAGCTGTAGAGCAAGGGATTTTTTTTGGGAGGGGGGAGTTTGTCCTTTTGTCAATTCTCAAAGATTCTAGACCATGTGCATGATAGGATAGCAGGGGAAACTTTTCGCTCAAGAAACCACTTCTACTATGTAGCATAGCATGGACATTACAAATATAATCATTTTATTGTGAAAGGATATGCTTGGTTTAAGTAAATAACAAGATCAATTCTCTGTGCTCAAACTTTATTTAATGCCAATGTGGACTTTGATATAAGAGAGATTAATAATCATAACAAATAAAATCAAGATATTTATTTTTGTGTGTGTGAAAGTGCGGGATTCCAAATAAATGCTAATTTATCCAAAATAATTGAAAATAGAACTGCAATACTTCACAATTTGAGAGGTATGAAATAAAAGATGTTTTTTGAATATTTTGATAATTTTGATGAATTGAAAGAAATACAATGTGATTGTTTTTTGGAATTTTGAAAATTTACTAAAATGAGACAAGATGTACAATATATACAATGACGAAATTACCAGAATTATGCATAATATCGCTTAAGATGCATAATATTCATAGGTTCTTTTAAATCTTTACCATCTAAGGTAGCTAATTTGTATGCTCCCGATTCAAATTTAGCAGTGATACTATATGGTCCAAGCCAATTGGGTTCAAATTTACCTTTAAGGTCTTTAGTTGCATTAGTATTTTTTTATTTTCTTTTAAAACAAGGTCGCCGACCTCAAAGGATCGATGACGAACTTTCTTAGCATATGATCTTTTAAGCTTGTTTTGGTAGGCACGAAGATGCTCCAAAGCATTGATGCACTTTTCATCTAGGAGTTCCAACTGACTGAGTCTTCCAACTCGATATTCATCTCCTACTTCGGTATCTTGAAGTAGTAGAGCCAAAGAAGGAACTTCTAATTCAAAGGGAAAAATAGCTTCGATGCCATAAACCAAGACAAAAGGTGAAGTACCTGTGGGAGTACGCACACTAGTGCGATATGCCCACAAAGCTGGATATAATTGAATGTGCCAGTCACGGCCAGATTTATTGACCAATATTTTAAGGATTTTAATTAAGGTTTTATTGGATGCTTCTGCTTGACCATTACCCTGAGGATAATAGGGAGTGGACCAACGATGTTGAATCTTATATTTTTGGCATAATTTCTTAACATCTTTATTCTTGAAACAAGTTCCATTGTCTGAGATGAGATTTGCAGGAATTCCGAACCTACAAATGATTTGATTAAAAATAAATTTAGAGACTTGTGTTCCAGTGCAGGAAGCTAAAGGCATAGCTTCAACCCACTTCGTAAAATACTCAATGGCGGTTATGATGAATTTGTGTCCATCAGATGACACAGGATTAATTTTGCCAATAATGTCTAAGCCCCATTTTGAAAAGGGCCAAGGAGATGAAATAGCCTGTAGTTCTTGTGCAGGGGCATGGACAAGGTCAGCATGTTTCTGGCACTTGTCGCAATGGCGCACATAATCATGTGCATCAGTTTCCATGGTAGGCCAAAAGTAGCCTATCCTAAGGAGCTTTTTAGCAATGACACTACCACTGAAGTGTCCTCCACAAGATCCATCGTGGGCTTCACTCAAAGCTGATTTGGATTCTTCTAGATTCAAACATCTCAAGAGGATACCTTCAAAAGATCTCCTATATAAAGTATTGCCAATTATTACAAATCGACTTGCTCGTCTACGTAATAACCGACGCTGGTTTCTATTAGAACCGGCAGGGAAAGTCCCATTGTGAAGAAAATCAAATATATCCGTATACCAAGGTTCAGGAGTAGTTTCATTGATTAGAAACACATCCAAAGGTTCTAAGCATGACTTATTTGAAGCGGGTTCCTGGAGTCGACGAATAATGATGGTGGCATATTCGTCATCTAACTCCAAGGGCAGAAGAGAGGCAGCTGCGGCCATAGCATCGGCCGCACGGTTGCTAGTTCGAGGAATAGCTTCCAAGGTAACTTTATCAAACAAGGACAACAACTACAAAACATATGCTTTATATGGGCGTAATTTATCATCTCTGGTCTGATAAACTTCATTAATTTGGTTTATAACAAGTTGAGAATCACCAAAAACTAGCAAATGTTTAATTTTTAGTGCCAAAGCAGCTCGTAATCCAAGGATTAGAGCTTCATATTCGGCAGTATTATTGGTGCAAGCAAATGTTAATTTAAAGGACAAAGGTATAATGTGTTTTTGCGGAGATATTAAAATAATACCCGCACCAGCCCCACTCATGCATCGGGCTCCATCAAAGTATAAGGACCATTGTTCAACATGGTCTGCCTCTAATTGAAGGCATTCATCAGGAAACTCAATGATGAGGGGATGGGTAGACTCTAAGGGTGCAAGCAACTAATTGATCTCGCTATGATTTGACCCTTAACAGACTTCTGTCCTATGAACGTGAGTTCAAACTCGCTTAGAGCAAGAACCCACTTTGTTGTGCGACCCGATAAATAAGGTCGACTCATGAGATACCGCAAGGGATCATATTTAGCAATGACATATGTTTTCTGACTGAGCATATAATGGCATAATTTTTGCATAGAAAATACGACTGCTAGACATAGTTTTTCTAATGCTATGTAGCGGGTTTCATAACTAATTAAAGTTCGGCTAATATAATAATTAGCACGTTCTCTTTTCTCATCATCAAGTTGAGCTAACATAGCTCCTAAAGCAAAATCTAAAGCTAAAATATACAGGATAAATGAGCGATCAGGTCTAGGTGGTGAAAGCACAGGTGGGTTAAGGAGGTATTGTTTGAGAAGTTCAAAAGCTTCCTTGCATTCGTCATCCCAATTAAAAGGGACATCCTTCTTAAGGAGCTTAAGAAAGGGACTGGTTTTGTCCGCCAGCTTATCGATGAAGCGACGGATGGCTTGAAGCTTACCTTGTAAACTTCGTAACTCAGATATATTAGTAGGTGCGGGCATATCACTGATAGCCGCAATCTTGAGAGGGTCGATTTCGATACCACGTAAAGAAACTAAAACCCCTAATAGTTTACCGGACTTGACTCCGAATATACATTTAGCTGGATTTAATCGAATAAGATATTCTCTTAACCGATTAAATACTTTTCTCAAATCATCTAAATGATCATCTTCATTAATAGAGCGAGCTATAATATCATCTACATAATCATGTAGGATATCATGCATCATATCATGAAAGATATAAGTCATGGCTCGTTGATATGTTGCACCCGCATTCTTTAAACCAAATGGCATCACTTTCCAACAAAAGGTACCCCAAGGGGTAATAAAGGCTATTTTAGCCTGATCTTCAGGAGCTATCCTGATCTGATTATAACCAGAAAATCCATCCATTAGGGACATCATTCCACTCCCAAGCAGTAAAATCAATGATTTGATCCATGTTTGGAAGAGGAAAATCATCTTTAGGGCATGCAACGTTAATATCTCTAAAATCTGTGCAAACCCTAACTTTGGTAGCTTCTTTCTTGGTGACTGGAACTACATTCGAGATCCATTCAGCATAATCAATAGCTTGTATGAAAATAACATTCAGGAGTTTTTCTAACTCCCCTTTGACTAGCAAGGCCACTTTGGGATGCATTTTTCTAAGTTTCTGTTTAACAGGTTTAGCATCCGGATGGACTACTAGGTGATGCATGACTACAGAAGGGTCTAAACCTGGCATATCTTCATATGTCCAAGCGAAGACATCTTCATATTCTTTAAGGAATGCAATGTATTGCTCTTGTTTTTCTTGGCTTAATTCTGATCCAATACCGATGATGTGAGGATTATCCTCAGTTCCAATGTTAACCTTAATGACGTTTTCTACTTCCATGTGTAGATCTCTTTCAAAATTAGGTGGGGCAGGTGAAACGCCCAATTCTTGTAATTCCTGTAAGGTTAACTTGGATAATTCATCTTGAGGAGTCGTGGCCTCAAGCTGGGCTATAGTAGGTATAGAACCATCAAAATAAAAATCATTGTGTAACAACTCTTCAACGGAGACATCATGAAAAATATCTCCTTCCAACTCATCGTCGGATTCGGCAATCATTTCAGGGTAGGCTATGGATAGCATATTGCAGGTAAAATTATTCTTTGGATACAAAGAATCTTGTTTATCTAGATAATCTTGATAACATATGAGATGGTCATCATCCTCAAATGGAAAGGGCTGACCCTTACTAGGAAATAGGCCCACACCACAGCGGGTAGGCCACGGTTCTACCTCGAAAGGTTCTTTCATACCATTTTGGAAAGGTCCCAAACCTTTCCCTTTATAGCCCAATTTAAGCATTATGGGTTTAGCTTTAATATATTCATTAGCAAAATAGCATCGAGCATATCCATCACAATGCGTCTTGATGTTTCGGGGTATTCTTCCCCAATCATATCCTTTATAAACAAAAGCACAACTTCCGACTTGGTAGATACTTCCCATAGGTTGTGGGAGGCCCAAGGTACGAGGAGAAGGTGGGAGTTTATTTAAAAGGAGGGAAGTCTGCATGGCAGTGTTGATCTCTTCTGATATAAGAATTTTAGAGAAATCGGGTAAGAGCTCATCAGTGAGAGCATAAGAGGTAGAAGGAACATTTCCTTGATCTTCTGATGTGGGAAGAATGCCTGTAGTGGATGATGATGTTATAGGGATATCGATGGATGAGTCTATGGGTATGGAAGATATAGGAGTAAAACGGGAAGCATTGGGTGTAGGTTTAGGCTCTTTTCGAGGTCCTAATGTGGTTTGTTTAGAAGATGGTTGAGTTAAATGTATAGGTGTAGTTGATGGGGTAGATGATGTTATGGGTGTGTGTTTCACACGTTTGGATGGATGATAAGAACTAGGATGTGTGGATGATAGGGCAGGGCAAAATTGCACTCCAACGGGTTCTGCCAAAGCACACATATCAAAGGGTCTAGGATCACCATGAATGGTAACCAACTGGTTTTTAAATTCAAATTTAACACACTGATGTAAAGTGGAGGGTACCGCTCGCATCGCATTGATCCAAGGGCGACCCAAAAGTATATTGTACGATGCAGGGCAATGTACAATAAACACGGTTGTATCTAGGGTTCTAGGACCAACTTGCAAGGGTATAGTAATGACTCCACACGTTTCTTGTGTCTCGTCATTGAAGGCTTTGATAATCATATCCATTCTTTTCATCTCATCACTCCTAAAGCCAAATCTTTGGTAGAAGTCAAAAGTGCATATGTTTAAAGATGAACCATTATCAATCAAGACTCGTTTAACAGCTACATCTCCAATTAGGGCAGTAATATATAAGGGGTTATCCTTATGTAAACTATGTTGTGGGATATCTTTATCTCGAAAGTCAATACAATCGACTTCTCGAGTGATGATAGTATTGGACATGGCTTCAGAGTTGAATATTTTGAGGTACCATCATTTGGCTTAATGTGAGCATTAATTCATCCCTATGGATAGGAGAAGATCTTAACAAGTCCAAAAGGGAAATTCTGGTCGTAGTATTGGATAATTGTTCATTAATATTGTAAGGAGGCTTAGGTTGAACATTAGACATATGATTCCCTTTATTGGGATTTTTCAAAATAAATGGAGCTGATCCATCATTCTGAGTTTGATCCTGTTGAGAGTTTTGAGCCTGTTGTCCGGTAACGGCTCCGATGGTACCTATAATGTTATATTGAAGACGCTGAACCGGTCTCGGTTGAGCGTTTATGGCTTGTTCATTAGGAAGGAACTGATTAGAAGAGGGTCGAGTAGTAACTCTTCTAGGAAATGGTTCTTCCGAAACCATAGCATCTGTGATAGGTTGAATCGGATCTGATTCATTTTCAGAACTATTCGATTGGTTTGAGGTGATGTCTATTTCACTTTCAGTATCTGATTCTACATCACTAGGATCTGGTGTTTGAGTATTATACATGGGTCTGGACGTAACCATGGAGAAAGTTGTGCCAAATATTTGAGGATCCTGAATAGATAATTGTTCGCTAATAGTCCCTACATATCGGGTAGGAGGGGGAACATTATGATGTTCGATTTGATTAGCCACCTCTTTGCCATGTTGCGGTAAAGGATGTTGAAATATGTCCAATGATTGATTGGCATTCTGATTCTGATTTTGGGGAATGTTCTTTTGAGCGTTATTAGGAGCATTTTGTTTAGGTTGGAAGGCTTGCACCTCCATTTCATTATTATCAATCAAGTCTTGTATTTTATGTTTTAATATTTTGCAAGAGTTTGTAGCATGTCCAGGTCCTCTATGAAAATCACAATGTAAATCAGCTCTGTATCCGGGTATAGTTGGATCAGGTTCCCGGATAGTCGGTAATTGAATCAAGCCTCGTGCTAGTAATTGAGGAAGAATGGTTGATAAAGGTTGATTCAATCTAGTAAATTCTCGGGGTGGTTTATCAGGAGGTTTTAATATAAACTTCTCCGTTGTCTTCGTTGTATTGATATTAGCAATGTTTCTACTATCAGTGACTCCGTCACCTACAACTTGTTTGTTTTTGTACTGATTTCTAGATGTTTTCTCATCATCTTTCTTTTTAAGCTGACCTCTTCTAATGAGAGCATCTTCCACCCTTCGAGCTAAGTCTATAGCTTGATCGAATGTGGTCAAGGTAGCAGTTGATAACTCATAAGATATTTGTTCTTGCAAGTTATTAATAAAAATGTCCAACATTTCCCTATAAGGTAGCACAAAGTGCAGTTTTCCTGTCAACTACCTCCATCTAGCTAAGAAATCAGCAAAACATTCATCTTTGTCTTGTTTTAAGTTGTATAGATCTTTAATGGTCACGTGCCTCTCGATGTAGGCACTAAATTGATGGACAAAAGATTCAGCTGTTTCTTCAAAATTTCTCAAAGAATGAGTGGGTAGTTGATAGTACCATTCTAATGCCATTCCTCCTAAACTTTTCGGGAACATTTTTAGTAATAGCAAGTCATCATGTGATATATCATGACATGCTATCCTAAACATGCGAAGATGCTCTATGGGATCTTCAGTTCCTTTATATATAGGCAGGACGGGCATGGGAAAGTGTTTAGGGTATGGTTGTGCTACAACTATGGGATCCAAAGGTTGACTACACATCTCTCGATAATTGTACGAGGGATGGTAGGGATCTATCTGGTCCATGCGGGAAGCTAACTGTTTCACCATGGCTTCCAGATTATTGGTTTGCCCACCATATTGGTTCGGTAGGGCATTAATATGGGATTTGTGAGCATATGATGGAGGGACATGAAGATTAGATGCTATATTGCTATTGTGTAAATTGTTGGTAGGAAGGGTGTTATGAAGAAGTCTTGAAGTTGTATTATGTTGTATCCCAGATTGTTGAAAATTGGTGTTTGGCTTCATTTTAGGTTTTTGTCGATTTGAAGCATATTGATCTATAGTTTGGCAAAATAAAGCAGTGAATGAAGGTCTCTTTTGTGTGGGAATGATTTTAGGTTCAATAACAGGTTCCTTAGGTTGGGAAACCTGTTGTTGTTGTATGTTCTGAATCATAGTGACCATATCTCTATTGGATGGTCCAGCTTTATCACTTTCTTGATCAACAAAGGACAAGGGATTAGTGTGTATGTTAAACATATCTTCCATGGCTGCTTGAGTGTCACTAATTTGGCCTCTATCAATACGAACTGCCATATTAAGAGCACCAATATTATTATTGAAGAATTTCCAAAAATGATCTAAGTTATCAAAAGCAATAGTTCCATCTGGAGCCATTCTAGGGGATGAGGATCCTTCCTCTTTAACATTTTCTTCTTGTTCATCTACAACCAGCTCATCTTCTGGCTGTTCTAGAGTTTCTCCTTCTGGAATTGGATCCTCAGGAAGGGCATTTGATTTTTTTGTTTTCTTTCCTAACCAATCTTCTTCTTCTTCTTCTTCAGTTTGTTTACCATTCCTAAGTCTAGTCATTGTGCTTAAACTTAGATTTCAGCAAATATATATATATATATATATATATATATATATATGCAACAAGCTTAAGAGGTATATATTTTAATTATATACCTACTATAGTATTAAAAATAAAATGTTTTGGTTTTGTTATGTTTTTGGTTTTTTCTTGTTTTATAACAATATTATAAAGATAAAAAACAGCACACTAAATGCAAGAAACAATAATAATGAAAGCAATGATCTAGTTTTCTATAAACAATTTATAAATATCATTAACGGGCTCAAGTTCTTCAGGAGTCATGAAATGTTCCTCTTCAAATTGGAAATTGTTTTTCAGGAACTTAACAAAGTGTGCTATAGTGATATTATCTGTCTCACACTCTGGTTGGTAGAAATAAAGTTCGTGGCAATATTCTCGATATAACACAGCTCTAGGAACTCTCCTCCACCTTTTCCTATCTGTAAGAATGACCTCTTGATCTTCTACACGACCTAGGAATTGGTGCACTATGGCTGCATTCTCGAGGAATTCCTCAAAGGTATACAACTCAGAAGACACAAGAGCTCTCCTATAAGCTAACCACCTATGGCAAGCTCTCCTGAAGTTCATGATAAAAAATGAGTTGATCGGGATCCAGGATTCTATCTAGGACAAACCTCTTGATTTGCCTAAGTTCAGTTGCTCTAGATGAAATGAGATCTAATCTCCTATTAAGTTCATCCCACAAAAGTTGGTTTCTATCTGTTTCGTGCACACTAAGCACAGAATTAATTTCTATGGCTGCTAATTGGTTTTCAACATTTATAGTAACTGCTAGTCTTTTCTTAGGAGCTACCATCTAAACATGATATGCAACTTAGTAGTTTTCTAATGATTTTAAATGCATCTATGTTTTTTTTTTTTTTTTTCAAAAGGTTTTAGTTTCACGTCGGGTTCACCAAAATGTATCGCTCCAAAATTTTTGCACCCTTACCTTCAGGCTAAAGGATCCGCGCCCGAAGGGGGATGCGAGAAGGATGGAACGGTACCTCGGACTGAGAGGCCCTTTGAAGGTCCCGCCTCTCGGGGGAGGGGTATTAAGGTGATTTTTTGACGGATGGTGGGGTTCACCAGGAAACGTTTAGTGGCAGTCTCCACGCCTAGGTTGGGAATGTGTTTGATGTGTTCAATTTTGCATTTAATCATTCAAATCCTAGGTTTGGCCAAATGAATCTAAGTTGTTCTATATGAAATGCAGATTTAAATGAAGACAAAAAATAGATTTAAGCAGAAAACATAGAGAATAAATTAAGTGAAGAAATCCATACCTGATCCGGATGTCTGATGGAGGTTCTAATTTTTGAAGCAGTCAAGATCGTCTTGAATTTGACAGGATCGTCTCCGATCTGACAGGATCGTCTGAGATCTGACGAATTCGTAGAGACCTGCAATCAGAGAAATGGACACAGAATACAGAAAATGCAACTATGCTGATAAAGGAAAATGATGTGAAATGACAAAATGATGTTAATAAGATAATCCCAAATAGAAATGCAAGTAAATTATCATGCTTTAATAGCTAATCATGATTTTATTATGTATTTAAGCTACATGGGTGAACTCCAAGATGCAGAATAACATGAAATAATAATAAAACTAACTAGATGCAGAATAAAATAGCAGAAAGGTATAGGAAAAGCGCAAACTCTGGGCACTGATTGCCCCCAATGTTGACTGCAGTCGAAATCATCTCGAATTGGGACGTGATCATCCGAGATTGTACAAGATCATCTGCGATGATCTGAGCTTGCTCCGGCTGAAGAATAACAGAGTTCCTGCAAGAAAATTTGAAAAGCACAAATGCAGATGATAATCCAGGGTATTATAATGCACGCAAAGATCAAATTACAGGAAAATTCAGCCAGGGGAATGTCAAGGGGAGTGCCTAAGATTAAATAGGCATAGGAGGGAGGTTAGGAGGTTGGGGATCATCCCAATTTGGGAGATCTCCAACGGGGGAAGTCTCTAACCGTGCAGACACGCTTTTGCCCAGGTTAGAGACGCCGTTGAAACAGAAGCTAATTATGAAAAATTAGTTTTGGGACGAAATCGTCTGGACGTTCTGCTCCAGACGAATTCGTCCGATCTGAGGCGATATCGTCTGATCGACGACGATATCGTCCAACGGACAAAACAAACTCTAAAAATGGCACGAAAAATGAGGAAACGGGTAGCAAGTGGTTTAGAGCGATTTTGGGGTTGAAATTTGAATTTGAATTATTACTAAGGTAATTTTAATTATTTACTAAGGTTTACTGCACCAATTTTAGGGTGCTACACTTACTCTTCCATCTCACCATCCCATACTGGTAGATGGGTAATATTATATCAAGGCTTTAAATCCCCTTATATGTTATTGTAGTATAACAAGGGTCATCTTATGGTTTTATCCACCAGTTAGGGTAGGGATCCTCACCCAAGGATTACCCTTCCCGATTCTCCTTACTACCAATGAGGCTAGTAATTTAGGAGAATCATCCGTCTATTGCATCTAGGCTACCAACATGTGTTATGAGATTGAATGTTTTAAACATCATTATAAAAATTACTCATATTTTAGGGTGTTAACAAGTTTATTGGTGGCGGTTTTGGTTTTTGAATCTGAGACCATGATGAGCCCTCTGTATATGGATTTTTTACAGATTAATCATTTCCTACTAGATTTTCGAATGTTCAATTCTCAAGCATACATTCTTACAACTTAAAGAAAGTAAATACATAAGTAAATGGAGAGCATTACTGATACAATAAAGCTTTCAATTGATAAACCTTCCAAAACCTTACATCATCTATACGTAAGGATATAAATCATATTATTTATAAGGCTTCCATGCTATCCAATTTTGCTATCATAAGGAAGTACTTGAATAAATAAAATTGTCTTTCTAGTTTACAAAGAAGTAATAAAATACATCAACATTACATCACTTGGCTTGTCTTTTCAGCCCCTTTAACAAAATGTATTAACAAAGAATATAATCAATACATATCAAATCTTCAATGGTAGTTTCTTGTGTCTTCTCTAGACTCCTTGCATCTTCATGAGGTGAGATATGAGTGGTAAGGGATCAGGACAACTTGAGTGCAGAAATGCCAATGCATCACAAGCAAGCCATGATTTTTCATACTTAAATGTGTACATGCACCATTAAATATGCCTTATGCATAATTTATGTTTAAAAGCAACTTTAGCAAATATTTCACCATTTCTATGCATAGTAGGATCATTACCCAATTCAAGGCATTATTTGTTTGGATTATTTCCAAATTTAGGAAGAGTCCCATACCTCTTCCCCAGGAAAAGACACCAATCCCTTCCTTCCCAAAACTGAAATTAATATTCCAATCTTCTAGTTTCTTAGTTTTCTTCTCTAAATAATTGTATATAAGATCTATAATATTGATTCATCACATTCAAATTCCAGTTTAATAATTAAACCAAATTTTCAATAAATCATCAATTGTTTCCAACATGAAATTAAATATCTACCAAAGGTGCATTTATGTATAATGAGTTTAACCCACTTTACTTTATATCTTCTGTTCTTTTAATTCTTATATCTCTATACATATTTCATATATGCATAATGTATAATTGCACTGAGATACTCAATTTAAATTCCATGACTTATAAACCTTTATTTTTAATAATAGTGCACAGAGAGGAGTATATAAAACATTCTATAATATTTCCATTAAGGTCCAATACTATCATAAAGGAAAAGGTCAACATTTATAACTGAAATGAAACTCTCTAGTCAAGATACCCATGACAAGAGGCTTGCTCAAATCATTCCTATGCATATTTTATCACATTTAACCCTATTCCCTTTTGCCAAGACGACCTAGACTTAATTTCAAAATATTTCAACAATATGGTAGTGACTAATCACATCACTATCAGGACTGCTGATTAGATCTAAAGAATATACGGTTTGTCTCAAGAAAGTTCATACCCGAACATTGCATTAAACCTTACGGTAAATATGAGATAAGATTCCAATGAATCATCCCTATAGCACATTATGATGAGAATTCCAACAAGGTGATGGTTGTTTATCTGAGTATAACTGGATGATAACTCGAAGAACTCCTGTAAGCAACATATGGGGTTATCCACGATTGCAATGCGCGAAATACTATTGGAAGGAGTACAACTATTATGTACTGGCACTGGAAGACATAGACACTATTTACAATAAGAGATACTAATTCAAGACATAATCCATTCGTCAAAATATCATACTCACAGACGAAAAT
Source organism: Wollemia nobilis (assembly GCA_028583015.1). Taxonomy (NCBI): domain Eukaryota; kingdom Viridiplantae; phylum Streptophyta; class Pinopsida; order Araucariales; family Araucariaceae; genus Wollemia; species Wollemia nobilis. The sequence goes on along the minus strand of JAQPPZ010003286.1, from coordinate 1,925,423 downwards.
CATCACAACCCCTACCAATGTTTTAAGATGAAATCTAGGTAGCCGGCCAATATTGTCTAGTGATTGGTGTTTAAAGTTAATTTATGAGAATAGAGCGACATGTCAGATTTCATTGTTGTATAGCAAAATAGGTATTTTAGTGGAACAAAAACACAGCTAGAATTGATTTTATCCGACTGTAACAGTCAATAGCAAAATAAAACCCCAAAACATTCATCACTGATTTACTGTAGGTTTTTACAGACAAAGCATACTCTTAATCGCTTTAAACTCTTATTTAGTTCTAAAAAACATTATATCTTCCCAGGATAGATTTGAATTATAAATTGACCTAGGGAAGTGTTTCTTATATTGGGATACGATTTTATATCATAATTCTTCTTCAAATAATTTGTAGTCACTCAGTTTTGGAGTAATATTTCTAATTCGTATTCTAGATTTTCTATACAGATGTGGCTCCATGTTACTCTATGGATGCGATATTTTATGACATCGAAGTGTCACTTACCACCACATAGATCAACATTTATTTTAGGATTCTTTGGTGGAGGCAGCGTGATTAGTATCATCCCCACCATAGTACTAGGGTTAATTTCCATTACACTCTTTCTAGAAGGCGACACCTTAGACCTGGGTAAAGTATCTTTCATTGTTAATACAAGACCTACCGTATACAAATACAAGGATCTTGAGAAATGGCAACTTCCTATGTTAAACTGGGTCCATAATAGAGATAAACAAAACGTGACGGTTTGGAAAGTAGTTTGCTGATAAGGTATTCTATTTTTTGCATAGTGTAATGGTGTTTTATGCAGGATATCATCACAGGTTTCTCCATGAATAGCACAAGCATCGGGCATGACACACTTAATGGAGGAAGAGGTATTAAAGTGGAACGAATTTCCAACATATATATGTATATTGACGACTATGGTCCGATGCAAGATTATATTGTGTACAACAATCAATGTATACAACTATTCAATTTATGAGAATTGCAGTAGTTTTTTTTTGGTGGGTACAATCGAGGTTATACAACAGTCTTTGATGATCACCTTCCTGACTAAATGCTATTCATATATCTATTTATTTCATGAGGATTAGAGCATGTCTCAAATGGAGTTTGGAGAGGACACACAAATACTATAAGGTAATATGCTTGTTGCAGTCTTGCAAGCTACCGTTGGAAATTGTAATTATATCTTACTCCAAATAACTTTCACTCAAGATGGGTTTAATTGGAATCCTTACTCACCCATAGGAATTTCCTAAACCATTCAGGGATGATTTTCTTCCATTGGCTAACCCTCTACGCTTAGAGACGGATACGAGAAGCGATTATTGTCATACTGTGACTTGGTCATTACCAATACATGGGTCAGAATGAAAGGATTATAACATTAATCTGATTTAGAATAGGTGAGGAAATGAACTGACACCTCCAGGGAGGGTCATGCTTATTGATTAAAATTTCCCCATCGACGATGGCTTAATGGAACCAACGTCGATGCTTTCTATCAGATAACAATGACTTGGTCTGTCTTATTCGAAAGTAAACATTATGGCTATAGTTGGAGAAAAATTGTTACCTATGATTGAATTCCTACAGAAGCCCAAAGGTTTACATCATATTTTTTATCTTATATCGATATCGGCTTCTTATTGACACGAGGTACAACATAATCTATTATAACCCACTGTGATATGTAGCTTCAACTTACACAACATATGGATAAATCCTCCACTACCCAAAACTAGTTATGACTATTTCAAGCATCAATCATCAAGTCACTTTAGAGTCCTTTCTAGAATGTGGTGATAGTCTTCGGCTATCGTCAAAGACACTGTTGACGATGACCCACCATACTTGACTGCACTTCGATCTTGAGGAAACGCACGGTCTAAGGAAGAACTATCCAATGGTTAGTACCTAATATATATTTATATCAAGACAACCCTACAAAAGTCTGCTTGACGTATCATGACTAATGTGGTTTCTATATTGACAGCACAACCAACTAGGTTACCACCATATGGACATATAAATAAGGTAGTACTTTTAGTTAAACATATACCACTAACCCAATATATTTATCCAAAATATTCTCTTTATAATAGGAAAATATACATTAGTTCTACGAATGTCCACTATTAAATCGGATAGCAACTTACTTTTCAGATATCAATGCAAATCCTGGAACAAGTAAATTTAACATACGCAAAGGAGCAAGAAGGAAACTTCCACACCTGATCCTTGTGCAAAGCCACTAAAGGTCCTTCTCCTAGCCTTTCCCAATCTTCACCTAGCTTAGCATGCCCTCCATTCTCAGCCCTAATGTCAATTTATAGGCCCATTTCTTCTAGATAGGAGAGATGCTTCTCAATATTTTATTAATTCTCCCTCTCTCCTTCACATGCAAGCTTCCTTACAAATATATATTATTTTAATGTAGGGAGGGATTCCCTAGAGATAAGGTAGGGCTGGCTACATGTCCTTTGTCAACACTAATATTGTTGAAGGCATGGGTGCTCTGATTTGAAACTGTTAAAGATAAGAGAGAAGTCCTACAATCCTCTAAAATTGCCATGTGTATGGAGGATGTAATATTTTATTTATAAGGTGGTCCTTTCATATTTTATTTCAAAAATGAGATCAATTACAATTAATATTTTCTCTAGAGAATACTCAAATTGTATGCATAAAGGCATATATTTTAAAATATTAAAATGCCAAATATTAATAAATGTGCATTTTCAAGGCATACTTTCTTTATGCAAATTAATGATGCAATCAACTTATGTCACATAAATAACATGCAAACACTCGATGAATTTGCTCTTCGTTTCCCATCACCATTCTTCCTTTGAGTGGCAGGAATTTGGAATTAATTCCTTAGGTAACACCACCCTCAGGGAGGTAACTAGTGACGGAAGAAACAAGAGCTTTACCTGGTGAGTTGTCATCATCATCATTTCCCTTCTCATCTCTCATGGTTGATCTTCCCACTTGAGAGAATACCCGTTCCTGCACATTCATCAAAGTACACAACATCATTTTCTCTTAATAAAACCCATCATAAGGTGAATACATCAAGCATTAAACCATCTATCAACATACAAATATCATGTCCATAACGTTCTTCCAAGGTGGGTCGTGACATAATGTGTCTACCACATGTTCAATGCTCAAACAATGGTGATAATATCATCTAACATTGGCCTTCACATCTTTAATAAATAGTGTAGGCCATAAAATGAGAAATCAAAGGCCTGCATGAATTTGAAAACTTTCTCTAATTGCTTTTGTCATGAAAGGGTGCCTTCCATTGGATCAACTTGATCAATAGGCCATGTAGAATTAGAAGTTCTATGGCCTTATCATCTTCTCGAGCTAGTTTCTACGATTTATTGATGATCAGACAATCCTTGTGGTGTCAAAACTTTGTTGATCCCCTCTACGCAACAAAATTAGTTCCCATCATAGATTTGAAGATCGATGGCATGTATGATTTAAAAATTTTATTACCTTTTTCAACTACAAAATTAGTGCTTATTGTAGATTTAAAAATTGATAGTGTGCTTCATCCCTATGCTTTTATTTCTTTGGTCACCTTCCACCAAGCTCGTATTACAAAATTTGGCTAAGGTAAAAGCTTCTACATATAGCACTTGGGGATATATATCAAATGTTCAAACTCTTCTTTTTAGCTTCAAAAACCATGCATACTACCCTAATCATGTGTACACCGATGAGAAAAATAAAAATTCAAAGTAGATAAGAATTTTTTTTTTTTTATAAAATCCATAAGAGACAACAAGGTTCTATAAAAATCCTAAAAAATTCAATTTACCAAATTTAGTAAAAATGAATTTTTCAAAGTATTAGTGGAGTCATCCACCAAAAAATAATTAATCATGCAGATTAATTGAATATCAAAAGAAGGAAACATGGTGAACCTAATGGTGAACATCTCTTAAGCCAAACAATCACTATTACTAGGATTTTTAAAGAGAAAACTCTAGTGAATAAGATCATCCTCCTCCCCACGTAACCGATTGAACTTGCTTGATATTTGCTTTGATACCATGTTGGATTTCATAATACTTTCCAAAAATCACATGAAGCATAACATTCACCACAAGCATATGCAAGAGAATAGAGAAGCAAAATAGAAAAATCAACAAGTTGAAATGCGATGGGCTTGAGCACCCATGATAATAGCTCAAATAATAATATTATACTACACAATGACACAATGGATTGGTGGTTAGAGTGTGTTTATGTTAGCTTTTGATGCTATATATTTAATGAAATAACTACCACAAGGCATAAAAAGAGCATGCAATATTAAATATATGAAAATGGTAATATACTAAGCATGAGAATATGATGAGAAACTTGTAAAAATACTCATAAATCAGCCATTAATGAAAGCTCATGAAAATAGTACATTGCTATGAAATGGAGTTCTCAAGCACTCCATATTGCATATATGCTCTACATTGTATCTACTACTATTCTACCTTGTGCACTCCAAAATCCTCTCTTTGCTATCACCTAAGAAGGCCTATATATAATGAGACATGACTCTTGGCCTTCCATATTCCTATGACTCTTCATCTTCCTATTCTTAAGGACTCATGTACATGTGGACAACATGCACATTTACATCATTGCACATTCTAATAATACTTGTGCATTTATTCCATTGCATAAAGTAAATACTTAAATCCTAATCTAAGACAAACTCCTAATCTAAACATGTACCCATGATGGTACATTAGCATGTACCAAATAATGTAATATATTCCAACACCCCCTGTATTACATTATTTGGGTATTGAAGACTTTAGTCTTCAATATGGTCTTCATCCTGGTTCTAGAACTTGAGCTCTTCTTTCCTACTTTCTTCTTTGTACTCTTTGTTTGTATCCTGATCAAGTAAATAATTAGTATCTTCATGAAATACTATTTTAGTAAAAAGAGCTTTAACTTCATGTTCATCTATAGGTTCTTCTAGTTCTTGAATTTCTTGAATCTCTTGAACTAAGTATCCTTTTTGTTTCCCTTCTCTATATTGTAGTTGAGGATGATTGTATTGATTCTGAGAAGTATATGGACGCTGAAATTGTTGCTGATGTGGATTATATTGATTCTAATATTGTCTTGGTTGGAATGGCCTACTCAATTGGCTTCCAAAATTTGTTTGATTTCCTTGATACTGATTTCTTGGATTGAATCTACAATAATTGGTACTATGTCCTTTCTTTCTGCATACTTGACAATATCTATTATTCCATTTTGATCTTCCCTTTGAGAATGAGGTAATATTTCCTTGTGGATTATCTTTTGAGACTAAGGCATTGTTAGTCATTTCATATTTTACTAAATTTTCCACCTCATATTCTTGTAGGATATTGACTAACTCATAAAATGATGTATCTTTACTTAGAATTTGTAAAGATGTGACTAGATGCTTGTAGCTTTCTGGAAGTGCTCTTAGGATTACTTGAACAAGAAACTTGTCTTCAACATTTTCTCCTAAGGTTAATAATTTTCCTTTTATATCTGCTACTTTCCTTAGAAATAATTCTATACTTTCACCACTATTAACTTTTAGAGAATGCAATTGAGTTTGAAGGTTCAAGATAGTGGCTTTATTCTTTCCTTCAAATATCTTGGCTAAGGTTTTCCAAGCTTCTGTAGAAGTTGCTGCTGAACTAATATATGGTTGTATTTCATCTGTAATTGCAAATGTTATTATCATTAGTGCTTTTGCTTCATCTTCTTCAAAATTTTGAATCTCACTATCCCCTATAGTAGGTTTAGTTTTTTCTCCTTTAACAATATCCCAAAGCTTTTCAACTATCAATATTGCTCTCACTTTGTTTTTCCATGAAGAGTAATTAGGTCCTTTAAGAAGTTGGGATTCTGTAAGAATGAATTTATTTGTTGTCATGATGATACTTGTAGACTACCTTATATCTCCCTAGTTTTGAATATACTATGGTCTTGATAAAGTGCTTAGCTTTCTTAGTTTTCCTTTGAGTTGAATCCCTTTTGTCTCCCTAATATTTTGATGATAATTTTAATATAATGTTCAACTCCTATTTTTCACCTTATATCTCCCTAAAGATATTTTGATGCACTTTTAATTTTGATGAGGTTCTCTATTTTTCAAGACCTTTAAGTTGGAATTCTTATGTCTCATTAATTTGAGTAAGAGACTAATATCAAAAATAATTTTCCAACTTTCAAGCAATTCTATGTTTTGCTTCTTTCAATTTTCAATGATATAATTTCTAAATTTCAATAGCTTTAAATTTGGTGTTGAACTCCTTATAACTCCCTAATTGGAAATTTAGAAAACTAATGTATTTGCAATTTCAATTTCAATTTCAATGTGGAAATCCTTATATCTCCAAGTTTAATAATTTGCAAATATTTTAATGCAATATGAATTGAATATATTAATTTCAATGCTTCTCTCTTCAAATATCTTCTAAGGCATTCAATACTTTATCCAAGGTTATAATTTATCACCTTATTTCTCCTATTACTCAAATAACCTTAAGTATAAAAACTTAATTAATTTTATCCTTAAAAATACCTTATATCTCCTTTAAACTTTGCAAAGGTTATGAACTAAATAATTCTTACCTTCTTGTATATGTGACACACCAAACTTGACTTGCATTAACTCTGCAACCTATGCTCAAAAAGGACTTCTATCTTCCTGCAATCAATGTGTCTCCTTGCTCATTCAATGTGGTCTCTTGAGGTTTGACTCTCCTCTATGCTTTCCAACTTCTCCAAGGTGCTCAACTCTGATTTCCATGCACTCCCTTCATTGTTCTTAGGCTATTTTTAGCTCATGCACTAAATAGGTTCCCTTAAGATGTTGTGCCTTCCTTTAATCATAATTGATATTTTGAGTATCAAGTGCCAAGTGGCACTAGAGGTCTTTGCACTTCCTTTTAACATCTCCTATGGTGCTCTACCAAAATTTTCTTGCTTAATGCTTGCCAAGAGCGTTATACTTCATGGGTATGAATGTATTATGACTTATTTAATGTTACAAATGGAACGTAGCTCTCCTCAATAGAATATGTAATATCCTCTAATGGAATATGTAACTTCCTCCACATGGTAGATGACTTCTTAACACTTGGCCTTCCTTGTCATGCACCTTATGCACCCTAATTTTGGTTCTTGTTTATCACTCATAACTTCTTTGTGCTTACCAATATTCACTATGGTTCTTTCAACTGTTACTTCTCCAATGCTTCTCCTTCTATGGTAGTTTCTATGTAATAGAGCTTGCTTTAGGTTTTGGTAGTGCTTTCTTCAACTTCTTGGTGGTGTTATGGTGGTGCTAGTGGCACTTGTTTTCCAATGCTCACTCTTAGATGTTGATTGTTCGTATGTCATGGCCTATGATGCTAATGCTGGTAGTGAGACTATGCTTTTTCTCCTCATGCTAGTGGTGCAACCTTGGTGGATCAACCTTGCTTCTCCTCATGCTAGTGGTGCAACCTTGGTGGCTCAACCTTGCAATCTGTGATGGTTTCCAATGCTTTACATTGGTCGAATAATGATTGTTACTCAATGCTCTATGTTGCCTTCCTTGGTGCAAGTGGCTATCTTCAAAATGATGGCATTGCTTATGGTAGTTCTTTCTATGCCTTTGTTAATCTTACCTTCACCAAAGGCTTTTCAATACTTGGCACACCTCTTGGTGTCTTTAGATACTAGAAATTTGTGTTGCCTTTGTTTACTATTGAGTCTCCTTCTTTTGCTCAATAGACCTTAGAAAAATCTGCACTTTGATGAGTCTAAAGCATACTTTTGAAACTGATGCTTTCTTCCTTTATAACTCCTTTAAGCAATATCTAATTTGCTTTATGTTGTTTGAAATGTGCAGGTTTGATGATACCCAAGATGCCTCCTTTTTCACCTTGGAGACACTAATATTTAGAGCTCTATTTTGCTAACTTTAATGGCTCTAATGTGGTGCTCTTGTAATCTTAAAATGAATTGATTTAAATGCTTATAATAACCTTTATAGCACCAATGTAACTAATTCTTCTTTAAACTTAGAATATGTAAACTTGAGACCTTTCCTTTTGCTACTTAAATATGGTGTTAAAGACTTAAATAATACTTGAATAATAAAACTTTAATAACACCAATTTTCAAACCTTATTTAGGCCTCCTTTGTAGCAAGCTTCCTTGGTGATTTGATTCACCTATTTGTTGTCCTAGTTTTGTAATTTTCATAGCTTCAAATCCTTGTGTTTTGCTGCCTTAAACTTACTTTATATTATTGAATCCTTCTCATTTAGTTGTTCTCATAAACTCCTCAATTTTTTAGCTTCTAGTGCTGCCTATTTCTCCTTCAACTTTGCTTTCTTGGACTCTAAAATTTGTAGCTATTAGTGCTACCCAAATTGTTGCCCTCATGTTGTCCTTAACCTTCTCAAATTTGGTAGGAAATTCCTCCAATTTGTAGCTTTCTTTGCTATCAAGCCTTCCTTCAAGCTAGTTGTTCAAGGGCTCTTCAAAATCTGCCCAAATATCCTCTAACTTGCAGCTCTATGTCACCTTGATTTTGTTGTCCTGTGACTCTTCAACTTCTATTGTAAAAACAACAATCTTCTCTTCTACAAATCAGCCTTCAAGCCTTCAATGGCAATCTTCAAATCTCTCAAATCTGGTGGCCTCTTCTAGCTCCTTTCTCCTTCAACCTCCTTGTCGAATTTTAACTTCAATATTGGCCTATTTGTTGGCCTTCTCTCTCAAGAATCTGAATGTCTTGAGATCTTTGAAAATCTCTTCCAAAATTTGGCAAACTTCTTGCCAAATCCTTCTTCCTTTTGGGCTTGTTATTGGATGATAACAATTATCCCAAATTCCTCTTTTTAGGTGCTTCTCCCTCTTGCAATATTCTCCAATGGGATTCTCTAGCCTTCTTCTTCTTTCTCCTTCCAACTTTTTCTTGAGACCTCTTCTCTTGGGTCTTCAAATTTTACAGCTTCTCAAATCTTCAATAGGACTTTTCCTAGTCCTCTATCTTCAATATTCAATCTTCCAAATCTGGAAGTTCTTCAATGGAACCTTTCTCTTGGGTCTCCTCCTTCTAGAGCTACTTTCTTCTTTCTTCAATCTAAAGTCTTTAATATTCAAATTTCTATGAGGACCTCCTTCTTGGTTCTCCTCAATCTTCAATCTTCTATGGAGATCTCTTTCGTGAGTCTCCTCAATCTTCTATCTTCAATCTGCAATGGGGCCTTCTTCCTTGGACCTCCTCCTTGATCTAAAGTCTTCAATGTGGCTCCTTTGGCCTCTTCCTCTCTTCTCAATCTTCTACTTGGAATCTTCAATATGCAAATCCTGCAATGGGACCTTTTTCTTTAGGCCTCCAAATTCTTCAATCTTCAACTTGTTGCTTCAAGTACTGGATCAATTCCAAAGAAGATATTCTTCCTAGCTATTGTAGGAAGCTTCTCAACTTTATTTGAATCAACTCTTCTCTACAACAAAGTATTAGAAAATGATAATGGAAATTATTTAAATCTAAAGATAATGAACTTCACTAGTTGATTTGTCAAACTAGTGGAATCAATGTTGAGTCCTAGTCTTCACAAGTTTTTCTACAACTCTGTGGAAAGACTCTAGCCAAATAGCAATTTCAAAAATTCTAAAAATGAAATCTCCTATCTCCTCTCAATCTTCTTGTGGCTCTCCCTATCTCCTATCAATCTCCCTTGTGGCTCTGATACCACTGTTAGCTTTTGATGCTATATATTTAATGAAATAACTACCACAAGGCATAAAAAGAGCATGCAATATTAAATATATGAAAATGACAATATACTAAGCATGAGAATATGATGAGAAACTTCAGAAAATACTCATAAATAAGCCATTAATGAAAGCTCACGAAAATAGTACATTGCTATGAAATGGAGATCTCAAGCACTCCATATTGCATATATGCTCTACATTGTATCTACTACTACTCTACCTTGTGCACTCCAAAATCCTCTCTTTGCTATCACCTAAGAAGGCCTATATATAATGAGACATGACTCTTGGCCTTCCATATTCCTATGACTCTTCATCTTCCTATTCTTAAGGACTCATGTACATGTGGACAACATGCACATTTACATCATTGCACATTCTAATAATACTTGTGCATTTATTCCATTGCATAAAGTAAATACTTAAGTCCTAATCTAAGACAAACTCCTAATCTAAACATGTACCCATGATGGTACATTAGCATGTACCAAATAATGTAATATATTCCAATAGTTTATAGTAAATACCTAAACCCCAAGTTATACAATTACATTAACCAATGCTGACAAACACTCAAGGTTAAATCAAGTTAATATTTATGGGAAAAAGGGGATATCTCATATAGTCATACAAATTAATACAAAATATACCTATATACTTTAAGAAAGATATTCAAATAACAAAAAAATAATAAAACATGAAATTAAAAGAGCTTACTACACTAAGATCATCTACAAAATGCATATAAGGTTGAATCCCAATGTAAAAAGTCAAATACTTGATAACTTAGAGTATAAATGACCATATCATCCAAAAAAATTGTAGTAATAAGCATGAAAAACACTTAATCATATTTTGTATTACTTATGACATCATCACTATAACAAGGAATGACCACACCTAGGATCAACATAGGGGAATAAATTTGCCTTAGAAACTTGTCTTCATATAGCAATTTTGATTTTTAATTACAAATATTTGTGGAGTCCCATCCTCCTTTATAGAAGGAAATAAAACAATGTTTGAAGGGTTTGGTCATACCTAAAATAAAAGAGAGACAAATCAAACAAAATGGATTAAATATTGTAATTACAATAGAGGTAATAAAATAATGGAGATAATATTGATAAAGGAGATAAATGTTATTGGTAGGATTATTGGTGAATAAATGAGTAAATGAAATGGGTATTTATAGTAGAGGAAACAAAAAAAAATTCCTCTTTTAGGTCAACAACTAAATTACACTCTTTTTAGGGCTATAAATCATAACCATTGGTTAAAATAACATGTTACCTTAACCCTAGGTAAAATAAATTTCTAGGATTTGGATCATAAATTTGATCAACAACACACCTTAATATCATTTTTATCCTTAATTTAGAGTTTTAATAAAGCTACTAAGCAAAAATGATAAGAAAAGATGACATAAATGTGATAAATTAGGTTAGAGAAAGGAACCAAAACCATCAAACAATATGTCTCATCGTCATTCTACCTAAGGACTAATAAAGTGTTTTGACTCTTATGCCATATTAAGAGGACAAGACTCTCCACCATCTACAAGTTAGTTATTAGTGCTCTCTTTACTAGTCTTCCTATTATTAGAAATATATCGTGGATCACCATGACATAAGAGACTGGGTTGATACTAGACAAGTCAGTGGTCAATGAGATAAGGCTTGATATGAAATTCTCATTGTTGGACATTTTGAGCTCATTTAGTTGTCATTGATGTCATTGTGAAAAGTTTTCATTGATGCCAAAGTGAACAGATAAAGTTATCATTAACACCATGGGGTACATCATCATTAACACCAGGAAGCAATGCAAAGAGATGGAGAAAAGTTATCCAAATATGTTTTATAAGGGTTTTTGTTAAAACCTTGATGGCACATTAAAAGGTTTTTTATTAAAACCATAATGATAGTTCTCTAATATTGTGATGGCAGATTTGAGGTTTTTATTAAAACCAAGGTGAAAAAATTATTTTTCATCAACCCAGTGAAGTGCAAGTGATAAGTTGATATTAACTCAAAGAGGGCTTTAATATTTTATTAAAGTCTAAATTTTATAAATTAAATTTATAATATTTAAATTCTTTTGAATTTAAATTAATTATAAATTATAATTTATACAAGCTAACATCATCAAATCGAATCATCCTCCGATGTTGTATGAAAAGAAAATGAAGGGTATTTAAACCCTAAGACAAACCTTAGGAAAACGTATCATTTGAATTCAAAAAATGGCAAAAAATTTGAAGCCTTCAAAAAATGTGAAAGAGAGATATTGCAGAGCAAGGCAACGCATCGTGTTTCATGTTTGAGCAAGGATCAAGGCAGAAGGTACAACACTCGTGGTCTAGCTTGGTGCTAGACGTGAGAGAAGGTCAAAGGCTTTGAAGCCTTTGTGGAAGGCTTAAGCTACCTTGGTGCTTAAGCTAAGCATGTGGAGCGCTTAGCTCACACAGCTAGCTTGCCATAGCTAAGGCACCAGCCAAGGAAGAAGGTGCAGGTTTGAAACTCCAAAATCATGAAAGGGGGTTTCACCAAAGGTTTTTATAATTTAATTTTAATTTTTGCATATTGCTAAGGTTTAGGAGGCATAAGGGAATGTTTGTGGAATTTTATCATTGTGCTAAGGTTTTAAGGGTGTTTATGATATTTTATTAATTGTGCTAATGTTAGGGAGTTATAAGGTGATATTGGTTTATTTACCTAAGTGGTAAATAGGTGCTTTATTAAGGTAAATATTATTTTACCTTAGGAGATAGAAATTAAGTTGGAATATCAATTTTGTGAGATTGAGAAATTGAAGGTGTGTTTTTGAAAAGAAAATTTTTGTGAAGATATTATTGTCAAATATTGCTATTGAGAAGGAGATATAAGGTGTATTATGAAATTGAGCTATTCTTGTATTTTGTGAAGTATAACACTTGTTATCTAACCCTTGGTACTTGGCAAAGAAGAAGATATTCCTGAAGGGATTTTTTGAAGATCATCCTCCAATCAAGAAAAAGGTATGAGCATATTCTTCCATAGTTGAATTGATTGATTGGTTTTCTAAAAAATAAGTTTGGAGTGAAAAGGACTTGATTAAGGGTTTCCTATTGAGTGTGTTGAGTGATTGCTTCAAGGTTTTTTGGAATAAATAAGTGTGGTTAAAACCTTGTTTTATAAGCATTGTTGTTGAAGCCATTGATGAGTGAAGAACTTGAACTAGAGTTTGAAAAGAACATGAGTATCATTGTTATGTGAGAGTTATTTTATAAGCATTTTTGTTGAAGCCATTGATGAGTGAAGAACTTGAACTAGAGTTTGAAAATAACATGAGTATCATTGTTATGTGAGAGTTGTTTTATAAGCATTATTGTTGAAGCCATTGATGAGTGAAGAACTTGAACTAGAGCTTGAGTATCATTGTTATGTGAAACTGGTTGTTGATCATTGTTGTAAATTTTTTGAGTAAGTGATCATATACTTGGACTAAGGTTTGTGTGCAAGGATTATTTTATTGAATGATTGGTTGAGTAGAGTTGGTTGAGCCTAGTCAAGTGGATGTGTGAAGTGATTGTTCAAGTAACATAAAACAAACTATTGTATATTCTGAATTGAGTTGAGAAAGTAATTGAGCATTGAGTTGAAGCATATTGAGTCTCTAACAATTCTCCTTATGTTTCTAAGAAAGTGATTGAAAGTATTTGAGCAGATTTGAGGTAAGTCTTTGAGAAGACTTGTGGATAGTTTTGGGTAAGATTTTGTGGAAACTTACAATACAGATTGATAGTAAACTTGGACAAGTTCTAGTGAGGACTTGTAGAGAATATTTGGACAAGTTCTAGAGAGGACTTGTTGAGTAGATTGGACAAGTTTTGTGTGGACTTTTTGAGCGGATTTGAGCAAGTTCTATGTGGACTTGTTGAGCATATTGGACAAGTTATGTGTGGACTTGTTGAGTATATTTGAGCAAGTTCTATGTGGACTTGTTGAGAAGATTGGACAAGTTCTATGTGGACTTGTTGAGCAGATTTGAGCAAGTTCTATGTGGACTTGTTGAGCATATTTGAGCAAGTTATGTGTGGAGTTGTTGAGTAGATTTGAGCAAGTCCTGTGTGGACTTGTTGAGAAGATTTGAGCAAGTTTTGTGTGGACTTTTTGAGTATATTGAGCAAGTTTTGTGTGGACTTGTTGATCAAATTAAGCAAGTTCTTTGTGGACTTGTTAGGATAGTCAATCCTAACATTATTAGTTAGTATTATTAATCATTTAATTATTATATTATTAACTTATAAAGTGAACCATCACAACCCTTCATAACGTGAACCATCACATCTCTTCATACGTGAACCATCATGTCTCTTCACAAACGTAGCTTTAGGGTAGATATATATATTAGGTTGGCCATCCATATCAAATCATCCATGAATAATAAGAATAAGAATCATAGATTCCAAGGAGGGAGCCCCCTATATTGGCAAAGCAATTACAAGGGAGCCCCCTTTGAGTGGCCTGTGATTACATTTACATTAATTTGTTAATAATTTTATAGTAAGACCTTGGGGTCTTACCATTTGGTATCAGAGCCATGTGGGATCCAACCATGTGGTATTTGCTCAAAGATCTTCATCAAATCACTTCTGTGCGTGAGTATCAAACTCGGTTTGAGGATATCACCAAACACAACACAATATTGGATGAATCAATTCTCATCAATGGCTTCATTAGGGGATTAAAAGAGGAAATTAGAATGGAGGTGACAAGGTTCAATCCCTATACCATGATGCAGACCTATGGATTGGTAAAATTAGTTGAAGATAAAATCAATGCACAACAACGATTAGGGAAACCACTTATGGAAAAATCATCAACCACTTACATCGCTCCCAAACATATGCATAATGGAAGGGCACAAAGCACTTACACAACCCCCAAATCTAACCTAAATTTACAAATTAAATATCTTAGCTTTGAGGAGATGAAGGAACGACGAGCAAAAGGACTCTGTGATAATTGTGATGAACAATTTGGACCCCACCATAAATGTGCTACACTAACATTGTATTTATTGAAGGAAGTTGATCCCTGTCTCTCCATAGAGCAAGCATATGAGGTAGTTGTGTCCGAAGCGACCAATGCACCTACTCACCACAATGAAGACAATGAGGTCGATGTGCAAGAAGTGATTGATGTACCAAGCAAGGATGAGGCAGACATACCCAAAGTGATTAATGCTAGCCAAACATGCACTCTACAAGACCTACACATACCTTCCTCACCAATAGTGAGTTCTTGCCATATGACCAAACCTATTTAGAACCAACGCAGAGTGACTACACACTCCTTCTCCATTGGCTCTACCAAGGAACCAAAAAAGGATATGAAATCATTACCATCACTTTTGATGCATCATTCTAAAGTATTTGAGAAATATTCTACTATTGTTATTAGCAACCCCCCGCTAATGCTTCATCCTTCTCGATATCCCTGCCTGCGAAAGGATGCGATTAAAAGAGTCCAAGAACTTACACAAATCCTTCTTGGAAAACAAAGGACAAAGCTTCTCACTTTGAGCTTTGAGGACAAAGCTCTTTTTAAGGAGGGTGGCATGTTAGGATACTCAATCCTAACATTATTAGTTAGTATTATTAATCATTTAATTATTATATTATTAACTTATAAAGTGAACCATCACAACCCTTCATAACATGAACCATCATATCTCTTCATACGTGAACCATCATGTCTCTTCACCAACGTAGCTTTAGGGTAGATATATATATTAGGTTGGCCATCAATATCAAATAATCCATGAATAATAAGAATAAGAATCATAGATTCCAAGGAGGGATCCCCCTATAGTGGCAAAGCGATTACAAGGGAGCCCCCTTTTAGTGGCCTGCGATTACAATTACATTAATTTGTTAATAATATTATAGTAAGACCTTGGGGTCTTACCAGGACTTGTTGAGTAGATTTGAACAAGTTCTAAGTGGAATTTTTGAGCAGATTTTTGGTGCATATTTGATGACAAATTTATATTAGACCAGAGATAGATATTGAGCAGATTTGTGCTAGATAAAAGGACTGCATTTAGTGTAGATTTGAGATAGAGCTTTGGAGGTGATAGAGCAAAGAGGGCAGAAGTATCCAATGTATAGAGATCCATCATCCATGGTAGTGAGGATAGGTCTTCTTAGTGAGGACAATAGTCTTCAGTGGAGATAGATCCACAAGCTAGTGTAGTGGAGGCAGTTGTCTTCAAGAGGATCACCAGCCAGAGCAAGAGGAGAAGGAGTTCTCCTATGGATAGATATCCATGAACTTGATTTAGGGGATTGGTGTCTCCTTTGGACATAGGTCCATAAACATTGTAATAGGGAAAGGATTCCCAAGAGATTGATTGAGAAAATTTTAGTGAAATATTTTCTCCGTGGAGTAGCCCACATTGGGTGAACCACGTAAATTGTGGTGTCTCTATTATGTGTGGTGATTTGTGCATTGCTTTGATTACTGTTGTTGATATTGCTATCTATACATTGCATAATATTGATTTAAAAGAAAATTAAAAAGTGGTCTTATAATTTTCACCCCCCTCTCAGTATAAGCTTGTGTTCTTCACTCATGCCCACCATGTAAGTTGTATACATTTTGTAAGACACACAGGATCCTCCTGTTTGGCTTTGTAAACAAGATAGCAACTACTGTCTTGTATCCAATATATCTAGATTTACTTAGGGATTTACCTAGGGATAGGAACTACCAAATTTACTTTATCATGACCTCTATCAAATCTAGAACTAGAGAGCTTAAGGGATTGTACCAATATATCTACTAAAGTTCTAATTTTAGAAACACTTTGCTATGTGCTAGCCACCAGGGCTGATATGAGGCACATAACTTAATGATATTTAGGCTAGTATATGGGTGTACATTTAGGGAGTGTAATGACCACTAGTATCTTCCTTAATGCGCTTTACACATCATTTAATCCTATGGACTCTATACCAATATTTACTCTAGACTAGACACTAGGATCACCATCATCTAAATTTAGTGGAGTTATAGAACCATTTCCATGAGGTAGTAGAGCCACATAGAAAAAATAAGTTCCAAGAACATTTAGGGACCCACACCTAGAGAGGACACTTCTATCCCAATCCCACATCAAAGACATGGATTGGAGAGGAGTGCAAGTAGAGCTAGGAAATCACCCCTTTTATGTGTACCCCAAAATTAAACTACCACCAAAAGATAATAAATTGGGGAGGAGGAGCCCATAATAGAGAGACATAGGGGACCTATAGAGGCTATTGTTAAAATCCCATTATGATGGATCTATTTTAGTGTGATTTCCATGGAGATAATCTTGCCATCAATAGCAAAAGTATGGAGGAGGGATGACTTATCTAAAGTAATAGAGGTCTAGGGAAACAATTATGAAGCTCCAATAGAGGATAGGAGACTATAATAGTAGGGGAAGACATTTAGAGTAGAGTGTGGCATTAAGAGGGTATGGGAGGACTCAAAAGAGAGCACACCCACAAAGGATATCTTTATGACCAAGGTCAATATGGACATCATCAATTTAGATAGCTCATCCTCTAAAGAGGAGGATCACACAATATTCCTTGACAATATAATTACACCCTATAGACCTAAATAAAATTTAACTTAACCTTTTATACTTTATTTGATGCAAATTTGGAGTTAGATTGATATTAGTTTTATACATGCTTTTTATACATGGTGATGATGTTCTAACTTCTAATTTTTATGTGATTGCAAAGATGATCTAAGTATTGTGGGATCTCATAGATAGTTTATAAAGAGTCACCCTAGGTGGCCTCATGGATTTTTTGCCTACCACTATTGTCTCCATTGCTAGCTACCTAATTAAATCGCCTACTTGATCTTTACAACTAGGCCTTCCACCTTAGCACTATTTTAGCTCAGGTGACAAGGGGAGACCATGTGATATGCTGAATTTGAGAGAGAGAGAGAGAGGAACTACATTTAAGGTAAAATGTACAAATGATAAAGGACTTATACTACTAATGGTTGCATGATTTTATGTTTTGCATTATGAAATGATGGATATTTAAGTATAATGAATGTCCAATTTTGGCATAACAAACCTATGACTACTCCTGCAACTACCTGTTGTGGCTGATCCACAACACACCCCAAAATTGGGGACCCACCTTTTTTGCATGCTTTCAAAGAAAATTGTAGTAACCCAGATGCTAAAAAATCAAGGAAAAAGCAAAAATTTCATAAAAGATAAAAAGTGTCGCGATATCGCGACATGTCGCTCCGTCACGGCCAGAAATGAAAAGTTGTCGCAATATCGCGACATGTCGTTCCGTCACGGCCAAAAATGAAAAGTTGTCGCGATATCGCGACATGTCGCTCCGTCGCGGCCAAAAATGAAAAGTTGTCGTGATATCATGACATGTCGCTCTGTCGCAGCCAGAAATGAAAAGTTGTCGTGATATCGCGACATGTCGCTCCGTCACGGCCAGAAATGAAAATTTGTCGCGATATCGCGACATGTTGCTGCTCAAAAAAATAAAGTGGTCGCGATATCATGACGTGTTGCTGTAGTGGAACGAAAAGTGTCGCGATATCATGACAGGTCACATTTTCGCAGCTCAGACAAACGAAATGCAGCAAAGTGGAAAATGTCACGATATCGCGACATGTCGTGTTTTCGCAGCTGAGACAAGCAAAGTGGTATGGAAGGAAAAAGTTTCATGATTTCATGACATGTCGCCATTTCACGACCTAAAGACGAGATGAAGGGCGAAGATGAAAAGCATCGCGATTTCGTGACAGAAAGCAGCCAAGTGGTACGGAATGAAAAATTGTCGCGATTTCATGACAGAAAGCAGCAAGATGGTGCAAAAGAGAAAAGCGTCACGATTTCGTGACAGAAAGCAGCGAGACAGCCCGAACGAAAAAGTGTCACGATTTCACGATAGAAAGCAGCCAATGTGTATGGAATGAAAGGGTGTCGCGATTTCGCGACAGGAAACAGCGAGATGGTACGGAATGAAAAGGTGTCACGATTTCGTGACATGTCGCGTTTTTGCGGCCAGGTAGAGCAAAACACAACAAAATGAAAAGGCATCGTGATTTCGCGACAGGTTGCATCCTCACGGCCCGAAAGAGAAAAATGTCATGATTTCATGACAAGTTGCAGCGAGATAGCCTGAAACAGAAAAGCGTCGCAATTTCACTACAGGTTGCATTTGCACGGCCCATTGACAGAAAATTGTCGCAATTTCGTGACATGTCTTATTTTCGCCGTGCATGAAGGCAGACAAGGTTGTGGGCATAAAATTGTTGCGATATCACGACATGTCTCATTTTCACGATACAGGTAGAAGAGCAAAGTTGCATGTAAAAAAATGTCACGATATTGTGACATGCTATTTTTGGTCGCAATTTACAGGGGGCAGTTACAAAACATGCAGAGAAGCGTGGAACACGTGGCATAAAAGTGTAAGGGTTACAGAAGCATTACAATTCACAAAGAAGATCAAACTTTTAAGACATCGAATAGAAAGTCAAAGATAACGATGAGACGGGGAATATGAAACGAATCGATCTGGAAGATGAAATGAAGCATCACAAGGTGAAGCAGAGAGCCGTAGTAGAAATTTTAAAGGCACAAGCGAAGACAGGCACAGAGGTCAAAAACCGCTGGGAGCAGGATTGCAGAGCTGAGGGTGATGAGCCATTCTAGACCTGCTTTGGAGTGCTTTTCTTCCACTTTTTCTGGTTTTGGAAAACCAGATATCTGTTATTGTAAAAAGATGAATATTTAATGCAAATAACATTTCAAAAATTTGCATCTTATGGGCAAGAAAGGAGTCATTTTTTGCATGCAAGATTAAATGTCTATTTTCCCTTTTCAGATTTTAGGCTTGTAAATGTTGTTGATACAAGTTTTTCTTGGTTGCTGCATGCGAATGCTTAAATCTGAAAACCTCATTCAAATCCCTAGAAGCTAGCACTTAGCTTATCAGGATTGTGCATGTTTTGTAGGTCCAATAGGTTAGGTTGCATGCATGGAAACCTCATATCTTCGGTTTTGTCGAAACAGGATAGCATCAGACTGAATGTGTTTTATTTTTAATTTTCTGCATTTATTTTTCATTTTATTTTATTTTTCCCGAAGGTTTAATTTATTTAAAATGAACATTTAAAAATTACAAAATCTAAAAAAAAAAACAATGAACAATCACTAAGGTTTCATGGTGAAATAAACCAGCATTGCCCCTTGTTTACAGTTACTCGTAATCACTAAGGTGTTCCAAGCATTTAAATTGATTATCTTTATTTGAGATTACTAATATACATATGCAAATGTTAATACAACGGAGACCTTGGAGAAGTTGTTTGTTTGACTTCTTTGCAAGAGGGGATTTGGGACCCAAATCCTAAAGGAGAGTTGTACTTTCACAACTGGGTGAAAATACCACTCAACAAGTACCCTTGATCTTTAGTGCATCATTGTTCTTATGATGGGTGGCTATACCACTCTCATTATCACAAGGTATAACAGCCCTCCTTGGTAGAACTTATTCTTATTTATGGTTGCATAGAAATTCAATGCATAGCTTCATTTTGATGTCAATAAATATGGTAGTTGCACTTGATGATTAAATTTTATTTTTGGAATATGGTATTGTTGATGCGTTTGTGGTCGTAGGACTAGGTACTCTCATCAATGGTTTGAAAAGGGGTAACCACCTGATTTGAGAGAAAATTTTGGGAAATGATGGTGATGACTCGTTCATCGACAACTCAGGGCAAAAAAAATTTCCTTTATTTTATATTCACACCATTGGACCGAGAAGTTGCTTGTGCAATGAGTCTCCTTAATAGGTTGGTGGTAGCAATAGACTATCTTAAATAAAAATAGCCACCTACTTAAGGATAAAACAATGGTGTGTAATATTGTTTGTTTGAGTGGCATATATGCTTGTGTGTGGTAAGCATAGAACCAATTAATTAAAGGAGTATTAATACACTTAACATCATTAATACTTGAGAATGTTAATATCAAGGTTAATAATTAATATTAACCATTGATATTAACAAAGGTTGCAATGAATTATTTAAGGAAATATTTAAGTAAATTATTATGGCTCATTAAGCTTGATAAAGCCTCCATAATTATAAATTATCATGCTTTGGTGGGAGCTTAATTTTAAAGAAATAAAAGGTGGCAATTAATGAACATTTTCTTAGAAATATGCATACGTTACCTAGTCATTTAAGAAGATAGTTCCCAAGCCCATTTGAAATGGGGTGAAATAAGTTTTCATTGGTTGGCTTTGGAAAAAGGAGTATTCTGTGACTTGGAAGAAGGGTGCTCTAGTGTAGACCACAAGCAAGAGACATCGGGATAGATTATAAAGGTATTTTTTAGGATCCTTGGGAATGAAGTAAAATATTGTCTTCTAAGCGTCTCTAATTGATTCTTGCTTTGTGAAGCATGGTAGTGTTGTAGAGTATTCATTGGCTGGTTCATTTGAGTTAGTCAAACTCCTTACTTTGTGATGCGTGGTAGTGTTGTAGAGTTATCTGACAATTATCATGTTTTGGCTGCATGTTGGTTCTCCTTGCTTGAATGTCTAAACATATTGGCTAGGCATCCTAGATCGTTATCTTAACTTATGTGAACCTGGTTCATTTCCTTTCCTTATTTTGTTATCTCTAGTTTGGGAAATGAAGGTGGACCCTTCAAGATATTGTGTGGTTGATCTTTTATTGTAGGATTCATTTGGCTTAGTGGTTGATTTTAGCTTACCTAAATAGATTTGAATTCTTTTGGTTTTAATCTGCATAGAATATCTATATAGCTCTATTTTGTTTTGCTTTGGGAGGGCTAGTTTATTCATCCCCAAGGTAGCACCAAGATATTCTTAAGCAAGTGTTTCTTACTATTGCCAATTTGGAGTTAGGATGGCACACATATCTTCTTTCTGGTGTTAGCTGCCTTGATTTATTTTAGCCTAAAGGTTTTTAGTTGTTCTATAAGGCTTGGATACCTTTTAAGAAGCAAATAATTTGGTTAATAAGAGATAAGGGAATAAAGAATAAAGTTTATGTTCTTTGAGAAATCATTATTTAATCAATGGTTAGTGGAAAATTAAAATAGAAGCTTGTTATGTTGTTTCTTTATAAGGGTACTCATATTAAAGAAAACAATATTGTTTGATTGTGCTAAAGGAAACTAGTTCCTTTACAATTACTTGATAGATTAGATGAATGCTTGCATTTTATTTATAAGGGTTTGAGATCAAGATTTATGCTTTACTTATCAAAGAAATAGTATTGCTTTGTTATGATAAAGGAAGCTAGTATTCTTATAGTACTTGATTGTTTTAGATTGAATGCTTGCATTGGATAAGTTGAAAATTTATAATGGAATCCTGATACTTGAGTAGGTAAAGAGGCCATTATAGAGAGAAGTATGGGATTCTCTCCTTGTTGATTTAGTTGTATGCATGCATCTTTTGGGGCATGTTAAAATGTTGGGTTTAAAAAAATATAATGGACTCCTAAGACTTGAGTAGGTAAAGAGGTCATCATAGAGAGAAGTATACTTTATGAATGGTTGCTTTCTTGGTATTAAGAGAATGATTAAATTGCATTGCATTTGGAGTTGTCCTAATCCCTAAGTATTCCTCAAGTCAGGGGTAACTTCTTACATGAAGAAGGTCATCAAAGGAAGGTGGTACAAAGGCCATTTGGGTGGAATGGCATTGTTGTATCTTGGATTTAGAAATGGTTATGCAAATGAGAATTTGCTTTGTAATTTTTAGAAGGAAATACTTCAACTATATTTACAGAATAGTAGTTTTGTATTATGGGAATAGTTTGGTTTGAGCAATAGCAAAAAGAATATTTGGAAATTATGTGGTCCTCATGTTCATTGATTTTATTGTCACTATAAACATATGATCTTGTGATTAAATGTTAATGATATCTAAGTGGAATTTGATAGCATTATGATTATTTATTTTGAGCAATCTATTGAAATGCTTATTTATGTAATCTCTTTAATAGTCCAAATATAGCATGTGGATTATTATAAATGTGTTAGCTTAGATGAAGCTTATGTTATGCTTATGATTTCATTCTCAATCGATATGATGCTATAGCTTAAATATTATTGAGTTTCAAAGCATTTGATTTACTTAGAGAAAGTTCTATTTTGATTCCTTGGGTAGAAATAAGTTCTTGGGTTGAATCTAGACCTTCTTTTAGGACCTAAGCCCAATCTTGGGAGGAGTTGTGAGGATGCAATAACCAGGTAGAAGTGATTCCTAAAAGGAGTTGCAAGAATACAATAGGTAGGTGTTCATAAGTGTGGAAAGAGTTGTGAGAATGCAATAGCTATATACTTGTGCAATGATATACCCTAAAAAATGAGGATCGGGTGTCCCCTTATCTAGAAAACAATAGGAATCAATTGCAAGACAATAGTGGTGGTACCTTGAATGTGTAGGTTTAGGTGACTATGTTCATTACCAATTAAGAGGTAATGGCTTTAGTTAGCCTTGAATATGAGGGAACTAAGCAACAAGGCTTTACACATGATTAACCTACCTAGATGGACATATTAATGTTAGGGAATAGGTGCTCCACTTTAAGTGTATTGGCTTTAAAGGATAATCCCTATGTTGTGGTTACATTATCCTATGCCAGTGAGGGTATGGGAAAGGTGGGGAACCACTTTTGGCATCCTTCTAAATGAGGAGGTTTAGTAAGATGAACCCCAAAAAACACGGGATTTGGCCACTCCTATCCATTGAGTGCTATCCACAGTGACTTGGAACTCAAATATGGTGAAGCCTTGAATGCTAAAGAGATAAATGTTGGGTCTTCTTGAGAACCTTGTTTTGTGATATAATTTTTTCTCTCTTGGGTTGGTAGTTTTGGGTTGTTACACATGGACTATAATGTAATTATTCCTAACATACCCCCTTATTACATCATAATATTAGCTTTGGCTCAATCTTCAACTCTTACTCTTGGCTCTAGCTCTTAGCTTCTAACTTTGGATCTTGGCTTTTGCCTTGAATATATGTTCTATGGTTATGTTGGAATCTCTAGAATTAAAAGAGATAAATTTCCCCCCTCAATGTAGACTATATACTATTATACTTAGGAGTGTCATGATCCACCAATCATGCACTCAAAAAATACACTTATTACAAATGCTTATTAATTATCTAATATTTATAGATTCAATGTAAGAAGTATGTGCCTCCTCCAATGTCTTCATGTGGAGGATGAGCTACCATGCATCCTATGTCAACTATTGAATTTATTGGTCATCATATTTTGTCTTGAATGTGATGGAGAGAAATTTGTGTAAGGATTTTTTTGCTTCTTTTTCTCCACCTTCTTCTACTTTCCATTTCTCCTATCTCAATTTTATTTAGTAAGGTATGGATTCTTTACAAGTTTCCTATTTATCATGAGTTCTTTGATATGATAAATAGGATGTATATTTTTAATATAATATTTAGAACTTATGCATACTTATTTAAGCCCCTTAAATATTCCCATAGTTGGCATTGTTTTTCCTTAAACATGAATGTAGTATATTGTCAGGTGCTTAATAGCCTTTATCATTGAACCATTAGGGCCCAATAGTTTTTTATACTATTTATCAAATCTCTCTTTATTTCATATTATGTTACCAATTTTGATGATATTAGATTGCATCATGTTATCTAGTATCTTGATCTTGATTGCGTATGATGTCGGTATACTCCTTGACAAAATCTTAATGAGATACTGGGCTCTGATAATGAAAAATGATCCTTAGTTTTGTAAACAAACACTATTTTCTCAACAAGATAGAGTTTACCAGCTATGCCATGCTTCTTCAAAGCCCACACCACCATAGACCACATATTATATAAATATTTTTCTCTGTACTAGGGAAAGAGAGTAGTAAAGGCATTAACTTTGAAAAATTTACCTATATTCTAGAAAGGATCAAATTCCTTGACTTTCCAATGATTAGGGATATCCCATGATTTGGACTTTTCATGTTTTCTTTTGTGTCTCCTTGGTCTTCTTTCCTGCTTGACGTATCTAAAGTCTAGTTTGATCTCTTCTTAGTGCTTGGAATGATCAATTAAACTTTTAGTGTGACTAGATGCATTATTTCCTATATAAATAGAATAATATAGATGAAAACAAATTTCTTGACCTGACATGTTTGGTTGCTTTAGAGTCATACTAAAAATTATTATGTTGACTTAGTTGTACATGTACAACAAATACATGTTCTTATTCATGATATTTTTCTTCTTCTTCTCTAATCTAGTTCTCTTAAACTACATTACTTTATTGTATCTTTTTCCAAATTGGATGTTTCTTATATAATGATAACTTGTCTTGTTTTTTATGCATCTCTCATGAAGGAGAACCATTTGTGAATATATTATGCCAACATTCCTTCGCTATGTGGCTACTCTTATCACAAAGTTCACATATCTTTTATGCATGAAAATTATTTTTTTATTGTTGATATCCTTGCATGTGAGAATCATTTCTCTGTTGTTGATATCTTTGCATGTGATAATAATTTCTCTGTTTTTGATACCTTGCATGTGAGAATTATTTCTTCATCTCTAAAAGTTTTTTTGAGGTCTTATTCCTCTTTTGAATGACTGCTTCTTTTTTTTATTTGCAAGAACTTATTCTTCTTTTTTTGTTATATGTGGGACCTCTACTTTTTAAAGGGGGTTCACCAACTTTTCAAATGTTGGTGTTTTCCTAGTGATATTTAATGTTATCACAAAAACATTATATTGAGAAAAAAAATGAACAAGTGTCTCATTAGATACATCTTCTCCTAATGCTTGTAGTGATGCTCGTAGTTCAACAATTTTCCTCATGAAAGATTTAAGTCTTTTTCCATTCTTTATTTTCAAACAATGAAGTTGACTTTATAGAAATAGAATTTGGTTTTGGTTCCTTGCCTCAAACACTATCTAAAGTTTCTTCAAAGCATATTTAATTGTGGTAGAATGTTGAATGTATGGTTGTGCTTTATTAGCTACTATAAACATGACGATTAATCATGGTTTTCTATCCACCTTATTGAATTTTGTCTCCTCTTCATCTTGTATATTAGGACAAGCAATGGTCCTATCTAAAAGTTCCCATACTTCTTTAAAATCGAGTTGTGTTATGATTTTAATCTCATAGGTGACATAATTATTCCTCCTCGATAGTCATAAATTGAATAATAGGATCTTTGATGCACCACTAGCCATATCAAACTTTTATAAAACTTGAAATTTTTTTCTTCCACTAAATCAACCTCAAAAAATTATTTCCAAAAAGTATATAGAAGCATATACCTGTAGTTTGATTGATGCCTTGAATTAGGAGAAATCAATGTTTTGTTAGGCAAAAATAATAAATAGAGGGAATATTCTTTGAAAAATTCTAATTATTGCATATTTATATGATTCTTCTCCTTTTTTTTTTTACTTGATACATTATAGTCTTTAATAAGCCTATCCACAATTCATGTGGGATAAATAAATAAATCAATTTGATGATGCTTGAATCTTCTATTCCTATGTTTTTTTTATTCTATGTTCTCAACATTTGGTTCCTTGAACCTTTGTGAATAAGATTTTTTTCATATCCTTGCATCAAATACTAGTAGGTAAATTTTTTTCAAACTACTTTGAGGTGTTCCCTTTGGGTCCTATCATATTTCCAAGTCATCAAGTTGCCTTTAGAGATATGGCAAAATAATTTTAGACCTGCCTATCAATCGAGCAACTTGGATTTGTTCCTAATAGAATAATTTTGATGTGCATTACATATTTTTGATGAACTTGTCATGCTAGAATCTAAATGTAATAGAATTAGATGTTTCTTTTCCTTTGAACATGAGTGTGCATATTCCTTTTATATTTTCTTCCAACTATTATCCTTTGTTAATAATTCTAAATTCTTTGACCAACTGGTCAATGTTGTAAATTTTTTTCCTTCATTAGACTTGAGCTCTAGTCATAGTGAAATATGGATATGCTATCTTCAAGTTATTCAGTTCTTTCCCATGATCTCTATCTACAACTGACTTGATGTTGCTTACATTTGGTAGTATTTTCTTGTTGAAATAGTTTAATTTTTCTAAGGTACAAATATCAAATTTTGGTCCTTAATTGGTGATATCAGATCATGCCTTTAAAATGTTATAAACACCTATAATTTTTTGTTATTCAGTAAATGCATTGGAGTTGTTTGTCATCCAAGTATGTCAAATTTTCTATAAACTCTCTTGCATTTTAATAGGGTGTAATCTTGCTATATAGGTTCATTTGGATATATTCCTTGGAGGACTGAGACATATTTAATTATATTTCCTTGGAATGAATGCTTTGTTCTATACAAAGCTTCTAGATATGCTATATTTATGAGTTCTTGAAAATATAAGAAATGCTTTGACATTGAAACCTATTTTTTGTTTACAAGGAAACCATTGCTTGTACTCACGTGTGCCTTGATGCCTTGACATTCGAACCTATTTTTATTGACAAGAATATCGTTGCTTGTACCTATGTGTGCTTTGATGCTTTTATGTGCATCATGAGTGATTAGTTCTAGCTCTTTTTGGAACTATGCAAGGGAAGTGATACCTCATGCTATAACTTGTTTAGAATTATTTCTCTTCCATTTGATGATTTTTACCTCATATTATTGGTGCCACACTTCTACTTTCCAATGCTCAGTTCAAGTATCTTGATTACTTTATTCTACTTGAATTTAGCTAATATTTTACAATATTTCTTATTCTATGATTACTTCTACCTCTCCTAGGGTCTTTTGGTAGGAATTTTATCTTGAGACCCTTCTTAGTAAGATTTTGATCTTTTAAAAAATTCTATGGAAATTCTTCATGGAGAGAATGGTTACCTCTTTCTTTTGAGGCTAAACCTTGGTCTTTTGTTGGGTTCTTTGCCTTGGGACCAATTTTTCAACATAGTAATTTTACAACCTCTCTAGATCAAAGCAAATGGTATGGATTGAAAGGAGAGTTTGCTCTTCCTTCCACTGCTTTGATACCAATAATACTACTAATTCTTAGATGTTTAAATGTTGTTCATTATAAAATCATGGATATTTAAGTACACTAAATGCCTATTTTTGGCATAATAAACCTCTAACTACTCCTACAACTACCCTTGATCTTTAGTACATGCATAGCCCTTATGATGGGTGGTTATACCACTCTCAATATCACTTGTATTATGATGTAATAATTCTTGACAAGATCTAGGCTCATGATTGGAGCGATCCTTACAGTAGCATCCAACATAGATGTTTGATATTGCATAGATAAAAGGAAAATTGTCATGCTTGAGGATGTTTGTATTACATAGATCCCACTCAAGTGCTTGTTATATTGATGCACAGGTTTCCAACACATAGTCAAAAACATGTAGGGGATAATTTTACATCATAGATCCTACATTTTTATATGTACTAATAATTATTTGTAGTCCCCATGGCACCTATAAATGATATGTAAAGGAATATTTGGGGTATGATGTGATGTATTTAGGAGGCAGGGTAGTTTAGGAATTATGACACTTAGTGTGCACTGTATCACTATATCAAATATACTATATATTTTATATATATATGAGATATTTAGCATTTTATAATGTGTCTGGTATGTCTAATGATGTGATGTTACTTAATTTGCATGATTTATTTTCATTTTTCACATTATACATTGATGCATGTAACATATCACCTAAAATATTGCATTGCCATCAAGGATTGAAAATATTTAAACATACCTCAAAAGGAAAGCATTTTAAAGGGTCCAAAATGATACCATCAACAAGTGATCTAGTTGATTTATATGTTGGCCCAAACTACCTCCCTATAGTATTTGACAAACGTGATGTCTCAACAAGCATGCATGCTATTGTAGTAGGCCAACAACACATTGTAGTATTCAATGGGCATGATGTATCAACAAAAATTCCCACCATTATAGATAGAATAACTACTAGGAACCTTCACATCAAAAATAAGCGCAATTTATAATAACAATGTAAAAATTAAGGAAATGCATAAATGAAATAATACTAGTACCTATAAATATCACTAAAATGAAATATAACAAACTTATATTATTGCATGCCTCTTTAAGGGGGCAACCTCCTTAGAAGTGGAGCTTTGTTACAATATGAAAATATGAGATGATACATTCCTTTTTTCCCTTGCTTTATAAAGACTTGTATTTACAAATAAGTAATTGTTACATCATTAAAATAACTCCTACTTACATAAGTAACTATTACATGATTCTCCTACTTACATAATTACTAATTCTTGTAGTAGTGGTTACATCATAATGGGCCCATACATGAAATAAAAGTTGAAAATTTTGAAGAAGGGAAGTGAAGTGGATTGGGTGGAGTGGATGGCAAAGGCAAAAGCCAATGATGGTGATGGTGGGAATTGACCTTCTGGAGCGGTGGGTGAAGGATTTGGACCAGGTAAAGAAGTCGCATCTGTTAGTGGAGCGATTTTTCAAGGAAAACCATCTGAGGACCTTCGAGATAAGGAACCTCTTGACAAAAGACCTATCAAGGACCCAATACCCAATAGGGACCTAGTTCCTAGAAGCCCTAGTGGGCCTTTGTACACCCAGGTCATCTCCAATGGCTTAAACATTTCAAAAATCTTAGATATTACCTATCACCTATCGGAGCGGATATCATCATCCTAGAGGGGGTTTTCTCCAACTACGTTTCAATGGAATCATATTCTTTGATAAGTAAGTTCATTGGAGGATGGAATGATATGGAGACAATAAGGCACTGGGTCTTCTCCAAATGGAAAACCTCAGGAAGCATGGATATTGTATCCCTTTCCAAAGGGTTTTTTGCCATAATGTTATGCAACCATGATGATGCAAACCAAATCCTAATGGGGGAACCTTGGTTCCTTAATAGAAGGAGTTTTTTACTTAGGATGTGGGCTATGTATTTTAATTCTAACACCCAAAGCATTAACTTCATACCCATCTAGGTCTGCATCCCAGATATGCCTTTTCACTTATGGCATGAGGACATTCTAAGAGACATTGCCAAGACCATTGGAGACCTGGTGGTGATCAACTCTACAACTAAATCATGCTCAATAATGGTCCATGCTCACATTTGTGTGAATGCCAATATCGACTCTGAGCTACCCACTTTCATAAACCTAATCTCAGGCTCCTTCAGATGGTGTCAACCTCTAGAATATGAAAAGAAACCATTTTTTTATATTCATTGTCACATGCAAGGCCATATCATAAAATAGTGCTCCCTTCTGAAGACTAAACCCTCAAAGTAACTTGAGGATCAATATAAGTTCATATCAAGGCCTCTCCCTATCATATCCTAGAATCGATTTCCTCCCCAACCATCAAGGAACCATCATCTCAAGAATATTCAAACTTTTCCCAAAAATAATAGCTCATCTTCACATGCCAACCAGGTCATGAACTATCAAAAAGGGACAACTCCTCTAATGACAAAGGGAAAAAAATTGTTGATTCTCCTTCGATCCTTGAGAAAGACCGGGTATATTTTTCTCTTGAAACTAATTATATTTTTTTTTAAGGTAAAACATACTTCCCAGTGGTTGATCCCCCACACCTAATCTCATATGATCCTCCTCAAGATGATCTAATCGAGAATGATTCCACTGAATCTCCTTCAAGATCTGGTCCCTCCTACCCCCCTCTCAAACCTTTCAAACTAGTATCCATCCATTATAAATATGAAGATGAAGTCTTGTTCCATCCTAGTATATCCCAGAGAACTTCAACCCCAAGTAGACTCTAAGTAAAAAATCCCTCATTTATTATGGAAGTGATAAGAAGAGAGGAAGGTCTTCCATTGTTGAGAAAAGAAGAAAAGAGATTTAAGAAGGCATAGCAAACAACTTCCAAGCCACTCTACTCTCTGACTCCCTGAACCTAATCATAGATGAACCTAAAATATCCAAATCTCCCCCACAACAATCAAAGGGAGGCAAAAAATCCGTTAAAAAAATTTAAATTAAGATCCTCACTTGGAATGTGAGATGCCTCAATAGGGTCCCCAAGTAACGCCTGGCTAGAAATTTGAGAAAGGAGTACAACCCTACAATTCTCATTATGCAAGAAACAAAAGTAGATGAGAGCTCTTCCCCTAAAGTTGCTAAAGCAATATGGAATAAATATGAATTTGCCTTCACTCCTACCCAAGAAACCTCTTGAGGGTTGATGTGCATGTGGGATCCAACCAAAGTTGAAGGAAGAATGATCTCCTCCTCAAATAGGATCATAAACATACTTTTCCACTACAAAAATAGTAACAACACCTGGATCCTTACCAATTTTTATGCTCCTAAGAACCCCCTAGAAAGAGCCTTACTGTAGAACTCCATAAGTCAAATGAGAAAATCTTTCAATACCATCCCTTGGATTCTTGCAGGAGATTTCAATAGCTCTCTCTTCCCTTCTAATAAAAAAAGAGGCAACATTATGCTTACCAAAAGCATGGAGGAATTTTGGGAGTTCATAGATGCAAACGAACTCATGGATGTCCAACTAAAAGGAGCAAATTTCACACGAAGCAATAGAAGGATTGGATTCAGTATCATCCAAGTTAAATTGGATAGGTTTCTTCTCTCAAGAGAGGCTATCCCCATTTTTGGAGATGCTACCCTCAAATCCCTACCCAAAATTGGTTCTGACCATAGCCCCCTTCTTCTTGAAGTTATCAAAACTCCTTTCAAGATCCCCTTTTGCTTCGAGGCTATGTGGTTCCATCACCCAAACTTTAGAAACCAAATCTCTCAGTGGTGGAAGTAGGCCTTCAATGGATCCTCCTCTACCCAAATCTATCAAAAACTAGATTCATCAAAGAAAATCTTAGACTTCGAATAGAGAAATATTTGGAAATATCTTTGAAAGCAAGTAGATAGTCAAAGAGAAACTGGAAATCATAGAGCAACAAATCCAAGCAGGTAACCAAGACAATAGCATTAGAACTGAAGAGAGCAAGCTCCTAACTAAGTTTCACAACATCCTGGTTAGGTAAGAAAAATACTGGAGGCAAGGACCCTCTAGCTCCAGGATGGTGACTCGAATACTAAATTCTCCCATGTGTCAACCTTGAGAAATAGGATTTTCAACAAAAATTTAGAGCTCACCTACAATGATGGGCAGCTAACAATGGAGATTTCTAAAATTAGAAATGAATTGGTTAATTTCTTCTAGTTCCTTCTGGGCACGCCCTCTCCTATTTTACCTCAGGCTAAAGAATCCCTCTTGGCCAATATTCCCCATTCCATCTCCTTGTCCACCAACACAATGCTCATTAGCCCTCTCACCCATGAAGAGATCAAAGGAGCCCTATTTTCTATGTAGCCTGATAAGGCTTCTAGTCCGAATGGCTTCTCTCCATACTTCTTCCAAGCATTCTAGGATCTAATTGGCCTTGAATTTTGTGCAATAGTGAGAGACCTCCAATGCTCCAAGACCATCCCTTGAGGGATCAATTCCACTTTCATCTTCTTGGTTCCCAAATTTTTATCCTAAAAAGCTTTGTCTAATTTTTGGCCCATCAGCCTCCACATTGTCATCTACAAGATCTTAACCAAATCATTAGCTAACAAGCTTAAGGAGATCCTTCCTCTTATCATTGATCCCTACCAGAGTAGCTCTGTTAAAGGGAGGACTATAACTGATGGGGTCATTACCATTCATGAAGCCCTACACTCTACTAGCCTGTCCAAGAAACCAACCTTCCTCCTAAAGCTAGACATGAATAAGGCCTTCGATAAAGTTAGTTGGGACTTTCTTCTCGATGTCCTCCTCAAATTTGGCTTTCACTTGGTATGGATTGACCTTATAAAAGGTTGCATCTCCTCTACTTGGTTCTCTATCTTAGTCAATGGATCCCCTACTGGTTTCTTCTCCAACTCTAGAGGTATGAGGCAAGGATATCTCCTTTCCCAATCCTATTCATTATCTTGGTTGAGGCTTTAGGGAGATCCATTACAAGTGCTAGCAGGAGAGGTCTAATTTTTGTGATAAAAAATACTACTGGTCTTAACCCTATTATCCACCAGTAGTTTTTTGATGATACTATCATATCCACATCCACCTTATTTTCTCAAGCCAAGGCCATTAAGCACATCCTTCATCTATATAAGAGTGTTGCAGGGCAAAAAATCAACCTCCTCAAAAGCAAAATATTCTTCATTAACACACCCCATATTTGGTAAATAAAAATAGCACATATCCTTGGGTGTTCCTCGGAGGCTCTCCCCACAACTTACCTTGGGCTCCTCCTATTTTCAAGCAACCCCATAGCTTCAATGTGGAACAATATCATTGAGAGAATTTAAAAAAAGTTGACCTCCTGGAAAGGTCACCTTCTTTCCCAGGCATCCAAAGCTATCCTTACTTTGGCTTATCTCTAGAGCATTTCAGTTTATTTCTTATCTGTCTTTAGGGTCCCAGCCTTAGTGAGCTCTAAGATCGAGCAAATCCAAAAAATATTCCTCTAGTTTGGTAATGAATACAGGAAGAGAATTCTCCTTGTTGCTTGGAATTTGATTTTTTGCAATAGAAATCAAGGAGGCATCGAGCTCAGGAAAATCACCAAAATAAATATTGCTCTTCTATCCAGGCATGCATGGAATATTTTTACCAACAATAGTAGGGAATGGGTCAAAATAGTCAAGAAGAAGTGTTTGCAAAACCACCATTTTGCCTTGGGCTAAATCTACCTTCTGGAAATCCATCATTCAGACCAAAAACCTTATCTAAAAAGGCATTATATGGATTCTTTGCAATGGGAACAACATCGACTTCTGGCATGATAGGTGGCTCCAATATGAACCTTGGAGTGAAAATGGTACCCTGGCAGCTCTCAAGCCCTCCATCGATACCCTCCTAAGGAACAAGGTTGTTGACTTCATTAATTGTTACAATGGATAACTTGGATGAAAAACCATCAATGTTTCCATCTTCCCCAATCAAACCATTGTCTTATCCAGTCTACTCAATGTGGTCACCATTCCTTCTAGAGAATATGAAGATAGGCCCATCTAGGGAGGAATTGATGAAGGGTCTTTCTCTGTAAAATTAGTCTATATCCTTGTTGGATCCAAATTTGACTCAAACTTTGAAACCCCTAGATTTAAATTTTTGGTTTCATCAAAGTAAGCAAACATTGTTGGTCCTTTTGCATTTAATTGATAAAATTTAATTTCTTATGAGTTTTTTTGATAAATACTAGTCGTTGGTTGTTAATAATATGAGCCTCCTTTAAAATTCCAAGTATCTTAAATAGAGGTTAGGGGAAAATTTCATTAATCAGACATTTTAAAGCCAAACTCCGATCTCCCTATAATGTTTTCCCTTAGGGCCTAAATCAATGATAAACCTTTAAAGTCCTAAGGTATTCAAAAGTGACGGAGAAATTTAATTAAACACCGTGGTCTAAAACCCAAAAAAATTAAATCCAAAACAAAAATCTTAATTAAATCTTGAGGACATGCACCCTATTAATTAAAATTCAAGCACCTTAGATCTAATCTGAGGGCCGTGCTTGAATCAGGTTTAATCTGGCGATTGTGCTCTGATAAATTAATTAAAAGTTAAGTCGAAAGTCAATGTTCCATAAATATTATAACCTAAGGTCAAAAGTGATTAAAATTTATGCAACTTTGCCAATCTAGATGGACGTACTTGATTTTAAGTTGATCCAATGGTTGTTCACTCTCCAAAGAGTCAAAGCATTAAATGAGTCAGCTTGGGTCAAAGCTTCTAATTAAATAATGAGCAAATTCGATAGATCATATGATAGCACTCAAACGAACCCAAATATCAATGGTTGTGCTTGTTTTAACTAGACCACACATTAAAAGACTATGGGTATGTGCCCCCTTTAACCAT
Organism: Wollemia nobilis; assembly: GCA_028583015.1. Taxonomy (NCBI): domain Eukaryota; kingdom Viridiplantae; phylum Streptophyta; class Pinopsida; order Araucariales; family Araucariaceae; genus Wollemia; species Wollemia nobilis. The sequence goes on along the minus strand of JAQPPZ010003286.1, from coordinate 1,890,598 downwards.
CGATCTAATTGGAAAGATCAGACGATAGTGCTCGATCCAGATCCAATCCAACGGTGGTGCACCCATAGAAGATGCATCAAAAGGGTAAAAATCCCATGTGAAGGGTCTAAGCGTGTTGCTAATAATTCCCCCTTTTGGAGTAATCAAGGTTTAAAATTATATGCCCCTTGGTAACTGACCCTGTAGGTTGAAAAAAAAATCAACGATCGCACCGACATCTATCGAGATCCGACGATCGCGTTAAATTAAAATCTGAACAAATAAATAGTGTTACATCGGGTAATATAAATCTTGCAAAATATCTAATGACAGTGCTAGACTTCGTTCGAAGATCGACAGTGGCAAATGATCAAAGGTAAAACAAAGGTATAAAATAATTTGAAAATCTGACAACAGCGCCCATCTCCACCCAGATCCAATGGTAGCACATCGATAAAATAATCAAGGTTTAATATTAATGTTTCTTTAATCGAATGATTAATTAAATGCATTATAATCTTCCCTTCCTATTTTAGCTAAACCTTGCACATGGTCAAAATATCCAACGGTTGTGCCTACACCATGGTATGATCTAACAGTGATCACGTAGAAAGGTGAACGTATTATAAGATGCCTATGCTAAATAAAATATTGTTAAGGGTTTAAAACTCTAGGTTAACTTTGATAAATCATGATTAGATGTGGACTAATACGCTACATTATTTCAAGGTTTATATATCAGGTACAGGTAGACTAGCAACCATGCAGCTCCTAAGACATCGATGGTTGTGCTAAATCTTCTCCCAATATCTGACAGTAGCGCACGGATCAAAGACTTAAGTGATAAATCAACTAATGATAATTTGATGATAGTGCTTCATTGAGATTAAAGGAATTTAACGACAGAAAGAAATTCAAAGTCAAATACGAGCGAAGGAAAATGACAAGCATCTTCTTACGGATCCAACAGATGCGCTCCATATCAAAGTAATCCAACAGTGGCACCCGTTTCAAAGGTAAGCCTAAATCAGCATCAGATTAATTAAATTTTAATCACACTTAACAAGGGCTTTAGCACATTATAAATTGCCACCTTAATGTTGATTAATCAACATTAAACAAGGAATTTTCAAAGCATGTATCTCTCGACTATCTAACCTATAGGTTATAAAATATCCAGGAAAGTGACAAGACAAAGGTTGATCGAACGACTGTACTTGGTCAAAATTTTGGCTCAATAGTTATGAAAATATCAATAAAAAAATAATAATAAAGAAAAATAAATATAATATCACCATTGACCCATGTCTTCAGAAATTTGGAAAATAACGCTCTTGCAGGCTTAAGAATATCAGAAGCAGCCATGATAGAACCTGTGAAGATCACAAACTAGCAAAATTAGCGAGACTCATCCATAAGAAATATTCGATAGTCTAAGCCCATAGAGAAGGATGATCACTCCAAAAAAATGCCCTAAACATACATCGAGGTAGAAAAGCAAAGAGGTGACTCATTCACAGCAAGGTACGCCGAAAGACGCTATGAAGATCAATAGCCGAGACGAGGTCAAAATAGTACACATAAATGTTGTGAATCCAGAAGGATACCCAGGGAAGGAAAGATTCGAGCAAATCAGAGTAAATCCCATGGACAATACCTTGGTAAGGATAAAGTAGACCAAACAAAAGATAAATCTTGACGCTCAAGTATGCAACCAGATCATGTATATCTCTTGGGAATAATAGTGTACCACAAAAATAATACTGCAAAGCATAATCACAGCTTATAAATAGAGACAGTAAGGGAGAGCTAAAGGCATCAGTAAAAGAAACGATGGAGTACAAAGAATATAAAAGCATTCAATTTCTATTCTACAAATACTTAATACGAATAAAGCACGTTAAGGATAAAACATGGCTTCAATTTGCAGAAAGTCATTTAATCCACGTTTCGATGGAATATAGTTATAAGGGGAACACTCCGATGGAGTATAGTTATGGAAGTAACTTATAGATGCTTCCAGATCTTGTTTTCCATTCCCACCTTCTTCCTATTTACCACTGCCTCCCTCCTTCTAGGCCTTCTTCCTTAACCATTCCAACATTTGTCCTAAAATTGTGTCATCTCACCACCTTCCATTGTGTGAAGCCATCCCCTTTCCTATTTTCTTCTTTCACTCTATCACATGATCAGTGCAATTCCATATGTTTGCCACTAGCACGTCACCCCTTGTCTTTGCCATCACGTCAGGTGCCCCTCCGTCTCTCATTTGAAATTTGTAATAGCGACTTGGTCAATCCTTAACAATAGATCATGGTGACTAGGTGACCAGGATGAGCAGACTAAAAAGAAAAAATATAATGATGAATTATTAGTTTCTAGGGCCAACAAAGAGAGAAAAATGGCCAAATTAATCAGTAAAGAGCTCCCTTCAGTCCAAAAAAAACCATTACAGTCATTTTAGAGCCGCACCAGCTGGACAACATACAGAATAGATTCAATCAGATGCTAACAAGTGTAAGGTTAGAAATAAAATAGAAATAACAGAATCAAGAACCAATAGTTATAAAAGGAAGCAGCTACAGATAGATTCTGCATTAAACAATTAGAGAATAGCATTTTTTCTAAGAGGTATACTTGAGTACCTTGTTAGTTGTGTTGTTTTATCCCCTTTTGTGTCTATTTTTCCTTTCTTATTTCTTATTCTTCCCTTTGTTGTGCAGGATTTTGATAGGAAAGTGCTCAAGAAGCTGAGATTATTTCCTGTCCTATTGAGCCTAGGATTCAAAGACTCTACTATTACCAAATTAGAATAAGGAGAGTAGGAGAGACATGTTACATTATTTGAACAGAGTCCTCTTCATTGTATTGATGTATTTCTTTGAGAAAACATAGTTAAAAGGCATCCTGCCCACTCTACATGTAATATTTTATGAAATCAAAACAATTTTGAGTTTTATTCTTGTCATATCTTTGTCTCAGCTCTATGTGTCACTGTATAATGGATTACATTATTTGAATGCATTATATACATTTCTTTCATTGGTTAACTCTTAGTTTTATTACGATATTTGAATAAATCTATGAACGCCAATTTCATTTTCCCCATTCAATTGGCACATATTAGAATTGTTGTTAAATTGCTATAACAACCCAATGAATCTAGGCATCGGTCTACATAAGGCATAACAAATGGTTATTTTCTTGCTTGGTCATTTTAATACTTATAGTGTTATATGGAGAGTGTAATCGAAGTTTTATCATATAATTACCGCTGGGGTTTCCTTACCCGTTCTATAGTTTTATTTTAGAAATATTCGTGTTTAGCATAACGAAGAAGCAGGTTGACTAGATTCGATAATAGCTCGTTGGTTTCAAACGGATTTTTTTAGCTTGACAATCGAATCCTATGGATGCAAGAATCGGTTCTAATAGTTTTTTGGCGTCATTGCCGGGGAGAATTTTTACATTCTAAGCCTAGATTTTACGACATTATTTTTAATCAATGGGTGGCCAGTTAGAATAAAGAATGTTTGTTTTAATTTTTACATTTTCTACATTCTTTATTTTACCCATATTTTTCAATTTTTTATTTTCTTTACATTTCTTGATCTTGAAAATTTTGGTTTCTTGATTTTATTGAATTATCCCAAGAACTGACTCTTGATGAGTGGTAATATCAAGCATTCTTGATAAAAGCATACGCTGTTCTTTCTGCACCTCGGTGTTGGCGACTTTGCTGGATGAACCCAAAAGAAAAAAATAAAAAAAGGAGAGAATAGAACATGTTGGCGAACACAAGGAGAAGCGGTAAGGAGCTATTCCTGGAACTCGATAATCTAGAGGTATTCATACATACTTAGAAAAATCCACTTTTCAAGAATACTGCTTATAATAGTAGATAAAATTCTTGCAGTAAAATGTACATAAAGAAAAATTAGAATACTATTATTGCTGATATTATTGTAGATAAACATTTGAATTTTGTTGTAGAAGATATATGTGATTATTCTCATTATCCAATAAATAGCAATACTATGGTAGATAACCCATTAGATTACATTCAGGCTACTCAAAACCACATCCCTGTAAGTAGCATTACTGTGAATTTGAATCCTACAGTAACAATGGCCCAGGCTAATGTTCATCTATGGAGGACTAATAGATATAGGCCCTTTGCATTACCAGCAAATCTTAATACCTTACCTAATAAAGCTCACAAATACCTACCAAAATTCTTTGGAAATAGTGCAGTAACTGGAGAAGATCATATCAAGAGTTTCTTGTATGCAATGGATAGTCTGGAAGTTGAACATGAAGATGTAGTCTTAAGACTGTTTTTACAGAATTTAGAAAAAAATGTTAGAGAGTGGTTCAATTCCCTTCCTAAAAATGATATCCCAAACTTCACCAAAATGGAAGTTGTGTTTCTAAAGAAATATGGTGAAAGGAAAAATGAACAATCTCTATTGACTAAGTTAGCCACTATGAAGAAAAAATAAAATGAAGTTTTTAGTGACTTCAACACAAGATTTTCAAAAATCAAAAACAAAATCCCTACCAACATTAGGCCTAGTGATATTCAGTATATTTGTTTTTATAATAATGCATTTCGAGAAGAGTTTAACTATGAGCTAAGGCAAGAAAAATCCACTACCATTAATGGTTGTATGGAAAAAGTAATGGATATAGAAAGAAATATGCTTGACAGCGGTAAGATGAATCCTTATTCTCTAGAAGTCAACCTTCATAAAAGAAAACCTAAGAGAGTTGCATTTGATATACAAAGAAGAATTGAAATTGACCCAATGGAGACATTGACCAGTCAAATGACTGATATGTTCAATACCATGAACAACTGGTTAGCAAGAATTGAAAGAAATGAAAATAATGGTGAATCTTCACAAACAGAGTGACCACATGTTGACAACCATCCCCCATTTAAGAAAAATTTCAATAGGAATTGGGGAAATAACAATGTTTCTGAAGAGGGAAATAGGAATAGGAGTAATAGAAACAATAATTGGAAATATAGAGATTCTGAAAGGGATCAAAACAATGTTCCTAACCCTATACCATCTGCTAATGTAGCAGAAGGCTTCTCCTATTTTTACTCTACTTGTGATGCACCCCATAACTCTAATGCATGTGGAATTCACCTAAGTGATTAACATAATGTAGATATACATGCTGAATCTGAAGAGGATATAAGAATCAATGCTTGTTGGTTTGTTGAAGATGAATTCAGAGAGAGGTTGTTTGAAGAAGATATGTACAAGTATGCTTCAAATCATTATCCTAAAATTTTAGTAACTGAAGGAACTAAAATCTTGTAAAAATCACATGAGTCAAGATATGATAAGATGAAGCAAGGGAAATTAATCTCCAATGCTCAAGAGGTTGAAGAATTAGAGGCAACCCATGTTCTAAATTTAAGGAATAGAACAATCCCTAAAAGGATAGAGAAAGCCTCTACAAGTGAAACAAGAAAACAAATTTTCACCAATAAAAATATTAGTAAAGAGAAAACTAATAAGAACCTAAAAAAAATTACTCCTGAAGTAATAGAATCAGAGGAAGAGATTCCCAAAGAAGAAAGTAACAAACCACTGGATATAAAGAAGATAGAGTTTGATGATGGATCAGGACTCAATAAACAAAAGGTTAACATTACATTTGGAGAACTTATGAAGGTTTAGCAATACAGAGAACAAGTTTGTAGAGCATTTATACTGATAGAACAAAAAGAAGATCCAACTTGCCATGTTGCTAGACAAAATCAACATGATACAAGATCACCATCCTCTATCCGACCCTTTTATGTATCATTAAGGTACAACTCACATGACAGGGAAATATATGTTATCCATAACTACATGTTAGATAGTGGAGCCTCACACAATATCATGCCCAAATTAATAGCTGATAAAATGGGATTAATATCTACTAGAGATTCTACCCCTATTTTGTAATGGACAGTAGACAAATTCCTTGTGTAGGGGTGATAATTGGATTGTTAGTCTTCTTAGATCAACACTCCAAAAAGGGTATTGTTATGGATGTTGCAGTAGTTGATGTTTACCCATTCTTCTCACTATTACTCAACAGATATTGGGCAGAGCAACTTAGGGGTTCAATTCAATTGGACTGGTCCTATGCTACAATCCCAATATCAGATAAGGAGAATATAATTTTAAGAAGGGAACCATTCAACAAACACTCCGTAGAGTTAATTTAAACTGATGAAACCATGATTAACTTCGTTAACTCTATGGAATAAAAAGGGATGGGAGTGTACTCCATATGGCACAACCCATTCCTGGTGGAGGTACTAGAAGCCAAGAACATGGATCTAAAAGTTATAAAAATAGTATATGCTGAATCATATAGACTTTTGATTCAAGAAATGTGGACCATGTCTTTTTATGGATCTAAATCACAGTCTGGAGCAAGTGTAGGTGTAAATTTGACTAATATTAAAGAAAATTACATTGGTATTCCTTACAGACTATAATTCCCATGCACAAACAATGTATCTGAGTACGAAGCTGAAGAACACAAGATTATACTGAGAGGGGGGGGTGAACAGTATAAGACCTCTTTTTACTTTTTCCTTTATACTTCAAAACAGTAAAGCAATATACCCAAAGCAATATCAAAACAATAAAAAATATCATCCACAAAGTGACACCAATTTTAACGTGGTTCACCTAGAATGGCTGGGCTACGTCCACAAAACATTTCTCTAAAATTTATCTCAAAGTTCTTTGGGAATCCTTCCCAATTACAATATTTATGAGCCTCAGCCCAAAGGAGATACCTTCCCCAAATTTGAATTTATGAGCCTTTGTTCAAAGGAGATACCTTCCCCTCTGCTTTGGAAATGATCCCTCAGAAGATCAACTACCTCTACCTCTTGCCAGCACATGGAACTCCTTTCCACCGAAGACCTCCTATCCTCAATGCTTAGCCTAAGAGACCTTTGCCTTCTATGATCACGTCCACAGAACTCAACAACCTATACCAAACATAGTCAGTCGGTCTAGTACAAGTCTTCCTTCTGTCTGTCAGATCTGTCCAACACTTGAACAAATCAATCCTCTGCACACAAGCCTTCTCAAATACTTGCCAAATCTATCCTCAGGTTCTTCTCAAAGAACCAATGCACCTCTGTCCTCATACAGTAGCACTCCACGTTTGTCTTTGCCCTTTGTGCTCTCTACGCCCTCTGCTCTCTCTACACAATCACAGCCGCACTTGGTCGAACTTCAACCTTTGCACTCTCTGTGCAATCATAGTAGCACTTAGAAAAATTCACCATGACTCTTCGCTCACTCTGCACACTTCGATCGAATTTTGCACTCTACTCTCGGTGATCGAACTTCTCACTCTACGCTCTATCTGCAAACGTCGCAACAAACGATACACCCAACTCTTCAAAATAGCCTGCCTTTTATAATAACACTTTCAAGATCAAAACCTTAATCTTAGTCAGTTGTAACCCTGATCTTTAGTCAGCTGCATAACCCTAAACTTCGTCAACTACAAACCCTAATCTTCTTCGGCTCACATTTAACATTGTCAGCTTCAACTGCCTCTATAACTCTTCTGTAGTTTTTTCTGTGAAACTACAACATGTCGCGATATCACGACACCTTTGCAACCATACACTTTCTTTGGGCTTTTGTCACAATATCATGACACTTCAGCCTTTGTCGACTTCAACTAAGCTCTTGTCACGATATCACGACTTTCTATCTTTGTCAGCATCAACTTTGCTTTTGTCACGATATCGCAACACTTCTCCCTTCATCGACCTCCTTTTTGCCTTTGTCACGAAATCACGATACTTCTGCCTCGGCAAACTTCATCTTCACTTCTGTCACGATATCGCGACACTTCTATCTTCATAGCCTTCCTCTCTATTTTTTTCGCAAAATCGTGACACTTCTCCTATAGAAGACCTACTTTCAGTTTTTGTCACGAAATCGTGACACTTCTGCTTTCGTCTGCTTTCTTTTCTGCCTGTCGCTAAATCGTGACACTTTTCTAACTTGCTTTCTCTCTCCTGCTTAAGTCACCAAAATGTGACATGTCACGATATCGCGACACTTTTTCTATCAGAATCTCTCTCCTGCATTATGTCACGAAATTGCGACACTTTTTCTCTCGGACTCTCTCTTCTGCAACATGTCGCGAAATCGTGACACTTTTTCTTTTGTACAACCTTTCTTGTAATATGTTGCGAAATTGTGACACTTTTTTGTCCGTACAACCTTCTTTGCAATATGTCGTGAAATCGCGACACTTTTCCTTCTTTGCCTTCCTACAATTTTCGAGTCGTGAAAATGCGACATGTCGCAAAATCGCGACACTTTTCCAACTTGTTCTCTTTCTTCAAACTTGTCGGCTTGGGGTTTGCAAAAGACCTTTGAAACTGTTATGTCATAACGTTCATCAAAATAAATTATTTGACATCAAATCAAATTCCTTCAAAAGCTTCTTGACATCAATGACAACTTATATACTTGAGCAAAGGCAAAGTACCCAAAGTACCCAAAATTTCCAACAATCTCTCCCTTTGTCATTGATGGCAAACCTTTACTGAAAACACTTCTCAAGAGCCAAAACCGAAACCAACTATGCTAACAACTGACCAACGTCCTTTGAAGTTTTTCTCCCCCTGACTTGAAGCTTTCCTCTTCACTTTGAAGCTCTCCCCCTTACTCATATCTCTCCCCCTTTGTCATCAATGGCAAAGGGTCACCTTTGGGGCTCGGGACTAAGAAGGAGCCTCTTAGCTTAGTCCCTCCCCCAATTCCTAATGAGGTGATTAATTCTAGGGTGGGAGTAAAACTCCCATTAGGCACTGATCATCATCAACATCTATAACTTCCTTTTCGGGCCTTCTCTTGAACTCTTTGTCCATATTCCTGTTCTTGTCACTGTTCTTGTTCTTGTTCTCATCCCTGTTCTTGTCCATGCCTTGATCCTGGGACCTGTATTTTGGAATTTCAGCTCTACACTGTCTGATTATGTGACCTTAATTTTTGCACTTGAAACACTTGACGATGTTGTTTCTCTGAGGTAAACTTGATATTTGAATCCACCAGTTCTGACCAAACTTGTTCTGACCAAACCTGTTTTGGCCAAACCTATTTTGATCAAACATGTTCCTGTTATTTACCTTGCAATAGACTGCATTATGCCCAAACTGTTTACAATAGTAACAATACCCTTGAAAGAAACTAGCACTTCTGAAACTATCATTTACCTTCTTCACTTAAGCCATGCAAAGTGAAGCCATGTGACCAAACTTGTGACAAGCAAAACATCTACCTTGAAACTTTCCTTTATTTGACCTCTTGGGTCCTGAAAACTTCTTCTCATTCTGAATTTGATTTTCTATTTCTGTGCATCTATCATTCAAGGACTCCTTTTCTGAAGTACTTTCCTCATCAGAACTCTCTTCCTTTTGGAGTCTCTTACTAGACTCTCCAACTTGTTCCTTGTGTGGCTCAACAAAACCAAGGCCTGTTTTATCTGTTGTCTTTCTTTGACCTTTGATGAGTGACTTAACCTTTTTGGAGCTAACTTGAAACCTGTAAAGCTTATCCTTGTACTCTTTAGTTTCCTCTTTCAAAGAAGCCATTTTCTATTCTAACTCACTATACTCAAGAACCTTAGACTCTAACTCATCCTTGAGTTCTTGTGTCTTAGCTATAGAGAAATCAAGATTTTCTATAAGATCATCTCTCTCCATACAACATTCATCTAACTTATCCTTGAGTCTAGCATTCTTCTTTCTTTCCTTTTTCAAAGCACTAAGAGCACTAATAAGTTCACTTTCAAGATCCTTTATTTGTTTGCTTTCTGAATCATCAAAGCCTTTTTCAGATTTCTTATCACTAGAGGTGCTACCTTTTTCAAAAACCATACATGCATCTTCCTTATAGTTTTCTAAAGCATCCTCATACATACTGGAAACCAAATCATTATTTGTACAATCATCCTCAAGGTGACCAAAATTTCCACATCTAAGACATTTTATGATAATGAATCTATGTTTCGGTTCTTCCTCTTTTCTCGATATGAACAACATCTCATTTTCATTATCACTTGAAAAACTTTCACTATCACTACTAGAACACTTACTTGCTTTGTCTAGATAGAAACTCTTCTTGTGCTTGTGAGAATACCTCTTTCCTTGATTGATGTGTTCATCTTTGTTCTTTCTGTGATGCTTATGCTTTTCAGAAACCTTGCTCATAGAATCCTGTTTATCTTCATCACTTTCATTCTTAGGAACAGTACAGTCAGTAGCATAATGACCAAACTTTCCATAATTGAAACATATTATATTTTTCATGCTTTTGTGCTTTCTAGAGAACTTGCCTTTCTTGCTGTAATATGCCTCTTCATCATGTTGAGCAAGGTGCAGCAAAAGTATTGTCATTGTTGTCAACACAGATAGATAGATCAGTTGATGCAGTTGAAGTAGTGGACAGGAGTTCAGAGGTCAGTCAGATCATGTACAGTGAAATTCCAGGAAAACAAAAGTGACCCAGATTCAAAAAATCAAAGAAAAAGACAAGTAAGAAAACTGTCACGATATCGCGACATGTTTTCTATCGCGATATCGTGACAGGTTGAGAAGTTAGAAGGCAGAAAGAAAAACGTCACGATTTCATGACATATCGAAGGAGAGAGAAGGCGCAAGTAAAATTGTCATGATTTCGTGACATGGACGAGGAGAGAGAAGGCGCAAGCAAAACTGTCATGATTTCGCGACATGTTGCAGGCAAAGAAGCCAAGTGGAAAAACTGTCATGATTTCGTGACATGTTGGAAGCAAAGAAGGCAAGTAAGAAAGTTGTCACGATTTTGTGACATGTTTAGAAGGTGCAAAGAAAGTTGTCACGATTTCACGACATGTTTAGAAAGCACAAGGAAAGTTGTCACGATTTCGCGACATGTTGGCAGAAAAGAAAGCAAGTAGAAAAACTGTCACGATTTCGCGACATGTTTGGAGAAGAAGCGCTAAGGAGAAAAAGTGTCACGATTTCATGACAAGTTGCGAGAAGAAGCGCTAAGGAGAAAAAGTGTCACGATTTCGCGACAAGTTGCAAGAAGAAGCGCTAAGGAGAAAAAGTGTCATGATTTCGCGACAAGTTGCAAGAAGAAGCGCTAAGGAGAAAAAGTGTCACGATTTCGCGACAAGTTGCAAGAAGAAGCGCTAAGGAGAAAAAGTGTCACGATTTCGTGACAAGTTGCAAGAAGTGCTAAGGAGAAAAAGTGTCACGATTTCATGACAAGTTGCAAGAAGAAGCGCTAAGGAGAAAAAGTGTCATGATTTCGTGACAAGTTGCAAGAAGAAGCGCCAAGGAGAAAAAGTGTCACGATTTCGTGACATGTCGGGTTTTCGTGACTCGACGGGAAGAAAAGCGCCAAGGAGAAAAAGTGTCATGATTTCGTGACATAATGTAGGAGAGAGAGTCTGATAGAGAAAGGTGTCACGATTTCGTGACATGTGTTTTCACTGGCCAAAGACAGAAAAGGCACAAGGCAGCGAAAGTGTCACGATTTCATGACATGTTCCATTTTCACGGGCCAAAGACAGAAAAGGCACAAGGCAGCGAAGATGTCACGATTTCGTGACATGTTTCATTTTCACGGGCGAAAGGTAGAAAAGGCACAAGGCAGAGAATGATGTCATGATTTCGTGACATGTTTTGTTTTCTAGAGCAAGCCAAGAAGAGTAGCGAGAGGGCGAATGTGTCACGATTTTGTGACATGTCTGGTTTTCGTGGTTGCAAGCGAAGAAGAGAACAAGGAGGCGAAGAATGTCATGATTTCATGACATGCTGTATTTTCATGGGTGAAAGGCAAGAAGGGCAGAAAGAGATAAAAGTGTCACGATTTCGTGACAAGTCGCTACAGCATGATAACAGACAGTTAACTAGAATAGAACTACAGTTAAAGGGGCAGTGGTAGAGGAAAAGCAGGGAGCCAAATTAAGAAGAGTTAACTGGAGTCTGTGCAATAGTTACAAGTGTAGTGACAGTTAGAAATCATGCAGCTTTTTTGAAAAATAGTCGCATACGTAGAATTAAAAAATGGCATGCATGTTTAGAAAAAGAATACGAACAGTCGCATAGGCAGAATTAAAAAAAGGCATGCACGGATAGAAAAAGAATTCTAACAGTCGCATAAGTAGAATCAAAAAATGCATGCACACATAGAAAAGAACTCGAACAGTCATGGCCAAGAAGATGAACAGTCATAGTAAAGGTATTTGGTGCATGTGATGTGTTCGACGAAATGCCCTTTATATATATTCGAAAGGAGTTACAGAAAAAAGGTAGTTACAGTTGACAAGTGGCAGAAAAGAATATTTAAGAAACAGTTACGGGTTGCATGCACAAATATGGAAGTTAAAAATAGAGATTAATTTGTTATAAAAGCAGGTCTGCGTGGAGAAGTCAGCTCACTGTTGAATGTGTGAAAGTGCTACCGAAAGAGGGTGAGAAGAGTGTTGTAAGAGAGTGACAAGCTGAGCAGTGAGTATTTACTGTGTTTTTGATAAATTGGAGACCAGTCAGGGTCTTGAAAAAGTGAAGGCATTTGTATGTCATTGTTTTAACTTTCAAAACTGTGATCCAAGTTGGTGCTTGGATAGGGGTTGGTGCTCCTTTCTGTAGGTGCAGATAAATTAGGGGTTGGTGCTCCTTCCAGTGGGTGCTGGTAAACAGATTGTAAAATTGGTGTTTTGCAAAGGCTGGATTTGGACCGTAGTCCAAGTAGTCATTCTTGAGGAGTAGCCAAATTGGTGAACCTCGTTACATTGTGTGTTGTGGTGTGCTCTCTTGTGATTATTGCTTTATCTATTTTCTAGTTCTCTTTGCTTCAGTTTTAAGTATTGTAGATCAGATTTTTAGCTACACTGATTCACCCCCCCTCTTAGTGTCATTGTGGGAATATCAATTGGTATCAGAGCAAGGTTCCTGAACAAGCTTAATCAGCTAAGGTGATCTTGGAAGGAACACAATGGCAGGTAGTGAAGGATTCTCATCAAACAAAGCTCCTTTGTTCAATGGAACTAATTACTCATTCTAGAGACTCAGGATGCAGACATATCTGAGTGCGTTAGGATACGACATTTGGGAGTCAGTATAAAGTGGATACACAGCACCCGCTACTCCTCCAATAGATACTGTCGATAAGAAACTGTCTGAGAATAACTCCAAAGCAAAGAATGCCATAATGTGTGGGCTAGTAGATAGTGAACTGATAAGGGTCATGAGTTGTAAATCGACAAAAGACATATGGGATAAACTAAAGAGCATCCATGAAGGAGACAACAAGATCAAGGAAGCCAAACTGCAAACTCATCGAGCTCAGTTCGAAGCATTACAAATGAATGACGATGAGAACATAGAGGCCTATATGCTGAGAGTCAATGGAATCATTAATGCAATCAGAGGACTCGGCGAAGAGATCGAAGATGCGGTTGTCATGAAAAAGGTACTTAGAACTCTTCACAAAAGATTTAATTCTAAAGTTTCTGCAATAGAAGAGGCTAAAGATCTAAACAATTTTAGCATGGATGAGATGCATGGCTCTTTGATGGCATATGAAATGAGAATAGGACAAACTAAGCCCATAGACAGAGAAGCTGCTTTTAAAGCACACAAGAATACAAAAACTGAACAAGAATCTGAGGATGAAGAGACATCGGATGAAACGAAAGCCAACTTTGTTCGGAAACTTACAAAGGGAAAAGGAAAATATAGAGGTAAGTTACCATTTAAGTGTTTCAATTGTGGAGGGGTCGGTCACTTTGCAGCTAAGTGTCCAATGAATGAGAAAACCAAAAGTGATGAAGGGTCACACCAAGAAAGAAGTGACTGGAAGAAGAAACCAAACTTTAGGAAAAGCAATTTCAAAAAGAAAAGTTTCATATCCAAAAATGTCAGCTCTTCTGAAGATAGCTCAGGTGAAGATTCCGAAGAAGAAATAGGTGAAGCTCTGTTCATGGCATTTGAAGAAGCAAAAACAGAAGAAAAATAGGAAGGTGATACAAAAAGTAAGGATGAGGCTGAAGTTTATCTGGAAGGAGAGTTGGTTGCTGCACTTAAAGAGTTGAAGACAGAAAGGAAAAAGAATAATAAGGTCTCAAGAAAGCTAGAGGATGCGAATGACATAATAAGCAGTTTGAAAGTACAAACAAAAGAATTTAAGAAAATGTCTGAAGAACTCGAAGTTCAATTAACCATGAAAATAGATGAGTGCTGCAAACTGGAAGAAGAGATTGTTGTCTTAAGAATGCGGCTTGAAGAAAAGAATCAAAAATTAAGTTGCTATCACAAACTTGAAGGAAGTTCTACAAAGCTTGAAAAGATTATAAATAGTCAGAGGACTACAGACATCAAGTTTGGCTTGGGGTTTGTCGAAGGAGAATCATCAAGTGGATCAAAGGCCATAACTGTAGAACCAGTAAAGAAAGAGGATAAAATCAAGGTTGACCAAAGAAAAATGAATCTTGCAAAAGAAAGCAACAATGGCAGGCACGAGAAGACTATTGACAATGAGGGATTCACAAAAGTCACTCATCAAAGGAGAAGAAAATTTGTGGCTCCTACTACAAATTGGCAAAGACCAACTCCCAGGTTCAATCATTCTTTTTCTGGTTATTGTTTTAAATGCAATACTTACGGTCATAAGATTTCAGATTGCATTTATAATATAGGACAAAGAAATTTTTCCAAGTAGAAATGTATTTTCACCCTTGATAGATTATGCAGTAGAATGCTATAACTATCATAACTTTGGACACATTGCAAGAAACTGTAGAAGCACATATGCAGCAAATAAATATCAGGGAAGAAGAACTCAACCAAACAGTTTAAGGCAAAACAAAAAATTCCCAGATAAACATGCACAAGCCATTGACAAAGAAAAGTCTAAACAAGTGACCAAAACTACAGTCAAATCAGAATGGAAAGAAAAAGAGCAACTCAAAGAAGAAAAGGAATCCTTGATTGTCCAGACAACATTCAAAGCATAGAACAAATCAGCACCATGGATATTGGACAGTGGATGCTCCAGTCACATGACAGGAGATAAACAAAAATTTGAAAAATTACAGAAATATGAAGGGGGTTCTGTAAAGTTTGGAAATAATGATGGAGCCAAAATAGTTGGCAAAGGATCAGTCAAAATAAGTGATGGAAAGATCAATTCCAAAGAAGTTCTGTTTGTAGTTGGTTTGAAGCACAACTTACTGAGCGTAAGTCAAATCTGTGACAGAGGTCATGAAGTCATTTTTAAAAAGCAGGGCTGTGAAGTCAAAAAAGCACACAATGGGAAGCTGATAGCTACTGGATCGAGGACTTCTAGAAATCTATACACTCTCTCAAAAACTTTAGAAGGATCATGCTTGATTGGACAGGAAGATGAAAACTGGCTGTGGCACAAGAGGCTCGGTCATATTAGCTTTGACAATCTGGTAAAAATAAGTTCAAAAAGAGCAGTAAGAGATATACCCACCATTGGCAAACCGGTAAATAGCATCTGTGCCTCATGCCAAAAAGGGAAGCAAACCAGATCCACATTTAAAGCAAAGGAATATTTCACCAGCAAACCGTTAGAGCTGATACATACTGATTTATGTGGACCCATGAGAACACAAAGCATAAATGGTGACAAATACTTTATGTTGTTCATAGATGACTACTCCAGAATGACATGGGTACTATTTTTAAAGCTTAAATCAGATGCCTTTGAGATGTTCAAGATTTTTAAAAAATAGGTTGAGAATCAGATTGGAAAAATAATTAAATGCCTAAGATCAGACATAGGAGGAGAGTTTATCTCAGAGGAGTTTGTAGAATACTATCAAAAATATGGGATTAGAAGACAATTTTCAACAGCAAGGACACCTCAGCAGAATGGTGTTGTTGAAAGGAAGAACAGGACTATGCAAGAAATGGCACGGACAATGTTGGTTGAGAACAAAATAGCTGACAGATTCTGGAAAGAGGCAGTTCATACTATAGTTTATATTCAAAATAGGTGCATGCTAAGAACACATGAAAGCAAAACACCGTATGAGCTGTGGTTCGGTAGAAAGGCTACAACAAGATATTTCAAAGTGTTCGGCAGCAAGTGCTACATCAAACGAACTAAAGATAATCTCGGTAAATTTGAAGATAGAGCTGACGAAGGTATTTTTCTTGGATACTCAACAAAAAGCAAAGCCTACACGTGTTACAACAAGAGGCTAAAGAAAATTATTGAGAGTGCTGATGTTAAAGTTGATGAAGGTAGAGAACGAGAAGTTATGTATCAAGAAAACTACCCTATTTATGAAGAAGTCATTGAAGGAGATGAAGAAATAAGAACAGAAGAAAATCAAAAAATTGACTCAGCTGATTTAAGAATTGACTCAGAAGAAGAAGAGAACAAGAAATTCAAAACAGGCAGCTGGCAAAAAAATCATCCCAGAGAACAGATTATTGGGGACCCAATAGTTGGTATTCAGACAAGAAGAGCAGTAATACGGAACTACTCTTTATTATCCAGCATTGAACCCAAAAATATTGCTGAAGCCAAGCACAGATGAAAGTTGGATGAAGGCAATTAATGAAGAACTAGATCAGATTGAGAAAAACAAAACCTAGGAATTAGTACCACGGCCAGCAAATAAAAACATAATTGGCACTAAATGGATTTTTTGAAATAAATTAAATGAAGATGGGCAGGTTGTCAGAAATAAGGCAAGATTGGTCTGTAAAGGCTATGCTCAGGTTGAAGGCATTGATTTTGAGGAAACATTTGCACCAGTTGCCAGACTAGAAGCAATCAGAATGTTTCTGGCTTTAGCAGTCCATAAAAACTTCAAAGTATATCAAATGGACGTAAAATCAGCATTTTTGAATGGAAATCTGGAAGAAGAGGTTTACATTGAACAACCAGATGGCTTTCAACTCGGTGACAATCCCGATTTTGTTTGCAGGTTAAAGAAAGCATTGTATGGTCTGAAACAGGCACCCAGAGCATGGTATGCAAGGCTGGATAACTATCTTATTAAACAAGGGTTCAAGAAAGGTTTGGTGGACAACAATCTATATGTTAAAACAGAAAATGGCAATCTTATTGTCCTTGTTGTTTATGTAGATGATATCATTTTTGGCAGTAGTCATGATAAATCTTGTAGAGACATAGCAAATAAAATGAAGACTGAATTTGAGATGTCAATGATTGGTGAACTTTCTTATTTCCTCGGACTGCAAGTCAATCAAAGTGAAAAGGGCATTTTTATCTCTCAAGTTAAATATGTGAAAGAAATGCTAAAAAAGTTCACAATGGAGGATAGTAAACCTGTTAGCACTCCCATGACAACAAGTTGCAAGTTGAGCAAGGATGACAAATCTCCAGATGTAGATCAAACCATGTACAGGTCTATGATTGGAAGCTTGTCGTATTTGATAGCCACTAGACCAGATATATTACAGAAAGTATGCATGGTAGCAAGATTTCAGGCTAGTCCCAAAGAGACTCATGTGACAGCTATAAAGAGGATTTTTAGGTACCTCAAGGGTACTATGGAGTATGGGTTGTGGTACCCAAAAGGTAAGGACTTCACTCTTATTGCATATTCTGATGCAGATTGGGCAGGATGTATTGATGACAGAAAGAGTACCAGTGGAGGAGCATTTTATCTTGGAGACAGGTTGGTAGCATGGCACAACAAGAAACAAGAATCAGTCTCTCTATCCACAATAGAGGCAGAATACATTGCAGCAACAACATGTTGTACACAGATATTATGGATGAGACAAACACTGAAAGATCTTGGTATTCACTTCAAAGAGCCAATTTCAGTTAAATGTGATAACACCAGTGCTATAAACATATCAAAGAATCCGGTTATGCATTCTCGAACCAAACATATTGCAATCCGGTATCACTTCTTGAAGGATAAAGTTGCAGAAGGTGAGGTCAAATTGGATTTTGTTCCAACTACAGAGCAAGTAGCAGATATATTCACAAAACCATTGCCCAAGGAAGTTTTTGAGTACCTTCGGAGTAAGTTGGGAGTAGTCACATTTCCAAAGAACTGACTATCAATTGGGATCACATTCTCGGGGGGAGTATTTATGCCTATGTTTATAGTTTTGCTCATATTCATGATTTTTGCTAACTATAACAATGTGTATCTGAGAATGTTGTGCATAGACTCGGGGGAGTCTGTAGCAGCCCTTTGGTATTATTGTCAAAGGGGGAGAAGAATTACAGGAGAGTGCATGAGTGTTGCCAACAATTCCAAAGGGGGAGATTGTTGAGCAAGGTGCAGCAAAAGTATTGTCATTGTTGTCAACATAGACAGATAGATCAGTTGATGCAGTTGAAGTAGTGGACAGGAGTTCAGAGGTCAGTCAGATCATGTACAGTGAAATTCCAGGAAAACATAAGTGACCCAGATTCAAAAAATCAAAGAAAAAGACAAGTAAGAAAACTGTCGCGATATCGCGACAGGTTGAGAAGTTAGAAGGCAAAAAGAAAAACGTCATGATTTCGTGACATATCGGAGGAGAGAGAAGGCACAAGTAAAATTGTCATGATTTCATGACATGGACGAGGAGAGAGAAGGCGCAAGCAAAACTATCATGATTTCGTGACATGTTGCAGGCAAAGAAGCCAAGTGGAAAAACTGTCATGATTTCGTGACATGTTGGAAGCAAAGAAGGCAAGTAAGAAAGTTGTCACGATTTCGTGACATGTTTAGAAGGTGCAAAGAAAGTTGTCATGATTTCGCGACATGTTTAGAAAGCACAAGGAAAGCTATCGCGATTTCGTGACATGTTGGCAGAAAAGAAAGCAAGTAGAAAAACTATCACGATTTCATGACATGTTCGGAGAAGAAGCGCTTGCAAGAAAAACTGTCACGATTTCATGACATGTTCAGAGAAGAAGCGCTAAGGAGAAAAAGTGTCACGATTTCACGACAAGTTGCAAGAAGAAGCGCTAAGGAGAAAAAGTGTCACGATTTCGCGACAAGTTGCAAGAAGAAGCGCTAAGGAGAAAAAGTGTCACGATTTCGCGACAAGTTGCAAGAAGAAGCGCTAAGGAGAAAAAGTGTCACGATTTCATGACAAGTTGCAAGAAGAAGTGCTAAGGAGAAAAAGTGTCACGATTTCGCGACAAGTTGCAAGAAGAAGCGCTAAGGAGAAAAAGTGTCACGATTTCATGACAAGTTGCAAGAAGAAGCGCCAAGGAGAAAAAGTGTCACGATTTCACGACATGTCGGGTTTTCGTGACTCGACGGGAAGAAAAGCGCCAAGGAGAAAAAGTGTCACGATTTCATGACATAATGCAGGAGAGAGAGTCTGATAGAGAAAGGTGTCACGATTTCATGACATGTTGTTTTTGCTGGCCAAAGACAGAAAAGGCACAAGGCAGCGAAAGTGTCACGATTTCGTGACATGTTCCATTTTTGCAGGCCAAATATAGAAAAGGCACAAGGCAGTGAAGATGTCACGATTTCATGACATGTTCTATTTTCGCAGGCGGAAGGCAGAGAATGATGTCACGATTTCGTGACATGTTCGTTTTTGCTAGAGCAAGCCAAGAAGAGTAGAGAGAGGGGAATGGTAGATTGTGATATTTGAGTTTTACGGTTGCAAGCGAAGAAGAGAACAAGGAGGCCAAGAATGTCACGATTTTGTGACATGTCTATTTTATGGGTGAAAGGCGAAGAAGGGCAAAAAGAGGCATAAGTGTCACGATTTTGTGACAGGTCGCTACAACATGATAACAGACAGTTAAATGGAATAGAACTACGATTAGAGGGGCAGTGGTAGAGGAAAAGTAGGGAGCCAAATTAAGAAGAGTTAACTGGAGTCTGTGCAACAGTTACAAGTGCAGTGACAGTTAGAAATCATGCAGCTTTTTTGAAAAAAAGTTACAGTTGACAAGTGGTAGAAGAGAATATTTAAGAAATAGTTACGGGTTGCATGCACAAATATGGAAGTTAAAAATAGAGATTAATCTATTATAAAAGTAGGTCTATGTGGAGAAGTCAGCTTGCTGCTGAATGTGTGAAAGTGCTGTCGAAAGAGGGTGAGAAGAGTGTTGTAAGGGAGTGAAAAAGCTGAGCAGTGAGTATTTACTATGTTTTTGATAAATTGGAGACCAGTCAGGGTCTTGAAAAAGTGAAGGCATTTGTATGTCATTGTTTTAACTTTCAAAACTGTGATCCAAGTTGGTGCTTGGATAGGGGTTGGTGCTCCTTTCTGTAGGTGCAGATAAATTAGGGGTTGGTGCTCCTTCCAGTGGGTGCTGGTAAACAGATTGTAAAATTGGTGTTTTGCAAAGGCTGGATTTGGACCGTAGTCCAAGCAATCATTCTTGAGGAGTAGCCAAATTGGTGAACCTCGTTACATTGTGTGTTGTGGTGTGCTCTCTTGTGATTATTGCTTTATCTATTTTCTAGTTCTCTTTGCTTCAGTTTTAAGTATTGCAGATCAGATTTTTAGCTACACTGATTCACCCCCCCTCTCAGTGTCATTGTGGGAATATCAATTGGTATCAGAGCAAGGTTCCTGAACAAGCTTAATCAGCTAAGGTAATCTTGGAAGGAACACAATGGCAGGTAGTGAAGGATTTTCATCAAACAAAGCTCCTTTGTTCAATAGAACTAATTACTCATTCTGGAGACTCGGGATGCAGACATATCTGAGTGCGTTAGGATATGACATTTGGGAGTTAGTAGAAAGTGGATACATAGCACCCGCTACTCCTCCAACAGATATTGTCGATAAGAAACTATCTGAGAATAACTCCAAAGCAAAGAATGCCATAATGTGTGGGCTAGTAGACAGTGAACTGATAAGGGTCATGAGCTATAAATCGACAAAAGACATATGGGACAAACTGAAGAGCATTCATGAAGGAGACAACAAGATCAAGGAAGCCAAACTGCAAACTCATCGAGCTCAGTTTGAAGCATTACAAATGAATGACGATGAGAACATAGAGGCCTATATGCTTGAGAGTCAATGGAGTCATTAATGCAATCAGAGGACTCGGCGAAGAGATCGAAGATGCAGTTGTCATGAAAAAGGTACTTAGAACTCTTCACAAAAGATTTAATTCTAATGTTTCTGCAATAGAAGAGGCTAAAGATCTAAAAAAATTTAGCATGGACAAAATGCATGGCTCTTTGACGGCATATGAAATGAGAATAGGACAAACTAAGCCCATAGACAGAGAAGCTACTTTTAAAGCACACAAGAATACAAAAACTGAACAAGAATCTGAGGATGAAGAGACATCGGATGAAACGAAAGCCAACTTTGTTCGAAAACTTACAAAGGGAAAAGTAAAATATAGAGGTAAGTTACCATTTAAGTGTTTCAATTATGGAGGGGTCGGTCACTTTGCAGCTAAGTGTCCAATGAATGAGAAAACCAAAAGTGATGAAGGGTCACACCAAGAAAGAAGTGACTGGAAGAAGAAACCAAACTTTAGGAAAATCAATTTCAAAAAGAAAAGTTTCATATCCAAAAATGTCATCTCTTCTGAAGATAGCTCAAGTGAAGATTCTGAAGAAGAAACAGGTGAAGCTCTGTTCATGGCATTTGAAGAAGCAAAAATAGAAGAAAAACAGGAAGGTGATACAAAAAGTAAGGATGACATCAACCTTCACTTGAGTTCTCAACTCAAATGCTACAAGTATACTATGGAGCTCATCCTTTTTCAACTTATCCAAATTTTTAGCTTCCTCAATAGAAGAAATATTTTCACTAAATCTATTAGGAATATATCTTAAAATCTTATCACAAACATCATTTTTAGCAAGCTCAAGACCTAAGTCTTTCATGGAGTTAACAACCTCATCCATACGAAGCATGTAGTCACTAATATTTTCATCATCATTCATCTTGAGTTGTTCAAACATACCTTTGAAGTGTCTCAACTTAGCCTTTCTGACATTTGTATCACCTGTATGAACCACCTTCAACTATTTCCACATTTCACTAGTTGTCTTACAGTGAATCACTTTAGTGAGATCTGCTTTCTGTAAGCCTTTCATGATTGCATTCATTGCTTTTGAAATGCTGTGATGTAGGAGCATTTCTTCTTTAGTATTAGGACCATGTACAGGAATAGTGTACTCATCTTCAATCACTTCCCATACCTCATTACCAAGTGCCATTAGATGAACCTTCATCCTTGCACTCCAAAGACCAAAATCTGACCCATCAATAATAGGTGTTGCATTGCTACTTGAATGATCCATTGTGTTCTTTACTAGCTTTTCTTTCAAGTTGTTAAACTTTCCGAAGGCACCTGCTCTGATACCAATTGAAGAACACAAGCTTATACTAAGAGGGGGGGTGAACAAGTATAAGACCTCTTTTTACTTTTTCCTTTATACTTCAAAATAGTAAAGCAATATACCCAAAGCAATATCAAAACAATGCACAATATCATCCACAAAGTGACACCAATTTTAACGTGGTTCACCCGAATGGTTGGGCTACGTCCACAAAACTTTTCTCTAAAAGTTATCTCAAAGTTCTTTGGGAATCCTTCCCAATTACAATGTTTATGAGCCTCGGCCCAAAGGAGATACCTTCCCCCAATCTGAATTTATGAGCCTCTGCTCAAAGGAGATACCTTCCCCTCTGCTCTAGAAATGATCCCTCGGAAGATCAATCGCCTCTACCTCTTGCCAGCACATGGAACTCCTTTCCACTGAAGACCTCCTATCCTCAATGCTTAGCCTAAGAGACCTCTGCCTTCTATGATCACGTCCACAGCAGCTCAGCAACCTATACCAAACATAGTTAGTCGGTCTAGTACAAGTCTTCCTCTGTCTGTCAGATCTGTCCAACACTTGAACAAATCAATCCTCTGCACACAAGCCTTCTCAAAGACTTGCCAAATCTGTCCTCAGGTTCTTCTCAAAGAACCAGTGCACCTCTATCCTCATACAGTAGCACTCCATGTTCGTCTTTGCCCTTTGTTCTCTCTACGCCCTCTACTCTCTCTACGCAATCATAGCCGCACTTGGTCGAACTTCAACCTTTGCACTCTCTGCGCAATCACAGTGACACTTAGAACAATTCACCATGACTCTTCGCTCACTCTTCACACTTCGATCGAATTTTGCACTCTGCTCTCGATGATCGAACTTCTCACTCTGTGCTCTATCTGTGAACGTCGCAAAAAATGATACACCCAACTCTTCAAAACAGCCTACCTTTTATAATAACACTTTCAAGATCAAAACCTTAATCTTAGTCGGTTGTAACCCTGATCTTTAGTCGACTACACAACCCTAAAATTCATCGGCTACAAACCCTAATCTTCGTCGGCTCACATTTAACTTTGTCGGCTTCAACTGCCTCTATAACTCTTCTGTAGTTTTTGCCACGAAACTACAACATGTCACGATATCGCGACACCTTTGCAACCGTACACTTTCTTTTGGCTTTTGTCATGATATCGTGACACTTCAGCCTTTGTCGACTTCAACTAAGCTCTTGTCGTGATATCGCGACACTTCTATCTTTGTCAGCATCAACTTTGCTTTTGTCGCGATATCGCGACACTTCTCCCTTCGTCGACCTCCTTTCTGCTTTTGTCGTGAAATCACGACACTTCTGCCTCTGCAGACTTCGTCTTCACTTCTATCGTGATATCATGACACTTCTGTCTTCATAGCCTTCCTCTCTACTTTTGTCGTGAAATCATGACACTTCTCCTATAGAAGACCTGCTTTCAGTTTCTGTCACAAAATCACGACACTTCTGCTTTCGTCTGCTTTCTTTTCTGCTTGTCATGAAATCATGACACTTTTCTAACTTGCTTTCTCTCTCTTGCTTAAGTCGCGAAAATGCGACATGTCGCGATATCGTGACACTTTTTCTATCGAAATCTCTCTCCTGCATTATGTCACGAAATCATGACACTTTTTCTCTCGGACTCTCTCTTCTGCAACATGTCGCGAAATCGTGACACTTTTTCTTCCGTACAACCTTTCTTGCAATATGTCATGAAATCGTGACACTTTTTCGTCCATACAACCTTCTTTGCAATATGTCACGAAATCGTGACACTTTTCCTTCTTTGCCTTCCTGCACTTTTCGAGTCACGAAAATGCGACATGTCGCGAAATCGCGACACTTTTCCAACTTGTTCTCTTTCTTCGAACTTGTCGGCTTGGGGTTTGCAAAAGACCTTTGAAACTGTTATGTCGTAACCTTCATCAAAATAAATTATTTGACATCAAATCAAATTCCTTCAAAAGCTTCTTGACATCAATGACAACTTATATACTTGAGCAAAGGCAAAGTACCCAAAGTACCCAAAATTTCCAACAATCTCCCCCTTTGTCATTGATGGCAAACCTTTACTGAAAACACTTCTCAAGAGCCAAAATTGAAACCAATCGTGCTAACAACTGACCAACGTCCTTTGAAGTTTTGCTCCCCCTGACTTGAAGCTTTCCTCTTCACTTTGAAGCTCTCCCCCTTACTCATATCTCTCCCCCTTTGTCATCAATGGCAAAGGGTCACCTTTGGGGCTCGGGACTAAGAAGGAGCCTCTTAGCTTAGTCCCTCCCCCACCTCCTGATGAGGTGATTAATTCTAGGGTGGGAGTAAAACTCCCATTAGGCACTGATCATCATCAATGTCTATAACTTCCTTTTCGGGCCTTCTCTTGAACTCTTTGTCCATATTCCTGTTCTTGTCACTATTCTTGTTCTTGTTCTCATCCCTGTTCTTGTCCATGCCTTGATCCTTGGACCTGTATTCTGGAATTTCAGCTCTACACTGTCTGATTATGTGACCTTCATTGTTGCACTTGAAACACTTGACGATGTTGTTTCTCTGAGGTAAACCTGATCTTTGAATCCACCAGTTTTGACCAAACTTGTTCTGACCAAACCTGTTCTGGCCAAACCTATTTTGATCAAACTTGTTCCTATTATTTACCTTGCAATAGACTACCTTGTGCCCAAACTGTTTACAAGAGTAGCAATACCCTTGAAAGAAACTAGCACTTCTGAAACTGTCATTTACCTTCTTCACTTGAGCCATGCAAAGTGAAGCCATGTGACCAAACCTGTGACAAGCAAAACATCTGCCTTGAAACTTTCCTTTATTTGACCTCTTGGGTCCTGAAAACTTCTTCTTCTCATTCTAAATTTTGTTTTCTATTTTTGTGCATCTATCATTCAAGGACTCCTTTTCTGAAGTACTTTCCTCATCAGAACTCTCTTCCTTTTGGAGTCTCTTACTAGACTCTCCAACTTGTTCCTTGTGTGGCTTAACAAAACCAAGGCCTGTTTTATCTGTTGTCTTTCTTTGACCTTTGATGAGTGACTTAACCTTTTTGGAGCTAACTTGAAACCTGTAAAGCTTATCCTTGTACTCTTTAGTTTCCTCTTTCAAAGAAGCCATTTTCTGTTCTAACTCACTATACTCAAGAACCTTAGACTCTAACTCATCCTTGAGTTCTTGTGTCTTAGCTATAGAGAAATCAAGATTTTCTATAAGATCATCTCTCTCCATACAACATTCATCTAACTTATCCTTGAGTCTAGCATTCTTCTTTCTTTCCTTTTTCAAAGCACTAAGAGCACTAATAAGTTCACTTTCAAGATCCTTTATTTGTTTGCTTTCTGAATCATCAAAGCCTTTTTCAGATTTCTTATCACTAGAGGTGCTACCTTTTTCAAAAACCATACATGCATCTTCCTTATAGTTTTCTGAAGCATCCTCATACATACTGGAAACCAAATCATTATTTGTACAATCATCCTCAAGGTGACCAAAATTTCCACATCTAAGACATTTTATGATAATGAATCTATGTTTCGGTTCTTCCTCTTTTTCTGATATGAACAACATCTCATTTTCATTATCACTTGAAGAACTTTCACTATCACTACTAGAACACTTACTTGCTTTGTCTAGATAGAAACTCTTCTTGTGCTTGTGAGAATACCTCTTTCCTTGATTGCTGTGCTCATCTTTGTTCTTTCTGTGATGCTTATGCTTTTCAGAAACCTTGCTCATAGAATCCTGTTTATCTTCATCACTTTCATTCTTGGGAATAGTACAATCAGTAGCATAATGACCAAACTTTCCACAATTGAAACATCTTATATTTTTCATGCTTTTGTGCTTTCTAGAGAACTTGCCTTTCTTGCTGTAATATGCCTCTTCATCACTAGAAGACTCATCACTATCTTGAATCTGTTTACCCTTGGATTTCTTGGTAGCCTTGAAAGTCGCCTCTTTCTTGACATCAACCTTCACTTGAGTTCTCAACTCAAATGCTGCAAGTATACTATGGAGCTCATCCTTTTTCAACTTATCCAAATTTTTAGCTTCCTCAATAGCAGAAATATTTTCACTAAATCTATTAGGAAGAGATCTTAAAATCTTATCACAAACATCATTTTCAGCAAGCTCAAGACCTAAGTCTTTCATGGAGTTAACAACCTCATCCATACGAAGCATGTAGTCACTAATATTTTCATCATCATTCATCTTGAGTTGTTCAAACATACCTTTGAAGTGTCTCAACTTGGCCTTTCTGACATTTGTATCACCTGTATGAACCACCTTCAACTGTTTCCACATTTCACTAGTTGTCTTGCAGTGAATCACTTTGGTGAGATCTGCTTTCTGTAAGCCTTTCAGGATTGCATTCATTGCTTTTGAATTGCTATGATGTAGGAGCCTTTCTTCTTTAGTATTAGGACCATGTACAGGAATAGTGTACTCATCTTCAATCACTTCCCATACCTCATTACCAAGTGCCATTAGATGAACCTTCATCCTTGCACTCCAAAGACCAAAATCTGACCCATCAAGAATAGGTGTTGCATTGCTACTTGAATGATCCATTGTGTTCTTTACTAGCTTTTCCTTCAAGCTGTTAAACTTTTCGAAGGCACCTACTCTGATACCAATTGAAGAACACAAGCTTATACTAAGAGGGGGGGGGTGAACAGTATAAGACCTCTTTTTACTTTTTCCTTTATACTTCAAAATAGTAAAGCAATATACCCAAAGCAATATCAAAACAATGCACAATATCATCCACAAAGTGACACCAATTTTAACGTGGTTCACCCAGAATGGCCGAGCTACGTCCACAAAAATTTTCTCTAAAAGTTATCTCAAAGTTCTTTGGGAATCCTTCCCAATTACAATGTTTATGAGCCTCGGCCCAAAGGAGATACCTTCCCCCAATCTGAATTTATGAGCCTCTCCTCAAAGGAGATACCTTCCCCTCTTCTCTCGGAAATGATCCCTCGGAAGATCAACTGCCTCTACCTCTTGCCAGCACATGGAACTCCTTTCCACCGAAGACCTCCTATCCTCAATGCTTAGCCTAAGAGACCTCTGCCTTCTATGATCACGTCCACAACAGCTCAGTAACCTATACCAAACACAGTCAGTCGGTCTAGTACAAGTCTTCCTTTGTCTATCAGATCTGTCCAACACTTGAACAAATCAATCCTCTGCACACAAGCCTTCTCAAAGACTTGCCAAATTTGTCCTCAGGTTCTTCTCAAAGAACCAGTGCACCTCTGTCCTCATACAGTAGCACTCCATGTTCGTCTTTGCCCTTTGTGCTCTCTACGCCCTCTGCTCTCTCTACGTAATCACAGCCGCACTTGGTCGAACTTCAACCTTTGCACTCTCTGCGCAATCACAGCGGCACTTAGAATAATTCACCATGACTCTTCGCTCACTCTGCACACTTCGATCGAATTTCACACTCTGCTCTCGATGATCGAACTTCTCACTCTGTGCTCTATCTGCGAACGTCGCAACAAACGATACACCCAACTCTTCAAAATAGCCTGCCTTTTATAATAACACTTTCAAGATCAAAACCTTAATCTTAGTCAGTTGTAACCCTGATCTTTAGTCGGCTACACAACCCTAAACTTCGTCGGCTGCAAACCCTAATCTTCGTCGGCTCACATTTAACTTTTTCGGCTTCAACTACCTCTATAACTCTTCTATAGTTTTTGTCGTGAAACTACAACATGTCACGATATCGTGACACCTTTGCAACCGTACACTTTCTTTTGGCTTTTGTCGTGATATCGTGACACTTCAGCCTTTGTCGACTTCAACTAAGCTCTTGTCGCGATATCATGACACTTCTATCTTTATCAGCATCAACTTTGCTTTTGTCGTGATATCGCGACACTTCTCCCTTCGTCGACCTCCTTTCTGCTTTTGTCATGAAATCATGACACTTCTGCCTCTATAGACTTCGTCTTCACTTCTGTCATGATATCGCGACACTTCTGTCTTCATAGCCTTCCTCTCTGCTTTTGTCGTGAAATCGCGACACTTCTCCTATAGAAGACCTACTTTCAATTTCTGTCGTGAAATCGTGACACTTCTACTTCCGTCTGCTTTCTTTTTTGCCTGTCGTGAAATCGTGACACTTTTCTAACTTGCTTTCTCTCTCCTGCTTAAGTCACGAAAATGCGACATGTCACGATATCGCGACACTTTTTCTATCGGACTCTCTCTCCTGCATTATGTCGCAAAATCGTGACACTTTTTCTATCGGACTCTCTCTCCTGCATTATGTCACGAAATCGCGACACTTTTTCTCTCGTACAACCTCTCTTGCAACATGTCGTGAAATCGTGACACTTTTTCTTCCGTACAACCTTTCTTGCAATATGTCGCGAAATCGTGACACTTTTTCGTCCGTACAACCTTCTTTGCAATATGTCATGAAATCATGACACTTTTCCTTCTTTGCCTTCCTGCACTTTTTGAGTCGCGAAAATGCGACATGTCGCGAAATCGCGACACTTTTCCAACTTGTTCTCTTTCTTCGAACTTGTCGGCTTGGGGTTTGCAAAAGACCTTTGAAACTATTATGCCGTAACCTTCATCAAAATAAATTATTTGACATCAAATCAAATTCCTTCAAAAGCTTCTTGACATCAATGACAACTTATATACTTGAGCAAAGGCAAAGTACCCAAAGTACCCAAAATTTCCAACAGAAGCTTTACTACTAGAGCTAAGGAAAGCAAAATAATTAGGTATTAACTACTTGACTGTAATAGGGGATGCAGAGCTTATTATACTACAAATCAAAGGTAAATATCAAACTAAAATCCTAGGCTTAAGCAATATAGAAATGTAGTGTTGGAAGAAATTGATAAATTTTTAGCTTTTAATATCTCATATATTTGTAGAGAACAAAATCATGTTGCAGATATTTTAGCTGTAAATTTGTCAGGTCTAGATCACTTAGAGATAACTATAGAATATATGGACATATTCCCAACTATTTCAGTTTATAAACCTTTTGTGCCAGATATATAGTATATCTATAGGTCTTTCAGGATGACATAGATATTAAAGATTTTGACTCTGCAAAATCAGTATGCAGACGTAATCTGTGATTAAAAATATGAAGAAAAACTAAAATACCAAATAGGAGAGCCTGTAGAAGTAATCCAGTTGAAAACTAATAGAATAACCAAAGGATTGGTTTCTCTAGAGATTCTATTTTATGATTTTGACAAAGCCTATAAACCTTTACGCAGAGAAGTGATATCTGAAGATATTAATATTGGCTCAATGAAAGAACCTAGAATAGTGAAAACATGGCCTTACCTACTAAATAAAAAGCTGGATATATCAGTTTCTTGAAAAAGAAGAAAGAACATTTTGCTTGGACTTATGAAGATCTTAAAACATTCAAAATAGATGTAATGACACACATAATACCCCTGAAATAAGATTCTAAACCATTCAGATAGAAGCTAAGGAAATACAATCCAACTCTGCATCCAATAATGCAAAATGAGGTACAAAAGTTACTAGATTCCAAAATAATCATAAATGTAAGATTTTCTTCTTGGATATCCAACTTAGTACCAGTCAAAAATAATAATGGGGATATTAGACTCTATGTAGATTTTATAAATTTAAACAATAGTTCATTAAAATACAATTACCCCTTACCAAGCATGGAACAGTTATTACAAGCACTACTTGGCTCAACCAGATTGTCTTTGTTAGATGGATTTTTAGGGTACAATCAAATTTAGATAAATCCATAAGATAGACATAAGGTAACATTCACTACACCCTATGGCACATTTGAATATTTAAGGATTCCTTTGGGACTAATGAATGCAAGTGCTACTTTTCAAAGAGAAATGGACTTTGCATTTAAAGGATTGATGTTCAAGATTGTAGTTGTATACCTTGGATGATATCACTGTATTTTTGAAAAATCCAGAGGATCATCTAGAACACTTAACTGCAATTTTTGATCGATGCAAGGAATTTTGAATTTCTTTGAATTCCAAGAAATGTATATTTGGGACTACACAAGGAAATTTATTAGGACATATAGTTTCAAAAAAAGGGATAAGCATTGATCCAGATAGAATTGAAGTTATTTCCAAAATTCCCCCTCCAAAAAATTTAAAAGCTATTAGGTCATTCTTTGGAAAGATAAATTTTATCAAAATATTTGTTTCAAATTTTGCAGAAATGACCAAACCTATAAATGACATGGTTAAGAAAACTGGAGAAATAAAATAGACAGTGGAAAATATGA
This sequence comes from Wollemia nobilis, assembly GCA_028583015.1. Lineage (NCBI taxonomy): Eukaryota > Viridiplantae > Streptophyta > Pinopsida > Araucariales > Araucariaceae > Wollemia > Wollemia nobilis. The sequence continues at coordinate 1,859,972 of JAQPPZ010003286.1, read as the reverse complement.
AAGCATTTAACAAGATTAAAAAATCCATATCAACCAATCCAACCTTAAGTTGCTTGGATTATGCCAAATATTTTAATATCTATTCTTATGCATCTGAATATTCTATTACTATAGTTATTTCACAAAAATATGATGAAAATAGTGAAATTCCAATAGCCTTCATGAGCTTACGGCTAAAAGGAGCACATATTAAATACACCTTTGCTAGAAAAACATGCTTATGCAGTCATCCAATCTTTAGAACACTTAAAAGGTATATTGGGCTCAAATAAGGTTTACTGTTGTATTCCTTTTATAGCAATAAAAGATATTTTTTCCCAATCAGAGCCATTAGGAAGACCAGCAAGGTGGATGGTAAAGCTTCTACAATATGGTGTTGAATTCAAAATAGTTAAAATTGTCAAAGGGCAGGGTTTAGCTAAATTATTGGCCAAAAAAAAAGAAGGATTTGAAAATGTTCTCACAATAGATGATGCATATGATGTCAGAGGAATCAATAATATTGAATGCAAATGGTATGAAGAAATATTTTCATACTTACAAAATTTGTCATTCCCTAAAGATATGTCAAAAAATAGAATGAGGTCAGTCAAAGTGTGCTATACTAGAAACACCCTGATGGAATATTATTAGTTTGTTTATATGAAAGTGAAGTCCCAGAAATAGTCAATGAATTTCATGATGGTTTCTATGGAGGACACTTTTCTCCAAGAGCTACAGCTAATAAAATAATGAGAGTAAGATATTATTGGCCTTCCATTTTTAAATATGTATATAAACATGTTAAAATTTGTCATAAATACCAAGTTTTTGCAAGAAAGAAGCATTTGGTCGTCATGCCCCTCAAGCCAGTAATCAATGAAGCACCATTCACACAATGGGGCATTGACCTAATTGGAGAGATCAAGCCTAATTCATCTGGCTAGCACAAGTGGAACATAACTGCAACAAACTACTTTACAAAGTGGGTAGAAGTTGCACCCATGACAACATCCACTACTGTCACTGTCATCAAGTTCTTGGAAGAAAACATTCTGACCAGGTTCGGGGTTCCTCAAAAGCTAGTTACGGATAATGCACAATATTTTGTTTCATATGAAATGGTAGAATTTTATGCTGAATATGGAATTGAATTATCTCATTCTACTAATTATTACCCTCAAGGAAATGATCTATCTGAGTCATCAAATAAGAATGTAATAACCAGAATAAAAAGGTCATTAGGTAAGAACAAAAGAGGGTGGGACAGTGAACTTAAATTTGCTTTATGGGCTGATAGGTTGTCTGTCAAAAGAAACACAGGAAGAACCCCCTATGAGATGGTTTATGGAGAGAAAGCTTTATTACCTTCAAAAATAGAGAAATTAGCACTTTTCCTCCTACTGCAAGACCATAAAGACCCCAATCCCATACAGAGAAGGCTTGACCAAATTATCCTATTAGAAGAGCAAATAAGATAGACCCTTAATAGAATGATGGAACAGACCCAAAAAACCATGAAATTTTTTAATAAGAAAGCCAACGGTACTCTTTTTTCTCAAGGAGATATAGTCATCTATTGGGATCCTAAAAATTATAAGCATAGTGAAAAAGATAAATTTGAACCTAAATGGATTGGCCCATACCAAATAGCCCATGTTATTAGCCAAAATACATACAAGTTGCAGACCTTGCAGGGTGAAATGATGGATATCCCTATTAATGGCCAACACATCAAAATATACAATCCCTGTTGAAGGTAAATAAAATAAAAGAAAATAATAAAAAAAAGTAGAAAGAAAAGAAAACCCCAAAAATAGAGTTTTTTTTTTATGCTTTTCTTTTCTTGTTTAGTTTAATTCTAAGTTTGTTGTACACATGATATTCTTAGCTTGATGAGTATATATACATTACTGTTGATTCCACCAAAAATAATAAGAAAAAAGGAGATTTATTTTAGAATCTGATGAGGTTTACAATTTTCAAAATATGAGTGTTTATGCAATAGTTGTTTGATATAAGATAAAACAGAAGGAAAACAAAGCTTATTGAAACATCATGTTAAAGCCTCACATTACAAATGTTAAGGCAACCAAGTTAATATCCAATTGAAGAAAACACAATGACTATATATAAGCAAGATAAAATGGGCTACATGTAAAAGCATTTGACATCAATGGAATTGATGGGTTGATCCAAATCAACTCCATTTAAAGTTTAAAAATTCATTGCCCCAACTAATATAACTCTTTGATAGCACATGGACCAATCCATTTATGATTAAATGTTCCCTTACACTTTTATGGATATTTTCAAGCTTGAGGATAAGGTTCATAACATTAAAATCATGATGAAAAACTTTCTTATTATATTATTTGGAAACATGACTCTTGTAGGCTTTATTATGCTTAAGAGCATAGAAATGAATCTGATTTATAGTAATGAGTTTGGAAATATGAGCTTCTTAATGCTTGATAGTATTCATCACAACTCAACAAATTCATTAAAGAAATATGAAATGAAGACAATCAATATCAAGTGTTAAACCAAATTCAGTACCATAAACTAGATAAAAATATTTTTCCATATGGATATTTGAATATTGGAGTAGTACACTCACAATGTAGGTTATAACTTTAAGTGTTAATATTTCTTTGGTCCTCTATCTATCTTTTTGAAAATATTAACCAGAATTTTATTACTAGACTTAGCTTGATCATTCATATGTGATAACAAGGCATAGAAAAACGATGTTGAATATTTAGTTGTGAAATCAATTCTTCCATTTTTTTATTCTTAAAAGTATCATTATCAGAAATGATAGTAGAGGGTATGCTAGTGCAACACATAATCTAATTAAGAAACAAGGAGGGTTGTCTGATTTGTAAATAACATAGATTCCATTCTCTTGGTAAAATATTGTGCTTGTGATGATGAATTTATGCCTATAAGAGGACATGAGAAATGGGTTCTACAAGGTCAATATATCAAGTGGAAAAAGGAAAAGGAGACTCAATTAGATGAATAACCTAGCTAGAGGCATGAGTTTCATATTTAAGGAACTAACATTTATCACATGATTTTCTATAATTGGTAGTGTCAACTTCCATTGTAAGCCAAAAGTAACCCATCTGCAAAATTGTATGAGCTATGGAATGGCCAAAAAGATGTCCTAAATAGTCACTATTATGGACATCAAATAGGAATTCAAGAACCTCAACCTCTATAAGGCATCATAGGGGAACACCATCAAAAAAATTTATATTATAATACTTCACCAAGAACTACTTATTGAAAGGTTGCCCTATGAATGTGGACCCATTGCTTAGCATTAGCCTTAGATGGATAGGTTTTATTATCAAGGAAACACAAAGTATCACCATATCAATAATCATCTTATAGAACTTGAAAATAAATAGTTATAACCTCGACTATATGTACATCTACTGGGCCTTAGTAATAGAAAAAAAGGTTCATCATAGAATTTTACCATAGAATTTGTCCAACCATAAAAAAGTACATTCTTTACATATTTATTATTATTTGTATTATACTAGAGGAATCGGTAACTCGTTACAATTTTCTACGCCTCTTCATGGGATCAAATATTGCTCCTTGTCACCATTATAACCTCCAATTGCATTGGGTAAACCTTTTACGTAGCTGGCTACTCTAACGTGACACACCCACCAGTAATACAGGACCTGAGGGATTGGAACCTTGGTCTCTGCACTCCTACAAAAGTGTTTTGATAGTTGAACCAAGCCCTCGGACCCTATTCTTTACATATTTATACAATATTATGTCTCTTAGTTTCAAGAGACCCTTGGTAATTCACCCCCTGGTATTTCACCTTCACCTCAGATTGTTTAGCTTCTCTCATTCTTCCATGGTATGTAATTATTAATTTTCTCTCAACCTCATATGAGGTGAAATAATGATCAGTCATTAGTTAACATTAAATAATAATGTAATAATTAATATCTAACATTCCCCCTTCTTACATTATTTGATATAACAAATAAAGGTTATTACCCCCTTAATTCCTATGGTGGTAAAATAAAATTATAATTTAGCTCTAGCTCTGGCTCTAAATTTTGCTCTAGCTCTGGGTCTGAGTAATCTCCACTAGGCCTACTTTTTGGTCTGCCTTTGGGTTACCTCTAGATCATAATATTTGGGTTGTCTTTGGGTCATCCTTTTGATCTACCTTTAAGTCAACTCCTTTAGGATATTACCTCATATTCAAAATCCTTCATATAATGTTCTACTGCAGGATTTTTGAGCATAATTTAGGTTATATTGTGATGCAAAAATCATGCATCTCAAGTTTTCCAAGATTACATTACTTCATGGAAAAACTATAATCATCACTTTGGTCTCTCTCAACCACAAAAATTAATCTTATTCTTCCTTTAGTTAGAGAATAAACCTTCTTTTGTAAAGTCCTTTCAACTTTCTTTTACCTTTTCCCATTTTGACACATTCGTCCATACACAATCAACATGTATTTTATTTTTCCTTTCATCTTTGTGCCAAAAATTTCTCTTAGAATGGTTATTACCTCTACAAATCTCACATTGATGTAGAATCTAATACCTAGCTGTCACATATCTTGGTCATTAATAATGATTGGAACAATTATTATAGGAGTTTTATCTTTCGCATATCTTTTCATAAATTTAGTGTCATTACTTCCTACTTGATCATAAAAACCAAGGTCATCATTCTTTGGCCTTACAGTCGGTTCTATAGGTTTTTCTTATGCCTTGCCCACACCTTCCCAATACTATGCAATTATATCTTATTTTTCTCATTAGTTTTTGGATCAATTACTTTATTATTCTTTTCAAAATATCCAATTTCTTCATCACCACTATAGTCTTTTTCACTATCAACAATAACATTCAAATACCCAAAAATGTCATCATCACAATGACCTTCAATGCAACTAGAACTATCACTTTTATCATTCAAACACCTAAATCCAAACTTTTCATGATCACTCCTTTCTTCAATAGTATGGCCTTTTCATGGCCAATACAATCAACTAGATTTATCAAGAGATCATGATGCTCATATTTAATAGTAACCCCACTATCATCGACAATGTTCAAATCATAACCGAAATTTTTCCTTTTGATAAGATCATTTGTGTCACAACAAGCATTTACAATCATGGGTTTGTCCTTTACCTTTTAATTTTTTTTCTCTTGCTTTTTATGCCTAAATATTTCAAGAGTGATTAATGCAACGTATATTGTCCTTATAACATCTATATGGATTGTAACACCATTTTCAAAATTATATTTACAAGCAGCTCCTTAGTGTTAAATTTTTTCATATAAATAAATATATTCACCTTCTAAGAAATAAATATCTTTATTTGGTGTCACAAACTTTTGAACTTCAACTTGCTTCTCTCCACTTTCACTAGCTTCTTAATAATAAATATCATTATCTGGTGTAGCACACTTTTAATATTTGTTTTACTTCTTAGCTTTGCCTTCTGAAGGAGAATGTACTCCAAAAAGTCTCAAAAATGTGATGGTGGATCTAAGGAGTGTCGGGTTCAACCAAGAATGCACTCCATATTACAACAATTTTTGGGTCAACAAGGTCAATAATACCTTTACAAAATATCAAAATTTTAGTCTTATTGGAACTGGCTCGGAAAGAGCTTTCCACCGACTATATGTAAGCCTATACTTGCAAAAATATGAAATTTTGAAAATGAGAAAAACAATAATTCTCTTTTGTGTCGCAAAATAAAAGGTTACATTGTTTACCCATTTGAACAAGAGAATATCTTTCAAGAATATTCTCCCTCGCCATGAGCTTACTCTCGGTGGTTCAGCCAAAAAAAATGGTAGTTGAAACACTAATTGAAGACTAATTCTCCCGTGTCACATCAATAGCACTACCACAAAATGCCAATAATTGCGGTAAGCCATCAATCCACCAATCCACATGGGTTCTATGCCATGTAAATGTGAAACTGCTTCTATTTAAAATCATGAGTGATCGATGCAGAGGTGACGAGGTACATGACATGGCAAATCAGCTAAAAATCTTGTATTAGCCATGTTATTTTTGAAAGGCTCCAGGTATAGACAAGGCATCGAATTTTGTACCTCATACTTGACGAATAAAAAATCAACATAATGAGGTGCATGTATTGCGGCTCAACTTCACTGTGGCAATCTCTTACCCATCGCTTAGGGAACTAGATCGCATGGCGCGTGTTGAGTGCATCGGGTTATACATCGAAAAGGTGTGGCACTCCAACAACAACCACATGTGATGCTCATGCAGAGTATTTTTGTATCTCATATTTACATTCATCAAGGAGAGCAATCCAGTAACATTACCGATTAATCCTTCCTATTGTTCTCTCTGACGATGGGCTCCTAATGCTAAATAATGTTTTTTTACTGCCTGCTCTGTCGATGGCCAATGGCCTAATTGAGCCACATGATGAGAAATCAAAGCCAATTAATGAGGATAATGGTTGTACATGTCACACAGGAGTTAGAGTCCATGAGCAACATCTTCAAGCAAACATAAGACCTTATTTGTGTAACGTAGAGGAGAAATGAGGATTTGGTCATGCTATGCTAGATGTATTTTAGGATCAGAGCCCATGTCGATGCAAAAAATGTAGATCTATTGATGCCAAATGAGAGGGCCTTTCAGGGCCACACCTCTTATCACAATGGGAATCTACAGTGATCCCAGATCGACTGTTATCTATGTTGAATTGAAATGATGACTGAATTAACTCAGATCCAGACCAATCAAGTGGTAATAAACACTCACAAAGTCACATTTTTGCATAGTTCTCCATTATATAGAATCAACACATATTGCATGAAAAAGGGTTCCTTCGAGCAGTCGTCCATTTTGTGCACCATGATGAAATGCAACAAGATCTTGGTATGGGCCGGATTCAAACCCAAGATCATGAATTCTCATGCAGGACATCTGGGGACATGGTAGCAAAAATGACCATCAAATGTGTGGACGAGGTTTTTAAATGTTTCCATGAGTCATGAAATGCACCATCTCTCAAATATAAACGCCTACGCATTCAATCTACAAAGGTTTCTCCAGCACCATTTTGTCATCATGCTTCGAAAACAACAACAATGACTCCTAAGGATGCACTGTCTCGATTATAAAATCTAGACTCTTCCTTTTTCGTGCATCATACTAAAGAAAAAAAAATATGCAAAAGGGGGGAGGGGGAATTTCCACAAGTGGAAATTCCCCCTCACAAGCAACCAGATTATTTTGCTCTGATACCAATGATCAGGTATGGAAAAAATTGAATGATTTATTAAAATTACAACCTTAAGTAGGCATACGAGATGCCAAATACAAAATAACAAATCTAACAAACTAACTAATAGTCGACATTCTAAGTTGTCGACCATAACAATAAAATATTCTATGCCTATAATATCCATATCAATTTTTAAAATGATCATTATAAGCAACTCCTTAGTGTTAAATGTTTTCATATAAATAAATATATTCACCTTCTAAGAAATAAATATCTTTATTTGGTATCACACACTTTTGAACTTCAACTTGCTTCTCTCCACTTTCACTAGCTTCTTAAAAATAAAGATCATTATCTGGTGTAGCACACTTTTAATATTGTTTTGCTTCTTAACTTGTTTACTAATCACTTTATTCCTTGATTTTATCACTCACTTAGTGATGAGTACCTTATGTGATATTTCAAACTCATATTCACAATCTAATTCTAGTCCCATTTGGGCAACATACCCTTGTTGTTGTTGATCTTGTTGATTTTTCCTTTGTTGATATTATGGTTGAAATTGTTGTTGCCTTTGAGGATATCTTCAAGAATGTCCTCATTGATTCATTGAATTATATCTACAAAATTTGGTGTCTTTTCACATATATGTCAATATCTCCTTTGTTTTTTAGGTTGTTTTTATGAGACATGGGAGGTGGAAGAACCTTTTGAATCCTTTTGTGGTTTCTTTATGGATATAAGAGCTTTATTAGACAAATAATCCCTTAATTGATTTTTTGTTTCCTCGAGTTGAAGGATTTTTACCAAATCTTCAAATATAACCCTTCTATTCAATATTTGTAGAGTCACCAACATTCAAAATGATTCAAAAAAAGCTCTAAGTACAATGGAGACTAAGAGCTTGCCATATAATTTTCCCCCATGGTGTTCAATTTTACTTTCAATTTTGCAATTTTATGAAGAAATTATTAAATAGTATCTCCATCTTGGAACCTTAAAGTATGAAGTTGAGACTAAAAATGAAGGATTGTGGTTTCATTTTTTCCTTGAAATATAGTAGAGAGCATATCCCATGCTTCTTTTGATGTTTTTAGTTCATCGATATGTGGCTAAATTTTATATGTTTCTCTAAGAGTGATGAGCATTAGTGCCTTGTTATCTCTTTCATCATATTTTTGCTTAGTTATAGTACCCTCAGGTTGAAGATCATTTTTGTCTTCCATGATGTAAAATTTTGACCTTTGAGCAATTGAGGTTCTATGAGAAATGTTTTTTGTGTCGATATGATGAAGGTTCCTTATGTCTTCCAAAATGATCCCCTTTTCTCTATGCTACCATTCCTAGATATTGATCCTTTTGATATATTCACCCTTCCTATATACCCATCGATATGTGGAAGAAGCTAGTCCTCTTGATATACATGGTTGTACATGAGAGAGACCTTAAGGTATGTGAAAGAGAGCTATGTATTGCACCAATTAGGTAGTACATAAAAGGATTTGTGGTATCATTATCATCCACTTAAGATAATTCCTCATATGTGGATGTAAATTCCTTATATACTCAGAATTTCTCAATTTCAAGATTTATGTCTAATGATAGTGATGAATAGGGTAAAAGATAGACTAGAAAGAAATATAAAAATATAATGTCCTTATTTCTCCTTGATGATTTATAGGATCGATACACAAACATCATTATGATAGCTATATTAGGTGTTAGATGCATTAGCTTAACGTGATAACCTTACCTATAAACGTAAACTAGAGTTATCATTTATACTGAATGCTACAATTTGTGCTTGACCATAGTTTTATCCATTTTACAAATATCTTTTTGAAGATGTCAAACTCTATTGAAGATGTCAAACTTTATTTGTGTAACGTAGAGGAGAAATGAGGATTTGGTCATGCTATGCTAGATGTATTTTAGGATCAGAGCCCATGTCGATGCAAAAAATGTAGATCTATTGATGCCAAATGAGAGGGCCTTTCAGGGCCACACCTCTTATCACAATGGGAATCTACCGTGATCCCAGATCGACTGTTATCTATGTTGAATTGAAAGGATGACTGAATTAACTCAGATCCAGACCAATCAAGTGGTAATAAACACTCACAAAGTCACATTTTTGCATAGTTCTCCATTATATAGAATCAACACATATTGCATGAAAAAGGGTTCCTTCGAGCAGTCGTCCATTTTGTGCACCATGATGAAATGCAACAAGATCTTGGTATGGGCCGGATTCAAACCCAAGATCATGAATTCTCATGCAGGACATCTGGGGACATGGTAGAAAAAATGACCATCAAATGTGTGGACAGGTTTTTTAAATGTTTCCATGAGTCATGAAATGCACCATCTCTCAAATATCAATGCCTATGCATTCAATCTCCAAAGGTTTCTCCAGCACCATTTTTTTTCATTGTGCTTCGATAGCGACAACAATGACTCCTAAGGATGCACTGTCTCGATTATAAAATCTAGACTCTTCCTTTTTCGGGCATCATACTAAAGAAAAAAAAATATGCAAAAGGGGGGAGGTGGAATTTCCACAAGTGGAAATTCCCCCTCACAAGCAACCAGATTATTTTGCTCCGATACCAATGATCAGGTATGGAAAAAATTGAATGATTTATTAAAATTACAACCTTAAGTAGGCATACGAGATGCCAAATACAAAATAACAAATCTAACAAACTAACTAATAGTCGACATTCTAAGTTGTCGACCATAACAATAAAATATTCTATGCCTATAATATCCATATCAATTTTCAAAATGATCATTATAAGCAACTCCTTAGTGTTAAATGTTTTCATATAAATAAATATATTCACCTTCTAAGAAATAAATATCTTTATTTGGTATCACACACTTTTGAACTTCAACTTGCTTCTCTCCACTTTCACTAGCTTCTTAAAAATAAAGATCATTATCTGGTGTAGCACACTTTTAATATTGTTTTGCTTCTTAACTTGTTTACTAATCACTTTATTCCTTGATTTTATCACTCACTTAGTGATGAGTACCTTATGTGATATTTCAAACTCATATTCACAATCTAATTCTAGTCCCATTTGGGCAACATACCCTTGTTGTTGTTGATCTTGTTGATTTTTCCTTTGTTGATATTATGGTTGAAATTGTTGTTGCCTTTGAGGATATCTTCAAGAATGTCCTCATTGATTCATTGAATTATATCTACAAAATTTGGTGTCTTTTCACATATATGTCAATATCTCCTTTGTTTTTTAGGTTGTTTTTATGAGGCATGGGAGGTGGAAGAACCTTTTGAATCCTTTTGTGGTTTCTTTATGGATATAAGAGCTTTATTAGACAAATAATCCCTTAATTGATTTTTTGTTTCCTCGAGTTGAAGGATTTTTACCAAATCTTCAAATATAACCCTTCTATTCAATATTTGTAGAGTCACCAACATTCAAAATGATTCAAAAAAAGCTCTAAGTACAATGGAGACTAAGAGCTTGCCATATAATTTTCCCCCATGGTGTTCAATTTTACTTTCAATTTTGCAATTTTATGAAGAAATTATTAAATAGTATCTCCATCTTGGAACCTTAAAGTATGAAGTTGAGACTAAAAATGAAGGATTGTGGTTTCATTTTTTCCTTGAAATATAGTAGAGAGCATATCCCATGCTTCTTTTGATGTTTTTAGTTCATCGATATGTGGCTAAATTTTATATGTTTCTCTAAGAGTGATGAGCATTAGTGCCTTGTTATCTCTTTCATCATATTTTTGCTTAGTTATAGTACCCTCAGGTTGAAGATCATTTTTGTCTTCCATGATGTAAAATTTTGACCTTTGAGCAATTGAGGTTCTATGAGAAATGTTTTTTGTGTCGATATGATGAAGGTTCCTTATGTCTTCCAAAATGATCCCCTTTTCTCTATGCTACCATTCCTAGATATTGATCCTTTTGATATATTCACCCTTCCTATATACCCATCGATATGTGGAAGAAGCTAGTCCTCTTGATATACATGGTTGTACATGAGAGAGACCTTAAGGTATGTGAAAGAGAGCTATGTATTGCACCAATTAGGTAGTACATAAAAGGATTTGTGGTATCATTATCATCCACTTAAGATAATTCCTCATATGTGGATGTAAATTCCTTATATACTCAGAATTTCTCAATTTCAAGATTTATGTCTAATGATAGTGATGAATAGGGTAAAAGATAGACTAGAAAGAAATATAAAAATATAATGTCCTTATTTCTCCTTGATGATTTATAGGATCGATACACAAACATCATTATGATAGCTATATTAGGTGTTAGATGCATTAGCTTAACGTGATAACCTTACCTATAAACGTAAACTAGAGTTATCATTTATACTGAATGCTACAATTTGTGCTTAACCATAGTTTTATCCATTTTACAAATATCTTTTTGAAGATGTCAAACTCTATTGAAGATGTCAAACTTTATTTGTGTAACGTAGAGGAGAAATGAGGATTTGGTCATGCTATGCTAGATGTATTTTAGGATCAGAGCCCATGTCGATGCAAAAAATGTAGATCTATTGATGCCAAATGAGAGGGCCTTTCAGGGCCACACCTCTTATCACAATGGGAATCTACAGTGATCCCAGATCGACTGTTATCTATGTTGAATTGAAAGGATGACTGAATTAACTCAGATCCAGACCAATCAAGTGGTAATAAACACTCACAAAGTCACATTTTTGCATAGTTCTCCATTATATAGAATCAACACATATTGCATGAAAAAGGGTTCCTTCGAGCAGTCGTCCATTTTGTGCATCATGATGAAATGCAACAAGATCTTGGTATGGGCCGGATTCAAACCCAAGATCATGAATTCTCATGCAGGACATCTGGGGACATGGTAGAAAAAATGACCATCAAATGTGTGGACAGGTTTTTTAAATGTTTCCATGAGTCATGAAATGCACCATCTCTCAAATATCAATGCCTATGCATTCAATCTCCAAAGGTTTCTCCAGCACCATTTTTTTTCATTGTGCTTCGATAGCGACAACAATGACTCCTAAGGATGCACTGTCTCGATTATAAAATCTAGACTCTTCCTTTTTCGTGCATCATACTAAAGAAAAAAAAATATGCAAAAGGGGGGAGGGGGAATTTCCACAAGTGGAAATTCCCCCTCACAAGCAACCAGATTATTTTGCTCCGATACCAATGATCAGGTATGGAAAAAATTGAATGATTTATTAAAATTACAACCTTAAGTAGGCATACGAGATGCCAAATACAAAATAACAAATCTAACAAACTAACTAATAGTCGACATTCTAAGTTGTCGACCATAACAATAAAATATTCTATGCCTATAATATCCATATCAATTTTCAAAATGATCATTATAAGCAACTCCTTAGTGTTAAATGTTTTCATATAAATAAATATATTCACCTTCTAAGAAATAAATATCTTTATTTGGTATCACACACTTTTGAACTTCAACTTGCTTCTCTCCACTTTCACTAGCTTCTTAAAAATAAAGATCATTATCTGGTGTAGCACACTTTTAATATTGTTTTGCTTCTTAACTTGTTTACTAATCACTTTATTCCTTGATTTTATCACTCACTTAGTGATGAGTACCTTATGTGATATTTCAAACTCATATTCACAATCTAATTCTAGTCCCATTTGGGCAACATACCCTTGTTGTTGTTGATCTTGTTGATTTTTCCTTTGTTGATATTATGGTTGAAATTGTTGTTGCCTTTGAGGATATCTTCAAGAATGTCCTCATTGATTCATTGAATTATATCTACAAAATTTGGTGTCTTTTCACATATATGTCAATATCTCCTTTGTTTTTTAGGTTGTTTTTATGAGGCATGGGAGGTGGAAGAACCTTTTGAATCCTTTTGTGGTTTCTTTATGGATATAAGAGCTTTATTAGACAAATAATCCCTTAATTGATTTTTTGTTTCCTCGAGTTGAAGGATTTTTACCAAATCTTCAAATATAACCCTTCTATTCAATATTTGTAGAGTCACCAACATTCAAAATGATTCAAAAAAAGCTCTAAGTACAATGGAGACTAAGAGCTTGCCATATAATTTTCCCCCATGGTGTTCAATTTTACTTTCAATTTTGCAATTTTATGAAGAAATTATTAAATAGTATCTCCATCTTGGAACCTTAAAGTATGAAGTTGAGACTAAAAATGAAGGATTGTGGTTTCATTTTTTCCTTGAAATATAGTAGAGAGCATATCCCATGCTTCTTTTGATGTTTTTAGTTCATCGATATGTGGCTAAATTTTATATGTTTCTCTAAGAGTGATGAGCATTAGTGCCTTGTTATCTCTTTCATCATATTTTTGCTTAGTTATAGTACCCTCAGGTTGAAGATCATTTTTGTCTTCCATGATGTAAAATTTTGACCTTTGAGCAATTGAGGTTCTATGAGAAATGTTTTTTGTGTCGATATGATGAAGGTTCCTTATGTCTTCCAAAATGATCCCCTTTTCTCTATGCTACCATTCCTAGATATTGATCCTTTTGATATATTCACCCTTCCTATATACCCATCGATATGTGGAAGAAGCTAGTCCTCTTGATATACATGGTTGTACATGAGAGAGACCTTAAGGTATGTGAAAGAGAGCTATGTATTGCACCAATTAGGTAGTACATAAAAGGATTTGTGGTATCATTATCATCCACTTAAGATAATTCCTCATATGTGGATGTAAATTCCTTATATACTCAGAATTTCTCAATTTCAAGATTTATGTCTAATGATAGTGATGAATAGGGTAAAAGATAGACTAGAAAGAAATATAAAAATATAATGTCCTTATTTCTCCTTGATGATTTATAGGATCGATACACAAACATCATTATGATAGCTATATTAGGTGTTAGATGCATTAGCTTAACGTGATAACCTTACCTATAAACGTAAACTAGAGTTATCATTTATACTGAATGCTACAATTTGTGCTTAACCATAGTTTTATCCATTTTACAAATATCTTTTTGAAGATGTCAAACTCTATTGAAGATGTCAAACTTTATTTGTGTAACGTAGAGGAGAAATGAGGATTTGGTCATGCTATGCTAGATGTATTTTAGGATCAGAGCCCATGTCGATGCAAAAAATGTAGATCTATTGATGCCAAATGAGAGGGCCTTTCAGGGCCACACCTCTTATCACAATGGGAATCTACAGTGATCCCAGATCGACTGTTATCTATGTTGAATTGAAAGGATGACTGAATTAACTCAGATCCAGACCAATCAAGTGGTAATAAACACTCACAAAGTCACATTTTTGCATAGTTCTCCATTATATAGAATCAACACATATTGCATGAAAAAGGGTTCCTTCGAGCAGTCGTCCATTTTGTGCACCATGATGAAATGCAACAAGATCTTGGTATGGGCCGGATTCAAACCCAAGATCATGAATTCTCATGCAGGACATCTGGTGACATGGTAGCAAAAATGACCATCAAATGTGTGGATAGGTTTTTTAAATGTTTCCATGAGTCATGAAATGCACCATCTCTCAAATATCAATGCCTATGCATTCAATCTCCAAAGGTTTCTCCAGCACCATTTTTTTTCATTGTGCTTCGATAGCGACAACAATGACTCCTAAGGATGCACTGTCTCGATTATAAAATCTAGACTCTTCCTTTTTCGTGCATCATACTAAAGAAAAAAAATATGCAAAAGGGGGGAGGGGGAATTTCCACAAGTGGAAATTCCCCCTCACAAGAAACCAGATTATTTTGCTCTGATACCAATGATCAGGTATGGAAAAAATTGAATGATTTATTAAAATTACAACCTTAAGTAGGCATACGAGATGCCAAATACAAAATAACAAATCTAACAAACTAACTAATAGTCGACATTCTAAGTTGTCGACCATAACAATAAAATATTCTATGCCTATAATATCCATATCAATTTTCAAAATGATCATTATAAGCAACTCCTTAGTGTTAAATGTTTTCATATAAATAAATATATTCACCTTCTAAGAAATAAATATCTTTATTTGGTATCACACACTTTTGAACTTCAACTTGCTTCTCTCCACTTTCACTAGCTTCTTAAAAATAAAGATCATTATCTGGTGTAGCACACTTTTAATATTGTTTTGCTTCTTAACTTGTTTACTAATCACTTTATTCCTTGATTTTATCACTCACTTAGTGATGAGTACCTTATGTGATATTTCAAACTCATATTCACAATCTAATTCTAGTCCCATTTGGGCAACATACCCTTGTTGTTGTTGATCTTGTTGATTTTTCCTTTGTTGATATTATGGTTGAAATTGTTGTTGCCTTTGAGGATATCTTCAAGAATGTCCTCATTGATTCATTGAATTATATCTACAAAATTTGGTGTCTTTTCACATATATGTCAATATCTCCTTTGTTTTTTAGGTTGTTTTTATGAGGCATGGGAGGTGGAAGAACCTTTTGAATCCTTTTGTGGTTTCTTTATGGATATAAGAGCTTTATTAGACAAATAATCCCTTAATTGATTTTTTGTTTCCTCGAGTTGAAGGATTTTTACCAAATCTTCAAATATAACCCTTCTATTCAATATTTGTAGAGTCACCAACATTCAAAATGATTCAAAAAAAGCTCTAAGTACAATGGAGACTAAGAGCTTGCCATATAATTTTCCCCCATGGTGTTCAATTTTACTTTCAATTTTGCAATTTTATGAAGAAATTATTAAATAGTATCTCCATCTTGGAACCTTAAAGTATGAAGTTGAGACTAAAAATGAAGGATTGTGGTTTCATTTTTTCCTTGAAATATAGTAGAGAGCATATCCCATGCTTCTTTTGATGTTTTTAGTTCATCGATATGTGGCTAAATTTTATATGTTTCTCTAAGAGTGATGAGCATTAGTGCATTGTTATCTCTTTCATCATATTTTTGCTTAGTTATAGTACCCTCAGGTTGAAGATCATTTTTGTCTTCCATGATGTAAAATTTTGACCTTTGAGCAATTGAGGTTCTATGAGAAATGTTTTTTGTGTCGATATGATGAAGGTTCCTTATGTCTTCCAAAATGATCCCCTTTTCTCTATGCTACCATTCCTAGATATTGATCCTTTTGATATATTCACCCTTCCTATATACCCATCGATATGTGGAAGAAGCTAGTCCTCTTGATATACATGGTTGTACATGAGAGAGACCTTAAGGTATGTGAAAGAGAGCTATGTATTGCACCAATTAGGTAGTACATAAAAGGATTTGTGGTATCATTATCATCCACTTAAGATAATTCCTCATATGTGGATGTAAATTCCTTATATACTCAGAATTTCTCAATTTCAAGATTTATGTCTAATGATAGTGATGAATAGGGTAAAAGATAGACTAGAAAGAAATATAAAAATATAATGTCCTTATTTCTCCTTGATGATTTATAGGATCGATACACAAACATCATTATGATAGCTATATTAGGTGTTAGATGCATTAGCTTAACGTGATAACCTTACCTATAAACGTAAACTAGAGTTATCATTTATACTGAATGCTACAATTTGTGCTTAACCATAGTTTTATCCATTTTACAAATATCTTTTTGAAGATGTCAAACTCTATTGAAAATGCACCTTCTTATATAAAATTCACCACCTTTATTTAAATTTTGCAAAAATAATATTTACTATAGTGTATATTTATTGGCTTTTTAAGCCTTATATTACCACAAAATATCACAAGTTATCTCAAAATATCACATAGGTCCCAAATATAAAATAGCCATAATATTAAAGGTCAATATGATAATAATATGAGTAGAATAATTTGAGAAAATTAATATGTATATAAAGGATTATAATAAATCAAATATCATTCATTTATATGTTGAAGTTTGGATGTAAATAGCCTAAATAATTCATGTACTATGCATGAAGAACAACTTACAATATTAATTGCTCAAAATTTATACAATATTTATTGCTCCTCTTTCTATTACAACTTTGAATTATCAATACTTAATTCTTGATTGAATTGTTTTCCTATGGAGCATTGTCTCCATAATATAGCAATAATAATATGACTCTTCAAGTACTTGATTATTGCTATCCATATACCAAGTCTCATGACTCTTTGCTTATCTACTCGCCACTTGCATATTTGATGAACACTTGAGTCTATAATACTTGCACACCTTTACATGATTATTACACTTATACTTGTACTTCTAATCTAGGACACTTGTGCATATCTTTACATTACATATTTGCACTCTTATGTACAAGACACTTGTGCACATTTACTCAACCTACACTTGCACTCTAACTTAAATGAAAATTGCATATTTCTTGCACATTACATCTTTACACGACACTTGCATATTTCCTACAAATTCACACTTACATAAAGAGGAATATAAATCACACTCTAACCTATAGACTCGACCCTAATCTATTATTTCTAAATGTACCATTAAGGTACCATGGGGGTACATTAGCATTACCAAATAATTTAATATACCTCAACACCCCCATGTATGGCATTATTTGGTTATTGAAGACTTTAGTGTTCAATATTGGTCTTTATCTGTGTCTTAAATCTTCAAGTGATCTTGCATTATTTACGAACCTCTACTTCTCTTGAATTTTCTTTATCATCTTGAACCTTGGATTCATCCAATGCTTATATTTATAGGAAAACATTAGACTATGCTAAATCCAATTTCCTATATCTTGTATTTCTGAACACTCAGATGACTTATCATCAACTTCATCTTGAGATAGATATTCTATAATGTCTTGATAAAAACCAATTGAATCTAAGGCATAAATTCCATTTTTAATTTAACCTATAGCTTATGTTTTTTTTTATTCTTGATGATGTGTTTGTTATGTTCATTTATATATTTGAATTCAAATAATCTTCTTTTTTCAACCAATTGAGTAAGTGAAATAAGATTGTTTGATATTCTTAGAACATATAAAACATTCTCTAACACAAAATCTAAAAAAAGAATACTAGATATTACTCTACCAATTTCTTGAACTTGATATCTCATATCATCTACAATCTTTAGAGAAATATTATCTATGACTTCTAAAGACTCAAACCAATGTAAATTTCTAACCATATAATGACTAGATCCTGAATCTATATGATAAGACAACCAAATGTCTAATTATTTCAATGCTATGTTACATAAAACTGCCCATTTTACCCAAAATACTATAGTTTAATGCCAAGTAGTTTAATTTTTATTTATGTTAATGTTGATGTTTACATAGTAAATTGCAAAAAATGATATATTACTATTTGCATAGGTTTTCCATAGTTTTTTTGGTTATGTTGTATATTTCAGCACTAAATAAATTGTAATAAAGCATAGTGGAAAGCATTGGAAGTGGAAGTCTTGGTTATTAGTTTGAAAGTCTAACTTGCCTACATGTTTAAATATGTGTTTGCCTTTATTTTTTATTTTTAAGGTAATAAAAATTTAAATTTTTCAAACTGCACGTTTGCTAGAAAAACTATAGTTTTATTACAAAAAATGTAGGTTGCTCTGAAACATCAGGGCAACCAGCTACAATTTTATGAAAAAAGATGTCAAGCTTCAAAACATGGGTCAAAACACATTTTCCATGCATAAGAAGTAAGAGGGAATCATATCCACGTATCAAAGATCATCCAGTTAGCCAAAAACCATAAGTTTTGAATGGGTCAAATATTCAGCCACATGTTCTAGAGCAAGTGTAGGATTTTTTGCATACAAAAACTAAAATTAGTGTTTAACCAATTTGAAGTTGCAAATGGTGAGATGGAAGGCTAGGATTTGGCACAAATCTTACTTATGACTATTTCAAAGCATTCCAAAACAAATGAAGGAGTGAAAATAGAGAAATCCATCCATTTCAATATACTATCCTAAAATTGGAAAAGTTAAAATTAATTTCAAAATTTCCTACACTAAAAACAAAACTGATTTGACCAATTTGAAGGTGGAAATGGTGAGCTAAAAATTTGGGATTTGGCATATATATTTATAAATATATTTTAAGATATCCCACAATTATTGGAGGTATAAATATGAGGTAATCTCTTTGTTCTAGTTTACTATCTTAATTTTGGAAAGATAGATTATGTGCAACATTTCCTGCAACAAAACCATAATTATTTGTTGATCGATTTCTAAAGGGAAAAGGCAAGCTGGAATGCTGATATTAAGCATGAATATTTCCAAGACCTATTCTAAGGTCTTCCACATCATTTGAAGACATAAAAATAAGAGAATCTATCTGTAACAACTTTTTGTTCTAATTTTGGACAAGGTAGTTGTTGATTGCAAAATTGTTAGACTCGCGAGCAACAACAGATTATTTTCTATTCTTACCCCTAATTGTAGGTAAAATAAGTTGAGTATCTAACTATAAATTATAGAATATTATTTTAATGTGCACTATGCCTTACTTCAGTTATGTCACTTGTCTTGTTTTCGAATTCAGTTTTCCAAATGGATTTATGTGTCTTCTGCATGACACTTGGAGTCGAGATTATGACACTTGTCATATCTCCCTCATAATCTTTATGTATATATATTGTAACACATATTGTCAATATATTTATGCCTTTTGTTATGTCCCAACATTTAGTATCAGAGCGGTGAGATCCACCTGTGGGGACTGGTTTGAGTATGGGTTGAGGGAGTATGCTATCCACTCATTGAGTGGATCAAAAACCAAAAAGCTCCTCTTTTTTTTAGTTTCTATTTTTTTTAATCTCCCCACCCCTGATCTATTGTGAGAGCATTTTTTTTAAAAGAAGTTTAAAAAGCTACATTTTCCTAAGTTGCTAGTTACAGATGTACCATCGAAATACCCAAAAACAAAAAAAAAATTAGAAGGATTTGGCAATTGGTGGCCTCTGTGAACAATTTTTTGGATCACATCTTTAGTTAACAAAAAAAATCATTCTCGAAAGTTTTGGATGTGGCAAGTGAAGGGCATATTTTTGCCTGATGAAGTGGTTGATGTAAAAGATGGCACTGGAGACCTATTGGAGGTGATGGTGATTGATAACAGTTATGGTGGTGTTTTTCCTGTGCATAGTTGAGTGCGTATGTCAGTGAACTAGAGTCTCCAATGGGGCTTCCTAGAATTATGGTCCCCCCAAATTTTTTAAATTCAAAATTTGTTGTTAATATTATAACTACAAATTATTGTAGATCATGGAGATTGTTGGACGTTGTCACAAATGTTGAGGCTCTAAATCTCATCGTACTTGTTGAGCTCCTCAAAAATATTCTCATAGAATCCCTCGAAGTGTTGATGCACCTTACATGGGTCTAAAGGCTCATATGGAGTTTTGATTCATCACACAAGCATAAATATACATTGAGCATGTTTATTGAAATAAATTATAGGTTCTAGCAGAATGCATGGCAAATGATAGAATGACACACATGTTTTTATAAACGATGATTTTCTTAGTGTTCTATATGGCTGTGTGGACGTTGCAAGAATCCTGAATCCTATCATTGTACATTTTTTTCTAAACCATGGGAGTGCACCTTTCTTTCAGGCCATACCTGCACGCGAACGATGTCTAGTTCAGATAATGTCTGATTCAGATAGTCTCTTGACGATACACTTGGGAGGCACTTTTTTCCTGTAAGGGGATCAAGTTTTTGCAATGATCATGGTGCGTATAGGGTAATTTACGTAAAAATTGTATGTATTTTCAATAATATGAAATGTTGGAGTGCGCATGAGCTTGGGATTATCAGTTCCAGCCATGAACAGATTTATGGTTAATGGTGTTGTTGTGCAGACCTTTGAATCCCAGTAAAGAATAGTCGAGATTTCACCACAGACGAAGAAAAAAAATTCACGTGATGTGGATCCACGATGGTGTAGGAAAGTCATGCAGTTGTTTGGCGCTGATATTTTTTTACCAGCAATCTCAACGTTTGTTTGCGACATTTTTTCTAATCGAACTATTGATGTGAATTGTTGTTTGCCACATTTTTTAGTACTAGACTATGGATTATGGAATATTTGGTTGATTGGTGATCTGCGCAAGTGTGAATTCCTCCAACGATAATGGGAAATCATAGTGATTGTGGGTGTAGATCCCATAACAAATATTTCATAATGACATTGACTGTGAGAATTACATCGCACAAAGCTCTTCTACGATGTGCACTGTGTAATGGTGAATCAACACAAATTAATTTGAGCCAAAGGTTTGTTCGATGCAATTTGCAAGTGGAGCTTCTATGCAGAGCTAAATTTTTTTGGTATTTACCATGCTATTGTGTTTGAAATTTACTGTTGATTATCTATTTTATCTCTATTTTTTTACTCCCGCTGTGTTCTCCCTATGGTTGTACCATTCAAGTGTGAATATTTTTGGTAATAAAGGCCTCAAATATGATAAGAGCCAGTAATTCGTTGTTTGGTTCCATGTAATTCAACAAGATAGTTTGTCTATGTGACTTAAGAAGTAGAAATGAAGCACGGTGTGATTTATCTATACATCGTCTTGTATTGAATATGTAACCTTCAAAATATATTTTTTTATTGTCACTGTGGCGGGCCTATCTGTCTATTACCCTCCCCTGATTATGCATTACGCAATGCTCTCCAAAGTTCACGTGAAGGTGCTGCAGATGGAAATTTTAACAAGAAGAGCGCTATCCAGCATGGAGGTGTTTTGAACAGGTGTTATGGTTGCAAAATTTGTGGGGGTGACATCCACAGTGAGGAGGAGATTCATAGCTAGCAATAAGGAGGCACAAAATGGAGGTAAATATCTTTTTATTAAAACAAATGTGTTATGTGCACGCCGAGGTGAAAATTATAGCAGACAAGGACCAAAATTATGGCATACGTGGCCATTTTGATACAACACGTGGATGGCACATCAAGTGAGGTCTTGGCCATGTGATAACTTTACATTGAAGTTATAGGGGAGATTTTATCATAATAGTGGGTGGATCACTATATTTTTAAACTTGGCATGTAAAAACTTGGAATGCTTGTGAATATGGTTGACAAGTCCACATGACCATTTATTTTTTTCAAATATTCTAATTTTCATTGGAGGGAAAATTGAAGACTATTTTTTTATTCCATCATTGAGCGATGTTTATGCCAGGAATATGAGATGCAAACTGCTATTTTTTCCAGCAAATGAAGGCCCCATTGAGAGTGGAACATAGGGGTATTTATAGTCGTCAAAAAGGTTTTTTTGAGATGGACACATTGGTGGTGTCCATTTTTAATTTTGAGGTAGTCCCATATGCATTTTTATCCTCGAAGATATTGTATTATGGAGTGCACTCCCAGTTGAACTTGACACTCCCAAGTAAAATTGTATGTGATCCTAGTATTTAATCACTTTCTCTATACACCTAGCAGATGCAAAAGTTGGTTACCCATGCATTACGGTAGGATGAGGAGGTCACCATAAGAACACCTACTCTAGGGACTATAAACATAGACATCCTAGACTCTATCCGATGACCTTTCCATATCAACTTTTGAAGACTATAGATGAAGACACTTCAGAAGATTCTATTCTCTTCTTTCTTCTTCTCCTCCATATTTGGATTTTATGGCTCATTTTTATTGTATTTTTTAAGTGCATTTTCGGTAGAGACGAACACTCTTATATGGCTCGTATTTATTTTGTATTAAGATGCATTTTTGATAAATACTGACACATTCTATATTGATTTCACCATGAGAGGAAATTATATTCATGGTGAATCTAGTCAGTGACCTACAAGAGGCAACATACCTAGAGGATGACCTACAGAGGCAATAGACCCGGAAGTGGCTAACCTTGAGGCACCTAGGATGACCCTGAGGTACTTAGATGGCTGACCTAGAGATAACAGATCCAATGAGTGGTTGACCCTGAGGCAACAGATCGAGATGTATACACCATTTATCTAGAATTGTTCACATTTGGAGAGCCAAGCACAAAGAGCACAAGCCTAATCCAAATCTTGTAATAAAGGAGGATTATAGGGTTCTTTTAGAGAAGTCAACATTAAGGAGGAATTTTATCTAATGTTGACTTATTTTTTTATAGTTAGGATAGTGAACATTAAGGGGGAAAATGTTAGAATATAATGTGCACTATGCCTTGTTCTTGACACTTGTTATTCTCTTGACACTTGTCATGTATTCATATAGGCCTCCTGCCTATATAATGTATCATTATTGTATCAATAATATCTCATATTTTCCCATTCCCAACATTTTGTTATCTAATGTTGACTTATTTTTTTCTATAGTTAGGATAGTGCACATTAAGGGGGAATGTTAGAATATTATTTTAATGTGCACTATGCTTTACTTCAGTTATGTCACTTGTCTTGTTTCTAGTTTCAATTCTCCAACTGGAGTTATATGTCTTCTACATGACACTTGGAGTGGAGATTATGACACTTTTTATATCTCCCTCATAGGCTTTATGCCTATATATTGTAACACATATTCTCAATATATTTGTGTCTTTTTTTATGTCCCAAAAATAAATACTCCTTGTCTTCCTCTTTGAAAAGCTAATAACAATAGGAAATTAGAACATGCATCTTGGAATTAGTCAATTTTTGTAACAGTCAAATAGTCAATCAAGTGTAGTATTTTTAGAATGGTTTATTTTAAAATCTTCATGTCAATTTAATTTGATATTTTAGCTTAGAATTCTATAAGTTTAAAATTTATGTTGGACTTAGGAGCAAGGGCCCATTCTCAAGACTGGTGGAGGGGAATTTGTCTATAATTTGCAAGTTTTTATTATTGTTGTTTTTGTCATTTCTTGCAATAGGTTAAATACTTTGTTTTTCCTTATTTCTCCCTTGTTTTTTCCTTGTTTGTACATGTTTATGTTTTATCTCATTCATAGCTAGTTGATTTCTATTTATGCTTGTATTTTCTATTTTTGTCAAAGCATTCTTATTTCAGCATTCTATTTTTATTGTCAGCATTTTAGTTCTATTTCTTTGTTTTAGTTTAGTAGCATTTAACTTTCCAAGTATTTTACATTTATGTCCTTTTCAATTCAACCACTTTACTTTTCTATCATTTTCAGTCCAGCAAACATAATTTAACATATTTTCTTCAGCAAGTTGAATTCCTACAAATAGTTAGATTTTATTTTTCAGGCAAGTGTGTCAATTAACACAGTTTATTTTTTGTAAATATTTTCAACTTTTCTAGGATAATCTAGTGTCTTGATTTATAAGTTGTAGTTCCAAGTTCTCTATTGTATATAGCCTGAGGACGCCGCCCCAAATTTGACAAATTAAATAAAATGATGAACATTGACAATACTCATTAATATATACCAAATATCTTTTTCAAATTGAACCTTTTGATTAGACTCAAGTGATATTATCTTACATCTTTGATAAGAGTTTTGAAGAACTCTTTTATGATCTTGCCCATTGTATTCAAAAAATTGCCTTTGATATAAATTTTGTTTTTGAACTTTTCCTTTCATAAAGTATGGTTTCACATTTTGATAATGTCTCCTATGTTGAAAAGTTCCTCTTTGCCATTTATCCATTTTTGCATTGTTAAGTTAAAAAAACCTTATATCTCCCTAAGTTAAACATAAAATTTGCAAATTTGATTCTTTTGAAGTAGCAAACCTTATGGCTCCCTAGTTTAGAAATAATATCAATATGAAATTTGCAAATTAATAAATATCTCAATTCTTTGATCTTGAAAACCTTTTTTCTCCCAAATAATTAAATTTGCAAAATATCAAAAACTTTTCTAACATTTTTCAATTTCAAAATTTTCTCAAATAATTTGAAAATACTCAAAAATAAATCTTCTATCAAAAAATAACTTTTAAACTCAAATACTTGGAATAACCAAACAAACTAATTAATGTATAAATTCTTATTACTTCACACTTTAAAAAATTAAATTAAAACTTTAATTCCTAAAACTCCCTTCTAATAATTTTAAAAACTATAATCACCTTATTACTCTTACAAGGTTAAAATTATCCTTTATAACTCTTAAGCTTTTAAATACCTTATAACTCCTCAAATGAAGGTGATTGAAAACATATTAAATCTAACCTTTATCCTTGATCACATTGAATGTAATGCTCTCAAATGCACTAATTCTAACATCCACTTAACTTTTGATGGCTTTGAATGGATGTTTGTGATCACTTTTTCACCTCATTTATCCAAGCAGGGCATGTAATATTCCAAGTTATGCTAATTACTTGGTGTTAGGGATTCTTCCATGTTATGTTTGCTAGTTAACAATCTTATTATTACACTCTATTGTCTCAATGCACAACACCATTACTTTTTTCTACTACAATGTTGAGTGTCATCTTGTTTATCTATTTTGTTGTTGGCTTGATTACTATTTTGTTGTTCGTCTTCCCTTTACTTTTCAACTCTTTACCTTGCTTTGGCTCTTCACTAGTCTGCTCTTAACCTGATTTTTCTCTTCATCTTGAATTGCTCTTCACTTTAGTTTGCTCTACACCTTAGTCTACTTTTTACCTTAGTTCACTCTTCACTAGATTGTAGTTTACCTAGCCTTGTTCATCTTCTCTTCTTTGGACTGTAGTTGTAGTTAACTTAGCCTTGCTCATCATCTCTTCTTTGTATTATAATTTTCTTAGCCTTGCTCACCGTATCTTCTCTGGATTGGATTTGCTCACCATCTCTTCTCTAGACTATCTTTGCTCACCATATCTTCTCTGGACCATAGTTCACCTAGCTTCACTTTTTGCTATACTATATTTATTAGGTTCCTATACGATGGTCCTTATGTTGCTATGTCTATGATGTATGCTTTATTGATGCTCAGGTCACTCGTCTATGCTCTATTATCTAGCTAGTGTTATTGTTCACTTGTTGGTGCTATGGACTCTAATGTGCTTGTTGGTGAACAGGTTGCTTGCTAGATATTTCTTTACTATAATGGTACCAGAAGCTTACAATATTTTCTGAATAGGTTGCTTGCTAGATATTTCTTTACTATAATGGTGCCAAAAGTTTACAATCTTTTATCTTCAATGCAACATTTTTTTACATTATCTTTTCCTTCTTGCTATTATCTATTGTTGTTGTCTAAGTTGAATGGTCTAATCACTTAGATTTGAGCCACCATTCCTCTGTAATATGACTATTCTTTTTAGCAATATAGCCAAATGGCTATTCCATTCCAAAATAGCCAAATGGCTATTATTTTTCAATAAAGTTGAATAACTATTCTTTCTTTCTTATAATGTTGAATAACTATAGCTATTAGTTTTCAATATAGTCGTATAGCTATTCTATTGTATTGTATTTGTAATATTAAAATATAACACCTTTATTTACCTTATTCACTTTTTGAGTCGAATATATATTGGCCTCTTATGCTTCTTTTTCTTCTATATGATCTCTTTCTCTTTTTATAGAAGGGCTTCTTCCTCTCTTTTTCTATAAGATCCTCTTTCTCTTATATTGACCTCTTGGACCTATCTCTTTATGCCAAGTTCAATATGACCTGATTTTGCTTCTCTTTTCTTTACTGCTTTCTTCTATATTTTTTAGGAAGTTTTGAATGCTTCTCAATTCGTTGCAATTTTTTAATTCTTCTTTGTTATGTTATATCAAAAGCTTATAATAAATAAAATAACATTCATTCATATACTAAAATATGAATTTAAATAGCCTGAATTATTCATGTACTAAGCATGAAGAATAACTTACAATATTAATTGCTCAAAATGTATACAAGCTTTATTGTTCCTCTTTCTATTACAACTTTGAATTCTTAATACTTGATTCTTGATTGAATTGCTTTCCTATGGAGCATTGTCTCCATAATATAACAATAGTAATGTGACTCTTCAAGTACTTGACTATTGCTCTCCATATGCCAAGTCTCAT
Organism: Wollemia nobilis; assembly: GCA_028583015.1. Taxonomy (NCBI): domain Eukaryota; kingdom Viridiplantae; phylum Streptophyta; class Pinopsida; order Araucariales; family Araucariaceae; genus Wollemia; species Wollemia nobilis. The sequence continues at coordinate 1,832,780 of JAQPPZ010003286.1, read as the reverse complement.
GACTCTTGGCTTATCAACTTGCCACTTGCATACTTGATGAACACTTGACTCTATAATACTTGCACACCTTTGTATGACTCTTACACTTCAACTTGCACTCCTAATCTAGGTCACTTGTGCACATATTTACATTACATATTTACACTCTTACAGGCAAGACACTTGTGCACATTTAATCAACCTACACTTGCACTCTGACTTAAATGACACTTGTGCATTTCTTGTGCATTATATCTTTACATGACATTTGTGCATTTCCTACACATTCACACTTACATAAAGGAAAAATATAAATCACACTCTAAACTATAGACTCAACTCCAATCTAGTATTTACAAATGTACCATGGAGGTACCATGGGGGTATATTAGCATGTACCAAATAATGTAATATACCTCAACAATATTTTTTCTAGAAACTATAGCAAATTACAAAAATTAAAATAATTTTCCTTCTATGGTAGTGAAAAAGAAGAATATGAACTTTGGTGGGTTTTGAACCCCTAACTTCTTATTTAAAAATTTTATACTTTATTTTAAATGCCAACTCCTCTACTTAGTCATTTATGCATTGAAATAAAAGTAAATTTCTTTTGTTTTATACCTTATTCTTTTATGTCTTCAAACAATATGTTCGTATATTCTGGAGGTCTATCACTCAAAATCACTCCATGTTAAATCTCTACAAGTTTGTATTGTTCAACATCTAACTCTGTGTTTGAAAAACATATTACCTCGTGTTCTTTTCCAATATAGGATTCCTTAGAGGAGCAACCAATTATAAAGATATATCAAAAGCTTTACAAACACCTTTTCATCTCCCTCCTTGGGATAGGCTCCTTTAGAGAAGTAATCGATTGTAGGAAAAAATTAAAAAATGTTATGATCACCTCCATTTCAATTGAAAAAAAGTTTATTTAATTAGAGATATTTCTCTATTGATATCTTACTAGCCAATACCAGTAATACAATAATGTTTGGTGTATTTCTCAATCAAACTAGAAACATAGTCATTCTTCATCTTTCTTAGTTTTGTAAAGCAATGTTTCTAGAGCAAAGTCTAAAATATTGACATTGTTCAATTTCCATATCAAGGATTGGTGTAGCTAATGTAACAAGAGAAAAGGTCTTCATAGACATAATGTAAAATTCTCTAAGCTCAATCTCCACGTCAAATATCCCCATGTCAAGAGCCATACCCTCTAATCACTAGTTGTATGACATATTTCACTCATCAAAATATAAACATGATTTTGTAGTCTAAAATATGGTCCTAGAAATATATTATTAATGAAAGTTATGATTTAGAGTGACTATAGGTTCCTAATAGGTAGTATAGAAAGGAATTTATAGAAAAAATGCTACATCCCAAGGTAGTTAATTTGCAAGTTTAGAATCCAAAATAGACACGGGGGCATGTCATTGGATGGAAATGATCATCCCTAAATTGAATAACACTTCTTAAAAATCATCTCATGGTTGTTTTCCTACATAAAATCTCCTCTACTTTGATACCAGATATTGGAAATGGACAAAACTAGAAAACTCAATAATATTTTTATTTCTCTAGCAAAGAATAATGGTCTTAAGTTAAAATTAATACCACATACTTCAACATTATTCCTTAAGTTAAATTTCTTAAGGGACATTTTCCTACTCTAATATGCTTTTTAAATAGCACAAAAGGTACCTCGGGCATAACTTTGGATAGGATATCTATTTTCTACTCAATTAAATTCAACTAGATTAGATCGAGCATCCCATGGGCATTAATCCATTGAAATAGTGCATCCATATCTCAAAGTTATTTTTTTATTAATGAAATATGAGATTACAAATAATCTTGAGGGAATTTTGATTATTGTGATAAATGGTCACTAGAAAATATTGAGGAAGACTAAACTGCTCAAGAATAATGAGCATCCAAAAAAGATGTTTGCAATCTCATTGGTAGAACAACACTTAATAGGAGACTAGGATATGGTAGAATTCCATCAATAATACTAATATATTGGTCTAGAATCAAAACTATAAAGACAATGGTTGAATGTCACTGGTCCAGATTGCTTGGAAAATTTGTGTACAAGAATTGTATCCACATAGAAGGAAGCTAAACCAAATAGTAAATATTCATTAACTATGTGCCTTTGATATACCAAAGGATCCACTTGGTTGTTATCCAATGACTCTAAAAAGGTGCCAGCATATACCTTGAACAAGTGATTGACATGAGGTGGCATCCATAAAAGGAATTGTATAGTCCCTTTAATTCTTTAATCCTAAAAAAATGGAGTCTAGTGGGCTTGCATTGAAAAAGGATTCAAATTGGTTTCAAAATCCTAGGGAGGAATGGCTCAAGGAAGGAGATAGAAATATGAAAAAAACCATGCTACAAATAAAATATTTTTTCCTTTGATAGGGAATCATGTATTACCATTACTTTTTAGTTATTACGGATAAGGGTCATCAATATTTAATATCGCCTTATCCAATTGAATCTTTGTAATATCTATTTATAGGCATGTTCTAGTAATACAATTCAATTTTCATTCGTGTAAACCTTTGGTTGTTTGTTTGTAATTGTGTGATTCCTTATCACTGGTATCAAATTAGGTTACATATAAGGTTAGTATCCTCTTCCTCTAGGCCATATTTGGTTCAAACGAGGAATGAGAACACCTCCCATAGGTTTGATCTATGGAGTCATATACTTCCTTTATAGATAGTTTGTGTTTGTAGGCTTTACATATTGTTCTTGAATTGGTAAGTGGTTTCATTCCAGTTTAGCCATACATACTTGACAATTTCAAAACTCCATTTGCTTTCATTTTTGTTTTTGTACTAGTTTGTTATCTAGTTTTCCTCTGTTACTAAGTGCTTTTTGGGTGTTGATCTATGTTTTTTTAAGAACACAAGCTTATACTGAGAGGGGGTGAATAGTATAATATCACTTTTTACTTTTCTTTCCCAAACAATATTATGCAATATATCAATGGAAATATCAACAACAGTAATCAAAGCAATGCATAAATCACCACACACAATAGAGACACCAATTTAATGTGGTTCACCCAATGTGGGCTACGTCCATGAAGAAAATCTTTCACTAAATTTTTCTCAACAAATATCTTGGGAATCCTTCCCTATTACAATTTTTATAGATCACTATCCAAAGGAGACACCAATCTCATAATCAAGTTCTTAGATACATATCCATAGGAGATACCAATCCCCTCAGTTGGTATGTGGATCTCTATCCATAGGAGAACTCCTTCTCCTCTACTCTGGTTGGTGATCCTCTAGAAGACTATTGTCTCCACTACACTGGCTTGTGGATATCTCTCCACTAAAGAGCACTATCCTCACTCAAAATATCTCTATCCTCACTACCCTGGCTAATGGATCTCTATCCATTGGAGACTACTATCCTCTACTCTGTCACCTCCATATCTTACTCTCAACTCTACTTAATATCTATATCAAATCTACACTAAACACAGTCCTTTGGTCTAACACAAATTTGCTCAATCTCTATCTCAAATATGCACTAAACATAGTCCTTCGATATAGCATAAATTTGTTCAATATTTATCTGTGGTCTGGCATAAATCTACCCTTAAATTTGCACCAAACTCTATCCTCAAATTTTTCCTCAAGCCTTAACACAAAGCTTTATCCAATAATAAATCAACTCTACTATATCTACCCCAATCCTTAACACAAAACTTGCACAAATCAATCAATCAACTCTACTCTCAAGTCTCCTCAAAGACTTACCTCAAATATGTCCACAATTCCTCTCAAGAAATTGCTCAATTTGCTCAAAAAGTCTTCACCAAGACTTACCTCAAATCTGCTCAACAAGTTCTCTCTAGAACTTATCCAATCTGATTGTAAGCTTCCACAAAAGCTCGCACAAATTTGTCCTTAATATTTCACAAAAGCTTTATCAATTTTGTCCTTAATTCCACTCTAGGACTTACTCAAATTAGCTCACAAGCTTTCACAAAAGCTTATTCAAATCAATTGTAAAACTTGCATACAAAAACTCAACTCAATCTCTTCAATCACACTAACAAGTTTCACTTAGAATCTTGTTTAATCACAGAAACATATAGAGAATGGTTAAAGACTCAGTATTCTTCATAATCACAACAATACTCAATCACTTTCAAACTTTCTTGTTTAACCACAAAATCATATAGATAATGGTTAGAGACTCAATATGTTTCACATTCACAAAACACTCATTCACTTTCAAACTTTCTTTTTTAACCACATAAACATATAGAGAATTATTAGAGACTCAATATATTTCACACTTACAAAGCACTCAATTACTTTCAAACTTCCCTTCAACTCAATCCATAAATAAAGAACAATTTGTTTCACAAAACTTGAACTATCACTCCAACACTTCCAATCAATAATGCTCGTCCAATCTTACTCAACCATTCACTCAATGAGACACAACTTGCTTGAAAACCCTAACCAAGTGTCTCACTATACTTCCAACAGCTCACACGATGAATCTCAAACCTTGACTCAAGATGATTCCACATTCACATAATAATGATACTCATGATCTTTTCACAAACCCTTATCATGCACATGAAAGTTTACTCAAATATTTTCAACAATGCTTATAAAACAATCTCACATAACAATTATAATCATGATCTTTCACAAACCCTAGTTCAATATATTTCTCAACTTCACACTCAAACATTTTCACAAACATTCACCAATCATGCACATGAAAACTCACTCAACAATGCTTATCAAACAAACCTTTTCACTCCAAATTTGTATTTCACAACATTCAACCCAACACTATTTCACTCACAAGGATGATATGCCCATACCTTTTATTTTGATGAATATTTGACCTCAAAACCTGTCTCAATCACAATCACTCTCTTTGCCAATATCAAAGGTTAGATAGCAAAAATCTTCTCAAAATTTTCACCCAATTATTTTCCTCAAAAATATTTCACCATACAAAAATATTAAATCTCAATTACACCTTATAACTCCTCCTTTATAAATTCTAACCACCAAAAATAAAATAAAATATTTTAACTTTATTTTCCCTTTTATCTCCCTTGATAACTCATAAACACCTTTTAATTTTTCCTACTATGCAATTTCCAAAATTTCAAAACCTTGGGCAAATTAAAATATTTTTTATTTCCACACCATGAAATTTTTGGATTATAAAAACCTTGGAAAATAATAATGTGAGTGCATACCTTTTATTAAACCAACAAAAACCATTGGCGATTTTTGAACACCCAACTTCTCCTTTCCAAACGCCTTCATGCAAAGCACATATGTTGCTTGAGCTACGTGCCCTCTTGATAATGAAAGGCACAAAACTATGTCTTAAACCTTAGGCTTTCCCTGATTCGACGTAAACAAAAATGAACCTTCTCCTTTGTAAAATTTGATCACGTGGATCAAACCCACGACCTTGCGGTCGCACAGTCCTCGACTGCCACTTGCGCTATCAAGCACCTTGTAACCTTCGTGGTGCTCCCTTTCTCCTTATTGTTGCATTTGCCCACATAAACTTAAAACACATGCAAATTTCCTTAATCTTCAACACTTGAAATATTTTAAACTTTGGGCTCTTGCAAATTGCATGGATAATTTTTTGATTAAAATCTTGCCCCCTTTTGTAATGTTTGTCATGTTGTCTAACACGTCGACGAAGATAGAGAAATCGAATTTAAACTTTTGGTGCCATAATTGATTTAAATTTAAATTTTAACTTTTTTTTTTTTGGTATATAAGATACTATAGCATTAATACCAGGTTTTATACGTTGACCCAAAGCCTTTTACAAAAATCATCCTAGGGTTGTTGATAAACATGTCCTTACTAAGGATCCTATATATGTAAAACCTACATGCCGCCAAATTCATTACATCCGGTAAGGCACATAGCATATTATCAAAAATAAACTTCCCATAAAACATTTTGGGTATACCCCGATAAAATACACCTGCATCATAATTACAAAAAAAGAAACAAACACGGATCCCTTCCTTGAAACAGTGGAGAAACAAAAATTTGCAGACACACATAGTAGAGTACTGAAAAAAACTCCCACAAGCTCTGTATTGACAGTTACTCTTAATAATTCTTTGGTAATTGCTTTCTTCCATATATGACATGATTTGGGACCACATCCTGTCTTGGTCAATCAGCCTTGGAGAAGTAAACCTATTGGCTAGATTTATGGCGGTGGCTATCTGGTGGTCCACATGGCTCTGGTTTGAAGTCTTATATTGTCATTTCTTTCTTGCCCTATGATTATCAACCAACCTCAAATTACTAATATGACTAGGAGCCATGTTATCTGACATGTGACTGTCCCCATTAGTCTTTGTGGTATTTCCAAGTAGCATCCAAGAAGATTGATAGTTTGAATAATTTTTATTGTGAGTCCATTTCAAAAAAGAGTCGAGAATACTCCTAGCCTTCGAACTTACAGTGCCTTCCCTGTTGGTAAATTCGACTATCATTCTTGGCATTCTTATTGAATAAGCTCCTCTACTTCACTCGGGACATTGTGTTCCCATTTGAAAAGTCCATAACCATCGACACCTAAATTGGCCAGCTTATCAGCAATTTTGTTAGCTTCTCGAAAGACATGTTGGGCTTTTCTGTCTTGTCTTCCTTGGAAAAGGATCCCAGCCTCTTCAACAATTATTTTAATCCTCCAAGGAGGTGTTTTCCAATTATTGAGGAGATTTATAACATGCATAGTCTCCTTCTGTGATCAAATTTCCATCTAAGTCTTGAGTCATTTGAATGCCTCTCCACATAGCTCTAGCTTCAGCTTCGTTGTTCGTCCTTGTTCCCAAATATTTGGAAAACGCAAGCATCATATTCCCATTATGATCTCGCACAATACCACCAGTATTTGCTCTACCAGGATTGTCCTTAGCCACTCCATCAAAATTAATATTAAACCAACCCATAGGTGGTGGGGACCACTTAACATTGGCTCTGGGGTTGACTACCCTAGGCACAGACTCATCTAACAAGGTTAAGCTTAAATATTGAGCAATCGTTGTCTCCTGCATATGAGGTTTACGGCTATCAAAAGGGATAAGGTTCACATTCTCATTGGCAAAGGATAGGATCCTGACAATGATAGTTTGATGATCATGGATAGACTCATTAAATACTCTATGGTTCCTTTCTAACCACACTTGCCAAAGATAGTGATTGAGACAAATTTTCCACATGTATCTAAGTCTTTGGCTTGAAAAGGTGCAAGGCCACTGGAAGAACAAATCAAATACGGTGGTTGGTTTAACCCAGGATATATTGAAGGCTTGAAAAACCCCACTTAGGACAATCAAGGAAAAAGGGCACTCAAGGAAAATGTGATAAATGGTCTCCCAATTAGCCCTGCACAGATAACAACGATTAGTGATACAAATACCTTTACTCATCATATTATCAATGGTTAGAATTCTTCCTTGGATAACTAGCCATGAAAATACTACAATTTTTGGAATTAAATTTTTTATCCAGACTAAGTCCTTTTGGAGGACAAAATCCTCGTCATCAAGTAGGATCTTGTAAGCTGATTTAACAGTGAACTGCCCATTTTCTGTAGGAGCCCAGGTCACTTTATCTTCCTTGGGTCTCATGGGGATAAATTTTTACCCAATAATACTACAAATATCATTTAATTCTGCTTGAAATCCTTGAATCCTTATTTGTTTCCACTTCATTCTGCCTCTGTCGTCAACCATATAATTGGAGAGTTTTTTGCCAATTATTTCCTCTGTGATATCTCTGATTCGGGCTAAGTTAGGATATTGCATCAGTGGTTCATCCTTAGCCCACCTGTCATTCTAGCAATTTATCCTCTCACCATTGCCTAAAACCCATCTTAAATCTTTTTTGATGATTTCTTTACAATTGAGAATTGCTTTCCAAAAAGCAGAACCTCTGATTGGAACTGAGTCACTTAGAAATTCCATATTTTGAAGATACTTTTGTTTAATGATAGTTTTCCATTCATTTTCTTCACCAAAAATGAGGCGCCACGTCTGCTTAGCTAGTAAATCTAAATTCATATGAGCAATTCTCCTCACACCTAAGCCCCCATTTTCCCTGGGTCTGCACACTTTGGTCCATCCTACAAGGTGTATCCTTTTTTTCTCCTCTTATACAGTCCACAAAAATTCTTTTTGGAGTTTCTCAATTTTTTGGAAAACCTTCACAGGGGCTTTGAAAATGGAGAGGAAATAGACTGGAATTTTTTTAAGAGAGGCCTTAGTGAGGGTTAGCTTTCCTTCTTGAGATAGAAGATGACATTTCCATCCAGCAAGTTTTTTTTGAATTCTTTCAATAACCCTGTCCCACATTGACTCTCTCGGAGAACCAATGAAAAGAGGGAGACCAAGATACGAAGTGGGGAGGTTTGCTATATCACACCCTAAAATTTTTGTAATCCTTCCTTGCCTCTGAATGGGGGTGTTCAAGAAATATAACTTGCTTTTATTGAAATTAACTTTCTGACCAGCAGTGTCCTCGTAGAGTTGCAGGATGTATTTAATTCTTTTGGCCTCAACCACCGACACCTTAGTCAATAGAAGGGTATCATTGATGAATTGTTGGTTAGAAATAGTCCTAGTGAGAGATGTTGCCTTGATTCCTAATATTAGCCTTGAACTGCAAGCATTTTTAATGGTTCTACCTAAAGCTTTTGCCACAATGATGAATAACATGGGGTTGATAGGGTCCCCCTGCCAAATTTCTCTAAGACTTTGAAAGTAACCAGCAGTTGTTCCATTAACCAGAATTGAGAACCATGCTTTAGAAATGCATTTTTGATAAAATTAACCCATTTATGGTGAAAACCAAACTTAAGGAGGACAACAATCAGAAAGTCCCAATTTAGTCTGTCAAATGCTTTGTTCATATCAATCTTGAGGGCAAAAATAGACCTGTTAGTCTTATGAGTAGAGTGCAGAGATTCATGAACTGTGATAAGTCCATCCAAGATTGACCTACCCTGGACAGAGCTTCCCTAGCATGGATATATGATGTGGGTCGAAACATCTCTCATTCTATTTGGAATGGCTTTAGTTAGGATATTGTAAGAAACATTGCACAGACTGATTGGCCTGAAGTCAACCATAGATTCAGGGGTTTGCTTCTTAGGAATTAGAGAAATAAAAGTAGAGTTGAGACCTTTTGGGATATGATTGCTTGCTTGGAATTCTCTAACAACAAAAATTACATCCTCACTTACGATGTCCCAAAAATCTTGATAGAAATGAGGGGGAAAGTCGTCGGGTCCCAAGGCTTTGTCTGGCTCCATGCTAAACAAGGCTTCCTTAATTTCCTCATCAGAAAATGGATCTAGAAGCTTAAGGTTTATATCCTCATTTATTATGCTAGGAATGGATTGCAATAGAATATCTTTGGCCTCCTCATTTCACTATGATTCCTAACCAAGGATAGAATTGAAATAAGTTACTGCCTCCTTTTTGATTTCTGTTAAGTCCTGAGTAATAGAACCATATGCTTTTTTTAAAAGTTTTATCTTGTTATTGCTTCTGTTTCTAAGCGTGGTGATGTGAAAAAACTTGGAATTTGAATCTCCATATTTCAACCAAAGAGCCCTTGATTTTTTCCTCCAATAGATTTCCTCATAGGCCAAAATGTTATGAAACTCTGCTAGTTTTGTTCGTTCCTCCTGCCTAGTAGTTTCATCAACATCACCATGTTGAATCCTTTGATCAATTATCTTCAAACTTTCAACAACCTATTTTTTATTTTCAAATAGGTTCCCAAAGACCTCTTTGTTCCAATTTTGAAGCTTTTCCTTAACAAACTTTAATTTACCAGCAAGTTTAAAAGTTGCACTACCCTTTACAGGCTACTGCCACCACTTAATTAAGTTATATCTAAAACTGGAATGTTTGATCCACATAGATTGAAATCTGAAAGGTTTATTGAACGACAGAGAGTTAGGGATCTCCAACAAAATGGGATTATGATCAGAGGCAATTTTAGGAAGGGCTTGCAGGGTAGAATCATCGAATAGAGTTGTAGCCTCCTTTGATATAAAAAACATGTCAAGCCTTTCTTGAATGAGATGACACCCTATCCGCTGATTGCTCCAGGTATAATTTGCTCCTCTAAGTTTTACATCCATAAACATGTTGGAGTTCACAAAGTCATTGAACTCATCCATGCTCCTGATAGGTGGTCCATTTCCACCCATTTTTTCTGAAGGGTAAAGAGTTTTAAAATCCCCAACCATAATCCAGGGGATATTATGGAATATTTCACTCAGATTACCTAAGTACTCCCATAGTAGAACTCTCCCTTGAATTGAATTTGGGGTATAAATATTTGAAAGGATCCATAACATGTTGTTGTTTATTTCCTTAAATAAAACACTAAGAACCCTGTCATATTTCTGAATAATGGTGCCTTCTACTATCTAGGGATCCCACAAAGTCATAGGGCCTTCAGACGCTCCTCTGACTGATTTGCAAACCATCTCCTCTTGATTCCAGATTTTTTTTGCTACTTTTTTTGATTGAATCTCATCAGTTTTTGTTTCTTGTAACATGATAATAGTTGGATTCACTTGATTTCTTATTGCACTGACTTCCCTGTATTTGGGCAGGCCATTGAGGCCTCTCACGTTCCATGAGAGGAACTTCATTTGGATTGTTTGGGATTTCTTCCTCTCCCCCTCCCTTGAGGGGGTTATCCTAATTTTTTGTCTTTAGAACTCGGAATAACCTGTTGAAACATGATTCTCTATTTTCCATTGGCAATGTCATTATCAGTTTTAATTTTTTGATGCTCAGCATTTGATATTCTCCCTCTTCTTTTTTCACTGCCAAAATATATAGGAGACTTAGTCCTCCAAATCTACCAAATGGGTTTTTAGGAAGATTTAAAATGCGATAACTCCTTGGCCTTCATTTTTCTTCAAACCATCCTATATCCTGAAATATTATAACATTATAATATTATTATTTCCATTTAAACTTGCTTCTTTGCTATTTTGGAAAAACCACTAGAAGACATTAATGACAATGAAACTTGGACATCAACCTCTTGACATGAATGCATGGATGATAATAAAACTTGGTCATCATCCTCTTGACATCAATGATAACAAAACTTGCTCATATTTCCAACAATACCCACATTTATTATTGATGGCAACCTATTTTTATTTTACCATTTCTTTTACCTTTTTCAGTTCTGCTCCCCCTGAGAAATTGTTCCCCTTGACTGAATGCTCTCCTCTTAACTCAAATATATCCCCCTTTGACATCAATGGCAAAGGGCCACATTTGGGGCTTGGGGCTAATAATGAGACTCTTATCTTAGCCCCTCTCCCACCTCCTCTCTTGAGGTGATTAATTTTGGGGTGGGAGTATCTCTACTCCTAGCATACTATGATCTTTACCTTTGTCCACCTTATGTCTTAACTGATCCTTTTGATTCCTATGAATATTATTGTTCCTGCTTGTCTTTGGAAATTCTACTCTACACCACTTGGCTATATTCCCAACATTATTGCACTTATAACACTTAATTTTGTGGTTCTTTGAAGGTGCAAATGTGTTGAAGTTTCTCCTGGTGAAGCCATATCAATTTCTATCGTGAACCCTGCAATTAACTACCTTGTGACCAAACTGATTACAAGAGTAGCAATATCCTTGAAATAGATGCATGTTTCTGAAGTTTCCATATTTTTGTCTTTCATGTGTCCTACACTGTGTAGCCTTATGCCCAAACCTGTGACATGAGAAGCATCGTCCATTGAAGAAACCTTGCCTTGATCCCAGTCTCTTCTATCCTGTGTTGTTTCTTGTTCCATATGTTCCGCATTTGTGCATTGTTCCTTTCCTTAATGAATTTTCTATTTTCTAACTTATCCTCAAAAGTCTCACTTTCTCTTACACTCTCTTCTTCTGAAACTTCTTCTTTGGAGCTTGAGATTGACTCCTCTTCTTGTTCTCTTTGTACCTGTTCAAAACCAAGACCTGTCTTGTTTGATGAAGATATTTGTACCTTGATAATATTATCCAAGGTCTTTGAGCTTCTCCCAAACCTGTGTAGCTTGTTTTTAGACTCTCTTACTTCCTTCCTTAGTGAATCTACTTCATGTTCTAACCTTTCACACTCTAGAACATTTGCTTCTAACTTCTCTTTAAATATACTTGTCTTAGCTATTGAGTTTGTTAGTTATTCTATAAGATTTCCTTTCTCTTCATCACATTCTTGAAATTAAAGCTTGAGTTTTGAGTTTTTTTTTCTTACCTTCCTTAATTCCTTTAGAGCAAAAATAAGCTCACCCTCAAGATCAACTTCTCCTTCCTCTAATTCTTCCTCTATTCCTTTACCTTTAGGATCATCTTTATTCCTTTCTAATTCATCTTCAATAGGACCATTTTCTTTTTCTTTTATTGCCATAAGAAGACTTTCTTCTTCTAGACCTCCAAGAGCACCTTCATATTCATTGCCATAAGAACTGAATCCATTCCTTGTACAACTATCTTCAATATGACCAAAGTTACCACACCTAATATACTTGAGAATCATTGGTGCCCTTTTTCTAAACTCATATTTTTCTTCTGCTAGAAATAGAATTTCTTATTATTCATTATCTGAAGACCTTCCATCACTATCACTAGAACTCTTACCTACCTTGTCTACATAAAAAATCTTCTTATGCCTTTAGAAAATTTTATTTCCTTGCTTACTTTTTCCATCCTTGCTTTTCTTTTGGTACCTTGTATTTTCCTGTTTCCCTATTCTTAAGATCCTATTTCTCATCCTCACTATTATTTCTAGCTTCTAGACAATTAGTTGCATAGTGATCATATTTACCACAATTAAAGCACCTAAATGATTTTGTACCTTTATACTTTCATGTGTCCTTGTTCCTCCTACCATAGTTTGCTTCTTCATCACTGGATACCTCACTAGGTTGAAGGTTGCTTCCTTTTGGGGGATAGAATCCTCTTTTATTCTCATCTCAAAAGATGTGAGAATTCCATGTAACTCATCCCTTGTCAAAATTTTAATATTTTTTTACTCTTCTATGGCTGAAATCTTTTCACTATACCTCTTAGGAAGTGATCTCAAAATATTATGACAAACATCTATTTCTTCAACTTTAAACCCAAGTCCTTGCATGGAGTTAACAACCTCATCCACATGATGTAGGTATGAAGCAACATTTTCCTTATCCTTCATATTTAGGTCTTCAATTTTTTTTTATGATTTAGCAGTTTTTCCATCTTGAATTTTTTGTCTCCCTTATATATACCTTTCAGCTTATCCTAAATCTCTTTTGTTTATGTGCAATGCATAACTTTTATAAACTTTGTTTCATGCAAACCTTCTAAAATTCCATTCATTACCTTTAAATTATTCAGTTGTAGGAGCTTACCATCTTCATCTATTCATGGAGTAGCTAGTGGTATGTATCCATCCTCAACTGCTTGCCACATTTCATTCCCTAGTGCCATTAGGTGAATCTTCATTCTCACACTCCAAAGTGCATAATTGTTCCCATTGAACAATGGTGTTGTATTCCCTGAATATCCACTCTGAGAATACATTTGTGTTCTTGTAAGCTTTTCCTTCAAGTTGTTAAACTCTTATGAAGGAACCCACCCTAATACTAATTGAAGAACACAAGATTATACTAAGAGATGGGTGAACAGTATAAGATCACTTTTTACTTTTCTTTCCCAAATAATATTATGCAATATATCAATGGCAATATCAACAACAGTAATCAAATCAATGTACAAATCATGACACATAATAGAGACACCAATTTAACATGGTTCACCCAATTTTGGCTACGTCCATGGAGAAAATATCTCACTAAAATTTTCTCAACAAATATCTTGGGAATCCTTCCCTATTACAATATTTATGGATAATTTTCCAAATGAGACACCAATACCCTAATCAAGTTCATGGATCCCTATCCATAGGAGACACCAATACCCTCAGCTGGTATGTGGATATCTATCTATAGGATAACTCCTCCTCTACTCTGGATGGTGATCCTCTAGAAGACTATTGTATCCACTACAATGGCTTGTGGATATCTCTCCACTAAAGACCACTATCCTCACTCATAATACCTTTGTCCTCACTACCCTGGCTAATGGATATTTATCCACTGGAGACTACTATCCTTTGCTCTATCACCTCCAAATATTACTCTCAACTCTGCTCAATATCTGTCTCAAATCTGCACTAAACACAGTTCTTTGGTCTAGTAAAAATCTGTGCAATCTCAGTCTCAAATATACACTAAACATAGTCGTTTGATCTAGCACAAATTTGCTCAATATCTGTCTCTATTCTAGCACAAATATACCCTCAAATTTGCACCAAATTCTATCCTCAAATTTTTCCTCAAGCCTTAACACAAAGTTTTATTCAATCACAAATTAACTCTGCTAGATCTGGCCCAAGACTTAACACAAATCTTAAACAAATAAATCAATCAACTCTACTCTCAAGTCTTATCAAATACTTACCTCAAATATGTCCACAAGTCCTCTCAATAACTTGCTCAATATGCTCAACAAGTCTTCACCAAGACTTGCCTCAAATATGCTCAACAAGTTCTCTCTAAAACTTATCCAATCTGGTTGTAAGCTTCCACAAAATCTCACACAAATTTTTCTTTAAGCTTTCACAAAATCTTTCTCAATTTTATCCTTAAGTCCACTCAAGGACTTACTCAAATTAGCTCACAAGCTTTCACAAAAGCTTATTCAAATCAATTGCAAAACTTGTATGCAAAAACTCGACTCAATCTCTCAAGAAAATATCTTCAATCACACTAACAAGTTTCACTCTGAATCTTATTTAATCACAGAAACATATAAAGAATGGTTAAAGACTCAATATGCTTCATAATCATAATAATACTCAATCACTTTCAAAATTTCTTGTTTAACCACAGAAACATATAGAGAATGGTTAGATACTCAATATGTTTCACACTCACAAAAACTCAATCACTTTCAAACTTTCTTTTTTAATCACATAACCATATAGAGAATGATTAGAGACTCAATATGTTTCATACTTACAAAGCACTCAATTACTTTCAAACTCCCCTTCAACTCAATCTAGAAATAAAGAACAATTTATTTCACAAAACTTGAACTATCACTCCAACACTTCCAATCAATAATGCTCATCCAATAGTACTCAATCATTCACTCAATGAGACACAACTTGCTTGAAAACCCTAACCAAGTATTTCACTATACTTCCAATAGCTCACGCTATGAATCTCAAACAACTCAATATGATTCCACATTCACATAACAATGATACTCATGATATTTTCACAAACCCTGATTATGCACATAAAATTTTACTCAAATATTGTCAACAATGCTTATCAAACAATCTCACAGAACAATGATACTCATGATCTTTCACAAACCCTAGTTCAAGATAGTTCTCAACTTCACACTCAAATGTTCTCACAAACATTCACCAATCATGCACATGAAAACCCACTCAACAATGCTTATCAAACAAACCTTTTCACTCCAACTTTGTACTTCATAACATTCAACCCAACACTATTTCACTCACAAGGATGATATACCCATACCTTTTGTTTTGATGAATATTTGACCTCCAAACATGTCTCAATCACAATCACTCTCTTTGACAATATCAAAGGTTAGATACCAAAAATCTTCTCAAAAATTTTACCCAATTATTTTCCTCAAAAATATTTCACCATACAAAAATATTAAATCTCAATTACACCTTATAACTCCTCCTTTATAAATTCTAACCACAAAAAATAAAATAAAATATTTTAACTTTATTTTGAAGAACACAAGCTTATATTGAGAGGGGGGGTGAACAGTATAAGACCTCTTTTTACTTTCTCTATTTAACTTCAACTTCGCAAAGCAATGAACCAATAGCAATATCAAAGCAATGCATAAAGCAACACACAATGAGACACCAATTTTAACGTGGTTCACCCAACATGGGCTACATCCACAAAACTTTTCTCTAAAAAGCTTTCTCAAAGTTCTTTGGGAATCCTTCCCAATTACAATGTTTATGAGCCTCAGCCCAAAGGAGAAACCTTCCCCTACTCAAGTATTTATGAGCCTCTGCCCAAAGGAGAATCCTTCCCCTCCTCACGAATTTATGAGCCTCCTGCCCAAAGGAGAATCCTTCCCCTCCTCATGAATTTATGAGCCTCCTGCCCAAAGGAGAATCCTTCCCCTCCTCACGAATTTATGAGCCTCCTACCCAAAGGAGAATCCTTCCCCTCAGCTCTGGAAATGATACTTCAGAAGATCACCTGCCTCTTATTCCGCTAGCACGTGGAACTCCTTTCCATAGAAGACCTCTTGTCCTCAATGCTCAGCCTCAAGAGACCTCTGTCCTCATTGATCACCTCCACAACAACTCATCAACCTGTACTAAACACAGTCGGTCGGTCCAGCACAAGTCTTCCTCACTCTGTCAGATCTGTCCCAAGCTCAACTCATAAAGCTTGAACAAATCAATCTCTACTGCACACAAGCCTTCTCAAAGACTTGTCAAAACTATCCTCAGGTTCTTCTCAAAGAACCACTTCAACTCTGTCCTCAAGTCCTCTGCTAGGACCTGTCCAAATCAGCTCACAAGTCCTCCCTAGAACTTGTCCAAATCAGCTCCAGTCCTCCTAGAATTAACTACAAGTCCTCACTAGAACCTGTCCAAATCAACTCACAAGTCCTCACTAGAACTCCAAATCAGCTCACAAGTCCTCACTAGAACCTGTCCAAATCAGCTCACAAGTTCATCAAGAAAAACTTGCTTAGCATGAACCCACAAAGAGAATTGTTAGAGACCCAATGTGATTCATCAACCTCATAGAAGCATAAAGAGAATTGTTAGAGACTCAATATGTTCTATACTTAACTCCCAATCTCAATCTCAAATCTCATAGAAACATAAAGAGAATTGTTAGAGACTCAATATGTTCTATACTTAACTCCCAATCTCAATCTCAACTCAATCTCAATCTCAAAAGAATAAGATAGATGTAGTATGCTTTTCTCAAGAACATGAAACACAACCCAACAATTGCCAACCATGCAATATCTCATATAACAATGATACTCATGTTCTTTCCACAACCAATATCTTTTCTCAACCAATTAGGGCTTTAACAACAATGCTTATAGACAAGGTTTAACCAACATCATTCAACTCAACATTAACCTTGAAGCATTCAACCAATCACTACATGAAAAGGAAACTAGTAGACATCCTTTTCCCTCCAAAGGTATTTGAACAAAACAACCACCAACATAAATCACCAATGCAAAGAATAACTTGCTCAAATCAATCTCAATGGAGTAAGCCCAAATCATGTATCAAGTAAAGCATTAACTTGATCAAAACAACCTCTATGGAAGCAACTCAACCATCAATCTCAAAACAGCCAACTAAGGGTTTCACCAACTCAATGCAAGTAGCAAGACTTACTAACATAAACCCTAGTGCAAAAATGCTTCCTCTTCCTCAACCAGAATTATGCATTCACCCAAAAAACTCATCAATGATTTTAATGCATAAACAATCTTCAATATCCAGAAAATGGGATTTACACCAACAAGAATACCTAGTAGACAACCTTTTCACTCCAAACTCAATTTCAGAAAATACACCATCAACAATATACATGGAAGAAGTTGCCCATACCTTTGTTTGAGGAAGAAGAGAATAGTTCTTCAACCTTGTTACCAACACCACCCTCAACTTTGCCACCAAGTTAGGGTTAGATCATAAAAGTAACCACAAAAATATTTATTCCATAAAACACCTTATGACTCCAATCCTTAGAAGTCAACTACCAAAAAATATAAAGCATACAAACAATATATCCTTTTACACCTTATTTCTCCAAATTAATTAAACCATGCTCAAGGAATAATAGCTTCTAAGCAAATCTCACTCAACAATCAAGCCAAAAATCTCAACCACACACTATCAACCTTATATCTCCAAAGAAGCATTTAACCTTAAAAATAATTTTAAATAAATCTGCCCAACCACTTCTTCTTTAACAAAATGCAGATTTTATTTAAAAAACCTTACCAAAAAAAATGCTTCCAAAAATCGTGGGTCAACAGTGCCTCCAAAAAAATCGGAGCGCAAAAACTCTTCTCACACTCCACGGTGGGAGTCGAACGCTTGACCTCCCTTCAAGCGCCTTCGCAAAACAGTCGTTGCCACTAGGCCAACGGCGCTAGCTTGAAGGCTAGCAAGAGTCTCCTTCTCCTTAACCCTTTGGCGGTGGATAAACGTGGCGAAAAAATGATAGCCGTAGCTTTTACTTCCCAACCTTTGCGCAATTCGAATTTCTTTCACACCATTGCTTTGGACTATAGGTTATGGCTTATATAGCCAAACTTCCATGCTATGCACGACGTCGACGGGAGGATAATTCAAACTTTTCGAATTAATATTATTTTGGCGCCTTCGAAACAACTTTAGGGTTTATGAAACCCTTTTGATTATTTAAAAAATAATCAAAGGTCTTTTAGACCTTAGACCTTAGGTGGAGAACCCATTAAATTATTAAAATAATTTAATCACTAAATCAAATAAATAATTAATTAAAAAACCTTAAAAAGGTTTTATTAATTAAGTTATTTAATTAATAAGTGTCTCCAGCCTTTGCATTAAGCTGAGAGTGGTTTTGAGAAAAACCCTTAATGCATCCACCTGGTTTTAATAAAAACCCTTAAACCTGCCATGGTTTTGATAAAAACCTTTTCATCTGCCACATGGAATCTCTCCGAAATCTTCTAGAAAATATTCTTTGGAATCTTCAACCTTTGAAGCCAATAAATCCTCTTGACATTAATGCCAGTTCCTTTTGACATCAATGACAACTCATAGACAAGAAGCTAGGATCTCAAACCCAAAATTGCCAACAATCTCCCCCTTTGTCATTGATGGCAAACCATGCTTCTCAACAACACTTGAAACTCAAAACTGCTGTATAGAAATCAGCTCCCCCGACTTGAGGCTCTCCCCCTTACTCATATCTCTCCCCCTTTGTCATCAATGGCAAAGGGTCACCTTTGGGGCTTGGGACTAAGAATGAGCCTCTTAGCTTAGTCCCTCCCCCACCTCCTGTTGAGGTGATTAATTTTGGGGTGGGAGTAAAACTCCCATTAGGCACTGATCTTCATCAGTGTCTATAGCTGCCTTACCATGTCTTCTCTTGTTCTCCTTGTCCATATTCCTATTCCTGTTCATGTCACTGTTGTTGTTCTTGTTATCATTCCTGTTCTTATCCATGTCTTGATTCTTGTGCCTGTTCATACCCATGTTCCTGTTCCTGTACCTTGGAATTTCAGCTCTACACTTGTCTAGCTATGTGACCTTCATTGTTGCACTTATAACAACTAACAATGTTATTTCTTTGAGGCATACCTGATCTTTGACTCCATCTATTCCGACCAACCCTGTTCCTGTTATTAGCCTTGCAATAAACAACCTTGTGCCCAAACTGTTTACAAGAGTAGCAATACCCTTGAAAGAAATTACCACCTCTGAATCTGTCATTTACCTTCCTCACTTGAGTCATGCAATGTGAAGCCATGTGACCAAACTTGTGACAAGCAAAACATCTGCCATTAAACTTTCCTTGATTTGACCTCTTAGGTCTTGTAAACTTTCTCCCCTTTTTTTGATTCTTGTTTTCTGATTATGTGCATCTATCACTCAAGGACTCTTTTTTTGAAGTACTTTCCTCATCAGAACTCTCTTCCTTTCGGAATCTCTTACTAGATTCCCTAGCAGAGTCGCCAACTTGTTCCATGTGTTTCTTACCAAAACCAAGACCTATTTTATCTGTTGTCCTTCTTTGATCTTTGATGATTGACTTTACCTTTTTGGTGCTATCTTCAAACCTGTAAAGCTTCTCCTTGTACTCTTTAGTTTCCTCTTTCAAGGAAGCCACTTTCTGTTCCAACTCTCTACACTCAAGAACCTTAGACTCTAACTTATCCTTAAGTTTTTGTGTCTTAGCTATAGAGAAGTCAAGACTTTCTATAAGCTCATCTCTCTCAATACAACATTCATCCAATTTATCATTGAGTCTAGCATTCTTCTTTCTTTCCTTTTTCAAAGCACTAAGAGCACTAACAAGTTCAGCTTCAAGATCTACTTCACCATCCTCTATAACTTCCTCTATTTGTTTGCCTTTTGAAACATCAATGACTTTTTCAGATTTCTTATCACTAGAGGTGCTACCCTTTTCTAAAGCCATACAAAGATCTTCCTCACAATTTTTCGAAGCATCCTCATACATAGTATAACTAGAAATCAATCCATCATTTGTGCAATCATCCTCAAGATGTCCAAAATTTCCACATCTAAAACATTTCATAAGGACAAATCTATGTTTCTTTTCTTCTTCTTTTTCTGTTAGGAACAACATCTCATTTCCAACATCACTTGAAGAACTTTCACTATCACTACTAGAACACTTACTTGCCTTGTCTAGGTAGAAACTTTTCTTGTGTTTGTGAGAGTACCTCTTTCCTTGATTGCTTTGCTCATCTTTATTCTTCCTTTGATGCCTGTGCCTTTCAGAATCCTTGCTCTTATAATCTTGTTTATCTTCATCACTTTCATCCTTGGCGAGTGATATGAGTTAGTAGCATAATGACCAAACTTTCCACAATTGAAACACTTGACATATTTCATACCTTTGTGCTTTCTTGAGAACTTGCCCTTCTTGCTGTAATATGCCTCTTCATCACTAGAAGACTCATCACTATCTTGAAGCTCTTTACCCTTGGATTTCTTGGTAGCCTTGAAAGTTGCCTCCTTCTTAACATCAACCTTCACTTGAGTTCTCAACTCAAATGCTGCAAGTATACTATGAAGCTCATCCTTTTTCAACTTATCCAAATCCTTAGCTTCCTCAATAGCAAAAATATTTTCACTAAATCTATTTGGAAGAGACCTCAAAATCTTATCACAAATATCATTTTCAGCAAGCTCAAGACCTAGTTCCTTCATAGAGTTAACAATCTCATCCATACGAAGCATATAGTCACTAATATTTTCTTCATAATTCATCTTGAGTTGTTCAAACATACCTTTGAAGTGTCTCAACTTGGCCTTTCGGACATTTGCATCACTTGTATGAACCACCTTCAACTGTTTCCACATTTCACTAGTTGTCTTGCAGTGAATCACCTTGGTAAGATCTGCCTTCTATAAACCCTTCAGGATTGCATTCATTGCCTTTGAATTGCTATGATGTAGGAGCCTCTCTTCCTTAGTAGAAGGACCATGCTCAGGAATGGTATACTCATCCTCAATCACTTCCCAAACTTCATTTCCAAGAGCCATAAGATGAACCTTCATCCTAGCACTCCAAAGCCCAAAATCTGCCCCATCAAGAATAGGTGTTGCATTACCACTTGTAGATTCCATTGTGTTCTTTACAATATTTTCCTTCAAGTTGTTAAACTTTTCGAAGGAACCCGCTCTGATACCAATTGAAGAACACAAGCTTATACTTGAGAGGGGGGTGAACAGTATAAGACCTCTTTTTACTTTCTCTATTTAACTTCAACTTCGCAAAGCAATGAACCAATAGCAATATCAAAGCAATGCATAAAGCAACACACAATGAGACACCAATTTTAACGTGGTTCACCCAACATGGGCTACATCCACAAAACTTTTCTCTAAAAAGCTTTCTCAAAGTTCTTTGGGAATCCTTCCCAATTACAATGTTTATGAGCCTCAGCCCAAAGGAGAAACCTTCCCCTACTCAAGTATTTATGAGCCTCTACCCAAAGGAGAATCCTTCCCCTCCTCACGAATTTATGAGCCTCCTGCCCAAAGGAGAATCCTTCCCCTCCTCATGAATTTATGAGCCTCCTACCCAAAGGAGAATCCTTCCCCTCAGCTCTGGAAATGATACTTCAGAAGATCACCTACCTCTTATTCCGCTAGCACGTGGAACTCCTTTCCATAGAAGACCTCCTGTCCTCAATGCTCAGCCTCAAGAGACCTCTGTCCTCACTGATCACCTCCATAGCAACTCATCAACCTGTACTAAACATAGTCAGTCGGTCTAGCACAAGTCTTCCTCACTCTGTCAGATCTGTCCCAAGCTCAACTCATAAAGCTTGAACAAATCAATCTCTCTGCACACAAGCCTTCTCAAAGACTTGTCAAAACTATCCTCAGGTTCTTCTCAAAGAACCACTTCAACTCTATCCTCAAGTCCTCTGCTAGGACCTGTCCAAATCAGCTCACAAGTCCTCCCTAGAACTTGTCCAAATCAGCTCACAAGTCCTCACTAGAACTTGTCCAAATCTAAAGTCTACTAACTTAATCAGCTCACAAGTCCTCACTAGAACTGTCCAAATCAGCTCACAAGTCTTCACTAGAACCTGTCCAAATCAGCTCACAAGTTCATCAAGAAAAACTTGCTTAGCATGAACCCACAAAGAGAATTGTTAGAGACCCAATGTGATTCATCAACCTCATAGAAGCATAAAGAGAATTGTTAGAGACTCAATATGTTCTATACTTAACTCCCAATCTCAATCTCAAATCTCATAGAAACATAAAGAGAATTGTTAGAGACTCAATATGTTCTATACTTAACTCCCAATCTCAATCTCAACTCAATCTCAATCTCAAAAGAATAAGATAGATGTAGTATGCTTTTCTCAAGAACATGAAACACAACCCAACAATTGCCAACCATGCAATATCTCATATAACAATGATACTCATGTTCTTTCCACAACCAATATCTTTTCTCAACCAATTAGGGCTTTAACAACAATGCTTATAGACAAGGTTTAACCAACATCATTCAACTCAACATTAACCTTGAAGCATTCAACCAATCACTACATGAAAAGGAAACTAGTAGACATCCTTTTCCCTCCAAAGGTATTTGAACAAAATAGCCACCAACATAAATCACCAATGCAAAGAATAACTTGCTCAAATCAATCTCAATGGAGTAAGCCCAAATCATGTATCAAGTAAAGCATTAACTTGATCAAAACAACCTCTATGGAAGCAACTCAACCATCAATCTCAAAACAGCCAACTAAGGGTTTCACCAACTCAATGCAAGTAGCAAGACTTACTAACATAAACCCTAGTGCAAAAATGCTTCCTCTTCCTCAACCAGAATTATGCATTCACCCAAAAAACTCATCAATGATTTTAATGCATAAACAATCTTCAATATCCAGAAAATGGGATTTACACCAACAAGAATACCTAGTAGACAACCTTTTCACTCCAAACTCAATTTCAGAAAATACACCATCAACAATATACATGGAAGAAGTTGCCCATACCTTTGTTTGAGGAAGAAGAGAATAGTTCTTCAATCTGTTACCAACACCACCCTCAACTTTGCCACCAAGTTAGGGTTAGATCATAAAAGTAACCACAAAAATATTTATTCCATAAAACACCTTATGACTCCAATCCTTAGAAGTCAACTACCAAAAATATAAAGCATACAAACAATATATCCTTTTACACCTTATTTCTCCAAATTAATTAAACCATGCTCAAGGAATAATAGCTTCTAAGCAAATCTCACTCAACAATCAAGCCAAAAATCTCAACCACACACTATCAACCTTATATCTCCAAAGAAGCATTTAACCTTAAAAATAATTTTAAATAAATCTGCCCAACCACTTCTTCTTTAACAAAATGCAGATTTTATTTAAAAAACCTTACCAAAAAAATGCTTCCAAAAATCGCGGGTCAACAGTGCCTCCAAAAAAATCGGAGCGCAAAAACTCTTCTCACACTCCACGGTGGGAGTCGAACGCTTGACCTCCCTTCAAGCGCCTTCGCAGAACAGTCATTGCCACTAGGCCAACGGTGCTAGCTTGAAGGCTAGCAAGAGTCTCCTTCTCCTTAACCCTTTGGCGGCGGATAAACGTGGCAAAAAAATGATAGCCGTAGCTTTTACTTCCCAACCTTTGCGCAATTCGAATTTCTTTCACACCATTGCTTTGGACTATAGGTTATGGCTTATATAGCCAAACTTCCATGCTATGCACGACGTCGACGGGAGGATAATTCAAACTTTTCGAATTAATATTATTTTGGCGCCTTCGAAACAACTTTAGGGTTTATGAAACCCTTTTGATTATTTAAAAAATAATCAAAGGTCTTTTAGACCTTAGACCTTAGGTGGAGAACCCATTAAATTATTAAAATAATTTAATCACTAAATCAAATAAATAATTAATTAAAAAACCTTAAAAAGGTTTTATTAATTAAGTTATTTAATTAATAAGTGTCTCCAACCTTTGCATTAAGCTGAGAGTGGTTTTGAGAAAAACCCTTAATGCATCCACCTGGTTTTAATAAAAACCCTTAAACCTGCCATGGTTTTGATAAAAACCTTTTCATCTGCCACATGGAATCTCTTCGAAATCTTCTAGAAAATATTCTTTGGAATCTTCAACCTTTGAAGCCAATAAATCCTCTTGACATTAATGCCAGTTCCTTTTGACATCAATGACAACTCATAGACAAGAAGCTAGGATCTCAAACCCAAAATTGCCAACAATCTCCCCCTTTGTCATTGATGGCAAACCATGCTTCTCAACAACATTGAAACTCAAAACTATTGTATAGAAATCAGCTCCCCCTGACTTGAGGCTCTCCCCCTTACTCATATCTCTCCCCCTTTGTCATCAATGGCAAAGGGTCACCTTTGGGGCTTGGGACTAAGAATGAGCCTCTTAGCTTAGTCCCTCCCCCACCTCCTGTTGAGGTGATTAATTTTGGGGTGGGAGTAAAACTCCCATTAGGCACTGATCTTCATCAGTGTCTATAGCTGCCTTACCATGTCTTCTCTTGTTCTCCTTGTCCATATTCCTATTCCTGTTCATGTCACTATTGTTGTTCTTGTTATCATTCCTGTTCTTATCCATGTCTTGATTCTTGTGCCTGTTCATACCCATGTTCCTATTCCTGTACCTTGGAATTTCAGCTCTACACTGTCTAGCTATGTGACCTTCATTGTTGCACTTATAACAACTAACAATGTTATTTCTTTGAGGCATACCTGATCTTTGACTCCATCTATTCCGACCAACCCTGTTCCTGTTATTAGCCTTGCAATAAATAACCTTGTGCCCAAACTGTTTACAAGAGTAGCAATACCCTTGAAAGAAATTACCACCTCTGAATCTGTCATTTACCTTCCTCACTTGAGTCATGCAATGTGAAGCCATGTGACCAAACTTGTGACAAGCAAAACATCTTGCCATTAAACTTTCCTTGATTTGACCTCTTAGGTCCTGTAAACTTTCTCCCCTTTTTTTGATTCCTGTTTTCTGATTCTGTGCATCTATCACTCAAGGACTCTTTTTCTGAAGTACTTTCCTCATCAGAACTCTCTTCCTTTCGAAATCTCTTACTAGATTCCCCAACCTGTTCCATGTGTTTCTTACCAAAACCAAGACCTATTTTATCTGTTGTCCTTCTTTGATCTTTGATGATTGACTTTACCTTTTTGGTGCTATCTTCAAACCTGTAAAGCTTCTCCTTGTACTCTTTAGTTTCCTCTTTCAAGGAAGCCACTTTCTGTTCCAACTCTCTACACTCAAGAACCTTAGACTCTAACTTATCCTTAAGTTTATGTGTCTTAGCTATAGAGAAGTCAAGACTTTCTATAAGCTCATCTCTCTCAATACAACATTCATCCAATTTATCATTGAGTCTAGCATTCTTCTTTCTTTCCTTTTTCAAAGCACTAAGAGCACTAACAAGTTCAGCTTCAAGATCTACTTCACCATCCTCTATAACTTCCTCTATTTGTTTGCCTTTTGAAACATCAATGACTTTTTCAGATTTCTTATCACTAGAGGTGCTACCCTTTTCTAAAGCCATACAAAGATCTTCCTTACAATTTTTCGAAGCATCCTCATACATAGTATAACTAGAAATCAATCCATCATTTGTGCAATCATCCTCAAGATGTCCAAAATTTCCACATCTAAAACATTTCATAAGGACAAATCTATGTTTCTTTTCTTCTTCTTTTTCTGTTAGGAACAACATCTCATTTCCAACATCACTTGAAGAACTTTCACTATCACTACTAGAACACTTACTTGCCTTGTCTAGGTAGAAACTTTTCTTGTGTTTGTGAGAGTACCTCTTTCCTTGATTGCTTTGCTCATCTTTATTCTTCCTTTGATGCCTGTGCCTTTCAGAATCCTTGCTCTTATAATCTTGTTTATCTTCATCACTTTCATCCTTGGCAACAGTATAGTTAGTAGCATAATGACCAAACTTTCCACAATTGAAACACTTGACATATTTCATACCTTTGTGCTTTCTTGAGAACTTGCCCTTCTTGTTGTAATATGCCTCTTCATCACTAGAAGACTCATCACTATCTTGAAGCTCTTTACCCTTGGATTTCTTGGTAGCCTTGAAAGTTGCCTCCTTCTTAACATCAACCTTCACTTGAGTTCTCAACTCAAATGCTGCAAGTATACTATGAAGCTCATCCTTTTTCAACTTATCCAAATCCTTAGCTTCCTCAATAGCAAAAATATTTTCACTAAATCTATTTGGAAGAGACCTCAAAATCTTATCACAAATATCATTTTCAGCAAGCTCAAGACCTAGTTCCTTCATAGAGTTAACAATCTCATCCATACGAAGCATATAGTCACTAATATTTTCTTCATCATTCATCTTGAGTTGTTCAAACATACCTTTGAAGTGTCTCAACTTGGCCTTTCGAACATTTGCATCACCTGTATGAACCACCTTCAACTGTTTCCACATTTCACTAGTTGTCTTGCAGTGAATCACCTTGGTAAGATCTGCCTTCTGTAAACCCTTCAGGATTGCATTCATTGCCTTTGAATTGCTATGATGTAGGAGCCTCTCTTCCTTAGTAGAAGGACCATGCTCAGGAATGGTATACTCATCCTCAATCACTTCCCAAACTTCATTTCCAAGAGCCATAAGATGAACCTTCATCCTAGCACTCCAAAGCCCAAAATCTGCCCCATCAAGAATAGGTGTTGCATTACCACTTGTAGATTCCATTGTGTTCTTTACAATATTTTCCTTCAATCTGTTAAAATTTTTGAAGGAACCCGCTCTGATACCAATTGAAGAACACAAGCTTATACTGAGAGGGGGGTGAACAGTATAAGACCTCTTTTTACTTTCTCTATTTAACTTCAACTTCGCAAAGCAATGAACCAATAGCAATATCAAAGCAATGCATAAAGCAACACACAATGAGACACCAATTTTAACGTGGTTCACCCAACATGGGCTACATCCACAAAACTTTTCTCTAAAAAGCTTTCTCAAAGTTCTTTGGGAATCCTTCCCAATTACAATGTTTATGAGCCTCAGCCCAAAGGAGAAACCTTCCCCTACTCAAGTATTTATGAGCCTCTCCCCAAAGGAGAATC
Organism: Wollemia nobilis; assembly: GCA_028583015.1. Classification (NCBI taxonomy): domain Eukaryota; kingdom Viridiplantae; phylum Streptophyta; class Pinopsida; order Araucariales; family Araucariaceae; genus Wollemia; species Wollemia nobilis. The sequence goes on along the minus strand of JAQPPZ010003286.1, from coordinate 1,805,227 downwards.
CTTCCCCTCCTCATGAATTTATGAGCCTCCTACCCAAAGGAGAATCCTTCCCCTCCTCATAAATTTATGAGCCTCCTGCCCAAAGGAGAATCCTTCCCCTCAGCTCTGGAAATGATACTTCAGAAGATCACCTGCCTCTTATTCCGCTAGCACGTGGAACTCCTTTCCATAGAAGACCTCCTGTCCTCAATGCTCAGCCTCAAGAGACCTCTGTCCTCACTGATCACCTCCACAACAACTCATCAACCTGTACTAAACATAGTCAGTCGGTCCAGCACAAGTCTTCCTCACTCTATCAGATCTGTCCCAAGCTCAACTCATAAAGCTTGAACAAATCAATCTCTCTGCACACAAGCCTTCTCAAAGACTTGTCAAAACTGTCCTCAGGTTCTTCTCAAAGAACCACTTCAACTCTGTCCTCAAGTCCTCTGCTAGGACCTGTCCAAATCAGCTCACAAGTCCTCCCTAGAACTTGTCCAAATCAGCTCACAAGTCCTCACTAGAACCTGTCCAAATCAGCTCACAAGTCCTCACTAGAACTTGTCCAAATCAGCTCACAAGTCCTCACTAGAACTGTCCAAATCAGCTCAAAGTCTTCACTAGAACTTGTCCAAATCAGCTCACAAGTTCATCAAGAAAAACTTGCTTAGCATGAACCCACAAAGAGAATTGTTAGAGACCCAATGTGATTCATCAACCTCATAGAAGCATAAAGAGAATTGTTAGAGACTCAATATGTTCTATACTTAACTCCCAATCTCAATCTCAAATCTCATAGAAACATAAAGAGAATTGTTAGAGACTCAATATGTTCTATACTTAACTCCCAATCTCAATCTCAACTCAATCTCAATCTCAAAAGAATAAGATAGATGTAGTATGCTTTTCTCAAGAACATGAAACACAACCCAACAATTGCCAACCATGCAATATCTCATATAACAATGATACTCATGTTCTTTCCACAACCAATATCTTTTCTCAACCAATTAGGGCTTTAACAACAATGCTTATAGACAAGGTTTAACCAACATCATTCAACTCAACATTAACCTTGAAGCATTCAACCAATCACTACATGAAAAGGAAACTAGTAGACATCCTTTTCCCTCCAAAGATATTTGAACAAAACAGCCACCAACATAAATCACCAATGCAAAGAATAACTTGCTCAAATCAATCTCAATGGAGTAAGCCCAAATCATGTATCAAGTAAAGCATTAACTTGATCAAAACAACCTCTATGGAAGCAACTCAACCATCAATCTCAAAACAGCCAACTAAGGGTTTCACCAACTCAATGCAAGTAGCAAGACTTACTAACATAAACCCTAGTGCAAAAATGCTTCCTCTTCCTCAACCAGAATTATGCATTCACCCAAAAAACTCATCAATGATTTTAATGCATAAACAATCTTCAATATCCAGAAAATGGGATTTACACCAACAAGAATACCTAGTAGACAACCTTTTCACTCCAAACTCAATTTCAGAAAATACACCATCAACAATATACATGGAAGAAGTTGCCCATACCTTTGTTTGAGGAAGAAGAGAATAGTTCTTCAACCTGTTACCAACACCACCCTCAACTTTGCCACCAAGTTAGGGTTAGATCATAAAAGTAACCACAAAAATATTTATTCCATAAAACACCTTATGACTCCAATCCTTAGAAGTCAACTACCAAAAAATATAAAGCATACAAACAATATATCCTTTTACACCTTATTTCTCCAAATTAATTAAACCATGCTCAAGGAATAATAGCTTCTAAGCAAATCTCACTCAACAATCAAGCCAAAAATCTCAACCACACACTATCAACCTTATATCTCCAAAGAAGCATTTAACCTTAAAAATAATTTTAAATAAATCTGCCCAACCACTTCTTCTTTAACAAAATGCAGATTTTATTTAAAAAACCTTACCAAAAAAAATGCTTCCAAAAATCGCGGGTCAAGAGTGCCTCCAAAAAAATCGGAGCGCAAAAACTCTTCTCACACTCCACGGTGGGAGTCGAACGCTTGACCTCCCTTCAAGCGCCTTCGTAGAACAGTCGTTGCCACTAGGCCAACGGTGCTAGCTTGAAGGCTAGCAAGAGTCTCCTTCTCCTTAACCCTTTGGCGGCGGATAAACGTGGCAAAAAAATGATAGCCGTAGCTTTTACTTCCCAACCTTTGCGCAATTCGAATTTCTTTCACACCATTGCTTTGGACTATAGGTTATGGCTTATATAGCCAAACTTCCATGCTATGCACGACGTCGACGGGAGGATAATTCAAACTTTTCGAATTAATATTATTTTGGCGCCTTCGAAACAACTTTAGGGTTTATGAAACCCTTTTGATTATTTAAAAAATAATCAAAGGTCTTTTAGACCTTAGACCTTAGGTGGAGAACCCATTAAATTATTAAAATAATTTAATCACTAAATCAAATAAATAATTAATTAAAAAACCTTAAAAAGGTTTTATTAATTAAGTTATTTAATTAATAAGTGTCTCCAGCCTTTGCATTAAGGTGAGAGTGGTTTTGAGAAAAACCCTTAATGCATCCACCTGGTTTTAATAAAAACCCTTAAACCTGCCATGGTTTTGATAAAAACCTTTTCATCTGCCACATGGAATCTCTCCGAAATCTTCTAGAAAATATTCTTTGGAATCTTCAACCTTTGAAGCCAATAAATCCTCTTGACATTAATGCCAGTTCCTTTTGACATCAATGACAACTCATAGACAAGAAGCTAGGATCTCAAACCCAAAATTGCCAACAATCTCCCCCTTTGTCATTGATGGCAAACCATGCTTCTCAACAACACTGAAACTCAAAACTGTTGTATAGAAATCAGCTCCCCCTGACTTGAGGCTCTCCCCTTACTCATATCTCTCCCCCTTTGTCATCAATGGCAAAGGGTCACCTTTGGGGCTTGGGACTAAGAATGAGCCTCTTAGCTTAGTCCCTCCCCCACCTCCTGTTGAGGTGATTAATTTTGGGGTGGGAGTAAAACTCCCATTAGGCACTGATCTTCATCAGTGTCTATAGCTGCCTTACCATGTCTTCTCTTGTTCTCCTTGTCCATATTCCTGTTCCTGTTCATGTCACTTGTTGTTGTTCTTGTTATCATTCCTGTTCTTATCCATGTCTTGATTCTTGTGCCTGTTCATACCCATGTTCCTGTTCCTGTACCTTGGAATTTCAGCTCTACATTGTCTAGCTATGTGACCTTCATTGTTGCACTTATAACAACTAACAATGTTATTTCTTTGAGGCATACCTGATCTTTGACTCCATCTGTTCTGACCAACCCTGTTCCTGTTATTAGCCTTGCAATAAACAGCCTTGTGCCCAAACTATTTACAAGAGTAGCAATACCCTTGAAAGAAATTACCACCTCTGAATCTGTCATTTACCTTCCTCACTTGAGTCATGCAATGTGAAGCCATGTGACCAAACTTGTGACAAGCAAAACATCTGCCATTAAACTTTCCTTGATTTGACCTCTTAGGTCCTGTAAACTTTCTCCCCTTTTTTTGATTCCTGTTTTCTGATTCTGTGCATCTATCACTCAAGGACTCTTTTTCTGAAGTACTTTCCTCATCAGAACTCTCTTCCTTTCGGAATCTCTTACTAGATTCCCCAGAGTCGCCAACCTGTTCCATGTGTTTCTTACCAAAACCAAGACCTATTTTATCTGTTGTCCTTCTTTGATCTTTGATGATTGACTTTACCTTTTTGGTGCTATCTTCAAACCTGTAAAGCTTCTCCTTGTACTCTTTAGTTTCCTCTTTCAAGGAAGCCACTTTCTGTTCCAACTCTCTACACTCAAGAACCTTAGACTCTAACTTATCCTTAAGTTTCTGTGTCTTAGCTATAGAGAAGTCAAGACTTTCTATAAGCTCATCTCTCTCAATACAACATTCATCCAATTTATCATTGAGTCTAGCATTCTTCTTTCTTTCCTTTTTCAAAGCACTAAGAGCACTAACAAGTTCAGCTTCAAGATCTACTTCACCATCCTCTATAACTTCCTCTATTTGTTTGCCTTTTGAAACATCAATGACTTTTTCAGATTTCTTATCACTAGAGGTGCTACCCTTTTCTAAAGCCATACAAAGATCTTCCTTACAATTTTTCGAAGCATCCTCATACATAGTATAACTAGAAATCAATCCATCATTTGTGCAATCATCCTCAAGATGTCCAAAATTTCCACATCTAAAACATTTCATAAGGACAAATCTATGTTTCTTTTCTTCTTCTTTTTCTGTTAGGAACAACATCTCATTTCCAACATCACTTGAAGAACTTTCACTATCACTACTAGAACACTTACTTGCCTTGTCTAGGTAGAAAATTTTCTTGTGTTTGTGAGAGTACCTCTTTCCTTGATTGCTTTGCTCATATTTATTCTTCCTTTGATGCCTGTGCCTTTCAGAATCCTTGCTCTTATAATCTTGTTTATCTTCATCACTTTCATCCTTGGTAGTAGTATAGTTAGTAGCATAATGACCAAACTTTCCACAATTGAAACACTTGACATATTTCATACCTTTGTGCTTTCTTGAGAACTTGCCCTTCTTGCTTGTAATATGCCTCTTCATCACTAGAAGACTCATCACTATCTTGAAGCTCTTTACCCTTGGATTTCTTGGTAGCCTTGAAAGTTGCCTCCTTCTTAACATCAACCTTCACTTGAGTTCTCAACTCAAATGCTGCAAGTATACTATGAAGCTCATCCTTTTTCAACTTATCCAAATCCTTAGCTTCCTCAATAGCAAAAATATTTTCACTAAATCTATTTGGAAGAGACCTCAAAATCTTATCACAAATATCATTTTCAGCAAGCTCAAGACCTAGTTCCTTCATAGAGTTAACAATCTCATCCATACGAAGCATATAGTCACTAATATTTTCTTCATCATTCATCTTGAGTTGTTCAAACATACCTTTGAAGTGTCTCAACTTGGCCTTTCGGACATTTGCATCACCTGTATGAACCACCTTCAACTGTTTCCACATTTCACTAGTTGTCTTGCAGTGAATCACCTTGGTAAGATCTACCTTCCGTAAACCCTTCAGGATTGCATTCATTGCCTTTGAATTGCTATGATGTAGGAGCCTCTCTTCCTTAGTAGAAGGACCATGCTCAGGAATGGTATACTCATCCTCAATCACTTCCCAAACTTCATTTCCAAGAGCCATAAGATGAACCTTCATCCTAGCACTCCAAAGCCCAAAATCTGCCCCATCAAGAATAGGTGTTGCATTACCACTTGTAGATTCCATTGTGTTCTTTACAATATTTTCCTTCAAGCTGTTAAACTTTTTGAAGGAAACCGCTCTGATACCAATTGAAGAACACAAGCTTATACTTGAGAGGGGGGTGAACAGTATAAGACCTCTTTTTACTTTCTCTATTTAACTTCAACTTCGCAAAGCAATGAACCAATAGCAATATCAAAGCAATGCATAAAGCAACACACAATGAGACACCAATTTTAACGTGGTTCACCCAACATGGGCTACATCCACAAAACTTTTCTCTAAAAAGCTTTCTCAAAGTTCTTTGGGAATCCTTCCCAATTACAATGTTTATGAGCCTCAGCCCAAAGGAGAAACCTTCCCCTACTCAAGTATTTATGAGCCTCTGCCCAAAGGAGAATCCTTCCCCTCCTCATGAATTTATGAGCCTCCTACCCAAAGGAGAATCCTTCCCCTCCTCATGAATTTATGAGCCTCCTGCCCAAAGGAGAATCCTTCCCCTCGGCTCTGAAAATGATACTTCAGAAGATCACCTACCTCTTATTCCGCTAGCACGTGGAACTCCTTTCCACAGAAGACCTCCTGTCCTCAATGCTCAGCCTCAAGAGACCTCTGTCCTCATTGATCACCTCCATAGCAACTCATCAACCTGTACTAAACACAGTCAGTCGGTCCAGCACAAGTCTTCCTCACTCTGTCAGATCTGTCCCAAGCTCAACTCATAAAGCTTGAACAAATCAATCTCTGCTGCACACAAGCCTTCTCAAAGACTTGTCAAAACTATCCTCAGGTTCTTCTCAAAGAACCACTTCAACTCTGTCCTCAAGTCCTCTGCTAGGACCTGTCCAAATCAGCTCACAAGTCCTCCCTAGAACTTGTCCAAATCAGCTCACAAGTCCTCACTAGAACCTGTCCAAATCAGCTCACAAGTCCTCACTAGAACTTGTCCAAATCAGCTCACAAGTCCTCACTAGAACTGTCCAAATCAGCTCACAAGTCTTCACTAGAACTGTCCAAATCAGCTCACAAGTTCATCAAGAAAAACTTGCTTAGCATGAACCCACAAAGAGAATTGTTAGAGACCCAATGTGATTCATCAACCTCATAGAAGCATAAAGAGAATTGTTAGAGACTCAATATGTTCTATACTTAACTCCCAATCTCAATCTCAAATCTCATAGAAACATAAAGAGAATTGTTAGAGACTCAATATGTTCTATACTTAACTCCCAATCTCAATCTCAACTCAATCTCAATCTCAAAAGAATAAGATAGATGTAGTATGCTTTTCTCAAGAACATGAAACACAACCCAACAATTGCCAACCATGCAATATCTCATATAACAATGATACTCATGTTCTTTCCACAACCAATATCTTTTCTCAACCAATTAGGGCTTTAACAACAATGCTTATAGACAAGGTTTAACCAACATCATTCAACTCAACATTAACCTTGAAGCATTCAACCAATCACTACATGAAAAGGAAACTAGTAGACATCCTTTTCCCTCCAAAGATATTTGAACAAAACAGCCACCAACATAAATCACCAATGCAAAGAATAACTTGCTCAAATCAATCTCAATGGAGTAAGCCCAAATCATGTATCAAGTAAAGCATTAACTTGATCAAAACAACCTCTATGGAAGCAACTCAACCATCAATCTCAAAACAGCCAACTAAGGGTTTCACCAACTCAATGCAAGTAGCAAGACTTACTAACATAAACCCTAGTGCAAAAATGCTTCCTCTTCCTCAACCAGAATTATGCATTCACCCAAAAAACTCATCAATGATTTTAATGCATAAACAATCTTCAATATCCAGAAAATGGGATTTACACCAACAAGAATACCTAGTAGACAACCTTTTCACTCCAAACTCAATTTCAGAAAATACACCATCAACAATATACATGGAAGAAGTTGCCCATACCTTTGTTTGAGGAAGAAGAGAATAGTTCTTCAACTTTGTTACCAACACCACCCTCAACTTTGCCACCAAGTTAGGGTTAGATCATAAAAGTAACCACAAAAATATTTATTCCATAAAACACCTTATGACTCCAATCCTTAGAAGTCAACTACCAAAAAATATAAAGCATACAAACAATATATCCTTTTACACCTTATTTCTCCAAATTAATTAAACCATGCTCAAGGAATAATAGCTTCTAAGCAAATCTCACTCAACAATCAAGCCAAAAATCTCAACCACACACTATCAACCTTATATCTCCAAAGAAGCATTTAACCTTAAAAATAATTTTAAATAAATCTGCCCAACCACTTCTTCTTTAACAAAATGCAGATTTTATTTAAAAAACCTTACCAAAAAAAATGCTTCCAAAAATCGTGGGTCAACAGTGCCTCCAAAAAAATCGGAGCGCAAAAACTCTTCTCACACTCCACGGCGGGAGTCGAACGCTTGACCTCCCTTCAAGCGCCTTCGTAGAACAGTCGTTGCCACTAGGCCAACGGTGCTAGCTTGAAGGCTAGCAAGAGTCTCCTTCTCCTTAACCCTTTGGCGGTGGATAAACGTGGCAAAAAAATGATAGCCGTAGCTTTTACTTCCCAACTTTTGCGCAATTCGAATTTCTTTCACACCATTGCTTTGGACTATAGGTTATGGCTTATATAGCCAAACTTCCATGCTATGCACGACGTCGACGGGAGGATAATTCAAACTTTTTGAATTAATATTATTTTGGCGCCTTCGAAACAACTTTAGGGTTTATGAAACCCTTTTGATTATTTAAAAAATAATCAAAGGTCTTTTAGACCTTAGACCTTAGGTGGAGAACCCATTAAATTATTAAAATAATTTAATCACTAAATCAAATAAATAATTAATTAAAAAACCTTAAAAAGGTTTTATTAATTAAGTTATTTAATTAATAAGTGTCTCCAACCTTTGCATTAAGTTGAGAGTGGTTTTGAGAAAAACCCTTAATGCATCCACCTGGTTTTAATAAAAACCCTTAAACCTGCCATGGTTTTGATAAAAACCTTTTCATTTTCTACATGGAATCTCTCCGAAATCTTCTAGAAAATATTCTTTGGAATCTTCAACCTTTGAAGCCAATAAATCCTCTTGACATTAATGCCAGTTCCTTTTGACATCAATGACAACTCATAGACAAGAAGCTAGGATCTCAAACCCAAAATTGCCAACAATCTCCCCCTTTGTCATTGATGGCAAACCATGCTTCTCAACAACACTGAAACTCAAAACTGCTGTATAGAAATTAGCTCCCCTAACTTGAGGCTCTCCCCCTTACTCATATCTCTCCCCCTTTGTCATCAATGGCAAAGGGTCACCTTTGGGGCTTGGGACTAAGAATGAGCCTCTTAGCTTAGTCCCTCCCCCACCTCCTGTTGAGGTGATTAATTTTGGGGTGGGAGTAAAACTCCCATTAGGCACTGATCTTCATCAGTGTCTATAGCTGCCTTACCATGTCTTCTCTTGTTCTCCTTGTCCATATTCCTATTCCTGTTCATGTCACTGTTGTTGTTCTTGTTATCATTCCTGTTCTTATCCATGTCTTGATTCTTGTGCCTGTTCATACCCATGTTCTTGTTCTGTACCTTGGAATTTCAGCTCTACATTGTCTAGCTATGTGACCTTCATTGTTGCACTTATAACAACTAACAATGTTATTTCTTTGAGGCATACCTGATCTTTGACTCCATCTATTCTGACCAACCCTGTTCCTGTTATTAGCCTTGCAATAAATAACCTTGTGCCCAAACTGTTTACAAGAGTAGCAATACCCTTGAAAGAAATTACCACCTCTGAATCTGTCATTTACCTTCCTCACTTGAGTCATGCAATGTGAAGCCATGTGACCAAACTTGTGACAAGCAAAACATCTGCCATTAAACTTTCCTTGATTTGACCTCTTAGGTCCTGTAAACTTTCTCCCCTTTTTTTGATTCCTGTTTTCTGATTCTGTGCATCTATCACTCAAGGACTCTTTTTTGAAGTACTTTCCTCATCAGAACTCTCTTCCTTTCAGAATCTCTTACTAGATTCCCCAGAGTCGCCAACTTGTTCCATGTGTTTCTTACCAAAACCAAGACCTGTTTTATCTGTTGTCCTTCTTTGATCTTTGATGATTGACTTTACCTTTTTGGTGCTATCTTCAAACCTGTAAAGCTTCTCCTTGTACTCTTTAGTTTCCTCTTTCAAGGAAGCCACTTTCTGTTCCAACTCTCTACACTCAAGAACCTTAGACTCTAACTTATCCTTAAGTTTCTGTGTCTTAGCTATAGAGAAGTCAAGACTTTCTATAAGCTCATCTCTCTCAATACAACATTCATCCAATTTATCATTGAGTCTAGCATTCTTCTTTCTTTCCTTTTTCAAAGCACTAAGAGCACTAACAAGTTCAACTTCAAGATCTACTTCACCATCCTCTATAACTTCCTCTATTTGTTTGCCTTTTGAAACATCAATGACTTTTTCAGATTTCTTATCACTAGAGGTGCTACCCTTTTCTAAAGCCATACAAAGATCTTCCTCACAATTTTTCGAAGCATCCTCATACATAGTATAACTAGAAATCAATCCATCATTTGTGCAATCATCCTCAAGATGTCCAAAATTTCCACATCTAAAACATTTCATAAGGACAAATCTATGTTTCTTTTCTTCTTCTTTTTCTGTTAGGAACAACATCTCATTTCCAACATCACTTGAAGAACTTTCACTATCACTACTAGAACACTTACTTGCCTTGTCTAGGTAGAAAATTTTCTTGTGTTTGTGAGAGTACCTCTTTCCTTGATTGCTTTGCTCATCTTTATTCTTCCTTTGATGCCTGTGCCTTTCAGAATCCTTGCTCTTATAATCTTGTTTATCTTCATCACTTTCATCCTTGGCAGTAGTATAGTTAGTAGCATAATGACCAAACTTTCCACAATTGAAACACTTGACATATTTCATACCTTTGTGCTTTCTTGAGAACTTGCCCTTCTTGTTGTAATATGCCTCTTCATCACTAGAAGACTCATCACTATCTTGAAGCTCTTTACCCTTGGATTTCTTGGTAGCCTTGAAAGTTGCCTCCTTCTTAACATCAACCTTCACTTGAGTTCTCAACTCAAATGCTGCAAGTATACTATGAAGCTCATCCTTTTTCAACTTATCCAAATCCTTAGCTTCCTCAATAGCAAAAATATTTTCACTAAATCTATTTGGAAGAGACCTCAAAATCTTATCACAAATATCATTTTCAGCAAGCTCAAGACCTAGTTCCTTCATAGAGTTAACAATCTCATCCATACGAAGCATATAGTCACTAATATTTTCTTCATCATTCATCTTGAGTTGTTCAAACATACCTTTGAAGTGTCTCAACTTGGCCTTTCGGACATTTGCATCACCTGTATGAACCACCTTCAATTGTTTCCACATTTCACTAGTTGTCTTGCAGTGAATCACCTTGGTAAGATCCGCCTTCTGTAAACCCTTCAGGATTGCATTCATTGCCTTTGAATTGCTATGATGTAGGAGCCTCTCTTCCTTAGTAGAAGGACCATGCTCAGGAATGGTATACTCATCCTCAATCACTTCCCAAACTTCATTTCCAAGAGCCATAAGATGAACCTTCATCCTAGCACTCCAAAGCCCAAAATCTGCCCCATCAAGAATAGGTGTTGCATTACCACTTGTAGATTCCATTGTGTTCTTTACAATATTTTCCTTCAAGTTGTTAAACTTTTCGAAGGAACCCGCTCCGATACCAATTGAAGAACACAAGCTTATATTGAGAGGGGGGTGAACAGTATAAGACCTCTTTTTACTTTCTCTATTTAACTTCAACTTCGCAAAGCAATGAACCAATAGCAATATCAAAGCAATGCATAAAGCAACACACAATGAGACACCAATTTTAACGTGGTTCACCCAACATGGGCTACATCCACAAAACTTTTCTCTAAAAAGCTTTCTCAAAGTTCTTTGGGAATCCTTCCCAATTACAATGTTTATGAGCCTCAGCCCAAAGGAGAAACCTTCCCCTACTCAAGTATTTATGAGCCTCTACCCAAAGGAGAATCCTTCCCCTCCTCATGAATTTATGAGCCTCCTACCCAAAGGAGAATCCTTCCCCTCCTCATGAATTTATGAGCCTCCTGCCCAAAGGAGAATCCTTCCCCTCAGCTCTGGAAATGATACTTTAGAAGATCACCTACCTCTTATTCCGCTAGCACGTGGAACTCCTTTCCATAGAAGACCTCCTGTCCTCAATGCTCAGCCTCAAGAGACCTCTGTCCTCATTGATCACCTCCACAACAACTCATCAACTTGTACTAAACATAGTCAGTCGGTCCAGCACAAGTCTTCCTCACTCTGTCAGATCTGTCCCAAGCTCAACTCATAAAGCTTGAACAAATCAATCTCTGCTGCACACAAGCCTTCTCAAAGACTTGTCAAAATTGTCCTCGGGTTCTTCTCAAAGAACCACTTCAACTCTGTCCTCAAGTCCTCTGCTAGGACCTGTCCAAATCAGCTCACAAGTCCTCCCTAGAACTTGTCCAAATCAGCTCACAAGTCCTCACTAGAACCTGTCCAAATCAGCTCACAAGTCCTCACTAGAACTTTCCAATCAGCTCACAAGTCCTCACTAGAACCTGTCCAAATCAGCTCACAAGTCTTCACTAGACCTTGTCCAAATCAGCTCACAAGTTCATCAAGAAAAACTTGCTTAGCATGAACCCACAAAGAGAATTGTTAGAGACCCAATGTGATTCATCAACCTCATAGAAGCATAAAGAGAATTGTTAGAGACTCAATATGTTCTATACTTAACTCCCAATCTCAATCTCAAATCTCATAGAAACATAAAGAGAATTGTTAGAGACTCAATATGTTCTATACTTAACTCCCAATCTCAATCTCAACTCAATCTCAATCTCAAAAGAATAAGATAGATGTAGTATGCTTTTCTCAAGAACATGAAACACAACCCAACAATTGCCAACCATGCAATATCTCATATAACAATGATACTCATGTTCTTTCCACAACCAATATCTTTTCTCAACCAATTAGGGCTTTAACAACAATGCTTATAGACAAGGTTTAACCAACATCATTCAACTCAACATTAACCTTGAAGCATTCAACCAATCACTACATGAAAAGGAAACTAGTAGACATCCTTTTCCCTCCAAAGGTATTTGAACAAAACAACCACCAACATAAATCACCAATGCAAAGAATAACTTGCTCAAATCAATCTCAATGGAGTAAGCCCAAATCATGTATCAAGTAAAGCATTAACTTGATCAAAACAACCTCTATGGAAGCAACTCAACCATCAATCTCAAAACAGCCAACTAAGGGTTTCACCAACTCAATGCAAGTAGCAAGACTTACTAACATAAACCCTAGTGCAAAAATGCTTCCTCTTCCTCAACCAGAATTATGCATTCACCCAAAAAACTCATCAATGATTTTAATGCATAAACAATCTTCAATATCCAGAAAATGGGATTTACACCAACAAGAATACCTAGTAGACAACCTTTTCACTCCAAACTCAATTTCAGAAAATACACCATCAACAATATACATGGAAGAAGTTGCCCATACCTTTGTTTGAGGAAGAAGAGAATAGTTCTTCAACCTTGTTACCAACACCACCCTCAACTTTGCCACCAAGTTAGGGTTAGATCATAAAAGTAACCACAAAAATATTTATTCCATAAAACACCTTATGACTCCAATCCTTAGAAGTCAACTACCAAAAAATATAAAGCATACAAACAATATATCCTTTTACACCTTATTTCTCCAAATTAATTAAACCATGCTCAAGGAATAATAGCTTCTAAGCAAATCTCACTCAACAATCAAGCCAAAAATCTCAACCACACACTATCAACCTTATATCTCCAAAGAAGCATTTAACCTTAAAAATAATTTTAAATAAATCTGCCCAACCACTTCTTCTTTAACAAAATGCAGATTTTATTTAAAAAACCTTACCAAAAAAAATGCTTCCAAAAATCGCGGGTCAACAGTGCCTCCAAAAAAATCGGAGCGCAAAAACTCTTCTCACACTCCACGATGGGAGTCGAACGCTTGACCTCCCTTCAAGCGCCTTCGCAGAACAGTCGTTGCCACTAGGCCAACGGCGCTAGCTTGAAGGCTAGCAAGAGTCTCCTTCTCCTTAACCCTTTGGCGGTGGATAAACGTGGCGAAAAAATGATAGCCGTAGCTTTTACTTCCCAACCTTTGCGCAATTCGAATTTCTTTCACACCATTGCTTTGGACTATAGGTTATGGCTTATATAGCCAAACTTCCATGCTATGCACGACGTCGGCGGGAGGATAATTCAAACTTTTCGAATTAATATTATTTTGGCGCCTTCGAAACAACTTTAGGGTTTATGAAACCCTTTTGATTATTTAAAAAATAATCAAAGGTCTTTTAGACCTTAGACCTTAGGTGGAGAACCCATTAAATTATTAAAATAATTTAATCACTAAATCAAATAAATAATTAATTAAAAAACCTTAAAAAGGTTTTATTAATTAAGTTATTTAATTAATAAGTGTCTCCGGCCTTTGCATTAAGTCGAGAGTGGTTTTGAGAAAAACCCTTAATGCATCCACCTGGTTTTAATAAAAACCCTTAAACCTGCCATGGTTTTGATAAAAACCTTTTCATCCGCCACATGGAATCTCTCCGAAATCTTCTAGAAAATATTCTTTGGAATCTTCAACCTTTGAAGCCAATAAATCCTCTTGACATTAATGCCAGTTCCTTTTGACATCAATGACAACTCATAGACAAGAAGCTAGGATCTCAAACCCAAAATTGCCAACATATTTTCCCTTTTATCTCCCTCAATAACTCATAAACACCTTTTAATTTTTTCCACTATGCAATTTCTAAAATATCAAAACCTTGGGCAAATAAAAATATTTTTAATTTCCACACCATGCAATTTTTGGATTAACACAACCTTGGCAAATAATAATGTGAGCGCATACCTTTTATTAAACCAACAAAAACCTTTGGTGAGTTTCGAACACCTGACTTCTCCTTTCCAAATTCCTCCGTACAAAGCACATTCGTCGCTTGTCCTACGTGCCCTCATGATAATTAAATACATACAACTATGCCTTAAACCTTGTGCTTTTTCTGATTCAGTGTAAACGAAAAATGAACCTTCTCCTTTGCAAAATTTGATCACGTGGATCAAAACCATGACCTTGCGCTCGTGCAGCCCCCAGCTGCCACTTGCGCTGCAAAGTGCCTTGGAACCTTCGTGGCACTCCCCTTCTCCTTATTGCTCTATCTACCCACATAAACTTAAAATACATGTGAATTTCCTTAATCTTCGATGCTCAAAATACTTTAGACTTTGGGCTCTCGCAAATCGCATGGATAATTTTTTGATTAAAATCTTGCCCTCTTTTATAATGTTTGTCATGTTGTCTAACACGTCGACGGAGATAGAGAATTCGAATTTAAACTTTTGGTGGCATAATTGATTTAAATTTAAATTTTAACCTTATGGTTAAAATATAAAAATTTAAATAATTTAAACCTTAGTCCTCAAAATCTTCCAAATGGATTTTTAGGAAGATTTAAAATGTGATAACTCCTTGGCCTTCGTTTTTCTTCAAACCAGCCTGTATCGTAAAATATTAGAATATTATTATTTCCATTTAAACCTACTTCTTTGCCATTTTGGAAAAACCATTAGAAGACATTAATGACAACGAAACTTGGACATCAACCTCTTGACATGAATGCATGGATGACAATAAAACTTGGTCATCTTCCTCTTGACATCAATGACTATAAAACTTGCTCATATTTCCAAAAAAAATTGAGTGTATATTGACCTTTGGTGTTTGTGCCACTCACCATTTGGCCAGATCTACCACTTTTAGTCATTTGTTGTTGTTTTCGGATGTTGTGCTAGTTTTCTAGGGTAAATCTACAAGCTGACTCGTAAATATATAATTTCGGGTGCCTCATCGTTTTTCTATTTTTAGAAACAATCCATAGACATTGTTTACCTCATTTTTGACTTCAATCTGTGTTTTCCTATCTTTTACATGGTTGATCTATTTCATCAAGTGTTGATTTATCATTTTCCAATGTTTTTTTGCATTCATCAAGGCTATCTAATTTAGTCATTCATCCATTTTGTTGAGTTACACTGGTGCTTCACTACCTTTCGCATTAGTGTTTACCTCTAGCTATCATGCATACATTCAGATCTTCTCCCTCATTGTTGTTGCCACCACATTTCACTGGCCTGCAAATCTGCCCTATGTATCATTGCAATTGCACCACGTACCCACGGTACCACGCAACTCTGATACCAATGATAAGAAACACACAATTATAAAAATGCAACCAAAGGTTTGCATGAATAAAAATTAAATTATATTACCAGAACATACCGATAAATAGACATTACAAAGCTTCAATTGGATAAGGTGATATTAAATATTGATGATCCTTATCTGTTACAAATAACAAGTAATGGTAATACATTATTTGTGTGTTCCTTATAATCCTTCTTATCACTTCAAAATATTATAACTCAAGATGGAAGAAGTATTGAGGAAGAAGAAGAGACAAGGAAGGAAGAAATTAATTATTTCATTAATTTTTTGTCAAATATTGGGTAATATAAGGATGCACAAGATAAGCTTTTGCAAAATATTCTATCAATTATCACACAGGGATAAATGAAATATTGATGAAGAATATATCTATAGAGGAGCTACATGAAGTAATTTTCTCTTTCCATCCAAACAAGGTACCTAGTCCCAATGGATATCCTACAATTTTCTTTCAAAAAAATTAGGATTTATTGAAGAGTGATATGCTGGTTAAAGTTGAAGAGGGCTAAAAATGTAATGCTACTATAAGTGGGATCAATGCCACTTTTATTACATTGATTCCCAAGAAAGAGAAGATAAAGTATTTTGATAATTTCTATCCAATAATCCTTTGTAATATGATTTATAAGATCATTTCAAAAATTATGGAAAACAAGTTGATAAGCATTCTAGATTATCTTAGAGGAATAAGGTGGTTTTATTCATGATAAAAAAAATCTTGTTGGTGTAATCATTGCATAGGATGTCATACATTCTCTTCATTCTATGAAAAAATTAGGTATGCTTATGAAACTAGATATGAACAAAGCATATGATAAGGTTTCCTAGAGTTTTCTATATGATATTCTCAAAAAGTTTGGTTTTGACTACAATTGGTGTAAATGAATTAAATGTTGTTGTAGCACTAAGAAACATTCTATTTTTATTAATGGTTCTCTTGTTAATTACTTTAAGTCCTCTTGTGAACACTGCCAAGGTGATCCATTACCTCCTTTTCTATTCATTATTTTTGTGGAGGCATTAAGGAGAGCTTTCTCAAAGGCAAAAAAGAAATGAAAAATCAAAGGTATTTAGGTTGCAAAAAGGTTCCCTTCAAATCTCATTTCTAAATTTTTGATGATACTTTTCTTTTGAGTCATTCCCTGGTTAATAAGGTTGTGGAATATAAATCAATATTATCATGCTATGAGAAGGCTACTAGACAATTAGGTATTACTAAAAAATCTAGTTTCTTCTCATTAACACTACCTTATATTTACAATGAATTATTGTGAATATTTTAGGGTTTAAAATGGATAAAATTCCATCAACTAACTTTGGGTATTTTTTTCTCGTAAAGAAAATAAAAAGGAGTTTTGTATCTCTTGTTTAATAGATTGGAAAGGTAAATTCTTAATGTTGAAGTAAATAGGTCATTAAAGAAATTTCTATGATATGAGATAAAATTTTACAATGATAGAAGTTTAAATAATAATGTTATTTTGTTCTACAGAGGAAAGAAGCCAATGTAAAATAAAATTAAGTGAGCAAATTTTGAAAAACAATTATAGCACTGAAAGACCAAGGCAGCCCCGCAAGAGGGTAATATTCAAGTAAATAGGTCATTAAAGAAAGTTCCATGATATGAGATAAAATTTTACAATGATAGAAGTTTAAATAATAGTGTTATTTTGTTCTACAGAGGAAAGAAGCCAATGTAAAAAAAAATTAGGTGAGCAAAATTTGAAAAAAAATTATAGCACTGAAAGCAACATCATTTCTCAAGATAATAGAGACAGAGAATGTTTAGTAAATGAGATAATCTATTCTAACAGTGAATAGATATAGAAAATGTTATAGAAGGAGATAGTCTATTCACTCGATTGATAGAAACAGTCAAAAATAGCATCTAGAAACTATCCAGCATAAGAATATTGCCATTGTATTATCTAGCCAATATACACATTATAGAAGAATAAAAATTTGAAGCCATTAGTGTAAATAGTGCATAATAAAAAGGAAATATAATAGCTAGTGATAAGGAAACTTAGACCTAGGGGCTAATTATTTTTTTAGACCTAGGATATGTTAATTAGGACTTAGTAATCGGAATAATCAACGTGAGTTGTTTTCTTTCCTCCGTTGAATGGTCTAGGTCTAGGTGTCTTTCTTTTCATTATTTTAGGGCTTATATCTTTAGCCTTTCCGTGATTGTGTACGTAAATCCTTAGGCAGTTGATGATTTCCAGGATTACGGTTATATTTTTGGACTTATTTAAAGTCCTATGTTTTCAATAATACGGAGCTTCAATTATTCCATATCAGTTGGTATCAGAGCAGGTTAATTTTGGAGGTTTTGGGTTATTTCCGACCTCCATAGTGTAACTCCACCTATTCCAGTTGAAGCTCAGGGAAATTGTAGAATTTTTGCTGCCATTCTTGCAGAAAGAATTGCTGCCTATTTCCATTGTTGTCAGTACAAATTGTTGTCAAAAATTGCTGACAATTTTGCTGCAGAAAATTGTTGACGACAAATTTTGTTGTCAACTTTTGAAACAAAAAAAAAAATTCGATAGGGATTTTCTACATTTTTCGGAGGTTGAATTGGCACTGCAAGATTTGTTTGGGAATACGCCACAAGGTGACATTGCTGTTGATCTCGCCCTTGCTCAGCTTACAGGCGGATCGCCTGCGACAGTGTGAGGAATTTTCCCTCGGCCGCGTGTTTACCTTGACGCTGTCACCAAAACGCTGCTGCCAGAAAAAGGGTCTGTTATTTTCGAATAAAAATTTGATGCCTTTTCCGTGATACCAGCACCGTGACAAAATTGTGAGGTGGGTACTTTTCGACTGGCCATTTTGATTTTTGTGTTTTGTTTCTGGCTGACCCAGTTTACGACATTTGGTGGCTAATTGTAGATTGATCACCGCATTTCAGCGTCGTTTCCCTTGCTACAACTTTCAGCGTGAATGAATTATAGTTTTCGATGGGATCTGGTCTGTTTTGGTCTGTGTTCGAGGCATTAACGATATAAATAAAGCAAACAAACCCTAACGGCTTCATATTCCCGCATTTGCTTTTGCTGTAAAAGAAAACAGACCCTGATGGCTGCATATTCTGTAAACGAATTTCACCCTAATTTTTTTGTTGACAGCAATATTCTATAATGGTTTGCGTTTCGAGAATTTGACGGCGATTTCTAATTTCTATGACTGTTATTTTGGTAACTATTTTGCTATCAACTGAGATCGGTGTTTGCAGGCGACAAATTGACATTCTGACGGCAGCAGGCAGTGCTTTGTTTGAGCAGTTTCGGTGGTCTGGTTCGGGAAGTTTATTTCTTCCGACGGTGTTTTTCTTCAGCGGCTATTTCGCTGTGTTTCGAGCGAGCGCCGTCCACGCGCACCGCACAGTGCCCTGTGTGGCTGCCTTCCAAAGCCAATCTTTGGCTCTTCATTGCGTGCGACGATCCAAGCCGCAGTGGTATAAAAATTTAAAAAAAAAAAAAAACCATACCATACCCATTTGATTTTTTTTTTTTTTTTTAAAAAAACGTAACTTTTTGTTTTTACCCATAAGTCGAATCTGACTTTTCAAACATTGTGCAATTATTTTTGCCCTTACATGTTGTAAATTTGCAATTTTTGCAAATTGAATTGGGCACATTTTATTTTGCACAATTTGTCACTTTTTGTCTTTTTGTGACAATTTTTGTTGGCGATCACTCGGGGTCAAATGGCTTCTGAATTAGCCAAAAAATTGGCTCAAGTAACCCAACTTGTCAGCGTTTTGGCTGATAAGGTTACTTCTAATGAAGTCCAACAACAATGTCAGGTTCCCATTTACACTGGTTCGCGAGAATCTGGAGGTCCTCAACAATTGGATTTTGGACATGGACAGTTGGTTTGAGTATACCAAGATAGCAAAGGATCAGCAAGTTAACTTTGCTAAGTTAAAACTTTCTGGCATTGTCAAGGTCCTTGTTACTGATCGACAATGGACCCAAAATCCCATTGACACGTGGGATGAATTGCAAAGAGTATTGAAGAATAATTTTTATCCTTCAAACTATGCCACTGAGCTTGACATCAAGTGGCTTCATCTTCACCAAACCTCCAATATGATTGTTCATGATTATATTTTTTAGTTTAACAAGTTGTAGATTTTGAATTATGTACAGGATAATGCAGCACAACTTGTTAACAAATTCAAAAGTGGCTTGCAGGAACCCATTTACAGGAAGATGAAATACAAGTTGATTGTTAACATTGACATGGCTTTCAATCAAGCCCTTCTTGCTGAGGAGGAAATGAGGGAGCAATCGTGTGGAACTCGCTCTTCTACATCAGGAGGAAATCTGAAGGCTTCTCCTCAACCTTCCAAGGGAGCTAAATCTTCTTCTTCTCCTTCTCCCTCTTCTTCATCTTCCCCTTCTTCTTCTTCACAAAAATCTTCTTCTTCTAAATCACCTTTGATTTGTAATTATTGTAAAAAGCCAGGACATACTCAAAAGAGGTGTTTTAAGTTGCAAAATGTGAAGAAACAATCCCTAGTTGTAAAGCCTTTCAATGAGGACTCACAAGAAAATCCCATTGAGGCTACAGGGGAACGTAAGCCTTATAAGGAATTGGCAAGGTTAAACAAATTGACCCTTATGAATACTTCACAAGGTGATCGCGAGAATTTGTTTGTGACTACGGTCCATCTCAGTGACACCTTTATGGTTGATTGTATAATCGATAGCGGCTCGCAAAAAAATCTAATTGTGAGGTCCGTTGTTGACAAACTGAAGTTATCGATGAATCCCCATCCTCGTCCTTATCCTTTGGGATGGAAGGACAATGGGATTGACATCACACACACTTGCACTGTGAATTTTGCTTTCAGTCCTTTTGTGGACTCGGTTGTGTGTGATGTAACTCCAATGGATTGTTGTAGCTTGTTGCTTGGAAGACCCTATCAATATGATAGGATTTCTATACATGATGGGTACAAAAACACATACACTTTGCACAAAGACAATAAAACTTTCATAATCAGAAGTACACAACAAACTCCACATAATTTGATGTTGAGTTGTAGACAAGCACGTAAAGTAGTAAATCAAGCAAAGGAATTGGCACTCATTTTCATCAGACCAATTCAAGAAGAAAAGCAAGCACCTAAGCACACTAATATAACAGGAGTTCTTCGAGTTCATTCAATACTTCAATCATTTTTTGATGTTTTTCAAGAACCCACAAGTCTTCCTCCTGAAAGATAGATTAATCATAGTATTGAGATTGTTCCTGCATCTTCTCTTCCTAATTCTTCAATGTATAGACAATCAATAGTGCAAATGGAAGAAATTAAAAAGCAAATTCAAGCATTGTTGATTAAAGGGTTCATCAAACCCAGCACTTCCCCTTGTGCTTCTCCTATCTTGCTTGTGTTGAAGAAGGATGGCACATGGCGATTATGCATTGATTTTAGGGCACTCAATAAGATTACAATCAAGAATCGTTATCCACTTCCTCGCATTGATGATCTCTTGGACCAATTGCAAGGTGCAAAATTCTTCTCCAAGATTGATCTCAAAATTGGGTATCATCAGGTGAGAATTCAAGCAGAAGACACTTGGAAAACAGCATTTAAGACCAAAATGGGACTCTTTGAGTGGCTTGTCATGCCTTTTGGCCTTACAAATGCTCCAGCTACATTCATGCGGCTGATGAATGAAGTATTCAGAGATTGTCTAGATCAATTTGTAATCATCTATTTAGATGACATTCTTATATATTCTTCTACTTGGGAGAATCATTTGGAACATTTGGAAACGGTTCTTCAAACTCTTCGAAAGAACCAATTGTATGCAAATTTTCCTAAGTGTTCATTTGGGCAAACATTCATTGCCTATCTTGGATTTGTAATTAGTGAGAAAGGTGTGCAAGTAGATCCTTCCAAAGTTGAAGTTATCTTCTCTTGGCTAACTCCTACTTCAGTAACAGAGTTAAGGAGTTTTCTAGGACTTGCCAATTTCTATCGCAAGTTCATTGGAGGATATTCTTCTATTGTTGCACCTTTACACTATTTGATGAAGATCAAAGTTCAGTTTCAGTGGACAAAGGATCAACAAAAATCCTTTGACACATTGAAACAAAAATTGAGTACTGCACTAGTTCTCGTTCTTCCTGATTTGTCTCAACCATTTGAGATAGAAATGGATGCTTCACAAGTTGCACTTGGAGTTGTGCTCATGCAGAATGGCCATCCAGTGGCTTATCATTTAGAGATATTTTCAGAGGCCAAGAAGAACTATTCTACATATGATAAATAGTTCTATGCCTTGGTTCAAGCAATCAAGTATTGGAGGCATTATCTCTTGGAAAAAGAAACAATTGTTCATACAGATCACATGCCCCTTAAGTTTCTTCAATCTCAAACAAAAATTGAGGAAGCTAGGCACATGAAATGGGCATCGTACTTGGAACAATCTCATTTGGTAATCAAGTACAAGAAAGGATGAAACAATGCAATGGTTGATTGTTTGAGTCATCCTCCTTCTACTCTTGTTTTGACAGTTGTCACTACATCCCATATTGGCTTCCAAACTTGGCCTACACAGTATCCTATGGATCCAGATTTTGGCAAAGTTTTCCACCAAATTTCCAATCCTTCTTCAAATTTGAGAGCTCTTCAAGACTTTCATATTCAGTATGGAATGTTGTACAAATTGGAAAAAATTTGTGTTCCTCATGGGAACAGTGAGTCTCTTCTGAAGGAGGCTCATTCCACACTCTATGGGGGACATTTTGGTAGGAAGAAAACTCTTCATCATCTTCAGAGGTTTTTCTTTTGGCCACACATGCAAAGAGATGTTCTTCGCTTCTTGCGATAATGTGCAGTCTGTAGTCACTCCAAATAAGCCAATAGGACATTGGGAATGAGCATGCCTTTGCCCATTCCTTCTCGTCCGTGGGAAAGCATTTCCATGGATATCTTGAGTGGTTTTCCAATGACAGTACGCAAGCATGATTGTGTCTTTTTTGTGGTGGACAAATTCAGTAAAATGGCCAAATTCATTCCTTGTTGCAAGACAAGTACTGCACAGGATCTTGCCCAACTCTTCTTTGAGGTGGTATGGCGTTCTTTTGGTCTTCCTACCAGCATTGTCTCTTATCGTGACTCACGCTTTGTAGGTCACTTTTGGTGATCACTTTGGAAGATTTTGGGAGTATCTCTTAACTTCTCTACTGCTTATCATCCTCAATCCGATGGGTAGACAGAGGTAGTTAATCGTACTCTCATGCAAAGTTTGAGGATTTACCATCATTCCACTCTAGCCAAGTGGGACTTAAGCCTCACTCACATTGAGCACGCCTACAATAGGGCCATCCACAGTTCTACCGGGCACTCTCCATTTGAAGTGTGTTTTGGTTTTCAACCACTTGCTCCTTATGAGTTACCTTTGTCTTTGCCTTCTTCAGCCACAATGCACATTTAGAGGTGTTGAGTGGTGTTTTAACCCGATTGTGAAAACACACTCTCCTGTAGGATCCGAGTCCTAAATCCTCTGCTTGCAAAGAAAAAATGACTCCAAGGTTCTTATTATGCTAATTATTAATTATCAAGGATCTTGTTTAAAATGAAATGCTAAGAACACCTTAGGGTTTGCAAGTGGATGTTAACAAGGGGCACTTGTGGTTTATTAATTTTGAACTTTCAATGGACTCAAAATGAATATAATCTGCTTAAACCTTTAATTCGATGGATTTTCGGTGATTTATTCAAACACGGTAATTAAAGCTGCTGAAAATAAAATATGGGTTTGAAAAGCAAAGACAAAAGTAAACAAAAGTAACAATAAGAATAGATTACGATCGAGAAAGTTGTCACTAATCGGATGAAACCGAAGATACTGAGGCTTTCTACATGCAACCTAACCTAATGAACCTGCACATCCACACAATCCAAATAGGCCAGGTGCGAGTCTCGAGGGTTTATGTGGTAATTCCAGAAAACAGGCATTCGCATGAAGCAACCAAGAGATCTTGCATTAACTTCACCTAAAAACCTAAGAAATGCGGAAGGGAAATATAAACATTAAATCATGCATGCAAAAGTTACTCCTTCTTTCTCATCCAATAAGATGCCAACTCTCTGTATTTGTATTTAAATGATATCTCGATTACATTCAAAAATGTTCCAGGTGTGAAAGAAAATCCCGAGAATAAAAAGAAGGAAATTGCCCAAGTACGGGCCGAGAATAGCACAAAGCCTTCGTCTCTGCAACTCCGTATTCGGCAATTTCCAACCCCTTCTTCGATTTGCAATTACGGCTTTATAGCATTGTTATGGCTCTTCGATTTCCTCCGTCGCTTCATTTCCTCTTCCTGTGGGCGACCCTTCAAATTCTTGCTTTTTCTCGCTTTGATTCACGCTCAAATTTGGAAACGCCCCGAAATTCATCTCTGCATGTAACGCCCCTGCAAGTTTGACACCTGCACGCCACGTGTCATGCACTTTCTGTGCCTACTGTAACGCTTTTCTGCAAAAAAAACCGACAAAGCTGCAAGTCCGCCTGTTCACCTTCCCGGCCGCGAAATCGCGACATGTCGCGATATCGCGACATCTCTCGTACGCGTCCCACGGCTTTTCGTAGCGATATCGCTACTTTTTTAAGGCGTAGCGAATAATCGCTACCGTTTCCTCTCGGGCCTCCTTGGCAACTTTACGTCGCGACATCGCGACCATTATCATCCTCTTGCCTTCCTTCGACAAACCGTCGCGATATCGCTACCGCTTTTATCTTCCGTACGCCTTGGCAAAACTTGTCGCGATATCGCGACGTTTTCCTCGGACCTTCATGCGACTTTAGTCGTGAAATCGTGACCATTTTCTCCGTCCGTACGGTTTGCCAAAACACGTCGTGAAATCGTGACACTTCCTTGAGCCGATTTTCATTTGTCCGATTTCGACATCTTCCTTGTCGTACAACTTTGCCAAAATCGTCGTGAAATCGTGACACCTTTCATCATCCGTACGTTCAAAACTCGTCGAAATCGTGACGTTTTCCCTTGGACCTTCATGCGCTTTGGAAATCGTGACCATTTTAAAAAATGGACATTTTAGAAAACACGTCGCGAAATCGCGACCATTTTGATCCGTACACCTTTCTGCAATCGGTCGCGAAATCGTGACGTCTTTCCTCATCGAGTCCTTTAGCTGTTTCTGTCGCGATATCGCGAAGTTTTTTCGCTTCCGTACACCTTTCCAAAACACGTCGCGAAATCGCGACACTTTTCATCACCCGTACGCTTCGGCAAAACACGTCGCGATTTCGCGACATCATTTATTTTCTTCCCAACAGCATGTCGCGATTTCGCGACACCTTTTCTTTCTCCTCGGCGACATGTCGCGATTTCGCGACACCTTTTCATCTGGTCACCGACACGTCGCGATTTCGCGACACCTTTTTCCTCCTGGTCACCGACACGTCGCGATTTCGCGACACCTTTTCTTCCTGGTCACCGACACGTCGCGATTTCGTGACACCTTTTTCTGTCCAGTCGTTCGACCGTTCGTTGCCGTTGACCGCGTCGATTTTTCGACATGTCGCGATTTCGTGACAATTTTCCGGTTTCGGTCGCGATTTCGCGACATGTCGCGATTTCGCTACCTGTCGCGATTTCGTGACCCCTTTCTACACTTGTGCATTTTCTCTTTTTTTTCAATTCTGGCATCTGGGTCACTGAGATCCTTCCCTATGAGCCTGCAAAAGGTGGGTCCCCAATTTTGGGGTGTGTTGTGGATCAACCACAACAAATGGCGACTCTATTTGTCAAATGCTCTTGAGCATTTTAGTAAGAACCCAACTTTGAAACATATCACAAACTCGTAAATACATGTTAGCACATAAGCAAAATAACAAATGCCCAAAGATCAAAAGTACATGAATCATCGGAATCATCAAGTATTAGCTCGGTGTGTGCAATGTGTTTTCATTCCCTATCGTTTGAAATTGATCAACATTCCATTATCAGTTTTGCATGAATGCATATATGGGATGGTGAATGATTTGTGACCCTAAATGAATGAGCTAGGAGATTTTGCTTTTCCTAATAAGCATGATCATTCTTCTACTATTATGTACAAGCATTCAAGATTGCCAAACCCTCTTAGGATCCACTAGTTCATTTCCTTATTGTATCCCAAAGTTGGTTATGAGTCCCTACTATTTAGAACCCATGTGCAAGTGAATGTGAAATCAGAACTTTGGGGAATCAGACTCCCACCCAACCGAGATGAGAGTTTAACCTTATCCTTACTATTCTGATTTAGAGTTCATTACCTCACTTTAAGCAAAATAATTAAACGAGTTATGGAAGAAATGGTCATGCTAGTCTAACCCTCTAGACAATCAGTGGTCTTGCTTTTTTAGGCAAGACATGATGCCATGCATGGGCATATCTAACCCCACAATCCAAAACTTATCTCCATTTCTTTGGACCTTGGGGATGACTACCCATCCCTTGTTAGAGGACAAGTAGTACGATCCTTACAATCCAAAATAAAGATGAGATGGGAAAAATTTATTTATTTATTTATTTCTTGGACCTTGGGGATGACTACCCATCCTGGTTAGGGACAAGTAGTACGATCCTTACAATCCAAACCTTAGATATAAATCATTAATTCTATTGCTTAAACCTTGGGGATGACTACCCATCCTTTGCAGAGGACAAGTAGTACGATCCTTACAATCCAAGACTTACTATGAAATAAGACATAAGAGCTTTGGGGAATCGGATTCTCAACCAACCAAGATGAGAATTTATGCCCTATCCTTACTACTCCATGTGGGTCAAATCAAAGCTTTGGGGAATTGGATCCTCAACCTAAGTTTGATGAGGATTTAACCCTATCCTTACTACTACGATTTTAAGCTTTAAGCTTTATGGAAGTGGTTAAAACCACTTGTTTTAAGGATCATGTTGCATAATAGGATAGACATGAAAACCACTTTCGCTCAACCTTTTCTTCCAAGCTAGGTTTTGATCATTTTACTCAAGATCCTTTTTAATTTATGAGACGTGCTTGGTTCTAGATATCTCAAGACTCAGTTTCCAACCTTAGGAGCTACTTACATATATGTTATAACACAACCCTAAGAGGATTTGACATACTTTCATGGCTTGTACATAAGATGCATATGCAACTAAAATGAAATGTATGTGAGGTGAGATGGAATATGAATGCATTACTTCTTGAATTGTGAATGAAATGATTTGTCATGCAAAGCTGATTCTTTCATATATCACAAAGTCAAACAATATAACTTAAAAAAGTTTTATGCTATTTGTGGAGCTTTTACAAGACAATTCCAATATTTCATATTCTCCTAATCCTTAAGCATAAGTTGACATCTCAATTTTCTATTATTATTATTTTATTTATTTTTTTTTTAAATTAACACACATGTCAATTGAAATCAAATCCATAATCAAAATCCTAACTAAACTAACAATCCTAAACAATAAAAACAAAATCTGAAAATCCTTCACCAACACCAACAGAATAATATCAAAGTCTCACAACCTAAGGGCTAAAATAATGCTTTAGAATCTGCCCATTAGCGGCGGCATGAAATCTTTCCCTTCTAAGGTTTTTAGCTTTGAAGGTGTTCTTCCCAAGTATTTATGAAATCTGATATGGGCCTAACCTAGAGACAATCAAACTTTTGATGGTTTCCTTTTTCCTCATGTCTTTTGTCCCATAGTAACACCAAATCTGAAATTCTGAATGATTTAACTTTGGCCCTTCTATCAAACCATCTCTTGATGACTTCCTGGTGTTTGTTCATGTGATTCATGGCTTCTTCTCTCTTTTCATCCCGGTGCAATAACCGGCTTAATCTAGCTTCAACTTGATCATCTGTCCCCATGTACTCTTGTATGAAATGTAAGGTCTGCGACTCCAAATTTGCTTGGAAATATCGGGTCTTGCCCATAGACCAAATGATAGGGAGTATTCCCTATGGCTTCTTTCACTCC
Organism: Wollemia nobilis; assembly: GCA_028583015.1. Classification (NCBI taxonomy): domain Eukaryota; kingdom Viridiplantae; phylum Streptophyta; class Pinopsida; order Araucariales; family Araucariaceae; genus Wollemia; species Wollemia nobilis. The sequence goes on along the minus strand of JAQPPZ010003286.1, from coordinate 1,777,566 downwards.
GGTTCCTATCTGCCCACAAGGGCAAACTTTAATTGACTATGCCAGTCCTGAGGATTCTTTTCCAGCAACTTCTTAATAGTATTCAACAAATTCTTATTTGAAGATTCGGCCAACCCATTTCCTTGAGGATAGTAATTGGATGCAAACTTTAAGCTCACTTTATTATCATATGCCCACTCTGCAAATTGTGTGGAAATGAAAGCTTTACCATTGTCATGACAATAGAATCGGGCATTCCATATCTTGTGATAATTTGATCCTCAAGGAATTTAATCACAATGTTTGTGGTGGCATGTTTAGTGGGAATCGCTTATGTCCACCTTGTACGATAGTACTGTAGCTGTCAAAATAAATTTGTGAGAGTCGAGAAGAATTTGGGTTAATAACCTCGATAAAATCCAGTCCCCACTGTGCAAACGGTCTCATTTCGACTACGAGTCGCAACGGCATGGCTGCATTTCTTTCTCTATTTGCGGCCACTTGACAGATGTGACAAGATCGCACATGAGCATGTGCATCTTTGAATATATGAGGCCAGTAATATCCTGCTCGTAGGATTTGGTGTGCTGTAGGATTGGCTGCACCATGACCAGTTCCGTGCTTGCCATGAAATTCTTGCAACACCCTGGCGGCTTCGTCTTTGCTCAAGCATCTCAGGTAGATACCTTCATGATTTTTCCTGTAAAGTACACCAGACTTTATCAGATAGTTAATAGATTTAAGCCTTAGAGCTCTCCTTTGTGTTGAATTCAAATTAGACGGGCACTTACCAGTCAATAAAAATTGCACAATATCAACATACCAGTCCTCCTTAGCCATGTATTATGTATTTGAGCATTGACCTGTTATTTGCGGATCATTTTCTGCGATCGCCCTCACCAGTCCCTGTCCTCGAACTAGTTTCATTGGTTGGATTTTGAGATCAAATTCTTGGATGGTTGCAATCCACTTTCCTCTCTTTTCACCTAGTTCATTATGTAAAAACATGGTCTTGACGACGAGAATCGGGTACAATGGCAATAATTCTGTTGTGTACGATGTAATGCCTAAATTTTTTCACGAGTTTTAAAAAGTGCGTACATTTGCTTATCAAGGATTGAATACCTTAATTGGGCATCTTTTAGGGGGCACTTAAAAATGCAATGGGCTTTTCGGCATTATCTTCGCCTTTTTGGGTTAATACACTCGCCAAGGAGTGCTCCGATGCAAAAGCATAAATGTAAAAAGGCTTGGAATAGTCTGGGCTTATCAAGACCGGGGCTTTGGAAATGGCGTCTTTGATATTACGGAAAGCCACTCTACTTTCCTCGTTCCATCTTACGTCCACATCTTTCTTGAGCATCTGGTTTAGAGGTTTAGCTATCTCAGCAAAGCTAGAAATGAACTTCCTCACAAAATTGACTTGCCCAAAGAAAGACCTCAATTCTTTTTCTTGCTCGGGAGAGGTAGGTCTTGGATAGCTTGTATCCTTTACGGGTCGATGGATATTCCCTCCTTTGAAATAATGTGACCTAGCGGTTTCCCTTCTGTCACTCCAAAAATGCATTTCTTGGGATTTAATGAAATTCCATGTTCCACTGCACCTTTGAAGCACCTTCTTTAAGTCTTTAACATGATCCTCTCTCTTCTTCGAGAAAAGCTGGGATATCATCCACATACACGATGATGCATTTGCCTATTAGTCCTTTGAATGCGTAATCCATGGCGCGTTGAAAAGTTGCACCAGCATTTAATAGTCCGAATGGCATTCTCTTATATGCAAATGTCCCCCACTTGGTAGTGAAGGTTGTTTTCATCCTGTCATCTGGATGTATAAGAACTTGGTTGTACCCAGAATATCCATCGAGAAAGGACATCATTTCTGATCCATTTACCATTTGCAAGATTTCATCGATTGATGGCAATGGATAATTATCTTTTCGGGAGGCTTTATTAAGATTTCGAAAATCTATGCACAGCCTAATCTCTCCACTCTTTTTCTTCTTTGGAGCGAGGTTAGCCACCCGGGTTGAGTGCCTAACGGGAAAAATGATTTTCGCCTCCAACGGTCTTTTAACCTCCTTTTCGATCAAAGGCTCCAATAGCGGGTTAACAACTCGTTGTCTTTGCCTAAAAGGCTTGGAGTCTGGCTTCAAAGGTATGGTATGCGTGATAATGTTATGGTTGTAAGTCTTTAGCTCATTGTAGTTCCAAGCAATACAATCTATGTAGTGCTTCAAAGCCTGTATTATATTGCTCCTTTCTTCCTCTGTACATGCCTTTGCTATGTACACCTCCTTTGGATTATCTGCACTCCCCAGTTAATTGAATCACATGCATATTTGGGGAGCGGGACTCTTTTTCTTTTCTTGTTCTTGCATTCCATGTCGAACATTTTTTCTAATGAAACCACGTCTTTAGGAATTTTGTTGGATTGATACGGAGTTTCACTTTCTTCTGTTTCATCCTGCCACCTTTGTTCCTCATCGATAACTTGATTTTCAAAAATACCTGAGTTTGTGACAAACTTGAAGATGTACTGTCACACTCAAAAACACGGAAATTCTTCACATTATCGGGTATTGATGGACAAGGAACCAGCTCAATGGAAAACTTTTTACATCTTTTTATATCCATCGGGTTTAACATGCCCGCGGCGACTACAAGAGAGTATGCTATTCGATTCCCTCTCCTAGAAATAAGGGCTATGTTGAATGCATCAAACTCCTCCATGAGATCCATAACCCTAGTCCTATAAAGGCTCAGTCTTTTGTCACGGCATGTATCTTGTCCTTTGATTTGCTTGACAACCAACTCGAGAATCACCCAAAACCTTCAAGCATTTAACATGTTTGCTCAATGCTAGACGTAAACCGTAGATCAATGCTTCGTATTACTGCCACATTGTTTGTGCAAGGAAATTGCGATCTGTAGGCGGCCAATAATGGTTTACCTCCTGGACCAGTGAGCTCGACTCCAGCTCCTGCTCCCTGTCTAGATTTTGATCCATCAAACTTGAGCAACCACGTGTGATCTTTTTCCTCAGAAGAACCACCATGACACACTTCTTCTTTAAGTTCATCAGCAGCTTTCTCAACATCAAGAGCATAGACCCCTAGGTGCGGCTCGGAAAAGCTGAACCTCATTCGGCTTGTTAAAATCTGTTATAATCTCCTTAAGCCTCGGTTCGTTTTCCACTCCGATTTGGTTAGCAATGCCCTTCCATGGCAGCCACATATGCGAGCAGTCTGTTGCAAAATAGCCATTCAGCGTTTTCATCCAATCTCTCGCAAGTAACATTCCATACCTACTTGGGATGTTAACCACCAAAATGTCTACAACTTGCTTTGGACCACGGGTTCGAGAATTTAATTGAATCTTGACATCATATAAGGTCCCTACTACATTTACCTATGAACGGTCCAATTGCAAGACCGTGCATTTGGATGAAACCGGTTGTAGACCCAGCATTTGACATATCTCCGTAGGCATGAGGTTGCTCGTGGCTCCTGTGTCTACCAAACGAGTTATGCAAGTTCTTACCCACAATTCTCGAGTTAATAAGAATGGCGGGACATCCCTTCTCTCCTTTCGCAAAATCAGGTGGGATTCGGCTCTTTTTTCCTTCCACATCGGATCGGGTGAGTTCAAAGCTCTTATCAACGCCTCCTTTTGACCGGGCAATTTAGGCTGCGTCCGGGAATGAAAGGCTAGATTTGGACTTCTTCATATCCTCCACTACGTCATAATTTGGTTTTCGAATTTGGCTGTCTTACGGACGTCATTAGACATTTCTCTTACGAGTGGAGGGGGAGGGTTGTTACTTGCCTTTGTATCTGGAGGAAGAATAGAGCTGTTTGGAGGTGTTGATGAGGTTTTAGGGGCTTTAGACTTACTCCTCAAATGGTACCCATGAGTCCCCTTTCTGAAATCTCGAAAAGCTTGCACCTCCTGTTCCAAAACTTCATCTTCTTCCTCCTCGCTCTCACCCTCTTGGTGATATATTGTTTCCATCACCATAATATTTTCATCTTGCCGATACGATGGATCCTCATTTGATACGAGTTCCAAATCATCAACTTGTGCTCGAAGACAATGAGTGTATCTAGCTATCTCAGGGCAATTCCTTTCATTGTGTTCTTTTGTGTTATGTAATCTGCACCCTCTTTCCCATGCCAAATCTGAAAGATTCAAAAGAGAATTGGATTGACTAGGGCCTGCGAAGCATCTAATTGATTAGCAATGGGAGAGGGAACTCCCCCATTGTTTGGCTTAGTGTTCCAGTGCCTCCCTCTATTGTTAAAATTCTGACTTGGGTGAGGGGCACGGGACTCATGCTTCTGTTGTTGAACCCTGTCATTACTTAGTTTATGTACTAGTTTCTTGAGCTCTTCGACTTTCGAAAGGACATCCTTCGGTGGAACCACATTGTTATTAACCCCCATTGGATTTGCATAATTGATGGGGTCTTGATTCCACATTTGGGTGGGGTTATAAGGAATTGGATTCCCAAATGGATTGATACCTTGAATTGGGATTGGATTCGAAGCAGGGAACTATGGCTTGAGGATTGACTTGACTAGTTTCTGCGTAGTTGATTGACTGTTCTGCAAAAATGCAGGAACAGGTGGAATGGCTGCGATTGGTTGGATTGGAATGGGTGCATATGCGGGTGCTGATGGATACGGCTGCTGATATGGGAAGGCGTTCATACTTGGCATTTGTGGTGCCATGAGCTGATTTGCCTAGGGAACTTGACCATATGGAGCACCCTGTCCCAACATAGGCATTTGGGTAAACCCGTAGCCTTGCGGTGTCAACTGTTGCTCAATAGTCATGGCTTCATTATAGGCCAAAGCAAGCGTGGTGACCTGAGGATTACGCCTTGCAAACATGGCTGTCATGGGGTCCAATGCCCCAAAATATATCTGCAAAGCTATTGCGGGATCGATGGCAAAATGTCTAATTGCTCTGTTATAGTTCTTTTGGAATCTACGATTAAACATTCGGATTGGTTCCCCTTGGCCCCGTTTGCATGTAATAAGCTGATTGTAAATAGTTGCGGGATCTAAGGGAGACCTAAATTGATTGACAAATGCATTTTCCATTTGTGTCCAAGAGGTGATTGAACCGGTTGGCAAGCATATATACCATTCATATGCTATTGGATCCAAGCTCATGGGGAAAAGTCTGCGAGGCTACATCTTCATGCTGAACTTGCGGTCTAATTAAAACATCTCTATAGGCTTGGATATGTTCTTCTGCTTGTTCTTAGGCCATCGGCTTGTATTTAGGCAGAAATATTTCAATGTTCTTGGGGATTTCATGGATATCCCCGACAATATTCAAAGGAGTATTGTTAGCTCCATACCAAGGAGGCTGCTTGGAGCTTGAGCCATTTGACTCGGAATTGATGTAGACAGGACCTACAATAGCGAGAAGAAATGTTACAAACTATAGGCACACTAGGGGCAACGAGATACTGCTGGCGTAGGTCCACTCGACGTTCCTGGAGAAAACGAGGCCTTTTGCTACTTGGAGTGCTTACGACTTGCTTGACTTTACCCTTGGGAGTACCAGTAAGGTCGTGAAAAATGGTTTCTCCGGTTGTTTGAGACACTGGTCGCAATACGGCGTGGTGGGTCCAACCTGCTGAGGAAACCCTCGGCTAGTTCGAAGAAAACCTGCAACAAACACAAAAACAGTGTTGCAGTTTAGCCGTAAATTATTTCAGAATTAAATTAAAACAAAATATTCAGATATAAAAATTAAAATAGATAAACCGATCGGCCCTCCTTCTAGCGCCAATCTGTTGAGTGGTGTTTTAACCCGATTGTGAAAACACACTCTCCTGTAGGATCCGAGTCCTAAATCCTCTGCTTGCAAAGAAAAAATGATTTCTCCAAGGTTCTTATTATGCTGATTATTAATTATCAAGGATCTTTGTTTAAAATGAAATGCTAAGAACACCTTAGGGTTTGCAAGTGGATGTTAACAAGGGGCACTGTGGTTTATTAATTTTGAACTTTCAATGGACTCAAAATGAATATAATCTGCTTTAACCTTTAATTCGATGGATTTTAGATGATTTATTCAAACACGGTAATTAAAGCTGCTGAAAATAAAATATGGGTTTGAAAAGCAAAGACAAAAGTAAACAAAAGTAACAATAAAAATAGATTACGATCGAGAAAGCTGTCACTAATCGGATGAAACCGAAGATACCGAGGCTTTCTACATGCAACCTAACCTAATGAACCTGCACATCCACACAATCCAAATAGGCCGGGTGCGAGTCTCGAGGGTTTACGTGGTAATTCCGGAAAATAGGCATTCGCATGAAGCAACCAAGAGATCTTGCATTAACTTCACCTAAAAACCTAAGAAATCTGGAAGGGAAATATAAACATTAAATCATGCATGCAAAAGTTACTCCTTCTTTCTCATCCAATAAGATGCCAACTCTCCGTATTTGTATTTAAATGATATCTCGATTACATTCAAAAATGTTCCAGGTGTGAAAGAAAATCCCAAAATAAAAAGAAGGAAATTGCCCAAGTACGGGCCCAGAATAGCACAAAGCCTTCGTCTCTGCAACTCCGTATTCGGCAATTTCCAACCCCTTCTTCGATTTGCAATTTTGGCTTTATAGCATTGTTATGGCTCTTCGATTTCCTCCGTCGCTTCATTTCCTCTTCCTGTGGGCGACCCTTCAAATTCTTGCTTTTTCCCGCTTTGATTCACGCTCAAATTTGGAAACGCCCCGAAATTCATCTCTGCATGTAACGCCCTGCAAGTTTGACACCGCACGCCACGTGTCATGCACTTCTGCGCCTGTCGTAACGCTTTTCTACGAAAAAAATGACAAAACTGCAAGTCTGCCCGTTCATCTTCCCGATCGCGAAATCGCGACATGTCGCGATATCGCGACATGCTTTCTCATCCGTACGCGTCCAACGGCTTTTCGTAGCGATATCGCTACCGTTTGGCGAGCTTCCTTCTTTCGAGGCGTAAGCGGAAAATCGCTACCCGTTTCCTCTCGGGCCTCCTTGGCAACTTTACGTCGCGACATCGCGACCATTATCATCCTCTTGCCTTCCTTCGACAAACCGTCGCGATATCGCTACCGTTTTATCTTCCGTACGCCTTGGCAAAACTTGTCGCGATATCGCGACGTTTTCCCTCGGACCTTCATGCAGCTTTCTATCGCGAAATCGCGACCATTTTCTCCGTCCGTACTGTTTGCCAAAACACGTCGTGAAATCGTGACACTTCCACTAGCCCGATTTTCATTTCCGTCGATTTGCGACATCTTCCTTGTACCGTACAACTTTGCCAAAATGCGTCGTGAAATCGTGACACCTTTCATCATCCGTACGTAAAACTCGTCGGAAGTCGAGTTTTCCCTTCATTAGACCATTTTACAAACGTGAAATCGTGACCATTTTTCTGTAGCGAAAACACGTCGCGAAATCGCGACCATTTTTATCCGTACACCTTTGCTGCAATCGGTCGCGAAATCGCGACGTCTTTCCTCATCGAGTCCTTTAGCTGTTTCCTGTCGCGATATCGCGACGTTTTTTCCCTTCCGTACACCTTTCCAAAACACGTCGCGAAATCGCGACACTTTTCATCACCCGTACGCTTCGGCAAAACACGTCGCGATTTCGCGACATCATTTATTTTCTTCCCAACAGCATGTCGCGATTTCGCGACACCTTTTCTTTTCTCCTCAGCGACATGTCGCGATTTCGTGACACCTTTTTCTTCCTGGTCACCGACACGTCACGATTTCGCGACACCTTTTCCTCCTGGTCACCAACACGTCGCGATTTCGCGACACCTTTTTCTTCCTGGTCACCGACACGTCGCGATTTCGTGACAGTTTTTCTGTTTCGTTGCCGTTGACCGCGTTGACCGCGATTTTCCGACATGTCACGATTTCGCGACAATTTTCCGGTTTCGGTCGCGATTTCGCGACATGTCGCGATTTCGCTACCTGTCGCGATTTCGCGACCCCTTTCTACACTTGTGCATTTTCTCTCTTTTTTTTTTCAATTCTGGCATCTGGGTCACTGAGATCCTTCCCTATGAGCCTGCAAAAGGTGGGTCCCCAATTTTGGGGTGTGTTGTGGATCAACCACAACAAGAAGGAACAAGACAAGGCCAACTATTTTGTATAGCATTTGCAGAGTCTTCAAGCCAAAGTGGTTCAAATTCTTCAGAAGACTCAGCAAAAGCAGAAACAACAGATGGACAAGCACCGCACACGTCATTCCTTTCAAGTTGGTGACAAAGTATGGTTTCTTCTTGACAAACGACGATTTGCAGATAAGGCACATAGCAAAATCAAGCCTCTTCATTATGGGCCTTATACTATTCTTCAGCAAATCTCTGAGAATGCCTTTTGCTTGGACCTTCTAGCTCATATTGGCATTCACGATGTCGTCAATGTTGATCTTCTCAAACCATACTATGATTCTACACTATAAACAGTTCTAGCCATCATACATCCAGTTGATGTGGTTCCTGATGCTCAGCTTTCGCTTGACGTCGATACAGTCTTTGATACGAAGACCCGACAAACACGCTAAGGTGCTTCTACTTCATATCTTATGGCCCAACAAGGCCAATTTCCACATCAGGCTCGTTGGATTTCTGCTCACATTCTGTCCCAAGATTTTCCCTCTTTGTTAAAAGCATTGGAGTCCAATGCTTCTTTTGTTGGGATGAATGATAAGGAAACTTAGACCTAGGGGCTAATTATTTTTTTAGACCTAGGATATGTTAATTAGGACTTAGTAATTGGAATAATCAACGTGAGTTGTTTTCTTTCCTCCGTTGAATGGTCTAGGTCTAGGTGTCTTTCTTTTCATTATTTTAGGGCTTATATCTTTAGCCTTTTCGTGATTGTGTACGTAAATCCTTGGGCAGTTGATGATTTCTAGGATTACGATTGTATTTTTGGACTTATTTAAAGTCCTATGTTTTCAATAATACGGAGCTTCAATTATTCCATATCAGCTAGGCACCTATGTATCAAGGTAGAATAAAGAAGAATTTAGTGCATGAGTTTAACAAGGTAAATCACTAGGTTTTAGGCCTAAAAGATATTGCAAGTAGTGCAAAAGTTCTTAGTGCCAACAAGACATCAACATAGTGTGTATTATCTACCAAAAATAAGCACATATTGTGAGTGCAAATAGTGAGCTCGTCCCATCCACTCACTTCCATCAAAGGCATTTGAGTCATTTTGTATTCAAAATGCCATTCATTGTATTTGAAACATCATTGGAAAATGTTGAGCTATTCACTCCATAATATTACATTCATAATGTCATCTAAGACAATATTCAAGAATTAGAGATGCAACATTTGAGATAGAGGAGAACAACAACGTTATACAACAAGCATAAGTGTCTCTTGAGCGTTAGTAAGTCTAGCGGTGTTGAACAATCCTTAGTAATGTTAAAGAAAGTTACATTAGCAGCATGGAGATAATTGAAGCACCTCAGACACACCTACCATGTGAAAAGTGAACGAATAAGGAATTTAGAACGTCTACTAAGAATGGAGCGTGCGAAATTTAAAGTGGTTGACAGGTTAAGTCTATGGCAATCAAGGCAGTCCAACAAAGTGAAGAGAAGAGCATAAGCGTGAATGTGAGTGGAGCTAAATTTTTTCAAATTTAAATTGTTAAGGTTTTAATTATTTAATTTTTGGAGTTATAAGGTTTTGGAATTATAAAGTTAAGATATTTAATTAATTTGAGGAGATATAATTGATTTATTAGAGATAAGTTATTAATGGAGAGATAAGTAGGACTATGATAGAATAAGTTAGGAGTTATAAGGTTCTTAATAGTTTCTTGGTTATTATTTTTTTGAAATAATTTGATTATTGAATTTTTGCAAATTAATAATTAGGGAGTCAAAAGGAATTCAACTTAAAATTTAGAAAAATTAAATTTGTAAATTTCTTATATTTCTTAATTTATAATATTTGGGAGACATAAGGACTTCTATTTCATAGGATTTAAAATTAGAAAATTAGATTATTTTAACGTTATGGAGTTATAAGATAGTCTACTTCAAAAAAAATCAAATTCATTGGATATGGAGTTCATGATACAAAAAGAAAAAGTAAATGTCATAAAATTTGGGATCAAGAATTTGATTGAAAAATCTAAAGGAAAGATAGATCTAGTCTCAAAGTTAATCTATAGTGAAGCTATAGATGAAAATTTTGAAATATTTGAATACTATTTACATGCAAGAATTGTTGAAGCAATTGATGATAAAAAAATATGGTATTATGATACCTTTAGATATTGGTAGTATAATGTATATGGCATTGCTTACTCAAGTTTTAAAAAGAATAAAATATGAAATAAAAGGATTTGATTGAATCTCTCAAAGATAAATTGAAAATAAGTGAATTATTGTTTGGAAAAATATATCATTCTTCTTGTAATATTGATATTCCAAGTTCATCTAACTTAGGGTCCATTATGATGCTTTAAGTGAATGTTCAAAAGTCTTGATATAGGAAAATAAATTATCATTTGATTCTAAGTACAACGGCAAAGAAAAGATTCTTATACAAGAATCTGATGACAATGAGAAATTTTGAGAGATCTATAATCTTGAAGCTACAAATACTGGAGAATCCAAAGACAAGGCCAAGAAAGGAGAAGAAGAAGAACTTGATCAAGATGAAGGTCACATACATTGTAAAGTCAATTGAAGGATGAAGAACGTGATTGAAGACTAAAGTCTTCAATAATTAAATAATGTAATACATGGGGGTGTTGGAGTATATTACATTATTTGGTACATGCTAATGTACCCCCATGGTACCTTCATGGTACACCTTGTAAATTTTAGACTAGGGTCAAGTCTTAGATTAGAGTGTGAGTAAATATTTTATATAATGTAATAGTATGTAAGAAATTCAAAAGTGTCATGTAAATGAGTGTGCAAGTGTAATGTGTGTAAATATGCACAAGTTTCTCATATGTAAGTGTGCCCATGTGTTCTTAGATTATGAAGTGTTATATGAAGATTCATGTCCAAGTGTGCATACAAGATAGAGTCATGTGTATGCAAGTGTCAATAATAGAAGCCAAAATGCATGAGACTTAGCATTAGGAAATGAAGATTCAAGCATACAAAGATTCATCCTGCAATGACTATATATTACTCCATAGTGAACATTTTCTACATAGCCCACAAAGCGTACATTGTCTACATAAGAGTGTTGTGATACGTTTGTAAGAGAAAAAAGGAGTAATAAATTTTACATACATTTGAGCAACTAATATTGTAAGTTGTGCTACATGCTTTGTACATGTATGATTTAGGCTATTACATTCATATATTTCTACATATTAATTAATGTTAGTTTATATATTATAAGTCTTGATTTTACATATTAGTTGGCTCATATTATTTTGCTTATATCATTATCTTGATCTTACTATATTGTGGCTATCATATATTTGATCCTATGAGATTTATCTTGTGAGTTTCATATTAATATTAAGGCTTCAAAAGCTATCACTTAACTATGGTGGGAAGGTCACAACTCATAAAGGCTAAATTTCAATCTATACCTGGTTATATGATGTCTCTTTCAATATTACCAGTAGGCATAGCATTAGAAATTGATAAACTTCAAAGAGAGTTTATTTGGAAAGGATGCAAAGAAAATTTAGGTTTTCTCTTTGTAAGTGGGATAAGTTTTGCAAAGGTAAGAATCTTGGAGGAGCAAGCTTCCATAATTGCAAACTTATATGTTTGGCCTTAGGGGCTAAACTTGGGTAGAAATTATTTAGAAATCAAGAAAATAATTGAGCAAAAATGTTACTTCAAAGATATAAAGTTTCTCTTGATGTAGTGAAATTATTTAGGAAAATAACCCTACCCAAAGGATTTTCAACATGGAACCTCATATAAATATATTTTACAATTGATAAAAATATATATTAGATTATCAATCAATGAGGGGAAGTATGCAAATTTTTGGGCTAATGCTTGGTTGAAGCTTTATCCTCTTATCTCTAATTCAAAATGGAAACAATTAGCTTGGGCATGCCTAGCTTGTAAAGGTCCAAAGGTCAAAGATTATATTTATTAAAATTTGTAATATTTTCCATAAACCTCCCAAAACATACATTCACCACAATCATATGCCAAAAACAATATAATACAATTTAAGATTACGATAATAAACAACATACATAAATGAATATGACAAGGAGAATAAGGTGGGTGCCTGTGGGTTCCCCAATATATAATAGATCCTTATTTAGGGGTGTTTATAGTGATACCAAATCCCTAATGATATGTTAACCTAAAGCCAACATAAACTTAACCTTGAGGTTAACCTTACAATAAAATAATGATAAATTGCCTTTAAAGTGGATTATCCAATACCATTGAGGGTTAAATATGAAAGGGGCATATAGGGTTACATGAACATGGATATGGGCTTACATAAATGAGGAATTCCCATAGGCTTACATAATTACATACACATAGGCTATATCAATGGTGCTCATAAGAACCTCATCACATATTTGGAATTGGTTTAAACAAGATTAGATTACATATATTACAACATCCTCCATAATTTGAGCTAGGAGGTATAAGGAGAGAAGACGTTAGAGGTAAGACCTCCCCCTATAATGGATGCTCTAGTGGACCTCCATTGTTCCTCCTTCATCCTCTTCATAATTAGAAAATATTGCGTCCAACCCTCAATAATTCTATCTTAATATTCTTTAGCCTTGTAATGCAATACTTGATGGAGTGTCCTTTCCTTTCATAATACTTACAAATATTTGACTTTTTTGAAACCTTAGAATTGCCCTGAGGCACTTAAGCCTTATATTCCATTGACTTGAAGTCTTTTGTATGAGCTTGTGCATGATAAAGAGCTTCAAAAAATTTCACCACCAATTAATAATGAATTAGAAGTTTGAAAAGACCTTCAAGAGAGATGATTTGTGGTTCTTTAATAGTCAAGTTGATTACATAAAGAACTAAGTCATTGTATGAAAAGGAGAAGAAATATTGGAAGTAATATATTTGACATACTCTTCATCACTCTTTAACTTTCTTCCTATCATATCTAGATCAGCTTTTAGAGCTTTGAAATAAGATATAAAGTCTTCAACATTACTAAAATTTAAAATTTTGAGATTGGAGAGCTCAATTTATATTTTGTTAACTTCCCTAGCACTTACTTTTCCATAGATATATTTTAATATTGTCCACACATCAACAATATTAGTCCTCTATCTAATGTGAAAAAGTACATACGGTTCCATTCACATGAAGAATAGTCTAAGAGCCTCCTTTCTCTTACCAATTTTAGGATCATTGAGACCTTTAACTCATTATTGAAGAGAAACTAGATATTCATACTTTTGAGTAAACCAACCATTTTAATTGCCGAAGTGCTATAAGTTTTCCCATTGAAATAGGTAACATACACTAAGGAATCCATATTCTACAATAACCCTAAATAGATCTATATTAGGCCTATAAAATAATATCACCACTATATAGAGTTCAATAAATCTTGCAATCTGAAAAATGGGCTCTAAATGATTTCATGTGCAAAAGTTATGGCCTTGGAAAGAGTTGGTTAAATTAGCACTTAAATTAGTAAAATAATGAAATTCCAAACCTTAGAAAAATTTTCCAAATTAACCGCTATGATGTATGGCCATAGGATTAGTTGTTGCATTTGTAAATTATTGTTTGATACTTGTCCTTTTTTAATGGTAGATTAAAGTGGACAACCTTGTCAATGCATCATCCACAAAATTTTAAACTAAACAAGAATTACATGACCTATATGCCTTTCTTTAAGCCTAAAGGGGAGCAAAATACTTTGAAACTGAGGCTTGACCTCATAATTATCCACCAGTAAGCTAGAAAACCAACTATTAAGCCACCAATGCTATTGTAAAGAATAGACGAAGACACTTTTAGCCTTATCCATTATTAAGCGCTTGTTTCTTAAAAAAACAAATAATGGCTATGGGTTTCGAATTGCTAATCTCTAAGCAACAATCAAACATTCTAACCACTGCACTATGTTGTCATAGACAATGAAAAAATTGAAGGATACCTAATTTGAGTATTTGTTTTAAGTGACTTGAAAAGTTGTAGGGATTCAACCTTACGTTGTCCCCTAAACGAGGCGACCAAGCTACAACTATGCCACTCCATTGGTTGACACATGGGAAACTTGGTATCTTCCAAACATAATGGTAGTAATATGGTGGGGGTAAAGGTTTTATTGGGCCCCCTTATAACTTAAAAGTGCCTACCCTGGGCATTACATCAACTGTGTTAGTGTGTCATGGTTATGTTGGATTGCATATATGAGCGATGCTAGACCATATGAAAAGAGCACGTGTAAAGGTTTAACATGGATGATGCCAAACTATGGTACCAAAATTTAAAAAAAAAAATGAATTGAAAATAACCTTGAATATTTGCTTTATATTTTCTAATGATGAATTCCTCCTTTCACTAATGAGTGAAGCTGGTTTTTTCGTAGGACTGCCCAAACTGCCGAACTCGTTTCGGCCATATCTCACTCATCCGGACTCGGATTGAGCTGAAATTTTGAGGGTAGATGCCTGAAAAACCCTAGAACGTCTCCACCAATTTTCATATCATTTGGAGCAACACAGATCCTAGCGCATCCCTATGTGTGAACGATATATTTGGCAAGCGGCTATGCGAGGGTTTCATCGGGGTTGAGTGCAAGCAGCTCCAGAGGTTGGTTTTTAGGGCCTTCGGGCCCTAGCGGCCAATATTTTTGTGGTTTATGCTCAATATTTTAGCAGGAAATGTTGCAGGGGATACAAGATGGGTTAGAAATTTGTCTTTCAACAGATCATACTATGAACTTGAGTGACAACGGCTTCCAATTTGTTGCACAAAAGAAAAGTGAAAACCATACCTTTCCACGACGTCTAGGGCAAGGATTAAAGAGATCACGAAACAAGTTTCAAGCAGTTGATCAAAAAATGGCTCATATCTCAAGTGAATCTGGTGCTAAGGTGCACCCACAAAATAATTCTACTGTGAAAACCCCTGTCAAGGGTAAGAATTTCGAAGACTCGGTCCCAAAAATGAATTTTAGGGATGCCCTTCGTGGTGGACAGCCTCAGCCCAATGCTAATATCAATATTAGGGCTTCCCATAAACCTCTAAGAATGCCTAAGATTGATCCCAGGAAAATGGAGTCAGGATGTCTTAAAGCGGTGATGGAACTCCTATTGTTAAGCTTGATATGGGTAACATTCGATCGGCATTGAAGATTTGGAAAAAAGAGGACTAATTTGTCGGTTCGTGGGTTTTCGTCCGAGTCTATCTGCTTTCAAAGTCTGGGCTGCAAAAATCTGGAAAACTAAAGGTGAGTTACAAATCTCTATTTATCCAAATGGTTATTTTCTTGTTTTATTTGCTAATAATGAAGATAGAGAGAAAACTTTTCAAGGGGGTCCTTGGTTTTTTGGAAGGGCGGGGCTTTTCATGAAGCCCTGGCATACTAAATTTAAAGCCGAAGAAGAGATGCCTTCTATAGCTCCCGTGTGGGTTAGACTCTTTGGCCTCCCTATTGAATTTTGGAATCCTACTATTTTTTCTTCAATTGGAAACTCTTTAGGAACTTTTATGATGACTGTTGATTGTACTCAAAATTTTGAACATATTATTTATGCTCGGATTTGTGTTTTAATGGATTTTGACAAACCCCTACCTAAAAATATCACATTACAATTTGGGGAAGACACTTGGGAGCAAGTAGTGGACTATGAGAACATTCCTTTTCGTTGTAGAATTTGCCATGAATATGGTCATTTGGCCAGTGCTTGCCCAAATAAAATTCCTGATCAAAAGAAAGAAGATATAAACTCGGCGGGTTTCCAAATACCTAAGAAGAAGAACACTCGAAAAAAACCGGTTATGAAGGATCAATCAAAGTCATCTGCTAATATGTTTGAAATCCTTTCCACAAATGATGTCCCAAGTGAGGAAGAGGAAATAATGGAAACTAAAATCTTAGAAACACAATTTAAATATGAAGGGAAGAACTCGAGAGACAAACCAACAAATCAAAGGTTTTCAACGAGAAAAAAAAGGAGAAAATTTACACAAGAAAAACAATATTTCAAATGTCAAAACTTCAAATAATGGAGGTCCCAATATAGACTCCGTTGAACCATCTAGTAAAATTTTGGCTGTGTACGAGCATTCTTCAAGGTTAGAAGCCATCTCAGATTCAATTGGAATAAGTCAAGAAATGAGGGAAAAAAAATTGAAGATGGATTCTAATCAAAAAGTAGGTCGCAAGACCAATCAATATCATATGGTAAAAGAAGGTGAAAAGCTTGTAGAGGAAGGTAAGATTAATGCCCTTCCCAACTTTTTTAGCCCTGGTATTAATGAAGATCATCACTTGGAATATTAGAGGACTCAAAGGGAGTCTTTCAAAACAAAATGAAATTAGAAGAATGATTCGGATAAATCATCCACATCTTGTTTTCCTTCAAGAAACAAAGATGTCAATGGAGGATATGGACTTAATTGCCGGTAAAATTTGGCCAGCTGGAAAAGTGGTTTCCCTCGGTTCCCAAGGGACTTCGGGTGGCATTGCTTGTCTTTGGGACCCAAAAGAGGTAGTTATTCACCATATGGTTGGCGAGTTGGGGTTTGTTGGCTATAGCTATTCAAAGTAGACATTCCAACCAGATTATGCTCTGCATTATTGTTTATGCTCCGACTTCTTTGGAGGAAAAAAGAAGACAGTGGAAGGATATTACTCATATTATCTCTCATTTTCCTAAAGCTTGGATCTTGATCGGAGGAGATTTCAATACCATCCTCTCTCTGGATGAGAAAATGGGGGAAATAGAAATTTGGACAAAAGCACCGACCTCATGAGCGAATATATTGCAAACCTCCATCTTGTGGATATCCAACCGAGATAATGGCCTTATGACTTGGTCTAACAGAAGGCAAGGCTTAGCTTGTATAATGGAGAGATTGGATAGGTTTTTGCTCTCTAAAAATTTCTTAATCCATGGTCACATTCCTAAAGTGAAGACTCTTAATAATGTTGGTTCGGATCATTGGCGAGTCATGGTGGAAATGTGGAAAACCAATGTGAGTTTCTCTCCTTTTCATTTTCAATTAATGTGGCTTAGAGACATTTCCTTCGGACCTCGTGTGCAACAATGGTGGAAGGAAGGTAAACCTAGGCATGGGACTAAGATGTTCTATTTTGCCAAAAGACCGCAATACATTAAATCCAAAATCAAGACTTGGAACTGGAAAGAGTTTGGGGATGTTCATAAAAAAAAACATGAAGTTATTGCTCATATTGAAAATTTGAATAAGAAAATCCGTTTAGATGGCCTCACAAGAGAAGAGAAGTGCGAGATGAAATTAAACTCACAACTCGGTTAGAGGAATGGGAAAAAAGAGAAGAAATCTTATGGAAGCAAAAATCTAGAATTCAATGGCTCAAAGAAGGAGATCGAAACACAAATTTCTTCCACAAATCTCTTCTAGCTCGAAGATCTCACAACTTTATTTCTTCCTTAAAATCAGATTATGGAGATGTTGTTTATACTTGGGATGGCATGAACTCTATTGTTGTTGATTACTTTTCCAATATTTTTTTTGCTACTCCTCTTGACTCAGCTTCTCAACATAATGTTCTTCAAGCAATCCCTTCTCTTATCACTTCTGAGGAGAACTCTATTTTGACTGCTCCTGTTACTATCAATGAGCTTCAACAAGTAGTTTTTAAAATGCAAAAGGGAAAACCCCAGGTCCTGATGGTTTTCCTATTGAGTTCTACCAAGAGTTATGGGATATCCTTCATGTTGATTTATTAGAGGTGGTGGAAGAAGCCAGGAAAGCCAAAGAAATTTTGAAGGTTATCAATAAAACTTATATTACTCTTGTTCCAAAAGCTCAAGAGGTTGATCATATCTCGGCTTTTAGACCTATTGCTTTATGTAATGTTCTTCTCAAAATCATTACTAAAATCATGGCAGAAAGGTTGAAGCCTCTTTTGCATAAGATTATTTCCCCAGAGCAAGGGGGTTATGTGGAAGGACGTCAAATAGTAGATGAGATAGTTCTTGCTCAGGAAGCCATCCATTCCATGGATATGCAAAATTCTCCTTCCATGTTCATTCGGTTAGACTTATCCAAAGCTTATGACAGAGTGGATTGGCACTTCCTTATCAAAGTTTTGAGGCAATTTGGTTTCTCTAAGGATTGGATGGATTGGATTATGGGATGTATCTCTTCAGTTTCCTACTTAGTTCTTATCAATGGCAGGCCTTCTCGGTCTTTCCCAGCTTCCAGAGGTATTAGGCAAGGTGACCCGCTATCCCCTTATTTATTCATCATTCTTGTTGAATGCTTGGGTAGGACTATAACCAAAAAGAGGGAAAACAAAACCCTTGAGGGAGTTACCATTGCTCATGGAGCTAGACCTATCTCTCATCTTCAATTTGTGGATGACTCTACTCTTTTAGGTAAAGCTACGATTAAGGAAGCTTCTAATATTAAGCAAATCATTAGCTATTTTTCTAAGGCTACTTGGGCGAGTTGATCAATGAAGACAAATCTAAAGTTATTTTCTTTCACTGCTCTGCTAGAGAGGAATCCATGGTCTTGGATAAATTAAGATATAAGAAGACCTCTCTTCCAATCACTTATTTAGGTATTCCCATAAATATTCAAAGGCAGAAAAATAAATATTGGAATTGGTTGTTGGACAAAGTCAAGAAGAAAATTGGAAAGTGGACCAACAAGTGGCTTTCTTATGGGGGTAGAATCACCTTGGTAAAATCAGTCCTTCAAGCTATTCCTATTTATGTTTCTTCCATTTTGAATATCCCAAAGGTTGTTCTTCGAGAATTGGATCAAATCGGTCATCGTTTCCTTTGGAGTGGTACTAAGGAGAAAAGAAAATGGGCCTTGGTGAAATGGGATACTTTATGTCTTCCTAAGAGTGAAGGGGGGTTAGGATTCCGGTCTTCAATTAATAACAACAAAGCTTTAGCTGCTAAATTATATTGGAGGATGTTGCATAACCCCAATGCTCTTTGGGCCAATAATCTCCGTGCTAAATATCCTGAGAACAAAAGTCCTGAAGACCTTGTTCGCTATCAACTTCCTACCAAAGGTTCTCCCATTTTAGCGAGTTCTTAAGACTGGTGAGGATTTGATAAAGAAAAAATTATTTTGGATCATTCATAATGGTCAACATGCAAATTTTTGGATAGATTCTTGGGATGGTCACAAGCCTTTGATAACTCGGTTTCCCGATTGGAGGCCTTGGATGGAGGAGCTTCACCGAGCTAATTGGATAAAGGTGGCTAATTACTGTCGGTACCATGCTTGGTAATTCAAATGTTGGTAGATATTGGATCCCTATTGAGGACTGGCCTATTCAAATCCCAGAAAGGCAAAGACAAGATATCCAAGGCATCCTTCATATGAGATCCCTCTCTTGGTCCCATGAAAAATATTGTTTTGGATGGAACAACACTACTAAGGGTGAGTATTCGGTTGCTCAAGGTTATTTGACCTTATGCCATAATAATCCCAACCATTCTTCGACATATTTTCTCGATTGTGGGCTCAAAAGCTCTGGCCTAAGGTGAGGTTCTTTAATTGGCTTTTATTGCATCGTAGGGTGCTTCTTGGTGAGCAACTTATGAAGCGTGGTTTTCATGGCCCTTTTAGATGTGAAATGTGTGAAGAGAATGTAGAAAATATCAACCATATTTTTATTGAGTGTACTTTAGCCTCTGAGCTATGGAGGAGAATGGCCACTTTACTTGGCTTACGGTGGTCCAATTTTTTTACTTTTGAACAGCTTTGGAGGGATTGGCCTAATCAAGAGGGTGTTGATCATTTTATTAGGCAGTTAGTTTGGATGGGTTCTACCATTCTTCTTTGGAATATTTGGAATGAAAGGAACAACCAAATTTTTAATCAAGATAGGAAGGATATTCACTATATTTGGCAAAAGACCATAGCCAACTTAGTTGAATCAGTCCATCAACTCCTTAATCACCCCCAAAACTCCCACCAAAGATGGGATCAAGTGATGCAAAGATTGAAGATTAAACCTTCTAAGGGCAACCAACTTAAAGGGAATGTGAGTATTAGTAAGATGGATAGGACTAGAAATTGGCAACCTCCTCCTAAGGATTTTGGAAAAGTCAATGCTTGATGGAGCCTCTAGAGGGAACCCTGGAAAAGCCGAGTGTGGGAGGAATTGGTAGACTTTCAGATGGCTCCCTGGTTTTTACTTTTGCTTTGAGAATTTGGGTATTCTTTCCAATAACCTTGCTTGAGGGGTATGGTATCCTCGAGAGGTCTTCAGGAGGCTACTAAGGTTGGATGGGAAAAGGTGTTAGTTGAGTCTGACTCTCAACTTATGATTAATCTCTTGAAGACTCCTTCTAAGAATCATAAGGTGGATTGGAGAATAAAAAGAATTATTGAGAAGATTCGGTTAATCCGGATGGGATTTTTGAAAGTTGATTACAATCATGTGGTTAGAGATCAAAACAAGAGTGTTGATGCTTTAGCTAATTGGGCTTTGGACAAAGGTGATCTTACTTGTTATGGCCACCCTCCTATATGGTGGGCTTCTCAAATTAGGGAAGCTCTTCTTTCTATCATTTCTTTGGATGGCTCCAATTCTGAAGGTACCTAGTTTCTTCTTGTTTTTTTTTTGCTTCTCTTTGGTTCATTCAGTTTTTTTTAGTTCCCTAGCTCATTCTATTCTTTATTTTGTTTCCTCTGTTGATTCTTGCCTTAATAGTCTTCTGGTCTAGATAGGTCATTGTTTTGTTCATTTTTTTTTCTTTTTTCTTTTTTGTTTTTTTTGTTTAGTTTTTTAAGGTGGGTGGGTTCTTTTGTTTTGTTTTGTTTTTGTGTTCTTTGTGTTGTTTTTTGTTGTTCTTGTGTTTTTGTTGTTTTGTTTTTTTTTATGTTTTTTGTTATTGTTCTTGTGTTTTTTTCGTTCTTGTTCTTGGGTTTCTCTTTGTTTGTGTTATTTCGTGTTTTTATGTGTGAGTGTTTTCTATGTATTTTGTTTTTGTTTATTGTCTGTTGTTGGTTGTTTTTTATTTTTATTTTTATTTTATTTTTTTAATTTTTTAGGTTTTGGTTGTGTTTATTTTTCATGTTTTTTTGGGTTATGTCTTTGTAGTGTTCTGTTGTTTTTGTCTTGTTTGTGTTTTGTTATGTGGTTCTTGTGTTTTTCTATGTGGTTTGTGTTGTGGTTTCTTTTATCTTATTGTGCGTGTTTGGTTGTGCTTTTGTTTTTGACACACTCAAGGAGCATGTTTTTTATTTTATTTTATTATTTTTGTTGTTATTTACTTATTTTTAAATTGGTTTTGTGTGTTTGTTTGCTCCTTGAGTATGTCAAAGGTGGTAGGCCAGGTCCGAGTCCTGGGCATTTTTGGCGGAATGGATACCCCTGCCTCCTTGGGTCTTACCCGAAAGTGGCATCCCTTTTGGGATGTTTTCCACAAATAAAAAAAATGAGTGAAGTTGCTTCAGATTTAGGTCTAATACCATGTTTGAAATTGTAATATTTTTTAAAAATCGCACAAAACATGCATTCACCACAATCATATGCCAAAATAATATGATGCAATTAAATATCACAATAATAAATGATGTAAATAAATGAAGAAATATGATAAGAAGTATTAGGTGGGTGCCCTGTTGATAAGATTTTTATGCACACTCTATAAAAGTATAGATAAAATTGGTATAACATCTCAAGGAGAATAAATTCCCTCTCACTTTAGGATCTTTTTGGATATCCAAGGTGTGAATTATAGAATCGGTTCAAACATCTATGCTCTTTTCCACTTTTGAAAATCCTATATGACTATCTATTTTATCTATAGTGGGTTCAACCTCCGATCGTTGTTTGTCTAGTGGTGATTTATCATGTTCATGATTAGATTTACACTAATGGTTTTATCTAGCTCCTGATTGAGCAAATTAAAAGAATAAATAATTCAAAGAAATATAAAAGTGAATCATCTCAAAATGAAAATTGAGAAAGTAAGGTAGAACAGAAAAGGAGCAGGATACCTAATCTAGTTGTAAATTATAACTATTGATTTCAATTATACCACATAGCTTCACAATAGGTTAAATCAAATGAGGAAGGTGTCCAACTTTCTAACATCACCTTCCACTTTGAGCATGGGACATAGACAAAATGGGACTATGTCAATCTAAAATTGAAAGATAACTACAAACACAAGGGTTTTAGCCTTACTTGGTGTTTCTTACCAGCAGTCAAGCTCGCACTGTAAGAACAAATCAAGTGTAACATAGACATGAATATTATGCATCTAATTACTTTTAAGCACACTAAATAGAAAGAAGCTCAACAACATAATACGATTTCAATAATGGCAGATTTACAATTGAATTAAATAAATCCTAAATGAGATGAAAACAAAATATAGTGCACTTATCATAATCCATTAGGCTTTTGGCCATGTTGTTATGAAATATGATCTCACACCAACCTCAAGTACAGAATAAAGAATCCAAACAAATTTTCTAATTTTGTAAGAAGTCTTTTATTCCAAGTTTTTGCATCCTTCAATTTACATTCAATTGGAGTATACATAGATTCAAGACAAGCCTTGATCTTTACAAAATATCAAGCTCCCAAACAAACAAAAATAATAATTAAAAAAATCCCATTATTGGGACCTACACAATAAAATATTAAAAAAAAAATTAAATAGAATTCTAATCAATTCAAACTACTAAACATCTTTTTGAGTACTCTACTATAAATTGCAAATATACAATCTAATATTATCTCCATCAAATAATGATTGTTCACAGATATTTTTATTTGACCTTATCTTCATCAAATGATGATTGTTTGCAGATATTTTTATTTGACCTTATCTCCATCAAATGGTGATTATTTGTAGATATTTTTATTTCTTCGACCAGTTGTTGATAGGTGTTTTTAAAAAAGGATAGAGTACAATAGAAAGGACTTCTACTTTTAATAAGATCTTAATGTATATCGTGAAGTCCACAACTACTGGATTTCCATCTTGTTCAATGTGAGATACCTTATCTCTAAGTGAGTTCATGAATATTCATACATCTCCTTGAAACTTTGGGTGTACACACCTCCCTGCAAAATGCAACAAAAGATTACACTAAAAAATATTAACAACTCAAAAGATCAATTTATTTTAAAAAAAGAACAAAATAGTAAATCATTTTTACTTAATTTAAAAATTGATTATTTTTTGATAAGTAAGATAGTTATATTATATTTGCATACCAGGTTTTAAGGATCCCAAAACCTTAATACAAAACCAACGCTAGAAGTTGTATCATACTGAAGGAACTGCAATTGAGGATTCTACTAATGAGAGCCTTAAAGGAGGTCACAGCCTCATCCTTGGAGCTTGTAATATAATTCCTTATAGACATAGGATGAGGATGCAACCTTTGGCTTAGAACCATAAACAAAAAAAGATAGGACTTTAAACAGATCACTGTAACCAAAAATGTGGGACTATCGATACCATAGTAGAATAGTCTAGGACAAACCAAGAAAGTAGCTAACAGAAAGGCCCCACGCAAGGTGTTCGTAAGCATACTAGTTAATAAAAGCCAGAGAAATAAAAACACAAAAAAGGGAATAGAAGACAGAGGAGGGAGGAAATTAGTCCTCCACTTCAGATTTGTAATCTTCCTTCTTGTCCTCTTCCTTGGCTTCCTTAGGATTGTCTTCCTTCGGTTCGATCTTCATAGCAGCCACACCCACATCAGCAAGTCCATCACCCTCTTGAGTCCCCTGTCCAACATAGAAAATCTTGTGGAGTCCCTCCCTGATGTCCATGGTACAGTTCATCATGCAGTTCATCATTATCGTAGTAGAGGCAATAATAAAATCCTTGAGCTTCTTGTTCTCCTCATGATCATC
Organism: Wollemia nobilis; assembly: GCA_028583015.1. Taxonomy (NCBI): domain Eukaryota; kingdom Viridiplantae; phylum Streptophyta; class Pinopsida; order Araucariales; family Araucariaceae; genus Wollemia; species Wollemia nobilis. Next base: position 1,753,530 of record JAQPPZ010003286.1, on the reverse strand, counting down.
TTTTATTTTGATCACATTACTCTTGGAGGCCATGTTCTGGATTCTAGCCGATTTTCTCACCGGTTCTTCAGCATTGTCAAAAGTAATACTCTTCCTTGCTCTCAGTTTGGACATGGCTTCAATAGCCTTTTTATTTTTTTCATCTTGGGTCAGGTGCTCAGCAAAAGGTTTGGGTTTGGCAGGGCTTCCTGCAACAGGGTTTGACTTGGGGCTATTGGTCAAAATGTAAGTGTAAATAACTTTAAACATGCCTTGATGGCGAGGGAGATTATGGCTCTTGTTGTCTTTCCAAGACATAATGAAATGGTTCATTGAGTTGAGAAGGAACAACGAAATACTCAGAGGATTTATTTCATGGAAGAAATTGACAAAAGCCAGGTGGTAGGTTTTTAGAGACTTGTCAGGGTCATCCACACAGATAAACTCCATAATTGGCTTCATGACAACGTTCCAAGGGATGGTAAGGTCGATTCTGAATATTCCAAGGCTTTTGGAATTTTTGAAGATTTTTTCATTTCCTTTGAAATGCTCTAATTCCACTTCCCAGTTATGCTTGTGGCGGTGGATGGATCAGCCCTCAGGGTTTTGGCCGATAATGTTGGCAAGCAGGTGGATGTCAACCATAAAATTACGCCCGTGGACAGAGACAATGCCATTATCCCAAGAATCAATGAAAGTCATGGTAATGTCGATGTCATCCCCATAGAACATGTTCATAAAGGGAAAAAAACCTTTGTCTAGGAGGATTTTATCAGCCACAAGGTTAGACTCATAGGTGTTTGGTTCGATATAGTCACTCGACATGGTGGGGGGATGGGAGGTTGGGTGGAGGACAAGTAAAGGTGGGGTGAGGGCAAACGGTGATAGTGGTGGGCAAGCGAGAAAAGGATGGCAAGGGCAGAAAAGCTGAAGGTTATAAAGGTGAAGGGGTAAGTGTTAGGACCCGGGGAGGGAGGAGGTGACGAGTAGCGAGGGGAAAAGGGTTGGCATGTGGAGAAAGTTGGTTCAACCAACAGGAGAAAATCAACAAAGGAAGGTATAGGGACCAGTCGAGTGACTAGAAAGGTGGTCAGATAGCAACTAAGAGGATTGGAGGAAAAAATCATGACCCTTCATAGTCTCGGGCTTAGGAATATCAAATTATAATGTTCCACATGTGCTAGGTTGTTTGAAGAGGTGGCATGCTCCATGGAGTTGAAGGGAAACAACACCCACCACTGCTTTCTTGGGCCAAAGAAACCCGAGACACGATACTCCAACTGAGTAAGTTCCTTAGGTGAAGTGGCCTACTCACGGATGTGCCATGTACACAGTCAGGGGACGTGGAGAGTTGTATTAGTGTGACCTTGGGAATTTGGATAGATGTTGGAATAATACAACCTGTAAATCAAGGAATTTTGCCTTCGAATCCACTACCAACATATGAGGTTATCAGCATTCATCACGTTTCTATCATTGGAAGCCACTTTACAGGATCTTTACAAGTTGAACAAAAGATGCCAATGATTGAAAAAATTGTTAGAAATTATGCCAACAGGATTATCCCAACGGATCGAGCATGGGTAGTGAGAGGTGTTAGATATTTGGTGGATGGATAGGGGGTGGTGGATGATTATGATGGCATACTCATGGAGTTTGAAGCGGTGGCCACAATAAGGAAGGTGGAAGCTGAGTTGGTGGTGATGGTGATGGCACCAAGAGAACATGTTAGTATGGGAATCCTACTTTTTGGAAAGGTGATCCTTATTGAGATAAGGATTGGTCATGATGACATGGAGCGGGTGAGGCTGACACGAATGAGAGATTATGCTACTCATGAGGAAGACAATGGCTTAGGACATTTCTCCTTGATGGGAAAATTTCTTTGATGGTTTTCTTGGTTAACAATGGTCTAAATTTCCTCAGGTAAATCATTGTGCCAGATTTGGATATTAGTCATGTTGACCCCTGTATTGGCGAGCTTATCGGTAACCTTGTTGGATTCCTTGAAAGTGTACTGAAATGTGACTTCCTGCATGTTGAATATAAGGTTCCTTGGTTCCTCAATGTAATATCTGACTCTCCAAGAGGGTTTGGAGTTGGTATTCTTGAGATAATTGATGATGTTAAGTGAATCTCCTTCGACTATCAAATTGGTAGTAAGATCTTTGATCTATTGTAAGCCCCTCCACATACTTTTCGCTTCAGCTACATGACTGATTTGCTCTCCAAGTCCCTCAAAAAAGGCAAGGAAAATATTACCTTGATGATTTCTTAGAATACCTCCTGCTTCAGCCTTACCTGGATTTCCTTTAGCAGCTCCATCAAAATTGAGTTTGGTCCATCCTTGAGGGGGAGGAATCCAGATTGACTCCAACCGAATTGAGGACGGTGGATGGACATCCTCTAAGGACAATCCTAGTTCTTTGCCTAGATCCGACTCAGCTTTGGAAGCAGGTTTGGAAGAAGGGTTAATGAGGAAGGCATTTTCTAGGGTGAAGGTCAGGATTTTGGAAGATATAAGCTTAGGGGCCTTAGGCTTAAGGGAAAAAACTTTGTTATTTCTTTTGAGCCAGACCTGCCAGAGGAAATGGTGGAGGGATATTTTCCAGAATAACTTGAGGTGAGGATCATGGAAAGGGCTAGGCCAATGATTAAATAGGTCTCCTATGGAGCAGGGTATAGCCCATTGAATGTGTAAAGAGTGGAAAATGGAATTGAGGATGGAAGAGGAGAATGGACAATGGAGAAAGAGGTGGTTTGTGAATTCAAAATTTGATTATTACTAAAGCAACTGATAAACAATATATTGAGTTTTATTGCAATATTTATGATTTTCATTTTAATTTCAGTGATGTCAAACCTTAAATTTGAAATCAAAGGGGAGGGAAAAATCCTAAACTAGGTGAAAGGTATGATTTTATCCAAAATTCCATAGGGACCCCATGTAGAATAAACCGAAATCAAAAATATTAAATTTTATTTCATATGGGGATGTGTTGCTCCTCAATAAATGGTGATATCTGTAGAAAACATTATAAATATTTAGAATCTAGAACTATGGTTTTTCAATATTCTAAAGTTTGTATCACATAAGTCACAAGGATTTTCAGAATGTTTTAACTAGTACCAAATCAAAACTTTTAGAATCCTCCAGTGACATACTAGGTCTAATCACTTAAGAAAACCTTGGTGTGTGATTAGAGTGTATAAATACTTTCTCTGAGTAAAATTTTATGGCTTAGAATTCTTATGGAGGTGATTTTGAATTTGGGACTACTCAAGAGCCTTCAAGTAGAGCTTTGCTGTCATTCAGGTGTCCATAGCATCGAAAACGTTACTCTTAGTTTTTTTCAAGGACCTTGGTTTACTGTTGAGGAGCATTCATAGCTTTTGTGAACATTCCTGAATTATCTCTTTCATAATTTCTAGTTTGCTTTATTTAGAAAATTCTTTATAATAGCATTTTATTTGTTATTTTTTTCTTTTTTTAACAGCTTGGAACACAGCTAAACAACTCTTACTCAAGGTTCAAAAACTACATATCCTTGATAATTTTGCTAACTAAACATTAAATAAACCAACCATTATGAATTGGGCACCAATAGAACTATTGTCAGAGTTTTAAGATGTAATTTGTGTTTCAAGGATTTTTTATCATGTTTTTGACTATTCTTTAATTCTCCTAGTTTCCCCCAGTTTGATGTGTATACTATTTCCCTTTTTAAAAAAAATAACTAGAGCTCGGCATGATACATATTTTAGACTAAATTCTACTCCATTTGTCTAAATTCCATATATATTTATTGAGTCCTCGTTATGAAATATATCATATACTTATAAATTTATTCTTCTCAAAACTTTGGACTCAACCATGCTTATTGTGATAAATAAAATCTAAGCTAAAACCAAAGCAATAAATTCCTAAGGAAAATAAAACTATGTACATATTGTAACAAGATTGTACAAATAGAAGAAAGAAAAACTTTAAAGGAAAACTTCCCCTTTTATTTTTATTTACAAAAAACCTATACAAAGGGGAACGTAATGCTGACTAACTAAGCAACCAAATATACATCAAAAGAACAAAATAAAACAAAATTGTACATAATTTATTTTTAATAATCAAAAGAAATAGAATATGGAACAGTATAAAAATAATGCTTAAGACATTTATAGGTAGGTCTTAAAAATTACCATCCAAATCTTGTAGATGAAAAACATTATTACCTACGATCTTAGCTACCTAATAAGTACAAATCCACAATGGTTGTAACTTAGTATACTTGTCCTTCTTCTCATGAGCTTTATCCTAGAGTAAAACTAAATCTGCTAGTCTAATGGATTTAACTTTGGCTCTTTTGCCAAACCATATCTTGACTATCTCTTGGTGTTGACTAAAACATTCCAGAGCTTGCACTCTATCATCTTGTAATTGTATGAGATCTAACACCCGAGCTCTTGCATCTGCATTATCATCAAAATAATCTAAAGCAAATTGATAAGTTGGTAATTTTAAATAAATGGGGATAATAGGATGAATACCATATAATAACATGAATGGTGAAGTTTTCAATGCTTGCTTATATCTAATTCTATCAGACCATAAAGCATATTTAAGCAATGAATGCCATTGTCTTGGTTTATCTAGAGTTGATTTCTTAATGGCATTTATCATATTTTTATTTTTAGATTCTGCTAACCCATTTCCCTAGGGGTAGTAGTTGGAAAAAAACTTAAGTATTACCCCATTTGAGTATGCCCACTTTGCAAATTCTAGTGACTAGAAATTTGGTCCATTATCACAGACTAAGTTGATAGGAGTACCAAACCTAGTAATGATATTTGACTCCAAGAAATTAATAACTTCTTGAGTGGTACTCTTCATTTTTGTTGCTACCTCAGCCCATCTGGTACAATAGTTAGTGGCAATTAACACATATTTATGACCTATTTATGAGTTGGGATTTACCACACCTACAAAATCAAGGTCCTATTGCACAAATGGTTTATTTATGATAATTGGTTGCAATGGTAAGGCTTCATTTACTTTTTTACCTGTAAAGATATGGCATTGCTGGTAAGTTCACACATGTTGATGTGCTTCCTTAAAAAGGGTAGGCCAGTAATATCTCACCCTCAGTATTCTGTGTGTGGTTGTTGATCCTAAAGGGTGTCCTACTCCTAATTTCTCATGAAAATGGGGCATTACTTCTTCAACTTCTTTTTTCACAAACCTCAAATATATACCAACATAATTCTTTCTATATAAAACAGCTTCTTTTAACAAATATTGAGCATATTTAAACTTTAAATCTCTCCTTTATGTCCTATTCAAATGAGGTGGACATACTTCATGAGTCTGTAAATAAATCATGTCATCAAACTATAGACACCCAAAAGTCACACATTGTTGTTTCTACGTATCCATAGGTGATTCCAGATATCCCTAGGCTATTGTAGGCTATTGTAGTCATGCGTAGTCATGTGTAGTCATGTGTAGTCATGCGTAGTCATGCGTAGTCATGCATAGATTGCCATAGTTCGCCATAGCAACATGTAGACTTCCATATATGTCACTTCATCAACTTTTAGGTCCAAAACCCTAATAAGCCTTCAAAATCACATCCCGTGCATTGGGATATCCTTCGACAACCTATTTGCACTCAATTGAGGCCCCCATGGGGTATTAATTGACAAAAAAAATTACCAAGTCAATTCCTAAAATCTAATTTAATGTTGACTTCACTTAAGTCACCTTTTTAGGGCAAAATTGATTAAAAGAACTCTTAATCCTTAATTAACACTAATTACATCCTCCCACATGTGTGTAATTAGGGTTAGCTAAGATATTTTCCTAAGAAACCCTAATCAAGCCCTAATTTGACTTAAGACCTCCTAATCCTAATTAGCCTTAATCCTTCCTCACACATGTGTGAGGATAGGATATTTCTTATGAGGAATAGGAGACTTCCATGTCACAAACCCTAACCTAACTTTGGTTAGACTTCAGCCTAGGGTTAGTTTCCTTAACTCTCCCCCCTACACCTTGCCATTTTCTATAAATAGTGGGTCCTAAACCCCTAATTACCTCTCTCTCCATTTTATGACATAAGCACATAAATGCTACCCAAATGCATACCGATGCATGATACAGTGAATCCACACCTGAACAACAATAGTACAACAGCCAAGGAACCTTCCCACCGAAGGATTTTTGCAGAATAGTTCTCAGGGTCTGATTCACCCCCCGCCCCATGAATCCGGCCTCAGTTCACCCCCGGGTGGCGAATTGGTTCTACAAGTCCCAAATCACCTCAAATTTGGGAGGTAAGCTTTGTTTTACCATTTTATCAGCTTCTACATACTTTATTTTAGTTTTTAGTATGTTTTCACAATAGTCATTTTGTCTTTCTAAATATGGGGCCTGACTAAGGCAAGCCCCCAATGAACTAACCCCTTTTTGTAGGTTTGACCCAAGATCTAAGGAGGAAGAACATCATCAACAACAACCCGGTGGTGGCCCACATACAAAGAAGCCCACCTACATTGAGGGACGATTGAAGATGACATCGAACTTGTTGTAACATTATTAGAAGAAGAAATGGATAAAGGGCATCATGTCCCTATTGTAACACATATCTTTCAATATTAATGAAATACAACCTTTTCTTTTAGTACATTTATGTTTTGTATTAATGGATCAAATGTCGATTTCTACCCGTTTCATTCTGGCATGCCCGGTGGGACCCCCACAATGGATAGTGTTAGGCTAACTTTTTTTGATAAATCTAATATTATCCTATATTTTTATGTGTTGTAGGTACTGAATCTGACTTTCACAAAGATTTTCAAAGCCTTGGGAACCCTCTCAGGCCTTCAGAATAGATATTTGGGGCCTCTAGACCCAATTCGCCCCTACCCCATGAATTAGATCTCAATTCGCCCCTTGGGTGGCGAAGTCAACAGATAGCCTCAAAACCTCCAAAAATTGTAGGGGTGAGCAGCATATGACCTAATAAGACTATCCATAGCATCATAGTGCAGGTATTTCCCATTTTTATCCTTTTTGTTTAAATTTTGAAAGCATAAAGAGTTCACTAGTTAAATAACAATTTCTAGGTGTAAACTTGCCTTCATTTCGAGCTTGTAGGATGGTTAATTTTTTCTGAAGTTACAGAACCTACAACTTTCTAGCAACTTCATTAATTTATTTTTCAAATAAATTTACATTTCTCTTCTTTGCTTCACGTATAGTATAAGCCTACATTGTTTCCCCTTTTTTTTATAGCATCTACTTGCTAAAAGAAGTGCACATTCTAAAGTTTAAGTTAGGGTTTCCTAATCCCCTTTTCCATGTCATTTAATTTTTGAAAAATTTTGTATTCTATAGTTTAAATTAGGGTTTCCTAATCCCCTTTACTCCACACACTTGGATTGCATGTTTCCATGCTTTGCAAAGTAGATTAATTTGCTTTTGAAAAGGCATTAGGGTTAGTTTCTCTTTTGAAAAGGCAATTAGTTAGTTTCTTACTTTGCATACATCGTTAGCAAAACACAAACCCACACACACTCACGTGGTATTTAAACAAGTGGTGAGATTGGACTTCATCCCCAATCCATCACTCAAGATTGGTGTGGTAGGTGTTTTACCCTCCACCAACTCACCCCCTAGACACCTAGCAGCCCCACAGGAGCGGTTTTCTGGATTTCATCATCGAAAAATCCCCCACTTTTGTGATTGGGCCCTGGATTTCATCACCAATGGTTACCTATGGAGTGGGATAGGATTTAGCGCCTTCATCCACAAGGCTAGTATAATTAGTGGAATTGGTAACTATCATTCTTGACTAAGCCCACCCGAGGGTGAAGCGAAAGCATGGGTATGCTGGTAGCAGGTCTTAGACAGTGCCACCTCTCTTCGTGAGAGGAATTTGTGAACTCACTTTAGTATAGTGGGTTCCCCCCTTTCTAGGATATCATTTTACTACACCTTCCATACAGGTCACCATTTGCACGTTGCGATACCATTCTATTATGTGCATCTTTGGGTGTTGTAGGAGGTTTGATATTGATGACATTCCTGATTTTCTAGAGTATTCACTCCATTACCCATGATTCTACATAGGGAGTATCAACATCACAACACACAAAAATGAACAAAACACTTTTATTTTTCAGCATTTAGAATTGATTCCGGTCTACCATTGTTTGCATGATCACGAACCGGTCTCATCACATTACACTATATATTGTTTTACCATACACAACATGTCACTTGCTTCACACTTACATTAGACACAATTGAGTCTGTATCACATAGGGTTTATTTCTAAAACCCTTTTTACACATGCTACTATGCCTGTGGTCACCCGTAGTAGAGCGCACGAGCAAGCACGCTTTATAGAGGAATTGCCTACCACTTCCTCTAGTCAGTCCACTCTTACTCCTTCGATCATGAAGGGGAAGATCATAGACACATCTGATTCATGCATAGAATCTGATGTACAACTCACACACATGATGCCTCATGATGAGATGTCAACCTTGAGTGAAGCCCTCGCTACTTCACTCGTAGAGGATTACCCACTCCTTTCATCCCCATCCTCACCTAATCCACCGACCACGTTCTGCGACCATGTGATCTACACAGTGCCAGGACAACCTCATCCATTCTTTACCATAGATGAGGAGGTCATACCTACTTCTCCCACCTTCGCACACCCCTTCTTCCAAAATCTATCTCAATCCCTTTTTGAGAGTGATTCTTCCCTCCTAAATTGTACCCACCCAGAGGTCACATCATTCACCCCTACCATAGGAATGGTGTCCGACCCATCCTCCTCTACTGTAGGAAACTAGAAACCATCCTTCCAAACTGCACAATAGCTCCCTCCCCAATAGGAACCACAAGCATTTCCTCAAACCTCACACCCATACTCTTCACAAGAGTACCAACCATCATCTTCCCAAGAGCCATTTTTCACCATATCTGAAGGCACCTCCCAACAGCCCCTTCAGACACAAGATGCACAAACCCAAGTGGGAGTGTACACATACACCTTCCCCTCAACCCAAGCTCCTACTTTGGTAGCTTACCCTACCTTTTTGATAGCTTTTCCACCAATATCCTAGGTATCTGGAGTGTACGATACCCAACCTTTAGCACCACCTTTGTCTACAATAACTTTTAGGATACCATCACCTCCTCCTTTCCAAGCTCCTACTACCAATCTCTTTCCCACCTATGGATCGAGACCGATAGCTTATCCACCCACCCCGCCAAGCTATTCCACATAGTTTAGCTTCCCTACTTCCTACCCTCCAAGATAGAGATAGATCCCATCCTTTGATACCTCATCTCGACCACCCCTAGTACCGGTAGCTCCGACACCTACACCATTACCAGCTGCACCCAACTTCTTTACACCTCCTCCAGCTTGGTCATCACCACCCATGACCCAACCATTATAGCAGGCTCCAACCCAACAAGTACCTACACCACAACCATATGCCTCACAGTCATAGTACTATTACCCACAATAGACACCTACCCCACAACCTAGTGTGCCCATAGATATGATAGCACATGTCACCCAGTACCCACCTTATCAGGATCAGGCACAATAATACTCTCCATAGTATTATGAAGAACAACAATACCAATATCCACCACATCCATAGGGTCAGCCTACCATAGCCCAACCTCCCACTCCTATGACACCCAAACTTCAACTCTTATGAGATGAAGTCAAAATGTTGAACCTACGCACCTCTAGCTATGGGCCACAAAAGCCCTGTTATGATGAACTATGCAATGAGCCAGTTCACCCATCAGTTCCCATTCCTCCCTACCCCTATCACTTCGAAATACCAAAATTTGACAAGTATAGAGGTAAGGAAGACCCTAGAGAGCATGTGAGCAATTACCACTCATCCTGCTATCAACTTCATAGTAGTAACCCCCTCATGTTACGTACCTTCTCCCTCTCACTCATCGGGCCAACATTGGATTGGTACAACATGCTCCCACGCCATAGCCTGTATACTTTTGAGCAGCTAGCCAATTCCTTCCTAGAACACTTTTCCATCAACATCAAGAAAAAGACCACATTTTTTGATGTGTACGCCTTATGATAGGTTGATGATGAACCCATCACTGAGTTCATTGCCAGATGGAGAGTGATTATCCATGACCTCACCCATAGCCTCCCCACTATGGATCTCATGACACTCTTTTCCAAGAGTTGCCACAAACACATTTCCACATCCCTCCAGCTTCACCAAAGCCACACTTTTGAAGATGCCATCTCACAAGAAAAAGTGATTGAAGACATTAAGGTTCAATCTAGAAAAATTAAGTTGAGAACCAAATCCAACTATAACCCCAACTTCCACTTCAATAGGACCACACCAAATCAACCTTACCCTCGACCACCACAAACCAACCAAGTCGCAACCGCTACCTTAGCACCAGCACCGACTCCTCCACCCTATACACCATAGCCACAAGCATTCTAGACTAATGCTCCTACTCCACCTCGACCACAACAATATCGAGGCATGCACCCATAGGTTCCACCATGCAACCTCACACCATTATCCGAACCATTACCAGCTCTATTTCATAGATTATATGAGGGCAACCATCTCCTCCTACCCGAGATCCACCCATTGGATCCAAATGTACCCAAGCCTCATGGGTATAATGAGCAACTCTTTTTCCCTTTCCATAGACAACATGGCCATGATATCGATTCGTGTCACTCCTTCCATGGGCAAGTTCAAGACCTAATCGATAGGGGCACCATTCAGGTAGCAAACCCTCTAGCCCCATAGAATCAAAACTTAGGGATTTTCCAAAACCCTCTACCGGATCATAGAGGACCCAACCCTCCTAGACCTCCAAACAATCCCCCAGCACCACCTCACCAAGTGAATAATATCCAGCGTGATCCTCCATCACGTGGTGTAGTAGGTATGATCAACCTTACTATGAGGAACCAATGGTACCCATCACGCTAGACAACACCTATTATTTCCCCACCAACCCAGTTCACATCACCACAAGTACCTCAAATGCCTACTACCGTACCACCACCACCTCAAAATGTGATTACCATCCATGGTAGCCTAACCCATCAGCTACGTAATGCCCCCATGCGGCTATCCATATTTGATCTCCTACAATAGTCTCAACCCCATCACGAGGCGTTGAATGACATCCTACGCTCCATTGACTTAGAGACGCATGACACGAATGCCTTTGTCAATTTTGTAGGAAATATCCCATGATGCCTCTAGCCCTCAATCAGCTTCCATGACCATGAGATAATGGAACTCATTGGAGAAGGAGCAGATCCCCCTCTCCACATCCAAGCCATAATCAATGATATCACCTACAAGTGGGTACTCATTGACATGGGCTCATCCATTAGCATTATATCTATAGTAGCTCTACATCACCTACATCTCCCTCCAACCCATTTTTCCATACCTTCCCTAGACCTGCATGCTTTCGATGGCTCCATGAGACCTACCATAGGATCCATAGTTTTACCTATTCACGTAGGCATCCATACAATCTCCATCCTCTTTCATATCATCCAAGGAGAAATGCAATACAATATTCTCCTCGGTCACCCTTGGATTAGAGACATGCAGTGTGTCCCATCCACATTACACCATTGCCTCAAATATATCCACAATGGACTTGTTCACTATGTCCCAACCGATGGAGACCCCTTTAAGTTTTGTAATATCGTAGACCTTCCCCCTGCACCATCATTTTCATCCTCCCAACTGTTCCCTGTATCTTCTCATCAGTCAGTAGGAGCATCGATATCCTCCCCAACTTCCACCTCAACATCCCAATGTTCATCAAGAGCACAAGCCTCGATGTCCACACCATTAGCACCATCTTCGATAGAATCCAAAACCTCTAGCATGCTGTTCTCATCATCATCCTTATGGCCTCCACAATCATCCTAACCTCTACCATTCCAATTTCCACCTATGGTGCCACAACCACCATCGCCACCCATTACACAACCTATCACGTTACCTTCCCCACCCTTGCATATGGAAGCCCCTATCCTTCCTACACCACAAACACCTCCTCTTCCCTTTTGATCAAAGCCTAGGACATTCACGTCTCCATGTATCCTAGCACCTATGTCGATACCTTCCCCCACATAGACCAAACATCCTGTTCAAGCTACAACAACCAAATATCATGAATAGGAACAACCGACACCCAATTCATATGAACAACTCCCACACCCTTCAGTCGCTACCATCAAGGAATCTCAACTTTCTCCTTCCTCATCTGATTTTGATACTCCACCTCAGTCACCAGAGCGTACCACACCATGCATATCCATATTCATGACAAATTCTAGCCCAGGAGACTATAATGTATGTGATGCCCATGTATGTGACCCCCTATCCAGTCTACCCATGATTTTGGTCACCCTTCAGCCTCGGTCCTTACCATTGGAACCATCATACAATTAGGAAGTCCTAAAAACCATACCAATTTTGTGTATGCAGGAGTCGACTCTTTGATCCCCCCACCAACTTCTCCACCACCACAATCTAGCTCTTGTGATGCAATTACACACCTAGCCAACCCTTACTTTGCCTTGTGCTACCTGTGATGTTTTCATTGGCATAGTTTTGGGCTAGGCCATTATGATCAACAGCTACGTACACCCATTAACCCTCATGTACAATCACCCACTGACAAATTCGTGCTAGGTTATCACCCAAACATCATCTATACATTAGAATATGAGATCCAAGATTTATCCCTACATCCTCCTCCACATCCAACACACACCTTGGAAGAGTATATCGATATGGATATACTAGAAGATACTCCTTCACCCAATTCCACCATCATAGTCCCCTATGACTTCTTTTAGGAATCTCCTACGTTCGATACCTCCTCATTCTATGATATTGATAGATTGGTAGAACACTTTGCTACCTTATCCCTAGCTGCACCACCAATAGAGCCTAATATAGTCCCTCCTAAGCCATCATCGACATGCTTAGCCACATTCCCACCTATACATAGGCAACTATAGAGAGTAGCTACTCATCCTCGCTCACCTCTAGTCATTCTATGACCTCCCTTGAGTCTCTTAGGGCATGCACAAACCACCCAACCTTCCTCACCAGATTCTTCCCCACCTACTTCACCTATAACATCGGTCAACATGGTTGAGGTAGACTTACATTCTCCCCTTCGTTACAGTCACCAGTTGATTTGGGATGATACCCCAAATCCAAATTTTATAGATCTCATGCATATATCACCCATACCAGTACCTCAATATTTCCTACTCTCACCTCATGTCTTGTGGGTGGTAAATGCTCCCTCTTCATCCATGCCACCCCAAGTTCCTCAGGTATATCACATGGATATCTATGTAGATGATGAATATGAGTTCAGTGAGGCCATCGATGACCTTAACCTCATCCCCATCCTTGAATAGTTATGTGATGGATCTCGCATGCTCATTGAAGACACTATCGATGTTGACATTGGTGATGATCTTGAAAATCCCCACATCCTTAAACTAGTCGCTAGCCTCTCACCCGAGGAGCACATTGCCTTTACAAACTTCCTTCACAAGTATATTCAAGTTTTTGCATGGTCATACAAAGACATGTCAGGACTTGACCCTACCATAGTGGTTCATAATCTCATACTCGATCCTAATGCCAAACCGATGAGACAAAATTTATGATGCATGCATCCAACTATCACATTAATAGTGAATTCTAAACTCCAAAAGCTCCTAGACATTGATTTCATTATACCCATCGACTATCTCGAATGGGTATCCAGCATGGTCCCTATACCTAAGCCATCCGATGAAGTTCGTGTCTGCACAGATTTTTATGATTTAAACAAAGCTTGTCCCAAAGACAATTTTCCCCTACCTAACATCGACTCCCTTGTTGACTCCATAGTAGGTCACGAGATGATCTCCCTCATGGATGGATTCTCAGGATACAATCAAATCAGAATCAACCCAACCGATCAACACAAAACCTCCTTTACAACACCTTGGGGGACCTTTTGCTATAAGGTCATGCCCTTTGGCCTCAAAAATATTGGGGCAACCTACCAACGTGCAATGACCTATATCTTCCATGACTTGATGCACAAAAATGTTGAAGATTATGTAGATGATCTCATCACCAAATCCAAGAAATATGCAGACCATCTCGAAGATCTCCATCAGATTTTTGATCGATTATTAGAACACAACGTGCACTTGAACCCAAAGAAGTGTGTGTTTGGTGTTACCTCGAGAAAAATACTAGGATTCATTGTCTCCCAATGAGGCATTGAGGTTGATCCTAGTAAGGTGAAAGCCATCATCGAGATGCCTCCTCCTACCACATTAAAGCAATTGCGTAGCCTCCAAGGCAAGATCACTTCTATTCGTAGATTCATAGCACAATTATCCGATAAATGCCAGCCATTCAACCACCTCCTACAAAAGGGAGTAAGCTTCAAATGGGATGATAACTATCAAGGAGCATTTGATGCTATCAAAACCTACCTTACATCACCACCGGTTATGTCACCACCGCATCCAAAATTACCATTGATTCTATACATTTCAGCCACAAAGTTTGTGCTAGGTACACTTCTAGCTCAAAATAATGCGCTCGACAAAGAGCAGGCTATCTATTACATCAGTCGCACACTAGTCAGTTATGAGACAAGATATGGATACATGGAAAAATTATGCTTAGCGGTCATATTCGCCACTCAAAAATTATGCCACTACATGTTAAATCACACAACTTTTGTCATCACCCGAGATAATCCCCTTCGGTACATGATGAATAAGAGTTATCACAATTCACGCACATCAAAGTGGATTATGCTCTTAACTAAATTTGACCTAGAATTCATATCTCAAAAATCTATCAAAGGGCAGGTCATCACCGACCAACTGGTTAAAGCCCCTTTGATTGATAATCAACCCCTCCTCATTCAACTCCCCAATGATTCCATCTTCCACATAATTAAAGATGAAGAATATGTCGAACCCAAAGTCATAGCTGACCTCACCCTATTCTTCGATGGCTCCAGATGTCTCCATGTTGGGGGTGCAGGCATTGTCTTCTTCACACCTAAAGGAGAACCACTCCCTTTTCATTCAAACTTGATTTCCCTTGTACCAATAACAATGTAGAATATGAAGCCCTAATCCTAGGACTAAAACAAGCACATTCTATGCACATCAAATGCCTCCACATCATAGGTGATTCACTCTTGATAGTCAATCAAGTGTAGGAACATTGGCTATGCAATTGCTCAATCCTCCAACAATATAAGAAAATTGCACAACTCTTATCTCAATTTGAGTGGTATGACCTCGAAGCCGCTCCATGATCATCAAACCATTTTGTAGATACTATGGCCTCCTTAGGATCCCTCATTCCATAAAACCCAACATCTGACACAACATCCGTATCCATCCATACGCTCACTAGATCTGCCATATCACCCACACCTCCTATAGATGATGGTGGTGTCTATGTGGTAAACACTGAACCCCATGACCCATGGTTTTCACAAATTAAATATTACATCAAGTTAGGTTTCCTACCATGTGATTTACCCCATGCTCAATGTCGAACCTTCAAACAAAGAGTGATCCACTACACCTTGTTGGGGGACATCCTTTATCATCGTAGCTATGATGACATGCTCTTGCGTTGCCTAGAACCACAAGAATCACAATGGGTTGTACAAGAAACCCATGATGGTACTTGTGGTGGCCATTTTAGTGGCATGGAAATCACTAAATGCATCCTTCGTATGGGTTATTATTAGCCCAAAATGGAGCATGATTATTGTGAATATGTCAAGCATTGCATCAAATGCCAACAACATGCCAACCTAACACATCTACCATCCCAAGCACTTCAACCTATCCAGTCCATGTGGCCTTTCTCCCAATGGGGCCTAGATTTAATTGGATAGATTACACCAACTTCCTCAAGCAATCACAAATTTATCATCACTACAATAGAATATTTCATGAAGTGGGTCGAAGCCATCCCACTGGTCCAAACTATAGGAGCTAAAATTGTAGCATTCATCATAGATCATATCATATGTCATTTTGGAATCCCTTCCCAAATCATTTTTGATAATGGGAAATCCTTTAAAAATAAAACTATTCGAGCACTTTGTAACAATTTTCACATACATCATAGCTTCTCTACCCCATACTACCCTCAGGGTAATGGCTAGGCAGAAGCTACAAACAAAATAATTTGCTCCATCTTACGTAAAATAGTAGTAGAATCTCATCGTGACTAGCATAATCAAATATCCCTAGCCTTGTGGGCATATCGTACAAGCATTCGTACTCCTACTAGGGCAACACCTTTTTCACTTGTATATGGGGCTGAAGCTATCATGCCCCTTGAGCTTGAGATACCTTCCTTAAGGATATCTATGAAAGATTTCATAGATGATGACACCGCCCATCAAGCTCATTTAGATCAACTCACACTCCTCGATGAACATCACATTCATACCATCGAGCACACATGAGTCTATCAAGATCACCTTCATCGTGCCTACAATAGTAAGGTACATCAATGTGAGTTTAAAATTGGTGACTTAGTCCTCAAGGAAAACCAACAAATCATAAGTCAACCTCACCAATAATGAGACAAGTTCACCCCAAATTGGTTGGGCCCATTCATTGTCACACACAAATATGGTTCAGGTGCATATCATTTGGCTAATATTGAAGGCCTTAATGATCCTGAACCCATCAACATCTTGCACCTTCATGCATTCAATGCCTAACACAAATAGGTATTCACTATCACAAGTGGTACATACTCACACTGTACTAGTATCACTCACTAAGCACATCATGATAAATGTATATTTGTGTATTTTTACTTTACATATTTACATGTACTTTCTTATTTATGTCATTTTCATGCTATTGGTATCTATTTTCCTTCTTATAGGATCTCACATCACTGTACAAGAGGAGTACTACCATCCACATGCATCATCATGCTAGGTTACATCCACACTCAAATTGTATCCGATCATACCAGCTTGACCTAGCTCAACCACCAACTACCCTTCATACTAGATGATCTTCTCATTCCTCCCATTCAAGCCATAATACTTCACCCTGATGCCTTTCACCTCACCATTGAGGTTCATCCTACTCACCCCATTTAGGAGATAGTCAAGTCTCCCTATCCTCTTTTTATGAAAAAGAGGAAACATCTCATCCCCAAACATAAGGGTATTCCTCTCATCCACTTGATGATACTATGAATCCTTATTCACCAACTAATTCCCCCCATCACCCATTAGGAGCTTATCACCCTCCTAATAGAGGATACACTCCCCATCCAGCCCATCCTTCATGCCTACCAACCCCACTTCCTAGTGGAGAATATTCCTACTCCCAAGCCTTGCAAGCCTACATGGCTCAAGCTGCTCAAGCTAGTCGTGCAAACATGCCCCCTTCCCATTCATATCATCATCTAGAGCCATCACCTATGCCACCCATCCTTAAGATGCCACCTTCACCATTGTGAGGCCTACCCTCCCAACAAATTTTGTAATCCCCATAACCATGCCACTCCACCTCATCATCATGACCTCATCTACTTTCTCGCATGCATACCAAGCCACTCCATATACACTGGAATCTTGATCACCACCTTCCCCAATACCATCACCTCCACACCATGAGATACAACATCTCCTCTCCCATATTGAGGCTCTCGAGCTATAGATGAGCCATTGCCATTGTCATGTTCATCCACATTAGTCTCCCATGACCCGTGCATCCTCACCACCATGTAGATCCATCCCTCGACCTCGGATTTCCCCACATTGGACCCTTGACCCATACCTCCATGTCGATCTCCCTTCAACCAGGCCCCACTCACCTCCAGTGGAACCATACATTTATCCCATGTCGGTTCCATTCACTCCACTATCCAAAATGTTTTACCATCTCATGCATCAGGGCCTTATTGACCTACCCAAGATTTGACCCATTGATCCTTCATGTCCTAAACCATGTAATTACCATGAGAATCAATATTGTATCTATCATCACCAACCAAGTCATGACATTGAAGAGTGTCGAACATTCGAGAACCTGGTCCATCATATGTTGCATGGTAATCAAACTCCATCACTAGAATGTTCCATCCCATTTAGCCGACTCTTGAGTCCTCCACCCCGCATTGTCCCTAGAACTTTTCCATCATGTGACACATTAACACCACCAACTCGCTACATTCATAACATATCCAATTACACCAATCACCAAAGTCCAAGCTGTACTATCACTTCACCATCTCGTACTCGACCAGACCCATGCCACTTCACTCGATAGTAGTTCTAGTATTTTCTTCTTCTTCTTATTTCTTCTACTTCTTACCTATGCTAATTCACTTCTTCTTCTATCTCCTTGGCTTTGGTAATCCCCTTATCTTGTTGGTTACCAAAGACTATTTCTTCTCACTTCTTCCATCTGTACATTCTACTCTTACATCTTCCCTCTCGTTGGCATTATTACATACATCTAACATATTACAATTTATACACCTACTACACACACCCCACACGCTGGGGCAACCATGATCATAGCATCACACTTTTTGTCATCACAATACACTTTACTCATCTGTAAATAAGTTTTCCAAACTCCTTCATCTATATATCATGAATTTCCTCTTGTAGATATTGCATTCCCCCACTTGCATCATTTACATTTACATCCATTGCACATATCCATATGTTTTTCATTTAAAATTTTAATTCATGTTTGTACATTCTCCCCCAAAATACACCTTCAACAGGAGTAATAAATGCACTTGTTAGCATCACCACCTGGATGTCCATTCCCCCTTTTCAGGATCAGGGTATACATAGGTGTCATGTTCAACTTTGACTACTCTTTAGTTCAGTCAATCCAGTGTCACCCATAGCTACCGAGTCTTGTACATTCTTCTTATGGATCTTTAGGTTGGTTCAACTTCTCTCATGGACCACTCACAATAGGTTACACATTAAACAATTTTGAGTCTAGGAAAGAGGACATCTTGAGTAGATATCACCATCTAGTGAATGGTATCCCCTGCTCACCCTATCACTTGCATGGTCAACATACGACCTAGGGATAAACAAAGGGATCAAGCATAAGCAAAAATAAATGATTGGGTAGAAAACAAAAGTCATCGCCCATACAAAAAGAGCACCATGAGAATACAAAAGAGCACCAAAAAAAAAAGAGCACTACAATAAATAGGTCAACACTAGATGAGGGGCAGAAAAAAAAGGAAACGCCTCTTGATATCACCCATGTTATGCTTATCGCCTTTGGTCCTTAGGTTCAACATAACACCATGGGATGATTTCCATCGCTAGCAATAGGCTTCAAGAGCCTGCCTACCAGTGGAATAGTCTTACAAGTGGCAACATATCTATAACATTAGCATCTTGCTTTTGTATAGATCACTATTGTGGATGGATGAGCTAGCTAGTCCGGTTACGTCTACAATGGGTTAATCCTACCTCCCTCAAAATGGATAAATGAACCTCACACATGCACACATATAGGTCCATGATAGATTTTGAACCAGCCCGATTATGTTATAAGTTGCCACAAACACTTGTATAGCTAAGGGTCTGAGATTTGATTGTCACAACTATGTTGGTCAAAACCATTACACATGCCTTACATTATCCAACATCCCTGAAATCATGGAATGGATCGCATCCATATAGGTAAATGCCATGATACAAGTGCTTCCTTGGTGCATTTTAGTATGTCCATACATGCATCCATGCATCTATGTCATATACATTTAGTACACATTATAGCTATGCATTCATCCTACATGCATTTCAAAATCAAATCACATTATTGCATTCACTCTACATGCATTCACTACAAAATCACATCTGATATTACATCATACTACATTCAAAATACAATCATCATACTACTCTACAATTCATTCATACCACAGAACGATAATAGATCTAAACCATGTCACACATGTATATCTATTTATCATATATACCTACAAACTATGTTACACTATCTATGCAAACATAACAAGAACACATTTCAAACCATCAAAATGACACATGTATATATCATAACCAAAATCAAAATGTATATATATATATCGTCCATACAAAATACTCGAAGGCTACAATATGGGACCATGCCCATCATCATCTAGCATCTAAAATTCCCATAGGCTATAATACATAGAAATCCTAACTCCCACCAGGAGTCTCCCCATGTCCCTCATAGCTCACTCACATCTCTGTAGCCCTACTCGACTCTACCTCGAACTCCAAAACTAGATCCATGATAGGCTGATCCTACACCTCAATCCTAGCACCAATCTATCCTATCATAGTAGCACTACACTGGCTATGATGTGAAGAGGCCCACACTCATGATCGTGACTCAGACTACGACACCACCCGATCATAATCAGGAAGAGGAATCTCATGCATCGATAGAGTAGTCTCACATAATATCTTCTTAGTAGACTCCACAACCAACTGACTAGCCAACCTCTCAATAGTCTGCTCCTACCTAGTCATCCTGGCCCTTAGCTGCTCCACCTCAACCTCCAACTACTAAACTCTATCTCGTAGTCCCTATGCCTCCTCCTCCACATCTCATCCCTTCGAGACATCGATAGGAATCTCCTCCATACTAGCAAAATCACCAATATCAATGGTATCATCTATACCACCTATATCAGTAGCCCCACCTCTCTCCTCCTGTACTCCAAAAACTTGCCCTATAGTCACGTCAACATTTTTAGGTACCTCCTTTACCCTCACTCCCTGGGTGCTCGCTACCCCACCCAAGCGTCATCACGATCATCATAGAGGAACCTCCTTCTCATCACCCGCTACACCCTCCACCCTATCTCGAGCCTCCCTACTAGCTCTCCTCTCTGGTGGAGGTGCCCCAACATCAGGTGCCACCCATCGATCAACCACACCTCTGCCAGGCTCCCAACTCTGTAGTGCCCACCAGGCCTCAAACTCTGGAGTCATCCTGACATCCCCTACATCTGGGATAGCCATAGGAGGATCCCTCTCCCCAACCCAAGGTAATACCATAGGATGCTCTCCTTTGTATCCTCACCACATGAAGTAAATGACAGAAGCCCCTAAAACATCTAGTCATATGTCAAATTGTCGCCTCACTCTATATAATTTAAAATACTCAGTCTCTCGCATGTACCACCTTGCCAACCATCTCCCCTATCGGATGGCTCGCACCTCCTCATCATCCTCATCCCACCTTACCCCACCCAACCAAGGCCTCCATCTAATGTCATCAGGTGTCAGGCCTCCAAACTTACCCCTCCATAATAGTGGGTCACCCTCATGTGGCCTCTTGATACCCTTCTCTACCTCTGTACTCCACCTCAAAGCATAGGGTAAATACTCCTTGCCCTCCACATGCATAGGGTGAGGCAATAATGAGGGTCTCTTGATAGCTATTTGTTCCCATACCCATACCTACAACAAGGGAATCACACTCAATCATGTCCTCCTACCACAAACAACATCGTGCAACTCTCGGTAAACTTGGGCCAATAGTGTAGGTGCCCATGCAAACACAACCCTATGCTCCACCATGTCACTCACCACATCTAACATATTCTAGGTGAACAACACCTCAAAAGTATCAGGTAAGGCATAAGTAGAGATCATCATCATGGCCACACACTATCGATCAGATATCTTATCCTCCAACCACAGCCACTCATAATCAATCTTTGAGACATCAATGCCTCTCCACTCCACCCCAAAGAATCTCTCCAACACAACCTCCTTACTCTCATCAATGGCTGCTCTCACAGGAACACCCTCAATCGGTAACCTGTATATCCGATATACATCCTCCAAAGTGATGGTCATTTCCCTAGTGGGAAAATGAAATGTGTTCCTATCCGCATCCCACCGCTCACATAATGTAGACACATATGCTCTATTGGTGTGTATACTCTTACATTCCCACACAGCTCGAAACCGTATGTCATCTAACCACTCTAACTCATCCGGTGTCTTCATCAACTCCTCAAAACCTTCCTTCATTTTTTGCACCCGATGATGGGGCTCCAACATCTTCACCTGTTCATCCATAACAAAACATACATTAGTCATCCACATAACAATGCAATCAAATAAAACTTCATCAATCAAAATTTACAAATTAAAACAATTTAATTTGACATGCACTTCGAGACAAAAATAATGCACAAATCACATGGCAAAACATATCAACAAAACAGTCACATATTTGGATACCCATTTTGTCATTTTATGGCAAAAGTTCAAACAGATGTGACAAACAATACATATTTGACTCCCAACAACCAAAAATAAAATCACCCACACATCCACTATGGCATGAAATTCAAAACACGACCAATTCATTTAACATACAAAAACAAAATACATTTTTGAATACCCATTTGCCCACTTAGCGGTAAATATGTCGACAAAATTCAAAAACAACATACCAATCTACATGAATTTCAAGGTCAATTTTACCATAAATACACCAAAATAGAACACACATCAAAACACATATTCCAAAAATAACAGTCACATTTTTGGATACCCATTTGCCCACTCCATGGTGAAAGTTCAAACAGATGTGGAAAATAGTATAAATCGGGCTCCCTACAACTCATTTTCAATTTCACATTACCCACACCTTGGCACGTAAATCAAAAGTAGGCCAAATGAAATCATCTACATAAACAAACTACATTTTTGGATACCCATTTTGCCCTTCTAAGGTGAAAGTTTCATCGGTTTCCAAAAATACTACCTCTAACATGGCAAATCTAACAATCAAAGTTTACTACTTTACACCTAAAAACAACACATTCCAAAATCACACCAAACGAAGGCAAAAAAATATAATAGTCACATAATGGGATACCCATTTCCCACTTTTACGGATAAAATGCAATAACATTTCAAAATCAGTACACCGTTACTTCAAAAATAGACGGTCAAACTTCACACCTACTCTACCCTTCACCCGGTCAAATCGGCGCTAAAACAAGTCCAACTCAGAAACAGATCACGTTTTTGGGTACCCATTTGGCTTGTTTATCACTATGTGTTCAAATTTTAATTAAAAATTACAAAAATTTTAAAACGGGATGAAAACCTCCCCCCTCATTCACATTTCTTGAGAAAAATAAAATAAATTCAAAAAAAAGGACACTTATCGATGGGTCCCCGCATCTGCTGCCAGCTACACTGCGTCCCCTCATCATCTCGCCTTTAAAATCACCAACCGTGCTCTCTGTTCATTGTCACAGGCTTGCCCAAGTCGCTTTCCAACTTCTCCCATCGTCAAAATGAATCAATTCCAAGGAAATTAGGGCTTAAATAGGCTTTAATCCTGCATTCGCCCCTCGAGGGGTGAATTCAGATCCAATTCCCCCTCGGGTGGTGATTTAGGTCAAAATCACCCCTCGGGTGGTGAACTCAGCTAAAACACCCCAAAATCACTCAAACTACCCCTAAAACCCTAGGAAAGCAGGCACATGTCTTCCAAAACCCTAGGAACTTCCCAAATTTGTCTTCTAACTTAATTTTCAATCATATTCATCATGCATTGGTATCTTATCAATCGTTGCATCATCAAATCACCGCATTCCATTCACCTCATTGTTGATTCCTCGTTTGAGGGGGTATTCATATCCAAAGTCAGCTTTGCATGCAACCACAACATCAAAAATCCAAAAGTGCGAGTAGCACATTTGTCTACAAAAATTTTTGCTGAAGATTATCATACGAAATAATCTCAATCCCAACTAGACATGGGTTACATCACGAGAGCTATGTGTTTCGATGGAGAAGTCAATCTAGCATTCTTGTACGTCGAGTACATGATGAATGATACGTTTGGCGTAATCCTAGCACAACATTTAGAGTATTTATATCTGGCATTCATGGAGCATAATGAATGACACGTTTGAATAAGCTAAATGTCCCTTTAGTTCAAATGGTTTGACACTTGTCACCATGTTCTCATCAATCAATCAACAACAAAGATTTAGTTAGGCTTTTGTCCTATTCATACTTTTGGACCACGCTGATCTGGTCGCAAAAGCAAAGCAGCCAAAAGTTGTCATTCTCAAGCAACTAGTATGGCATTGAAAATGTCATACGGACTCAACAAAATCACATCATTGCATCCACAATCATCCATTTCCATTCACCAACATTGTTTTTATTTCTTTCCTCTTCTTCTTCTTTCCTTCCTCTCTTCTCTTCCCTTGGGCATCTAGTTAATGTTGTATGGTCACGCTTCGAGTGGCTACATACCTTTGATTGGATTTCATTCTTTCTCTTCTCTCCCTTGGACATCCAGTTAATGTTGTATGGTCACGCTTCGAGTGGCTACATACCTTTGATTGGATTCCATTCCCCTTCTATCCCTTTTCCTACTACACAAACCCTTCACATTTTTGTATTAAACTGTGTTCCACACAGTATAGTACAAAAAGGGGTAAAATGTAGACACCCAAAAGTCACACATTGCTGTCTCTATGTATCCATAGTGTAGCAAGTGTGAACAGGGATTACCTTCAAAAGGCTTAGAAAAATCCAGCTTTTTCTAAGCAAGTGTGAATTCTCTTACCTTTTGTCGGCTAAGCTTGTTTGATGGTCGACATGATATTTTATTATGTTTTTTAAAACCTTCACCTTATTCTTCTCCTTATCCCTCCAATGTCCTTCCTCCTTCCCTGTCGTCCATTTTCCCTTATCACTCCACTTCCTTCCTCTCCCCATGCCCGCCGCCACCTCCCTCTCCACTTCCTACTCCTTCGTTCTCTCTAATCCTCCCGATCTTCCTCCAACCTCCCTTCCCTACTCTTTCGCTTGTACTAAGCCTATATAAGGTTTAATTATTGTAAGGTTATTTTTTATTAATTAATATTTCGTTGGTTATTTTTTTGTGTCAATTTTATCTCGGCCCACATTAATCTAAGTCTACTTTAATCTAGGACTTACACTGGTATCAGAGCTCCAGGGGGGCACGAAATTCGAGGGCCGAGGTGAGGCACGGAAGCCTAGCGCAATAGATTGGTCAGCGACTAGGGCATGGATCCCAAGGAGCGCATGGATCTCGAGGAGACAGATCTCGAGGAGTCGATCGGGATGACAAGAGTGAAGAGAGTGACGTGGCGATGACGAACTGGCAACGGAGCTAGGCGGCAGCTGATGTGGCAAGTTGAGTCGGCAAGGCGGTAGTTGACGTGGCAGGCGGTGACGTGGATCGGAGCTGGCAAAGTGCTGACTGGGCAGCATGTGGATCGAGGTGATTAGGGTGCTGACATGTAGAGGTGAGCAGAGTGTGCCACATGGCGAAGGTTAACTGGTCGAGGTTGGGCAAAAGGTTCGAGTGGTCGATTGCCCGAAGGCAATCGACTTTCTATGTGTTCGCAGGCTTTGATAAAGCCTGAACACGCCCACCTCCCACTGCATGTGGGACTAAATTTTAAAAAAAAATTGTTTTAGCCACTCAATTTAAATATAATTGTTTCTTCCTTCCTCCCGTCCGGCTAGCTTGGTCTAGCGGTCAAGGCTCCCGCTTGCAGAGAAGAGACCCGGGGTCGAATCCCGTCGGGGTCAAAATATAAAGGTTTTATTATTTTTTTTGTTTCTTCGTCGAAAAATAGGGTTGATAAAATTGGACATGTGTTCTACCACAACAGCCGCGTGGTGCAGCGGCTAAGCCTTCCGGGTAGACGGCGGAGGTCAGCGGTTCGAATCTCATCGGGGATTACAAAAAAAAAAGGTTTATTTTTTATAAAAATTTTATTATTTAGTTTTTTTAAGGTTTTAAAAATTAATTTAATAATTTCTATGTATATATTTTTTTATTATGTTTTTAAATATACATTTATTTAAAAAGAATAATTAAAAATATATATAGGAAATTGTTAAAAAAAAATTAAAAGGCCTTTATTAAAACAAATTTTGAAATTTTTTTATAAAAAAAAAGGGTGAAAAGATATTTTGAGGTAAAAGTTTTTTTTTGGCATCATAAAAATTAAGTTGTAACCCAGTTCATGCGGTGTGATTATGAGTAGATGATCCGGTCAGCCGGATGCTATAATGCATTACTCTCTCTGTTGAGAAGAGAGACACCTGATTCCTTTGACGAGAAAGTCCAGCGGTACGGACTTCATACAATATTTTGCCAATTAGAAAACCAAGTGATTGCTCATCTGAGGAAACCAGACTCTGGATACGAGGCGGATTCTAAAGATAATATCTTCGGGCAAAGGATAGTTGAGTCCGAGATGGTTGAAATAGTACCTGAAGGACAATCAAGTGAAAGTTATACACCTACAGTGCCTGAAGTAGAAACAAGTGAGAGCTATACACCACGCTCTCCTGATTCAGAACCAGAAGAAGAAGAAGAAGAAGAAGAAGAAGAGAAGAAGAACCAGTGGAGGTGAAACCTAAAACTGAAGAACGAGATGTTCTCAACAAACGTCATGAGCCAGCAGCAGCACAAGAAGTCATTATAATTAGTGACGACGAAGCAGACAACTTCACCTTTCCAGTTTTGGGTGATCCTCAAGAAGAAGAATGCCAAATCAGTGAGCATATTAAAAAGGCTAGATTTGATTTAAATCAGTGATCTATTTTGTACTTCTTTGTACTACTTGTTTGAAGTTGAAATAAAGTTTGCTTTCTGAAATGGCATCCAATACTAGTCTACCAATCCCTGAGTTCAATGGTGGTGATTACGAGTATTGGTCAATTAAAATGAAAACTCTTTTGATAGGCAAAGGTCTTTGGGATGTGATTGAAGAGGGATATATTGAACCTACTGTTGCTGATTGGGCAGCTTTGAATGTTGCTGATAAAAGGGCTAAAAAGGAAGCTCGAAAGAATAATTCTTCCGCCCTTTATCACATCCAAGCCGCCCTTGATAGAAGTATTTTCCCTAGAATAGCTTCTTTTATAACAGTTGAATCTGCTTGGAATGCTTTAAAAGAAAGTTATAGGGGTAGTGACCAAGTCAAACAAGTTAAACTACAAACCTTGAAACGAGAGTTTGAAACTCTTAAAATGCAAGAGAGTGAAAAGGTTGGTGATTACTGCGTGCGTGTGAAAGCCGTAGTAGATAAGATGGTCACTTTAGGAGAAGATGTAAAGCCTGAAGTTATAGTGAAGAAAGTGTTAAGGACACTTCTTCCTAAGTGGAATTCAGTTGCCATAATTATAGAAGAATCCAAAGACCTAACTTCTCTATCTTTTGAAGCCCTCATTGGCTCACTTCTCTCACATGAAGAGAGGTTACAACAAACTCCTTCCACAAGTTACGGAGGAGATGATAAAGCCTTTGCTTCTCATGAAGGCAGAGGTAGAGGCCATGGCAGAGGACAATATAGAGGTAGAGGCAAAAATAATCGGAGAGGTGGAACTCCTAACAGAGGAGGAAATCAGAACAGAGGAGGATTCTCAAATAGAGGTGAACAACAGAATAGAGGAGGACAACAAAATAGAGGGAAACAATCAGGTAGAGGCAAAGGAGGAGATAAATCAAAACAAACTTGCTACAATTATGGCAAACTTGGCCATTATGCTCATGACTATTGGACAAAGCCTTCACAAGGAAGCAGTAGCAGCCAGAGCAGTCAGTTTGGAAATTTTGGAGAAGAGGAAGAGGCCACAAATCTCTTTCTCTCATATGGTCAGGCAGATCAGAACATGAATGATACATGGATCTTGGACACTGGGTGTTCAAACCATATGAGTGGCAAAGAAGAACTCTTTGCTACTCTAAACTCCTCATACAAATCCAGCATCAAATTGGGAGATGATAAATCATTGGCAGTTGAAGGCATTGGAGCCATGGCAGTTCCAACTAAAGAAGGCGTCAAACAAGTAAGTGATATCTATTACACACCCCATCTCCAACACAATCTTTTAAGTGTTGGTCAAATGTTAGAAAAGAACTACAAGTTGCTTTTTGATGAGGGTAAATGCACTATTTTTGATAAAAATAATAGTAATAGAATCATTACACAAGTGCCAATGTCAAAGAATAGATTGTTTCCTTTAAAGTTTGGCCAGCCAGGGGGAGATAAGTTAGCAAATGTTGCTATTTCCAATCCAAGTGTCCTATGGCACTTGAGATATGGTCATTTGAATTCAGCTAGTTTGAAAATGCTAACTTCACAAGCGATGGTAACCGGACTTCCTAAAGTTCAGGATAGTAAGGAAGTCTCGTGAAGGGTGTGCTCTGGGGAAGCATGCCGGATCAAAATTTCCTCATGGACAAGCATGGCGGGCCAGCTATCCACTCCAGCTAGTGCATACAGACATCTGTGGTCCGATGCAGACCAAGAGTCTTGGTAACAACTCTTACTTCCTACTCTTCATTGATGATTTTACTAGAATGTGCTGGATATATTTTTTGAAACATAAGGATGAAGCATTTGAATGCTTTGTCGATTTCAAAACAAGAGTTGAAAGTGAGAGTAGATATTTTGTAAAATGTCTTAGATCAGATAGGGGAGGAGAATACTCCTCTAATGAGTTCTTGAATTTCTGTAAGCAACATGGCATTAAGAGGCAGTTCACAGCTGCCTACACTCCACAATAGAATGGTGTCGCAGAGAGGAAGAATCACACCATTGTGGAGATGGCAAGGTCTATGCTTCAGACGAAGCATTTGACTAATTCATATTGGGCAGATGCAGCCAGGACCAGCGTACATATCTTGAACAGAAGTCCTACTTCAAGTTTGGAAGGGCAAACACCTTACCAAGCTTGGTATGGTAAAAAGCCAAATGTTAAGTATTTCAAAGTGTTTGGCTCACTGGCATATTCTCACATTCCTGATGAGCTGAGAAAGAAGCTCGATCCAAAGAGTCAGGCATGCATCTTTGTAGGGTACTGTGAGAATACAAAAGCTTACAGACTCTACAATCCCAGGACTAGAAAGTTTGTGCTTTCCAGGGATGTGATTTTTGATGAAGGGGGAGAATGGGGTAAGCCCCAAATATTCAGTGATGATGAATCCAATGATGTAGTTTCTAAGCAGGTGCAACAACAGACACCACAGAAAGGTAAGAAGTCTCCTCCCACAAACCCAAGTTCATCTTCTGATTCAACTTCTTCACCAAGTCCTTCTCCACAGAGATCAGTAAGTTCCTCACCAATGGACATCGATTCTCCATCCAGAGGTAAGAGAACTCTACAGAATCATCCATCATATCAGATGTTGGATAAAAATTTTTCAAAAAGATACACTAGGAGTCAAGCTAGTGAAATGAATTCTGTTCTACAAAGATTAGAAAATATGCACTTGTATGGTGATGATGTCTCCCAGCAAGAACCTAGGGGAGATCTAGTTAACTATGCTTTGTTAACTAGTTCACAGCTTGAACCTTCTAGTTATGAGAAGGCTTGTACTCAAAATATTTGGCAAGATGCCATGAAAGAGGAGATCACCTCTATAAAAAACAACGACACTTGGGAGTTGGTGAAGCTTCCTAAAGGAAAGAAACGTGTTGGATGTAAGTGGGTCTTCAAGACCAAGTTTAATGCTGATGGTAGCATCGAGAGGCACAAGGCGAGATTAGTTGCAAAGGGATTCACTCAAAAATATGGAATTGATTATGAAGAGACTTTTGCTCCTGTAGCCAGACAGGAGACTATCAGAATAGTTCTTGCCTTAGCTGCACATAAGGGATGGAAAGTCCAACACATGGATGTAAAGAGTGCATTTCTCAATGGTTACTTGACAGAAGAAGTGTATGTTGAGCAACCACAGGGATTTGAAGAGAAAGACAAGGAACATCTTGTTTACAAACTGAAGAAGGCACTTTATGGCCTCAAGCAGGCACCGAGAGCTTGGTACTCACGCATTGATGGGTACTTTAAAGATTATGGGTTTATCATAAGCAAAAATGAACCCACGCTCTACTACCTGAATCAAGGTAATGACATCCTCATAGTTTGTTTGTATGTGGATGATCTCATTTTTATGGGTAGTAATGAAAAAGTCAATATGGAGTTCAAGCACTCCATGATGCAGGAATTTGAGATGAAGGATCTTGGCTTAATGAAATACTTTCTTGGAATGGAAGTCCATCAGACAGATTCAGGGATCTTCATCTGTCAACTTAAGTATGCTCGAGATATGATTAAGAAGTTTGCTATGGAGCAATGCAAATCAGTTGCAACTCCAATTGGACATGGGATCCAATTAAGCAAGGATGATGGAGCACCGAAAGTTGATGTGACCACTTTCAGAAGCATTGTTGGGAGTTTGATGTTTCTCGCCAACACCGGACCAGACATTCAAGTATGTTGTATCTCTTGTTTCTAGATTTATGTCTAATCCATCTGAGCTGCATTTGCAGGCAGCTAAAAGAATTTTGAGATATGTGAAGGGTACATTGGATTTTGGAATCCAAGTACTACAGAAGTGATACTATCAAGCTTGAAGGCTTTAGTGATAGTGATTGGGGCAGCAATGTTGATGATAGAAAATCCACATCGGGTAACTTTTTTAGTCTTGGTTCGGGACTAATAACTTGGAGTTCCAAGAAGCAGATAGTAGTAGCACTATCTTCAATAGAAGCTGAGTATATAGCGGTCACTCATGCTAGTACTCAAGCTCTATGGCTACGAAAGGTATTAGAAGAGATTGGAGAACAACAAAGTGGTCCAACTAGAATATTCTGTGACAACATTAGTGCCATTCAGTTGGCATACAATCCTGTCCACCATAGTAGATCAAAGCATTTTGATATGAAGTACCACTTCATCAGAGATATGGTGGAAACTGATACTGTTGAGCTTCACTATTGCCACACTTTGGAGAACGTCGCGGACATCTTCACCAAGGCATCGGCCAAAGCTCAATTTGTAAAGCTGAGAGACTGTATAGTCAGTCCTCTCAACTTTAAGGGGGAGAATGTAGCAAGTGTGAACAGGGATTATCTTTAAACGGCTTAGAAAAATCTAGCTTTTTCTAAGCAAGTGTGAATTCTCTTACCTTTTGTCGGCTAAGCTTGTTTGATGGTCGGCATGATATTTTATTATGTTTTTTAAACCTTCGCCTTATTCTTCTCCTTATCCCTCCAATGTCCTTCCTCCTTCCCTGCCGTCCATTTTCCCTTATCACTCCACTTCCTTCCTCTCCCCACGCCCGCTGCCACCTCCCTCTCCACTTCCTACTCCTTCGTTCTCTCTAATCCTCCCGATCTTCCTCCAACCTCCCTTCCCTACTCTTTCGCTTGTACTAAGCCTATATAAGGTTTAATTATTGTAAGGTTTAATTAGCTGGTTAATTTTTATTAATTAATATTCTCGCTGGTTATTTTGTTGTGTCAATTTTATCTCGGCCCACATTAATCTAAGTCCACATTAACCTAGGACTTACACATAGGTGATTCCAGATATCCCTAGGCTATTGTAGTTATGTGTAGTCATGCATAGTTACGTGTAGTCATGCGTAGATTACCATAGTTCGTCATAGTAGCATGTAGACTTCCATAAACCACTTCATTAGCTTTCAGGTCCAAAACCCTAATAAGCCTTCAAAATCACATCCCGTGCATTGGGATATCCTTCAATAACCTATTTGCACTCAATTGAGACCCCCACGGGCTATTAATTGACAAAAACAATTACCAAGTCAATTCTTAAAATCTAATTTAATGTTGACTTCACTTAAGTCACCTTTTTAGGGTAAATTTGATTAAAATAACGTTTAATCCTTAATTAACACTAATTACATCCTCCCACATATGTGTAATTTAGATAATATATTTCCCTAGAAACCATAATCAATCTCTAATTTGACTTAAGACCTCCTAATCCTGATTAGACTTAATCCTTCCTCACACATGTGTGAGGATAGGATATTTCTTATGAGGAATGTGAGACCTCCACCTCCCAAACCCTAACCTAACTTTGGTTAGAATTCAACCTAGGGTTAGTTTCCTTAACTCTCCCCCCTACACCTTACCATTTTCTATAAATAGTGGGTCATAAACCCCTAATTATCTCTCTCTCCATTTTATGACATAAGCACAGAAACTCTGCCCAAATGTATACCGATGCATGATACAGTGAATCTGCACCTGAACAGCAATAATACAACAGCCAAGGAACCTTCCCACTGAAGGATTTTTGCAAAATGGTTCTCAGGGTCTGATTTGCCTCTCACCCTACGAATCCGGCCTTAGTTCGTCCCTTGAGTGAAGAATTGGTTCTACAGGTCCCAAATAACCTCAAATTCGGGAGGTAAGCTTTGTCTTAACATTTTATCAGCTTCTACATACTTTATTTCAGTTTTCAATGCATCTTTATCATCTATTTTGTCTTTCTAAACATGGGGCCTGACTAAGGCAAGCCCCCCAATGAACTAACCCCTTTTTGTAGGTTTGACCCAAGATCAAGGAGGGAAAACATCATCAACTACAACCCCATGGTGGTACGCAAGGCCATCTACACTAAGGGATGATTGAAGACGGAATCGAACTTGTTGTAACATTATTAGAAGAAGAAATGGCTAAATGGCATCATGTCCCTATTGTAACACATTTTTCAATATTAATGAAATACAGCCTTTTCGTTTAGTACATTTATGTTTTGTATTAATGGATCAAATGTTGATTTCTACCCGTTTCACATACCATTCATCCAACCTTGAGTCTATCTAGTTAGCCTCTATTCCTTGAGAATTTTCAACCAAGTGCCAAGATAAACGTAATCCTTTGATTAACTTAGTTGGTTTGATTTCTAATTCAAACTCTTACCATTTTGATAGCCAATTCCCTCTTAGTTCTCCTACTTCATTTTGACTCAATAGATTTTTTACTATAGGATTAAGAACAATTACATAGATTTTACTTCTAAGGATACAGTGTCTAAATTTATTCATAGCTTTGATTAAGGCATAGGCTTGTCTATCTAGTGGTGAATAACTCAATTTTTCACCCTTTAAGTTGGTAATCATAAAAGCTATTGGGTTTTCTTCTATCCTTTTCCTTTGGGTCAAAACTACAGTAACTATATGACTGGAAGCAAATGAATATAGGTAAAAGTCAAGTTCAAAGTCTAGACTAATAAGAACAGGGGCCTGCATTATGGCTGATTTGATTTCATAAAAGGCTATCTTAGCTTCTGTTGAACAAATTATTTTTGCATTCTCCTTAAGCATATCATTCAATGGCTTTACTATTTCTACAAATCCATAAATGAATTTCCTTACAAATTTTATTTTTCCAAATAATATTTTCAATTCCTTCTTTGAGTTGGGAAATGAAATTGTAGAAATAGCTTGGGCTCTCTCTGGTTCCAATGAAATACCATCTTTGGTTATTATGTGACCAAGAAGTTTTCCTTCAGTCACACCAAAGACACATTTCTTTGGGTTCAAGGAAATGTCAAACTCTCTGCACTTGTTAAAAATTGATTCTAAATCCTTCACATGATCAAACTTTGATTTAGAAAAAATGGTTAAGTCATCCATATATACTACTATGCATTTACCCATAAAACCTAAGAAATTATGGTCCATAGCACATTGGAAGGTGGCCCCAACATTGATTAAGCCAAATGGCATTCTCTTGTAAGCATAGGTTCCCCATTTTGTAGTAAAAGTAGTTTTAATTTTGTCTTCCTTATCTACCAGAATTTGATTGTAGCTTGAGAATCCATCCAAGAAGGACATCATTTTAGAACCACTCACAATTTTTAAAACTTGGTCCAAGGAAGGTAATGGGTAATTATCTTTTTTAGAGGCTTTATTCAAGTTTCTAAAATCCATGCAAAGCCTAATTTCTTTGTTTTTCTTTCTAACAGGAACTAGATTGGCAACCCATGTTGAATGTCAAATTGGAAATATAATGGTTGCACTTAGGAGTTTTTCAATCTCCTTTCTAATGATAGGTTCCAAAATTGGGTTGATAGGTCTATGTTTCTACCTAAAGGGTTTACATAATTCTTTCAAAGGAATTGTATGTGTAAACACCCTAGGATCAAATATCTTAAGGTCCTTATAGGACCAGGCCATCACATATTTAGACTTGTGTAACAACTCAGTAAGATCATGTTTTATTTGTGGGTCATAGTTCTTAATAATTTGAACATTTTGTGGTTGTTCTATTGTTCCAATGTTCAAGGTTTCAGTTTTTGTTCCACTAGTGGAATTTCCAGGACTTGTTCTTTGTTTAATTTGATCATTATCAAATAGCCTCTCAAGTTCTACCATTTCCCTAGGAATTCTATTATTTTTAGTCTCATGATTCCTTCTTCCTCTTCATTAAATTCCTCAAGCATAATATCCCTCTGACCATCATCAATTAAAACTTTTTCAAATGCATTTGTATTCTATAAGAAATCTATAATTTGTTGGTCATCAAAAAATATTTGAAATGTATCTATGTTATCTGGAACAGAAGGACAAGGAACTGATTCTACTAAAAATTTCTTCCATTTAAATTCCTCTAAGGGTTTTAAATTTGCAACTGATGAAGCTAAAATATTAGCAGGTGAATTTTCCTCCCTAGGAATATGCGTTAAATTGAAAGCATTAAAGTCATCCATGAGATTCCAGGCTCGATGTTTGTATCTCTTCAAGTAAGAGGCCTTGCATTGAAACATACCTTTAACCTGATTAGTTACCAACTCCGAGTCTATAAAAACTTGGATATTTTTCACATTTTTGTCTAAAGCAAATTTCAATCCTAGTACTAATGCTTCATACTCAATCAAATTATTTGTACAAGGAAATTGCAAGCGATAAGACATGAAATATACCTGATTGTGAGGTCCTTTGAGAACTTGCCCCTATACCAGAACCTTGTTTGGATTTAGCTCCATCAACATGAAGCATCCAAACATCATTATTGTGTTTTGATAGTCCCTTAATAGATCTCACCTTCTTAGTTGTGATCAAATTATAAACCCCAATATCTGCATCAACAAAGTTAACAACCTCATTTTTGATATTATATTCAATTATCATGTGTTTATATCGAGGTTCTCTATCTATCCTTAATTGATTTGCTACACCTTTCCAGGGTAACCACATATGTGAGAAGTCTGTGGCTAAATATCCATTCAAATATTTGGACCAATCCCTACTCAATAACATCCCATAACCTACCAGAATATCTACAACTTGTATATCAATCCTATGTTGGGCTCTAGGTTTAGATGTTAGTTGAATGTGTATACCTTGAAGTTCAACTATTACCTTGACCTCAGTTTTATCCAATTGGATGACTCTCCTATCAAATTTTACTGGTGTCAAACCTAATTGTTTGCAAATGGCTAAGGGCATAACATTTGTCGAGGCACCTGAATCTACTAAACAATTGTGTAGATTTTTTTCCAAATATGCGAACTGTTAGTAGAAAAGGAGGTACTTCTATATTTTCTTTGTATATGGCCATATTTGCATTTGCCATTTTCTTCCCCTTTTCTTGAGGTTTAGCAGAGGGTTTAGAGTAAGTTTTAATCAAGTTATCCCTCTATTTAGTAATCTGAGCAAGCTCATGGAGGGTGATGTTAGCCTTAATTTTCTTCATATCCTCCACTATATTATATCCTCTATTGAGTGGAGCAGCAAATCCATCTTGTGTTTTTGGATCTCCCCCTTTGGGTGGAGGTGGATTATTATTTGGGGAAGGATCAAGTGGAATACTGTAAGCATTGTTGGGAGGTGTAGATGTAGTATTGGGATCTGGATTCCTATTTCTAAGATTGTAACTATCTCTTCTAAACTATTGAAAATATTGCACTTCCTTCATAGGCACTTCCATGAAGTTTTCTGACTCATCTAGGAAAGTGAATGAATCCAAAACCATAGCAGCACTAGGTTTGGATGAACCATAACCATCAGTGTTTCTTTGATTCTTAAAAAAATTCAACTCACCAGACAAAGCTTCAAAAGTGTTGCAAAATTCTATACAATCTAATTCCTCATGTTGGGTTTTCCATGAATCCTACACCAATTGGGTAAAGCTAAGTCACAAATGTTTACTTCAAGTCCCTTATTCTTGTTAAATTCCCTATTAGACTCATAAGATGGTCTATTAAACCTACTATTATGATATGGGAATATGTTTGAGTTTTCACCTAAGGATACTTATCTTTTAAAACTCAAAAATATCATTAGCTAACTTTTGTTCCATTTTGGATACATCTTCAACCCTTGCCTTGTCAGATATTTTTTAGCATTTTGAACATTATCTGACTATGTGAGGACTAATGGGAGTTCCTTTGGAGGAGTTTGACATGTCGACATCAAAATTTGATGTGGTATAGGATTAAGTACTAGTGTATTCTGAGAAATGGATGGGATTAAAGGGACATTCATAGGTTGTGGTCCCAATTGTCTTTCTAACACCAAGGCTTCTTTGAAGGCTAATGTCAAGGATGTAACATTAGGATCTCTCCTAAGGAATACAAAAATAATAGGATCCAAAGTATTTTTATACATTTCCAAAGTTAGATCTACACTGGGAATATAAGGATCAATTATTCTGCCATACACCTTTTGGAATCTAATATTAAAAGCATGAATAGGTTCATTAGATCCTCTTTTAATACTAGAAAATTGTTGATACAAAACACTAGGATTTATAACTTTCCCAAATTGAGAAATGAAAGCAATTTCTAATTCATCCTAGGTGGTGATAGAGTCATTGGTCAAATTTAGGAACCAATCATATGTAGCTTCTTGCAGAGTAAAAGGAAAAATTCTATAAGCAACATCTTCATGAAGGACATTTAACAATTTAAGAGCATTCTTGAAGGTAACCATGTGCTCTTCAGTTGTTCTAGCACCATCATGTTTGTATGTAGGGAGGTACTTCTCAAGATTTTTGGGTAAGTCATGTGCAACACCAAGAATATTTAGAGCAGTGGCACCTAACTAGTTGGCCATAATTACAGGATTGATTTGAGGATTTAGGATAACAATAGGATGAATTACCAAGGGTGAAAGGACAATTGTTGATAGGGATTTTGCTCTTCTGATTTTGGTCCTTTTGGATGTTTCTAGTTCTGGAACTAAGTACTCAATAGCCCTAAGATTATAATTATAGTACCAACTTAACTAACTCTTGTGACAAGCTCCAGCCTAACTGATTATCTATATATCATCACCTGAGTTATAAGAACACGAAATGATAAACATTGAACGGAGGTTCACGCCCTCCTTCTAGAACCAATTTAAATGTTGATAAGAGTTTTATGCACACTCTATGAAAGTATGGATAAAACTGGTATAACACCTCAATGAGAATAAATTCCCTCTCACTTTAGGATCTTGTTGGATATCCAAGGTGTGAGTTACAGAGTTGGGTCAAATGTCTTCACTCTTTTCCACTTCTGGAAAGCCTATATGATCACATGTTTTACCTACAATGGGTTCAACCTCCAATCATTGTTTATCTAGTGGTGGTTTATCATGTTCATGATCATATTTATGCTAATTGTTTGATCTAGCTCCTGATTGAGCAAATTAAAAGAATAAAGAATTCAAATAAATATAAAAGTGAATCATCTCAAAATGAAAACAGAGAAAGTAAGGTAGAGCAAAAAAGGAGTAGGATATCTAATCTAGTTGTAAATTATAACTATTGATTTTAATTATACTGCTCAACTTCACAATAGGTTAAATCAAATGAGGAAGATGTCCAGATTTCTAAGATCACCTTCCACTTTGAGCATGGGACGGAGACAAATTGGGATTATGTCAACCTAAAATTGAAAGATAACTACAAACACAAGAGTTCCAGCCTCACTTGGTGTTTCTTACCAATAGTAAAGCTTGCATAGTAAGAATAGAGTAAGTGTAACATGGACCTGAATCTTATGTTTCTAATTGCTTTTAAGCACACTAAATAGAATGAAGCTCAACAACATAGTACGATTTCAATAATCCTAGATTTACAATCAAATTAAATAAATCCTAAGTGAGACAAAAACAAAAGATAGTGCACTTATCATAACCCATAAAATATTAGGCTCCTGGCCATGCTGTTCTAAAAGATGATCTCACACCAGCCTCAGGTACAAAATAAAGAATCCAAACAAATTTGCTAATTTTTGTAAGAAGTATTTTCATTCCAAGTTTTTGCATCCTTCATTTTACATTCAATGGGAGTATATATAGATTCAAGACATACCTCGATCTTTACAAAATATCAAGCTCCCAAGAAATCAAACAAAAATAATAATAATAAATCCCATTATTGGGACATGCACAATAAAATCTAAAAAAATATTTTTAAAGAGTTGTAATCAATTCAAACTACTTCTAAATATCTTTTCGAGTCCTCTATTATAAATTCTAAAGATACAATTTGATCTTCTCTCCATCAAACAATGATTGTTCACAAATATTTTTATTTAAACTTATCTCCATCAAACGGTGACTGTTTGCAGGTATTTTTATTTGACCTTATCTCCATCAAACGGTGATTGTTTGTAGATATTTATATTTCCATATCCAGTTGATGATAGTCATTTTTAAAAAATGATGAAGTACAATAGAAAGGACCTCTGCTTCAAATAGGAAGCTATTAATGTTTATTGTGAAGTTCACAACTGCTTGATTTCCATCTTGTTCAACGTGAGTTGCCTTATCTCTGAGTGAATTTATGAATATCTGGGCATCTTCTTAAAACTTTGGGTGTATGCACTGCCCTGCTTGGATGTAGATGCCACCTTGCCTAGGTGTAGATGTTGTCATGCTTAGGTGTAGGCGTCACCCTGCCTGGGTGTAGGCTTCATCCTACCTGGGTGTAGGCACCTCCCTACCTAGGTGTAGGCACCACCCTATAAAATGCAACGAAAAGCTTACACTAAAAATATTAACAACTTAGAAGATCAATTTAGTTTAACAAAAGAACAAAACTATAAATCATTTTTACTTAATTCAAAAAGCAATTGTAACTAAAGAATTTGATAAACAATATATTGAATTTTAATACATTTTTTTATGATTTTCATTTTAATTTCAATGATGCCAAACCTTAAAATAAAATATGCCCAAATTTATGATCCACATCAAATAATTCAAATAATTTCTAACTCACAATTTTATGAAATCAAAGGGGAGGGAAAATCCTAAACTAGGTGAAAGGTATGATTTAATCCATAATTCCAGAGGAATCCCATGAAGAATAAACCGAAATAAAAAAGTAAAGTTTATTTCATATGGAGGTGTGTTGCTCCTCAACATGCCCATTGGCACCCCAATATATCATATTCTATTCATACTTATAATACCAATGGATTGTCATTAAGGGGTAGATATGGTGATGCCAAATCCCCAATGAAAGGTTAACCTCAGGCTAATATAAACTTAACCTTTAGGTTAACCTTATAATAAAATAACAATAAATTGCCCTTTATGTGTATTAACCAATATTACTAAGGGTGAAATATGAAAAGAGGTCGTAGGTTTATATGAACATGCTTGTGGGCTTATGTAAATGAGGAATTTCCATAGGCTTACATAATCATATGCCCATAGGTTACATAAATTACACTCATAAGCACTTCATCACATATTTGGCATTGGCCTAAATAAGAACATATTACAAATTGGAATATAAGGATTTAGGGCAATCAAAATTTTCTACTTCCAAAGATATTTCTTGGAAGAATGTTTGGTCACTAGAGGTTCTCCCTAAGGCCTTAACATTTATTTGGTTATCAATTCATAGTAATATTTTTATAGGATAGATTCTAAAAATAACCTTTTAGATGTGCCTTGTGTGAGACGGATTTAGAAACATATGACCATTTACTTCTTCATTATCCATTTACTCACACCATTTGGGATTATTTTTTAAAAAATATAAACATTTATTGGGTAGCTCCATCAACATTGAAAGAGTTGATAATTGTTAGATTAATTATTTCAACACTAAAGCAATATGTATTATATGGAGGCATTATCTTGCCATTATTTGTTGGAATTTATGGCTTGAAGGAAATAATAGAATTTTAAAAATAATTCTAAAAATCATGCTCAAGTTTGGAACCATATTATTGTCTCACAAAATTTTTATAGATATAGTGCTCATTATGGAAAGTCTCAAATGTAGAAAAAGAGGTGGAAACAAGTTGGTTCCTATGTTTGAACATACATAGACAAGTTATCTATGATAATGATATTAAAATAAAGGATTCGCTTTGATCTAGGATAAAATGAAAATATCCATAAATTGGGATTATCAAAATTAATTTTGATAGTGGTTCTAAAATAAATATGGGAATAGTCGATCGAGATGGTGTTTTTCAAAATAATGAAGGCAAAATTCTCCTCACTCAGAGTCATATGTGTTGGATGTGTGTCAAAATTACTATATTAGACCTATACACTAGAATTTTCCTCATGATTGGGAGTTGCTAGACAAGTGTTGAGATGTTATTAGTTAGTTTCCTAAACATGGGTATAAAAACCCTAACATGGGCAGGAAAATACTAAACATGGGTGAAAAACCCTAAACATGGCACCTTTGTGTGTATTTATTTTATAGATGCAAATTTGTAATACATATGCGTGTGAAAAACTATGTGAGAACATATCTCAAAAGTAATGTTGAATGTATTGTGAGTGAAGTTATTTTTTCATTTTCTATCTATGGCATGTCATATATAAATGTTTAATTGTAAATCATTCTTTTGTTTTCTGTTAGTTTTTTTTTATGAATTTACACAGGTTTTCATGAGGGGTCCCGATCCCCTCATACTCAGTGGGTTTTGAACCTTGGACATTTTGTTTCTTGTTAGTTGCTTATCAGCTACATATTATCTTCTTCATTATATGATTTTATTTCATCATTTATTTGTTGAATTGTTTGGCTACACATTTTATTGCACCAACAATATGGAAATTCAACTAACAACTATGTAGGGTCAGGGGCACCTCTTAGAGAGATTAAAATTATAATTGAATTGGAAATGTGAGCATATCTATAAAGAAGTAAATTGGGTAACAAATAATTTATCTAATTGAGATGTTAATCTTCATCTTCGTGAAATTTAAATTTTAGAAGGCAATTGACCAAGTAATATTTTATCTCTTATTGAAAATGATGTAAAGGAGTTGATTGTAGAAACATAGCACTTTGAGAAAGATGAAGAATATTTAATGAAAAAAGACAAAAATATTTGCAATGAAAGGCATGCTAGATATGGTTTAATTGACCTACAAGCAAATGTAACATTTTGTATTTTATGGGAGTGGCCCCCATAGGAGCCACATATAGCTTATTAAAAAAATAACAACAATGTTACATATAGGATATGGAGAATTATCATATTATCTATATATACATGGTTATACATAATAATTGGATTTGATTAGTTTAGTACATAATTTTTTTCAATTCACTATATTATATTGAAATAGGCTCCCTCATGTTATGTTGTCATCATGTCATGATGGTATTCCCCAAGGGCTAGGTGGATTGGTAGTTGCTTGTCTGGCTAGACACTTACCAAGAAGATACCCAGGTTCAAACCTTGGGGGTAGCCTATTTGCAAAGGTAGTAGTCTGATCTGAATCCTCTAAGTATGTTCTAGACCGATAATGATGGTATGAATATTGAGTGATTGGTGGTCCCCCTCACGCCAGGTCAACAATAATGAGATGGAATAGGTTTGGTGGGAGCAGCCCCTATGGTTTGAACCTGGCGCTTGTCAGTTACTAAAAATAGTTTGGTTGTAACCAAATCTCCTATGAATAAAAAAATGTTACATTGGTATTTTAAGAGACAATACAATGGCACTAAATCACCTAGTAAGATTAAAGCTTTGTCTTTCTTCCTTATTTTACATTATCATCATGTTACCATGGTATTTTAATTAATCATAAAATTGTATGACATCACCTAACAATATTCAAACATGAGCTTTCCATTGAAGCCTACATTTTTAATCACTTAAGCAAACAATGCTTTTTAGATAATATAAGCAATGTTGTGCATAATAGTTGGATTGTGAAACATGTTCAAAATCTTTTACACAAATTTTTTACTAAAGGTATAGTAATTTTTTTATCAAATTACCTATTTACACAATAGTCATTAGAAAACAAATAATAATCTGATCATACCTTGAAAATGAAAGTGCATAGCTACCTAATTGTAGAAAACTAACATGACAAAGAATATGTTTAGCTACCTAATTGTAGAAAACATACATGATAGAGAATATGCATAGCTACCTAATTGTAGAAAATTGACATGACATAGAATATGCTTAGCTACCTACGTGTAGAAAACTGACATAACAAATAATATGCACAATTACCTAACTATAGAAAATTGATATGATAGAGAATATGCACAATATCTAACTATAGAAAACTGATATGATAGAAAATATGCCCAAAAACTTAACTATAGAATACTAACATGACATGAAATATGCATAGCTACATAACTATAGAAAATTAACATGACAAAAAATATGCATAGTTCAGTTTTTTCTCAACATTAGTTAATAAGCACAACTAAGTTTTTACTCAACGTCACATTTCCAACATTCTCCCACTTGATGTTGAGAGGTCTTACAATATTATCTCTAAGTTTTAAGAACCGATCTTTGGAAAATCCTTTATGAACATATCAACAAGTTGCTCTTGAGTGCTACAATACTTCAACTATATTCTCTTCTTTTGTACCATATCCTTGATAAAATGATACTTCAAGCCAAAATGTTTAAACCTACTATGAATAATGGGATTCTTTGCCAATAAAATTCTTCTCATATTATAAAAAATGATTGTATTATGACATTGCTTCTCACCAATCTCCTCAAATACCCTTCTAAGCCATAAGGCTTGTGCACTAGTCGAAGTGGTTGCAACATATTCAACTTATATGGAGGAAAGAGCCACTAATACTTGCTTCTTTGAGATCCATATGATTAGTCTAGAACCAAGAGAAAAATAATTTTTAGAAGTAGAATTTTGATCATCTGATTTGTCGTCCCAGTCATAATCACTAAAACCATCAAGTTCTATTTCCTTAGTTGCATAATAGTGAGTTCCAAAATGAAGAGTACCTTTCACATACCTCAAGTTGATATTAGAATTCTTCAAATGAATTTGAGATGGTTCATTCATGAACCTTGAAACAAGAGAAACAACATAACCAATGTTTTATCTAGTGTTAGTGAGAATCTTCCCACAATGTTTCTATAACCTATCACATTTATTTTCTCAACTCCATTGTCTTTGAACAATAATGCTCCATGAGCAATTAGAGTGGGAACATTTTTACATTTTTCCATACAAAACTTCTTCAACATATCTTTAGCATATTTTTTTTGGCAAATAAAAATTTTATCTTCACATTTATAAACCTCCATTCCATGGAAGTAATGCATCAACCCCAAATATATCATTTCAAACTTATTTATCATAGCATTTATGAAATCATATTTCATTTTGTAGTTGTTGCCTATATAAATCAGATCATATACATACAAACATACAAGAAGAATATCATTACTTTCTTTTTTGGAGTAGAGGGTAGGCTCACTCTTACTCCTTTTAAAGCCACTTTGTTGTATCCATTTATTTTGGAATATCATGAACTTGGTGCTTTCTTGAGGCCATACAAGACATTTTTCAACTTTTATATGTCTTCTTTACCTTTTACCTCAAAACCTTGTGGTTGTTGTAAATAAACTTTTTCTTCTAAGTGTTCATTCAAGAAGGCACTTTTAACATCCAAGTGATACACACTCCATCTCCTTTGGGATACCAAAGTAATAACCATTCTAATTGTTTCTTGCCTTTCTACAGGTGCAAATGTTTCTTCATAATTAATTCTATACCTTTGTGTCAATCATTTAGCAATAACTCTAACCTTACATCCTTAAATATTGCCATCATTGTTATACTTGGTCTTATAGATACACTTGCTACCCATACATTTATTACTATTGGAATGTATCACAAGTTTCCAAGTATCATTATTTTAAATGGAATTGATCTCTTATTATGTTACTTCCACCCACACATCACTAGTATAAGCATCTTCAAACCAAGAAGGGTCAAACTTAGCTTGAAGCATAATTAATTGACTCACCTTTAGGATATTCTTCATCATTTCCATATATGTACAATATTTTCAATATTTTAAAATTGCTATCAAGCATTTGACTTGGTGGGTGAATGTGGCCTCTTGTAAGTCTTATTTCAAAATTACTATCAAGCATTTGACTTGGTGGGTGAGCTTGAAGAGTTTTCTTCCCCTTCTTAGTCTTCATAAGATCAATAATGGGTGATAAATTACTTGAAGAACTTGATGAACTCTCCTTAGGATTTATTGAAGAACTACTTAAAGGACTGCTTGATGGACTTAATGGAGGAGTAGAAACACTAGGATGTTAGACTTTGGATTATAGATCCTATAAGCGTTGCTATTTTCACAATATCGAACAAAAATATAAGACACACTTTTTGGATAAAACTTCTTCCTTTTCTTATTAGCAACATGAACATAGGCTAAACAACCAAAAACATTAATTTTCTTCTCATATCATGCTTCATAAGGTGTCATCTTATCAAGAGTACTTGTGGGGCTCCTATTAATAATGTATAATGTTATAGCAACCACATAAACCTAAAAATAATTGCTTATTCCCTTGGTTTGAAGAATGCTTCATTCCATCTCAATTATAATTTCCTTCTTTCTTTTAGCCACACCATTTTTTTGAGAAGTGTAGGCTACCTCTTGATCTCATTCTTATCACAAAACTCTATAAACTGCCTTGAAAAATACTCACAATCATGGTCAATCCTTAGTCATTTAATTCTATATCCACTTAAATTTTCTATAAAGGTTTTAAAGCTC
Source organism: Wollemia nobilis (assembly GCA_028583015.1). Lineage (NCBI taxonomy): Eukaryota > Viridiplantae > Streptophyta > Pinopsida > Araucariales > Araucariaceae > Wollemia > Wollemia nobilis. Next base: position 1,708,566 of record JAQPPZ010003286.1, on the reverse strand, counting down.
TTGAAAACATCTAAAGCCTCATCTTTATTCTTCAAAAAATATGCCTAACACTTCCTAAAAAAATCAACAATAAAAGGAATAAAATAATATGACTTACCCAAGTTTTTGGTTTGCATTAGGATTGGAGTGAATGTTGAGCCCTCCATGCTTTTCCTCTTGGAAACCTTTCTCTAGAATGATTGCCTTTGGCACATCCCTCATAAAATTATTTGTGATCTTCAACTTTGGGTAAACCAAAAGCCAGCTCTTGGGAAGTCAACAACCTCAAACTAAAGTTTAAGTGGTGAAACCTCAAATACCACAACTATCTCTTATCTTCAATAAAAATATTTGACAAGTTATTGCCATTACCTCTAAACTTCAAATGGAATATTTAATTGCTTGTGATGGAAACAATAGTGATAGCTTTATTCTTATGATTCTTATTATATATGACATGTTGTTTATCATTAAAAACTACTTTGTAATTGTTTTTACAAAGCTACCCAACACTCAATAAATTATGCTTAAGATTAGGAGTGTAATAAATATCATGAATTTGCTTTTTACCTTCCTTAGTATTTATGTAAATTACACCTTTTGTTGCCACCTTCAAAAATTTATGATCACCAAGCTTGATATTGGTCTTGAATTTATCATCTATAATAGCAAACAACTCCTTGTTGCCCATCATGTGGTTGGAATAGCCAAAATCTAGACATCAAGTCTCTTGAAGAATGTTTTTAGCCTTGTCATAATAAAAGAACAAGTTGTTTATAACATCCTCATTCTCTTTTGCATATTTTACCCTTTTCCTTCATTTGCAACTTTTACTCTACATTATTTTTTAAAATATCTATACCTTTTGCAACATTAGACATTTCTCTTTTCAAGTTTTCCTCTTCCTCTTCCTCTAGTAGTAGGCTCGCATCTTCTTCCTCCTCTTCCTCTTGAAAAATATGGTTTTACCCTATGCCTTGTCCTTGTACTTATCCTTGGTTGCTTGTACTAGCACAATCACTCTTAGTAAATTTTACCTTTGAGGCAAAAGCCTTCTCTTCACCTTCATCAAAGGTGTCTCTTAGTATTTCTTCATTTGACATAAGAGAACCAACAAGATGATTAAACTCCAAGGCAAATCTTTGCTATCTTCAATGACGATGGACACATGGTTCTATCTTGATATTAAATTTCTTAACACCCTCTTCACAACAACTTCCATATCCAATGTTTCTCCAAGATTTGTCATTTTATTTTATTTTATTTTTATTTTTGTGGATTTGGTTAGTGTGAGAAACCCCTACGATCGACACTCATGATTGGCCATCCCCATCCCACCATGACCTCTCATAATGGGGAGATTTGAGCTTATCAATAGTTAATTTAGCACACAACCACACACACACACGTTGTGGTTTGAAATTTTGGACCTCTTAAATAAGATATTAATCTAGAATCATTGCATTGTCCCCCCAGGATAAAAATTGTCATTTTATTAACCATATCTTTTACTCAAACATAATATTCACTTTATCCTCAACTTCTCAAACTTTCTCTTCAAGGTTTGTAAGTTGACCACTTTCACTTGATCACTACCTTGGTAAACCTCTTGTAGAGCCTTCCAAGCATCCTTGGTTGATGTTGCATCTGGAATCCTTAGAAATAAGCTTTTATCTACAACTAATTGAATTTGGTACAATGCCAAAGAGTTATTTTTCTTGGCCTTCTTCTTTGCTTACCTATCATTATGTGGGATAATAGACCAATCTATTGTCTCATCATAACCAACTTCAATAATATCCCAAAGATCTTTCCCAATCAACAACATCCTCATATTAATGCTCCAATAGTTATAATATCTCCTACTAAACTCTAGAATATGAATGGATTTATAGTTGCCCATGATCAATGGTTATAAATATCAATAACACAAAATCACTCCAACCCAAGACCAAATCATCTATCTCTAAAACCCAATGTGAAATCTGCTCAGGAATTTTTACACATACATTTTACTGAGTAAAAACATTTATGAATTTTTTTGCATAGAAATTTACATTATTTTTTTCAAATTATCTACTTACACAATAATCATTAAAAAAATAATAACAATCTAATCATACCTTACTGACATGAAAGATAATATGTATAGCTTCCTAACTGTAGAAAACTGACATGACAGACAATATGATTAGCTACCTAACTGTAAAAAACAAACATGATAGAGAATAAACACAACTACCTAACTGTAAAAAATGACATGACAGAGAATATGCTCAACTAAAAACTATAGAAAACTAACATGACAGAGAATATGCACAACTACCTAACTGTAGAAAACTAGCATGACAGAGAATGTGTACAACTACCTAACTGTAGAAGACTGACATGTTAGATAATATGCTCCGCTACCTAATTGTAGAAAATTGACATGATAGAAAATATGCATAGCTGCCTAACTATAGAAAATTGACATGACAAAGAATATGCACAATATATTTTTTGCTTAACATCAATTAATATGCATAGCTCAATTTTTGCTCAACATCACATTTTCAACATGGATTTTGACACGTACTTGTTTTTTTAAATAGTTATATGAGATTGAAATAGGATCCCTCATTTTAAGTTGTCATCATGTTACCAAGGTAAAATAATTAATAAGACAATGATATTACATCACTTAACAAGATTTAAGTTGTCTTTCTCCCTCATATTAGGTTGTCATCATGTTACCATAGTATGTATTTTAATTAACCATAAAGTAATATCACATTAGATTCAAACTTGAGCTTTCCATCGAGGCCTTAATTTCTAATCATTTAAGTTAATGTTTTTTCTAATTGGTTATATAAGATTGATATAGGTCATACTTCTACTACATCATGATCATATAGTGGTATTACAATAACTTGGCTATTATGCATGTATCATTTAGTAAGATTTGAACTTGGGTCTCCTCTTTTAAATTTGAATTAATGTTATTTAATAATTTAATACATATTTATTAAAAACAAGAAACATGATAAGATTAGTATTTGTACAAGGGAGGAAGTGCAATGAGTAGCGAGTGCAAACTAGGAGGAAGTGCAATCGGTTGTGAGTGCAAACGTGATCCAAAAGAGAGTGAGTGCAATCGATAGCAAGTGTGAGCACAAGCCATGAGTGCAACCAGTAGCGAGTGTGAATGTGAGCTGGGAGAAAGTGCAGTCAGTAGCAAGTGCAAGCACGAGCTTGGAGTGAGTGTAGATGACAGAGAGCGCAAAAAATTAGGTAACATGAAAAGAAAATCATTTGTAAAAGTGCTTACTAAAAGTATGGATGGTCAAGTTGGAAGTTTGGATGCCCTACCTACCAATAAGAATAAAAGATAATCTATGGAAAACCTAGTCCAAGTAGCATATTCTACACCATAAGTGATTATCAAGGATGAGATGATTGAGCATGATATAATTATTCTTAAAAACAGAGGGTTAATTTGTAAGTTTCATTGTTATTGGCCAGGTTTTTTTGAGATTCAAAATTGGATTAAGTGTAAATGGGGATTTAATTCAAATTATCCCATGACTTTTCTTCCAAAAGGATTTTTTCTCATTATTTTATCTAGTTCAAAAATAAGGGATAAAATAATGGATGGAGGTCCATGGTTTAGAGGTAAAGATACATTATATTTAAGACCTTGGAGTGAGAATTTTTTTGTGGACACAAAAACTATTAAAAGGCTTCTAGTATGGATTAGGCTTTTTGGACTTCCTTATAAACTCATCAATAAGAAGGTTTTGAAGAATATTGATAATACTCTAGGTGAATTCATCTAAGAGGGACCAACTACTAAGGAGAGAATGCATGTTGTATACACTTGAATATGTGTTGCCATGGATATTTCTAATCCTTTACCATAGTCGATTAGGATTAAATCTAAGTCAAGAGAATGGGATTAGCAAGTGTATTATGAAAACATTGTATTTCGATGTCGCAAATGTCATGAAACTGGGCACATGGCAAGATACTGCAAAGTGAAAATGGAGGAAGAGATAGAATTTTGGGGGCATGAGGGTAGTTTCAATTTGAAACAAGGAGACCATATCACAAGAGAAACAAGGTCAAATCAAGAATTTTCCACTCCTAAGAAAGTGGCTAGAAAAATCCCTCTACATCATTATATGGCAAAGATCATTACAGTTAACTCGAATCAGTCATTAGAAGGAAAAAATGATTTGGGATATGAGGAAGTACAATGCGCAAGTTCAAATATAAAAGGAGCTAAAGGTGCGAAGGAAGAGGGGAAGACAAATTTTAATATAAAGGAATTTTGAAAGACAAATTTTAAAGTAAATGAGGCGAAGGAGGTCAAGCTTAATCCAAGTAAATCAACTTTATTATCCTCAAGCAGCTTAAAATCTTCTCCTTACAATAAAATGAAAGTAGTATGGAGTGTATTCCTTGCACTTTAGGATTTCAAGAGCAGTATAGTAAAGAAAATATTGTAGAGGATATCCAAGGAAATTTAGGTATTTCAATACAACATAAGAAAGTGATGGTTGTGGAGGATCATCTATGCAGTTTAGAGTTTTCAAGGCAACATAAAGAAGAAAATGTTATTGAGGCTATTCCTTGCACTTTTGACTCTTTAGGGCAATATAAATCTTTATAAGATAAGTGAAGCGACTAAAATACAACCATTTGATAAACACAAATAAAAGATTATTCAGAATGTTGCTTTATTCATTTTGAAAGTGTAGGGTTACAAAATAAGTCTCTCTTTCAGTAGAGATCTTTACTTCCTATTCGCATCACAATTTTAAAGCATCTGATGGTGTTCTTTAGAGCCCCTCGATGAAGGTGGGCTTTTGTGTGTGTCACCAATAGTATACTAGTGGATGTCCTTTTGTACCTGTTTTTGGGCCTATAAAAGGTTGTTAGTGCATTTAAGAGCCTACCTTGGTCAAGCCCCTTGGTTATGAAGACAAATCAACTCAAAACTGAAGTAAAACATGATATAAACTAATGAAAGTGTTGTAGAAATTATATCAAAGTGATATATACATGATTTGGTGTTGTAGACCTCCTGTATGGTCGGTTCGTAGGACAACCTGTAGACTAGATCTCGAGTTCACAGGCTGGGGGGCAAAGTAGACTATAGTTGACTTCTATTGGAGAATTTCTATTTGGATGGGGTCCATGAGCTGTTTGATGCTATTTGTCAAAAGTAGAGGTGATAGAAGGTAATTTTGAAGTAATTTCGATAGATTTGGGATAGATTGACTAAAAAATATGAGGGATAAAATGAGGGAAAATACCCTCTATTTATAGGAAAAACCAATATCAGGGGGGGTAGTTAAGTATACCAAACCCTAGAGTAAATTCCTCGAATGGTTAGGTTAGGGTTTGTGAGGTGGAAGACTTAGTCATCCTCTCACATACCTTGAAGGAAATATCTCATCCTCACACATGTTTGAGCAAGGATTAGGATTAACTAGGGTTAGCTAACTCCTAGGGTAGATGAGAGTTGAATTAGGGTTTCTAGAAAATATCTTAACCAACTTAGGGTGCACACATGTGTGAGGACATGTTTAGGACTAATTAGATCATTAATTTAAATCAACTTTAATGATAAAGTGTAACTTAAGTGAAATTTAATCATAAATTAGAATCATGTCCTTTTGTACTTGTTTTTGGGCCTACAAAAGGTTGTTAGTGTGTTTGGGAGCCTGCCTTGGTCAAGCTCCTTGGTTATGAAGACAAATCGACTCAAAACTGAAGTAAAACATGATATAAACTAATGAAAATATTGTAGAAAGTATATAAAAGTGATATATACATGATTTGGTGTTGTAGACCTCCTATATGGTCGGTTCGTAGGGAAGACTGTAGACTAGATCCCAGGTTCGCAAGCTAGGGGGTGAAGTAGATTGTAGTTGACTTCTATTGGATATTTTCTATTTGGATGGGGTGCAGGAGCTGTTTGATGCTATTTTTTGAAAGTCGAGGTGATAGAAGGTAATTTTGAAGTGATTTCGACAAATTTTGGATAGGTTGACTAAAAAATGTGAGAGGGTAAAATGAGGGAAAAGACCCTCTATTTATAGGAAAAATCAATATTAGGGGGGTAGTTAAGTATACCAAACCCTAGAGTAAATTCCTAGAATGGTTAGGTTAGAGTTTGTGAGGTGGAAGACTTATTCATCCTCTCACATACCTTGAAGAAAATATCTCATCCTCACACGTGTGAGCAAGGATTAGGGTTAACTAGGATTAGCTAACTCCTAGGTTAGATGGGAGTTGAATTAGGATTTCTAGGAAATATCCTAACCAACTTAGGGTGCACACATGTGTGAGGACATGTTTAGGACTAATTAGATAATTAATCCTAATTAAATCCACTTTAATGATAAAATGTAACTTAAGTGAAAGTCAATCACAAATTAGAATCCTAATTAGTCTAATTAGGGTTTTTAGTAGGAAATGGTCCTATGGGGCCCTAATTAGGTGTAGGAAAGGGCTTAGGTTACCTTAGGGAGCTAATAGGTGGCCTCCTAGTGGATAGGAAGCATTTTGGGTGCATTTTACCTAGTTTTGTAGGTTTTGGACCTATGGGTAACTACGAAGGTCTACGATGGCCTATGATGGCCTACGATGGTCTATGATGGCCTACGATGGCCTGTGATGGCCTATGATGGCCTACAATGGCCTACGATGGCCTATGATGGCTTATGACTACCTACACAAACCTACAAGTGTTTATGTAGGTGTACAAGAATCTAGGAATGAGCATGTGTGACTTTTAGGTGTCTACATTTACCTCTTTTTGTACTATGTTGTGTGAAACACAGTTTAGTATAAAAATATGATGAATGAGGGTGATAAGATATTTGTAAACTGGATGAGAAAGGGGAAGGGAAGAATGGGATTAAATCAAAAGTATGTAGACGCTCGAAGCGTGACCATATAATATTGATAGAGAACCAAATCAATGTGGAGAGGAGAAGAGGAAGAGAAGTATGGAATTCAATCAAAAGTATGTAGCCACTCGAAGGATGACCATACAACATTGATCTAAAGTCCAAACGAGGAATAGGATCCAATAAAAGGTATGTAGCCGCTCGAAGAGTGACCACACAACATTGATCGAGAGCCATAAGAGGAAGAGATAAGAAGGGGAATAGAAGGATGGAATCCAATCAAAGATATGTAGCTGCTCGAAGCATGACCATACAACATTGATATAAAATCCAAATGATAAATAGGATCTAATCAAAGGTATGTAGCCGCTCGAAGCGTGACCATACAATATTGATATAAATCCAAAAGGAAGAAGAGAGAGGATGAAGAAGGCATGGGTGGATGAATACGAATGAATGATTACAGATGAGATATGATGATTTGCCAATTTAATACAATATTTGCAATATCGTACTGGTTGTTTGTGAAGGCAACTTAAGACTGCTTTTCTTTTGTGACCAACGCAAGATGGTCCAATTACGAATAGAACAATTGCCTATTCAAATTTTTGCTTCTGATTGATTGATGAGTGTATGATGACATATATCAAACCATTTTATCTGAGTGGTATGGATAAATTAAGTGTAACATTTAGTATGTGGTTGGTGCTGATATACATGAATGAAAGTGAGATATCTTCAATATTGCGCATGGCTCTCGTGATCTAACAAATGTCTGATTTGGGATGAGGTTTATCTTGAGATAATCTTCAACAAAACATTTTGTAGAAATATGTGATATCAATGATTTGGATGTTTAATTTTTTGGTTGTATGTAAAGCATATTTGTGTATGAATACCCCCTCAAATGAGGAATCAACAATGATATAAATAAAATATGGTGATGTGGTGATGAGTCAATTGATAGAAAAAATGATGACAAAATGGGGAAAATTTTGGGCATGTAGTGATGGAAGAAGAAAAAGAGTTGCATGAAGAGAGAAAATGTGGAAATGGTGTCCTAAAGATTGGTTCACAGGGTGGCCTATGAACTGGATTGTGGTTGCATGGTGACCTATGAACTGGACTATGGTTCGCAGGGTGGCCTGTGAGTTAGGATTTTAGGGTATATAAAGCAATTTGGAGGCATGTAAAGCTTCATTTGTGTTGTGAGAGTTTGCAAGGAGGAAGGAGTGAGGACTAGTTTGTGAAGTAGAGCGCTTGTAGGAGTTCGATTTGGTGCAGAGATGGCGAGAGGGCAGACTAGTGTAGGCGGCTAACGCGGGAACCCGCTAGTAAGTATTTGATACTCCAACTGGATTTGATTTTGAAATGCATGAATATTAAGAAAATAGGGAAATGTGAGTTTGCATGTGGATATTGTTGGAAATTTGAGTTATTTTATGTTGTCATTGATGTCACATGGATCATTGATGTCACATGGATCACATTGAGTATTGGTGGCCAAAGCATTTCATAAATAAGCATTTATGATATTTTGGAGAGCATGGATATATACAGGGTTTTTGTGAAAACCAAGGCAGACAAAATAAAAGGTTTTATTTAAAACCATGGATTGTAGATTTGAAATGGGTTTTTCTTAAAACCCAGGCTGGCTTTTCATTTCGTCGAAAAAGGTGCCTCGGTGATGGAGATATTTATTTTTAAATATTTAGTTTAAATTTTAAATTATTAAAAAATTTAATTTTAATTTTAAAATTAAATATATTAATTTTAGTGCTGACTAAAGAAAGAAGGAAAGGCTATATTAATTTATAGCGTTGATGTCTAAAGAAAGAGGAAAGCCATATATATATGCCAACAAAAGCTTAGACTTCATTATTCGCGCGCTTATTTTTTGAATGCCTTCGATTAGGGAATGAATTGTGAAAAGAGAGAGAAGTGTGACTTTGGTCTATTGAAAAATCATTCGTGGAGTTTAACAAGACGCATAGGCATCTTTGGCCTAGTGGTTGGTGCACTGTGTGTTATGTAGTAGGTCCTGCGATCGAGTCCCGTCGTGGTTATTTGCTTTGTTGAAGTGCTCGAAGCGTTGTTAAGTTTTTCAAAGGGTGCAGAAGTTTATGGTATAAGTTTTTGTTCGTGTCCCTTTGGACACGTGAGGGCGTGTGGCCCAACGACAGGTTGGTTGTGGTTAAAGCGCTGAGCAAGGAGATGTCATAAGATCGAATTCTTTCACGGACAAAGGAAAGTTAATAATTTTTTAATATATTTTATTTTTCTAAAGTTGCCCTAGGAGGAATAAGGGTTGTGATGCATGTTTAGAAAAAAGAGATTTTTGGTGTTTCTCCTTTTGAAAGTATATCATTTTATATATCATTGGAAAGCTTATTTCAAGGGCTATTTGATTAACTTGCTTAGAGGTAGAAATAAGGTGTATGTAAAGAGATATTTTTGTTTTTGTAAAGGGTTTCAAAAGTGAAGGTTATTTTGTTCTTTTTCAAAGGTGATTAATTATTTCATGAGGGGACATGTTGTATCTTATTGAGTAGGAGTGATAAGGTATTATTTGGATATTATTGTTGTGATATTAATCATGATCTCTAACCCTTGTTGAAAGTTGAAAAAGAAGTTTTTTGAGTGTGGAAAATTTAGTAGACATCCAATAAGGCATAAAAAGGTATGAGCAATATTCTCCATTGACTTTGTTTATGGTGGTTGATTTCTGAAATATCATTGGAGAGAAAAGGATTGATTGTGGTTTCCTTTTTGAAAGTGGTTGGTTGAATGCTTCAAGTTTTTCTGGTTTGACAGTTGTGTTTAACAATATCTTATAAGCATAGTTGTTGAATCCCATTGGTTATGCAAATAACTTGAGTTAGAAAAGAACATGAGTATCATTGTTATGTGAGATTTGCGGTTGAGCATTGTTGGAAACATTTGAGTTGGTTGATACATACTTGGACTAGGGTTTTGTGGGAAATATTTGTCCCTTGTGGTGATTGGTTGAGTTGAGTTGATTGAGCCTAGTCAAGTTATTGAGTGACGTGATTGTTCAAGTTCCATGAAACAAACTATTCTATAATTCTGATTTGAGTTGAGATTGAGCTTTGAGATTAGAACATATTGAGTCTCTAACAATTCTCTTTATGATTCTATAAGACTTGAGTTGAGTTGAGATTGATTTGAGTTGAGATTATTGTGGATCATTGTTGTCATCCATTGTAGAGTGCATTGCCTTTCATTATTGAGTTCATCATTGAGCCTTGCCTTCATAGATTTGTGGATGATATTTGAGTGCTACTTGAGCATGATTGGTTGAGCCTTTAAGAAGGCTTTTGGGATAGATTTGTGGACATATTTGGGACAACATTTGAGCAAGTTCTTGGTGAGCTTTTTGAGTATATTTTTGAGCAAGTTCTTGGTGAGCTTGTTGAGCAGTTTTTGAGCAAGTTCTTGGTGAGCTTGTTGAGCAGATTTTGAGCAAGTTCTTAGTGAGCTTGTTGAGCATATTTGAGCAAGTTCTTGGTGAGCTTGTTAAGTAGATTTTGAGCAAGTTCTTAGTGAGATTGTTAAGAATATTTGAGCAAGTTTTTTGTGAGCTTGTTGAGTATATTTTGAGCAAGTTCTTGGTGAGCTTGTTGAGCATATTTTGGGCAAGTTCTTGGTGAGCTTGTTGAAGTATTTTTGAGCAAGTTTTTGGTGAGCTTGCTAGAGCAGATTTTGGGAAAGTTCTTAGTGAGCTTGCTAGAGCATATTTGGGCAAGTTCTTTGTGAGCTTGCTGAATCAGATCAGTGGATTGCCTACCTGAGCAAATCAGGATTTTCTTGCTGAGCAGATAAGTGGATTGCCTACCTGAGCATATCAGGATTGCCTAGCTGAGCAGATCAGTGGATTGCCTACCTGAGCAGATTAGTGTATTGCCTATCTTTGATTAGATCAAATTAATCATTTGTATTGGGATAAGGATCCTTATTTCTATGTAAAATATTATAAGGAGATTATCTTGTGGAGTACCCCATATTGGGGGAACCACGTTAAATCTTGTGTCTCAATTGTGTGTGGTGATTTGTGCACTTGTTTACTAGTGTTATCTATGTCATTAATGCACACTACTATATTTGATTATTGCAATTAAGGACACTAATTGATATTGGTTTGGAAAGAAAGTAAAAAGTGGGCATTATACTGTTCATCCCTCCTCTCAATCTAAGCTTATGTTCTTCATATATGTGTTTGCATGTGATGTTTGTTTGAAATGTGTGCACAAAGTGTGAAAATGGCCAAATGGGTATCCAAAAATGTTGCTCGTTTTCTGTGTTGAACAATAAATGTGTATGTTTGACTGTGTGACCAGTGTAAGGGTTGATCTTGATTTTCGTGATGAAAATATTTTTGTTTGTGAAATGTGATTAAAATTTCACTATAAAAGGGTGAAATGGGTGTGTAGAAATGTGACTGTTATTTTGATTTGTTATGTTTTTTGCGGATCGCATGAATGTGTGTCATAGGATGAATGTTGATGAAGTTTGACTATGTTGAATGGGAGGAATGGTGTATCATTTTGGAAAATCATTTGAACTTTCACCGTAAAAGGGTAAAATGGGTATCCAAAAATGTGACTTGTTTGTTGTTGTGAATTATTTTTGTGTATTTTGGAATTGCATGCCACGAGGTATATGTGGTTGAGTGTGGATGTGTTTTTGGTTGAAAAATATACACTATTTTTGGAATATGTTTGAACTTTCACCATGAAAGGGTAAAATTGGTATCCAAAAATGTGACTTGTTTGATGGTGTGTGATGTGGTTGTGGGTATGAGGAGTGCTTGCCTTGAAATACATGTTTTTAGGGTTGCATGATTTTTGTTTGTGTCAAAATTACTATTTTTGTGTATGAGACCAATTTTTCAAGGGGCTAATGGGTGCCCAAAAATGGCCTCCCAGCTGGGCTCACAGGGTGGTCTGTGAATTGGGCCTTATTTTGCATGGTGATCTATGAACTAGGCAAGAGTTCGCATGGTGACCTACAAACTGAGTAAAAGGGTTGTTTTTTGTTGTTTTTATGCCTGGGGTGTGTTTGTTGAGCAAGGTGCAGCAACAGTATTGTCATTGTTGTCAACATAGTTAGACAAATCGGTTGATGCAGTGGACAGGAGTTAAGAGGTTCTTCAGAGTATGTATAGTGATTTTCCAAAAGATCGAAGTGGCCCATATGCTAAAAATCAAAATAAAATCATAAGGAAGAAAACTATCGCGATATCGCGACATGTTGAGCAAGAAAGAAAAACTATCGCGATATCATGACATGTTGGGAAGAAAGAAAAACTATCGCGATATCACAACATGTTCGAAGAGAAAGCGCAAGCAAGAAAAACTGTCGCGATATCGTGACATGTTGAGAAGAAAGAAAAACTGTCACGATTTCGCGACATGTTCGGAGAGAAAGCGCAAGCAAGCAAAACTGTCACGATTTCGTGACATGTTCGAAGAGAAAGCGCAAGCAAGCAAAACTATCACGATTTCGTGACATGTTCGGAGAGAAAGAGCAAGCAAGCAAAACTGTCATGATTTCATGACATGTTCGGAGAGAAAGCACAAGCAAGCAAAACTATCGCGATTTCACGACATGTTGGAAGAGAGAAAGGCAAGTAGAAAATGTGTCACGATTTCGTGACATATTACAGGAGAGAGAGTCCAAAAGAAAAAATGTCACGATTTCATGACATATTGCAAGAGAGATTGTATAGAAGAAAAAGTGTCACGATTTCATGACATATTGCAGGAGAGAGAGTCCGAAAGAAAAAGTGTCGTGATTTCGTGACATATTGCAAGAGAGATTGTACGAAAGAAAAAGTGTCACGATTTCGTGACATATTGTAAGAGAGAGAGTCCGAAAGAAAAAGTGTCGCGATATCGCGACATGTTATTTTTTCATGAGCTAAGAAGAGAACCCAATCGAAATAAGATATGTGACAGTTAACTAAAGTTGGTACGACAGTTACAGGTGCAGTTACAGAAGAAAGTCATGCAGCTAAAATAAGAAGAGTTAACTGAAGTCGGTACGACAGTTACAGGTGCAGTTATAGAAGAAAATCACATAGCTAAAATAAGAAGAGTTAACTGAAGTCGGTACGACAGTTACAGGAGCAGTTACAGAGAAAATTCAGAACTTTGTTATAAAAGGAGGTCTGCGTGGAGAATTAGTTAGCTAAAAAAAGAGAAAAAGTGCTACGAAAAGAGGGTTGGAAGAGTGTCGTAAGAGAGCGTTAAGCAAAGTCGAGAGAGCCGTAAGAGTGCAGTAAGAAGCGCAACAAGAGGGTTGTAAGAGGGCCGTAAAAGTGCAGCAAGCAGAGCCGTAAGTGTGTGTGGTGTTTTGGTGAATAGTGAGAGAGGTTGGGTTAGCAATAGACTAGTCAGGGTCTTGTATAAGCGAAGGCATTTTTATGTCAATCTTATAGTTTCAAAATTGTAGTCCAAGTTGGTGCTTGGAATCAGGGGTTGGTGCTCCTTTCTGTTGGTGCAGATAAATCAGGGGTTGGTGCTCCTTTCTATTGGTGTAGATAAATCAGGGGTTGGTGCTCCTTCCAGGTGGGTCGTTGGTAAATTGATTGTAAAATTGGTATTTTGCAAAGACTGGATTTGGACGGGAGTCCAAGCAGTCATTTTTGAGGAGTAGCCAAATTGGTGAACCTCGTTACATCGTGTGTTATGGAATGCTCTCTTGTTATACTTGCTTTATCTGATTTTAAGTTTTCATTATTTTGGCGTTAAGAGTTGTAGATTTGAATTTAAATAGCTACACTGATTCACCCCCCCTCTCAGTGTCATTGTGAGACTAACAATTGGTATCAGAGCCAAGTTCCTGAACAAGCTCAATCGGCTAAGGTGATCTTGGAAGTGAGACAATGGCAGGTGGTGAAGGATTCTCATCAAACAAAGCACCATTGTTTGATGAAACTAATTATGCATTTTGGAGACTCAGGATGCAGACATATCTGTGTGCTTTGGGATACGACATTTGGGAGTCAGTAGACAGTGGATACTCAATATCCATCACTCCTCCAATTGATGCTGTCGGTAAGAAACTGTTTGAGAATAACTCTAAAGCAAAGAATGCTATCATGTGCGGTTTAGTGGACAGCGAACTGATAAATATTATGAGTTGTAAAATGGCAAAAGACATGTGGGACAAACTAAGGAGCATTCATGAAGGAGATGGCAAGATCAAGGAGGCCAAGTTACAAACGCATCGAGCTCAGTTCGAAGCATTAAAAATGAATGACGATGAGAACATAGAGGCATACATGCTTGAGAGTTAATGGAATCATTAATGCGATTAGAGGACTCGGCGAGGAAATGGAAGATGTTGTCATCATGAAAAAGGTACTAAGATCTCTTCCCCAAAGATTTGATTCTAAAGTTTCAGCAATAGAAGAAGCTAAAGATCTAAATACTTTTAGTATGGATGAGATGCATGGTTCTTTGATTGCATATGAGATGAGAATAGGAAAAACTAAACCCACAGACAGAGAAGCTGCTTTTAAAGCACATAAAAATATAAAAGCAAAACAAGAATCCGAGGAAGAAGAGACATCAGATGAAATGAAAGCAAACTTTGTTCGAAAACTAATAAGGGGAAAAGGAAAATACAGAGGAAAGCTACCATTTAAGTGTTTCAAGATGTGGAGGCATTGGGCACTTTGCAGCTAAATGTCCACTTAATGAGAAAAACAAAAGTGATGAAGGTTCACACCAAGAAAGAAGTGACTGGAAGAAGAAACCAAATTTTAGAAAAGGCAACTTCAAGAAGAAAAGTTTCATATCCAAGAATGTCAGTCCTTCAGAAGACAGCTCCAGTGAGGATTCTGAAGAAGAAACAGGTGAAGCTCTTTTCATGGCATTTGAAGAAGAAAAAACAGAGGAAAAATAGGAATGTGATAAAAAACTTGAGGCTGAGGCTGAAGTAGATCTGGAAGGTGAGCTGATCACTGCACTTAAAGAGCTGAGTATAGAAAGGAAAAAGAATAAGAAAATTTCAAGAAAGTTTGAGGATGCCAATGAAATCATAACTAGCTTGAAAGTACAGATAGACGAATCTAAGAAAATATCTGAAGATATCGAAGTACAATTAACCATGAAGATAGATGAGTGCAACAAGCTAGAAGAAGAGATTGTTGGTTTAAAGATGCAGCTAGAAGAGATGAATCGAAAAGTGAGTTGTTATCACAAACTTGAAGAAAGTTCTGTAAAGTTGGATAAGATTATAAATAGCCAAAGGACTACGAGGCATCAAATTTGGTTTGGGCTTCATCGAAGGAGAATCATCAAATGGATCAAAGGCCATAGCTGTAGAACCCATAAAGAATGAAGATAAGATCAGGATTGATCAAGAAAAAATGAATCATGCTAAAGAAAGCAATAATGCCAAGCACGAGAGGAGTATTGACAATGATGGATTCACCAATGTCACTCATCAAAGGAGAAGAAGATTTGTGGCTCCCACTACAAAATGGCAAAGACCATCACCCAGGTTCACTCATTTATTTTTTGGTTATTGTTTTAAATGCAATGGTTATGGACATAAGATTGCAGATTGCAAGTATAATGTAGGACAAAGGAACTTTACCAGTAGAAATGTTTTTTCACCGTTGATGGATTATGCGGTAGAATGTTATAAGCTGTCATAATTTTGGGCACATTGCAAGAAATTGTCGAAGTACATTTGCAGCAAATAAACATCAGGGAAGAAAATTTCAACCAAATGGTTTGAGACAAAATAGAAAATTTCCCAAAAAACATGCACAGGCTACTAACAAAGAAAAGTCAAAACAAGTGACCAAAACTGTAATCAAACCAGAGTGGAAAGAAAAGGAGCGACCCAAGGAAGAAAAGGAATCCTTGATCGTACAGACAACATTTAAAGCACAGAACAAATCTACACCATGGATACTTGATAGTGGATGCTCCAGTCATATGACAGGTGACAAACAAAAATTTGAGAAGTTACAGAAATATGAAGGTGGTTCTGTAAAATTTGGAAATAATGATGGAGCTAAGATAGTTGGCAAAGGATCAGTTAAGATCAGTGATGGAAAAATCAAGTCAAAATAAGTCTTGTTTGTGATTGGTCTGAAGCATAACTTGTTAAGCGTAAGTCAGATTTGTGACAGAGGTCATGAAGTAATTTTCAAGAAGCAGGGTTGTGAAGTCAGAACAACAAACTGTGGAAAGTTGATAGCAATTGGATCAAGGACATCTGGAAACCTGTATACTCTCTCAGAGACTTCAGAAGGAGCGTGCTTGATTGGACAGGAAGAAGAAAATTGGTTGTGGCACAAGAGGCTCGGTCATATCAGTTTTGACAATCTAGTAAAAATTAGCTCAAAAGGGGCAGTGAGAGATATTCCCACCATTGGCAAACCATTAAATAGCATTTGTGCTTCATGCCAAAAGGGGAAGCAAACTAGAGCCACATTTAAAACAAAAGAGTACTTCACAAGCAAACCTTTAGAACTAATACATACTGATTTATGTGGACCCATGAGAACGCAAAGCATAAATGGTGACAAATACTTTATGTTGTGCATAGATGACTATTCCAGGATGACATGGGTACTATTTTTGAAGCTTAAATCGGATGCCTTTGAGATGTTCAAGATTTTCAAAAAACAAGTTGAGAATCAAACAGGAAAAAGGATTAAATGTTTAAGATCGAGATAGAGGAGGAGAGTTCATTTCGGAGGAGTTTGCGAGTACTATGAAAAGTATGGGATTAGGAGACAGTTTTCAGCGGCAAGGACACCTCAGCGAGAATGGTGTGGTAGAAAGAAAGAACAGGACAGTGCAAGAAATGGCACGGACTATGTTGACTGAGAGCAAAATAGCGGACATATTTTGGAAAGAGGCAGTCCATACTGCGGTATACATCCAAAATAGGTGCATGTTGAGGACACATGAAAGCAAAACTCTATATGAGTTGTGGTTCGGTAAAAAGGCAACAACAAGATACTTTAAAGTTTTTGGCAGCAAGTGTTACATCAAAAGAACTGAAGATAATCTTGGTAAGTTTGAAGATAGAGCTGATGAAGGTATTTTTCTTGGCTATTCGACAAAAAGCAAAGCCTATACATGCTACAACAAGAGGCTAAAGAAAATTGTGGAGAGTGTCGATGTTAAAGTTGATGAAGGTAGGGAACGAGAAATTAGCTATGAAGAAAACTACCCAATTTATGAAGAGGTTATTGAAGGAGATGAGGAAAAGGAAACGAAAAAGAAACAGAAAATTGACTCAGATGATTTAAGTAGTGTTTCAGAAGAGGAAGAAAACAAGAAATTCAAAATAGGCAGCTGGCAGAAAAATCATCCTAGAGAGCAAATAATTGGAGACCCCACAGTTGGTGTTCGGACAAGAAGAAGAGTAGTAAGTAACTACTCTCTATTATCCAGACATTGAGCCCAAAAATGTTGTTGAAGCAAGCAAAGATGAAAGTTGGATGACGGCAATAAATGAAGAATTAGATCAGATCGAGAAAAACAAAACCTGGGAGTTAGTACCAAGACCTGCAAATAAAAATATAATCGATACTAAATGGGTTTTTCGAAACAAATTGAATGAAGATGGACAGGTAGATAGGAATAAAGCAAGATTGGTCTGTAAAGGCTATGCACAAGTTGAAGGTATTGACTTTGAAGAAACCTTTGCACCGGTGGCTAGACTAGAGGCAATTAGAATGTTTTTGGCTTTAGAAGTTCACAAGAATTTCAAAGTTTATCAAATGGACGTGAAATCAACATTTTTGAATGGAAAACTTGAAGAAGAGGTCTATATTGAGCAGCCAGATGGTTTCCAACTCGGTGATAATCCCAACTTCGTCTGCAAGTTGAAGAAAGCATTGTATGGCTTGAAACGAGGCACCCAGAGCATGGTATGCAAGGCTAGACAACTATCTTACTCAACAAGGGTTCAAAAAGGGTATGGTGGATAGCAATTTGTATGTCAAAACAGAGAATGGCCATCTCATTGTCCTTGTTGTATACGTAGATGATATCATTTTTGGCAGCAGCAATGATGAGTCGTGTAAAGATTTAGCAAATAAGATGCAGAGAGAATTTGAAATGTCTATGATTGGTGAACTTTCGTATTTCCTCGGACTACAAGTTAATCAAAATAAGAAGGGCATATTTATTTCTCAAGTTAAATATGTGAAAGAGATGCTAAAAAAGTTCACAATGGAGGATTGTAAGCCTGTTAGCACTCCCATGACGACGAGGTTGCAAGTTGAGCAAGGATGACAAATCTCGAGATGTTGATCAAACCATGTATAGATCTATGATTGGGAGCCTACTGTATTTGATGGCTACCAGACCAGATATCTTGCAGGCAGTTTGCATGGTCACACGATTTTAGGCTAGTCCCAAGGAGACTCATGTGACAACCGTGAAGAGGATTCTTCGGTATCTGAAGGGTACTATGGAGTATGGGTTATGGTATCCGAAAGGTAAGGATTTCACCCTTATTGCATATTCAGATGCAGATTGGGCAGGATGTGTCGATGACAGAAAGAGTACCAATGGAGGTGCATTCTATCTTGGAGACAGGTTGGTCGCATGGCACAGTAAGAAACAAGAGTCAATCTCCTTATCCACAGCAGAGGCAGAATATATTACAGCATCAACGTGTTGTACGTAGGTTTTATGGATGAAACAAACCCTAAAAGATCTTGGCATTAACTTTAGTGAGCCAATTTCAGTTAAGTGTGATAACACCAGTGCCATTAACATCTCAAAGAATCCGGTTATGCATTCTCGCACAAAACATATTGCTATCCGATATCACTTTTTGAAGGAGAAAGTTGCGGAAGGTGAGGTTAAGTTGGATTTTGTCCCAACTACAGAGCAAGTAGCGGATATCTTCACAAAACCGCTACCCAAGGAAATTTTTGAGTACCTTCGCAATAAATTGGGAGTGGTCACGTTTCCCAAGAACTGACTAGCTATCGGGACCACATTCTCAGGGGGAGCATTTATATATTTGATTATCTTTTTGCTCATGTTTGTAATTTTTTCTAACTATAATAACTTATGCCTGAGAATGTTGTGCATGGACTCAGGGGAGTCTACGATGAGCCCTTTGGTATTATTGTCAAAGGGGGAGAAGAATTACAGGAAATTGCATGTGTGTTGCCAACAATTCCAAAGGGGGAGATTGTTGAGCAAGGTGCAACAACAATATTGTCATTGTTGTCAACACAGTCAGACAGATCGGTTGATGCAATGGACAGGAGTTAAGAGGTTCTTCAGAGTATGTACAGTGATTTTCCAAAATATCAAAGTGGCCCATATGCTAAAAATCAAAAGAAAATCACAAGGAAGAAAATTGTCGCGATATCGCGACATGTTGAGCAAGAAAGAAAAACTGTCGTGATATCGCGACATGTTGGGAAGAAAGAAAAACTGTCGCGATATCGCGACATGTTCGAAGAGAAAGCGCAAGCAAGAAAAACTATCGCGATATCGCGACATGTTGAGAAGAAAGAAAAACTATCACGATTTCGCGACATGTTCGGAGAGAAAGCGCAAGCAAGCAAAACTATCACGATTTCGTGACATGTTCGGAGAGAAAGCGCAAGCAAGAAAAACTGTCATGATTTTGTGACATGTTCGGAGAGAAAGAGCAAGCAAGCAAAACTATCACGATTTCGCGACATGTTCGAAGAGAAAGTGCAAGCAAGAAAAAGTATCACGATTTCGTGACATGTTGGAAGAGAGAAAGGCAAGTAGAAAAAGTGTCACGATTTCGTGACATATTGCAAGAGAGAGAGTCCGAAAGAAAAAGTGTCACGATTTTGCGACATATTGCAAGAGAGATTGTATGAAAGAAAAAGTGTCATGATTTCGCGACATATTGCAAGAGAGAGAGTCCAAAAGAAAAAGTGTCACGATTTCGTGACATATTGCAAGAGAGATTGTATGGAAGAAAAAGTGTCGTGATTTCACGACATATTGCAGGAGAGAGAGTCTGAAAGAAAAAGTGTCGCGATATCGCGACATGTTGTGTTTTTGCGAGCTAAGAAGAGAACCCAACTAAAATAAGATATGTGACAGTTAATTGAAGTCGGTACGATAGTTACAGGTGTAGTTACAGAAGAAATTCATGCATCTAAAATAAGAAGAGTTAACTGAAGTCGGTATGACAGTTACAAGTGCAGTTACAAAAGAAAATCACGTAGCTAAAATAAGAAGAGTTAACTAAATTCGGTACGACAGTTACAGGAGCAGTTACAGAGAAAAGTCAAAACTTTGTTATAAAAAGAGGTCTGCGTGGAGAATTACGAAGCTAAAAAAAAAGAGAAAAATTGCTACGAAAAGAGGGCTAGAAGAGTGTCGTAAGAGAGCGTTAAGCAGAGCCAAGAGAGCTGTAAGAGTGCAATAAGAAGTGCAACAAGAGGGTTGTAAGAGGGTCGTAAAAGTGCAGCAAGCAGAGTCGTAAGTGTGTGTGGTGTTTTGGTGAATAGTGAGAGGTTGGGTTAGCAATAGACCAGTCAGGGTCTTGTATAAGCGAAGGCATTTTTATGTCAATCTTATAGTTTCAAAATTGTAGTCCAAGTTGGTGCTTGGAATCCGGGGTTGGTGCTCCTTTCTGTTGGTGCGGATAAATCGGGGGTTGGTGCTCCTTTCGTTGGTGCGGATAAATCGGGGGTTGGTGCTCCTTCCGGTGGGTGCTGGTAAATTGATTGTAAAATTGGTATTTTGCAAAGGCTGGATTTGGATGGGAGTCCAAGCAGTCATTTTTGAGGAGTAGCCAAATTGGTGAACCTCGTTACATCATGTGTTGTGGAATGCTCTCTTGTTATACTTGCTTTATCTGATTTTAAGTTTTCATTGTTTCGATGTTAAGAGTTGTAGATTTGAATTTAAATAGCTACACTGATTCACCCCCCCTCTCAGTGTCATTGTGAGACTAACAGTGTTGTATGAATGTTGTATGCTATGATTATTTGTATGAAATGATGAGAAATGAATATGTATGTATGTGAAACTGATCAAAATTTTGTGATGTTTGTGGATGGAATAGATGAAGATGATTGAGTCGCGACATCATGTGCAATCATTGAGAGATGCCTTAGGTGATGCCTTGGGTGAGGTGGATGTGGAGTGGCTGGAGAAGGTGTGGATGAAGGGAGTATGGGATTGTGTGAGTATTCATGCCAATAGGGCATATATTTCTACCTTGTGTGAGAGGTGGGATCCAGACAGGAACACTTTTCACTTCCCTATAGGTGAGATGACCATTACACTGGAGGACATATACAAGATATATAAGTTATCGATAGAAGGTGTTCCAATGAGGGTAGCAGTAGATGAGAGGCAGGAGGAGGTGTTGCAGCACATATTTGGTGCAAAGTGGGGAGATGTAGACATGAGGAAGGGGGTGGATTATGAGTATTATTGGTACAAGAAGATGTTGTCTAATCGCCAATGTGCGGCGATGCTTATGATATCTACCTATGCTCTGCCAGATACCTCAGGAGTGAAATTCTCTTGGAATATGATGGAGCAGAATGTCATGTTTGCATGGGCATATATGCTATTGGCATAGGTATATAGAGTTGCATGATGTAGTGTGAGTGATGTAGACGGGTTTGAGTTGGACCCCATTGCTATAGGTTTGGGTATGGGAGCACATAGTAGTAAAGCGACCGATGTTGTTGCCATATGGTGTACATGCAGAGATGGGTATCACCATACCTTATGCTTTGAGGTGGTAGATGAATGAGGAGAAGGGGATGAAGAGGCCACATGAGGGAGATTATTTATTTTGGAGGATACAGTTTGGCTCTTTGGAGCCTAAGCATATTCAGTGGAGGCCTTGGAAGGGTGGGGTGGTGTGGGAGAAGGATGGGGAGCAACTGGGAGTGATTCACCAAGGGTAATGGATGGTAGGGTGGTATACATGATAGGCAAAGTTCTTTTCCTTTAGTAGGATCATGCGTCAGTTTGGGTTGCGATAGGGGATATCGGATGTAGTTGTTGTGATCTATAGGAGGTGGGGTGATCGAGGGGAGTGACCTATAGTACTCCCCATGAGTGGTGAGAGGGATCCACCAATGGTGATTCCCAATGTGGATGATGTAAGGACTACGCCTGAGTATGATGCATGGTGGGCCACATAGAGTTGGGAGCCAGGCGTTGGAGTGATTGATCACTAGGTGCAACCAGCAAGTGGATCGAGGCCTATGTAGGGGGGATCGAAGGATGAGGTATAAGAACCTCTTTGATAATAGAGGTGACATCGAGGTGACAGGTCTGGTATTGCTATTGGGAGATCATCATATTGATAGGCCAATGGCGAAGAGCAACCCTTGGATGATGCAGTGCCTTTGGAGGAGAAGGGTGATGACATGGGGGATGATGATATTGGATATATGGGGGACATACCTTTAGATGTGCAGGAGAGGATGGATGTTGAGGAGGATTTTTTGGTGTTATGGGAGAGAGTACAACATCTGGAGGGGTGCTTACGTGAGAGTGAGGTAGATTGGGCCTTGGATTTGGGGAAATGGAGAGAGGAGCATTGTGAGCTAGAGGAGAGGTTAGTGGTAGTCAAGTAGGCGAGTGACATAGAGAGGAGGGAGTTGGAGATGTGGTGTGCATAGCTATGTGGGTGGCTCAAGGTGAAGGAGGTAAGGTATGCTAAGGTTGTAGAGGGCTTGCATCACCTGGTTGTAGATGCTATGGCTACTGGAGATAGATTGAATGTAGAAGTTGCTAGGGTGCAGCAGGTGGAGGTGAATAGCGATGTCGAGTGAGTACCTCATGTGGTAGAGGTGGTAGAGTTATGTGTTGAGATACAAAGGCAATAAAATATGCAGGAGGAGGCTGATCAGGTGAGGGTTACAGTAGAGCAGGCCATGGTAGAGGTGATAGGTGGGGGTGATGTGGTTGCTTTTAGAGTGGAGGTGGATCATTTATAGTGAGCAAATAAGGATGTGTTGAGGATGTTCATAGAGGAGGGGGTGATGAGGATGTAGTGTGAGCTTACCTTAGTTTCGTATGGGCATCCACTTCCAGATTATGGTGGGTCATAGTCGAGATCGAGATCATGATCGCAGACATAAATACAATCAGAGTAGAGTCATTGGAGAACACCATCGATAGTGTAGAGGGAGGTGAGGATAGAGGTACTAGTGGTGTTGTAGATAGGAGGGGATATCCTAGGGTTGGATAGGGTGATAGTGCTTATGTTGACACAAGTGGGAGAGGTAGTTTTAGGGTCAAGTGCGGTAGCACCAAAGTCGAGTGTGATGACCGAGGTGCGTGGGGTGGAGTAGGTGATGGCGGCTCAGGAGGGGAGTGGTGAGACTCCTGGTGATCAACAGGGCTGAGATGTGCTATGGATGTATTTCATTTTTTTTTTGTAGCCTGAGGGTATTTTTTATCATAATATATATATATATATATTGTTTGGTGTGGTTTTATATACATGTGTCATGATTTGATGTGAATGAATGTGTGATGTTTGATTTCATGTATGCATTAATGTAGAATATTGATAGGTAAATGTATGATGGATGAACACATATGTGCATGTGATAACATGTAGGAGAATGATAATGTTGTAGTGTAGATGCAATGTAAAATGATGTAATGTAAATGAATGAATGTATGTCAATGCTAAAATACATAGAGGAAGCACTCGTATCGTAGCATAACCGGTGGTAATGTGATCCATTCCATTATATCAGGGATGTAGGGTGGTATAGGGATTATGCAATAATCTTGACAATCATAGTTATAGCAATCAAACCTCATGAGGAACTGAGCAAGGTCCATCTGCAACTCATAACTAACTTGACTGGGTCAAAGTCTATCAAGGACCAGTGTGTGCAATAAGTGATGTTCATTTATCCATTTTGAGGGAGGTAGGACTAACCCATTGTAAACATAGCCAAAGTAGCTAGCTCATCCACAAGCACGTAGTGATCTATACAAAAGAAGGTCGCTAATGTGATAGATGTGTCACCACTTGTAAGACTATTCCACTGGCAGGCATGCACTTAGGGCCTATAGCTAGTGATGGAAATCATCCCATGATGTTATGTTAAACCTAAGGACCAAAGGAGATGAAGCATAATAGTGGTGTTTCTTTGGAGGCTTTTCCTTTTGTTTTCTGCCCCTCATTTTTTATTCTCTTTTTGTGGTACTCTTTTTCTTTTTTTTTTATGTGGGCATTGGCTTTTGTTTTTTGCCCATTTTTCTTATTTTTTCTTATGCTTATCCCTTTGTTTATCCCTAGGTCATATGTTGATCATGCAAATGATAGGATGAGAAGGGGAAAAATTATTCACTAGATGGTGATATCTATGCAAGGTGTTATCTTCCCTAGACTCAAAATTTACTTTAAAGATATGACATGTGTGAATGGTCCCTGAAAGAAGTTGAACCAACCAAGAGATGTTGTAAGGAGAGTAAGAACTTTGTCAGCTAGAGGTGATGTTTGATTGACTTAACTGGTGAGTGGTCAAAATCATGCAATACACCGTATACTCTATAATCCTGAGAAGGGGAGTGGACATCCAAGTGGTAATGCTAACAAGTGTGTATATTATTCCTATCATGGGTATATTTCTATAGGGGGAATATACAAATATGAATGTAAACGTAAAAGAAGAGCGATGCATATAGACAATGGATGTAATGTGAAAGATATGACATGGAAGGAAAGTATCTACAAGAGGAATTTTGTGAGACTTAACTAGATGAGATTAGAAACCATGTCGAAAGAAATGGGTTTGTGAAGAAATGATGAGAAGAGGGAGTCATGGTAATGGTTGCCCCAACATGTGGGGGGTGTCACAAATAGGAGAGAAGTATGTAATTGGGAAAATGCATGTGATAGTGAAAACAAGGAAAATTGAGAGTGAGAAGAGATGTAGAGGAAAATGAGAATGAAGAAGTGCAACAAAGAAGAAAGAGTGAAGCAACGAAGAAAAGAAGATGAGAAGAAGAGGAAGAAAAGGGTAAAATCAGCACAGGTATGTAGTCACTCGAAGCGTGACCATACAATAATGTCAAATGGAAAGATGAAGAGGAAAGAGAATGGAAGAAGAAATAAGGGGAGAAAGCAAGTTAAGACTATGTGAAGTGATGGGGATCAGGTCGTGAATGACTAGGTGAAGTGATGAGGTGACTAGGATTTTGGTAATTCATGTAGTTGGATAATTGTTAGAAATAATGAGGTGTGGATGTAAATGATTCGTGTGAGGGTATAGGGTGAGGGACAAGATGATGTGGAGGGCTCTAAAGTTGAGTAGGAGAGAGAGCATGTTTGGGCTATGGGAGGGATTCTTTGAACAACATGTCTTGGAAAAGGGTTTCAAAAGTGTGATACGCATCGATGTCATGCCTTGGTTGATGATGATAAATGTAAAATTGGTTCTCTTTGTAGTTTCATGGCTTAGGGCGTAGTGGATCGATGGGATAGATCTCAGGTAGAACTAGGAGGTCTTGGTGGAGTAATTGGTGAAATGTTTGGGAGAGTGGTGTTGAATGGATAGGCATGGGATATATGTATGGCTTGTATGGTGATGAGTGTGAGGAAGGTGGGGTAGGAATGAGTGGTTGGATTAGGGATCTAGGGTCTAGTGAAGGTCAGATTTGAGAGTAAGGAATGGGCTTAGAAGAAGGTGAAAGGATACGAGCTATGATAGGATGATGAGGAGAGGAATGGTAGTGATAATGACTCAAGTGTGACTCGAGGTTGTCGAGGTGAGAGAGGATGTGTTGGATATCAATAGGTAGGTGGAGAGCAGGATTCTAGTGTGTAAATGGAGTTGGGGTATGGGCATGAAGAAGAGAATGAATGAGAAGAAGGAGGAGATTGAAATTGTTGAGTTGGAGGTGGAGTAGGTTGAAGTAGAATATCATGTAGTGGGGATGGGGGTGTCTAGAGAATAGGTGGTGTTAGAGATGACTACAGATAGTGATGTGTACGAGATGGGGGACACACATAGAGGTAGCTTGGGTGGCATGTTGATGAAGGGATTGGTCGTAAGGTGACATCCCGCTCGGTAGGGGTGGGGGTAGTCCTAAAGAGTGTGCGTGAAGAGGTGTGGTTCCCCTATTAGGAGGATAGTATCCTAGTGAAGGTTGTTAAGCTAGAGAAGGTGGTAGATATGGATCTCTCATATCAACCAAGTGAGGGGGGATGGTCCTCGTGCATGAGGTTTTGGTGGGTGAGAATGTTCCTCCTTATCTACAAAGGAGGACAAGGAGATTTGGCTATCTTCAAAGTGAGGGGAATAGGAAGAATCTCTATGGTTGGGTGAGTGATGTTAAGGTGAAGTGTGGTGATTAGAATGTGATGATGGGGATGCCTGACGTATGTGAATAGGGCTAGGAGGTATGGCAAGGTCGGTAGGGGTGATTGGTACTAAAGGTAGTGTTTGAAGGTCCTGCATGATGGGGGAGTGGTATGTTGGAAGTGTAAACCTGGAACAATGTATCTCCATAGTAGATATTGTAGTTGGTGATAAGAGACCTACAAAACCACAAGATACCAACAACATAAAAATGACATAAAAAGCAAAAGTATTTCTATTGTGTAATAGAAAGTGAAAGTTGTGTGTTCAGTGTGATGTGGGTTGTGAATCTATGAGTGAAGTGATATGTACACCATGATGATGATAGTATGTGCAATATGTGGTGATGTGTACCTAGATAGGCTAGGCATTAAATGTGCGTAAGTGAATTATGTTGATGGGTTCAGGTTTGATGAGTCCTTTGAGATTTTCCAATCGATAGGCATCAAAACTAAATTTGTGTGTGATGATGTATGGGCCTAGCCAGTTAGGAGCAAACTTGTCTCTATTGGTGGGGCACTTGTGATCTATTGATTCTCTTTGAGAACTAGGTCATCGATATGAAACTCATGTTGGTGTACCTTACTATTGTAGGTATGATGAAGATGATATTGATAGACACGGGTGTGTTCTATGGCATGGATGCGATGCTCATCCAAGAGCATTAATTGGTCGAGGTGGGCTTGACGAGCAGTGTCATCATCAATGAAGTCTTTCATGGAGATGCGTAAAGATGGTATTTCGAGTTCGAGGGGCATAATGGCTTTGGTACCATAAACCAAAGAAAAGGGTGTTGCCCTAGTGGGAGTGTAAATGCTCATACGATAGGCCCACAAGGCTAATGGCATTTGATTGTGCCAATCATGATGAGATTCTATGACCATTTTACGAAGAATAGAGTAGATGGTTTTGTTGGTAGCCTCAACCTGGTTGTTACCTTATGGGTAGTATAGGGTAGAGAAGCTATGGTGAATGTTAAATTTAGTGCATAGGGCATGAATGGTTTTGTTTTTGAAAGGAGTGTCATTATCGAAGATGATTTGTGAAGGGATTCCAAAGTGACATATGATATGGTCAATGATGAATGCCATGATTTTGGCCCTCATAGTTTGAATGAGTGGGATGGCTTCGACCCACTTTGTGAAGTATTCTATGGTAGTGATAATGAATTTATGGTTTCCTGATGAGGTAGGCAAGATCTATCCAATAATATCTAAACCCCATTGGGAAAAAGACCACATTGATTGGATAGGTTGGAGTGCTTGTGAGGGTAAGTGTGTGAGGTTAGCATGTTGCTGACACTTGATGCATCACTTTACATACTCACAATAGTCATGTTCCATTTTGGGCCAATAGTAGCCCATGCATAAAATACATTTTGTGATAGCCATGCCATTGAAGTGACCACCGCAAGTGCCATCATGGGTTTCTTGGACCACTCATTGAGCTTCATGTGGCTCTAGGCAATACAAAAGAATACCATCATGACTGTGGTGATATAGGATATCCCCCAACAATGTGTAATGGATCACCCATTGTTTGAATGCTCGATGATGAGCATGTGGTAAGTCACAAGGCAAGAAGCCTAATTTGATATAATCCTTAATTTGTGAAAACCAAGGATCATGTGGTTCAGTATGGATGACATGGATGCCATCATCATCTATGGGAGGTGAAGATGAAATAGTGGACTATGTTAGAGTATGAATGGACACGTGCATTGTGTTGGAGAGGGGGTTTTGTGGTATTAACGATCCTAGGGAAGCCATTGTGTCGGTGAAGTGATTTGATGAGTGTGGAGCGGCTTCGATATCATACCACTCGAGTTGGGTGAGGAGTTGTTGGGCAATATGTTTGTATTGCTGGAGGACTAGGCAATGACATTACCAAATCTCCTGGACTTGATTGATGATAAGAAGGGAGTCACCAATGATGTGAAGGTATCTAATGTGCATAGAATGTGCCTGCTTTAAACCAAGAATGAGAGCTTCATATTCTGCATTGTTGTTTGTGTAGGGAAACCCTAATTTGAATTAAAATGGGAGAGGTTCCCCATCAGGTGTGAAGAATACAATTCTTGCACCCCCAACATGAGTGCAATAGGAGCCATCAAAGAAAAGTGTTAAGTCAACTGGTATTTCTGGTTTGACATACTCTTCAACTTCTGTGATATGGAAGATGGAATCATCAGGGAGCTAGATAAGGAGTGGTTGATTATCAAGTAATGGAGCCTCAATGAGTTGGTCAATGATGACCTATCCTTTGATGGACTTTTGAGAAATGAATTCGAGGTCAAATTCAGTGAGGAGCATAATCCATTTGGTGGTGTGAGAGTTATGATAACTCTTGTTCATCATATATCAAAGTGGATTATCGTGAGCGATGATAAATATGGTGTGATTAAGCATATAGTGGCATAGTTTTT
Source organism: Wollemia nobilis (assembly GCA_028583015.1). Classification (NCBI taxonomy): domain Eukaryota; kingdom Viridiplantae; phylum Streptophyta; class Pinopsida; order Araucariales; family Araucariaceae; genus Wollemia; species Wollemia nobilis. The sequence goes on along the minus strand of JAQPPZ010003286.1, from coordinate 1,679,897 downwards.
GTGTCACAAAGACTACAACTAGGCATAGCTTTTCCATGTATGCGTATCAGGTTTTGTAGTTGATGAGTGTACGATTGATGTAATATATGGCTTGTTCTTGATTGAGCATATTATTTTGAGCTAGCAATGTGCCAAGTGCAAAATCTATAGTAGAAATGTACAAGAGGAATGGCAGTTATGGGTGTGGGGGAGATAGGATTGGTGATGAAGTGAGGTAGGCTTTGATTGAATCAAAGGCTTGTTGATAGTTTGCATCCCATTTGAAGGTGACTCCTTTTTGTAGGAGATGATTGAATGGCTTGCACTTATCCGATAACTAGGCAATAAAATGGTGAATAGATTGAATTTTGCCCTGCAAGCTGCGTAGTTGTTTGAGATTGGTGGGTGGAGGCATCTCGATGATGGCTTTGAATTTGTTGGGATCTACTTCAATGCCTCATTGAGAAATAATGAACCCTAAGATTTTACTAGAAGTAACACCAAAGACACATTTCTTTGGGTTGAGATGAACATTGTGCTCTAGAAGGTGATCGAAGATCTTGCATAGATCAACAAGGTGTTGTGAATGTTCTTTGGATTTGGTGATGAGATCATCAACGTAATCTTCCATGATTTTATGCATGTAGTCATGAAAGATATAGGTCATTGCATGTTGGTACGTTGCCCCAATATTTTTAAGGCCAAAAGGCATGACCTTATAACAAAAAGTCCCCCAAGGGGTTGTGAATGATGTTTTGTGTTGATCGATGGGGTTGATCTTAATCTGATTGTAACCAAAAAATCCATCCATGAGGGAGATCATTTCATGGCCTACGATAGCATCAACTAGCGAGTCGATGTTTGGGAGAGGGAAGTTGTCCTTGGGATAAGCTTTGTTCAAGTCATAAAAATTGGTGCATACGCAAACTTCATTGAAAGGTTTAGGTACCGATACCATATTGGAAACCCATTCTGGGTAATCAATAGGTTGGATGAAATTTACATCAAGGAGCTTTTGGAGCTCAAATTTTACCAACAATGCAATTGTAGGATGCATACATTACAATTTCTATCTGACGGGTTTGGCATCGCTATCGAGAGTGAGATTGTGAACCATGAGAGAGGGATCGAGTCTAAGCATATCCATGTAGGACCAGATAAAGACTCTAATGTATTCCTTAAGGAAAGTGGTAAACAGGATGCACTCCTCTGATGAGAGGTTGGCGATGAGTTTAACAATATGTGGATTGTTGGGGTCATCACCAATATCAACATCGATGGTGTCTTCCACAAGCATGTGGGAACCATCTCAAAGTTGTTCTAAGATTGGAATAAGATGGAGGTCATCGATAGCCTTAGGTAACTCAAATTCATCATCTAAATAAATGTTAGTGTGATGAACCCATGGGATGTGAGGTGGGGTAGATGGTGAAGGAGCATTCGTAGTACGCAAGATAAGGGGTGATAGCAAAAAGTCTTGTGGTGAAGGCATTGGTGAAATGTGAGTGAAGTCGATGAAATTAGGGTTTGGTGTGTCATCATGAATCATATGAGATGTGTATCAAAGTGGTGAGAATAGATCCACATCGACCATGTTGATGGAAGTAGTAGAGGTCATAGAAGATGATGAGTCTGATGATGAAGATTTAGAAGTATTTGAACATCGTGGTAGGTTTAATGGTGGATGTAAAACCATGGGTGGAGAGCAAGGTCAAGTTGTGGATTGATGAAGCTATCGGTAAGTAGGTAATGGTATGGCTAGATGTATAGGTGATGGAGGAGGAGGTGAAGTGTTGCACTCTAGATGAGGATCTATGAGGGATAAGGTAAAAAATTGGTCAATTAGCGCATCAATACAATAAGTAGATGTGGCATTAGAAAAATACGTGTCTTGGAAGAAGCTACATGGAATGGTGATGGTAGAATGAGGAGATGGACTCTCATCTAGGATATCCATGTTGATGTATTCTTCTAATGAGTGTGTAGGAATTGGTGTGGGATGTAGGGAGAGATCTTGGAGTTCATCCTCGAGCGTATGAACTATTGTAGGGTGATAACCTAGGCCATATTTGTCTATGGGTGACTGAACATGGGGGTTGATAGGCATGTGTAACCCTTGTTCATAGTAGCCTAGTCCAAATCCATGCCAATGAAAATATCATAGGTAGCATAGGGTAAATTGGGGGTTGGACATGTGGTCTAGAGTGCCATAGAAACTAGATTGTGGTGGTGGAGGTATAGCGGTCAAGAGCGATGAGTCTAGGCCTATATAAATGAAGTTGGTATGATTGTCGGGAGGACCTAGTCACACAATGGTACTGATGGTTAGTATTGAAGTTGAAGGATGATTAAAATCATGCATAGATTGGATTATTGGGGGTCGCACATGAGCATCCTAAATGTTATAATCATCGGGCCTAAAATTTGTCATGAAAATTGACACTCGAGGTATCGTACATGTTGGGGATCGAGGTGGTGAATCAGAATCAGAGGAAGATGATGCCATTTAGGAATCATGAATGATGGGAGGAGAAGAATGGAGTAATTGAGCATCTAAGTGGGAGGCTCATTATTCCCAATCATGGCATTCAACCATGGTGGAAGGAATGGGATGGTTCGCATGTGGGAACTATGTGGTGGGGGGAGGAGGTGTAGGCATCGAGCTATGAGAAGATGTGAAAGACCATGGTCATAGATGAAAAGGAAGTGGGGGTGTTTGAGGAGTGGGAAGGAGAGGAGGTTTTGTAGAGGAAGATGCGTGAGATGTAATAGGAGGCCACGATGAGGGTGGTGAAAAAGGTGGAGGTGTGGATCTGTGGAAGAGGATGGTTGAGAAGGAGGGGGAGACCATGAGGAAGGTGGTGAGAAAGGTATGGTAGTAGAATGAAGTGTCATGCTAGATGATGAGAGGGGTGTGGGCATAGATGGAGGGGAATGCGTATGTGCTCCTGATGATTGTTGTGGGGATGAGGTCGGTATTGAAGAAGATGTAGATGCTCCTATTGAATGATGAGAAGGAATGGGAAGAACCTGAGTAGAGGATGATGAGGGTCTTGGTGGAAGGTCTATGATGTTGTAGAATTTGAAGGGGTCCCCATCGGTAGGAACACAATGAATGAGTCCTTCATAGACATACTTGAGATAATGATGCAAGGTAGAGGGAACACATTGCATGTCTCTAATCCATGGATGTCCGAGCAAGATATTGTATTGCATCTCACCTTGAATGATGTGGAATAAAATGGATATGGTTCAGACACCTACATGGATAGGTAGGATAATGGAGCCTACAGTGGGTCACATGGAACCATCGAACGCTCGAAGGTCGAGCGATGGGATGGTAAAGTGAGCTGGTGGAATGTGAAGGTGATGTAGGGTGGTAGTAGAAATGATACTAATGGATGAACTGGTATCAACAAGGACATGCTTGTAGGTGATGTCATTGATGGTTGCTTGTATGTGGAGAGGAGGGTCAACTCCTTCACCTATGAGCTCTGTAATCTCATGGTCATGGAAACTAATGGAAGGTTGAAGGTAGCGTGGGATGTTCCCAATGAAATTCACAAATGCATTTGTGTCATGGGTTTCAAGATCAATGGATCAAAGGATGTCATTCAATGCCTCATGATGGGGTTGAGATTATTGTAAAAGGTCAAAAATAGATAGCCTAGTAGGGGTATTATGTAACTGATGTGTAAGGCTACCATGGATAGTGATGATGTTGTGAGGTAACTATGGTGAAACATTTAAGGCTATCGAGGGTTGGAGCAATGTGAAAGGTACTAGAGGGGATACTACAGGTGCATCCTAGCATGGTGGATAGCGTTGAGTGTAAGTTGTAAGGTTGATCATGCCAACTACACCGTGTGAAGGAGGGTCATGTTGAACATTGTTAACCTATTAGGGTTACCCTTGGGAATTTGATTAGGCTCCTTGGGGATTGGTCCCCCTATGTTTAGGTAATGGGTTTTGATAGATACCCAAATTTTGGTTTTGTGGTGCGAGGGGGTTTATGACTTGGATGGTACCCTGATCAATGAGGTCTTGGACAAGACCACAAAAGGAATGACAAGACTCTATATCATGGCCATGCTATCGATGGTATGCGTAGAAGGCTTGCTCAATATACCCCTGAGGCTTGGGTTGGTTTGGATCTATAGGTCGAATGTTCGGTAGGGTAATATGACCTGCATCGTATAATATCTGGAATAGAGTTGGCAAGGGCTTAGAGAGTGGGGTCAAATTACATTATGGAAGCTGTGGATGAAGGCTATGAGTTTGTTGTGGTTGAGGTAGAAGGGGTGCATTAGTTTGGAATAACTACTACTATGGAGGGGGTCGTGCGATGGATGAAGAAGTTGAAGAAGCTACTACCACTTGATTAGTTTATGGTGGTCTAGGGAAGGGTTGATTTGGTGCATTTTTATTGAAGCAAAAGTTGGAGTTGTATGATGGTTTTTTCCTAAGCTTAATCTTCCTAGATTGGACTTTGATGTCCTTGATGACTTTGGCTTGGGTGATAGCTTCCTCAAAGGTGCAACTTTGATGAAGTTGTAAGGAAGTGGAGATATGTTTGTGATAACTCTTGGAGAAGAGTGTAACTAATTCAGCTGATGGGAGGCTATGAGCTAGGTCATGAATGATTGATCTCCATCGAGAGATAAACTCTGTAATGGGCTCATCGTCAGCCTATCGTAAGGCGTAGACATCAGAGAAGTTGATTTTCTTCTTGATATTAATGGAGAAATATTCTAAGAATGAATTGGCCAACTTCTCAAAGGTGAACAAGTTATGGTATGGAAGCATGTTGTACTAATCAAGGGCTTGTCCCCCAAGTGAGAGGGAGAAGGTACGTAACATGAGGGGATTGCTACTATGAAGTTGATAGCAAGTAGAGCGGTAATTGTTGATGTGTTCATGAGGATCCTCTTTACCTTTGTACTTATCAAACTTTGGGATCTCAAAGCGATAAGGGTAAGGAGGTATAGGAACTAAAGGGTGGATTGGCTCATTGTAGAGTTCATCGTATGTGGGTTTTTGTGGCCCATAACCATTGTACAAAGATTTAGCATCTTAACTTCTTCTTGCAAAAGTTGAAGTTTGGGTGCTAGAGGTGTAAAGGATTGTGTTGAGGTAGTTGGAGCCTAAGAATGGGGTGGGTATTGGAGCTATTGTTCTTCCCAATGTGGAGAGGGAATGTATTGCAATGGTGCCTGTGGATGTGATTGTTGAATGGCATAGGATGTCAAAGCTGATGGGACACTCTATTGTGGAGTAAGCATCTACTAGGGGTAGTAATATTGTGGTTGTGGGATTTGTGGTTGTTGCACTAAGATCTTCTAGAGAGGGGCCTACTGTAGTGGTTGGGTTATAGGGGATGATGACCAAGAAGGAGGTGGAGTGAAAAATGTAGGTCCAATAGGTGGTGGTGGAGGTAGTGGTGTCTGGATAGATGGTGCAAGTGGTGGGTGAGATGAGGTGTCAAAATATGGTACCTGCATCTGACTAGAAGAGTGATAAGTGGAGAAGGTAGGTAGAGTAGAATAGCATGGGGGATTAGTGGGAAAATATGAGTGTCATGGATCATAGGTAGGAAGGGGACTAGAATATAGAGCCCAAAATGGAGGAGGTGGAGGGAGTCAAAAAATAGGAGTAGATGAAGATGGTGGTGGAATAGAAGATGGGATACCATACATTCTAGGAGGGTAGGATGTAGGTGGAGGAAGTGATGATGAGGGAGTGTAGGCCTCAAACATAGGAGCTTGAGAAGATGGTATGGTGAAAGTGTTCACACATGATTGAGGAGATGGGGTTGGCTGATGTTGTTGATATTGGAATTATTGTGAGGGAGGAGGTGGTTGTGACACCACATCAAAATATGGGAAGAAGGATTGTTGGGAAAGTGGTGGTTGCGACGCTTGAGAAGCGTACTAGGATGATGATGTGGGTGGTGCATATTATTGTGAGGGGATTTGAGATGAGGGCATCTGAGTGCTCGAAGTGGAAGATGAGGGATCTGAGATCATCCCTATGGTAGGGGTAAATGATGCAACCTCGAGGTGAGTACGGTTGAGCAAGGAGGAGTCACTCTCAAAGAGGGACTGAGATAAGCTCTGAAAGAAGGGATGTGCAAAGGTAGGTGAAGTAGGTGGAGTCTCCTCCTCGATAGTGAAGAAAGGAGGTGGGTGTCCTGGAGCAGTATAGATTATGTGGTCACAGAACATGGAAGGGGGATTAGGTGAAGGTGAGTGGGAAAGAAGTGGATGATCTTCACCAGATGAGGTGGTGAGGGTATCACCTGGGGTAGAAGTCTCACCGTGAGATATAGTGTGTATGTGAAGTGGATCAGGACCTATAAGGAGGTCTATAGTGAATGTGGATTTACCCTTCATGAATGAAGAGGGAGGGATGGACTGACTAGAAGTGGCATAAGAAGCCTCCTCCTCAAGATGTGCTTGCTCGTGTGCTTGACTATGGGTGACAATAGGCATGATATCATGTACTATGAATTGGTGCTCAAAACTACTCAAAAATAGAAATATGAGGTTTTAGGTGTGCTTTGTGTGAGGTTTTGGAGTAACCCTATGAAATTTATGAAGTTTTTATGTATCAAAATAGAGTTCATAGGGTGCTATGCGAACTGGGAGCTGGTTCATAGGTTGACCTATGAATGGGTCTAGACTATGAATTTTGATAGGAATCTATCAGTGATTGATTATGTGTGTCCAAAAAGTGGATTTTTTGGAAGAAAATATGTTGAAACTAGTTTTGTGAGGGTAGAAAACAAGGCGTAACTAGAATCAGTGCTAATAAACAAGAAATAAATATTTTTTTATTTTGTGTGTTTTGATGTTTGAAATATGCCTCTAGAAAGTATCACGGGAAGTGGGGTGAAACTCTAGAAATAATAGGAATGTCATCAACATGGAACCTCCTACAACACCCAAGGGTGCATATAATAGAACAATGTCTCAATAGGCAAATGGTAACCTAATGTAAAGGTGCAGTAAAATGATAACCAAATAAGGGGGAACTCAAAATGCTCTGATGAGTCCAAAAGCCTCTCATGAGAAGAGGTGGCACTGTCTAAGACCTGCTACCAGCATACCCATGCTTTCGCTTCACCCTCGGGTGGGCTTAGTCAAGAATGATAGTTACCTATTCACTAATTATATGAGCCTTATGAACAAAGGCATCTAACCCTATCCTACTCTGAAGGTCCCTTTTGATGATGAATTTCAAAAAACCAGTCTCAAGAGTAGGGGATTTTCTGGTGATGAAGTCCAGAAAATTGCTCCTAGGGGCTACTATGGTGTCTAGGGGGTGAGTTGGTGGAAGGAGATGAATTCCAACATCACTAGTCTCGAGCGATGGATTGGGGATGAAGTCCAATATCACCACTATGTATGCCATGTGTGTGTGTGATGGTGTATTTATTACCATTAGGGGTGAAAGCAAAACAACTAACTAGATGCCTTTTCGAAATGAAACTAATCCTAGATGCATTTTCAAAATGAAACTAGATCTAGATGCATTTTAGAATGAAACTAGTCCTATGTGCCTTTTTGGAAAACAAAAAGAGATCTATTCTATGAAATGTGCAAGCAAGCAGAGAGGAAGCATGTGAACAAAGGAAATAGAAACCTTAATCTAAAGACCTGAAAGAGATTGAAATTGATTGTACAAAAAGAGATGTGAATTCTATGCTAAAAATATGTGAAAGGGATTGAAACCCTAATCTAGAAGCATGAAAGAAATTGAAATTGATTTTTGCGAAAAGAGATGTAAATTTTATGCTAAAATATGTGAAAAGGAATTGAAACCCTAATCTAAAAGCATGAAAGAAATTGAAATTGATTTGTGAAAAGAGATTGAAATTTATGCTAAAATATGTGAAAAGGAATTGAAACCCTAATCTAAAAGCATGAAAGAAATTGAAATTGATTTGTGTGAAAAGAGATTGAAATTTTATGCTAAAAGATGTGAAAAGGAATTGAAACCCTAATCTAGAAGCATGAAAGAAATTGAAATTGATTTTGCAAAAAGAGATTGAAATTTTATGCTAAAAGATGCGAAAAGGAATTGAAATCCTAATCTAGAAGCATGAAAGAAATTGAAATTGATTTGTGTGAAAAGAGATTTAAATTTTATGCTAAAATATGTGAAAAGGAATTGAAACCCTAATCTAGAAGCATGAAAGAAATTGAAATTGATTTGTGCAAAAAGAGATTGAAATTTTATGCTAAAATATGTGAAAAGGAATTGAAACCCTAATCTAAAAGCATGAAAGAAATTGAAATTGATTTTGCAAAAGAGATTGAAATTCTATGCTAAATGATGTGAAAAGGAATTGAAACCCTAATCTAGAAGCATGAAATAAATTGAAATTTATTTTGCGAAAAGAGATTTAAATTTTATGCTAAAATATGTGAAAAGGAATTGAAACCCTAATCTAGAAGCATGAAAGAAATTGAAATTGATTTGTGTGAAAAGAGATTGAAATTTTATGCTAAAAGATGTGAAAAGGAATTGAAACCCTAATCTAGAAGCATGAAAGAAATTGAAATTGATTTTGCAAAAAGAGATTGAAATTTTATGTTAAATGATTTGAAAAGGAATTGAAACCCTAATTAACATGAAAAATTGATTGATTTTGAAAAGAAATTGAAAACCTAACCTAATGATGTGGAAAGAGATTTGAAATTTGATTTACAAATTTTGATAGAAATTGGAAAGATACCCTAAGGATTTTGGAAAGAGAAATTGAAACCTAATTTAGTGACTTGAAAGGAAATTTGATAAATTAATCCTAAATGCGATTTTGGAAAATAAATTTGACAAAGAATTTTGAAATGAAAAGAAAGGAATGCAAAAACCTAATCTAAATGCAAATTTGAAAAGAGATTTGGGAAGAAATTTGACATGACATGAAAGGAATTTGACAACTTAACCTAAATGTAATTTTGAAAGGAAATTTGAAAATGGAATGGAAATAAAATGAAAGGATTGCAAAACCCTAATCTAATTGATTTAGAATTGACTAAAAATTTTAATTGATTTGTTTTAAATAAAAATTTCACACAATGACCTGATGCATTTGAAGTGGAAATTGTTGCGTAAAGAGATGATGAAAAGGTGGAGTTATGAGAAAAATACTCGACTTATGTTGTATCAGATAAACTTCCCACTGTGTCTATTGTTGACTCCTACAATTTTAAGTGATTTTGATGTTGTTTGGTGGGGTTCACAGGGTGGCCTATGAACTGGATGTTGGTTCATAGGTCAAGGGGTGAACTGAGTGTAGAGGTTTGAAACTCTAAATCTGAGGGCCTAAACTATGTTTCAGGGCTTTGTTGGGTTCTATTCTGTGTTCAGAGTACCTATAACATCAAAAGAAAACCAAAAATTGAGTTATATTAGTTTGAGCACTATTCTAAAACAACCATAGTGGGGGTCCCATCGGGCATGCTAGAATGAAGCGACTGAAAGACAACCATTTGATAAAAATAAATAAAATATTGTTCATAATGCTACTTTATTCATTTTGAAAGTGTAGGGTTACAAAATAAGTCTCTCTTTCAGTGGAGATATTTATTCCCTATTTCCATCACAAATCTGAAGCATCTGATGGTGTTTTTCGAAGCTCCTCAATGAAGGTGGGCTTCTGTGCATGAGTGCCACCGGTAGTCTATTGGTGTATGTCCTTTTGTACCTATTTTGGGCCTGCAAAAGGTTGTTAGTGCATTTGGGAGCCTGCCTTGGTCAAGCCCCTTAGTTATGAAGACAAATCAACTCAAAACTGAAGTAAAACATGATATAAACTAATGAAAATGTTATAGAAAGTATATAAAACTGATATATACCTGATATGGTGTTGTAGACCTCTTGTATGGCCGGTTCGTAGGGCGACCTATGAACTGGATCTCAGGTTCATAGGTTAGGGGTGAACTGGACTGTGGTTGAATTCTATTGGAGAATTTCTATCTGGATGGGATCCAGGAGTTGTTTGATGTTGTTTGTCGAAAGCAAAGTGGTAGAAGATAATTCTAGAGTGATTTCGGTAGAGTCTGGATAGGTTGACTGAAAATGTGAGAGAGGTAAAATGAGGGAAAATACCCTCTATTTATAGGAAAAACCAAGGTCATGGGGGTAGTTAAGTATACCAAACCCTAGAGTCAATTCCTAGCATGGTTAGGTTAGGGTTTGTGAGGTGGAAAGCTTAGTCATCCTCTCACATACCCTAAAGGAAATATCTCATCCTCACACATGTGTGAGCAAGGATTAGGGTTAACTAGGGTTAGCTAACTCCTAGGTTAGATGGGGGTTGAATTAGGATTTCTAGGAAATATCCTAACCAACTTAGGGTGCACACATGTGTGAGGACATGTTTAGGACTAATTTGATCATTAATCCTAATTAAACCCACTTTAATGATAAAGTGTAACTTAAGTGAAAGTCAATCACAAATTAGAATCCTAATTAGTCTAATTAGGGTTTTTAGTAGGGAATGGTCCCATGGGGGCCCTAATTAGGTGTAGGAAAGGGCTTAGGTTGCCTTAGGGAGCTAATAGGTGGCCTCCTAGTGGATAGGAAGCATTTTGGGTGCATTTTACCTAGTTTTGTAGGTTTTGAGCCTACGGATAACTACAATGGCCTACGATGGCCTATGGTGGCCTACGATGGCCTATGATGGCCTATGATGGCCTATGACTACCTATGCAAACCTACAAGTGTCTATGCAGGTTTACAAGAATCTAGGAATGAGCATGTGCGACTTTTAGGTGTCTACAATAAGTCCCATTTTGAACAATATGAAAAATGGAAGAGATTGATGAATATGAGAGTGGTGGCAAGAATGGAAAAAGGAGAGGAAGGCTATCACAGAAAGAAAAAGGATAAAAAGAAACTCAAAAGGATATTGTTCTGGGAAGCCAAATAAAAATATCACAGGTGTTTACAAGAAGTGGGGTTAAGCCACTAATAAAAATAAAAAATGTTGATGATTAAAATGATATCATGGAATATTAGGGGTATGAATAAAACCCCTAAAAAAAGAGTTATTAAGGAATTAATAGGTTGTTATAGCCCTAATTTTATTTTAATACAAGAAATAAAATTACGCAGTGAGGAATAAAATTACGCAGTGAGGAATGTAAGGATATTTTTAAGAATATTTGGAAGACAGGTGATTGTTTAGCAGTTTCTTCTACAGGAACTTCAAGCGGTATTGCAATAATATGGGATAAATGCAAATGGGATGGACAACTATTAGAAGCAAAAAGTAATTGGGTTGCTACATTATTTTGCAGGAAAGAAAAAAACATCAAAGTTGTGGTTATAAATGTATATTCTCCAACTATAGTTACTCCTCGTGAAAGATGTTGGAAGGACCTTAGTATATTTTTATCAAATACAATGATGATTCATTATGATCTATGGATTCTTGGGGGTGATTTTAATACTGTTATATCTCCTTTGGAAAAGAAGGGTGGCATTCTAGGATGGTCAAAATCAATGCAAGATTTTTCTTCATTTGTCAATTCAAATGACCTTTGGGATGTTAGTCCCTCAAGATTTCAATACACATGGGATAATAGATGCATTGGAAAAAATCATATAGTAGAAATACTAGATAGATTTTTGTTATCCAATAAATGGTTGCAAACAAAGTATACAATCTCTTCAAATATGAGCAGGATCAGATCACAAATCCATTCTTTTGACTTGTGAGTCACCTAACAATGGTCATCCAAAGCCATTTCTCTTCCAATCTATGTGGCTCCAAGACCCTGATAATTTCCATATGGTTATGTTATGGTGAGATGAATCAAAATTTGAAGGATAATGTATGTACAAGTTTGTTCAAAAGTTGAAATATTTAAAGGAACAAATGAAGATATGGAATGTCAAATATTTTGGTAACATTTTTAAATAAAAATAAACAAAATTTAATCCAAGCTCAAAACTTTACAAGAGATAGTAGAAATTAATCGAATGGACTAGGATTATTATGTGAAAGAAAAACAATTACTTTCTTATTATCATAATGCATTGAAAAAGGAGGAGTCATATTGGTTCCAAAAATCTAGAGAGAAATGGCTCAAAGAAGGAGATAGAAATACAAAAAAAAATATATGCTACAATAAAAACAAAAATTTATGTTCATCATATTAAAAATATTATAACCCCGGATGGAAGAAACATTGAGGATGAAGAAGATATAAGGAATGAAGCAATAAATTATTTCAAAATATTTTATCAGATTCTAGGCAAGATAAGGAGGTACAAGAAAAAATTATGCAAAATATTCCATCACTTATCACTCAGGGACAAAATGAAAACTTGATGAAGAAGATTTATATGGAAGAGCTTCATGAAGCAGTTTTATCTTTCCATCCTAACAAGGCACTTGGCACCGACGTATTTCCTACAATTTTCTTTAAAAAAATTTGGGATTTATTGAAGAGTGATATGTTAGATGCAATTGAAGAGGATCGAAAAAGAAAGGCTATAATAAGTGAGATCAATGCTACTTTTATTACCTTGGTTCCAAAGAAAGATGACACAAAATATTTTGATAACTTTCGTCCAATAAACCTTTGTAATATGATTTATAAGATCGTTTAAAAAATTATGGCAAACAGGTTAAAGGGCATTCTAGGGTGTCTTATCTCAGAGGAACAAGATGGCTTTGTTTAGGATAAGCAAATTCTTGATGGTATAATTATTGCACAAGAGGCCATACATTCTCTTAATTCTATGAAAAACTAGGTATGCAGTTGAAATTAGATATGAACAAAGCATATGATAGGGTTTCCTGGAATTTTCTACATGTTATTCTCAAAAAGTTTGGTTTTGATTATAGTTGGTGTGAGTGGATTAAATATTGTTATAGCACTACAAAATTTTCTATTTTGATCAATGGTTCTCCTGTTGGGTACTTCAAGTCATCTTGTGGACTTCGTCAAGGTGATCCTCTTTCTCTTTATCTATTCATTATTCTGGCGAAGCATTAGGGAGAGCCTTTTCAAAGGTAAAAATGGAAGGAAAATCAAGGGTATTCAAGTTGCAAAAAATGGTCCCTTCAAATCTCATCTCCAATTTGTTGATGATACTTTTATTTTGAATCATCCTTAAGTCAGTGAGACCATGAATTTCAAATCAATATTATCATGTAATGAGAAGGCTCCTAGACAGTTGGTAAATACTTCAAAATCCAATATCTTTTTCATTAATACTACCCTAGATTTACAACAAATTATTGTGAATATTTTAGGGTTCAAAATTAAAAAATTTCCATCAACCTACTTGGGTATTCCTTTGTATGATAAAGGGAATAAAAAAGAGCTTTGGATCTCTTTTTTGGATAGAATGAAAGCTTGCTTGGCAAGTTAGAAAAGTAAGTTCTTAACTATGGCAGGAAGGCTACAACTCATAAAGACTACTTTGCAATCCATTCCTATTTATATGATGTCACTTTCAAGACTGCCAACAAGTATTGCATCATAAATGGATAAAATTCAAAGAGACTTTCTATGGAAATGTTGTGAGGAAAAATTTAGGTTTCCTAATTGTAAGTGGGATAGGGTTTGCAAAAAAAATAATATTGGAGGAGCAGGCTTGCAAAATTGCAGACTTATAAATTTGACATTAGGAGCAAAGCTTGGGTGAAGACTATTCAGAGATCAAAGAAAGAATTAGGCAAAAATATTACTTCAAAAATATATAGGTTCTCTTGATGCAATGAAATATTTTAGGAAAAGAACTCTACCCAAAGGATCGTCAACATGGAACTTCATATTAGAGAGTTTGTATTTGATAAAAAAACATATTATATGGTTAGTCAATAAGGGGAGTTATGCAAATTTTTGGTCTAATGTTTGGTTGAAGCCTTATCCTCTTATCTCTAACTCAAAATGGAAACCATTGGCTCAAGCATGTGTAGCATGTAAAGGTCCAAAGATCAAAGATTATATTATTATGAGCAAAAACTCCAGAACATGGATTTATTTTAGTAACCTGGTTGAAGGAGAGGAACTCAAACAAATTGCAGATGAACTTCAAAATATGCTTTGAGAGTTTTATTTGTCAATTTTTACATGAAAGGATGAGTTGGTTTGGAATTTATCAAAGGATGGTGGATACTCGATCAAGTTGGGATATGAGGATTTAGAATAATCAAAATTTCCTTCTCCCAATTATTTTTCTTGGAAGAACGTTTGGTCATTAGAGGCTCTCCCTAAGGCCTCAACATTTCTTTGGTTAGTAGTTCAATGTAATATTCTTACTGGAGAGAGTCTACAAAGAAGAGGATATTATGGATCCTTCATATGTGCCTTGTGTGATAAGTATTTAGAAACATATGACCATTTACTTTGTTGTTAGTTTGCTTACACCATTTTGGGTTATTTTTTTAAAAATATGAAATTATATTGGGTAGCTCCATCAAAATTGAAAGAGTTGATAAAATGTTGGATAAATTATAATAAATATAAATCATTATGTATTATTTGGAGGATTGGTCTTGCCATTATTTTTTGGAATTTATGGCTTGAAAGGAATAATAGAATTTTTAAAAATAAATATCAAAATCATGCTCAAGTTTGGAATCATATTTAGTTCCTCTCTTGCATAATATTGACAATGCAACGAACAACATTTGATTGATTTGAGGAATATTTAAATACATTTCTAAGGTGGTTAATGAACCACCAAATAACTACTTGGAGAGTGCATAACGCTATTTTATAATAATGGAATAAACCTAATAGAATATGCTAACATCCCCCCTTATTACATTATTGGCAAATAAAGAGCATTGTGAAACAATTCAAATTTGACACATGTAAATGCCTTAGTGAAAATATCTACAACCTGCTTATCAGTGGGAATGTATTGGAGCTGTATGTGGTGCTTTGGAACTTCATCACAAATGAAATGAAATTGAGTGTCAATGTGTTTGGTATGCTCATGAAAGATTGGATTCTTGACAAGATTCAAAACACCTTGATTGTCACAAAACAAATGAAGTGGAATATTCTTTGGAAGACCCATGTTTGTAAGAATACGACTTAACCACATTATCTCGCAGATTGCTCCACTTGCTACGCAATATTCTACCTCTGTAGAAAATAAAGCAACCACATGTTGCTTCTTACTGTGCCAAGAGATAGGTCTAGATCCAAGATGGAAAATGTATCCAAAAGTTGGTCTGAGTCCGTGTATCCCTATAAGAAGAACTTGTCATTCTTCTTGTACTCCAATCCAAAGTCTGTACTACCACAGACATAATGAAGAACTCTCTTTGTTGCTTTCCAATGACACCTTAGGTTCCTGTATGAACCTTGAAATATAACCCACAATAAAACTGAGATCTAGCCTGGTATTTATTAGATATATGAGACTCCCAATCAGCTGGCGATGGAGAGTACCATCTACCTGTGGTGATTTATCATATTGTGATAACTTAAGTCCTGGCTCCATTGGAGTCGCTTTAGACTTACAGTCAGTCATGCGATATTTTTTGACTAATGTCTTGGTATACTTCTTTTGTGTTACTCTGATATGATTCTTTTTTTGAGTCACTTCTAAACCAAGACAATAGTGAAGAAGTCCTAGATCTGTCATTTCAAAATATTGTTTCAAATCATCTTTCACTACATCAATCATCTTCTTTGAACTGCCTGTTATGATCAAATCATCTACATATAGTACCAAAATAACTATGTCAAAACCATTGTTCTTGATATAGAGATTTGTATCTGAAGGATTTCTTTTGAATCTATGTTGCACTAGTTGACTGTCTCTTTTGATGTAGAAATCTTGTGGAGCTTGTTTTAGCCCATACAAGGATTTGAACAACTTGCAAACTTTATGTTCTTGCCATTCAATCACAAATCCTTCTGGTTGGGTCATGTACACTTCTTCTTGTAGGTCACCATTCAAGAAAGCACTTTTACATCCATCTGATGTAACTTCGACCCAAACTGAATTGCCATGGCACAAAGTACTCGAATGGTAGTCATTTTTGCAGTAGGGGCAAAAGTATCTTCATAACCTATGCCTTCTTTCTGAGCATAGCCCTTTGCAACAAGACAAGCTCTATGCTTATCAATAGTACCATCTACCTTATACTTCACTTTGAACACCCATTTGCAGCCAATAGGCTTATTTCCTAAAGTCAGATTAACTAGCTTCCATGTATTATTTTTCATGAGATATGTATGGTCAACATCCATAGCAGCCTTCCACTAAGGCTCACTAAGTGCATATTGAACTATTATGGGTTCATTTGCATCCAATGCTGACATATAAACATGTTCATCATCCATATATGCTTCTCTATCTTCCTCTGCATCTATAGATAGTTCATCAAACTATTCGTAAAGCTCATCAACCTATGAAGTTGATGCCTCTGCTCTCATTTGCTTAGTCATGCTACGAGTACAAGGTTGATCTAGAGTTAGATCTGGAAGTGAAGTCAACTTTGAATCTCTCAATGTGCTAGTATATAATTTTGGAACCTTGTTCTGTTGAGTTGGAGTCTCTTTCTTAGGCTCCTCTTCCTCCAGGTATACAATTGTAGATGTGTTATCTGATGTGAAAGCTTCATCAAATACCACATCTCTACTAGTGTATATTTTCTTGGTCATAGGATCTATCAACCGATATCCCTTTGAATGCTCATCATAACCAAGAAAAACACATTGCAAGGTTTTCTCATCTAACTTCTTTCTCTTCTATTTTGGTATATGCATGAAGGCCTTACATCCAAAAACCTTTAGATGAGAAATAGAGGGTTTCCTACCACTCCATGCTTTTTATAGAGTATTACCTTATAGAGCTTTTGTGGGAGCTCTATTCAGGAGGTACGATGTTGTACTCACTACTTCTACCTAATACTCATGCTCAATATGTGCTCCCTTAAGCATTTAGTGAACCATTTCCATGATGGAATGATTCCTCCTTTCAACAACTCCATTTTGTTGTGGAGTATAGACTGTTGCTAGTTGTCTCTTAATCCCATGTGTATTCATAAATGATGAAAATTACTTGGAGGTATATTCCCCCCTCAATCTAAGTGGAGGGTTTTGATGGAACATCCTGACTCCTTCTCAAAAAGCTTCTTGAACTGCTAAAAGTACAGAAAGACCTTTGACTTCAAATGAAGAAAGAAAACCCACATCTTCTATGAGTAATCATCAACAAACAACTAAAAATACCTCTTTCCACCATAGTTGTTTGGTATAGGACTGCACAGATCGGTGTGTACCAACTCCAAAGGTTTCTTAGCTCATGAAGAGCTGACCTCAAATGGTACCCGATGTTGCTTCCCTACCAAGAAATCCGAGCAAACTGGCAATGTGGATGAAAGGTTGGGAAGGCCTTTCACCATCTCATATTTGCTCAACTCGAGTAAATATCTTGAACTCATATGCCCATATCTCTTGTGCCAAAGAGAAGTAGCCTCCTTTATGGTTGCTACCATGGTAACATGAGGTGTATAAATTGCATCTAAGATGAACAATCCATGCTTGTAGGATCCTGTTGCTATATGCTTTCTCTTTCTGGTGATAAAACATCTCTTTCTGCCATTCTCAACACTAAAAACAATATTCATGTCTCTATCCAAGATCTGAGGGATGAGCAACAAATTGTTGGTCAATACAGGAACATAGAGAACCTTCTCAATATGACATTGCCATCTGGAAGAATGACATAAACATCTCCTTCATCTTGGACTCTATAGTTATTATCATCAACTATTGTCACTGGCTTGCCTTCCTTTAACTCAAATGTCTCAAACCACAATATATCTCCAGTCATGTGTTTACTGGCACCAGAATCAATATACCACACTGCATCCTTCTGATGAGAATATGTATGTCATTAGCACCTTGTGTGCTCACTCAAAATCTGAGTTCGAGTCTGATTTGGCATAAGCAACATTCCCCTTGGGTTGCTTATTCTTCTTCTATGGTTTGTATTTCTCTTTTCCCTTTTTCTTGTGATCTTGGTCATTGTGTTGTTTATTCTTAAACCAACACCTATTGGTGTCATGGTTATTCATATCACAAATTTTACAATATTGTTTGTCTTTCTGTTGAGATTGTTTCCCTTTTTCTTTTGATGGAGATCCTCCCTTTTGGAAATTACCTTGTTTCTTACCCCCTTTTTTGAAGTAGAGGGTATTATCTGGCACTTCATCATTTTGAAACTGATTTGCCTCCTCAATTTGAAGTAAATTTACCAATTCCACAAAGGTAACTTGTCTTCCAGATACATTGAGAGATGTGATCAACACTTTGTAGGATTCTAGCAAAGCTCTCAATATGACTAAGGTCAAGAGAGTATTTGCCACTGTCTCTCCCATAGCATTCAATTTGACTTTCAATTTTACCACTCTACATAGGAACATGTCAACTGTCTCACCAGATTTCATACTGAGTGTATGTAGTTGAGTTTGAAGGTTTAGAATAGTGGACTGATTCTTTCCTTCATAAATGGTAATCAAAGCATCCAAGCTTCCTTACCATATTTAGCATCATAGATATGAGGCTGGACCTCATATGTAGTAGCAAGCAGAATAAACATGAGACATCTTCTATCCTTCTTATCAAAATCATCTTGATCTAACCCTGGTGTTGTAGGACATTTTGTAGTGCTAGTCACTACATCCCAAAAATATTCAACCTAAAGGATAACTCTCATGTTTGTCTTCCATGGTGAAAAATTAGAACCTTTTGAGAAAATGTGAATCTGACAGATATTTGTGAATAGTGGCCATTGTGAAGGTTCCTTATAACACCAAATGGTCCCCCTTTCTTTATACTTACAAAGAGTATGTGAAAGGAAATTCAATCAAATTGATAATACCTAACTCAAAACCCTTCAGAAAGAAGGATGGTGAGTTGGAGGAGTTTAAGCCAAACAATCAGAAATAATTAGAGTATAAAATGGAGTGAAAATACAAACTGGTTTTCCTTATTTCTCCCCAATAATTTATAGAGAACAATAGCTCAGACGTCATTGTTGCAGCTATGTTAGGCATTAGATACAGTAGTCCAAGTATGACAACATCACTTGTAAGTGTGGACTAGAGGTATCGTATATACTGAACATTGTGGTGCAATAAATTGCACAAATAAGTGTAAAATTTGGGGTCTTTTCTTTGCTTCGTATATTTTACTTTATGATTGAAATGCAAGAAAATAGGAAATTTAAATGCAAAAACAATCACAAGTGCCCACAAATTTAAACACTTAGGTGTTAGTTTCCACCAAAAATGCACTTATCACAATACCAGTTTGTTATAATGATTTTTGCAAAATATTTGGGTTTTTGGTTTGCAAAATTAATATTCAAATCCAAATGTCCTTTTCAAATCAACAATTTTATCCCCCCTTTGTCTTAGAATTTTGCAAAAAAAAATGCTTGTGATCCCCCCTTTTTGTTGCAAAATAAACAAGGACAAAAAAATTGAGATATACCCTTTCAAAGTTTTATGAAGTGCAAATAGTTACTTATCCCTCCATGAGAGAAAAAAAATGCACTAGGTTTTCCTCCTATTTTAGTGGCAAAAAATTTGATTTGGAAAAACAATGAAAATAATCCTTATCCCTCCAAAAAAAACTTGTGTATGAAAAAAAATATGCCACTTTTCAAAATATGAAAACCTTAAGGTATATAAAAAAATACCTTTTGTTTTTGGAAGTCAGTGGGGTTGGAACCCTCGATCTTCATTCCCTAGCACCTAGCGCTTGCTGTCAGACCAACTTAACTACTTGGAGAGCGCATAGCGCTATTTTATAATAATGGAATAAATATAATCGAATATTCTAACACAGAATGTCTAAAAATATGGTGCTCATCATGGGAAGTCTCAATTGCAGAAAAAGAAAAAGAGGTGCTAATAACTTGGCTACAGGATTTGAACATACATGGAAGAGTCATCTACGACAACGAAATTAAAACAAAGGATCTGCTTCGATCTATGGTAAAATGTAAATTTCTAGAAATTGGGTTTATCAATATTAATTTTGATGTTGCTTCTAAAGGAAATCCAGGAAAAGTCGGTGGAGGTGGTGTTTTTAGAAATAGTGAAGGCAAAATTCTCCTCACTTATTCAAAATCATATGGAACTTCAACTAACAACAATGGAGAGACTAGGACACTTCTTACAGGGATTAAAATTGCAACAGAAAAAGGATGGAAATATATTTCAATTGAGGGGGACTCACAAATTATCAGCAATGCTATTAACAAAAATGGATGTGGAGATTGGATAAAAAGTAGTATTATTGTTGATGTTCATTGTCTATTACTAGAGGCAATCTCCCAGCAGTGTGAGCATATTTATAGAGAAGGAAATCATGTAGCAGATAAATTAGAGAATTATGGTGTTGATCTTCATCCGGTGAAATTCAAATTTTAGAAGGCAACTGGCCAAGTGAGATTTTATGTCTTAATCAAAATGATGTCAAGGAGTTGATTGTGGAAGCAACACTTTGAAGAAGTAGAAGAATATATTTTAGAGAAAAAAGAAATGAAAAAACCATCATAAAAATGTATGCTACATTAAATATAATATTTTGGTATTCTGATGGGAGTGGCCCCCAATAGAAACATTATTTCATATGATTATAATTGTGTCATTCACTTTAAAAACTACTTTTTCTTTCTATTATTTTTAATTATCTAATATCATAAACTTAAGAACTTTATCACATAGACTTCACTTCCATGAATATAAAATTAAATTAAATAATTTTAATTATATCTATGATACAAAAAATTTTATAGGACACTAGCTATAAAAACTTAAAATTATAACAAAACATCCTGAGTTTATGTTGTTCCCTTTTGAAGGGTTTTTTTTTTTAATATTTATCGAAAATTCTTATCTTTTAATAATTTACCTTTAAAATATGTTTTTTTTTTGTGGAAAACATCCCATAAGGGATGCTACTTTCGGGTTAGCCCCAAGGAGGCAGGGGTATCTCTTCCGCCAAAAATACCCAGGGCTTGCACCTGGCCTACCACGTTTGACACACTCAAGGAGCACGTCTTAAACAACAAAAAATAAGAACACACAAACACAAACACACAATAAGCTAAAAAAAAATAAAACATACTCCTTGAGTGTGTCGAAAATATAAAGCACAACCAAACACACACAATAAGATTAAAAAAATAGTACACGAAACACATTGAACAAACACAAAAACAACATCACAAAACACAAACAAATAAAATATACACATAGGAACAACATGAAAAAAAAACATAAATTACACCAAAACACAAAACACACAGAAAAACCACAAACACAACATAACAAAACCCTACCATAACAAAAACAACAAAAAGATACAAATACACCACAAAAAAAAAACACAAAACACGAAACACACAAAAAACCACAAAAACAACATAACAAAATAGAACGAAAACAAAAACAACAAAATGATACAAATACACCACAAAAAAAAAAAGGAAAAACAAATACAACAAAAACTAAGCCAAAGGATTGACAAATCAAACTAAATAAGGTAACACTAAAAATAAACCAAAGCTTAACAAATTACCAAAAATATAAAAAATTGCTTAGCAAATTAGCCAAATCTTCCAACATTGCCATCAAGAGACTGAAGGATAACACCCATCCTATAAACCCTTAGGATTATGGCATCCTCATCCTTTTATTTATATCTTGCTTCATTCCAGTTGGGACTATAGGTTGGTTACTTAGAACCACGACACTACTATTGGAATTTGTATGGTCTTTTTGAGGATCCATTTTGTTTGTAGTTTGAATCTGCCCTTTGGTTTTGCACTTGGGTTGGTTTTGTACATTGTACTTTTTTATAGTTTAAAGTTGGCTGAGATGGCTCTCCTTTACTGTTATTTCTCAGCATCAAGGCAAGCTCTTTTAGAGATTTCTCATCATGCAATCCTTCCAGTTCCCTCTCTTCATCAAACTGTGTTTCCATAATAATTATTTACATTTTACCATCCTTATCATCTACTTGCTCATCCGTGGAGAGAATTTCAAAGGTATTAGGTGAAATTATTGTTTTATATTTTGTTGCTATTTTCTTCTTTGTGTTTTTTGTTTATAAATTTGAAACCCTACCAAGTCTCCATCCTCTTTCTGTTTGTTAGGGACCTTATGTGGACAATCGTTGGCTAGATGGCCATATTTATGACAAATTTTGCATCTAAATAGAATATTTTCATAATCTACTACTTGCTCCCATATTTCTTCCTCATATTGTAAAGTAATCTTCTCTAGAAGTGGTTTGTCAAAATCAATCAAAACACAAATCCTTGCATAAATCATATGCTCTAAGTGTTGGGTGCTATCAGAAATCATCATGAAAACTCCTAAATAATTCCCAATTGTTGCAAATATCTTTGGATGTCAGTATTCTATCGAAAGACCAAATAAACGGACCCAAACATGGGTAGTTGATGGTATTTCTTCCTCAACTTTGAACTTGGTATGCCACGGCTTCATGAAGAGCCCTACCCTACCAAAAAACCATGGCCCCCTTGAAAAATGTCCTCCCTATCTTCTTCATTAGCAAAAAAAATAAGGAAGTAGTCATTAGGGTAAGTAAAAATTTGAAACTCACCTTTAGTGCTCTAGTTTTTGGTAGCCCATTGCTTGAAGGTAGCAAGAGTCGATCGAAATCCCATGAATCAACAAATTAGTCCTCTCCTCTCCATCTCATCTATTCCTTCCTAGAGATCCGGATCCATTAGTTGCTTTCATGCAACCCATCTCTGTTTTCCTTGAATCAACCTTTGGCATCCTCAGTGGTTTCCTTGGCAAACGTTGATTGTGTTTCCCTCCTGTTTCCTGCTTTTAAACAATGTTACCATGTTGGATATACCTTTAAAATGTCAAGGTATCTTGTTCTAATGTTATTGTAATATTATGATGTTAAATGTATGTCCTTGGTGAATAGGTTATACAGAGCATATTTTGTCGTTTTTCTTTAGGTGTCGTCCATTTCACTATGTTATACTTAATACAATGTGAATTAATCCTCAACAATGCTATGAGCATTTTCATTTCCATTTCAACTTTATTGGCATATATGCTTTTAATTACTGTTTAACTTTCTTCCTTTGTGTTTTTTGTTTGTTAATTACTTATAATTAGGGTTAAATTCAATGAAAGAGTAAAGCTTTTTCTTTAGTAGGTTTACTCTCTACATGTGTACCATAAGCTACTTATATATATATATATATATATATATATATATATAAAAGTTATATGTGGTTTTATTGAGGTTATTTTTATAAATAAAAATATTATATTTATTGTTAGGTTAATTAAACCATATTTAACATGATTTTTTTAATCAAAAATATTTTTTCTTTCCTTATTCTATCAAATATATTATTTTCCTCGTAGTGTTATGTTTCCACAACCAACTCGTTTTTATTAAGAAATAAAATCTCACTTGGTCAATTGTCTTTTAAAATTTGAATTTTACCAAAATGAAGATCAACACCATAATTGGCTAAATTATTTGTTGTCAATTTCCTTCTTTATAGATAAGCTCACATTTCCAAGAGATTGCCTCTAGTAATAGATTATGAACATTAAGAATATTGTTATTTTTTATCCAATCCCCGCATCTTTTTTTGATTGATAGTAGAAGGGGTTTTAAAAGGGTACCCGAACCTATTACAAGTAGGGTTTTGAAAGGCACCCCAAACCTTAGATCTAGCAAATAAGACATCAAGAAAGAGTAACTTGGATTCCACGAATCAAACTCGAAAATCCATTGAAACAACCTCCTAGTAAATAAGCCGTAGATTTTTATCAAGCAAATACAAGAGATTATCCCATGGTCAAACCACCATGTGCTTAGGAATCTAAAGCACCGGAGAAAAATAATATAATAACAAAATATTACTGGTTAAAAATAAATTTACAAATAAAACCGTCCAAACCAAAGCATTTTTCGCCTAACAAGAAAGGAGAACAGGGGAATCATGTCATCACGACCAACGAATCCGTCCAACAAAGCACATAACAGGAGACCCCTCATAAGAATAACCGGTTTAAGAAAACAACACTAAAAATGTTAGGTACCAAGATAGGTACTTAATATTTAATAATTTAATATTGTATTGTATAATGGTATGAGCCATAAATTAATTATTGAGTAAGGAAGGCCACATGTCAAAATAGAAATATGTATGTCAGAGAATCATATTTGTAACCGTTGAAAGAATATTGTCATATGTAACCGCACGGAATATTGTCATATTATTATACACTTTGTAACTCATGCAAGGTGAACCTCCACATGTGTGATCTTATAACTCATGGAAGGTGAACCATCACGCTCTTGTATAAAGAGAGATATACCCCCATTGTGAAAGGAGTCTATGAGATATTCTTGGAGAATTCTTGGCTCATGGAGCTAGAGATCTTGTGGAGTGGCTTCTTTCCAAAAAGAGCATTGTATGGTGTTCCTTTACCTCAAGGATATAATCAATCTCTATTTTATTGAGCAATTTATTGTGCAATTACTTTATTTGTGGATGCATTTTGAATATTTATGAAAATTCTTGAATTATTTATGGAATGAGAAGAGAGGTTCATTACATTTGGTATCAGAGCAACGATTTAGGTAAAGTGGTTTGTTTTTACAGAGTTAAAGCACGTTTTTTAGAAAAAACGTCATATTTTTTAGAGGCCATATTTTTTATTTCAGCAATTATTTTCAGAAGTTTTTTGCTCCATTATGTAGATCTTTTTTAGTACTACAAAGTGCTTGTTAAATTTTGATGTGTATTGAAAAAGTTATGGTTGTTTGAAGTTGAGTTATTTTTGTTGTTTTTTGGCCACGTGAATTGTTTTTCAAAATATAAAATTCGTATTAAATTTTTCAGCAGTCATTTACAAAAGATTTTGGCACAATCATATAAATTATTTTGAGTACTATAAAATTACTGCTCATTTGTGGATTTTTGATAAGTTTTGAGAGAGTTACAGTTGTTTGAAGTTGGGTTGTTCAATCTGTTTTTTTGTCTGCGCAAATTTATTTCAAAAAGAAAAAATTCATATTAAATTGTGTAGCAGTCATTTTCAAAATATTTTTGCATCAACATGTAGGTTATTTTGAGTACTACAAAAATGACTATTCAGTTGTGAAATTTTGATAAGAATTGAGGAAGTCACAGTTGTTGCAAGTTGGGCATTTGGTGTTGTCTTTTGGGTTACCGACAAAAGGAAAAAAAAATCATAACTTTCATTCCAGGTAAGCAAATTAGTTGTCGTTTGTTTTGTTTTAAAGAAAATATACAAATTTACTTGTTTTAAGAGAGAAATATATGAGATTTCAGATATTTTAATTTTTGAGCTCCGGTTATTCAAATCCTAGCTACTTAAAAAAAATGGATTTTTCAATATTTAGTGAAGAAGATGATATTGATGCTAGGGAATGGTAGAAATTTTTTTAATCTTTATATTCTTCTAAATGTTTATGGATATTTAAGATTTGAATTTCCTTGCAAGGGAAAGCTCACTCTTGGTATGAGGAGCACTTTGCTCATACTGATAAATTTACACAAAAAGAATTTGAAGTTGCATTTTTAAGCAAATGGAAATTAAAGAAAAAGGATAATACAGTGCAAGCTAAGGAAATTGCATCTTTTGTGTTAGAACCAAACAATGGTCTAAAAGATTTGTTTAAATGTAATAATTTACTTCTTGTTGTGTCTTTCAAGAAAAATATGCTTGTTTCTGTTGGTAAGATCTTGTATACAATTCAAAGCTAGAATTTGCAAGTTGCTTCAAATGGAGGAGGTAAATTTACCAACAACTTATCTAGGGATGCCTTTATTTGAGGGGAGAATGAGGATAGATTTATGGAATTTAGTTATTAGTAAAGTTCAAAATAAACTTTCAACTTGAAAAGGTAGATGGTTAACGTTAGCAGGAAGAGTGCAGTTAATTAAGTCATCTTACAAGCCATTCCAACATATTATATATCATTGTATTTTATGCCAAAATCGGTTGAAAAAAGTTTAATCTATATTATGCGATCTTTTTTATGGTCAGGTTTACATGATAAAAGGAAATTTTCTTTGGTGGAATGGAGCAAGTTGTGTGATGATAAATGTAGGTGAGGTCTTGGTTTAAGAGTTCTTACAGATGCAAACTTAGCTCTTAGGGGAAAAATAATTTGAAGATTGTACAAAGAGATTCAAAGACAATGGGTAAGAATTCTTCTAAGTATATTGATCCCAATGACCCAAGTTTAATATTTATTATATTCTCTCTACCAAATGGTTTGCTCTTTGGAATGGTTTAAAAAAATCTATTGATCTTATTATTAAAGGTTTAATATGGTGTAATGTCCCCTCTTCTAGGCAGTCAATGTACCGGGGAGATTAGCCTATACACGAGCTCCCGTAGGCTAAGTCAGTTGTTGGGGAGCCATTTGGAGAGGTTATTATCTTCATCAACTTACAAAGAGCTCATGTTTGTCAGTCGTTTGGGCTTATTTGGAGATCATTTGATTAGACTTGCTATTTTTAGCATTGTCCATTTTTAGGGTTTCGGATGACGACTTCAGCACAGTATTATTCTTCGACGAAATGGGTATCCGGAACCATTCATGGATTGTTGCTTTGAGGAGCAGAGGTCTAGTATTTTAATGGGTGAAGTTATATTCCATTAAAGTGATTTATTATTTAATGACTTTATATTATGAAATCACTTTATGGATGTGAAAGGGGCCACTTTATAATATAATGTTATAACGTTAAGTTATAACTTAAAAAAAAACTTAAAGTGGTATGCCTAGGCCAAGGGGGGGGACGTGGCCCTCTTTATGATGTAAAGGGACATAAATTAAAGATATTAAAAATAAAAAAAAATAAGTATGTGCAACCCTAATTAGGGCACCCAAACCCTAATTGTACCTTTATATTTTGGAGTTGGGCTTCATTTGACAAGGAGGAAGATATTGTTTTTTTGTGGAGCTTTTCGCAGGGATTTTCACTAGAAGATCACAGGGCTTGTTGGGAGCTATCTCAACAGGAATTTGTCAGTTTCAAGTGTGAGAGATCACCTCTAGCTGATCGGGATTGGAGCTTTCGCATCAGAGAGTTCATCTGAGCATTCACGGGACAGACAAGGGTTTGCCAAAAATTGAAGTTTTTTGGGTCAAGAAATGGAGCATCTAGGTCTTCGTATTTTGGCCATATTCCACCTGGGTAGGAGTCAGATTTCACAGATCTGAAGGGTTTTAGTGATTTGCATATCAGGTTGTACAAGTGCATTGGGAAGCATGCCAAAATTATTGGGGGTTTCAACCTGCATTTTATTAGTTGGAAAAGGTGTGCCTAGCCTCCAGGAGAAGTTAGCATCAGACGACATGTGATTCGGACACCAGACGGTGAAGATATCAGTGATTCACTATTTCAGCTTATCATCCGGGCACACCCAAAGCCACGGACGAATTTTGTAATTTGTTGATTTTAGGTCAAAATAAATAAAAAATCAGTTTTTGTCAGTATTATTTGATTTTTGTGTTTTTACATTCTATTTTCAGTCCATTTATATTTATAAACCCTCAATATGAAACACGAGCAAAACCAACATTAAACCCTCAGAAATAAAAAAAAATCAGATCAAAAAGCAAACTAAAATAAAACAAATCAGACCACTATGCAATTTGTTTGTCAGATCAAGGTGTACATTACAGTGGTATCAGAGCTCAAGTTCAATTATGCCAACCTATTCGGGTATTGAACTATGGCTCTAGTCAGTGTCGAAAAAGAATGGCACAAGAAACTATGGTTTGTAGGTAAAAAATTTGAACAGTTATTACCGTCATATGATGATGCTATTGTCATCCTGAATGAAATAGAGGAATGTTTGGCCATGGTGGAACAACAACCTTCAGTGGAGTGGCAGGTTGCCATACTTCCTACATTGGATACCTTGAGCCAGGATAAATGGATGACACATTCGGATGACGGGATAAGACTCTCTTGTTACTTGTTGTTTAAGTGAACTCACACGGATCACAACTCCAGAGGCACCATATGAGGATACAAAAATGAAGGAAATTATGCATACGATTGTTGACAACTTCCAGGGATTGAGTGATATCAAAAACCCATTGTTTGGTAAGAAGGTAAAGAATTTGGAGTTGATGGCCAATCTTCGTTCCAGTAATCTATTGATTGACTTGGGTTGTGACAGTGATATCTTTCGTATGTGTTATTATTTCATATCTTCTATTGGTGAGGAACATGACGAGTTCATTTGTTGTGACATGGAGGACATCATGTCCTTAATCATTGATGAATATGACTCCATTCTGCAACCTTTGTTAACCTTGTTATTAGCCGTTTGGAGGCAAGACAAGGTTTATTCTTCTACAACACATAGATTGGTTGACATTGTTGTAAGAAGGTGTAAGAAGAAGTTGAGAGTCTACCTGGACAATGAGGAGAGTTGGGAAGAAGAAGAGCCAGAATCGAAAAATTCACATGAGGTAGGTGTGGAAAATTCATAGGTTGATCTAGTAGATAGGGCTACACATAAAAATGATGAGATTGTACTTCATGAGGACACCAGATCAGCACCAGCTGACATTCACCCATCACATCTTGGTGATGGTAGTACAAGTGAACACAGGTTGTATTCTCAAACCCAACCCATTATGATGTATGCACCCAAGAGATACATATTCTTGGGTGATCCGCAAAGTGATTTGCAGTTAGGATCAGACAGGCATAATGCACATGATGGTGATGTTATAGGTTTCATAGCAGCCTTTTTCGATGAGCCTATACTTGATTTTTTCAATCATAACATAGTTGAGTTTGTTGCTGATCATAGATCAGATTATCATGATGGTTCACCTCATCAGGACAGCCAAGAAGACTTGATGAATGATGGGTCTAACACTGATTGTAGTTCATCTTCAGATTGTGTGAATGATGAGTTTGATGAGGATGGACACAGGGAGGCACATGAAGCTTGGAAAAGCTTGGAAGACACTACTGAAATTCATGAGGTTAGTTCTGATTTTTGTCTGAATTGTAGTAGCAATCAACATAATATTTATGACCATGACAATTTGGATAAGAATTGGAAGAACCAACTCACAGTGTCTGTTGAAGACGAAGTGCACGTGTTGTCCACCACTAATGACACTAAGAGGATGCTCGAGGACATCATTCATAAGGCCCCTAGGAACCAATATGAACAGGTGGTTTCCCTCACTGATTTGAAACACATCAAAGGTACACTGGAGGAAATCAAATCAGCATACTTGTAGGTAATACATGACAGGGATACAACTATCAAAGTTGTAGATGTCACCTTGGACGCTTTCCATGAGAAAGAGGACGAGGTGGATAGACTATGTTTGGATCTCAGTTTGGCTCACTATTCACTGTTCCAAGCTAAGAATTAGTCTTCAGAGGCAACCATAGATAGGGGGCAAGTAGCAGAGGTGAGATGCATAGAGATTCAGCAGTTGGTGGAGGGCATTGAGGAACTCCATGAGGACTCTTTTTTGGGGCCTAGAGATTCATGCTACCCTCAGATTGAGCATGATGACTATGAGTTTGGCCTTGTGGATACATCGCAAGGAGAGGAGATATTGGGTGGCTCAACAGAGGCTGAGGTGGAGTGGTCATGTGTTATACGGACATGCATTCTTGACTTCTATCCAGTTGACGTTCAAACCATTTGTGGTCGGGTGCAGTTTCAGGGTGATAGGGCCACTTTGGAGTTGAGTTCACTCACCCAAGATCGTATGCTTGTATCTATGAGCTTCGAGGATGATGGTAGGACCATGTTTTGGGTGAGGGTTGATTACGGGTTGGAGTGGTATGTTGTCGTTCACTCCTTGAGCAACCATGACATTTATCCATTTGTGCTTATACAAGTGGATTGGAGAGAGGTACTGAGCCTAGCTTGGAGACTAGTTGACTTGTTGATGTTTGGGGAGCACTGGTACTCATGGGATGTCCTATTTGACTTAGGGAGTTAGAGTATCACTATGGATTATTTAGTTTCTTGTGGTCGATACATTTTTTGGGTGGCTAGTTACAGTTCTACCCTTGCTATCTCTGACCCTATCGGTTGCATAGCAGAGATTGGTCACCATTTGGGTTGGCATTATCCGATGAGATTCACTGAGTATCCTGCTTCTGTATTGAGCATAATGTTTTCTCAGGGGCTCAATTCTATTATGATCAGTGGGAGTGCAGGAGTGGACTAGATTGAGTCACTCGTGCCGGAGATGTCACCTAGGGTAGAGCTCAGACTTTATGGGCATATCGGTTTAGTCTATGAGGCTGAGTTTCTTATTGAGTTGCAAGAGTGGGATGTGGATGATTCTTCGGATGTCATACAGATTAGTTTACACCCAACTTGGCTGAGTTTGATGATGGACGACATCTTCCCCGAGGGTGTTTGGTCTTCTGCAGTTGATTGGGTGGCATGGGATCATCCAGGTCACTTCTGGAGTACGTGTGTTGAGCTAGGTTGGGTAGGTGATGGTTATGGAGGCGCTCCTAGTGTTGGTTTGGTAGTGGCACGTGATGTTGATCTCTTGGTTATGTTGTGGTATGAGATATTTCGATCTAGTTTAGTCAGGCATGTTGGTACCAAACTCGAGAGAGATTACATCAGACTATTGCAGTTGGAACTTATGCAATTCCATCTTGTTAGAGGATCATTGTGGAGCAGTGTGGTGCAACATCAGCTCGGTGGGTACTTTCTGAGGTTGGTATGGGATCCAGGTATTCTATGCGGCCTCATCCGGCATGCAGACCATTGACTGGGTTATGTTTGGGCATTGCTTGAGAACAAGCAATATTTGGTAAGGGCAACCGTAATGTCCCCTCTTCTAGGCGATCAGTGTACCAAGGAGATTAGCCTATACACGAGCTCCCATAGGCTAAGTCAGTTGTTGGGGAGCCATCTGGAGAGGTTATTATCTTCATCAGCTTATAGAGAGCTCATGTTTATCGATCGTTTGGGCTTATTTGGAGATCATTTGATTGGACTTGCTATTTTTAGCATTGTCCATTTTTAGGGTTTCGGATGACGACTTCAACACAGTATTATTCTTCGGCGAAATGGGTATCCGAAACCATTCACGGATTGTTGCTTTGAGGAGCAGAGGTCCAGTATTTTAATGGGTGAAGTTATATTCCATTAAAGTGATTTATTATTTAATGACTTTATATTATGAAATCACTTTATGGATGTGAAAGGGGCCACTTTATAATATAATGTTATAACGTTAAGTTATAACTTAAAAAACAACTTAAAGTGGTATGCCTAGGCCAAGGGGGGGACGTGGCCCTCTTTATGATGTAAAGGGACATAAATTAAAGATATTAAAAATAAAAAAATAAGTATGTGCAACCCTAATTAGGGCACCCAAACCCTAATTGTACCTTTATATTTTGGAGTTGGGCCTCATTTGACAAGGAGGAAGATATTATTTTTTTGTGGAGCTTTTCGTAGGGATTTTCACCAAAATATCACAGGGCTTGTTGGGAGCTATCTCAGTAGGAATTTGTCAGTTTCAGGTGTGAGAGATCACCTCTAGTTGATCAGGATTGGAGCTTTCGCATCAAAGAGTTCATCTGAGCATTCACGGGGCAGACAAGGGTTTGCCAAAAATTGAAGTTTTTTGGGTCGAGAAACAGAGCATCTGGGTCTTCGTATTTTGGCCATATTCCACCTGGGCAGGAGTCAGATTTCACATATCTGAAGGGTTTTAGTGATTTGCAGATCAGGTCATACAAGTGCATTGGGAAGCGTGCCAAAATTGTTGGGGGTTTCAACTTGCATTTTATCAGTTGGAAAAGGTGCACCTAGCCTTCAGGAGCAGTTAGCATCATACGACATGTAATTTAGAAACCAGACAATGAAGATATTAGTGATTCACTATTTCAGCTTATCATTCGGGCACACCCAGAGCCACGAATGAATTTTGTAATTTGCTGATTTCAGGTTAGAATAAATAAAAAATAAGTTTATGTCAGTATTATTTGATTGTTGTGTTTTTACATTCTATTTTCAGTCCATTTATCTTTATAAACCCTCAATATGAAACACGAGCAAAACCAACATTAAACCCTCAGAAATAAAAAAAATCAGATCAGAAAGCAAACTGAAATAAAACATATCAGACCACTGTGCAGTATGTTCATCAGATCGGGGTGTACATTATAGATGGGTGGTGGGAATTAGAGAAAATTTTCTATTTGGATGGATACTTGGTGTGATAAAAACCACTCAATTTAGATCCAATTTTGAAACCTTGGATGAGATTGCTTCAAGACAAATATGGTGATAGGGTTTCAAATATTTTGTATAAGGATCGAGAAGGAAGATACAAATGGAAAGAAGATTTTTTACAAGTATACAAGACATTGATGCTAGGAGGCATTTGAGTAGAAAGATAACAACCATGATTATTCTGAGGAGAGCCAAGGATAAATTGATTTGGGAGTTGAATAACTTAGGAGAATACACAACAAGAAGTGGATATAATGTACAACACCAACAAAATAATAATATCACTAGAATATGGAGAGATATTTGGGATAGCCTAAGCATTCCTAAAGTCAAAATATTTGTTTGGCTAGTAGGTCATAGAAGTATCTTATCTTGGAATAAACTTATGAAAAGGGGTTTTCATAGCCCCTCTCAATGTGTTTTTTTATAAAAAGGAGGAGGAGAGTATAAACCATCTCTTAAAACATTGCTTAATAGTCTGGAATCTATGGCAATGGCTTCTTAATATGTTTGGTAAATGCATGATGATGAACAGTAGAATTGAATATTGATTAAAGCAATGACAAAGCACTTATAAAAGTGAGGCTTTACAGAAAATATATGATATATCAAAAGATATAATACTTTGGACTATATGGCTAGAAAGAATGTAAGAATATTTAAAGGAAAGGAAATTTGTTTAGAAGTAATGAAAAAGAAGATATGTTTAGCCATAGAGGAGTCTAAACCAACCCTATCAACTCACCCATTCCCTGATTTGGAAATAGAGAGCCTTGATAGATGGAGTTAATTCATTAAATGAAATTATGATGTTGGGTACAAGAGAAGCAAAAAGAAGGTAAATAATATAAATTGGAAACCACCAGATGTGGAGTGGGTTAAATTGAATTTTGATGGAGCATCTAAAGGAAATCTAGGACCATTAGGAGGAGGAGAAATAATTAGAAATAATGGAGGAGAGATTTTGTTTCATTATTATTTCAATAGTGGATTTAAGACAAATAATGAAGCTGAAGGTGGCTTTAGAAGGATTAAAAATATGTAAACAAATGAAATGGAATAGAGTATGGATACAAGGCAATTCTCTCATAGTAATAAATGCAATTTTGAGGAAAGCAAAGGCTCTATGGAACACACAAGAGATAATTATGGAAATTCAAGATCTTGCTAAAGAGTTTGAAGAAATCAGGTTTACACATATATTAAGGGAAGGAAACAAATGTGTAGATAAGCTAGCTAATAGAGGGGTTTTGATTAAGGATCGTGAAGTTAAATTCTCCTTTCCATGGTTAGAGGAAGTAGAAATTTTAGTTGAAGTTGATAAAAAAATGTTGATTGCTTGAATCAATTAATGATTAAGATTTACTTTAATGTTTTCCATTGGTAATATCTGCTTTATTTTGGAACAATAATGTGTTTTAATTTAGATTATTTATTATAATTTTTGTGGTTGCACTTGTGTTTCAGGAAGGAAACTAGTAATCCAAATTTGGTAAAGCGGACTATGATAGTGTGATGTTTTGGAAATATTACTCTACTAAGATGCAAGGCATAGATAGTAGAGGTGAAGTTTTGTCATTGTGAATACTGTTATAGTAAATTTCAAAAAAGATGCTAAATTCTGGAATAATTGTATTCATACTTGAAAAGATCCTGAAAATGAAAATCAAGAATTCAAACATTTTATATAAAATGATGTAGGTTTTTAGCTATAACATCTCAATTGAGATGATAAGTATAACTATTTGTAAACTCTCAAGCTCTAATGAAGAGATATGTAATTTGTTAAGGATGGAGGACTCGAGTACAACCCCTTATTATCCACAAAAAAAAAAAAGATCGTGTATACAATTAATCTTATTATTAATAATTTTTCCAAAAAATCAAGGATCATAGGCAATTATGATGTGTCCTATATCTTATGTTTATATTAAAAAATATGATATTAGAATGGACCCCGTTCATATTATGCCATGACTACATAGTTGTATTATAACAACTTTGACAATTTTACATCTATTGACAATATTTGAAGCTAGGCGTTTTCTTCGAAAATTGAGTAATCTAACAAATAAAACTCATAAAATGGGTTATATATTGGATTAAAACATATCCCACCTATATTAGATCATAACCACATAGTAGTGTTACAAGAGCTTGGTAATTATGCATGTATTGTTTGGTAAGATTTGAACCTCGGTATCCTCCTAAAAAGATCGTGTA
This sequence comes from Wollemia nobilis, assembly GCA_028583015.1. Lineage (NCBI taxonomy): Eukaryota > Viridiplantae > Streptophyta > Pinopsida > Araucariales > Araucariaceae > Wollemia > Wollemia nobilis. The sequence goes on along the minus strand of JAQPPZ010003286.1, from coordinate 1,645,381 downwards.
TACGATTAATCTTATTATTAACATTTTTTTTAAAGAGTCAAGGATCATAGGCAATTATGATGTGTCCTTATCTCTTATGTTTAAATTAAAAAATATGATATTAGAATGAACCCCGTTCATATTATGCCATGACTACATAGTAGTATTATAACAACTTTGACAATTTTGCATCTATTGACAATATTTGAAGCTAGGCATTTTCCTCGAAAATTGAGTAATCTAACAAATAAAACTCAACTCATAAAATGGGTTATGTATTGGATTAAAACATATCCCACCTATATTATATCATAACCACATAGTAATGTTATAATAGCTTGGTAATTATGCATGTATCGTTTGGTAAGATTTGAACCTCGATATCCTCCTAAAAAGATCGTGTATACGATTAATCTTATTATTAACAATTTTTCTAAAAAATCAAGGATCATAGCCAATTATGATGCGTTCTTATCTCTTACGTTTAAATTAAAAAATATGATATTAGAATGGACCCCGTTCATATTATGCCATGACTACATAGTGTTATTATAACAACTTTGACAATTTTGCATCTATTGACAATATTTGAAGCTAGGCATTTTCCTCGAAAAATTAAGTAATCTAACAAATAAAACTCATAAAATGGGTTATATATTAGATTAAAACATATCCCACCTATATTAGATCATAATCACATAGTAGTATTACAATAGCTTGGTAATTATGCATATATCATTTGGTAAGATTTGAACCTCAATATCCTCCTAAAAAAGATCATGTATACGATTAATCTTATTATTAACAATTTTTCTAAAGAATCAAGGATCATAGGCAATTATGATGTGTCCTTATCTCTTATGTTTAAATTAAAAAAATATGATATTAAAATGGACCTTGTTCATATTATGCCACGACTACATAGTGGTATTATAACAACTTTGACAATTTTGCATCTATTGACAATATTTGAAGCTACGCATTTTCCTCGAAAATTGAGTTAAATTCAATAATAAATAAATAAATAAATATATTTATATTTATATTTATATTTATATTTATATTGAGGTCCAAGGTTCAAACCAGGGCGTGGGCGAGTGTGTGTGGTGGGTGTGTGTTAAATTCCCTATTGATATGAAGCTAGGCATTTTCCTCGAAAATTGAGTTAAATTCAATAATAACCAAATATATATATTTTGAGGTCCAAGGTTCAAACCGTAGCGTAGGCGAGTGTGTGTGTGTGGTGGGTATGTGTTAAATTCCCTATTGATAAGCATTTAGGTCCTCACAATAACCAAATCTAAATAAATAAATAAATAAATAAATAAATATATATATATATATATATATATATATAAATTGAAAGGTCCAAGGTTCAAACCGTGGCGTGGGCAAGTGTATGAGGGGTGGGTGTGTGGTGGATATGTGTTAAATTCCCTATTGATAAGCATTTACGAGGGGTCATGGTTGGGAGGAGATTGCTCAACCCTGTGTGTTGGTTGTAGGAGTTTCTCACACTAACCAACAAAACATATTAATATAAAAAAAAAAAAAATCATATAAAAGATTAATTTTTTAGTCATAATATTTAATGATAAAATACATATAAAGAACAATAAATTAGAAGCCACTGGCAGGGATTAGAGTAATTGGTTAGAGTAAGAGTTTCATACCAAAATTTAAATCTAATGATAAGCTTTAACATGTAATCAAATGATATTAGTTTAATATATTAGATGTAGCTTTTAAGGATAAGACCATATTTAAATATTCCTAAGAGATACTTCATAAGTACATGTTAGGGTATTTACAATACCAGTGAACTGTTTAAATTTTATATAGCTATTAAAAAACAATAAATGAGGCTCTTTCAATCCCATATAATCAATTAAAAAACAATAAATTAGAAACCAACTATTAAATGTGAGCACAACTCTATCAATTAAGTTTAACTCTTTAAAAAAAATATTTTGGATGTTGGTTAAATTCCTCGACTTTTAAAGATATGAAAGGTTGAGTCTTATTTCTAACTTTTAAAGAGAAAATGAAATCTTGAAAAATAAATACATCTATAATTGTTAAACTATTGTTTAACAAGAGGAGACTTAAGTTCAAACCTTGAGTGTGCATCAGCTTGATGATGATGGTCTTCCTCACTCCAGGTCGTGTTTATCGAAAAGACGAGATAAAGGTTATAGTGGTAATACCATAATTTAACACTATGATCCAAGGCAATGCAACTTAGCCCTCTCGTTTCAAAAAGAAAGGTAGTTATCTATATAAAAAAAATTGTTAAACTATTATAATATTACTATTTTTTTAACTTTTAAAATAAAATGAGAGATTAAATTTTAACTTAACCCTCTCGTTTATAAAAGAAAGGTAGTTATCTATATAAAAAAAATTGTTAAACTATTATAATATTACTATTTTTTTACTTTTAAAATAAAATGAGAGATTAAATTTTAACTTAACCCTCTCGTTTAAAAATGAAAGGTAGTTATCTATATAATATTGTTAAACTATTATAATATTACTATTTTTTTACTTTTAAAATAAAATGAGAGATTAAATTTTAACTTAACCCCCGTGTAAAATTTTTTGTTAAACTATTATAATATTACTATTTTTTTACTTTTAAAATAAAATGAGAGATTAAATTTTGTATAAATTATTATTATAAGGGGCCTCTCAATTAAAGAGTTTTATCGACCCACTTGCTCTCAACTCCTCTACATTAATGAATTTTTTATTTATTTTTTAAATAATATTCTTATACACATCCACCATGAAAATTTAGCTTAGAAGGAAATAATATAATATTATATTTAATAAACCTATTTAACAAAAAAAAAAATATAAAAATTTCTCACAGTAACCAATCCAAAAAAAATTATATTTAATAAACTTTACACTTATTAAAACAAAATATATAATAAACTTTACTACACTTATAATATTAAATAAATAAAAATTATTTTAATTTCATATAATCTCTTTAACTTTTCCATTCACTACTAATTAAGACCTAGTGTTCTAAAACCATAGATATTACCAAGGAAAGGGTTTTCCAAAAAACTGGAGAGGCGTTTTTATCAGAAGAAAATTACCTGCCAAACTAGAAAAAATAAAGAAAAAAGTGGTTTAAAAAAGAAACTGGACAGACCATCATGGCTGATGGGTAGAATTTGCTCGAAACCCAGAAGAATCCAATACCATATAACAAGCCTTTGAACAATATACATAGGAGAGTTTGTATACGCTATCGACCAGGTTGCCATTCTCTATATCGCTTCTATTGCTGCCTTTATCAGACTCTGCTCTCGTATGCAACACCATTAGAGAGGTCGCAGAAGATATTATTATATTTCGAAAATGGTATCTTTACTCTGTCCTTCCCTTCTTCTCAATTTCACTTAATAATAATAAATTTAATTTTTTTCAAAAGCAAATCCCAAGCAGTATAAACAACACTGCCACAAGTTTTTTAAAAAATAATGTGAAGAAGCCCACAATTCTTGTGATTTTTGAAGTGTGGGCTGCATATGTGATCGTGATCTGAAATGGCTTTTGTGCATATCGGTCATGCCCTAATCCCCCCCCCCCCCCCCCCTTTTTGGGGTTTTTGATCCGAGGCTATTGTTTGGATTGCAGGTGGTCTTGGCAGCTTCTATTATCACCAAGACGGGGAAAGGTATGGGAAGTCTTTGTTGAGATTATTTTTAATGTTTTGTATGGGGTTGTGTTGAATTACTGAGTTTTATGGCTATGGTGTTTTCTTTGGTTTTTTGGGATGTGCTGCAGCCTTGGTTTCCAGGCAGTTTGTGGATATGACCAGAATTAGGATCGAGGGGTTGCTGGCTGCCTTCCCCAAGCTGGTTGGGAGTGGGAAGCAGCATACCTTTGTGGAGACAGAGAATGTCCGCTATGTGTACCAGCCAATGGACTCTTTGTATTTGCTGCTTATCACGAATAAGCAAAGCAACATCCTCGAAGATTTGGACACTTTGCGACTGCTTTCCAAATTGGTATGGCTATTATATTTTGAATTTTTGATTAAAAGAGTCAAGTGGTCCACTGTTAAAAAGGGTTTCACTCTTTTGACAGTGATCTCAGGTTTTTTGTTTTTTTTGATCACCTGCTTACATCATAACCAATATTTCAACAATCAACATCTTATAAGAACGTTTAACAATTATGCATCTATAGCTTTGCTAGGTTTGAACTTGAATGAACTTGAGTGGTAACTAGTCAGTTGAGCTCATGCCATTTAATAATTTTAAGTTCAAATTTAATTGGTTTTTGCAAAATTTCAACTTGGGTCTCCACTTTAAAAGTTGACATTTTTAGTCAGTTGAGCTCATGCCATTTGATATCTCAAGGTTCAAATTTAATCATGAAATGAAATGATTATAATAACTAAAATGGTATGTGGGACCAAATGCGGGACAGGTACTGATGATTTACAATCTTCAAAGTATATGGTTTTATCTAGATGAATGCATAACTAACAGAAGTAGCTTTTCTTTAGATGAATTCATGACAACAGAAATAGATTTCTTTTGAAGTATGAACATTTTATTATAAAATTTCAACAAGAATTCTCCCACTTGTACAGGCTTTGTTTCTTCAAAGAAGGTCATCATATCAGTTGAGCTCATGCCATTTGATATCTCAAGGTTCAAATTTAATCATGAAATGAAATGATTATAATAACTAGAATGGTATGTGGGACCAAAAGTGGGACAAGTACTGATGATTTACAATCATCAAAGTATATGGTTTTATCTAGATGAATGCATGACTAACAGAAGTAGCTTTTCTTTAGATGAATTCATGACAACAGAAATAGATTTCTTTTGAAGTACGAATATTTTATTATAAATTTCAATAAGAATTCTCCCACTTGTGCAGGCTTTGTTTCTTCAAAGTAGGTCATCATATCATCTACCCTTAAGGATACTGGTGCACGTGATTCTTTTATCACTGTATGCAGCACACTTCATTGCAAAGTGCCGTTTCATATCAACCACCTCTGATTTACAGAATTTATTCTTTCTCCTCATTTTTCTTTTGGTATTGTCCACTTACCAGTGTCACATCTGAGTTGGAGTTGGCCCTCGGTTGATGATCATCTTTGCTTTCCATTCGATATCTGTTTTAATATATGCCTTTTAGTGGTGTTCATACCTGGTTGAAGGGACCTCACCTATATTACAGCATGATTGCATTATAGTGGTATTTCCAAACTAGACTGAAGATTGAAAAATTGTAACAGCTGAAAGTACAAACTGGACTGTAGATTGCAGGAGACACATACAAAAGGAGCAAATAAGAAAGGATAACTGCCAAAACTGATGATTTAAACTTTTTATTGGATTATATTAAGTAGATAGAACAAGGATATGGCTGTGCTTGCTGGATACGGCAACAATGCACATGCGAAAGATACTAATGAAAAAGTTCTAATTAAAATTATGCTCATTTCCAAAGTAGAAAGATGGTAATTTACATGGATAAAAAGTGCTACAAAGCAGAAAAACATTCTAATGTACAAATATAGATATTAAAACATTCTAATCTCATTAATTATTTTGGTATTATAACAAATCATATTATTACGACTGTCCTTGTTGTAACCTTAATTCTTATTAATTGAAAATCATCTACTTTTATGCAAAAATAATAAAAACATCCATCCACAATGAATCATGCACAAAACAATTCACAAAAATAGACACAAATATGAAAATACCCTTGAGGTAAGGCAACACCAAATAATATTCTTGAAAGAAGGTACTACTCCAATCTCCTCTTTACAAGCCAAGACACTTACAAAGAATAATAGATATCACTTACGTTTAACAATGACAATCTCTCTTCTTAATGTACCCTTCTTTCTAAGCGCTTGTGCCACTCGCTAATATAATAAAATATTAAAATATATCCAACCTTGGTTATGGGTAACCCATCCCAACTATCCATAAGACCCATACACAATATAATATTATATTCCATATTCCCATGCCCTAGGTTCCTTACATTCCATCCCCCTTCTAAAATGTTTTGTCCTTGAAACATATGAAAAAACAAGATAATATGATTCAATGTTAACAACCGATACCAATCTCGATCATCCATCCATCCTAGTGAAACTCCGAATGGTGGTGGTCTATGTTGATACCGGTATGTCATTTTGCCACTTGAGTATCCCAAACTGCTTCGTTGGCTCCACACTTTTGTTGCTCTACTATAATTCAAATGATGGGTCCATTTGCTCCTTGATGCTATTGCACCACTTTGAAAGCGAGGATCACTATGCTTTCTCTGCCAAACACTACCATGCTTGGTGTCCTTCTGATTCCATGCTGAACCATAATATGGTTGCCCTAAGCCATGCTTCCAAGATTGTTGCTGCTCCTAGTGGTGTGGATGGCAATATGTTGCAACCTTAACTTGATGTTCTACCTTCTTTGACTACTTATCATTTGGCTCCACTATTTTAAATTCCTCTACATGCTGTTCACTCATGTGCCCTTTGTTTGTTGTGTTCTTGAGTTCTTCTATCAAATCTTCCTTGGACTTTGCTGTTGCTTCTTCTTCCATGGACTTTGCTGTTGCTACTTCTTTCTTTGATTCTATTTCAAGTTCTTTTATTGCTTTTCAATTTGTTTCTCTGCAATCATTTCTTGTTTTTCTTTAGATTCTTGCCTCTTACGCTGGAAAATATCTTGTACTGTTATTTTCTTTTTCTTGTACCAGAACTTCATGAACTTCTTTTGTACATTAATATTAACAGTACCCAAAGAATTTAACCAAGGATAACCAAGAACAATGTATGCATCATCCATCTCAATAACATAAAAATCTGAATGTAAAATATATTCATCCACGGTGATCTTTAAATATTAAAAAATTTGAACATTGTACCCTTAAGCTTATATATATAATATATTTGATTTTCTTTGCCTGAATATCCAACCTTATTAATATATATTTTGCTTATATATATTTGATTTTCTTTGCCTGAATCTCCAACCTCTTAGCCAAAGCAATATTAATGAAAAAACATTTGCTGCTAAGGTCTATAGAAATAACCTTCTTTTCCTTCTGGATGCATCTATAAACCTCCAAAATAGATTTTTCAAACTCAAGCAATTTTTCCTGAACTTTGCTTGGTTTATCTGTCATCAAAGATATGCTTCCTTCTACCTACACACTATTGTCCTTCTCTTTTACTTTTGCTAATTTCGTGTGAAAAATCTACTTGATTTCTTCTGTCTTTTTCTGAAACAAGTCTCTTATTTGTCCACTTAATTTCTCATCCAATTCTTTTATCCATTCACAAGATTCCTCTTCTTCCTTAGAAACCTTTTCTAACTCCATGATCTCAACTCAGAAAATTTTCCAATGTAGCTAGGGTTTTGAAAGAAAACCAGGGTTTCTCAAAGGGAAAAAGTTTCTCAGATTTTCTCTATTCCTTGCTATCAATAATTAATTATGTAGATTTTATTCAAAGCAAATTAAACTACAACTGAGTTGCTTACCCCAGTTTAAGAGATTTCTGCAATTTTGTTTTTCCACGACTTGAAAATTCGTCATTACCTATGTTTTGGACTGATGAATTCACAGGGCCGTATCTCCCTCAATACTGTTCAGAGTCCTTTATATGACCACTCATTTAAAGCTCTTCAAGTTCTGCAGAAATTGGTCAAAGAATCATCTAAATCGGACAACTCCTTGCAAAGATATGGCCTTCAAAAGATGAGACGTTTTTTTAGAAAAAAGCTTCCCTATTTCTGCATTCCACCAAAAATAGAAACCCCCCTCTCCCCCTTTGCTAGAATCGTGCTTTGATACCATTTGTTGTAAACCTTGATTCTTATTAATTGAAAACTAACTACTTTTGTGCAGAAATAATAAAAACATCCATCCATAATGAATCATGCACACAAATAAACACAGAAATATGAAAATACCCTTGACGTAGGGCAACACCAAATAATATTCTTGAAGGAAGGAACTACTCCAATCTCTGCTCCATGAGCCAAGACTCTTACAAAGAATAATAGATATTGCTTATGTTTTACAATGACAATCTCTCTTCTTTATATACCCTTCTTTCTAAACCCTTGTCCCACTCACTAATATAATAAAATATTAAAATATATTCAATCTTGGGTTATGGGTGGCCCATGCCAACTATCCATAAGACCCATACACAATTTAATATTATATTTCATATTCTCATCCCCTAGGTTCCTTACAATCGTATCACCTTATCACAAAATTTGGTTGTGCTTCTACAATTGCATCCATCCCATTTATGCCTTTATGATACCTTAGGCTTAGACATCCCAAGCTTCTTTGTCCATATGCTCATTTAAAACTTTTTTCTCAGAGTTGCTAAATTTTAGTTCTTGTTTGGGCATATTTTAAGCTAATGTTCCACTCTTGTATCCACTTTTTGTTTCTCTTCATCCAAGTTTCTTTTCTTCTATTTAATTCCTCTTCAATTAAGATCATTGGCCATCTGGTAGTTTTTGTCCCTTCAACTCTCCAAATAGAGGTGACATAGCAGCTGTCTAGGAAAAGTGTCCTTTTTTGCATAAGGATTTTATTTAGACTTGGTATGTTGTTGGTCCATATCTCACCTAATATGTAACTACAAACATGGCAAGCAACCCACAAAAGAACTTGTTGGTTTTCCAATCCTATAATTTTGCCTTACGCAGCAAGCAACGCACACAAGAACTTGTTAGTTTTGCAATCCTATAATTTTGCCTTACACCTCTTTTGAAATGTAGACAACTCTTTCAAACCACCTTCTATTGTCTTTCATCCTATGCCTGTGCCAGTTTAGTCTATTGGAAAAATCAAGTCCAAAATATTTGTATTCTGTCACAACTTCAAGTGGATAGGTGACATGTAGAAGGGTTGTTTCGCAACTCGTAAAAAGTGGTCAAATCTGTGGGTTAAAAAACGTCTTTATTCAAAGAGATAAGCAACTTAAATGTGGAAACATAATTTAGAAAGACAATAATACAAATTTATGGGTGCTGGAGAGTTGTTTGTGTGAGAGTGTTGTTAGGCCCAAGGGGTTGTGCCAGGTGGTGGGGAGCAAGGAGTTTCACTTAGTAAACAAAGGTTCCAATCCCATGCATGAACCTTAACATTTGCCTAAGATGTTTGGAACAAGTGGCAAGGAGCAAGGAGTTTCACACCGTAAACCAAGGTTCCGATTCCATGGAAGAACTTTACATTTATCAAATGAGATGAGTTTAAGAGGTTAAATGTTAGATTTCACTGTACTTTCCTGAAATATTCCGACACATAGCATTCCCCATAATCAGATGCAAAAGAAGTAAAATAAGAGAGCAAATAGACAAAAGAATAATATAGATAAACAAATTAAGAAGAGATGGGTGCTTGTAGGCACCCCACAATATCTCACACACTGATACAATGAATTAGTGATTGGGGGTATTTATAGTTGACACCAATTCCCCAATAATAAGATATCGCATTAACCTCAGGCCGGCATAACTTGGCTTAAATGTTAAATTACAAGTTCAATTACAACCTTACAAAGTCAACCATACTAGTTGTTTAACTTATATCGCTAGGGTTGAATACATTAGATCATGCTTGTAGGCTTACATAAAGAATACATTGCACATGCCTGGAGGCTTACATCACCATTGTTGGTCTTGATCAATAAGATCAGATTACCGATCTTCCAACCCCCCTCCATAATCTGAGCTAGGGGTCAAAGAGAGAAGACATTAGAGATGGTATCATCTTCCCCCCATTGAATGCTTCAATGGGCCAATGAATATTGATCGTGAATTTTACTATTTGCTTTGTGAAAGGTACATAGATTGGATCACACCCTCAAACATGAAGATGTGACTTCATCTTCTCTATCATAGATGTCGAGGCTTTCCATGAGAAGACCATCAAAATGCAATGTAGTGACCACAATTTGTCTACCAATCTCAAAAGCGAAAAGCTGAATCATCAAGCAATAGAAGCAGGTCTTTAAATAATCAACCCCCATCTTCTAAGAGGGACTCATAGGAACGAGGTGTACCTTGTGCTGATCATTCGAAGCATATTCTGCTTGTAAGCAAAAAATGTTCTACAATATTGTGACAAGTCCTTGAACTGATGTCACCAGTTCATAGATCTTGAAAAACTGTACGATCTGGAAAGAATGGGCTTGAAACGCTTTTGTATGCAAAAGTTATGGCCTTTAGAAGATTCGACATAGTAGCTCTAAAAATAATAAAAGATTATGCCTCCACACCTTAGAAAAATGTTGCAAACCAGAATTTGCCATGTGCCACAATCGAATAGGGGGATTATTTGCCACATCTGTATGCAACTATGTGAATAATGGATTCCGTGTGTCAAGGTTTGATTGGTTGGAAAAGTGTCAACTAGGTGCATGTCAATTGCCAAATCAATGTTGATGGCCACATCATCATGGCTGTCAACAAAAGGTATTGAGTAGCATTTGATCCTTGGTCAGTTGGAGAGGAAGTGTCTTAGGCTAGCCAAGCTAGCCAAGCCACCAAGAGGCTTGACTAAGCATAGATGCTTTGCCAAAATAGAAGAATAAGACACAATTGAAGGAGGCATAAAAGATTTCCTTGTAAAATTGCTAGTCTAAGACTTGAACTCTTGCCAACTTAGAGTAACCAACATCTTTGCAACATTTGTGCGAGCTAGGGGAGCAATCCACCTGACCGGCGAGGAAATTGCCTTGATTCTTGGAGACAATCTTCCAAGGCTTCGCAAAGAAATTGTCAATATGTCGGAAGCCAAAATAGGAGACCATGAGTTTTGAACTTGTGATCAAGAGAGAGAAGAGCTCCAAAAGTTTTTGTGCTAGCTAGGATAGTGCCATGTTAAGTTGGATATAGCATGCCAAGGCCTTAACCAAGACACATCCTATTGCGCAACGCCTAAAAAAGGCCACCAAATGCTTTTGGAGAAGATAACGTGGTAAATTTGAACTTTGCACATGTTAATTTCAGAACAACATGTAAACTGCCACACCAATAGGCTCTATTGGGAAAAAATGTTTGGTGCTCCTTGAAGACCCCAATCCTGTTTTGCAAAAATATTAGAGGAGCAAAGTTTCGATCCTATATGATGCAGAAGCATATCTTTTGGAGGGTATAACTTTTGATCCAACCGTTGGATCGGCTTGAAATTTTACAAGGATTTGGATAACGAGGTGGACAATGTCGTGGCAAGGTTTTTGCAGAAACCTTGAAGATTTTTCAGTGTGTTATCGGGCCCTAATTCCTTCATCTAGTGCCTCGAAAATGGGATTTGGTGTTTTTTAGGAAAACTGGAAAGAATATTTGGAATTTAATGACTTTTTAGACATGGATAGGTGTTGAGATTTTCGAGGAGGCCTAATATGGGAAATGAAATAATGTGTGTTAATTTGGGTGGCTACCCGAGCTTTTTTTTTGTTGGCACTAAAAGATGAAATAGCCTGAAAAAATTATTATTTATTTAGGGCTTTAAGATTTAGGGTTAGTTTTAGAGTTTATTTTGGGATATATATATTTCCTTGGTATCTCATTGTAAAAGGGGTGTGAAATCCAAGAATGAGAAAAATAAAGCATTGATTGGTTTATTTCCATCTATTGTAGCTTTTATGTGATTGGGAATTTTTTTCGCTTTGTTTCTTTTCGTCACAGTTTTATGTGATTGAGGGTTCTTGTTCTGACCTCTTGCAACTGGATTTACATCATTTGGTATCAGAGCAAGTTGGATCTTGTTGGGGAGAGAAGGTAATCTTGTCGATTACAGTTATTTTGCTATTCTTATTTTTCTGTTTGGAATAACACAGATCAAATTAGCATGAGGAGAGGAAGAGGAGGTTATACCCAACTCAATAGGAATATGTAGGAGTTGCAGGCACAAGTTACTCAACTGATTGGAATGATGGCCTGTATGAGGGAAAGATATCCCATGGAATTTGCAGATCTGGATTATGATAATGAGATTGTGGAAGGAGACAACAAGACAGAGGTTCATGTCGAGGAAGAACTAGAGGGGAAGCCAGAGTTTGAGGATAGGCTAATTAGGGCCTTGGAAGGAAATAAAGATGGGATCAAGATTGATGTCCCTGAGTATGCAGGAGGGTTGAAACCAGAGGAGTTGATAGACTGGTTGAATAGCATGGAGAAGTTCTTTGAGTGGAAAAGCCTTTCAGAGGAAAAGAAAGTGAAGCTTGCATGCATGAAGTTGAAAGGGCATGCGTTGATTTGGTGGGATCATCTACAGAAGGAGAGGCAAAGAAAAGGAAAGGAAAATATTAGGGTTTGGTGTAAAATGGAAAAAAAATTGAAGGAGAAATTCTTGCCCAAAGATTATGCCCAAACATTGTTTCGTAGACTTCAAAACCTCAGACAAAAGGATCAAAGCATTGAGGACTACACCAACGAATTCTACAAGTTATCAATTCGGGTGGGTCTTGAAGAGTCAGAAGAACATAAGGTGCAAGGTATGTGAATGGATTAAGTTATGCCATACAAGATGAGTTGAGTATGCTTCGGATTCATAGTGTAGAAGATGCATATTGGTTTGCATTAAAAACGGACGAGAAACATAAGAGGAGAGGAGTGTGGAAAGGACCATTGTCACCTCCAGCTAGTGGGCGTGGTGGATTTAATCCCTCAAAGGGAGAATCTACTAATACAAGAAAACAAGAAACACCAAGGCAAGGTCATAGTGACCATGAGAGAGGTGGAGGATTTCAAAGAGGAAGAGGCTATGGTGGAGGACGAAGTTGGGATGACCCACAAAGGCAATATACCTGTTATAGATGTGGTGAGGAAGGACACAGAGCTTTTGAGTGTCTACACTATCCTGCACAAGAAAGAAAACAAGGAGAACAAGCTAGAGTTAATTTGGTTGAGACAGAAGTTGTTGCAGACGTTGGGGAAAACCTCATGATAAAGAGGGTGATGATCGTTCCAAGGAGGGAGAAAGCACCAGACAGTGATGGTGGTGATTCCTGGTTGCGTACGAATATCTTTCAAACCAGATGCACATCTGGAGGAAAGGTATGTAAGATGATTATTGATAGCGGTAGTTGTGAAAATATGATTTCAAATGAAATGGTTGAGAAGCTTAACTTGAAATGTGAGAAGAACCCGTATCCCTACCGCATATCATGGTTCAAGAAAGGGAACGAGGTAACTGTAGATAAGAGGTTTCTGGTTAAGTTTTCAATTGGGAATACCTACAAGGATGAAGTATGATGTGATGTAGTTCCAATGGATGCATGTCACTTATTGTTGGGGAGGCCTTGGCAATATGACAGGAAGGCTACCCATGATGGGGGAAGGAATACTTACACATTCTGGAAGGATGGAGTAAAAGTGGTCTTATTACCACATAAGGAAGAAGGGCAGAGTGAAAGCTTGTTGACGACTAAGGAATTTGTCACAGGGAGGAAAGAAGTTGGGTCTTGTTATGTGATGACAACAAAGAACATGGATACTGAGGATGTTGCTATACCACCTATAGCAGTAAAGTTGCTGAAAGAGTATGCAGATGATGAGCACATGCAGGAATTGCAGGAAGGAGTCAGAAATAAGTTGCAAGATAGTAATGCAAAGTACACAGTAGCCGCAGATGAAAGTGGGAGAACAAAATTATTTGAGTGTAGTTGTAAGAGCTTGATCAATGGAACTCGCAGGAGCAGAGTTCTTTTCAACCAGAGGAGAATGATGCAGGAGCCTATCTTCCGGAGGGCATAACTTTTGATCCAACCGTTGGATCGGCTTGAAATTTTATGGGGAGTTGGATAACGAGGTGGACAATGTCGTGGCAAGGTTTCTTTAGAAGCCTTAAAGATTTTTCAGTGTGTTATTGGGCCCTAATTCCTTCATCTAGTGCCTCGAAAATGGGATTTAGTGTTTTTTAGGAAAACTGGAAGAAAGAATATTTGGAATTTAATGACTTTTTAGACATGGATAGGTGTTGAGATTTTCGAGGAGGCCTAATATGAGAAATGCAATAACGTGTGTTAATTTGAGTTGCTATTTGAGCTTTTTTTTGTTGGCACTATAAAGACGAAATAACCTGAAAAAAAATTGTAATTTCTTATCTTTAGGGCTTTAAGATTTAGGGTTTGTTTTGGGATATATATATTCCCTTGGTATCACATTGTAAAAAGGGTGTGAAATCCAAGAATGAGAAAAATGAAGCATTGATCGGTTTATTTCTATCTATTGTAGCTTTTATGTGATTGGGAAATTTTTTTGCTTTGTTTCTTTTCGTCACAGTTTTATGTGATTGGGGGTTCTTGTTCTGACCTCTTGCAGCTGGATTTACATCACTATAACTCTTTTCTAGAGAAGGCTTTAAAACATTTATGCCAATTGAGTTTGCAGGCGATGCAATTGAGTCAATGATGCACAATCCTTGTAAAGAATTGGTGATTGAGCCTTGATAGAAAAGGAAAAATGTTGATAAAATTCAACTTGCTACTTGTACTTGTTTGTGCAAAATTCTTCACAAGTGGTCTGTTGGCTAGACATTCAACATCTGGACAAGAATAACAAATGTAGAAATGCAATTTAACATACTTATACACAATTCTATTCCTACTTAAATAAATCTACAGATCTACAACCATTAGCAATAACAATACACATAACAATGCACAGAAACAGCAACAACAATAGCAATAGTAGAAACATAATATGAGCAGATTTGTATTAACAATGGCATGTACAGTTACAACATTACAGTCTGCAAACCCTGTGCAGAATCCTCTTTATGACTGCATCCAAGACCTGACTGCATCATGCCCTATGCACATATGCACCAGCCTTCTCTCACATGTACCAATGCTCTTTGAATAATTCATCAATCCACCAACATCTCCTTGAATGAATGAGGGGAGGGCTTATTTATACAACCAAAAATTAGTTACACCCTCCAACTACCTGACACCTCATCATTTCCCTAAATTACATTTCATATGCATTTATCTTGCATTTACATGACATTTCCCACTACAGGACAAACTAACTTATAACTTATGACTTTACTGACATACATGACTTAACATTATATTATTACGTACAATATTACATTGCCACTTTATAACATTATTAAATATATGTATGCACATTTCATCAAACACTTTGCGTACAACTACAAAATAACACAGAATACCAAAACTGATATACTAAATGCAGACATATCAATTTACCTACCTACAACAAATAGATACCACATCTATATTGTAAGTGCCCATGAAAAAGGCACACAAAAAATGTTTTCTCAAAGAGAAAATTGAACTAACACAGGCTTGAATCTGTGACCTCTGCGTAGGAATGTCAAACAAGCATTGGGCCAGCCAATTGCCCTACTTGGTTTTTTGAATAAGGAGGCATGCCTTTGGCCCTTTGAATGCAATTGCACATTCTCCAAAAGAAAAAAGGATCACAACTCAAATCTGGGTCCTTATGTTTACATTCTAAAAGAACTATTTGCTATGTACCATTCCATGGGGTCATGATCAAAAGAGGGCATGTCCTGTGCTCTTTGAAGAATTGGATCTTCCCCTTCACATAGCATACGAACTACAAAAAAAATCTTAAGTGGGGATTTGAGCCTGTGACGTCCTGTGCAACTGCCTTTTAAAAGGATGTTGAACTGTCCACTATGACAAGAGAAGGAGATGAGTGATACTTGCAAGGCCTTGACTAAGGTGAATCTGAGACATCTAATTCTTAAAATTTGCAAATATGCAATTCCCTTAAAAGATGTCACCAGTTGGTTTTGAACTTGTAACCTTTCGTAGTGATGTGCGTTTAAAAGGGACGTATCTACCACTGTGCCATGGAATGGATTTGAGACAAAAAGCGAACAATTGGATACTGTTCCATGCAAGAAAAGAGAAAAAAAGCCAAATGTCCTCCTTGCATATGCAAATATGTTGGAAGTTTTGGTGCATGATATTTGATGCCAATTTTCAAATCTTTAAATTCAAAAATCCAAAATCTTTCCTTCCAAAAAATAGAATTTGCAGGTTATTGTTGATGCAGGATGCTGTTGATGTCAATTTGCTGGCTGATTGTACAAGTCTGCCATTTTAATTGCCATTGTTACTGTTGTTTACAACAGTCATTGATTACCCAATACAATTCTGCCATTTACAATGATTGTAGGTTATTATCATTGTTATTGAATGGGATTGTTAAGATCTTACATGTATTGTTTCGTTGTATTTGTAGATTGCAGCGTTGTAGGAATTGCAGGTTGAAGTATGCAGGAAGACCGTACAAAAGTTGCAGTGGTTAAGTAAGTTACAGGCTGTATAAAACCAAACCATACGAGGGCAAACACATAGGTGTGTTGCCAACTTAGGATTAAACTGTTGCTTGTTGGGATTGTGATCTTGTACGTGTGATACCGTACAAGTCACTGCCGTATTGTAGGATTGAGGATTTGCTAGTAGGAGTCTAGTACTGCATCGTATGAGAGAATGCTCCATACAAAGGATTTGAGTTGTATGAAAGATTGTATCATACAACTGGTGACATATGATGGGTAAAACTGTACAAGGATTGAATTGTACAATGGACTGTATTGTATAGTTGAGATCGTACCTTCTCTAGTCATGATTTCGTACGATTGTGATACTAGTCTTATGACTGCAATCCTGATTAGTTTCTAAATCTGTCATTCCACCATTCCATTGTTGGGAATCTCACCACTCGTGCTACATTTGGCGCGTTGTCGTTGCCGGAGCAAGGGGGGTCAAGTAAGGAGTGTTTGGGCGAATAGACCATATCCACGGTTTGTATATTCGTGAAGGTCGCGAAGTGAAGGTGCATCGGAGTTTGGAAGGAGGCTATTTGAAGGAAACACGGAAGGTCAAAAGACACCACGAGTGGACGAGGTGCCTAGGACTGAAGTACCTAAAACGGAACAACTAGTAGAGTCACCTAGGACGAAACGACAATAGGTTGAAATACCTTACAAGCCATCGTCGGGTGACGAGGAAGTGGAAGAGGATAACAACCTACCGATGGCTGATGTTTTAAATAGAGCGGGCAAGCAAAAATGTCTACCCTTCACAAGAGAAGGGAAGGAAGATCTTGCAAGGCACATAGGCACTTGCACAACAATTTGGAAAGCGAATGGGGTTAAACAACCCAAAGAGTGGTAACAGTTGTTTGTTGCTACATTTCAAGGAATCACAATAGATTGGTTCTTGAAAAAGAATACACAACACTTTACCTCATGGAATACTTTAGGAGATGAATTCAAAGCAGAATTTAGACTTCCAAGGGATGGCATAGAAATTATAATAGAAATTTATTCTACTAAACAAAAGAGGGATGAAGATATCAAGACTTATAATTGAAGATTGAAGCAACTGATAGATAAGATGGAGTTGCCACTAGCCGATGGAATGGTTAAAAGATGGTTAATCGATGGATTGTTACCTTGATACAAGAAGAAGATGAAGATCATACCATGTTCAATGTATGGGGAAGCCTATGAAAGGGCAAGGAACTTTGAAAGCAAGGCCAAACAAACAATGACTAGAATTGGAGGACATATTAGAAGTGACGACTCTTATAGTGATAAGGACGAAGCGTTTGGGTTTGTAAGTTATGGATCATTTACAGTCTGCTGCACTATCTTTTCTGAGTATGCATGACAAGTGTTTGTCAGAATGACTTATTGAAAATCTTAAGTGAATGAGATCCTTTGAAGGTAGGGGTTTGTATATTGAATGATTATATTATTTCACACCAACAAAACTCAGAATATTCCAAATCAACAAATATTAAGGTGCAAACACAAACAATTACATAAGGGGAGCAGTTTTACAGTTGTCTCAATTGGGGTGGGACACTACATGTCACAAGGGGACAAGCAAAGAAGGATTAGCACCCAATCCTGCCATAAAAAAAGGAAGATGGCAAGAAGCACAAAAGCAATAGAGTAAGAGATAGAGAAGGCTAAGCAAGAGAGGCTATTAGAACAAAAGTTGAAGAAGCCATTAGGCTTAGAGGAAAAGGCGTCAACTCACGAACTGGCAGTGCAAATTTTGAATACGACAATAGAAGTAAAGGTGACAAGTTTGTTTAGTGCCATACCAGTGCTACATGCAATTATAGGAGAAGAATCACAACCACAAAGAGTGATGGAAATGCAAAGCCAGTCAAAAGAAGAAAAAAAGAAGTAAAAGCAAAGGTTAAAAAGCAAAAATTAAAATGTAAAAGTGCATGCAAAAAGAGATGATGTGGTGGTTAAAGGAGTAGTTATAACCGCTCTTGCCCAAATTCAAGTTATAAATAGGGGTGTGAGGGGATTAAGGGGAGTCATCTGAAGGAGTAGTTGAACGGGAGAACGAGGAAGAGGAGAAATGAACGTCGCCAAGGAAAAGACGCTGCAGAAAGTATAAATTGCAGCCCAAACCCAGAATTCAAGGCATAATAAGAAGAAAACATAACACTAGGGTATTGGAAAGTGCCCTAATTGCTGGAAATTGTAGGTGTACAAACGACCATACAATTGTAAGGGAAACAAAGGGAAGAGCAGCAGAGCCTGTGGTGAGGAAATAGGATTTCAAATTTAGATGGAAAAATGGAACACGGTACGAAGTGTGAGGAAGATGGCTAAATTTTCTAAAAACCTCCGTATCGTGTTAGATGGAGAAGAAAGCAAACCACTATGGGTTATAGTTTCTTCATTTTAGTAAATATGCGGAGAGACTGGAGGACAAGCGGGCAACCCTACGACTACAAATAACCAAGATGGGTGGAGCACATGTTGCTGGTTCTCAGTAGAAACGGTTAAGCATGAAAGAACAACAACAACAAGCATTGACGAGGACTTCAATTGGTTTAAAGGGGAGGACAAATGTAGGCAGCAAAACTACTTCCCAAAAGAAGAAAAAGTGAAAAATGTACAAAGTTTTGTTAAACTTTTTGTAAAACGAAATTTATATGAAATACACATGAAATTAATGTAAATGGCATAAAATGAAATGTAAAGTGAAATTACATGAAATGAGGACGAAATTAGAATGAAAGGCAATTTAATAAATTGCACTTAGGACTTTAGGGAAAAGTTGATAATTTCATGAACGTTTGGTTCGGGGTGGCAGTTGTAATTGATGCACTGTCCTAGGAACCGCTTGGAACGGCCTAGGCAGGCATTAAAAGGCCCTTCCTCCTCCATTTTGCAGCATAGCATATGGAATAGATGGCATAAGTGTGTATGGTTGTATGGAGAGATACCTACGTGAGAAATAGATGCATAAGGGAATAGCAGGTTATTGTTGATGCAAGATGTTGTTGATGTTATTATGTAGGCTGATTGTATAAGTCTGCCATTGTAGTTGCCATTGTTACCACTGTTTATACTTTACGGTAGTTATTGATTACCCAATACAATTCTGCCATTTACAGTGATTGCAGGTTATTATCATTGCTGGTGAATGGGATTGTTAAGACCTTGCATGTATTGTTTCCTTGTATTTGTAGATTGCATTGTTATTCTCTTAGTTGCAGGTTTGTTAGTCTTTTGCATGGCAGCAATGTTGTAGGAATTGCAGGTTGCAGTATGCAGGAAGATCATACGGAAGTTGCAATGGTTAAGTTACACATCGTATGACAACAAACCGTACAACGACTAGACTGTACGAGGGCAAACACAAGTGTGTTGCCAAGTGAGGATTAAACTGCTGTTTTTGGGACTGTGATCTTGTATGTGTGATACCATACAAGTCACTACCATACAGTAGAACTAAGGATTTGCTAGTAGGAATCTTGTACTGCGTTGTACAAGAGACTGCTTCGTACAAGGGACTCGAGTTGTATGAAAGATTGTATTGTACAACAGCTTGTGACATACGATGGGTGAAACCGTACAACAAACCGTGCCATATAGTTGAGATCGTACTGTCTCGAATCATGTTGTATGACTGTGATAAGAGTCTTATGACTGTAGTCTTGATTAGTTCTAAACCTGTCATTCCACCATTCCATTGTTGGGAATCTCACCACTCATGCTACAATATAGAAAGCATATAAAAGGAGAAAAAGTGATATAGATGATGGGTGCCCTTGAGCACCAAGTAATCACTATATTATCCATGGATAAATATCACAACACTTCGATGCAATGAATGGAGTGTGTGTGGGGTACTTATATCCCAAAATCCCAAATATATAATAATGTTAACCTAAGCAGACGTAATAAATAGGCTCTAGGTTAATTATAAGTTAGAAGTTAAAGGTTATACCTTGCCAAGGTTAATCATGGCCCATAGGGCATATATAAATAATAATTAAATACATTGTGCAATGATTGCTTGTAGTCTTACACAAAAGTACAACATGCAATGTAGGCCTTGGCCATTAAGTTAGATTACAACTTTCAGCACCCCCTCATAGTCTGAACTAAGGGGCCAAGGAGAGAAGGCATTAGCGACAATAACATCTACCCCCATAATTGATGCTCTAGTGGGCCTTCGTAATTGATGGAGATTGAGCCGAATCCCTCTCATCATTGGAAGTTTGCTTACACAAAGATGCCATTGCTTTTGCATAAGAATCTCCTTAGGCTAGATTGTAATCACCACAACCAATATCAGATACTCTTGCACATTTATAGAGAACACCTCCTCTGCAACTGCATATGAGAAAGAGAACCCAAGACTTCTCCTTCTTAGAAAGTGCTACAATCTTTTATAGTCGCATAAGGTAGGACTTGGAAACATGGCTTTACCTTTTCAACACACTTCTTCTTCCTTGGAAACTTTGACTTGCCTGTGGACGACATGATTGTTGTTGTCAAAGGATGCTTTGCATGAAACCTATTTATGAGAAGAGCCATCACAACTTCCCAAGAATAGCTTGACAAAAAATAGGAGAAGAGATCACAAAGGGTTGGATCTTCATGTATAAAACGAACCAATAAGCCAAGCATTTGATAGGAAGACGAGGGATTGACAAGACTGCAGTTTGAATCCTTTTTCTATGTGCCTTGAAAAGACCCAGTAACTGCTTCTGATACCACAAATCCCACTGTCTCTCCTATGAATATGCACCAAAGATTCTATTATAAACCTCTATTTTCATTATAAAAAATCATTCACCAATATGTAGAAATATACAACATGCATCCACAAATAAATTGCACAATAACAATCCACACAATAAAATAGAGATTGATAATACCTTTGAGGTAGGGCAACACCGAACAATGCTCCTTATTGAGAGGAAGCCACTCCACAAGATCTCCAACTTCACAAGCCTAGAATTCTACAAGAATACTTCATATATATGACCTCCTTTACAATGGGGGTATATCTCTCTTTATACAAGAATGTGATGGTTCACCTTTCATGAGTTACAAGGTCATCTTTGTGGTGGTTCACCTTCCATGAGTTACAAAGTGCATAATAATATGACAATATTCCCTGACGATTACATATATGATTTTATGACATTATTCTCCTACCTATTTCTAACTTGACATGTGGCCTTCTAATGAATAACAACTACATAAGTAACATTTACATCATAACGGGTCCACATTAGCCAATAATTCATTTATGGCTCATACCAATATACAATATAATATTAAATTATTAAGTACCTATCTTGGGTACCTAACATTCCATCCCCCTTACAAAATGTTTCGTCCTCGAAACATAAGAAGAGGCTAAATAATATGATCTTTTGAGCCATGATGAGTACTCGTACCAATCTCGACATCCATCCATCTCAATGAAAGTATGATTGGTGGGGGTCTTTGATTTTGATATGCCATTTTGCAAATTGAGTATCTAAAATTTCCTAGTTGGCTCCACACTTTCGTCGATCTATTCTGATGATGGGTCCATTTGTTCCTTGATGCAACTACACCACTTTGAAAACCAGAGTCACTATACTTTATTTGCCAAACCTAGCCATAGTTGGTGCCCTTTTGATTCCATGTAGAACCATAATATTGTTGCCTTAAGCCATGCCTCCAATATTGTTGCTGCTCCTTGTGGTGTGGGTGGCGATATGTTGCAACCTTAACTTGATGTTCTACTTTTTTTTACTCTTCCTTCTTGCTTCCCTCATTTGGTTTGTCCCTTTCTTTTACTTCTTCCTTGATTTTAGCTACTGTCTCTTGCTGAGATTCTATTTCAGATTCTTTTGCGTCTTCGACAATAGCTTCTTGTTTTTCCCTTGATTGTTGCTCCTTACACTGAGAAATATCTTGTATTGTTATCTTCTTTTTTGTATACCAAAACTTTATGAACTTCTTTTGTACATTAATATTAATAGTACCCAATGAATGCAACCAAGGATAACCAAGAACAATATTTGCATTGTCCATCTCAATAGCATAAAGATCTGAATGCAAAACATATTTATCTATGGTGAGCTTCAAATCCTAAAAAATTTGAACATTCTCACCCTCAAGTGATGTCTTTGATTTTCTTTGTTTGAACTTGCAACCTCTTAGCCGAAGATAAAATTATATTAACTTCTAGGGTTAAAGGAAATAATAATCTTCCTTTTTACCCTCAAGTGATGTATTTGATTTTCTTTGCTTGAACTTGCAACCTCTTAGCCAAAGACATTAATAAAATTATATTTATTTCTAGGGTTAATGGAAATAATAATCTTTTCCTTCTGAATGTTTCCATGAACCTGTAAAATAGAATTTTTAACATTGAACAAATCTTTTTGACCACTATTTGGCCTTGACACAAAAGGTGTAGTCTCCTTAGCCTGCACACTATTATCCTTTTCTTTTGATCCCCATTTGCTTAAAAATGCAACTTCAAATTCTTCCCATGTATATGTAGGTTTACGAGCACTAGCAAACTCCATAAACCAAGATAAAGCTTCCCCTTGTAAATAAAAATAAAGATCACATCTCCAAAAAAAAAAAGAAGATTTTGAAGACTTATAAAGTTTCCACCATTCCCAAGCATCATTATCATCCTCTCCAGTGAATATTGGCAACTCCATATTTTTTTTTCCCAAAGCAGCTAGGGTTTTAAATAACCGAAATTTTTTAAAAAATTAAAATTTCTGAGATCTCATCTATTTCTTTCTTCAAACAATTAAATATGTAGATTTTCTTCAAAACAAAACAAATGACAACTGATTTGCTTACCTAGATTGGGAGTTATGAAATTTTTTCCTTTGCATGAATTTTCCGTGCAGCCCCAAAAACAACATCAAAAGCCCAACTTTAAACAACTGTAACTCTCTCAATACTTATCAAAAGTTCACAAGCGAGCATTCGTTTTTATAGTACTCAAAATAATCTACATACTGATGCACAATTCTTCTGAAAATGACTGCTAATAAATTTAATACGTTTTTTTTTCTTTTGAAAAAAAAATCACGCAGCCAAAAAACAACTTCAATAGCCCAAATTCAAACAACCTTTTTTTTTTTTTTCTTTTAAGTGAAAAACCCCTTGCAGGGCCGCCTTGGTCTAAGAGACCACGAACAGGGGGGTTCTACACCGTCAAAGTCACTCGGGGGTCGCACCCAGACCTGCCCGTACCAACATTATCAATTGGATTTTGGGTACCCAATTCAGCTTTTTGGTAGGGTGGAGATTCGAACCTGGGACCTCCTTTGGAGGATTGCCCTCTCCTCTCCAACTCACCTACAACACCTTGGTAAATTCAAACAACTTTAACTCTCTCAATACTTATTAGAATTTAACAAATGAGCAATCGTTTTTGTAGTACTCGAAAATATCTACACAATGGTGCAAACACCTTCTTAAAAGTGATTGTTGAAAAAAAAAAGAAATGGCTCCTACAGAATATGATGTTTTTTTTTGAAAAAACGAGCCCTAGCTCTGCATAAACAACCCCACTTTGCCATAATCGCTGCTCTGATACTAGATGTTGTAAACCTCTCTTCTCATTGTCAAAAATCATTCACCAATATGCAGAAACATACATCCACAAATAAATTGCACAATAACAATCCACACAATAATATAGAGATTGATAATACCCTTGAGGTAGGGCAACACCGTACAATGCTTCTTATTGGAAGGAAGTCACTCCACAAGATCTCCAGTTCCACGAGCCAAGACTTCTACAAGAATACTTCATATATATGACCTCCTTTACAATGGGGGTACATCTCTCTTTACACAAGACTGTGATGGTTCACCTTCTATGAATTACAAGGTCATCCATCTAGTGGTTCACCTTCCATGAGTTACAAAGTGCATAATAATGTGACAATATTCCCTGACAGTCACATATGACAATATTCCCTGATGGTTACATATATGATTCTATGACATTATTCTCCTACCTATTTCTAACTTGACATGTGGCCTTCTAATGAATAACGGTTACATAAGTAACATTTACATCATAACGGGTCCACATTAGCCAATAATTCATTTATGGCTCATACCAATATATAATACAATATTAAATTATTAAGTACCTATCTTGGGTACCTAACATATTCTGATTACATAATATATTATAAATTTACCCCTTTGAACTAGAGCTATAGGTCTTGAGAACAATCATGCACAACTTGACCCCCAACTCTATGACAGGTCCTTGAACTGATGCCACAATGCAAAGAGCTCAAAAAATTGTGTGATTTGAAAAAGAAAAAACGGTCTCAAAATACTTTTGTTTGTAAAAGTTATGGCCTCCTGAAGGTTTGCCCTAATAATCCTCAACAATTGAAAAATCAGCCCCTCAATCCTTAGAACTGATGTATGCAACCAAAATTTGCCACATGGGGTCCATTGATTTGTTGGTGACTGCCACTGATAATTTTTCACCCGTTTGCGACTGGACGTCGAGAGCCAACGAGGTTTCAGCACATCTTGGTTTGATTCGTTGGAAGGAGTATTTTGTGCCATATATATATATATATATATATATGTAAATCATCGACAGGTTCTCCAAGAACATTAAAAATTCGTCCGAGAGTAGCTCCACCGACTGGAACACTCAGAGGAGCTCCTGTATCAAACACTTTCATTCCTCTCATCAAACCATCTGTAGCACTCATAGCTACAGCTCTAACCTTATTATTTCCTAATAATTGTTGTACCTCACAAGTAACTTGAATCAGCTAACCAAATACATCGAGTACTAGGTCAATGATTTGAGCAATATGTCCTACATTCTTTTCTACAATTGTGGAAACCTCAAGATTGTCAAAAAGGATCGATTTTCATAAAAAAAAATAGAAAAAAAAAGGATTGATTCGAATTGTTTGCTAATATTATCAAACAAAAAAAGTGTTTGTGTATCGAGTTGATGAGTCAATAATGACTGATAGTTATCACTTTGATTTACTTAGTAATATATTTTAAAGTTCAACTTCGGTAATGATCTGTAAATGGATTCATTATTTCCATGAATAAAAATTTAAATCAAAATAAAAAAATGTAGAAAAACTTATAAGATGCCATCGAAGAGTCAATGGCATCTTATAAGTTTTACCTACTATTGGATTTGAACCAATGACTCTCGCCGTATGAAAGCGACACTCTAACCACTGAGTTAAGTGGGTCATTTATCATCATAGATAGAGTTGGGCTTATAAATGATTTTAAATAGAATTTCACATATAGATAATGTGCCCCTAACCATAGTTGAGAAAATTGGAATTGGATTGGAATCGGCATGGAAAAGGAATCGGAAAAAATCAGGAATTGGCCAAAAAAAAAAAAAAAACCCAAAGAAAATGTAAATTATCATTGAAAATAGTTTTTTTTCATAATTAACATTATACAAATAAAATATTAATACTGTAAGTGGTACAAGCTTAAACAACACATGAAAGTGGCAAGTGATAAAGCTTAAAGCCTTAAACTACGCATGAAAGTCACAAATATTCTTGTATTGCTTATGATATTAAAAAGGTACAAATTACAAAATGTGTCATGAATCATGACAAATACAATGCCTCAAGATCTTTGAATGCCTTTGCCCTTTGTCCTAGTAGAAGCTCTAGTCTCTCTTTGACGTTGTGCTCATGCCTTGGTTGTTAACTCCTCCGTTAGGTTTTCAAATTCATCTATGGAGAAGAGAGGCTCTTCGTGCTGCTCCTATTGTGGCTCAAATGCAACAGTTGGGTGGCTGTTGTGTTTGGTTTTAATTTTTAAAATAAACAAAAAAATGCTTGAAATAGAAAAAGAGATAAAAAAAAAGAGTTTGCAAAAGTTTTTCTTACCTTCGATGAATCCTTTGGGCGGCTGTTTTGGTTGTTAGGATGCACTAGCGTGTTTTGTTTGGTATGGTAGTAGGTAGCCAAAGTTCTCTCTCCACTTTGGAACAGCCAAATGAATAAAAAAACCTATTTATGCTATTTCCTCTATGCATGCGGTTGTGGGAGATTTTTTGTCGCGGTGCCAAAAATCGACAAAAATCACTGATTTTTGGAAAATGCCAATTCTTATTGCCGGCCGACTTAAACGACAAGCCCTATTTGGAATCAGAATTGTTAGAAATCAAGAGTTTTGTAGATTTTCTCAACTATGCCCCTAACTAAAGAATATCAGGTAATATTAGATCATGAAAATTATCATTGTGACAATTTGAGTTAGCTACTTTCAACTTGCAACACTTGACTGCGGTCTGCACTCCTGACAGCAACCTTCAATTTGCAATACCTGAATGTGTCTTCTAACTTGTAATCATAATACCTTGACATTGCACAAATTTAATAATCTAGCAGACTGGTATCAACACATAGATAGAGAATGGATAGATTGCATTGATAATCTACCTGTACGACAATTACAAATTACAACATTAGTATACAGACTCACAAGATGCTCTCGTATGTGCTTGCACATATGGTCGTCTCTTGTCTATGCCTAGTATGCATATCGTGATCATGCTTCTATGCAACAATGAATGGGGGGTCCTTTTTATAACACAGTCATTGGTTGTTGCCAACAATGGCTTCCAGGACGCTTTTCGTATAACTACTTCCACTTTCGATGTACATTAGACATATTACCAACTTTACATTATGTGCACTAATAGACACTTTAAAGCATAGTTGAGAAAATAGGTATTAGGAGTCAATCGGCTGGGCAATAAGACGGGAGTTTTTCAAAAATCGGCAAAAAAAACAAACCAAAGAAAACGAATTTTTTTTTTTCATGCATATTACAATGAATTAACATTATGCAAATCAGATATTGCAATAAAAACAACAATTCAAGTCAAGACATCATACAAGGCTCAAGCTTTAAGTACACATGAAAGTGACAAAACACATCCTGTATTGCTTATAATATGAAAAGGTACAAATTTACAAGTAACAATTCATTTTTTATATGCCTGCACATGGAAACAAGTAAGAACAAAGTTACAATCACTTGAAAAAAAGGAAAAAAACCTAAACCCTAAACCAAAAGGCTAGGGTTTAGGGTTTAAAATTGAAACATTGACAGCTGAGAAATGGGCTTGCATACATAGTTATCAGGCAGCAATATTTACTTAAAAAAGAGGAGGAAAAAAACCCTAAACCCTAGGGCCTAGACTAGGGTTTAAACTTCAAGTTCAAAGTTCAAAGTTTCAAATTCAAACACTAACAACTGAAAAATGGGCTTGCATACATAGTTAACAGGCAACAATATTTACTTATTTACTTAAAAAGAGGAGGAAAAAAAAAACCTAAGGCCTAGCCTAGGGTTTAGGGTTTAAACTTCACAGTTTCAAACATTAACAGTTGAAAAATGGGCTTGCATACATAGTTATCAGGCAACAATATTTACTTAAAAAAAGAAAAAAGAAAAAAAACCCAAAACCCTAAACTAGGGTTTAAACTTTAAACTTCAAAGTTCAAACAATAACATCTGAAAAATGGGCTTGCATAAAAAAACCCTAAATTGGCCACAACTTGACAAATTCAAAAAATCGGCAAAAAATCACCAAAAAATCGGAAAAAAAATCGCCTGCATCGCGATAAGATGCCGATTTGATCGGCCCGGCATTGAGACCCGATTTTATCGCGATTTTTCCAAATTTTTGGCGATTTTCTCAACTATGCTTTAAAGTTTGACGACTTTAACACAATATTAATATTTCAATACACTTCAATATCATTTGACCAATCCTTTATTTACAATGCCATTTTGACCAACACTTAGTGCGTATTGCACTCAAAAGTCAAAACACTTCTGCATGCAGTTTTACTTCTATTTTTGCTGTTTATGTCCAAAACTAGTGTCTACATCTATCCTTGCCTTTGATTTGGTCGACATCCTTGTCGACATCCGTATCTACTTTGGTGGACTCGTACTTGGCTGTTAAGGTGCTGGAATAGGTACTCCTCCCATTGCGATCTGCAACTTCAATGCCTCTTTCTTGTCCTTGAGTCTTTGCGCATAATTGTGATACTTGGCCCATTCCAAACCATAGTGGTTGGCTTTTTGTTCCCTTGTTGCCCACTTTGTCAAGAGGTCGTCCTCCCTTTTTGCATAGGCTTAATTTTCATTTCTCTGTGCCATTTTTGCAAGCTGCTCATCTCTGTCGACAATCAACTAATCTTTGTGCTCCAACTCCTTTGTCTTAGATTCCACCAACTGCTCTTTGATTGAGCACTTGGAATGTTTCTGTGCAATCATTGCATCATGTTCCTCTTTAGCAGCCGTAGTCTTCTCTTCAACTTCCTTAGTCCTCTCCTCAACCTCCTATCTCAGTTTGGCTAGTTTTGCTTAGGATTCCTTACTCACCTACCGAATTTTAGCTTCTGTTGGTTGCACTTCTGTTATTTTCATTTTCATGGTCATTTAGTTTATAAGCATTTTCATTAATTCTTGCATTGCTATTACAGTTATGCTTATTTTTAGATGAAGGTTCCTAGCAAGTGGTATTAGAGCTCTTTCTAAAGCTGTGTTCCACAACAACAACAACAATTATTGTCCTTCCATCCATTTTTCTATTTTATTTTTTTTTGCATTTTGTTCATTTCCATTAAAGTATCTTACCCCCCAACAAAAAAAAAACAATTTTTTTCTTTTGTTTTTAGTGAATTAGGTTAGACACCTTGTGTTGGGGGTTTTAGAATATCATGGAGGAGGTATCGTTTTTGGCTAAGCTAGATTGCGCATAAATGTCTAGTGAAGTGAGGGGTGCTTAAACTCAGTACCTAGGCTTTAGACAGTACCTGTATATGGCTGTGAGCTCCTACATACCCTCGGGTATATAGGGAGACCCCCTAGGCATAGGAGAAGCCTTCACCCATAGGAAGATATCAGCCGTTTGAATTTTGTTGTGCATCGGTAAGCGGTTGTCCCTGAGAAGTTACTCTCATAGTACCCTCCAAAATGGATAGCGCAGCTACGGGTATGATGGAACCCTCCATAGTTAGAGCTCTAAAATATTGGGCCAATCACTAATCACTAACAAGATTATATATCAAAGAGCCCATGAAATCAAACACACCTTGACTTATGTTACCCCTATTGAAACCTTGTTTTAAGTCCTTTCCTATTCAAAACCAAAACCAGATCTAAGCATACTGTAAAAGAGACTACTCTTGTGACAGTACAAAGAGTACACCGTCTGACAGTACAGAGAATAACAAGTCTGATAGTTAGAGCAATTAGTCGTCAATAGTCTGCCAGTAGAGCAGTCAGTTGTCAGTAGTTCACAAGAGTACAAAATGCCAAAATTTGCCATTTTGTGAGATAGCCCATTGCGATCCCCTTTTCGAGTCGATCGTTTTGAGACCTAACTTTGAAAACTCATTTTCTGAACCCTACTGAAAATTGCCATTTTGTGGTATAGTCCATTCTGATTCTCTCTTTGAGCCAATCGTTTTGACATAGAACTTTGATATATTGTTTTGGAGACTCGAAAGTGACAAAATGGCTGTTGGTACTAGAGTTACTTGAGCTATAGTGATTGGGTGAATAGGTGAAACAAATTGAAAACTCTCAGTTACAAATGCTTTAGGCATTATCCAAATTAGACAAATTGGATAAAATTGACGACCTTGAGAGTAGTCTAATGGGCCTAATTGCAAAATACGATGTTTTAGTAGGACAATCACCGGGGAGTCAAGATGCTAGTTCCAAGGGTACAACACAAAATACCTTGCCTCTAAATACAAATAAGAGAATGCACAAGTTGGACTTTCCAAAATTTGATGGTGATGATCTAATCAATTTGTTGTATCGGGCCAAACAATATTTATCTCTTTATGCCACTCCTCATAATCAAAGGCTTGCAATTGCAACTGTCAACTTAGAACAAGTAGTCCAATGGTTAGAGAATATGCATCCGTGGCTCACTTGGGCTGAATTTGAGACAAAATTACTCACTCGTTTTGGACCCAGTGAATATGAAGATTTCACTAGAGCCCTCACCAAGTTAAGACATACAACATTTGTACGTGATTACTAGACACAGTTTGAAAAGCTTGCAAATCACACTAGGGGATTGAGTGTTGAGTTTTTCCAAAGTTGTTTCATTTGGTGGATTAAAGGAAGATATTTGTGCTGAAGTGAAAATGTTCAAATCGGACAACATTATGGTAGTTGGTGGATTAAAGGAAGATATTCGTACTGAAGATAAATTTGCAACACAAGGCTTACTTTTAGACCTCCACAGACTCAAACCCCGTTTCCATCTCGAACATCATCAAACTCAAGAAACGAACCACCCTAGGTTAAACATCTCACCAGAGAAGAAATGGAGGCACATAGGGCATAGGGACTATGTTACAACTGTGATGATAAATATTCTTTAGGCCACAAGTATGTACAATAGAAACTACATTTACTCGATGTGGGCGAACCTTCCACCAGGGAACCACATGATGAAGGAGAGGACCATAGAGAGGAAGATCAACCTGAAGAATCCAACTGACAGAGGACAAACCACTTGAAATTTTAGTACATGCATTCCTTGGGATTTCTACTCCCAGACCATGAAAGTGGTAGGGCATTTCAAAGGCCAACGACTCATCATCCTTATTGATTTTGGTAGTACCCACAATTTTATTGATCCTCGATAGCTAAACAAGCAAGTTGTTAAATCTACCTTTGCAATTTATTTGATGTCATGGTTGCCAATGGGGGTAGTCTACTATGTAAAAGAAAATGCAAAAATGTAAAGGCGATGGTGGGCAACTACAACCTCATGGTGCACATGTTTGCCCTTCCCTTGGGGGGTTGTGACATTGTGTTGAAAACTCAATGGCTTTGTACCTTGAGCTCGATGGTATGGGACTTTTTTTGAGCTATGGATGCAATTCATTGAACATGGAGATCAATACACTCTCTGTGGCATGACCACGAGTTCTACCCAACTCATTAACTCACATCAAATGGAAAAACTTTTGAAGAAATCATCTCAAGGGGTGGTGGCACAACTATTTGCACTATAGGTGCCGAATACCAGTGATATAATTCAACTAATTGAATTATAGGAAGGTGCAAATAAACATGCACCTTTATGTGCAGAAACCACAAGGGTTACCACCACGGTGCACCCACTATCATGCCATTGAGCTTGTCTCACGAAGCTTACTGTGTTAACATTTGTCCCTACTGGTACCCATATATGCAAATCACTGAAATTGAGAAGATGGTACAAGAGTTATTAGCAACAAGGGTCATTCGACCGTGTGTCAACCCATTTTCTTCCTCAGTATTTTTGGTTCGTAAGAAAGATGGGTCTTGATGGTTATCTGTGGATTTCTGAAACTCAACAAAATAACCATCAAGGACAAATTTCCCATTCCCGTTATTGATGAGTTACTAGATGAACTCCATTTGCATGCTTCTTCTCAAAGTTGGATCTTCATTCATGTCATCATCAGATCAGATTGCGGGAAGAAGATATTCTGAAGACAACATTCCGCACTCATGCAAGCCATTATGAATTCCTCGTCATGCCATTCGGTCTTACTAACGCACCGTCCACCTTTTAGAGTCTCATGAATACAATCTTTCAACTATTTCTGCGTAAATTTGTTTTGGTCTTTTTTGATGATATTTTGGTTTACAGTTGTACATGGGTGGAACATTTGCAACATTTAGACTAGACATTGCAACTCTTGTCTAATAATCAATTGTGTGCCACACGATCCAAATGTTCTTTTGGGATACAGAAGTGGAATATCTAGGCCATATAGTTTTATGGGAAGGGGTCAAGGTGGATCCTAAATGATTATTGCCATACAAGACTGGCCCAAATCTCACACTCTCAAAAGTTTTCGAGGTTTCCTATGCCTCACTGGGTATTATTGAAAATTTATCCATGATTATGGAAAAATTGCATCCCCTTTAACGCCTATGTAGTGGAAGAAATTGTTTCTATGGTCAAAACCCATCGAACATGTGTTTCTGCTACTCAAAAAAACTATTTTCTCTACTCTTGTGTTGGCTATGCCTCATTTCTCCAAGCTATTTGTGGTTGAAAGTGATGCCTCCGAAAGTGGAATTGGTGTGACGCTTATGCAAGAAGGGCGACCATTAGCCTTCACTAGTAAGGCACTATCGGGCCAAAACTTGGGAAAATCGACTTATGAGAGGGAGATGATGGCAATCTTACATGTTGTCAATCAATGGAGGCCTTATCTTATTGGGTGACATTTTTCCATCAAAACAAACCACCACAGAGCTACTTTCTTGAGCATTGTGTATCTACGCTTGAAAAACAAAATTAGGTTACCAAACTGCTAGGATATAACTATGAAATAATTTATAAGAAGGGCAAGGAAAATGTAGTTGCAAATGCACTATCTTGCCAATAGGAAGATTAGTGTATGCTATGTACCATCTTTAATGCACTTTCTCAATGGACCCATCAGCTTCAAGGAGAAATGACCCAAAGATTCCACCTTGCAATCATTAATTTAATAACTTTCCCGACTCTTCATCCAAGATATACATTTGATGGACAATATCTGCGATTCTAGGGTCGCCTCATTGTCCTTGAAAATTCACCACTCCACGAGTCCATCCTATAGGAAATGCATGCTTCTCCAACTACAAGACATTTAGGCTTCTTGAAATTGTATGAATGGGCTAAACACATTTTTCTAGGCAGGGATGAAAAAGGATATCAAGACCTTTGTTGCAAAATGTGACACTTGTTGGTGCTTTAAGGGCAAAACCATAGTTGTTAATCTTGGAGTTGGCTCGGATTTGGCAAGGCCAACTCAGAACTCGGAAAAAAATTCGGAAAAAATCGATAGAAAAAAAGAAGTAAGAAAATGCAAATTTTTATTGAAAAACAGTTTTTTTCATGCATATCACAATTAATTAACATTATACAAATAAAAAATTAATACTGTAAGTGATACAAGCTTAAACTACACATGAAAGTGACAAAACACACTTCAATTAAAGAAATTTTAATGCATCCAAAATTCAAATATTCTTGTATTGCTTATAATATAAAAAAGGTACAAATTACAAAATGTGTCATGACAATGCCTAAATAGGCCCACTATCCATGTCTTGCAATGCCTTTGCCCTTTCCCCTAGCAAAAGCTCTAGTCTCTCTTTGTTGCTGTGCATGTCCTCGTGCCGCTTCCTTTGCCTTGCTAACTCCTCTGCTAGGTTTTCAAAGTCATCGATGGAGAAGAGAGGCTCTTGCTACTACTCTTGCTCGTGCTTTGTGATCCATTCAGATGATGGATCAATCTCGTCTAGGTGAATGGCCTCGTTACTTGATCTTGCAATTTTGTTATGGTGGAGGTGAAGTTTGTAATGAACAAAAACAAGATTATTTTAACTTTTGCCGTGTAAGCCTTTTGCGCTTCTTGGAGTGAATGTGGTCAAACATACTCCAATTGTGCTCACAACCTAAAGCGCTGCATGGCTGACATTAAACTTTTATCGTGAAGCGCTGTAGATTGGGCGTCAGTGTTCCACCTTGGGGGATGTGTCGTCCACCTTGGGGGATGTGTCCCCGTCATCCTCGAAACGGGGGGATGGCATCAGGGACGTTTCCCTGCCATCCCTAGGACGTCTCCTGTGAGGGGACGTCCCCGAGGAAGCCTAGTCGTCCTCGGGGATGATTGGGGGATGCCTAGGTGTCCCTCGGGGATGATTGGGGATGCCCAGCAGTCCCCACACTAAATTATTAAAAAAAAGATATATATTTTTTTTAAATTAAAAGAAAAATTATGGGGGTGGGACCCTAGTTGGGCGTCTCACACTAAATTTAAAAAAAAAAATACCTGCGTGCGTGTGGTCTACCGGCAAGAACGCCACTTGCATTATCGGTGATGCATGGCGGATGTGTATAAGAAGTATTACTCCAAAAAAAAAAAAAAAAAAAAAAAACAGAAGTATGGGGGTGGGACCCATGAAAGTCTCAAATCTTACACCAAATCAGCTCTATCTTACGTTTATTAGAAACTAATTTAATTATTACTTATTTTAAATATCTACCACTAGATTTGTCACTTAAGAAAATGTTTTAAATCTTGCATAAAATGAAATTGTGGTGAAGTTTAGTTCCAGTTGGGCATAAATGTTATTTGATATTCCATGCCATTCAAAGGAGGTTGCCACCAAAATTAAATCATAAATGACTGTCTAAATTTGGATTCAGCACAGAGTGTTTAAATCAGTTGTAACTATTAGTATTTAGTATTTTTCATTTTTGTTATGTAAATTAAATTTCTAAAATTTTTAATACTATTATACTTGTCTTTCCCCAACCATCCTCTAAAATCAGCTTGTTGTCCCCCGCCGTCCTTGGAACCCGTCCTCCCGTCCCCCAGCCTTGTGGAACCTTGTTGGGCGTATATGCACCAAAGTCCTCCCACCATAAATTTAGAAAAAGCCAAGAAAAAGAAAATTTAATAATTCACATGTAAAATTGTAAATTGAGATTATTTTTTAAAACGAAATCAGAAGACAATAAATAATAATTTGATGAGGGTTACTTGATCTCATAGTTGTCCTTGCTCGAATGCACTACGAGGATGGAAAAAAGATACCATCACATCTCTTATAATGCTGCATCTCATCTTTTATCTTAGTGTGCATTTCCTCATTAGGGAACATGTGGTCAACGCATTGTCAAAGCCTCAACATCACCTCATAGATGGTCTGGAATGAATTAGCATAAAAGAAATTGGGGTTGAGGTATTACCCCTTTGTATGAAGAGGGTTATGGACCTGAGATGTCCATTGCCGATCAATAGTTTCCCAAATGGGATTGTATATGGGCTTGTAATATTTATAAAATGAGGCAGTTGCCTCTTTTGCCCTATCCATAGCCTCATACATATCCCATTGGTAATTTTTCTCTATCAACAAGACAAAGAACCCTCACGAAAGGCTCCAACACCTAAAAATAGAAAGAAAAAATAATTAAAAAAAAACATTTACAATAAAAAAATTTAGAATATAAAATTGGCAAATGGAAAATAATTTAAATAATAAAATAAAATAAAAAACTTAGCCTTGTACCTTGATGGCCTCATCCATGGCTGTCCAAAAGGGCTTCTCAAAAAGATATTCATATACCTTCCGCCTCTCATTGGAGAGTTGGTATCTAGCAGCATCTTCGACGGTCCACTCATTGCTCACAAACATCCTCCTCAATGCCCCTTGTGTATTAAAGAGGCTCTCTAATGTAATGAAGTTTATGGTGAAGCGTGTAACTCTTGGTCGTCCAAGCTCCCTCCGATTAGAGAATTGCCTCATTAGTTGGAGGACCCACATGTGGTTGTAGATGAATTTGGTAATACATTTAGCCTTATGTATAACCTCAGACACCCAAGGTAATTTCCTAATGTCTTCGAGTAGCAAATCGAGACAATGTGTTGCACATGGGGTCTAAAAAAGGTGGGGAATCTCTCCTCGAGAATCTTGCCAACTGCTACATATGCTGCTGCATTGTCCATGATGACTTGGACAACATTCTCCTCTACCACCTCTAACACAACCACCCCCAGCATTTGTGCAAGCATATCATCATTCTTAACTTGTGTCGTGCATCCATTGACTTGAGGAATACAATTCCTCTTGTAGAAGCAACCAAAAAATTAATTAATGTTCTGCCCCTCCCATCGGTCCACCCATTGGACATGATAGTGCAACCCCTCTTCCTCCACACCTTGTGCTGCTCATCAAGCAAAACCTGAATATCATCCACAGATTCATGAAAAAGAGGGCCCCTAAGATCGTTATAAGTTTGCGGCTTCAATCTTGCACTGCAAATTGCAATGGAATCTACTATTCCTTGCCAGTATGGAGAGTTTGCCACATTGAAGGGAAGATCGAAAAAATACCAGAAACTTGCAATGGCCTTCCTTGCTGCCCTGTGCCTCTCCTTGGTCCATGCGGCCATACCCTCAAGCTTGGGTTGTGACCCTATGTAGAACGATCCTCAAAATAGGACTCTTTTGTCCCATTCTCTGGGTGTGTAACTGATGGACTGTAACTCTTGTGGTAAAACTGTCTAAAACTGTGGTAAAACTGTCTACAAGACAGCTGAAAGATAAAGAAACAACAGCATTACTTAAAAAAAATGCCCTAGGGCTTAAACATTGACATCTGAAAGAGAAAAATAAAACAGCAGCATAACATAAGCCTTATGAAGCAATACTTTAAAAGAGAAAAAAAACAATACAGCTGAAACTTTGAAAGAGTTTTTTTAGCTCAATTGTTGCATTTGGTTAGAACTTTGAATTTAAAAAAAAGTACCAAAAGCATGCTTGAAACTGAAAAAGAGAAAAAAAAACAGTTGAAAAGAGTTTTTCTTACCTCAAATGAATCAGTTGGGTGGCTGTTGGTGGCTGTTAGATTCCTTCAAACTACAAAAAATCTGCTGTTAGGATGCACTTTAGTGTTTTGTTTGGTCTGGTAGCAGGTAGGCAGTGCTCTCTCTCCAATTTGCAACAAGGAAAATGAGGCAAAATTGAAAAGAAAAGTTTTTTAATGCATTTCCTCAGCCTGTGTGGCGCCAGCCAAGTTTTTGCTCAAGACTTGGCGAGTTTTTGAAGTTCCTAGTATGTGGCGAGTTTTTGAAAAGCCCAGGCCCAAGTGACTTGGCAAGGCTGACTCAAACTTGGACTTGAGTTGGCAAGTTTTTCAAAAACTTGGTTAGTTTAACAGCTATGGGCGAAACTATTCACACATTGGGCACACTCCAGCCTCCTCTAATTCCGAAGACCGTTTGGACGGATATTTCTATGGATTTTATTGAAGGGTTCCCAAAATTTGGAGGTAAAACAATCATTCTCGTGGTGGTTGATCATCTCTAAGTATGCTCATTTTTGTCCTCTAGCCCACCCTTACAAGGCCTCAACTATTGCCCAAATATTTGTTGATTCCATTTTTCACCTTCATGGCATGCCCTAGCACATCGTATCCGATTATGGCCCCACATTCACTAGTCATTTTTGGTAGGAATTGTTTAAGCTACACGACACACAACTCAAGATGAGCTTGGCATACTGTCCCCAGACCGATGGGCAAACTGAAATTGTCAACAAGTGCTTGGAAACTTATCTCCATTGCTTTGCATATGAGCAACCAATTCATTGGATCAAATGGCTTCCTTTGGCTAAGTGGTGGTATAATACTTTCTATCACTCCATCAAGATGACACCATATGAAGTAGTTTATGGACACCCTCCACCGTCACTTTTATCATACATTCTAGGTAGTTCCAAGGTTCAAGTAGTGGATTCCACTCTCATGGAGCATGCACAACTACTCCAACATCTCAAAGATAATTTGGCCATGGCAGAAAACCGTAAGCGGCAACAAGCAGGTCAACACCGTTCCAAGCATAGTTTTAACATTGGGGACATGGTTTCTTATGCTTGCAGCCCTACAAGCAGTCATCACTGAAACTCTATGTTTGTTAGAAGATAGCACCAAAATTCTATAAACTTTTTAAAGTGCTTTAGCAGGTTGGCCCCATGGTCTACAAGCTAGAATTGTCGCCTTCTTCTATGATACATCCAGTTTTCCACATCTCATCTTTGAAGGTTGTCCTTGGCAATTGTATACAGGTCCAATCTGCACTACCCTAGTTGGATGATGAAGGCTTAGTGATTTTAGAACCTACGAGTATTCTGTACTGGCATACATGCACACTTCGCAATCGCACTCTCACCATTGTTCTGTTACAGTGGTGTGGACTGTAGCCAAAAGATACTACCTGGGAGCTGCTCCATCAACTACAACAACAATTTCCTTACCTTAAGCTTTGAGGACAAAGCTTCTTGAAGGGGAAGGGCATGTTAGGACCCTATCCTAACACAACCATTGTTATGTACTTGTCTAGTGTTGGTGTATGTTTGCACTTTGGGTGCCTAGTGTGTATGGGTCCATTATGATGTAACTTTTACTTTTATTATAAGTAGGAGTTAGTAGCTCGGGTCCCCTCTTTCATGTGGCCCGATCCTTGAGGATTAGAATTAGTGTAAATAATTGTCTATATAAGGACATGGGTTTGGAGTAGAATGCATCTCATATTTTTCTCATATTGTATTAGATCTTTGCTTCCAAGGAGGTTGCCCCCTCGAAGAAGCTTGTGATATCTGTTCCACTTGATTAATATAAGTTCGTTGTATTACCATCCAATTATTTTCTTTAACACTTATATTATTTTCATTGTCATGGTTAGTTAGTTTATAACCATTTCTATTAATTCTTGCATTGCAATTTTGGTTATGCCTATTTTTATATGAAGCTCCTAATGGATACCATGTCATATTTTACAATACTTTCCAAAAGTATTCTAAAGCATAGGATTCACCACAATCAGATCCAAAAGAATAGAAGAACAAAATAAGAGAGCAAATAAACGAAAGATTATAGATAAAGAAAATAGGAAGAGGTGGGCGCCTATAGTAACCCATAATATATCACACATTGATACAATGGATTAGTGATTGGGGGTATTCATAGTAGATACCTAATCCCTAGTAACATGCCACATTAACCTCAAGCCGATATAACTTGGCTTAAAGGTTAACTTACAAGTTTAATTACAACCTTAAAAAGTCAACATTACTATTGGTTCAACTGATACTGATAGGGTTAAATACATCAAATCATGCCCATAGGCTTACATAAAAAATACGTTACACATGCCCATAGGCTTACATAAAAAGTACATTACACATGCCCATAGGCTGACATAAAAATTACATTACACATGCCCATAGGCTTACATCAAGAGAACCTATAGGCTTACGTCACCACTGTTGGCCTTGGTTAATAAGGTCAGACGACCGATCTTCCAAAATGTTTTCAATATATATATTGCCTGATTGCCTAAAATACCATTATGTGGTTTGTTGAAATAATATGGTAACGTGGTCATGATATAAACTTAATTCCTCCATATTCCAAAACTTAAAGACTTTCCAGGTAGACAAGAATACAAATGGATGTGTGCCTGCATAGCTTTTGTTGAAAGTTGAAACACAAATCTTTAAATAAGTTCTGCAATCCATTTATGTGCATGCATGCCATTGCTACATAATATTTATGGATGTTTTGGGACAGCTAAAGATAATTAAAAATTGAGTTTTGAGAAACAAGGTGTTGAACACAGTACTTTGAAGAGCATCTTTGGCAGTCCTGTGGCCCAATCACATTGAACCTGTCACTATACTCTCCAAATAATGCATCATTGAATTTTCATTTTGCCTATGATTGCTGAAGAGGAATGAAAAACAATGATCAACTCAATTTTATGTATCTACATTTTTTTTCCCTTATAAATTTGTAATTATGATTGTTTATGTTTCTATATTTAAAATAATTTTATATAGCTTTTCCCCTGTCCCGTTTTGGCCAACATTTATGAGTGTCTTTTATACATCTTCTTTTTGCGCCCCCACATTTCCCAGCATCCACCAAAAGGGCATCCTGTGGAACATAGCACATTTCAATTTCATATTCACTTTTGCTGGACATAGCAGGATCATGACACCATGATCTGTAATTTTTCCTAAAATAGCAAAAAGTGTGGGAAGAAGAAATATATGACCAAAATACAAGACACAAAAAATCATTTATTCAAAATCAGGCCGTATATGTTCCTTAAAAAAGTATAGTATCTGGCGCTCTCTGTCACTGAATCTCTGGCTCTACCTGTCGCTGTCTGTGGGAAAAAAACCCACAATATCTAGGGGATGCTTCGTGCTGGTTGCTACTGCCTGTTCTTCTTTGATGCCTGGGTTCTGGCTCAGCTCCTGCTCTAGGCTTTACCACTTCCTGACCCCTGCTTTAGACTCCAGCTTCTTCTAGTCATGGGAATTTTTTGCTCCATAAGGCACAACCAGTGGTTCTAGCAAACTAGCCTCAAACAGGACAGCAACCCTTTCTTAGGCTGCGCCTATGGAGGAAGATTTCTCTCCAATCCCTTCCTTGGCATTGGCCTCTCTTTTCCATTTATAAAGGATTTTTATTACAGAATTGGAAGATGAACAATAATGGTGACTATTTTGCTTTCTCACAGATTTTGCAGTCTACTTTTATTTTATTTCCATTTGACATATGGATTACACTATGTAGCATAACATGGAAAATTATCATAGGAAAACTATTGGGTCTTGTCTGCTACTTAAGCTTACATTTACAATGATGGCAACTTCAATTTATCCAGGAATATCCAATGACCTAATAGATATACCCTTTTAGGAATTTACTTCTATTTGTGAGCATCAATTATCCAAAACCTCAGCACCAAATGTATAAAGCATATATGGACCAGTGCCATGGGCCAATACCCATCTGATCATATTATGGTTTGGTCCACCGTCTAGTGAAGCCTTTATCAATTAGTCTGGCTGGAATGAACGGACTTGTCCCTTTTTGATTGGGTTTTTTAGTTGGCAGTTGCCAATCCACTAATAACAGTTCAACACATACAACATGGAGAACCTGATACAGTGTGAGCATATTTTAACAAGTGTTCACCTTCAGTGCAGAATCTAGCTTCCCTTGTTCAGACCATCATTGAGAAAACCGAAATCGGCAAGGAATTGGCATTTTTTAAAATTGGGAAAAATCAGGAATCGGCCGATTTTTTTTTTTTGAAGAAAACGAAAATTTTCATTGCAAAAATGTTTTATTTCATGCATATTACAATGAATTAACATTATGCAAATCAAATATTGCAATAAAAGCAACAATTCATGTCAAGACATCATACAAGGCTCAAGCTTTAAGTACACTTGAAAGTGACAAAACACATCTTGTATTTGCTTATAATATGAAAAGGTTAAATTACAAAATGTGTCAAAATGCCTTATCTAATGTCTTCCTTTGCCCTTTGTCCTAACATAAGCCCTAGTCTCTCTATGTTGATGTGTGCTTGTAGTTGCTTGTGCCGCTTCTTGTGCTAAGGCCTCTCGTTGGTCCCTTGCTGCCATCTCCTCCGCTAGGTTCTCATAGTTTTGTAAATCTTCGATGGTGAATAGAAGCTCTTGCTGTTATTGCTGCTCCTGTGCTGCATCTGTGATCCATTCAAATGATGGACCATTGTCACATAGATCAATGGGTTCAGTATTTGTTTTTGCAAAAGTTTTTTGGTGGAGACGAAGGTTGTAATGCACAAACACAAGATCATTTAACTTTTCTTGTGTAAGTCTGTTGCGCTTTTTGGAGTGTATGTGCTCAAACATACTCCAATTGCGTTCACAACCTGAAGAGCTACATGGTTGAGATAAGATTCTAACGGCCATTTGCTGCAAATTGGGCATAAAATCACCGAAGTCCTCCCACCATAAATCTAGAAACAACAACAAAAAAAAATTAATATTTCACATGTAACAACTTAAAAGTTTAAAACAAAATCAAAAGACAATAAATAATAATTTGATGAGGGTTACCCAGTCTCAATATCTCAATAGCATTTATGCATTGCTCATATGGGAATTGGCAACCACGGCGTGCCTTATATGGGAATAGCATTTTATCACACAATTGTTTACTCGTTGAGAACACGTGGTCAATGCAATCTTGAAGGACAAGCTTCATCTCATAATCAAGCAGTATAAAAGATTTTGGGGTTCAAATGGTAACCTGCTGCATGGAGAGGGCTATGGAGTTATGATGTCCATCGGTTTTCAATGATATTCTAGATGACATCAAATTTGGTGCGGGCATGTCCATAAAATGCAGTAATTGCCTCTTTTGCCCTATCCATAGCCTCATATACAGATCCCATCAGAAATTCTTCTTCATCAACAAGACGAAGAACCTTCACCAATGGCTCTAAGACTTGAAAAAAAAAATTAAAGAAAAATGTTTTACAATATAAATAAAATAATAAGTGTAGTCTTGTACCTTGATGGCCTCATCCATGGCCATCCAAAAGTCCTCAAACAAATAAGTATAGACATTATGCCCCTCAGGTGATGTTCGGTATCTTGCAGTTGGTTCAAAATTCCAATCATCACTCACAAACATTTGCTTTAGTGATCCTCTTGCATCATAAATGCTCTGCAATGTCACAAAGTTTGTGGCGAAGCGTGTAATGCCAGGTCGCACTAGCTCCCTCCCATTAGTAAATCGCCTCATGAGGCTAAGGACCCATGAATGGTTGCAAATGAATTTTGTTATGGCCTTAACCTTCCTTACAACCTCTGCCACCCAAAGGTAATTTCTCAATGTCCTCAAGGAGCAAATCGAGACAATGGGCTGCACATGGGGTCCAAAAAATGGTGGGGAATCTCTCCAAAATCCTCCCGGCTGCCTTACATGTTGCTGCGTTGTTCGTGATGGTTTGGACAACATTCTCCTCCCCAACCTCCAACACAACCTCCTCCAACAACCCTGCAAGGATTACGGCATTCTTAACATGTGCCGATGCATCTACTGACCTGAGGAATGCAGTTCCTGCAGATGCAACCAAAAAATTAATCAGGTTCTTCCCCTCCCATCTGTCCAACCGTCAGACATTATAGTGCAACCCTAGCTCCTCCACACCCTACGCTGGTTGTCAAGCACAACTTGAAGTCGAAAAAAAAATTTAGTCATGCACATTTCATATTGATATTATCATATTAATATATATGAAAAAAAATTAATCATGCCATATATATATATATA
Source organism: Wollemia nobilis (assembly GCA_028583015.1). Taxonomy (NCBI): domain Eukaryota; kingdom Viridiplantae; phylum Streptophyta; class Pinopsida; order Araucariales; family Araucariaceae; genus Wollemia; species Wollemia nobilis. The sequence continues at coordinate 1,602,310 of JAQPPZ010003286.1, read as the reverse complement.
TACATTTAGTCAAGCACAATGACACAACCTGAATGTTGTCCACATATTGTCGAAGGAGACGGCTCCTAAGGTCATCATAAGTCAGCGCCTTAAATCCTACGTTGCAACTTGCGACGGTATCTATCATGCGCCGCCAGTATGGAGACCTTGCCACATTGAAGGGAATGTCATAATAGTACCAAAAAGTGGCAATGGCTGTCCTCGCGGCATTGTGTTTCTCTTGGTTCCACGCGGCCATACCCTCAAGCGTGGATTGTGCCCCTGGCACGGAACGATCTACAAAATAGGACTCTCCCATCCCACTAGCTGCTTGTGCACTTGAAGTACTCGAACTACTCTGTTGAAACCGGCTAAAGCTGCCACTAGTACAAGGAACTCGGGAGGGGGGAAATGAAATGGCATCGCTACGACTTCTTTTGAGACTAGCGTTTTCATCTGCCGCAACGATCATGGCGTTTACTTTATTTTTAATTTCTTCTGGCACCTTATCACATACCTTGACATTATTTTTAGGTAATTGTGCCAAATGGAATTTGAGGCGATAAACGCCTCCAGTAAAATTAAAGCCACAAAAATTGCATTTAAAATCCCCTTTTCTTGGCCCTAGCGTTCCATACGCCCATGTTGGATCCAATGGTTTCATTTTTTATATGCCTGCACATGGAAACAAGTTAGTAACAACAAAGTTACAATCACTTGAAAAAAAGAAAAAAAAAACCTAAACCCTAAACCAAAAGGCTAGGGTTTAGGGTTCAAAATTGAAACCTTGACAGCTGAAAAATGTGCTTGCATACATAGTTATTAGGCAGCAATATTTACTTAAAAAGAGGAGGAAAAAAAGAAAAATTAAACCTAAAACCCTAGGGCTTAGACTAGGGTTTAAGGTTTAAACTTCAAGTTGAAAGTTGAAAGTTTTAAATTCAAACATTAACAGCTGAAAAATGGGCTTGCATACATAGTTACCTGGCAGCAATATTTACTTAAAAAGAGGAGGAAAACAAAAAAAACCCTAGGGCCCAGGGTTTAAACTTCAAACTTCAAAGTTTCAAACATTAACAGCTGAAAAATAGGCTTGCATACATAGTTATCAGGCAGCAATATTTACTTAAAAAGAGAAGAAAAAAAAATCCTAAAACTTGAAACCCTAGACTAGGGTTTCGGGTTTAGGGTTTAAACTTTAAACTTTGAAGTTCAAACATTAATAGCTGAAAAATGGTCTTGCATACATAGTTATCAAGCCGTTTTAGGCAATATTTAGTTATTTACTTGAAGGGAGAAAAAAGAAACCCTAAGTTTAATAATTTGGCTTGCATATATCAATTTAGTATCTACTTAAAAGGAGGGAAAAAAAAACCCTAAACCCAAAACCCTAGACTAGGGTTTTGGGTTTTAAAGTTGAGAAAATTGGCAAACAACCCTAATCACAAAACTATTTGCAAACAACCCTAATCTAATTTCAAACCTTGTTTTAAGTTGGAGGAAAAAAAAAAGAGTTTTCAAAGAATTTCTTACCTTGAATGAATCTTTTGGGCGGTTGTTGTTGGTTGCTGGATTCCCTCACACCGCAATTGCTCGCGCTCCTAGGATGCCTTGGCGTATTTGGTCGGGGTGGTAGCAAGGTGGAAGAGTGTTTTTTTTTGTTTGCAAGAGGTCAGCTGAAAAATAAGAAAGAAAAAATAAAGTTTTTCTTTATATTGGCCGCAGCCTCTACTTGTGCAGCTCCGGCCGATTTTTTGAAAAAATCGGCAAAGTATCGCCGATGCTGATTTTTTCAAAAAATCAGCAAAGCATCGATGATACTTTGCCAATTGCATTGGCAAATAAAAAAATCGGCAAAAAATCGGGATTCTGATGATTTTTTGCCGATTTTCTCAATTAGGGTTCAGACTATTAGATCTTTTTTTGCTTTTATGTTATGCTGTTAGATAATCATTGCTTTTCTAGTTGAGTATGAGTTCGTTTGATGCTTTTTTTCATTGACTAAGCAATTGTGGCCCAAAGTTTGAAGACAATAACTGTTAATGATAAAGCTCATAGAGAGTTGCCCAAAAATGGGCATAAAGTATTATGTTTTATGCCTTTTTTCATTGACTAAGCAATTGTGGCCCAATGTTTGAAGACAATTAAAGCTTATGGAGAGTTGCCAAAAAATGGGCAGATGTCTTATTTTTAAGGTCAATCTAGCAATTTTACATTTTATTATGAACTTCTTTCCTCTTTTTTTTTCATATGTGCAGAAACAATGCTAAATGGTTTACACTTCAACAGGCAATTATACATCTAGTTAGGAAAATTATGATGCCATTCTGAATGTATTTCCTTGTATTGCCTCCATTATAGACTTATTCAAGAAGAGAATCTTGGTCAGTCATCAATGTCTATGACTCTATCCTGCCAACTTCTCTTAATCCTGATAATTTAATGATATTATTTTTATGGCTTGTTTGCTTCAGGTGCCTGAGTACTCTCCTAGTTTAGATGAAGAAGGAATCTGTAAAATGGCATTTGAGATAATATTTGCATTTGATGAAGCTATCTCACTTGGGCACAATGAGAATGTCACTGTTGCACAAGTTAAGCAATATTGTGAGATGGAGAGTCATGAAGAGCGACTTCACAAATTAATTATGCAAAGCAAGATAAATGAGACAAAGGATGTTATGAAGAGAAAGGCAAGCGAGATTGATAAGATCAAGGTATTGTACAAATATTACATTTTCTTAATTTACTATGCAATGCCTAGGAATCATTGAGTGCATGTTTCTTAATTTGGCTTACTCTGTTCTTTATGGTAATTTAGATTGAAAAGAGCAGGTCTGAAAAAGGAGGTTTGAAGTCCTTACAATCATCAAGTGGATCAACCAGACTTGATGTTGGGTTTGGTGACGTGAGTTATTCTAGTGGAGGTGGCTTTGGGAGCAGCACTAGCTTTGGCCCAAGTTTAGACTTAGATTCATATTCCAGCAAACCAAAAGGTTAATTATTGCTATCGTTGAAACAACTAGATAATCAAGATGGCTATGAGAAAATTCGGACATGTTTTCTAATGATGACAATTGTGTTAATCCATTTTCTAAGAAGCATATTGTGAACTGTGTTATGTGATCCAGGTCGAGCACCTGCATCTGCCACTGCTCCTCCTAAAGGTATGGGCATGCAACTAGGAAAGACGCAAAAAACAAACCAGTTCTTGGAATCCTTAAGAGCAGAAGGAGAAATGATTGTTGAGGATGTACAACCTATTGCTGGGCAATCTAAATTATCTGTTCCAGTAGCAACAGATCCCATCGCAATAACTATAGAGGAGAAACTCAATGTAGTTCTCAAGCGTGATGGCGGACTCAATAACTTTGAAGTTCAAGGGTCTTTTGGCCTTCAAATTCTGAAGAAGGAAGATGGATTCATCCAGATCCAGGTCAAGGATGTGGACTTTGCCTAAAACTCTTTTTCATTAAATTTGCCCTCAGTTGTGTATGAGCACCTTGTGAAATTTTTGAGTTGAGTTCTATACCTTATGATGCTATTTTTTGTTCCATTCTCAAATAACCCTTCTTGATAGATGGAGCTGTAACTTGAAATATCTATTATTTCAGATAGAGGCAGGTGCAAATGAAGGTTTCCAATTTAAGACACATCCAAACATCAACAAGGATCTCTTTTTAAGGGAGAACCTCTTGGGACTTAAGGATCCTAGCAAGCCATTTCCTGCAGGTCAAACGGGTGATCCATTGGGTGTGGGCTTACTTAAATGGAGAATGCAAACCGCTGAAGAGTCTGTGGTTCCTTTAAGCAGTAAGTTTACAATTTTTACATTTTAAATTATATATATAAGAGAGTTCTTGTTCTTTGTGCCACTGAACATGGCTAGGTAGACATGTTGGAATCTTATAGCACAATGCCACAAACACACATGCTGTTAATAATATTTATTACACTATCATGTTGAATGTGGTTATCTTCATCGTGTTTTTTTCTGTTGGCTTCGCTTCAGTAAAGGATATCCAGATTTATATGATATTAATATACATATTGTAATTCTATAATTGGATTCTATACAGCTTAATTAAAATATCATTAAATTAGTCAAGTGTTACATTCTTATACCTACAATGAAGAGGCTAATCAAACTGTGGTTTTTTTTTTTAAAGACAAATTGCATACTCCCATTTGCATGGTGACTAGTAAATGCCCTAATAATTTGCTTTGGGATATGATTTGCAGTCAATTGTTGGCCCTCTGTATCTAGTGGGGAGACATATGTTAACATTGAATATGAAGCATCAAGGGCCTTTGACCTACACAATGTTGTCATCTCAATACCTTTGCCTGCACTTCGAGATCCTCCAACTGTCAATCAAGTTGATGGGGACTGGAGGTTAGTTTTTTAGATGCTAATATTTATGTGATGGATATAATTTTTTGTTTCATAAGATGTCTGGACCTCAATACTTGTATACCTGGAAGGAGTTACCTTGCCCAGTTATACGTGGATAGGCATAACATTTATATCTAATTTGCAGGTATGACTCAAGGAAGTCTGTATTAGAATGGTCAATTTTTCTTATAGATTCCACTAATCGCAGGTACGCATACAAATGGACATTAATTATATAACAGTTGCTTAAGTCAGGACATTATGTTATTTTGCTGACCTGCTCACTTTTTCCTTTCCATTGTATGGATATTTTCCACCTATAGTCCTTTATCGTATAGTACTAGATTAACACATTTTGAGGATTTTTCTTTTCAGTGGGTCTATGGAATTTGTTGTGCCACCAGCAGACCCATCAGCTTTTTTCCCTATAGATGTGAGGTTTACTGCAGCCAAGACATTTTGTGATATTAAGGTATATATCTCTTTCTAAGCTATAATGACGTAGATGCCAATGCGCTGAACTCATTTCAAATTCATGCCAATGTATTTTCTCAATCTGGTTCATTATGATATGGCTGCAGGTTGCTAGTGTGATACCAGTTAATGGCGGAAGTCCACCAAAGTTTGCTAGTCGAACACAGTTGGTGACAGAAAACTATCAAGTTGTCTAAATAGATGATATGTGGAGTTATGATTGAGTGAGCTTACTGCATAACAATATTTGTTGCATATAGGCACTTCAATTGTGTCATTTGACTAACAGAGCATCCTAAGTGTTTTCTTACCTAACATTGTTACAGGCAATTTTTGTATGACTTCCATGGGACTTGTTTTATGCTGGTTGTGTGGGTTACTTTGTATTACATTCTAATACCTATTCCTTCTGCTTCTCTATCCTGTCAGATGCTATAATTGGATTTTCTGTTTGTAGCTCTCTTCTGTAAAAGATAACTTTGTTATGCTCCCAAAGTGCTTTGGTTGCAAGTCACATCTTCTTTTTAAGCTGTATTTAGAGTTACTGATTCTGCTAAGAGAATCTTCGTTTTTGTTGTTTTCTTGATCTTTGTATTTTCTGGATTGGGTATCTCAGAAAAATTGCACTGTGAGTAGATGATGCGTTCTCTTATATAGCAAGAGAATTATTTCGAACTGGACCCTAAGTCTTATGTGGTTAATCTGCTTACATCTCAATGTAGAATCAATTAAAGCATGTTATCTTCACAGTGAAATCTGATTTGCTTGTTGATAATCTGCTCATTTTCATTCTGGAGTCACTTGGTGTGTGCAACATAAAATATCATACAGTCCTCTGTATATGTTGGTGCTTCCTTTGAACCAGAAGCACTCAGCATCATGTTCTTCAATTGTTGCTGACATATTTGTTGTAGCTTCAAAGGGAGATGCTGATGGGTTCTACATTGTTCATAGATTCATGACATTCTATCATATATCCTTCCTTTTAAGTTCCATTTCTCCTTCAAGTAACAAACAACATTCATGACCCTATCTACCTTCTTCAAAGAACACACAATATTTGTGAGCCTATCTACTTCCTTCAAGGAACACATAATATTCATATTCAAGAGAACTGAACATTCCATACTTACACTAATGTGGAAACCTGTTTCTCGTGATCCAGCAACCTGCTTCTCGTGAGATGGGGACCTGTTCTGGATACACAGAGGCATTCAGTGATACAAAAACCGTGCATCTCCCACTTTCTCGGTGTGTGCTTTTCCATTTGTTTTTTCTTGGAGGGTTGGAGGCCCTGTTAAGCGCACTGCTGGAGGCCATTGAGATATCACCACAAACTGTTAAGGTCTTCTATACTTACTCTGGTTTTCATCTGTGGAATAACCTTGGATTTGCCCACCTGGAATTTAACTGAGGTCATTGCAAAGCAAGTAGGTATCTCATATATATGAGTTTCTTAAGAGAACTTTTTCTCATAAATATGTAGGTGTCTCTTGTAGAACGGAAAGAGAACGGTAAATTGTACTTTGCGACGATCAGTTGGGTTCACTTGATTATCTGGTTTTCATCGTAACTTTTTATTCCAGTCATGCATGGATTTGTGTTTCTTAACTTTATTATTGGATTTTAAGAAAGCCGTTCTTTTGCTGCACTGATATCTAGCCAATTACATTATACGTTTTTCTTTAAGTGCATTTATAAGTGTTTCTTATGCTACAGTTTCCCAAGACAAGCATTCAAATAGTTTGATTGAGTTGGTTTGCAATTTTTGGTAATTAATGTAGGATCCATTGAAATAATACATATAGCAACAAAATATTGCTCATAACAGTGTAACTCTGAAATATTTGAACATGGGAACATGTTTCTTTTGCAGAACGTTCATCTTTATAGTGGTGATCAGTGGGACATGCCTGTTGCTGTTTGGGCGGCTCCCATGAAGCTTCAACATGATCTTTGTGGATTTTCCACATGCCATTTCTTATAATTTCTGGGGTGGTGTTTGTTCTGATTTATAACAATCTCCATAAGGAATCAGATAGCACTCTCATCTGTTTAGATAACTGCAAAATCAATGATTGTAATTTTGCACCAATTACACCAATTAACAATTTCTTGACTGTGTTTGGCTTCTCAGCTATATTGTAGTTGTGTTAATCTTATTTCAACTATAAATGGTACGTGGAGACTCATGAAGAAATGTTAAAAGATTTAAATGAACAGTGACCTAATGTTCCCACGTAGAGGCCTAATCTATTCATTTTTCCTCTTTGGTATAACCCTTCTAGGTAGGGGAATCCTTATGCTTAGATGCCATGATTGTGGAGTACGACTCACCAAAATCACCATGGACTTTCACCTGGTCATGTATATTGGGGTATGCTGCTACCTCTAGAACTTGAATCTGGCCATGCTTGTTGGGGTATATGATGCTACGCTGCACCCAGGCTTGGGTGCAGTAGTTTATCAGATAGACAAATTCCTATTCATATTGCACATGTCACTTGAGAAACTTGGGTCCCCGCTTTGCGCTCCCACAAACTTTAAACATTTGAGTTCAATCCATTTGATTAATCTATACATTTTAACAAGTCATTACTACGGAGTAAAACAAGAGGGCATGAGGCCATCAGGTGGATTCTGTTTATTTAATATTGCCAACCACTATTGTTTAGCAGTGTTTTTGTTGCCTTCTATGGAAGAGAAGGTTGGTTTGAATTGCTCTAGCTCATAGTTTTTTTAGAGAGACATAGGCTTCATCCATTGCTCCTATTCCTCTATTTCACTTTTCATTGATCATGCCAATTGTTTTATCAGTAGTTTATCAGATAGACAAATTCCTATTCATATTGCACATGTCACTTGAGAATGGAACTTGGATCCCTGCTTTGCGCTCCCACAAACTTTACACATTTGAGCTCAGTCCATTTGACTAATCTATATATTTTAACAAGTCATTACTACGAGTAAAACAAGAGGGCGTGAGGCCATCAAGTGGATTCTGTTTATTTAATTTTGCCAACCACTATTGTTTAGCAGTGTTTTTGTTACCTTCTATGGAAGAGAAGGTTGGTTCGAATTGCTCTAGCTCATTGTTTTTTTAGAGAGACATTGTCTTCATCAATTGCTCCTATTCCTCTATTTCACTTTTCATTTATCATGCCAATTGTTTTATACTGCTAGCTGAAAGAAGACAACCATGTTTCCATCCATTTGGTCATGGTACATTGTTTTTCAGCTTTTTGATATTATGTTCTCTTTCCCAGTCCAAAATCAATGTTCTACACAGCCCCTGCTAAAGGCATAGAGGAAAAGAAGTATATAAATTCTGGGTGAGTAATCCAATTATTTCCTTTGTTTAACATCTTATTTTTTCATCGATTTTTTGATATTCGACCATGGGACCGTACACCCCAAATGTACAACTTGTACTATATTCACCATACTATTGGGCAAAAACCATACATAAGAAATCAGAAAATATTCCATTAGTGTTGATGAAAATTCAATACATTTGAAGAGAATATACTTGTTCTGAGAGGACAAAAGTATGAAGCACATCAATGTGGATATTAATGGTTGTAATAGAGAACAATCCTTTGATTATGCTCACAAGATTTTATCAAGATATCTCATTATTACAAAATCCAGAGATGAGTCACAACCCATCATACATTGGCAAGTAAAGACCAAGAATTGCCAATATTCGCTGGAGAAAACTGCTGCTACAGGTTTGCATGCACATATTGGAACCACTGTTGGTGTCATCTTTGGTAACACTCTTGATCATGGCATTGAGAATTTCCTTGCTGTTGGGGCCAAAGTTTTTGTTTTCTGGAAAGACATCATCGCCAGTTGTGGATCTAAATATTTAAGCTTTCCTGTTTCCCTCATCTTATTTGCTCCTCTCATCTGATGCAAACTGGGGACGACTGTTTAAATTTCAAAAATTTCTAGAGGCTGTTAACTTAAAACCTATGATGGATTATCAAAGTAATTGTTTTGATTCTCAGAATATGAGAGATTCGAGTAGTGAAAAGACTTTATTCATCTAGGGCTACCCTACATTTGTTTTGGACATTTTTGAATGGGTTCAGCATATGGCAGCAATGGTAGCTGTGGAATCATAATAGTCTTTCACGTCATGGGATAATTGCTGTAGCACAAAAACCACTAATGATGGGCAAGATGCATGAATCTTAGCTATAAATAGCCACCATATTTTATAAAATTCTTGGATTATCTTGATCTTCTTATAGAAATTTGTCAAGTTAGAAGATTTCATTCTTGCTTCTTGCTTTAGGTCAATTTTTGGCCATTCTAGCTACTGCTGCTGAATGACAAGTGCTAATCTGTGCTTTATTCTTTGAGTCTTGGATTGTATCTTGACAGCCAAATGAAGCTTATATACTGCTTGCTGGCCCAATGTAGTTCAGGGTACTCAAGGATACATTTGCATCAAACTCTTCCAAAAGCTGTTTGTAAACAACCATAAAATTGAAAATAATTGTCATTTTCTATCTTTTGGTAGAACATTGTGTACACCATTATAAAACAATAATGAAAATCTTTCCTGTTTCAGTTGCTGTTTTGCAGTTTGGCCAATGGTCATTGTTGAGGTATTGAAGTAAGCTGATTCACACCCTATAAACACATTTCTTGGATGCTAAGATTCCTTTGAAATGTATTGATTATTTACTTGCCTAATGTAGTAGCTTTTATGTGGTCCTAATTTGGTGTCAACCACCTCCGCTTATCTATGCATTGCTGAGCAATTTACAAGCATCATTCTTCTTCCCCTCTAGGCTTTTGAGCAATTGAGGCGTATGATTCTCCCAATTGGGTAAATTGTGTAATTGTTACATCGATGCTATGAATGTTTCCTTCCATTTTCGTAGATCTTTATTGCCATTTAAATTTGTGAGACATTTTATTAAATCTTTATTGCCATTTAAATTTGTGAGACATTTTATTAAATCTTTATTGCCATTTCATTTTTGTTACTTTAATGGAAGATTTCATAATTCAGAATTCTATCTATGAAATAAATGATTGAGGGAAGTTGTGAAATCAAACATATGGAGAATCATGCATGCTGTTTATTTCTTGTCTTTGAGAAAAATGTGGCCACTTCTCAACAAGGTATCATAATATACAATATAACTAAGCTTGATGGAAGTTATGAAATCAAAGAAGGAAATGCGTATTGTAGAAGTTGAACGTTGAGAGCATGTGTTTCTTTTTCATAAGCTAAGAACAATGTTAAATTATTTGTTTACAGTTATGATTGGGTGGAGATTGCACAATAGGTGATTTGTGTAACAGTTTGGACAATGATTAATAACTATTTTGTTGCAGCGATGCTATTTAGATATTAGACATGCAAATGGTATTTCAAGTGCCACTAAATCTCCTCTTACAAATAATGAGCAATTCTTATTGAAAACATCCTCTTTTGGCCCTTAAAAGAAAAATGAATTATTTTTTAAGCAATATAATTAATATTTTAATAAACATTTTATGATTTTATAAATATACTTGTTTCATGGTAAAACCTTAAGTTTGGATCCATGAATAATTTTACAACATCGTCATGAGAGCATCGAACACATATACCAATTTAAAAATTGATTTTTTAAGCAAAATAATTAATATTTTAATACACATTTTATGATTTTATAAATATACTTGTTTTATGGTAAAGCCTTAAGTTTGGATCCATGGGGAATTTTACAACATCAATACCAATTTAAAAAATTTAAAATGGGCTTGGAGGCTATTTATAAAATATAATAAAATGTCATAGCTTGTTGACTAAAGTAAATGATTATGCATTCCAAAATCCTCCTTATGTTGAATGAGGGCAATGCAGAGAGGACACTTTTACATCCCTTCCTAATTGTATTTGTCCATGTGTAGTGTCAAAATGTTCAAGCTCTCATTTATTGACAAAAGTTGATATTATATAATATAATATGTGATGTATAAGTTTATGGTCCCATTGTTTACCTCGTCAAGTGAACCTTAATATTGTAATTTAACCATTAATATGTCCTCTTAACATTTAGAGGGATACGTGCAAATGTAATTAGAGTACTTATACTCTACATCCATTAATCTATTGTATCGATGTTTGATCATTGTTTATCATTAATGATGGGTATACCATATCTTTGTTCTTTTGATCTCTTTTGCCTTTTTTTTATGTCTCTTATTGTATGATTTGGGATTCCCTTTGAAGTATCTATTTTCAACATGGTATCAAAGGGGGTGCGAACCACCATTACCTAGTCATGTAAAAATATTTGATTTTTATGAAGTAGAGAGAATCATTTTTCCCATATAGAGTTTCATAAATTACTCCAATTTCTGATCCATGTTCTATAATAAACCAACATAAATTTAAGAGTGATTTTATCTTCCAAGAAGTCTAAAGTGAAGACTTTGGATTATGAACGATTTTTTCCATTGATTTTTTTGGGTTACAATAATGCATTAAATGCTTGTGGGTAAGATTATAAGCATCATGAATAATGATATTCTAAGTTGTGTAATGAGGAAGCAACAATACAAATCTAGTGGGCCTAATGATTAAGACTTTGGAACTTTGAAGGAGGAGGTCCAAGGTTCGAATTCGAAATGGGGTGGGATAGTACACGATCCTCTAGTAGGGTTGGATAAAGTCTTGGATAACCACTTTGTCCCAAATGGCTTGTGGTATTGTGGATGTTAAAAGCAATTATACTGGATTTAAAGCACAATCAAAACTTGATGTATTCAAGGGCTTCAAGGGTTTCAATAAATTATTATTGGTTATAAACCAAAATGAATCCTTACAAAGCAAGTGTTATTTCAAAATTTGTGCCAAACAGATATGGGGGTGGTTTAGTTCAATGCTTCTCATCAATCTTTTAGTTTGGATTTCAAACGTAAAATTCAAGTGGAGAATATTTTTCAAAATTTCAAAAACTTAAATTTGAAAAATGGAGGGCTTTTTTAGTATCAAATAGCAACTCATTCTCTCTCCAAATTGGTTGTGGGTCATATGCACACCAATGATAGTGTAGAATGCGGTCCTCTCCACTTTCAGTACTTTGTAGGATTGTGTGAAGGCGTTAGAGAGGATAGTGTAGAATGTGGTCCTCTCCACTTTCAATACTTTGTAGGATTGTGTGAAGGTGTTAGGGAGGAAGGGTGGTGTCATCAAGGTGCTATGCCCAACTCCCTCTTAATAGGTTGTGTAGGTGGATTAGTCTCCTTGCCTGCATTAGATTTCATGGACACGAAAGGTTCTGGGGATCAACCTTGGCCCGTCCCCTTTTGGAAATCTATTGTGTGGCGATATGCAGTTGGCACCTCCCACTCAAAAGGTGGGTGCACCGGTGTGGGCTCTTAACTAGTTTAGCCAGCTTGTGTCACCCAAATCCCAAGAGGTGTAGGCTCGAAGTTCCATCAACCTTTGTTTTGCACCCCTTGTTTACGTTAATTACTTTTACTTTATTTATTTGGAGTAGAGTGTGTCCGCTGAGCTGACAACTGACATGAGGCCTCAGCACAAAATCAAAACTATATATATCAATGTGTTGGTTGAGTTGACAATCGATGAAGAATAACACTGTTTAGTTTGTTGTGCCACATTTGGGCAACCTATTTTGTTTGGTGTCCTCATTTGGGCAAGTTGTTATGTCAACTAGGGCAGTTGAATGTGCTACCAATGTTCCGTTTGGATGCTTTTGTTGGTCTGTTGTAACTACTCAAATCACACTGCTTTAGACTGTTTGTTTTGCCTTTGCAAGCCTATATGAAGCATTCTTTTATCAATGAAGATCAGCTAGATTCAAAGCCATGTCACTAGTATAAGATCAATACTGATACTTATGATGATTTGGGTTGTAAAGCTCTTAATTTTTGGGGGGGTTATGTCATCAAAGGTGAATCGATTAACATCTGAGTTATGTCAACATGTTTGGAGCTTTCAAAATAAATTGATGTGAAAAAAACTTGCCACAAGAATTTTTTCAGAAGGAATATTGGAAACAAAATCATGAGAATTTTTTCTTCGAAATTCAATCCCAGGCAGCAATGTTTTGAAAAGACAATGATCGCGTGTCGTTCTTGTTTCCCCTTTGGGTATTTACCTGATTTAAAACGAAAGAAGAAAAAAACTGAGAAATTGTGGGCAATCATCATCTTTGTCGACAACCGGCCTTATACGTCCTTGTTGTCGTCACATGGTCCATGTTAGGCTTCATGCGAAAGGCTCTTGGAATTCTCCTTGAGGATCTCAATGACACAAAGTTACAGTTCCTCCAAGACAAGTTATGAATTATTGTTAAGAGAGCAGTTCAACAAAACCTAAAGCACAAAGATAGGACATGAGGAAAAATAAGAATCACAAAGCTTAATTTGTAGAGACATTGAAAATTTGGCTATTCTTTGAGGGAGATTGGATAAGAGAAGATAAATTTGGAGAGACTTTATCAAATTGACCAACGACTATCCAAGACCTGGAAGCAGATATGAAAATTAGTTGAGCATTCTGGCATGACGACACGAGCTCGACAGGGAAAAAAAACAAAAAAAAGACTAGGTTTCTGATCTACACCATGTGGATGGGAGACTGTTGGAGGCCCTCCATTCTAATTTCAACCTTGCATATTATTATGCACCATATATCACCTGCTTGCATACTATTATCTCCTTGTCATGAAAATTTTGTTTGATGCATGTTGCCTTCTTACGTAGGGTTTCATCGATTTGATCTAAATATTGCATGAGATTTGCCTTAGAGGTGCTCTAGTTACTTTTGGAGAAAAGCGAACAGAATGACCGAGGCCTGGAATATTTTAAGAATGGCAAAAAATGAATTAGCAAATTTAGATTTCAGGTCTAATTATATTGAGAGTATTTTGTCATTTAAATAATCCACGAAAATTTGCATAGTTTTCATTAGGCCAATTCTGATCCACTCCATACGAATGCTTCAATAATTATGGATCTATTTCCTATTTTTTTGAGCGTTAAAATCTCATAGTAAATTGAATATGATGTTAACTGCCACAGTTCAACCAATTTCATCAAGTGTAAGAGGAGGACTGGATCGTTATGTGAGGAATTGGATTGTCACGAGCTTCTCTGACTTGTGTGAGCATTTGCCCATGCCGCAACCACCATTGAATTCTGAAAGGTTGAGAACATATTCTCAAGGGTGCAATATGAGAAGATGTTAGGAATTCACCATGTACAAACAATACACAACCTATGCGGAAAAACAAATAATAATAGCGGCAATGGAAAAACAGTTCAAACCCTAGTTAAGCAGTGCAATAAACAATAAGCAATCACACAAATGTAAGAGACACAAGATATACGTGGTTCGGGCAGTGTACCCTACGTCCACAGAGAAACAATCAGTCCTTTGTATTATTAACAATACAACAATCTTCTCCTCTTGTACAATGTCTCCTCCCCTCTCTTCCTCCAAACCAGAAAAGAGCATTCTGCCATAGAGGCAGTCTTTACAATACAAAATATATAGAGATTCATGGCTTTTCCTCTACCCGAAACCACATAGTGGTGTCGGAATACAATGAGCCAAAAACATGGGCTGATAACCACCCATACGCTTATCACGTTCTTATGACAAGTGTTTTTCACCAAGAAAATACAGTTAAATTGCCAGCCATAAATTTTCAATAAAAATTTTTTCCATCAACAATATTTAATCTCCATCAACAATATTTAATGGTAATTAAATATTTAATGTTGCCCCTTGGAACCCCGTTCAAGGGCCTATTGTTGATCATTGCCCATCAACAATACTCCTTGGCAATTAATTCCTTTCTTATCAATTTGGCTCCATTACCTAACAATCTCCCACTTGGAGACAAGATTGATGCAACATCCCTGCACCCTAGGACTGAAAGTTTCTCATAACATGACCTTACTCCTTAAGGCCAACCGAAGTAGAGCAAAAGCTCAACTTCTCCCTGGTTACAATTTTAGTAAGCATATCAACAAAATTTTGGGAAGTGTGAATCTTACCCAACTTTACCAAACCATCCTCCATTGTTGATCGAATGAAGTGATACCTCAATTGAATGTGCTTTGTCCGTGAGTGAAAAGCAGAGTTCTTCGCTAAATGAATGGCACTTTGGTTGTCACTCCAAAGTGTCCCATATCCTTGCTCCTGACCCAACTCCTCAATCAACCTCTGAAGCCATATGAACTCTTTGGCACCTTTCGTGATGGCCACATACTCAGCCTCCGTAGTAGAAAGAGCTACAACACGTTGTAGCTTGGATATCCAACTCACTGTTGTACCTCCAACTATGAATACATACCCAGTAGTGCTCCTCCCACCATCCAAATCACCTACCATATCTGAATCCACATAGCCCTATAACTCAACTTTGGAACCTCCAAAATTCAAACAGAATTTTGAAGTCCCTTTCAAATACCTGAGTATCCATTTCACTGCTTGCCAGTGAGATTTACCTGGATTACTCATATACCGGCTCACAACTCCCATTGCTTGGGCAATGTCCGGTCTTGTACACACCATAGCATACATCAAGCTCCCAACTATTGAAGCATAGGGTACCTTCCTCATGTACTCTTCCTCCTCCTTTGTCTTGGGACATAGCTTCTTTGAGAGCTTAAAGTGCTTTGCAAGAGGTTGGGCTACCGGTTTTGCATCATGCATACTGAACCTCTTAAGCACCTTTTCCACATAATCCTCCTGAGACAACTTCAGTGTTTTCTCCTTCCTGTCTCTAGTGATTCTCATGCCAAGGATTTGTTTGGCCTCCCCCAAATCCTTCATGGCAAATTTACTTGCCAACTCCCTTTTCAATTTCTTAATATCCTGCATATTGGATCCTGCCACAAGCATATCATCAACATACAATAAGAGAATAAGGAAGTTACCATTTCCTGTAGCCTAAAAATAAACACAATGGTCACTCTGGCTCCTAGTAAAATCATGCTCAATCATGAAACTATCAAACTTGAGATACCATTGCCTTGGAGCTTGCTTCAAACCATACAAGCTCTTTTTTAGTTTACACACAAGACTCTTCTTGCCTTTGACCTCAAACCCCTCCGGTTGGTGCATGTAGATCTCCTCCTCCAAATCCCCATGAAGGAATGTTGTCTTCACATCTAACTGTTCAAGATGAAGATCTTCTACTACAACTATACTCAAAATAGTCCGAATTGAAGTCATTTTTACTATAGGTGAGAAAATATCATCATAGTCAATACCTTTTCTCTATGCAAATCCTTTCACAACAAGTCTTGCTTTGTACCTCTTGCTGCCATCAACTTCGTCCTTCACTCTGTACACCCATTTGCAATGCAATGCCCTTTGCCCTTGGGAAGCTCAACCAAATCCCAAGTTTGGTTTTGAGTCAATGAGTCCATCTCATCCTTCATAGCATGCTCCCACTTGCTCCTAGTTTCCAATTGCAAAGCCTCATGAAGACATTCGGGCTCACCTGCATCAGTGTATAGAATGTAATGCAAAGAAGGAGAATACTTATTTGGTGCTCTTCTTACCCGAGTAGATCTCCAACCTTCCGGTATTAGTGGTGGTGGGGGTGTTTGAGGTGTTTCATTCTCAACTTGCTCATTCATTTGGTCACCATGCTCTTCAACATGAGCACCATGTTCATCAATCTGAACAAGAGGTTGTCTTTTTACACCATGCTCTGGGATTGCATCCAAGTCAACAAACTCAGGTGCATCCTCTTCAACCTGTATGTGCCTATCCTTGTACAACCTATCCTCATTGAAAATCACATCTCTACTCCTGATAACTTTTCGGCCAACATTATCCCATAGCCTATATCCCATCTCATCCACACCATAACCAAGAAAATAGCACTTTCTAGACTTTGCATCAAGCTTACTCCTATTTTCTTTATCTATGTGGGCAAAAGCCTCACAACCAAATACTCTAAGGAAAGAGTAGTTTACAGGTTTACCTTTCCAAGTCTCCTCTGGAATGCCTCCATCCAATGCAGTACAAGGTCCTTTGTTTATCAAATAAATTGTTGTATCAACTGCACTAGCCCAACAGAATAATGGCAACCCTGCATGCAATCTCATGGCTCTGGCACGCTCCATTATAGTTATGTTCATCCTCTCCGAGACTCCATTCTCCTGTGGTGTCCTAGGAGTAGTCTTGACTCTCCTAATTCCTTCCTTTGCGCAATAGTCCTCAAACTCCTTGCTGCAATATTCACCACCATTGTCAGATTTAAGGCATTTTACTTTCTTACCTACCTCAATCTCCACTAATGCTCTCCACTTTCGAAAAATATCGAAAACATCAGATTTATGCTTGATTGTGAAGATCCATGTCTTCCTGCTGAAATCATCAATGAAGGTAACATAATAAGAGTAGCCCTCAAGAGAAAGTACCGGTGAGGGACCCCACACATCCGAGTGAACTAACTCTAATTTCTCTTTCTTCCTTTCTAGACCAACCTTCAGAAATCTTACCCTTTTCTATTTTTTGTATACACAACCTTCACAGAAACCCAAATCAACCTCCTTGAGTTTTGGCAATAGTTTTCTGGAGTGAAGGATTTTCATCCCTTTCTCACTCATATGACCCAACCGCAAATGCCATGCTTTCGCATCATCCTGAGAAGCATAGTTCAATGTACAATAAGATGAGTTCTGCAATAAATACAAAGTTCCAGTCAACTCACCTTTTGCAATCACCATTGAACCCTTTGTCACTCTCCATTACTAGTTTTCGAAAGTAGTGTTGCATCCCTCCAAATCAAGTGCACTAGCTGAAATCAGGTTCCTCTTCAGATCAGGAATGTGCCTAACATTTTTAAGCACCCAAATATTTCCATTTGGCAACTTTACATTCACCGTGCCAATACCCACAATCTCACATGGACAGTTATTGCCCAACAAAACCTCTCCATAATGACCTAGAGTATAATCAACAAAGTACTCCCTATGAGAAGTGACATGATAAGAAGCTCCAGAGTCCATAACCCAATACTCACTCGTGCAATTTGCTGCAAGAATTAGGGCATCCTGATAAATTGCACCTGCAATGTTTACCTCTTGAGCATCATTTCCACTATTGTCCTCATTCTTCTTTCTATATTTGCACTCCCTCTTGAAGTGTCCACTCTTCCCATAATGCCAACAATCAATCTTGCTTTTGTCTCTACTTTTAGATCTACCCTTCAATTTTCCTCTGTTCTAGATTTTTCCTCTAGCTTGGCCTTTTCCTCTTTCTCTATTTCTACCTCTGCTTTCTGTAGATAGTGCTACTCCAGATGATGAAGCCTCCCCTAAGGATTTTCTCCTCATATCCTCACTGAGGATTGTGCTAATCACATCATCAAACACCAACTTTCCAGATCCAGGCACAAAATTACTCACTACCATTACAACGCTACCCCACGAGTCTGGTAGTGAACAAAGAAACCCTAAAGCCATAACCTCATCATCAAAATCAAGCCCTACAGATTTTAAAGAACCCATAACAACATAAAACTCGTTAAGGTGTTCTTGGATAGATCCACCCTCTTGCAACTTCATAGTAAATAGCTTTCTAATCAAGAAAATTTTATTTGAAGCTGAGGGTTTTTCATACAACTTAGCTAGTGTATCCATGGCTCCTTTGGTGGTCTTTTCCTTCCCGATGTTGTATGCAATAGAATCATCCAGGCTCAACCGGATCACCCCTAGTGCCCTCCTGTCTATCAGATCCCATTCATCATCATCCATCATCCTAGGTTTACCATCAGTCTTCCCTTTTAGAGCCAAGTACAGATCATCCTTCTGATACAGATAATCCTCCACTTTGGTTTTCCACATACCAAAATTTTGTCCAGTAAACTTCTCCAGTTTAAACTTCGAACTTTCTCCCATTTCTCCCACTCGAACATAAAACTCTCCTGTGAGTGCCCTTTCCCAACAAGACTGCTCTAATACCAGTTGTTAGGAATTCACCATGTACAAACAATACACAACCTATGCAGAAAAACAAATAATAATAGCAGCAATGGAAAAATAGTTCAAACCCTAGTTAAGCAGTGCAATAAACAATAAGCAATCACACAAATGTAAGAGACACAAGATATACGTGGTTCGAGCAGTGTACCCTACGTCCACGGAGAAACAATCAGTCCTTTGTATTATTAACAATACAACAATCTTCTCCTCTTGTACAATGTCTCCTCCCCTCTCTTCCTCCAAACCAGAAAAGAGCATTCCGCCATAGAGGTAGTCTTTACAGTACAAAATATATAGAGATTCATGGCTTTTCCTCTACCCAAAACCACATAGTGGTGTCGGAATACAATGAGCCAAAAACATGGGCTGATAACCACCCATACACTTATCACGTTCTTATGACAAGTGTTTTTCACCAAGAAAATACAGTTAAATTGCCAACCATAAATTTTCAATAAAAAATTTCTCCATCAACAATATTTAATGGTAATTAAATATTTAATGTTAATTAAATATTTAATGTTGCCCCTTGGAACCCCGTTCAAGGGCCTATTGTTGATCATTGCCCATCAACAATACTCCTTGGCAATTAATTCCTTTCTTATCAATTTGGCTCCATTACCTAACAATCTCCCACTTGGAGACAAGATTGATGCAACATCCCTGCACCCTAGGACTGAAAGTTTCTCATAACATGACCTTACTCCTTAAGGCCAACCGAAGTAGAGCAAAAGCTCAACTTCTCCCTGGTTACAATTTTAGTAAGCATATCAACAAAATTTTGGGAAGTGTGAATCTTACCCAACTTTACCAAACCATCCTCCATTGCTGATCGAATGAAGTGATACCTCAACTGAATGTGCTTTGTCCGTGAGTGAAAAGCAGAGTTCTTCGCTAAATGAATGGCACTTTGGCTGTCACTCCAAAGTGTCCCATATCCTTGCTCCTGACCCAACTCCTCAATCAACCTCTGAAGCCATATGAACTCTTTGGCACCTTTCGTGATGGCCACATACTCAGCCTCCATAGTAGAAAGAGCTACAACACGTTGTAGCTTGGATATCCAACTCACTATTGTACCTCCAACTATGAATACATACCCAGTAGTGCTCCTCCCACCATCCAAATCACCTACCATATCTGAATCCACATAGCCCTGTAACTCAACTTTGGAACCTCCAAAATTCAAACAAAATTTTGAAGTCCCTTTCAAATACCTGAGTATCCATTTCACTGCTTGCTAGTGAGATTTACCTGGATTACTCATATATCGGCTCACAACTCCCATTGCTTGGGCAATGTCCGGTCTTGTACACACCATAGCATACATCAAGCTCCCAACTGCTGAAGCATAGGGTACCTTCCTCATGTACTCTTCCTCCTCCTTTGTCTTGGGACATAGCTTCTTTGAGAGCTTAAAGTGCTTTGCAAGAGGTTGGGCTACCGGTTTTGCATCATGCATACCGAACCTCTTAAGCACCTTTTCCACATAATCCTCCTGAGACAACTTCAGTGTTTTCTCCTTCCTGTCTCTAGTGATTCTCATGCCAAGGATTTGTTTGGCCTCCCCCAAATCCTTCATGGCAAATTTACTTGCCAACTCCCTTTTCAATTTCTTAATATCCTGCATATTGGATCCTGCCACAAGCATATCATCAACATACAATAAGAGAATAAGGAAGTTACCATTTCCTGTAGCCCAGAAATAAACACAATGGTCACTCTGGCTCCTAGTAAAATCATGCTCAATCATGAAACTGTCAAACTTGAGATACCATTGCCTTGGAGCTTGCTTCAAACCGTACAAGCTCTTTTTTAGTTTACACACAAGACTCTTCTTGCCTTTGACCTCAAACCCCTCCGGTTGGTGCATGTAGATCTCCTCCTCCAAATCCCCATGAAGGAATGTTGTCTTCACATCTAACTGCTCAAGATGAAGATCTTCTACTGCAACTATACTCAAAATAGTCCGAATTGAAGTCATTTTTACTATAGGTGAGAAAATGTCATCATAGTCAATACCTTTTCTCTATGCAAATCCTTTCACAACAAGTCTTGCTTTGTACCTCTTGTTGCCATCAACTTCGTCCTTCACTCTGTACACCCATTTGCAATGCAATGCCCTTTTGCCCTTGGGAAGCTCAACCAAATCCCAAGTTTGGTTTTGAGTCAATGAGTCCATCTCATCCTTCATAGCATGCTCCCACTTGCTCCTAGTTTCCAATTGCAAAGCCTCATGAAGACATTCGGGCTCACTTGCATCAGTGTATAGAATGTAATGCAAAGAAGGAGAATACTTATTTGGTGCTCTTCTTACCCGAGTAGATCTCCAACCTTTCGGTATTAGTGGTGGTGGGGGTGTTTGAGGTGTTTCATTCTCAACTTGCTCATTCGTTTGGTCACCATGCTCTTCAACATGAGCACCATGTTCATCAATCTGAACAAGAGGCTATCTTTTTACACCATGCTCTGGGATTGCATCCAAGTCAACAAACTCAGGTGCATCCTCTTCAACCTGTATGTGCCTATCCTTGTACAACCTATCCTCATTGAAAATCACATCTCTACTCCTGATAACTTTTTGGCCAACGTTATCCCATAGCCTATATCCCATCTCATCCACACCATAACCAAGAAAATAGCACTTTCTAGACTTTGCATCAAGCTTACTCCTATTTTATTTATCTATGTGGGCAAAAGCCTCACAACCAAATACTCTAAGGAAAGAGTAGTTTACAGGTTTACCTTTCCAAGTCTCCTCTGGAATGCCTCCATCCAATGCAGTACAAGGTCCTCTGTTTATCAAATAAACTATTGTATCAACTACACTAGCCCAACAGAACAATGGCAACCCTGCATGCAATCTCATGGCTCTGGCACACTCCATTATAGTTATGTTCATCCTCTCCGAGACTCCATTCTCCTATGGTGTCCTAGGAGTAGTCTTGACTCTCCTAATTCCTTCCTTTGCGCAATAGTCCTCAAACTCCTTGCTACAATATTCACCACCATTGTCAGATTTAAGGCATTTTACTTTCTTACCTGCCTCAATCTCCACTAATGCTCTCCACTTCCAAAAAATGTCAAAAACATCAGATTTATGCTTGATTGTGAAGATCCATGTCTTCCTGCTGAAATCATCAATGAAGGTAACATAATAAGAGTAGCCCTCAAGAGAAAGTACCGGTGAGGGACCCCACACATCCGAGTGAACTAACTCTAATTTCTCTTTCTTCCTTTCTGGACCAACCTTCAGAAATCTTACCCTTTTCTATTTTTCGTATACACAACCTTCACAGAAACCCAAATCAACCTCCTTGAGTTTTGGCAATAGTTTTTTGGAGTGAAGGATTTTCATCCCTTTCTCACTCATATGACCCAACCGCAAATGCCATGCTTTCACATCATCTTGAGCAGCATAGTTCAATGTACAATAAGATGAGTTCTGCAATAAATACAAAGTTCCAGTCAACTCACCTTTTGCAATCACCATTGAACCCTTTGTCACTCTCCATTGCTAGTTTTTGAAAGTAGTGTTGCATCCCTCCAAATCAAGTGCACTAGCTGAAATCAGGTTCCTCTTCAGATCAGGAATGTGCCTAACATTTTTAAGCACCCAAATATTTCCATTTGGCAACTTTACATTCATCGTGCCAATACCCACAATCTCACATGGACAGTTATTGCCCAACAAAACCTCTCCATAATGACCTGGAGTATAATCAACAAAGTACTCCCTATGAGAAGTGACATGATAAGAAGCTCCAGAGTCCATAACCCAATACTCACTCGTGCAATTTGTTGCAAGAATCAGGGCATCCTGATAAATTGCACCTGCAATGTTTACCTCTTGAGCATCATTTCCACTATTGTCCTCATTCTTCTTTCTGTCTTTGCACTCCCTCTTGAAGTGTCCACTCTTCCCACAATGCCAACAATCAATCTTGCTTTTGTCTCTACTTTTAGATCTACCCTTCGATTTTCCTCTGTTCTGGATTTTTCCTCTAGCTTGGCCTTTTCCTCTTTCTCTATTTTTGCCTCTACTTTCTGTAGATAGTGCTACTCTAGATGATGAAGCCTCCCCTGAGGATTTTCTCCTCATATCCTCATTGAGGATTGTGCTAATCACATCATCAAACACCAACTTTCCAGATCCAGGCATAAAATTACTCACTACCATTACAACGCTACCCCACGAGTCTGGTAGTGAACAAAGAAACCCTAAAGCCATAACCTCATCATCAAAATCAAGCCCTACAGATTTTAAAGAACCCATAACAACATAAAACTCATTAAGGTGTTCTTGGATAGATCCACCCTCTTGCAACTTCATAGTAAATAGCTTTCTAATCAAGAAAATTTTATTTGAAGTTGAGGGTTTTTCATACAACTTAGCTAGTGTATCCATGGCTCCTTTGGTGGTCTTTTCCTTCCCGATGTTGTATGCAACAGAATCATCCAAGCTCAACCGGATCACCCCTAGTGCCCTCCTGTCTATCAGATCCCATTCATCATCATCCATCATCCTAGGTTTACCATCAGTCTTCCCTTTCAGAGCCAAGTACAGATCATCCTTCTGATACAGATAATCCTCCACTTTGGTTTTCCACATACCAAAATTTTGTCCGATAAACTTCTCCAGTTTAAACTTTGAACTTTCTCCCATTTCTCCCACTCGAACAAAAAACTCTCCTGTGAGTGCCCTTTCCCAACAAGATCACTCTGATACCAGTTGTTAGGAATTCACCATGTACAAACAATACACAACCTATGCAAAAAACAAATAATAATAGCGACAATGGAAAAATAGTTCAAACCCTAGTTAAGCAGTGCAATAAACAATAAGCAATCACACAAATGTAAGAGACACAAGATATACGTGGTTCGGGCAGTGTACCCTACGTCCATGGAGAAACAATCAGTCCTTTGTATTATTAACAATACAACAATCTTCTCCTCTTGTACAATGTCTCCTCCCCTCTCTTCCTCCAAACCAGAAAAGAGCATTTCGCCATAGAGGTAGTCTTTACAGTACAAAATATATAGAGATTCATGGCTTTTCCTCTACCCGAAACCACATAGTGGTGTCGAAATACAATGAGCCAAAAACATGGGCTGATAACCACCCATACGCTTATCACGTTCTTATGACAAGTGTTTTTCACCAAGAAAATACAGTTAAATTGCCAGCCATAAATTTTCAATAAAAAATTTCTCCATCAACAATATTTAATGGTAATTAAATATTTAATGTTAATTAAATATTTAATGTTGCCCCTTGGAACCCCGTTCAAGGGCCTATTGTTGATCATTGCCCATCAACAATACTCCTTGGCAATTAATTCCTTTCTTATCAATTTGGCTCCATTACCTAACAATCTCCCACTTGGAGACAAGATTGATGCAACATCCCTACACCCTAGGACTAAAAGTTTCTCATAACATGACCTTACTCCTTAAGGCCAACCGAAGTAGAGCAAAAGCTCAACTTCTCCCTAGTTACAATTTTAGTAAGCATATCAGCAAAATTTTGGGAAGTGTGAATCTTACCCAACTTTACCAAACCATCCTCCATTGTTGATCGAATGAAGTGATACCTCAACTGAATGTGCTTTGTTCGTGAGTGAAAAGCAGAGTTCTTCGCTAAATGAATGGCACTTTGGCTGTCACTCCAAAGTGTCCCATCTCCTTGCTCCTGACCCAACTCCTCAATCAACCTCTGAAGCCATATGAACTCTTTGGCACCTTCCGTGATGGCTACATACTCAGCCTCCATAGTAGAAAGAGCTACAACACATTGTAGCTTGGATATCCAACTCACTACTGTACCTCCAACTATGAATACATACCCAATAGTGCTCCTCCCACCATCCAAATCACCTGCCATATCTGAATCCACATAGCCCTATAACTCAACTTTGGAACCTCCAAAATTCAAATAGAATTTTGAAGTCCCTTTCAAATACCTGAGTATCCATTTTATTCCTTGCCAATGAGATTTACCTGGATTACTCATATATCGGCTCACAACTCCCATTGCTTAGGCAATTTCTGGTCTTGTACACACCATAGCATACATCAAACTCCCAACTATTGAAGCATAGGGTACCTTCCTCATGTACTCTTCCTCCTCCTTTGTCTTGGTACATAGCTTCTTTGAGAGCTTAAAGTGCTTTGCAAGAGGTTGGGCTCCCGGTTTTCATCATGCCCTAACCTCTTACACCTTTTCCACATAATCCTCCTAAGACAAATTCAATATTTTCTCCTTCCTGTCTCTAGTGATTCTCATGCCAAGGATTTGTTTGGCTTTCCCCAAATCCTTCATGGCAAATCTACTTGCCAACTCCCTTTTCAATTTCTTAATATCCTACATATTAGATCCTACCACAAGCATATCATCAACATACAATAAGAGAATAAGGAAGTTACCATTTCTTGTAGCCCAAAAATAAACACAATGGTCACTCTGGCTCCTAGTAAAATCATGCTCACTCATGAAACTATTAAACTTTAGATACCATTGCCTTGGAGCTTGCTTCAAACCGTACAAGCTCTTTTTTAGTTTACACACAAGGTTCTTCTTGCCTTTGACCTCAAACCCCTCCGATTGGTGCATGTAGATCTCCTCCTCCAAATCCCCATGAAGGAATGTTGTCTTCACATCTAAATGTTCAAGATGAAGATCTTCTACTGCAACTATACTCAAAATAGTCCTAATTGAAGTCATTTTTACTATAGGTGAGAAAATGTCATCATAGTCAATACCTTTTCTCTGTGCAAATCCTTTCACAACAAGTCTTGCTTTGTATCTCTTGCTGCCATCAACTTCGTCCTTCACTTTGTACACCCATTTGCAATGCAATGCCCTTTTGCCCTTGGGAAGCTCAACCAAATCCCAAGTTTGGTTTTGAGTCAATGAGTCCATCTCATCCTTCATAGCATGCTCCCACTTGCTCCTAGTTTCCAATTGCAAAGCCTCATGAAGACATTCGGGCTCAACTCGCATCAGTGTATAGAATGTAATGCAAATAAGGAGAATACTTATTTGGTGCTCTTCTTACCCGAGTAGATCTCCAAACCTTTGGGTATTAGTGGTGGTGGGGGTGTTTGAGGTGTTTCATTCTCAACTTGCTCATTCATTTGGTCACCATGCTCTTCAACATGAGCACCATGTTCATCAATCTGAACAAGAGGCTGTCTTTTTACACCATGCTCTGGGATTGCATCCAAGTCAACAAACTCAGGAGCATCCTCTTCAACCTGTATGTACCTATAATTTTATGTACCTATCCTTGTACAACCTATCCTCATTGAAAATCACATCTCTACTCCTGATAAATTTTTGGCCAACGTTATCCCATAGCCTATATCCCATCTCATCCACACCATAACCAAGAAAATAGCACTTTCTAGACTTTGCATCAAGCTTACTCCTATTTTCTTTATCTATATGGGAAAAATCCTCACAACCAAATACTCTAAGGAAAGAGTAGTTTATAGGTTTACCTTTCCAAGTCTCCTCTAGAATACCTCCATCCAATGCAGTACAAGGTCCTCTGTTTATCAAATAAATTGTTGTATCAACTGCACTAGCCCAATAGAACAATGGCAACCCTGCATGCAATCTCATGGCTCTGGCATGCTCCATTATAGTTTTGTTCATCCTCTCTAAGACTCCATTCTCCTGTGGTGTCCTAGGAGTAGTATTGACTCTCCTAATTCCTTCCTTTGCACAATAGTCCTCAAACTCCTTGCTGCAATATTCACCACCATTGTCAAATTTAAGGCATTTTACTTTCTTACCTGCCTCAATCTCCACTAATGCTCTCCACTTCCGAAAAGTATCAAAAACATCATATTTATGCTTGATTGTGTAGATCCATGTCTTCCTGCTGAAATTGTCAATGAAGGTAACATAATAAGAGTATCCCTCAATAGAAAGTACTGGTGAGGGACCCCACACATCCGAGTGAACTAACTCTAATTTCTCTTTCTTCCTTTCTGGACCAACTTTTAGAAATCTTACCCTTTTCTATTTTTTGTATACACAACCTTCACATAAACCCAAATCAACCTCCTTGAGTTTTGGAAATAGTTTTTTGGAGTGAAGGGTTTTCATCCCTTTCTCACTCATATGACCCAACCGCAAATTCCATGCTTTCACATCATCCTGAGCAGCATAGTTCAATGTACAATAAGATGAGTTTTGCAATAAATACAAAGTTCTAGTCAACTCACCTTTTGCAATCACCATTGAATCCTTTGTCACTCTCCATTTTTGGTTTTCGAAAGTAGTGTTGCATCCCTCCAAATCAAGTGCACTAGCTGAAATCAGGTTCCTCTTCAGATCAAGAATATGCCCAACATTTTTAAGCACCCAAATATTTCCATTTGGCAACTTTACATTCACCGTGCCAATACCCACAATCTCACATGGATAGTTATTGCCCAACAAAATCTCTCCATAATGGCCTGGAGTATAATCAACAAAGTACTCCCTATGAGAAGTGACATGATAAGAAGCTCCAAAGTCCATAACCCAATACTTGTGCAATTTGCTGCAAGAATCAGGGCATCCTGATAAATTGCACCTGCAATGTTTACCTCTTGAGCATCATTTCCACTATTATCCTCATTCTTCTTTCTGTCTTTGCACTTCCTCTTGAAGTGTCCACTCTTCCTACAATGCCAACAATCAATCTTGCTTTTGTCTCTACTTTTAGATCTACCCTTCGATTTTCCTCTGTTCTAGCTTTTTCCTCTAGCTTGGCCTTTTCCTCTTTCTCTATTTTTGCCTCTTCTTTCTGTAGATAGTGCTACTCCAGATGATGAAGCCTCCCCTGAGGATTTTCTCCTCATATCCTCATTTAGGATTGTGCTAATCACATCATCAAACACCAACTTTCCAGATCCAGGCACAAAATTACTCACTGCCATTACAACGCTACCCCATGAGTCTGGTAGTGAACAAAGAAACCCTAAATCCATAACCTCATCATCAAAATCAAGCCCTATAGATTTTAAAGAACCCATAACAACATAAAACTCATTAAGGTGTTCTTGGATAGATCCACCCTCTTGCAACTTCATAGTAAATAGCTTTCTAATCAAGAAAATTTTATTTAAAGTTGAGGGCTTTTCATACAACTTAGCTAGTGTGTCCATGGATCCTTTGGTGGTATTTTCCTTCTCGATGTTTTATGCAATAGAATCAACCAAGCTCAACCGGATCACCCCCAGTGCCCTCCTGTCTATTATATCCCATTCATCATCATACATCATCTTAGGTTTACCATCAATCTTCCCTTTTAGAGCCAAGTACAGATCATCCTTATGATACAGATAATCCTCCACTTTGGTTTTCCACATACCAAAATTTTGTCCAGTAAACTTCTCCAGTTTAAACTTCGAACTTTCTTCCATTTCTCCCACTCGAATAGAAAACTCTCCTGTGAGTGCCCTTTCCCAACAAGACTACTCTGATACCAGTTGTTAGGAATTCACCATGTACAAAATAATACACAACCTATGCGGAAAAAGCAAATAATAACAATAGAAATGGAGAAATAGTTCAAACCCTAGTTAAGCTCCCATAAGTAAAATAGGAAACAATGCAAGCAATCACACAAATGTAAGAGACACAAGATATACGTGGTTTGGGTAGTGTACCCTACATCCACAGAGAAACAATCAGTCCTTTGTATTAGTAACAATACAATAATCTTCTCCTCTATACAATGTCTCCTCTCCTCTCTTCCTCCAAACTAGAAAAGAGCATTCCACCATGAAGGCAGTCTTTACAGTACAAAATATATAGAGATTCGTGGCTTTTTCTCTACCCGAAACTACATAGTGGTGTCAGAATACAA
Source organism: Wollemia nobilis (assembly GCA_028583015.1). Taxonomy (NCBI): domain Eukaryota; kingdom Viridiplantae; phylum Streptophyta; class Pinopsida; order Araucariales; family Araucariaceae; genus Wollemia; species Wollemia nobilis. The sequence continues at coordinate 1,573,600 of JAQPPZ010003286.1, read as the reverse complement.
TGATCCAAAACATGGGTTGATAACCACCCATACGCTTATCACATTCTTATGAAAAGTGTTTTTCACCAAGAAAATACAGTTAAATTGCCAACCATAAATTTTTTTAAAAAAATTTCTCCATCAACAATATTAAATGTTAATTAAATATTTAATGTTGCCCCTTGGAACCTTGTTCAAGTCCCTATTGTTTATCATTGCCCATCAATAATACTCCTTGGCAATTAATTCCTTTCTTATCAATTTGGCTCCATTACCTAACAAAATATTGTATTCACTAGAAGTACGCCATTGTTGTTGCATGCTTAAAAGGTACTTTCTAGTCCCACACTGGAGACTTCTCCTTGAGACTTTGATGTAGATATAGGTGACATATTTGGAGTACCTTCTTCAATTGAATTACCACTCTTCACTAAAACCTTAAGGCAAGCAATGATAGATAAATTGATTAGTTTTTGTTGTTCATATATATATATTTGTCATAAGTTAGGATAACCCTCACCTTTGTAGCCATTTAATGTTTTGAGTCTAACAAGAAAGTGTCTTTCTCTTTTATCTCCGTTACATTTTATAGACCAGGAGCACTTTCCAACATTATACTATATGTCCTATTTCCTTAATAATAAAAGAGGATTTTAATTGTTGAAAGCTAGTTAAAGATTTAAAATTATGATTTGTGATGGTGTTTTTCACCTTGATGAAAGTCAAAAACAAAAATTATTTGTAACTTTTTCATTTGGAGTCCAAATTTCTCATACACCACTTATTTTAGGGGTTTATTCCATAGTTTGGACACATTTTTAGGGTCATAATTGGTGTAGGTAGCCTCAATTTTATTTTTGGGAGGACAAGTCACCCTAACTAGTGATAGCATGCAATATATTGACCACTACACTTGTTGAAAATATGGTTGATCTGGCCAATGTGGTGGTTAGCTTGACCAACAAAGTTAACGAGTCTCGGTGTCTATGCCTTAAGCTACCAACTAGATAAATTGGATACTGGACATACATATATCCTTGATAATTGGATACTGGACATGGAGACATGGTTTAAGTACAACAATATTGGAGAAGAGAACAAGGTACCATTTTCCAAATTGAATCTAAGGTGCATGGCCAAAGTCCTAACCAAAAATCGTTAGGAGTCTCAGAATACCATCACATGAAACAACCTTGTTACAACTCTTGAAGACACGTTCTTAACATCTCACTACTTGGAATAATTAGGCATCAGATGGCTTCACTTGTGGCAAGGACCCAATATGTCCAAACAAGAATATATCTATAAATTCAATCATTTGCAAACCATGTTGAATGTGGCAAATTATGGAGCAACCCTTATCTTGAAGTTTAGGAGTGGCTTATAGGGACACCTCTATTGAGAGGTAAAATATGTGACCATTGACACATTTGATGCAACATTAAACCAAGCACAATTGGAAAAATATTTTTTTTTGCTATGCACAAAGGTCCACATTCTTCTTTTTTATCTAGCACCTTCAAATATTCACTTTCAATACTAGCATAGTTGTCGATAGCAAGTAGATAGTCATTTTATTCTCCAACAAGACAAGCTTCTTCTTTGGTGAGGCATTCTCTTCACTAAGAAGATAATATTTCTCTTATCCAAGAAATCAATTTTCTTCTTCTTCCTCTCGTTCTTTTGATACCAAAAAATTTGGTAAGTTTTGTAATCATTGCAACAAATTAGGATATGTAAAGTCCGAGTGTTTTAAATCAAATAAGATATTGATAAAATCGTCTCATCATGAGGAAATGAGTAGTGTTCCTCATTGAGACCTATATTGAAGATAGGTTATATGAGGAACTAAAAGGCCGACTCAATGAGGTCACCTTGATGCATCACCATTCCATTTTAGGGGGTTGAGATAATTTTTTTATCACTCATGCCTACCTTGCACATGAATTTTTAGTGGATTGCATAATTGACAATGGATCGTAGAAAAACTTAATTGTGAGATTCATAGTCAACAAATTGCATTTGTCTATGGACCCTCATCCTCATCCATATGCTCTTGGATAGAAGGATCTTGGTTCATCCACACCAATCACACACACAAAATGTATTGTCTCTAATCATATGACTGATCTAGATTCTTGTGCATTATTGCTTGGAAAACCCTATTAGTATAATAGAAAATCCCATTATGATGCTTATAACAATTATGTATTGCAAAAATATGATCGAAAGTATCACCTAATAAAGAGCACTACAAAGACAACAAATTTGGTACTCACTTGTAAGCAAGCATGCAAAGTAGTCACTCAAGCCACATCACTACTTTTTGTCAAGCCACAAGATAATCCAAAGCAAGTAAGCACCACATTCTCCACACAACATGCAACTCTTTGACAAATTTCTAATGTGTTTCAAGAACCCAAAGCACTTAGGAGCCTACAAGAGGAAAATATGAAATTGAAAGGCAAATATAAAACTATGATGAAAGAATATCTTTCTTGATAAAAGAAATTGAAAGATCTCCAAGATGAGAAAATTGCCTTAGAACTGAAAATGTCATCCTCTAGTCTAAAGTTGGATTCCTAACAAAGAATATTAAAACCTACAATCATTGGTCTATGAATTGAATGTGGACAAAAAGAAATCCAAAGTTCTATTCTAGGATCATAAGCACACCTAGAGACTAGAAATCACAAAGAAATAAATTGAACACTTGAACAAGCGCATACATTCTAAGAAATAATCTATTGATATTGACTACCATCTTGTATGTGAACTACTCAAAACTTTTCAATCCATACTCAAAAAGCTACAAGACAAGCACTTTGGATTTTCTATTGAAAGGGATAGTTTAGTTTTATATTTGTGTCAACTTTAGAGGAAAAAATATGAACTTTTTCAAAGGCACATAGTAAGGTCAAACTTCTTTGATATGGCCCTTATACACTCCTTCACTAGGTGTCTGAGAATCCTTCTCAACTTGATATTCCAACTCACTTGAGGATTTCTAGTGTTGTGATTGTTGATCATGCATTAATATTGGAGTTCAAACTTCCCATCTGTCACACTATAGATGTTTTTGTAATCCAAAATTTTCTTGATACAGATCGAGTTATTGACACCTACACCTATCAAACTTGATATGGTGCTATTACTTTTTACTTGTATCCAAACAAGGCCAACTTCTTCATCAAAGACCGATGGATTCCTGAACATTAGATATCTCAGTTATTCCCTTATCTTTTGTAAGCATTGTAGTCCAATGCTTCTATTGTTGGGAGGGATGAGGAATAATGTTGTTTAGTTTGTTGTGCTCATTTGAGAAACCTATTTTGTTTGTTGTGCCCACTTGGGCAAGTTATTATGCTCACCTGGGATAGTTCAATGTGTTGCCAATGTTCCATTGGATGTTTCTATTGGTCTGTTGTAACCACTCAAAGCGTATGATCCATGCTTCAGGGAGTTTGCTCTACCTTTACAAGCCTATTTAAGGTCTTTATCAATAAGCATCAATCATATTCAGTGCCATAGTTCCTTAACACAAAGAAAATCAAAACTCTCTCTCTCTCTCTTTATATTTATAGCTATATATATCTGATATTTACCTAGTTACAACCAAATGCTTTTCATCCTTTAATTTATGGTCATCACTAGGTGGAAAAATCAAAGAGGTTACGGGGCATAGACAAGGTAGTGAGGAAGATCACACCAAGTGGTAGGGTTAGGATTTTAAAATAAAGCATAAGATTTGGAATTTTATTTTTTAAATCCTTGGAGGTTCGTATTAGAGCAAACTAGTCAGAGGGCATGCCTTCATATGAAAGTATTTTGAATCCCCTTTTTTAAATTATATATTTTTGAATCACTTTGCAATGGTAGTCTTTGTTTTGGGCTTTGATGTACATTAAGAGGCAAATTAGATCATGGATTCCAAAGCATATGTTGTTTGATTGAAACGAAAAAATAGCACATGGTTAACTTAGATGATTTACTTATTATAAAGTAAGAACCTTTAGAGCATATTAACATCAGTGATAATAGTGACCTTTTATGAATAATATATTCAAGTTAAGAAAGAAGATCTTAGTTTGTTGTACTTGTTGGTCGAGTTGGACTTATTTTTCCATACTAAAGGTATGATAAATCCAATCAAAGTGTGGACTACATTTCAATATCTATTCAAAAAGATGAACACCACAAAAGTATATCATAGCTAGAGCTTGCTATGCTCAAGATGATAGAGTTTAATATTATTAAGGACTATATTGCTAAATTTAAGGTATTGAGAGAAAATGTAACCACTTCTAGAGGCATGAAGAAAAGACATCTACAATGTATCAAAATTGTCCTAGCTAAATATTATTTTCATATCAAATGCTTGGGTTAATGGTTTACAATTTTCTTATGTTTATGATGGATGACAAAGATCTAATGCTTAAAGTACCTTTATCTCTTTGGTTCATTTTCAGATAGCCCTAAGGGTGATCTTCCTCACAAGCAAGCTCATGCAAAAGTTACCTTCAATTCTGAGAAGATCAAGAAAGGGTGGAGAGTCAAAGCCTCCAAGGAAGAAAACTATTTATGGATTATAGGAGGAAAGGTAATTTTTTAACTCATTATATGGTATTGGAATGAGCCTCACTTGTGTTATATCATGATTGTGTTGCTATAATATTTCTACAACATTTTGACAATACCATTTGGCAAGATTCAGACCTAATATCCTCCTTGAAAGTTGAGGTATTTAACCACATGAGCTCGTGTTATTTGATAGAGTAAAGGTTATCTTGCAAAACACTACTTAGTAAGATTACAAAAGATTGAAGTTGAGTTCAAGAAGGTTGGACTTAATGGGATTTTTCTACATGTATCTCAAATAAGATGACATGAATTATCTTCATTTGAAAGCATATTGGTGCAGTCTAGATTCCAAAAATAATGTCCTCTCTTTGGCCCCTTAATTTAAATTAAGAGAGGGTGTTAAAATGTATAATCTCTAATTTGATTGTCGAGGCTGACATTGACGATGTGAAATATGGTGTATTTTATAAGCCTAGGGACTCATATTTCATCTTTTATAGTGAAACTTGTAATATTGTAATTAGCCAATAATAAATTGGATTGACATTAGTGGGATATGTGTAAATTTAATTAAAGGAGTTTTTATACTCCAACCCCATTGATTGATTGTATTGGTATATGATCATTCGTATATCATTAGTAATGGGTGCCTAAAAGCAACCACTCTATTGTTTTATGCTATTTTGAACTTGTTCATTCTCTTAGTTTCTATTATGCTATGGTTTGGGTAATGATGATTTGTCTATTCCATTCAAAGTATCATGATTTTAAATAGTAAAGGCAATTCTATAATTTGATGGTCTTTTTTAATTGTTTATATGTGATTGAAACAGATCCCACTCATATTACATAATGACCACATAGTGGTATTATAATAATGTGGCTATTATGCATTTATTGCTTAGCAAGATTTGAACTTGGGTCTCCTCTAAAGTCAAGGAATTTAACTGGTTGAGCTAACAACATTTGATTGATGAAGGTGGTCTTTGACATGGCCTTTGTGAAGATATTTGTGAGTTAAACATTGAATAAAGGAGGTGATAGTCCCATAGGTTGTTTACACAAATTTATTCCACATGACATAGAATAAGACCAAAATAACTTCACCATTGTATATAGCTTGAATAACTGTCATAAAAAAATAAAATAAATTTATAGCTTCCATATGAAAAAGTTATGACCTTCAAAAGATAATCTCTATTACTAGACTCTGAGACATCAAAAATATAATTTGATACATAGCCATTCAATCAAGTTTTATAATTTTGACACATAATTTGTCAAAATGTGTTGAATTGGGACCTTTGATTTTTTTCCACATTATTGATGATTTGTCTTATTGACCCGTTCAATAGAAAAAAAGTGTTGATTAAATCTTATTCTAGAACCTCTAGAAGCTAAAGTGTTGGATTTTACAAAATTTTCCAAAAACAAATGAAATCAACACACTACCTAGATATGCGAAATTAACTTATAGAAAGGAAACACACAAAGAGAAAGTGTATTTGTAGATACCAAAATGATAGGGAATAATGTATTACCATTACTTGTTAGTTGTAACGGATAAGGGTCATCAATATTTAATACCACCTTATCCAATTGAAGCTTTGTAATACCTATTTATAGGCATGTTCTGGTAATACAATTCAGTTTTCATTTGTGCAAACCTTTGGTTGTTTATTTGTAATTGTGTGTTCCTTATCATTGGTATCAAAGCCAAGCACTGGGTAGGCAAGTATCCTCTTCCTCTAGGCCATTTTTGGTTCAAAATAAGAATGAGAAAGCCTCCCGTGGATCTTGGTTTGGTGGTTTCATCCACCTTGTGAACACCTTTTACATTTTGTTACAGACATTTGAAATATTTTAGCTTGGTTTGCACTTTGTTGGATTTGAAAACTTTGCTTTATCATTTTCATTTCATACTCATTTAACTCACGATTTGGTGCTCTTGCACCATCCTTGTTCTTGATCACCATCCATTTTCGTATCTTATTATATGATGCCGAGTTCGACAATTTCGCTCAATGAGGTCTCTAACCAACTTATCGACCTCATCGTAAAACTTCAACAAATTCAAGCGGATATGCTTTCCACCTTTCAGTAGACCCAAGCTGCTATGATCACCAAATTTTAGCAGTTTCAAGTTGAACTGGCCACAGCTGCTGACGAAGATCTCTTTAATGAAGAACCTAATCTTGAATTGGTTCCAAATATTGAAGAATCTGTAGCAACACCTGGAATCAAACCAGGGTATCTAGGCGACATGCCCAACGTCTTACCACTAGAAAATGTTGCTCATATTGATATTGAATATGTGTCTCTTGCAGATCCAAGCTCATTTGAAGCTCCTTTTGCTGTGGTAGAAGATGTTCCTTCGTCTACCATTGTTCCTGTGATTCCTGCACCTCATGACCTACCAGTTCATCCACAACCTCTCTGATATCATTTTATCGATCGACGGTTCTTCTCTCGAACGCTGGTTTCCTATTTTTGACCATCATCATATAAAATTCTAGTTTTTTTGTGTATTTCTTGCCTTGATCCGATGCCTTCGCGACATTGGAGTTTCGATATCCTGTTTTTGGATGCTGTTTCGTTGCCCGCCCTATTTTTGCATCGCTTGATGCCTCTGGGTTTGCCTGCACCATTTCCAGCATCATGGATCTATGCATTTCATGGCTTGCTCTGCCATTTACAAGACACATCGACTAATTTTTGATAAAAATTTGCATTTTTATGCAAATACGATGCGATTTACAACTATGAGTGCTGCTTTGCTGTTTTCTATCGCTTTTTCGCTTCTTCCAATGCAGATTTGCATATTTTCATCACCTTCTAGAGATTTTTTGGTGACACCTGTACATTTCAAGCGACCTTTTGCATTTTTCATTTATTTTATGGATTATAAACGCCATCACCGCCGCTTCCATCGTTTGGTTGATCTCCCTCGTGTGCCTCCATGGCCACCACCTCTCATGTTGTTTTTGTTCCCACCGCTCGATTCTATATACTCGAGCTCCGCCATGGCCTCCACCATTCAATAAATTAAATAATTTTTTTTTTTAATTTAATTAAATTTTTACATACCCATTTCCTCCATTTTCAACAATAAATTTTTTTTTTTTTTTAATTTAATTTAATTTTTTATTTTTTCATCATTGTCGCTGTCATTAAATCCATGCCATCATTAGTACGCGTGTCCATCATTAAAACACACCCACCACCTAATGTGTGTTTTTCTTTTAATGCACACATTTTTCTTTTAATTTTCGCACGCAACTCACCATTAAATGCAAATTTAATAATAAATTTAATTTAATTTAATTTAATTTTTCCCACCACTGTTCAATCAAAAATAAAAATTTAATGCATTTCCATGTCGTTACTTTTATTAAATGCATTTCCATGTTGTTGCTTTCATTAAATGCATTTCCATGTCGTTGCTTTCATTAAATGCATTTCCATGTCATTGCATTCATTAATGTTCATCACCTTCATTAATGCGCATTAAACCGTTACCCTTCATTCATGCGCACATTTCCTTAATGCTCATGGCCCACAATTAAAACCAAAATTTAATGCATCCACAATTTCCAACTGGCATCTTTGGCACGTATTTCGAGGCATCTTCTTCCGACACATTAGTTGTTGCTTTCTTCTACCGAATTGAGGGACCCATCCAACTATCCGCCGGTATAGCAGTGTTTACAGTCAGTAGAGAGCATTTTTAGAGCCTGATTTAGTGCTAGTGTTTGTTTTTGGTTTTTCGAAGACCTGGTAAATTTCATCATTTTGGTCTTCTTTATTTGTAACAGAAGTATATTTTCGGTTGTACCCGATACTCCTACCTCTTTCCCACTTTCTCTTCCACCATTGTACGCATTGGAGATCAATGATTTCTGAGTGAAGGAATGATATGGAATAATGTATTACCATTACTTGTTAGTTCTAACGGATAAGGATCATCAATATTTAATATCGCCTTATCCAATTGAAGCTTTGTAATTCCTATTTATAGGCATGTTCTGGTAATACAATTCTGTTTTAATTCGTGCAAACCTTTGGTTGTCTGTTTGTAATTGTGTGTTCTATATGATTGGTATTACCATTACTTGTTAGTTGTAATGGATAAGAGTCATCAATATTTAATACTGCCTTATCCAATTGAAGCTTTGTAATGCCTATTTATAGGCATGTTCTGGTCATAAAATTCAGTTTTCATTCGTGCAAGGTGTCTGTTTGTAATTGTGCGTTCTTTATCATTGTCTATTTTTTGAGCCTGATTCAGTGCCAGTGTTTGTTTTTGGTTTTTCAAAGACCTGCTAAAGTTCATTGTTTTGGTCTTTTTATTTTGTAACAAGAGTACATTTTTAGTTGTACCCGATACTCCTGGCTCTTTCCCTCTTTCTCTTCCACCCTTGTATGCATTGGGGACCAATGCTTTCTTAGTGGGGAGGAATGATAGGGAATAATGTATTACCATTACTTGTTAGTTGTAATGGATAAGGGTCGTCAATATTTAATATCGCCTTATCCAATTGAAGCTTTGTAATGCCTATTTATAGGCATGTTATGGTAATACAATTCAATTTTCATTCGTGCAAACCTTTGGTTGTCTGTTTGTAATTGTGTGTTCCTTATCACAAAATATCTCACTAAAGGAAATAAAGTTACTCTCTAATATATAACAAAATTGTTGATAGGAAGGCATATTTATACCCAATTACAAGAGACATTTAGGTCAGGGTTAAAGAACTAATATTTGGATTAAATAATAACATATTATAAAATATTCACCTATACAACATATACAATGACTCAGGATTTATACAAATTATATAATACAAAATTCAGCCTAGCCTCAAGGGAAGTTTAATCACCACATATATCAACATCCCCCTTAAGTTAAACAAGGTACATATAGAGAGACCGTTATCATTCATCCACCCATAAGGGACACTCTTATGCCAATATCTTATCACATGCATACATATGGTATCTTGGGCACGAAGTTGGTTAATTATCAATTGTCTACTTTTCTTATAGCACAAAGACTAGATCAAACATCCCATGGAATAAAGCCATTGCACATAGTGTATCCAAATATCAATATGATTTGTCCATAATAGTGCATCCAAATCTCAATATCCATAATAATACATCCAAATCTAAATTGTGCTCTAATTGTTACAATGAAGAGTGACTTGGAATGACTAAGGAATGACCAACTAATCCAAAGCCATGAGCATCCATCAAAGGTGCTTAGTGGCCTTGTTAGAAACACAATATTAAGCTTTCATATAAGACTAAGAAACAATGGGCTATTGTCAACAAATAGAAAACAAACCCACTACTAGAGTGTTGTTAATCTAAATCACCATCCCAATCCACATCTAAAAACCATGACAAAATAAAAGGTGCACCAATTTAGTGATGAATACCTATCTTATATTTACCTTTGATGTATTGAATGACCTGCTTGGCCATTATCCAATAATTTTCTTGAGGTGTTTACATATATTGGAACAATAGTTGGTGATAAATGCAATATCTGGATGAATATGAGTGAGATAAATGATACCTCCTATCAAGAACTAATAGAAATAGACATATATTAAAGGAATAGTGCAATCTACTCAAAGCTTCAAGCCAAAAGCAAAGAGAGTCTAAGAAAACTTGCAATCCTCTATTCTAAAATGCTATAAAATATCCAAGGTATACTTGGGATACGAGATGGTAATTATTGAGGAATTTTGATTAATCTAAAAACCCAATAAGAAATGCAAAATCTTGGAGTATCTCATCTCAAAGGTATCATGAAGTCATGACTTCATCTCTTAAATCAAAGAGGGTGAGCTACTTGTAATGAGAATATCATCAACATATAATAAAATCATCAATGTTTGACCATCTTGATACTTGATGTAGACATCATGCTCTACTTAACATTGCTAGAATTTAAAATTAAGAAGGAATAAATGGATCTTCTTATACTAAGCACATGAATCATTTTAAGTCCATATAAGGACTTGATCAAATGACATACAAAGGGTTTGAACCCTTAAGCTTCAAACTAGGAGGTTGTTGCATGTAGATATCCTTGTGAATCTCACCATGATGAAAGACACTTCACATCCACTTGATATAATTTCCAACCATATGAAGTAATTATGGATAAAATCATCTAAATAGAATCCATCTAAGCAACTAGGGTAAATGTCTCCAAATAGTCAAATCCCTCCTAAAAGAAACCTTTAGCAGCAAGCTATGCCTTGTACTTTAGAACCTAACCATCAAAAGTATACTTGGTCCTACAAATACATTTACACCCAATAAAATTCTTCCCTTTTTAAAATGGAACAAGCTCCCATATTTTATTCTTTAGTAGAGGTTCATACTTAGCAAGCATGACATCTTTCCATTCTAGTCATTCCTTAGCCTGGGAATGGGTGAGAGGATATCTAGAACTATCAATATTTGAGAGCAAGGCCTAAGAGAGAGCCTTCAATGATTCTCCTCAGAGAGAATAAGCTGAGTATCCTGAAGGAGATTTTAAATCCTTTCAAGTGTTGGACAAGCCATAGAATATCAAAGCACATTTTGAGAGAGCAATATCTAAAGCAAAAAATTAAGTATCCAAATCACATTCACCATACACTTAAACATCTAGTACAATTGCACATGGCTTAAGAGGATCAAGCGTATCACTCCTAGAGTAAAAATCTAACAGTGTTAGAGATAAAACTACTTGTAAAGGAGTCAAATGAATAGGTTCAATTAAAAAATCTCCATTAGAAGGTGAATGTGTAGGAACAACATAATTGACGTCAATAAGAATTTTTGAGGGAGTCTTTAGAATAATCAAAGATACTAGAGGATCTTTAACCAAGAGATCATAATGTGATATTGAAGGAGCTACTAGAAGAACCTCGTCAAAAATCATATCTTATAGAATAATGGCCTCCTATCTCTCAAGACGATAGAGATAATAGGCCTTGTAGGTGTCAAAATACCCCATAAAGATGTGTCTATGACTATATAGTACCTCTTCCTTCTAAATATATTTGGGTATATGAGCCCATGTTGTGGACCCAAATATACATAAGTGGCACATATTAGGTTTGTTTCTTGTCAATATCTTAAGAGGATTCATACTCTAAAAATCTAGGTTGAAATTCAATTGATGATATGTGCTACATAAGTGTCTGTTTTATCCCAAAACTTGTGCTATATCCCCTTAGCATGCAACATACATCAGACCATCTCCATATTCACCCTACTATTCCACATTGAATTATAATGGAAACTCCTCTAAGAGTTACTACCTTGAAGAGACAAGAAATATGAAAATGTATTTCTCACATAATCATCTTCTCCATTTATCCTAAGGCACTTGATCTTTCATTTAAATTGACTCTCCTCTAATGATTTGAAGTCCTTAATTTTTCCAAAAGATTTATATTTGGTATGAATAATATACAACCATATAAGTTGAAATAAAATATCAATAAATAGAAGAAAATACTTGTTCCTAGAGAGATGACATACTCATGGATCCACAAATTATCAATATTAGTGAGCTCTAAGGGTTGTATGGCATACTTAAAAATTCCTTTGAAAATGACTCTCTATAATGCTTTCCCAAAACACACCCTTAATAAACATTACTAGGGGGAGAAATAAGAGGAGGTTTAGTATCTAACTAATAATAAATCTTATACTTCAATGAATCATAGCCAAGATACCCAAGTTTATGATGTTATCACTAACTAACATCATCTACATATATCACCATAGCCAAGACACCCAAGTTTACGATGTTATCACTAACTAACATCATCTACCTATATCACCATAGCCACAAAAAATCCCTTTTGATAAGAAGAGTAAGAAGTCAATCACTTGTACAACTTGAACATATAATCCACCTCATCACAATATCCTTAAACAACTATTTTGAATCCATCATCAATATCCTTGATCACCCAATGATCATGCCAAAATTCTACCTTCTTATTTATATCAGCAATGTGATATATAGACAAAAGAGTGAGTCCCACAATTGGAACATGAAGAACCTTATCGAACGAGGAAGAACCAATATTGACCTCACCACATTGAACTATTTGTAAGAAAGAATAATCTCCAACGATGACACACTCTATAGAATGTTGTGTTGTCATCACATAAAATATATTAATGCTTAGTAATGTGTCAAGTTGTCCTTGAATTTGTAATCCACTCATAAAAAGAAGTGTATGTCCAATATGTTGAATGGAAAACTATGTGTGCTTTTCATGTTTCACCTTCATGACCATTCTCACCCTAAGTATAAAATAGAGTAGGATCAATACCCTCTTTTAGCTACTTCCTCAAGCTTCTTGATTTATTTTTGGTAAATTTTGCTTAGTGTCCATCCTACAAAAAATACAATCTAGCTTATTAAAGGGTTTCTTAATTTTCTTCTCATCGTACTTTGGTTTTTTATCATCCTTAGTATTGATCACTTATTTTGTATGAGTTTGGATGGTGAGAGGACAACTCTTATGCTTCTATCTTTGAGCCTGGTGATGAATAAGATACATGAACACTTTATCAAGGAGAGGAGGAGATAAATAGAAGTAAACACGAAGTATCTCAAATACAAATATGACATATGATGGTACTCTAAAACAAAGACTAACACAAGATAGAAGGAAGAAAATAGAATCACAAAAAACCCTCCAATAAACACTTCATCAAACTTCACATTCTCTCCAAATCTAGGTGAGATTTCTTTTTACCTTTTTAATTTTCACTTCAATTTCAATTCTATTGTGTTTTATTTTTTTATATTTTTCTTATATTGTTCTAATATTTGTGTTACTCTTATCATGCTTTATTTTTTTTTTCATTCAATATCACAACAAACACTCTCATATGAATTAGATATGTTATTGAACACAATGTTGATGTAGCACCCTAAAATTGGTGCAGTAAAATTGGAATAATTACATTCACCTTAGTAAATAAATTTAAATTCAAATTTAACCTCCCAAATCGCCCGTTAACCGCCGAGAAACCCGTTTCCTCCTTTTTCGTGCCATTTTTAGCAGTTGTTTTGACCGTTTGATGATATCGTCTCCGATCAGACGATATCGCCCCAGATTTGACGATTTCGTCTGGACTAGAACGTCCAAACGATTTCGTCGCAAAACTGAATTTGCATAGTTGGAATCCGTTCCAACGGGTCTCCAATCCGGGCAGAAGCGTGTCTGCGTCATTGGGACCCTTCCCCCGTTGGAGATCTCCAAAATTGGGATGATCTCCAACCTCCCAACAACTATCCTATGCCTATTTAACTCTAAGACTTTTCCCTCCCCAACCCCTGGCTGAATTTTTATGCAAATTGAACCCTTATGCTCTAAAACATCGTAATTCATATTTTGCATTAGTCCTATAGTCATTTCATTGTAGGTACACCATTGGTTTTCAGTCGGAGCCAGTACCTATCGCAGCTCGATGAACTCGTCAAGATCGGAGGCGATCTCGTCAAATTCGGGACGATCTCGTATCGATGCAAGACGATTTCGATCGTAGCGCACATCGAGGCAATCGATGCCTCGAGTTTGTTCTTCCGTCTCTTTTCTCTCGTCATTTTATGTTGTAAATTAGATTGTTTATTCAGTTTTTATATTATATTGCATTTGGAGTTCACCCATTTTGTCTAAGTTTACAGATTAAGATCATATTCTCGTTATCTAAACACAGCTTATTTGCATTTACTTCGTTCTTGTATATTGTTCAACACTCATATTATCGCTTTACATAGTTTGCCCCTCGTTTGCAAAATAGAATTTCTTGTATTTCGCATCTGTTTGCTGTTTTGCAAGTCTCTGATGAATTCGTCTGACGAATTCGTCAGATTTCAGACGATCTTGTCAGTTCATACGATTTTATCAAATTGAATGCGATTATGTTGAATTGCGGATGATCCAGACTGCTTCAAGCTTCAGAAACTCCATCAGACTTCTGGATCGGTAATCTTCATTGGCCTCCTGCAAATTCTCTGTTTCTGTTTTCCTTTCTGTTTGTTGTATACATTTAAATTGCATTTTCATGTAGTTTAAGTTAGAATCATTTGGCCAAACCTAGGATGAATGTTTAAAAATAAAACGAACTCATAAAAACTCATTCCCAAAACCTATGCATGGAAACTACCGTCAAATGTTTCCTGGTGAACCCACCATCCGTCGAAAAATCACCAAAATGCACCTCCCTTGAGAGGCGGGACCTTCGCAAAGTCCTCTCATCCGAGGTACCGCACCATCCTTTTCCCATCCTCCTTCCGGGCGCGGATCCAATAGCCTGAAGGTAGGGGTGCGAAAAATTTGGAGCGATACATTTTGGTGAACCCGACGTGAATGCATCATAACCTTTTGAACAAAAACAAACAAGACAAAAAAAAAAAAAAATTTAGATGCATTTTAAAACATTTAAGGTTCAAAATCATGTTTAGATGGTAGCTCCTAAAAAGAGGTTAGCAGTTACTATAAATGTAGTAAACCAATTAGCGGCCATAGAAGTTAATTCTGTCCTTAGTGTCCCTGAAGCAAGTAGAAATCAATCCTTGTGGGACAAGCTTATCAGGAGACTTAGTATCATTTCATCTAGGTCCACACAACTTAAACAGATTAAGAGGCTAGTCTTGGATAGAATCCTGGATCCTCATCAATTAGTGTTCTATCATGAACTTCAGAGAGCTTGCCATAGGTGGTTAGCCTATAGGAGAGCTTTAGTATCTTCAGAGTTGTTCAGCTTCGAGGAATACCTCGAGAATGCAGACATTGTACACCGATTCCTAGGCCTTGTAGAGGACCAAGAAGTTGTTCTCACAGATAGGGAAAGATGGAATAGAGTTCCACGAGCTGTGCTATATCGAGAGTATTGCCATGAGCTTTAATTTTATCAACCAACATCTGAGACAGACAATATTACCATAGCCCTTTTCATCAAATTCTTAAAAGAAAACTTTCAATTTGAAGAACATTTCATGACCCCTGAACAACTTGAACCTATTAATGATATTCATAAATTATTCATAGAAGATTAGTTCATATACTTTTAGCCTTATTATTATTGTGTGCATTTCTTGTTTCATTTGCTGTCTTTATTATATTGTTTCAAAGAAAAACTAAAAATCAAAATCAAAAAAAAAAAAAAAAAAAACATAGTAAAAAAACTTAAACATTTCATTTACAATATTGCATTAGGTATATATAAATATATACCTTTTAATTTGTTGCATATATATATATATATAAATATATATATATTTGCTGAAATCAAAACTTAGCACCATGACTAAACTTAGGAATGGTAAAGAAATTTTAGGAGAAGGAGAAGATTGGCTACAAAATACAACTGAAAACCCAAATGTCCTTCTTGGAGATACAAATCCGGAAGGTGAAACTCTAGGTCAATCAGATGAAGACTTAGGTGAAGATAAGGAACAAGAAGGAAGTGTTAAAGAATATTCGTCCCCTAGAATAGCTCCAAATGGAGGCATCACTTTTGACAACGCAGTAACATTTTCAAAAATTTCTTAATCAACATATCGACATCCTTAATGTGGCAGTCCGTATTGATAAAGGGGAAATTAGTGATGCTCAAGCAGTCTTAGAACGAGCGATTGATATGCAAACTAATCCTGTCTTTCATTGATCAAGAAAGTGATAAGGGTGGACCATCTAATGCGAATATGGTCACTATAGCCCAAGCCATGACCAAACAACAGGTCACCCAACCTCCTAAGCAACCTGTTACTCAACCTAAAATCAGTCCCGCACAAAATAAAATTCCCTTCACTACTTCCTTCCTCCAAACAGTTGAGCAAAATGCTTTAAATAGACAAAAATATAAAACAAAGCCAAATACAAACTTTCAACAATCTACAATACAACACAATCCAACTTCAAAACTCCTCCATAATATCTTTCCTACCAATATTTTACACAATAGTAACATGGCATCTAATCTGCATGTTCCTCCATCCTACGCCCATAACACTTATGTCAATGCCCCACCAAATCAATATGGGGGGCAAACTAGTAGTTTGGAAGCTATGGTGAAACAATTGGCTTCACGTATGGACCAGATAGATCCCTACCGCCCCTCGTATAATTATCGAGAGATTTGTAGCCAACCATTGGATCCCATAGTGGTATCTCAACCATACCCTAAACATTTTACCATGCCCATCCTGCCTATCTATAAAGGAACCGAAGATCCCATAGAACATCTTCGCATGTTTAGGATAGCATGTCATGACATATCGCATAACGACTTGCTATTACTAAAAATGTTCCCCAAAAGTTTAGGTGGAATGGCGTTAGAGTGGTATTATCAATTTCCCACTCATTTCTTAAGAAACTTTGAAGAAACAGCTGAGTCATTTGTTCATCAATTTAGTGCCTACATCGAGAGGCATGTAACTATTAAAGACCTATACAATTTAAAACAAGATAAAGACGAATGTTTTTCTGATTTCTTAGCAAGATGGAGACAATTGACAGAAAACTGCACTTTGTGCTACCCTATAGGGAAATGTTAGACATTTTCATTAACAATTTACAAGAACAACTTTCTTATGAGCTATCAACAACTACTTTGACTACCTTCGATCAAGCTATAGACTTAGCTCGAAGGGTAGAAGATGCCCTCATTAGGAGAGGCCAACTTAGAAAGAAGGATGATGAGAAAACATCTAGAAATCAATATAAAAACAAACAAGTTGTCGGTGATGGAGTCATTGACAGTAGAAATGTTGCTAATGTCAATGCAACAAAAACAACAGAAAAATTCATCTTGAAACCTCCTGATAAGCCTCCTCGAGAGTTCACTAGATTAAACCAACATTTATCAACTATTTTACCTCAACTTCTTGAAAGAGGTTTAATCCAACTGCCAGCTATTTGGGAACCTGACCCAAGCATACCCGGATATAGAGCTGATTTGCACTGTGATTTTCATAGAGGTCCCGGACATTCTACCAACGCTTGTAAGAGATTGAAACATAAAATACAAGATTTGATTGACAATAATGAAATGGAAGTCCAAGCCTTCCAACCTAAACAAAACCCTCCTAATAATACCCAAAAGACTCGCTCCCAAAAATCAAAATCAGAATGCCAATCAAACTTTAGACATATTTCAACACCCTTTACCAAGACATGGTAAAGAGGTAGCCAATCAAATTGAACATCACAATGTTCCCCCTCCTACCCGATATGTAGGAACCATTAGTGGGAAATTACCTGTTCAGGACTCTCACACATTCGACACAACCTTATCGCTGGTTACAACCAGGCTCTTACATAATTTCCAAACTTCTGATTCTAGCAATATAGAGTCAGATAGTGAGAGTGAAGTAGACACCATTCAATCGAATAGTTATGAAAATGAATCAGATCCTATTCAACCTATCACAGATGCTAATGTTCCAGAAGAACCATTTCCCAGAAGAGTCACTACTCGACCTTCTTCTAATGAAGTCCTTCCTTATGAACAAGCCATAAACTCTCAACCGAGACCCTTTCAACGTCATCACTATAACATTGTAGGTACCATTGGAGTCGTCACTCGAAAACAAGCTTAAAATCCCCAACAAGAACCAAACCAGAACGATGGATCAGCTCCATTTGTTCTGAGAAATCCTAATAAAGGAAGTCATGCTCCTATTGTTCAAACTAAACCCCCTTACAACATTAATGAACAATTGTCTAATACCACCGCCAGAATCTCCCTTTTAGATTTATTAAGATCCTCCCCCACCCATAGGGATGAATTGATGCTTACTTTGAGCCAGATTATGGTACCTCAAAACATCCAACCCGAAGCTATGGCCAATACTATCATCACGCGAGAGATTGATTGTATTGACTTTCGGGATAAATATATCCCACAACACAGTTTACACAAGGATAATCCCTTGTATATTATAGCTTTAATTGGGGATGTAGTCATCAAACGAGTCCCGATTGATAATGGCTCATCTCTAAACATTCGCACCTTTGACTTCTACCAACGATTTGGTTTTAGAAGTGATGAAATGAAGAATACTGATATGATTATCAAAGCCTTTAATGACGAAACACAAGAAACGTGTGGAGTCATTACCCTCCCATTGCAAGTTGGTCCTAGAACCCTTGAGACAACTGTGTTCATTGTACATTGCCCAAAGATCGTACAATATAATTTTGGGTCACCCTTGGATTAACGCCATGTGAGCAGTCCCATCAACTTTACACCAATGTGTTAAGTTTGAGTTTAAAAATCAGCTTGGTCACTATTCATGGTGACCCTAGACCTTTTGATATGTGTGCATTGGCAGTAACCAGCTTGGAGTGCAATTTTGCCCTCGCTCTGTCATCCACATATCCTAGTTCTTCTTCATCTAAAACTATGAAATATAAACCCATCATTTCATCTATTCCTCTTCCATTAACTTCATCTTCCCATATAGATCAACCACCTGCTAAACAAATCACTGTAGAACATCAAAAAGCTCTTAAAACTACAACCAATTCTTCAAGTTCTAATCCCATAAATTCAAAACCTTTAGACACATCTATCATACCTTCCACATCTCAAAATATAGGTAATAAGCCTTCTACATATTATGCCCTTTCTGATGATATTTTACCAGATTTATCTACAACCTTAATATCAGAAAAAATGAATGATTTCATGCAAGATTCAGACCTTTTAAATCAATTGCCGCCATCTCCTCGTACTTTGGGCCTCCCACAACCTATGGGAAGTACTTACCAAGTCGGGAGTTGCGCCTTCATTTACAAAGGATATGACTGGGAAGAATCCCTCAGAATATCAAAACCCATCATGATGGATATGCTCGGTGCTATTTTACCAACGATTATATTAAAGCTAAACCCATGATGCTTAAAATGTGATATAAAGGGAAAGGCTTAGGACCTTTCCAAAATGGCATTAAAGAACCTTTCGAGGTAGAACCATGGCCTGCCCGATGTGGTGTGGGCCTATTACCTAGTAAGGGTCAACCCTTTCCTTTTGAGGATGATGATCATCTCATATGCTATCAAGACTATTTGGATAGACATGTTGATTTACCTCTTAAAAAATCATCATTTTCATGCAACATGCTATCCATAGCATACCCTGAAATGATTGCTGACCCCGATGAAGAGTTGGAAGGAGATATATTCCATGATGTCTCTGTTGAAGAGATGTTGTATAACGGGTTTTATTTTGATGGTTCTATACCAACCATAGCTCAACTTGAGGCCACCGACCCTCAGAACGAATTATCTAAATTAACTTTACAAGAGTTACAAGAGTTGGGTGTTTCACCTGCCCCACCTAATTTTGAAAGAGATCTACACATGGAGGTAGAAAATGTCCTTAAAATTAATATTGGAACTGAGGACAACCCTCACATAATCAACATTGGAGCAGAACTAAGTCAAGAAAAACAAGAACAATACATTGCATTTCTTAAAGGGTATGAAGATGTCTTCGCTTGGACATATGAAGATATGCCAAGTCTAGACCCTTCTGTAGTCATGCACCACCTAGTGGTCCATCCGGATGCTAAACCCGTTAAACAAAAACTTAGAAAAATGCATCCCAAAGTGGCCTCGCTAGTCAAAGGGGAGTTAGAAAAACTCCTGAATGTTATCTTCATACAAGCTATTGATTATGCTGAATGGATCTCCAATGTAGTTCCAGTCACCAAGAAAGAAGCCACCAAAGTTAGGGTTTGCACAGATTTCAGAGATATTAACGCTGCATGCCCTAAAGACGACTTTCCTCTTCCAAATATGGACCAAATTATTGATTTTACTACCGAAAGTGGGATGATGTCCTTAATGGATAGATTCTCCGGCTATAATCAGATCAGGATAGCTCCTGAAGACCAGGCTAAAACAACCTTCATTACCCCCTGGGGTACCTTTTGCTGGAAAGTGATGCCCTTTGGCCTAAAGAATGCCGGGGCAACTTATCAACGGGCCATGACCTACATATTTCATGATATGATGCATGATATCCTACATGATTATGTAGATGATATTATAGCTCGCTCTCTTATTGAAGATCATCATTTAGACGATTTAAGAAAAGTTTTTAATCGATTATGAGAATATCTCATTCGATTAAATCCAAAAAAATGTATATTCGGAGTTAAATCCGGCAAGTTATTAGGGGTTTTAGTTTCTTTACGTGGTATCGAAATTGACCCTCTCAAAATTGTGGCTATCACTGATATGCCCACACCCACTAATATATCTGAATTACAAAGTTTACAAGGTAAACTTCAAGCTATCCGTCGCTTCATTGATAAGCTGGCGGACAAAACTGGTCCCTTTCTTAAACTCCTTAAGAAGGACGTCCCCTTTAATTGGGATACAGAATGTAGAGAAGCTTTTGAACTTCTCAAGCAATATCTCCTTAACCCTCCGATGCTTTCATCGCCTAAATCTGATCGCCCATTTCTTTTATATATTTTTGCTTCAGATTCTGCCTTAGGATCTATGTTAGCTCAGCTTGATGATGAAAAATGAGAACGCGCTAGTTATTATATTAGCCGAACTTTCGTCAGTTATGAAACTCGCTATACAGCGTTAGAAAATTTGTCTAGCAGTCGTGTTTGCTACGCAAAAATTATGACATTACATGCTTAGCCAAAAAACGTATGTCATTGCCAAATATGATCCTTTAAGATATCTCATGAGTCGACCTTATTTATCGAGTCGCACAGCCAAGTGGGTTCTTGCTCTAAGCGAGTTTGATCTCACCTTCATAGGATAGAAGTCTATTAAGGGTCAAATCATAGCAGATCAATTAGCTGCTGCACCCTTAGAGTCTACTCATCCCCTCATCATCGAGTTTCCTGATGAATGCCTTCAATTAGAGGCAGACCTTGTTGAACAATGGTCCTTATACTTTGATGGAGCCCGATGCATGAGTGGGGCTGGTGTGGGTATTATTTTAATATCTCCGCAAAAACATCTTATTCCTTTGTCCTTCAAACTAACCTTTGCTTGCACCAACAATACTGCTGAGTATGAAGCTCTAATCCTTGGATTACGAGCTGCTTTAGTGCTTAAAATTAAAAACCTCTTAGTTTTTGGGGATTCCCAATTGGTTATAAACCAAATTAATGAAGTTTATCAAACCAGAGATGATAAAATTCACCCATATAAGGCCTATGTTTTACAACTAATGGCCTTGTTTGATCAAGTTACCTTGGAAGCCATTCCTCGAACTAGCAACCGTGCAGCCGACGCCATGGCCGCCGCTGCATCTCTCTTGCCCTTGGAGTTAGACGACGAATATGCCACTATCATCATTCATCGACTCCAGGAACCCGCTTCACATAAGTCATGCTTAGAGCCTTTGGATGTGTTTCTAATCAAGGAAACCACTCCTGAACTCTGGTATACAGACATATTTGATTTCCTCCAAAATGGGACTTTCCCTGCTAATTCTAATCGCAACCAACGTCGGTTATTACGTCGACGAGCAAGTCGATTTGTAATAATTGGCAATACATTATATAGGAGATCTTTTGAAGGTATCCTATTAAGATGTCTAAATTTAGAAGAGTCTAAATCAGCCTTAAGTGAAGCCCACGATGGATCTTGTGGAGGACACTTTAGTGGTAGCGTCATTGCTAAAAAGCTCCTTCGGATAGGATACTTTTGGCCTACCATGGAAACGGATGCACATGAATATGTGCGCCATTGCGACAAGTGTCAAAAACATGCTGACCTTGTCCATGCGCCTGCACAAGAGCTGTAGGCTATTTCTTCTCCTTGGCCCTTTTCTAAATGGGGCTTGGATATTATTGGTAAAATTAACCCTGTGTCTTCTGATGGACATAAGTTCATCATAACCGCCACTGAGTATTTCACGAAGTGGGTCGAAGCTATGCCTTTAGCTTCCTGCACTGGTTCACAAGTCTCTAAATTTATTTTTAATCAAATCATCTGTAGGTTTGGAATTCTTGCAAATCTCATCTCTGACAATGGAACTCCATTCAAAAATAAAGATGTTAAAAAATTATGTCAAAAATATAAGATTCAACATCGCTGGTCTACTCCCTATTATCCTCAAGGTAATGGTCAAGCATAAGCTTCTAACAAAACTCTAATCAAAACTCTCAAAATACTAGTCAATAAAACTGGCCGTGGATCGGCATATTCAATTATATCCAGCTACGTGGGCTTATCGAACTAGTGTTCGAACCCCCACGTGCACTTCACCATTTGTTTTGGTATATGGTGCCGAAGCAGTTTTTCCATTTGAATTAGAAGTTCCTTCTTTGGCTCTGCTACTTCAAGACACCGAAGTAGGAGATGAATATCGCACTGGCAGACTCAGTCAGCTGGAACTCCTAGACGAAAAATGCATCAATGCTTTAGAGCATCTCCGTGCATACCAAAACAAGCTTAAAAGAGCATATAATAAGAAAGTTCGTCATCGATCCTTTGAGATTGGCAATCTTGTTCTAAAAGAAAATCAAAAAAATACAAATGCAACCAACGAACCGAAAGGTAAATTTGAGCCCAACTGGCTTGGACCATACATCATTATCGCAAAATTTGAATCAGGAGCATATAAATTATCTACCTTAGATGGTAAAGAACTTAAAGAACCCATGAATATTTTACATCTCAAACGTTATTATGCATAAATTTGATTATTTCATCCATGTATATATTTGTTCAAAATCATTCAAAACACTCAAAAAAATTCATAAAATCTTCAAAAATCTTCAAAAATATTTATCGCATTTATTTTGTAAAGTTTCTTTTGCTTTAAAACAAAAATCAACATAAAAATCCAAAAACAGCTATATGCTTGACTCTTTCGAAACCAAAACAATATATAGAATAAAGAGAGAGTCAACATTCTCAAAACTTTCTCAAAATCATTATTACAATTATTGCAGTTATATGTTTCAACTTATTTTGGATAAAACTAGCATTTATTTGGCATCCCTCACTTGCACACTCACATAATAAATATCTTGATTTTATCTGGCATGATTACTAATCTCTCTTATATCAAAGTTCACAAAAATCAATTAAATAAAGTTTGAGCATAGAGAATTGATCTTGGTATTTACTTAAACCAAGCACATCTTTTCACAATAAAATGATTATATTTGTAATTTCCATGTTTTGCTACATAGTAGAACCGATTTCTTGAGTGAAAAGTTTCCCCTGCTATCCTATCATGCACATGGTCTAGAATCTTTGAGAATTGGCAAAAGGACAAGCTCACCCCTACCCAGAATAAAAATCCCTTGCTCTACAACTAATCCGAGCAAGTATCCCTAGAAAAAGAAAAAGAAAAGAAAAGTTCAAGAAAAAAGAAAAGAGAAAAGAAAAATGTTATTTCAGCAATGTTCCAAGCATTATCAAGCAAAAGAAATACAAAAGAAAAATAAGCAAAGTTCAAAAGAAAGCAGAAAGCAAAAGCAATAAAATCCCTTTCCCTACCCTTTGAAAAGAAAAAAAAAAAAAGAAGGGTTGATGAGCTTGAATCCCTGGAATTCTCAATTATTCGAAAACTGTGAGGTAAGCCCCATAACAGGTGGTTTGTGCCCAACCCGCTTGGCCTTGGGTAACTCCTAGCGTGGCGATATGTCCGTCACATTAGCGACCTTCTTTTGTACGGACCTATGTCTCGCTTATGGATTAGCTAGCTCTTGATAATCCGATCTACATAGTAGCCTAGTATGGTTATATGCATCTACATCATGGTTAATGAACACTTAGTTGGTTTATTCAAATCACTTGTATCATAGTATCTTGCTCAAAACTGGTAACTGAACCATACAATTGCACACTTTGAGAGATTTTGTCTATCATTATGATAAATCAAGATTGGCAATGAATTCACTTATGCACATGGGATTCCTTATAAATCTGATTTTTTCAAAATACTTTGAAATATTATTTTTGCAACTTGTTTGGAATAATCAAGTACAATTATTTACCACAAAGACAACTATATAATAGAAGAAATCAAAAATTTCAATTAAAACATATCATATATATCTTATTGACTTTCGCGACGATGGTATAATTCCAAAACCAAAATTGGAGTTTTATGCTTAGCGCAAGTCCTCATTTTCATATTTTCTGTTCATTAAAAATCAACCATGCAATAAAACTATCCTTTCTTTGATCTTCGCGATGATGGTATAAGTCTATACCTACATATTCTATGCCTAGCGCAAACCATTGTAACAATATTTTCTCCAATTTATCAAAATTCATAAAAACCATATGACTTCATTCTATTACACAAATTATGCTTTTCAAAAGCAAACACATTTTTATTATTTCATATCATTATGTCAACCTTTGCATTTTGCAATGATGGTATAATTCTTAAGGAAATATTCAACAATTTTATCACACTTAGGAATTTATGCCTAGCAAAAATTATTTTACAATCTTTCATGCATAATATTTTTATGGAAATCTGAAAGCAAACCATCATCATCATCATTTGCATCATCACAACAAAGTCTTAAGACAGTCTCTTAAGCACTCTTTTCTTTTAACAATATTTCTATCCTGGGACTAGCTTGATGATCGAGTGAGCAGCGACTCCATGAAATGGTCTATAATAGCGACAATGTCCTTTGAAATTATTGTTAGAAATCTCTTTTTATTTTATCACATTTCATTACAACCAATCAATTTGTTACATCAGATTATTTCATTTAAAATATTTATAGCATGACATCCAAGGTATAATATTTTTCAAAACGACATAATTACATGAATCATCAATAAAATCATTACATCAATCAACTCAATCAATCAATCAAACATAAAAAGCATCATAAGCATCACATAAGACAAGTCATATGATCAAAAAATATCTCATCTATATATATCAACATAATATATACATCATCAAAACTAGATTGGTATGCCACAATCTGTACCTCGGCATACTCAATCCTCTATCAATACAAGTATAATACAATCTCAGTGGCAGTATCCCGCCCTCTAGCCTCGAGAGCCTCTAGAGCTCTCGGCCTCATCTCCTCCCCCGCCCTGCGGAGGATGAGGTGGTCCCATCGCAGTATGTGTGGTACTACAAGTCCTCGTCATCGACCGGGATGAGCTCCTCGTTGACCCTGTCCTGATAGGATCTGCTATGGCAGGTGGCAGCTGTACCCTCTGGCCCTCTGGCACCGCCTGGTAGTATAGCGCCTAATAGAATGCGGTCTGAGAAACCGACCGTAGTAGCTCCTGAGTGCTTACCCCTCCGCCTCGTGCCCTGAGATGAGCATTCTTGTCTCGTAGCTGCGACACCTCAGCCTGGTGCTGTGCAGCTGCATCCTGTAACGTCTACACCTGAGCTCGCAGACGATCTCCTTCTGCCCGGAGAGTAGCCATCTCGCTACTCTCTCCAATGTCCACACCCTTGCCCTTATCAGGCAATGGTGGCCTCTATGGATATGGGGGTCTCGTCTCCCTCCTCTCCCTCTCCCTTTGCCGCAGCCTCTCCTGTGCCTGTGGCCTCCTCTGCTCTCCTCTGTCGTGACCCCGAGCTGCCTCTACCGCCGCCTGGCATCGCCTCCCTATCCGACACACAACTGCATGGATCGGTCCCTATGCCCTCGTCATTCGAGGAGGGCGGATGCCTGTGTACTAGGCATCATATCCATCAGCTACTCCTGCGTCATCCCCATCCACTGGCTGGATGGGGGCATCGTCTGCGTCCTGGCTCTAGAAGCGCTACATGTCAGGAGCCCCGCTAACTGTGGTGTTATCCCGGATAGTCCGAGAAAACTCGTAATCCCTGAGAGATGGGATCCCCTGCTGTAGACCGAACTATCGCAAAACTTAGTCATAGCGGTGGAGCTCCACCTCTCCCCTCTCCATCCGTAGCCAGCAAACTCGCCTGATGTGAGCCAGCTCCTGTGCGTCCTCTGCCCACCTTGGATGCTACCTCCACGGCCTCCAGGTGATCTGGTCTGGGACCAAGTCATCCAGTAGTCTCCGGGACACCGACAGGTCGATCCGTCGCTGTGCCCCTCTCCGGAGCCACCAGTAGAAGACTCGGGGCCTCTCCCCGTCAACCCCTATCAGTGGAAGCCCTACCGGCCTCCGCACCGCAATGTGCTCCCAGAACCAAACCTGTAGGAGCGATGTCATAACCAGACATCGGACGCCCTTGTATACGACCCCATGCAAGATCCTATACAATCGACATAGAACAAAGCTGCCCCAAGCAAATATATAGCCATGATCGCGCATGTTGCAGATCACATCTGCCAGCATCCATGGTACCCTGCAGCCACTCTGGTGGCACAGCAGAAGTCCACCAACCACCCCAGCCAAAACTCGTGTCAGTGTAGATGCCCCAGGCATCTAGCGCAGTGCCTCGATGTTCACTCCGCCCTTCTCCAGGGCGAAGCTCGGGTCACCGCAGAGTTGTCCCATCGCGTGGCCCTGATTGGCCGCAGGTGTGATCATCCTCCCTTTTATGGGGATTCTAAGAATCCTCCATACATCCTCTAGTGTGGGAGTCATCTCCCCTGTCGGTAACCAAAAACATGAAGAGCCCGGGTACCACCTCTCCGCTAGGGCCGTCGAGAGCCCCATGTCTCAGAGATACTTGTGGCATCTCCGCCACATGTAGTAAGCCGGCATGTGCCAGCTGATCTCGCTCCGCTCGTGTCGAGCGGCCAAGTCATCTCTTAATCCTCCATATTTCCACTCCCTCGCTCTTTAGTAATCCTCTCTGCAAGCATAAACAATCAAAACAACAAACAATCATTAATAACAATTTTAGCAATCAATAATGCAACTTAAAGATCAAAATTTTGCAATTGATGATATCGCCCATTATTAGTCGATATTGTCCAAAATTTGAGCAAAATCGTCTCCAATTTCGCGTGTCGAAATCGTCTCTAATTTGACGAAATCGTCCCTTTTTCGCCGATTTCGCCCTTGGGCGAAATTGATGAACTTGAGACGATTTCGTCGAACTAGGGACGATTTCGTCCGGACGACATCGATGGCCAAAAATGTCCGCGATGCTCAAAATTCACCTAAAAATCCATCTAAAAAGCATGTAAAATTAAATTAAATCAATTCTAGATCAGTTTAAACCCTTACCCATAGACCGCGGCGGACCTCTGCAGATCTGTGCGCTATCTCTACCATTTTTGCTCCAGAGCTCTCAAAACAGTAAAATGAACAGTAACAAATGAATTAGGGTTTTACCCTATTTTTCTTAATTTTATTCAACAAATAATTTTTGCTTTTCCGCGTTTTTACCTCAAACGTTCGATTTGGGTAAAAACACGGAGGGGGCACCATAGTAAGCTGTCGTACGATTCGACCAAGAATCGTCGCCTAAAAATGAGAATAATTTTTTGCTTTCTCGTAGATCGAGAAGAACTCATCTTTAATGCTTTTCTTCATAAAATTTGCTAAAGAGGGGGCAAAATGTAGCACCCTAAAATTGGCGCAGTAAAATTGGAATAATTACATTCACCTTAGTAAATAAATTTAAATTCAAATTTAACCTCCCAAACCGCCCGTTAACCGCCGAGAAACCCGTTTCCTCATTTTTCGTGCCATTTTTAGCAGTTGTTTTGACCGCTTGACGATATCGTCTCCGATCGTACGATATCGCCCTGCATTTGACGATTTCGTCTGGACTAGAACGTCCAGACGATTTCATCGCAAAACTGAATTTGCATAGTTGGAATCCATTCCAACGGGTCTCCAATCCGAGCGAAGCGTGTCTGCGCCGTTGGGACCCTTCCCCCGTTGGAGATCTCCCAAATTGGGATGATCTCCAACCTCCCAACAACTATCCTATGCCTATTTAACTCTAAGACTTTTCCCTCCCCAACCCCTCGCTGAATTTTTATGCAAATTGAACCCTTATGCTCTAAAACATCGTAATTCATATTTTGCATTAGTCCTATAGTCATTTCATTGCAGGTACACCACTGGTTTTCAACCGGAGCCAGTACCTATCGCAGCCGACGAACCTGTCAAGATCAGAGGCGATCTCATCAAATTCGAGACGATCTCGTAGTAGTACGAGACAATTTCGACTACAGCGCACATCGAGGCAATCAGTGCCTCGAGTTTGTTCTTCTGTCTCTTTTCTCTGTCATTTTATGTTGTAAATTAGATTGTTTATTCAGTTTTTATATTATATTGCATTTGGAGTTCACCCATTTTGTCTAAGTTTACAGATTAAGATCATATTCTATTATCTAAACATAGTTATTTGCATTTACTTCTGTTCTTGTATATTGTTCAACACTCATATTACTACTTTACATAGTTTGCCCCTGTTTGCAAAATAGAATTTCTCGTATTTCGCATTTGTTTGCTGTTTTGTAGGTCTCTGATGAATTCGTCTGACGAATTCGTCAGATTTCAGACGATCTTGTCAGTTCAGACG
Source organism: Wollemia nobilis (assembly GCA_028583015.1). Classification (NCBI taxonomy): domain Eukaryota; kingdom Viridiplantae; phylum Streptophyta; class Pinopsida; order Araucariales; family Araucariaceae; genus Wollemia; species Wollemia nobilis. The sequence goes on along the minus strand of JAQPPZ010003286.1, from coordinate 1,544,557 downwards.
ATTTTATCAAATTGAAGGCGATTTTGTTGAATTGCGGATGATCTGGATCGCTTCAAGCTTCAGAAACTCCATCAGACTTTCGGATCAGGTAATCTTCATTGGCCTCCTGCAAATTCTCTGTTTCTGTTTTCCTTTCTGTTTGTTGTATACATTTAAATTGCATTTTCATGTAGTTTAAGTTAGAATCATTTGGCCAAACCTAGGATGAATGTTTAAAAATAAAACGAACTCATCAAAACTCATTCCCAAAACCTAGGCGTGGAAACTGCCGTCAAATGTTTCCTGGTGAACCCACCATCCGTCGAAAAATCACCAAAATGCACCTCCCTTGAGAGGCGGGACCTTCGCAAAGTCCTCTCGTCCGAGGTACCGCACCATCCTTTTCCCATCCTCCTTCCGGGCGCGGATCCAATAGCCTGAAGGTAGGGGTGCGAAAAATTTGGAGCGATACAGTTGATAAGTTCAATGTTTTTCTTACCATAAACAACAATTTACTTCTCCTTGGGAATTCCTTTATTAATGTAAATATCCTTTAACTTCTTGAACCAACTAATATAGTCTTAAAAAATCTTAAAATAGCCCATAATCAAGGTAGTAAGCTTTGCCTCAAATTTGTTGATTTGTGTAGAAACAATGCAATCACATAAACCCTAAATTTTTTCAATAATTGTTTTGGGATCTGTGATGATTCTAACATGAGTATCATAGGGGTTGTTATTACAAAGACATTACACCAAGGACCTGGTCCTTATATTTGCACAATTGCTTTATTTCTTTGGAATTAGTGCTTTGAGAGACTTCATTCACATTACTCTAGAGTAGAGATTCAATTTTGATTTTCCAAGTGGTTTAGTTTGGACCATTCAATAAGGACACATAAATATCCATACATTTATTTTTGAAAAACAAAATTCTATGTGAAATTGTGACCTAAAATAACATTGTCAATGCAAAGAGCTCAAAGAACTATGCAACTAAAAAAGGGCTCAAAATGCTTCTATATACAAAAGTGAGAGATAGAGCACTCTCGAGTTGATGCAGGGGCCTAACAGCCTCAGGAGGAAGAAGCAATCCCTATCGAGCAGTAATTTACTGTAGAGGAAGAAGAGGCTCAACAGCCTGAATCTCCTGTACACCAAGAAACAACAGTTGCACCAACACACCCTGGGTATGGTAGATAAAGCTGAGATCAAAGCAAAAAGTTGTAAGGGCATATCAACGATGACCCAAAACCAGAGCAAGATTTGTTGATTTGAAGGCATTGGGCATCGAATCTGATAAGGAATCAAAGTTGGATTCTGATGAGAAATGGGAGGCAACAAAGAATTTGTTTGCTGCCCTAAAAAAAAAATTGAAAAGCTCAAAGAGGATATGGCAGCAGACAAAAATAGCTAGAAGAAGGATTCTAAGAGGGCCCATAAAAAATTAGAAAAAAAAGGCCAAGGAGCAATCTAACAGGCCTTACAAGAAAATTCTAGTATATGGGTCGGAGGATGGTAAGCCTTCACGAATGAAGGCATATTTTATGATGATGAGATTTCTAGGCCCTGTGCAACCTGTAGATCTGACATCAAGCAACATAACTAACCCATTAGCGAAAAAAGAGGTCAAAGCTAAACCTAAGCTTGACCCAACAGGGGTAGATTTGCCCATAGCCAGGGTTTCTAAGAAGTCTAGCATCCCATTTGGTGATGAAGAATCAGTGTATGTGGGTTAATAGTTACCCCTTCACCATGAGTACTAGAAAATGGCTGAGCCTGCATTCCAAAAGGATACCACCAATTTCTCTGGTTATTATCTAAGCACTAAAAAAGGTAAGGTGGCCTGGACCAAAGAACCATCCAAAAAAAGAGTAGGGTCAAGTGAACTAGTTTGACGTAGCAAACACTAGAAATAATAGGGTTAGGAGATAGCCACTCCCAAGGCACCAAAGGGGTGAAAGAATTGGAACAAAGAAAAATCAAAGTCCGCTAATAAGAAGAGGACATAGACCAACAGGCTTATTGGGATGCTATAAACAGAACTGGTAATTACCAGTTCAAAGTGGCACAAGGACGTGCCACCCCTTAAGCATGGGGGGATGATGAGCCACATAATTGCTCATTTTTTGTACTCTTTTCCCTATAATGTGTGACACTTATTCTTGTAGATATAAATATTTTATGGAAATTATATATATAATTAACAATTTATTTTGCATGTTATCTAATATTTGTCTTTAAGTGTAATTTATGTAGATTTAGTGGAAATTGTTGCATTTTGGCATGTTTTCATTGAGGTTCCACTCGGACCAGGCACTTGCAATTTTATGAAGGTAAAACACCTATGGAACATCAACGAGAAGTATGAAGTCAGGCATCCAAATTCCTTTGAAGTGCCTGACTTTTGTTTGACACTTAACTACTAGGCACCTGCTTTTTGTTAGGCACCTGTTTCCCGTTAGGCGCCTGATTTCCATAAAGCACATTTTTCTATTAGGTTCCTACTTTCTGTTAGGTGCCTGCTTCTCGACTTCTGCATACAAGGTGCCTGCTTCTTGACTTCTTCAGATGTGGCACCTGATTTCCACTAATGCCAAACTCCAACACAACTCTATAGTTGATAGAACAGAGTAAAGTTTTAGCAACCAACATAAAAAGAGTTCCAATATTGAAACTGAAGAAGGGACAACATCAAAGATGACTCGCCATCCATTGTCTAGTTTCTACGTGAACGAATTGTGTAAATCAGGTAAAATAAATATAAGATGTATTCTGGAAACATAATATGCTGAAATATCATGATATTTTTCTTGATTCCTTCATTTAAGCAGGCAGTTGTAAAAGCAAATCATTTTTTGATTTGTTTTGAGGATTGTAATGGGGTGTGGTCACATATATTATAAATATGCAAGCCACCCCTGAAGAAGACCCCCAAGCTTTCTTGTAAATTATTTTTGTAGTTGTTAATAAAATTTTTGAGTACTTTCCTGTAAAAATCATCTAAAGCGTCCAGTGAAGATCTAACGCAGGCAGAAATGCTGGAAGCATGGGCCCACTTACAAAAAAATTCTTCCCTTCTTTCCCTTGTTTTTTGTATTTATTTTCATATATTAATTTACTTTCCAGTTATTTCCTCGTTTTTTGTGATTTCCAACAAGGTAGCAATTAGTTTTTGAACGCATTTTGTCTTGTTTTCATAGACGTAGGATAAGTTATTGGTTTGGAATTAAGGATTAAAACTTCAACGAACATCAAAACACCCCCCAAACCAAAATATTAGGGACTCATCTCTGAAGGAGAAATTATAAGCATATATTTTGCACGACTTCTCACAAGACTACGAGCTACCTCGAGTTGACAATTAAATGGAGGCAATTAATTGAACCATAGAAAAACTAACCAATGTTTTGCCCAACATTTTGGTGTTGTTGTCGGTGAGTAGCCATTGTAATTTATTATTCTAAAGGAAGCATAGTTACAATATTTTAGAGTATTTTCTCTATAAACCTTCATCTGAAACTTTGTATGAGTACTCCTAAGAACAGGGGACCGGTCCTTTTGTCAAAAACAAAGAAGTTATTTTTCAAAATCCTTTTGTTTCAGTAGAACCTAAACCTGATACTGAACTCTCACCCTCACAATATCCACCTGTGCATTTGCAGGAACACCCACTATTTGCATAGGATCCTTCTGAAATAATCCAGTAGAATCTTAGAGTAGGGTCGGAGATAAGTAGAGTTCAATATAAGGAAGATCTACTGAATTCTGAATATTGGCAAGCAATATTAGATGAAACCATCTTAAATGTTGACTTATCCATCCTTATGAAGGATAAAAGAAATGAACTAGAAGCATTGACAACCGCTTTGAACATAGCAGGGGTAGAAACTCCAGTAGTATATAGAATGGCAAAAAATCCAAAGGAAACATCTACTAGTTTTAGTTTTCCAATAGGAGAGGTAGGAGGAGATCACAAGATGAAACACATCTCTCCTGCCCACCTTCCAAAATTTAGAAGACTACCAATAGAAGATCCAAATTTGTTCTTGTTTGAATTTGATGTTTTATGTAGATTTGTGGATTAAACCACAAATGCTCAAAAACTAAAATTATTCTCTTCCACCCTTGATGATTCAGCTTTACGTTGGTTCGTCAGCTTGGGGGATAAACGAATAACTACCTGGTAACAATTGAAGAAACTTTTTCTAGATCAGTATCAAGATTTTTTCAGAGCACGATATGCAAGAGAGGAAGTCCTAGACATGATACAAAAGGAAGGGGAATCTATGAAAGAATACTGGGATAGGTTTAGTTTCAATTTCTGAAGATCACCCAATTCAAAAATATGAGATATGTCCCTAAGAAGCATTTTTATGAAAGGACTAACAAATGAATCCTTGGAAGCTTTAAACATGATTTCTAGGGGATATGTTTACCAACATCAAATGGATGATATTCGATAGTTATGTCAAAATGTTTCAAGAAGAAAAGGTAAGTTGACCCCTAGAAATATTAAGCAGTCAGCCACTATCACTAAAATAGAAATAGGCAACATGCTTGAGGACCTTAAGAGTGATATGTTATCATATTTAGCTCTTCAAATGGATACCATTCTACTTCAGAGAAATAATTAGGAGAATGAGGCAGCATTGACCTAATTCTATCCTAAATGCAGAGGCAAACACCCCAAAAATGAGTGTCTAAAAACAAAGTTCGTGTATGTGCTATTTGTAAAAAGGATCATAAAATGAAGTTGTGTCCATAGTCAATGAAATCTAAAGAGGAACCTGAAGTAGTAGAGACATAATTCATGGGCAATAGGAGGAAATAGCAATAGTATCCTATGGGTAACAATATGCAATCATGAATGCCATCTTATGGGGGCAATAATTACCAAAACCAAGGTCAAACCCAACCACCCAATATGGGTTGGTATGGGCAACAACCTTGGAATCCATTTTCCCAAGGGGTAAATACTTACAACCCTTACCCTGGAATGCAATACCAACAACCTGGGTAGTAGTGGAGAAACCAGAATGCTTGGAATAAGTATCCACAACATCCTGCTCCAGCTCCACCACAACTAAGTCTGCCGACTCTTCCTGCTCCAAGGACTCCTCAGTTACCAACATAGCCAACAACAAATCCAAACAACAAGTAGCAGCTAGCCTATCATATTGTTGGCAATTTTGGGTTTGAGATCCTAGCTTCTTGTCTATGATTTGTCATTGATGTCAAAAGGAAATGATATTAATGTTAAGAGGATGTGTTGGCTTCAAAGGTGGAAGATTCCAAGAGAATATTTTTAAGAGAATCCGGAGAGATTCCATTGGCAATGGTTTTTATTAAAACCAATGGAGGTTCTATTTATTATTTATTTAATTATTATTTAAAACCCTTCAAGGTTTTAATTAATTAATTATTTAATTAATTAAGGGAGAAATTATTTTTAATTTATTAAAAATACTTTAAGGGTTTTTAAACCCTTTAGAAAGCAAATTTCGATTAAATTCGAAATTACTTTTCTTTGCAACCGACGTGTTCTAAAGTCCACGTATGGACTATAAATATGAGAAGGTTCCTAAGGTTAAAATATCTTGAAAAATCGAAGGCAATTAATTGGTTTGGCTGCGATTGAATGTTCTGTTTATGCTGCGAAATAGGAGAGCTCGTGGTTTGAAAAGCTTTCGAAAAGCTTGACCGTTTATGTGGAAGGAAGTCCGTCTTGGACTTCGTAAGCCCCTTGTGGTCTAGTGGAAGCGAAGGCTGCGTTTGGGCCTTATGTAGGTGGAGGTCTGCGTTTCAATCCCCGCGGAGGGAGCTGTGCATGGATTAGTCACTTTTTTATTAAAACGTGTTTTGTGCCACGAATTTCGGATTCTTCAAGGGCAGCCATTATAAGGTGTGATTATTTTCTTGATATGATTTTTGGCATTGTTTAGCGTTGTTTAAAAGACATAGGAGAAATAAGGGGATATTTCTTTGGTTGTATTTTTGAGATTAGTCTTTTGCTATGCTAAATTTAAAAATGGAGATATAAGGTGTAAGTTTTGGTTGTTGTGTTTTTGGCTTCTTTGGTGGTTGTTTTTAAAGAAGAGAAGCTAAAAGGTGTATTAAGGAAAGTTTTTATATATGCTCATTTATCTTGGTTCTAACCCTAACTTGGTTGGAAGTTTGAGGGTTGTGTGTGGTGACAACTTTAAGGATCAATTTTCTTCTACTCCAAAAAGGTATGGGCACATTTTCCTTATGAGTATGATTGGTGTATGTTTTTCTAAAATAAGGTTGGAGTGAAAAGGTTTTCAACTAGGTTTCCTTTGGTTGGGTGTAAATCCTATTTTATGGTTTGTTGAATACTTCTTATGCATTGTTATCCTTGACGAGAGTTTTGGTGAATGCATAATTCTGGTTTGAGGTAGTGGAAGCATTGTGCACTAGGGTTTATGTTTGTGAGTCTTGCTACTTGCATTGAGTTGGTGGAACCCTTGGTTGGCTGTTTTGAGTTTGATGGTTGAGTTGCTTCCATAGAGGTTGTTTGATCAAGTTATTGCTTTACTTGATTCATGATATTGGGCTTACTCCATTGAGTTGATTTGAGCAAGTTATTCTTTGCATTTGGTGATATTGTGTTGGTGGCTGTTTTGTTCAAATATCTTTGGAGGGAAAAGGATTTCTACTTGTTTCCTTTTCTTGTGATGATTGGTTGAATGCTTCAAGGTTGATGTTGAGTTGAATGGTGTTTGGTTGACTAAACCTTGTTTGATGAGCATTGTTGTTGAAACCCTAATTGATGGTGAAAAGAACATGAGTATCATTTTTATGTGATTCTTTGCATAGTTGGCAATTTTTGGGGTTTCATGTTCTTGAAAGAAAACATTCTATCCTATCCATTTCAGATATTGAGTTGAGTTTTCAGATTTGAGATTGAGATTGAGTTGAGTTGATTTGAGTTGAGTTTCGAGATTGGGATTTGAGTATAGAACATATTGAGTCTCTAACAATTCTATTTATGCTTCTATGAGTTTGACAAATCACATTGGGTCTCTAACAATTCACTTTGTGATTTCCTACTAAGAAAGTTTTTCTTGGTGAGTTTGCTGAGTTTTTGGACAGGTTCCAGTGGGGACTTGTGAGCAGTTTTGGACAGGTTCCGGTGGGGACTTGTGAGCAGTTTTGGACAGGTTCCAGTGGGGACTTGTGAGCAGATTTGGACAGGTCCTAGCGAGAGGACTTGTTAGCCGAGTTTGATAGTTATATCGAGAGAACTTGAGGATAGAGGTGCATTGGTTCTATGAGAAGAACCCGAGGACGGTTGGCAAGTCTTTGAGAAGGCTTGTATGCAAAGGATTGATTTGGTCAAGAGTTGGACAGATCTGACAGATAGAGGAAGACTTGTACTAGACTGACTGATTGTGTTTGGTATAGGTTGCTGAGCTACTGTGGACGTGATCATAGAAGGTAGAGGTCTCTTAGGCTAAGCATTGAGGATAGGAGGTTTTTGGTGGAAAGGAGTTCCACGTGTTGGCAAGAGGTAGAGGCAGTTGATCTTCTGAGGGATAATTTCCAGAGCAGAGGGGAAGGTATCTCCTTTGAGCAGAGGCTCATAAATTCAGATTGGGGGAAGGTATCTCCTTTGAGCAGAGGCTCATAAATTTTGATTGGGGGAAGGTATCTCCTTTGGGCTGAGGCTCATAAACATTGTAATTGGGAAGGATTCCCAAAGAACTTTGAGATAAATTTTAGAGAAAAGTTTTGTGGACGTAGCCCAACCATTCTGGGTGAACCACGTTAAAATTGGTGTCACTTTGTGGATGATATTGTGCATTGCTTTGATATTGCTTTGGGTATATTGCTTTACTATTTTGAAGTATAAAGGAAAAAGTAAAAAGAGGTCTTATACTGTTCACCCCCCCCTCTCAGTATAAGCTTGTGTTCTTCACATATGGAAAATGAGATGTACCCTATGTATAATATTAAGGTAGATTATGATCCTATCTAGTTAAGGTCAGGAAAGCAAGTAGGTGTAGAATTCACTCCTCTTGTATAATAATAGGAACTAATAGAAATAGAGAAAGGGGAATCACCCCTTATAGAGGAAGTAGAAGAAGAATCAACACTTGTACATAACAAAGAGGAGGTTCCACCTTTTCCACAAAGGTTGCAGGAACCCAAGAAACCAATACAAACAGAGTTTGATATCCTCTCTAGTTTAAAAAACTTAACAGTCACAATCCCTCTCTTTTAGGCCATCAAGGACATACCTATCTATGGAAAGGCCATAAGAGAGCTGTGCCTCAAGAAACCAGGGAGGAAAAAAACTAAAAAAATTAGTTTGGTAGGTCAGTTAGCTGGCCTTATGTTAGGAAATACCTACATCCAGAAGTACTTAGATCTAGGGAGCCCTGTGTTGACTGTAAAAATAGAGGGTTGTGTTATTTCCAAAACACTAGTATATTTGGGAGCAGCCATTAATATCATGCCCTAGGATACCATGCAAAAACTAAAATTTACTAATATTAAGCCCTCTAAAATTGTACTATAGGTCTACAGTACCCCCTAAAGAAATACTAGAAGATATAACTGTTACAGTAGATGCATGGGAGTATCCAACAAATTTCTTAGTGCTACAATATAATTTTGGACTAGGTGGATACCCATTAATCTTAGGTAGACCTTGGATGGTAATAGTTTATGCTTACATAAGTTGTAGAGATGGAAAAATGACCATTTAAGATGGTCAGAATATAAAGAAAATAATCATACATCTACCTGCACAGTCTACAGATTTTTTGGGGGAACCTGAGAATGAAAGTCAAAATATTGGTGGTCTATCAATGATCCAACCTATTATGACACTTGAGGAGTTGGAAGATGAAAGTGATGAGGATAATATGATATCTCACTTTTTTAGGGAGAACCCTCCTATCCTCCTCCTGAGTTACCATTAGTAAAAGACCAGCATATTCAGCAAATAAAAGTTGCACCTAGTAGAATGTTGAACATAGATAACTAGTTGATAGCTAAATAGCAGACCAAACTAAATCAAACATTGAAAAAAAATCAAGATGCCTTTGCTTGGAAGTATTATGACATGAGAGGAATAGCTCATGATACCTGTACTCATAGGATATATTTGGAAGACCAGGTTAAACCAGTAAGACAACCACAAAGGAGAATGAACCTAGCTATGAAAGAAATTATCAAAGTAGAATTACAAAAACTTCTCACAGTTGGATTCATCTACCCCATTTTAGATAGTGAGTGGGTATCACCATTAGTGGTGGTGCCCAATAAGAATGGAAAGTGGAGAATTTGTGTTGATTATAGGTTGATGAACAAAGCAACTATGAAATACCACTCTCCCTTATCCTTCATAGATCAGGTCCTTGACACCTTAGCAGGCAAGAAATACTTTTCTTTCCTAGATGGGTTCAATGGATACAATCAGATCCAAATACGGGATGAAGATCAAGATAAAACCACCTTCACTTGTCCATGGGGGACATTTGCTTACCGATTTTTACCATTTTGTCTATACAATGCACCTACCATATTTTAGAGGGTAGTTATTCACATTGTTGTAGATATAATTGGAGATACTGTGGAGGTATACATGGATGATTTCACCGTATATGGTGAAACTTTTGAAACTACCATAGAAAATCTAGAAAGACACTTAAATTTTGTGAGGAAACTAACTTATCCTTAAGCAATGAGAAATGTTATATTTTGATGTAGGAAGGGATAGTTTTAGGACATCATATTTTTGTAGATAGGATCAAAGTAGACAGAAATAAAATAGAAGTCATCCAAACCCTGCCTACTCCCAAAATACAAAAGGATATCCGTAGTTTCCTAGGATCAACCGGTTACTATAGGAGGTTTATATCAGAATTTAGCAAAACTGCTAAACCTCTTACCACATTGTTAACTAAATATGGTGAGTTTTTATGGACTGAAGAATGTGAACAAGCATTCAACACCTTAAAGGAAAAACTAATTACTGCTCTGTTGTGGCTGCTCCACAACATACCCCAAAATTGGGGACCCACCTTTTTTGCATGTTTTCCAAGAAGACCGAAGCTGCCCACAGGCTAAAGATCGAAGAAAGAAGAAAAAAGAGAAAGTGTCGCGATATCGTGACATGTTGCATTGTCACGGCCAAAGGAAGAAAAAGTGTCATGATATCACGACATGTTGCATTATCACGGTCAAAGGAAGAAAAAGTGTCGCGATATCGTGACATGTTGCATTATCGCAGCCAAAAGAGAAAAAGTGTCGCGATATCGCGACATGTTGCACCATCGCGGCCAAAAGAGAAAAAGTGTCGCGATATCGCGACATGTTGCATCATCACGGACAAAAGATAAAAAGTGTCACGATATCATGACATGTTGCACCATCACGACCGAAAGGGAAAAAGTGTTGCAATATCACGACATGTTGCACCATCGCGACCAAAAGAGAAAAAGTGTCGTGATATCGCGACATGTTGCACCATCACGACCGAAAGGGAAAAAGTGTCGCGATATCGCGACATGTTGCACCATCACGACCAAAAGAGAAAAAGTGTCACGATATCGCGACATGTTGCATTTTCGCGGCTAAAAGCAACAGAAGACAGAAGGGGCCAAAAGTGTCACGATATCGTGACATGTTCCATTTTCGCGGCTAAAATCAACAAAAGACAGAAGGGGCCAAAAGTGTCGCGATATCGCGACATGTTCCATTTTTGCGGCTGAAATCAACAAAATATAGAAGGGGCCAAAAGTGTCGCGATATCGCGACATGTTCCATTTTTGCCAAGGCAACAGAGCAGTTGACAGTGCGTCTGGTAATAGTGACGTGGACATAAGGACAAAATCCCATGAATAAGATGAAACATTACATAAGGAATATTTAATGATTTGAAATAATTTAAGAGGGTCGTTACACATGGAAGGAAACGGATGCAAGCCCATGTGGAGAAAAGGAAACGTTCTTTCAAAATCAAACGAAAAGTGAAGCCAAACCATGGAAATGAAACGAAGGGCCACAGAATGGAAAATGAGAAGTCTTTTTGGAAATCAAAGCGCATGCATGCAGAGGGAAGGTGAAACAAACAGCCATTGGAAAACGAAACGAAGAGCTTCCTGAAAACTTTAAATACGCCATTCAAAGAAGCCAGAAGGGGCTAGAAATTGTAAAAAAAAAAAAAGACTATCTTTCGAAATAAAGGAGTTTTTTTTTTGTCAAGAGCAACTCTTGTGTGTGAAATCAAAAGGAGATTGAAACTAAGACTGCTGCTATTTCTGTAAATCTTTCCTTTGCATTATTGCTTCTTGTATCTATTCGTTTATGCCACGAAGTGGGTTACGATAGGTGAATGATGGAATGATGCAATTATTTGTTTCCTTAGAATCTTGCATCTGATCTAATTTGATCGTGTTTATGTTGTAGGTCTGTTAGGTCGGGTTATTTTAGAATTTCATCTCATAACTTGGGGTTTTGTAGGGAGGAGATTGCTAACCAAATTAATGTCCTGTTTTGTTTTTCCAACTAACTTTTGTAAATAATGTTTTTGTTTTAGTTTTCTGATATTTGGATTAGCCTTGCTTTAAAATCCACTGTTTCGATTCGGGTCCATTCCAAAATTTCTGCATTTGTTTTCATTCTTGCATCTCCAAACACCTTCATCTAATTTTTAGATAAAATATGGGTTTAGGAGGGCTACTAATTCCAAATGCACACTAAATCAGATCAAGTGAATGAATCCTAACTTTCTAACTTACTAATTGTTGCTAACATAGGGATAGTGGAACATTTTTTTTAATAAAGATAAAACGAACCCGCTAACTCTAAAAATGAACCTCATGTTAAAGGCACGGAGCTTAAAATGAAGTGGTTTATACCACACACTTTCTCATTTGGAATCCTTTTAAGTTGAAGATAAAAGAGGTTACTAATTGGGTTTCGGGTAGATCACTTTAAATCTCAAAAGCATTAAAAGAAACTATTTTCACATTTGGTCGATTTAATGGATTATGGTCGCAAAGTACTCATTCGAATCATTAAAGGCCCCTTGTTAACTATTACTTGCATGGTTTAGGTTATTCTGGCATACATTCACTTATATGCTTTTGTCTTGATTGACTATATGCACATGAATGTTTGTTCACAAGAACCTTGGAGAAATGAATTTCTTTGCAAGAGAGAGTTTCCTGTTTGAGACTCTAGTTGTGGTGATCATTTTGCTATAGGGCAAAATATCCACTCAACATTTTGGCGCTAGAAGGAGGGCCTTATTTATTGCTTTGTGATTACGATCTGTTCTAATGATTAACATGGGTAGTTTTGTTTCCACCTATTGTGCTTGCAGGTATAACATTTATTTGTTTCATTTTTGCAAGTGAGTTGAGAGAAGTCTTTTAGAGTTCTAGAGTTTTCAAGCTGGCCCAACTTGAGTACATAGCTACTAGGTCCAAAACCACAGGGGAAACTATTTTCCAAAGCCTTTCTCCCACTCCTAGGAAGCCAAGAAACAAAACATTAGAGATCAAAATACCACCCAGTGTACTTGAGTTAGGAGCTTCTTTAGACTCAAGTACGTCTAGCGGGCCTGAGCCCACAATTTCAAATGTGACAACTACACCAAGTGCGTCTGTCCCCATCATTACAAGTGTCGCCATTGTTCCTATAGGGTCGATACCTTTGAATAACATGGCTCAACAACAACAACAACCACCTTCCCTTTGGTATGGTGTGCAAAGTTCTCCCTTGGATATCCCTGGGGTAGTCCATGACTTGCCTAGAAATATTGAAAGGGGATTGCCTAAATTCGTGCATGATGGTCCCATAACAGCCAAAGAACATGTCCAAATTTACAAGGATTACATGTTTAGACAAGGAGTTACCCATGAAGATATCGCTTGTCAAATTTTCCCTGCTAGTCTAGATAGTACGGCCAATGAATGGTATAGGAATCTTCCCGTAGGGTCCATTACTTCATGGGCCCAATTAGAAACTGCCTTTATTAGCCAATTTTGAATGTTGTTGGATCCTTCCATAATTTATAATTTATTCGTATCATGCAAAAGGTTACCCAATGAGCCCATAAGAACATTCAATCAGAGGTTCCAAAAGTTGTATACAAATTTGACTCACCACTTTGCAGTAGATCCTGTGGTGGCCCTGCAACTATACTTTGGAGCTTTAGATCCGTTAACATCCTTGTTGACTAGAAGGAATACTTAGGTTACAACGCTTTCGTTAGCTTATGCGAAGACAATGACCCTTGAACAACAAATGAATTTACCCGGAGTAGGGTTGTCTCAATTGACTGGGATGGGACAATATAGTCCATATCAGCCCATTGAATCCATGATAGAAGACATGAAGGAAACATTGGCCAAAGTTTTGGTTACTATGGGAAATGTTAATAAAAAAGTTGACCAAGTCATGGGTCATAACCAACCTCATAACCATAGAGGAAAAGGAACATACAACACACATCCTAATAATGGATGAGTACCCAATCCCATAGCCAATCAGGCTGATGTCTCAGAAGATTTTGGAGAGTCAGGATCTTGTGATAATGATTGCCCGCACTGTTGCCATGGAAAGCAGGAGTCTATATTGACTGAAGTTATATATTCCCAAGAAAGTGAAGAAGAGGAGGATGTGGAGTTTTTTGGAAAAGAAGATGAAGAAACATTGGAATTTCATGCCAATAAACGTTTCGGGAAAGGAAATCACAAGTATTACACAAGGAGTTCTAAGAATCCCAAAACTTCCTCTACCCCTCCAAACAACCCATTACTCCCTCCCGATTTCAAAGGAGATGTTAATCCACCTCCTCCATCAATGGCGGAGAAGTCTAAGTTGGTGCAAAACATGTCAAATTTGGAAAAACCCACCTATGACTTGATAGAAGACATGAAGAAAACTAAGGCCAATGTCTCAATGTATGATATGTCCCAAATTTTAGGCCAAGAAGTAAGTCCACCAAAAGGTTTGGATCCACCTACCCAAGTTCATGAAGCTAAGGGTGTTGAATCCCAATTGGTTTGGAAAGGGGAAAAGTGAGACGTGCCCCCATTTCTCATAACCATTAGAATTGTTGGTAGAAATCTACACAATTGTCTAATAGATTCAGGGGCCTCTGCTAGCATTATGCCCCTAGAAATCTGTCAAAAATTGGGACTTACACCAAAACCTTCTAAAACCAAGGTGGTGCAACTGGACAGATCGGCCATGGAGGCAGAGGGAGAATTAAGGGATATTCTTATTCAGGTCAACTCAGAACCTAGGGTTCAACATCACATAGATATATTGGTGCTTAACATTCCTATCAAATATGGCATGGTGTTGGGAAGAGATTGGAGCAAGAACTTAAATGGATACATTGTAATAGACTCTTCACATATGTGGTTGCCTTGGAGAGGAGTGGCCAACCAAATTTGAATTGATAGTGAACCTAGGCTCAAGGAAATGATAACAGAGTACAACAAACCTAATGAGATTCAATACATTGAAACTGAATTAGGAGCCTATTGCTTGGACATAGAAATTCTTGAGAATTCTCAAAATGGAAGGATTGGATGCAATGATTCTGAAGAACACCATAAGGTTGGGACTTTAAGATTTGATGGATCCAAGTCCAAACAAGGGGCGAGAGCTGGTATTGAACTTTCATGTCTAGATAGAAAACCTATGTTGGCAGCATATAGATTACAGTTCCCGACCACCAACAATGTGGCAGAATATGAGGCCCTGATTTGTAGACTTCAACCGACCCTTCGAAAGAAAATCAAAGGTATCAAGGTCTTAGGTGATTCTGAATGGGTGGTAAAACAAGTTAAAAGACAATATGCATGCAAGAGCAAGCGGCTCAACCTTTACCAAACCAGAGTTAGAGATTTAAAGGAATTTGATGCTTTTAATATATCTCTAATCTCTAGAAAAGGCAATCATTTGGCAGATTCTTTGGTCGTAGCTGCTAGCATGCTTAAACCAACGGATCACAAGAAGTGCAAGAAATTTTACATAGAATTAGTCCCTTGCCCCTCGATACCTGATAACGTCACGAATTTCCAAGTTTTTGATAGGGGCAGACATATATTCAATTTTGCCACTAATTCTGGTATTTTTGAAAATCAGGTTATTGATGAAGAAAAGAGGGATGAAGCTATGCTTCACTTTAGTAAATACCAAGATGCGGTAAAAGGGTGGTTTGATAAAGAGTCTAGAGTCAAAACATTTAAAGTTTTCGATTTAGTGTTGTTGTGGGATAAGAGACATGAGAAGAAAGGAGACCATGATAAATTTGATTACTTATGGTTGGGTCCTTACCAAATTTCAGAAGTCCTAGGTGAAAACAACTTTAGATTAAAAACCCTGGATGAAAAATATTTGGCTCTACCCGTCAATGGGCTGCATTTAAAGCACTATTTCCAGGCCTGAAATGGCAAGGCCTTGTATTATATGTAAATATGTCATGTTTTGTTCTGAGTGTGCAGATTTGATTTTCTTAGATGTGTATTAGGGTTTTTGCCTTCAACCTTTATTTTAGCATGATGAGATTGTTATGAAAGGTTTTGGAGGCATTTTGATTGCATTGTTTTTTTTCTTAACTTAGTGTGTTGGTCATGGGACCAGTTTTGGGCGTGATAAAAAAATAAAATAATAAAAATAAATAGCAAAGTGGTTAGTGTGTATCCTTAGCAATGTTCTAAAACTAGAAGTATATGAAACAACAGAATTGTTTTATAGAAAGCTCCACGAGCACTGCAAACACATTAAAAAAATATATATCATTTGAAATTTGGGATACATGTAAGTTGTCAATTTTGCAAGATAGGGTGAAGCATTTTTGCATAATCCATCTTACCCATTTGTGTTCAGGGTACATTGCATAATAGCCTCGAGTCTCATTCCATTCCATATTTCAAAAACAACCACCAAAAGCATGTCAGACCCTCTTAGGACCATTGCGCAATAAAACATTAAGTAAGGTCTTGGGGTTGGAAACTGATGCCGCATTGTCTTGAATTAGACACGTTCTGCACATATAAAGAACATCTTGGGCAAAATGGTTGAAACCTTACTTGGAAGAAAAGCAAGGCGAAAAGAATTTTTCTTATCTGTCCCATCATGCAAAACATAGTCCATGAAACAGTGGTTTTCACCACTCCACCTCCATAACATCACTTGGATTGAAAGGATCGTACTACATGTCCCTCATAAGGATGAGTAGTCATCCCTAAGATTCAAGAAATCCATCATTAATCCACCTCCATCATATCATTTGAGTTGTAAGGATCGTACTACATGTCCCTCACAAGGATGGGTAGTCATCCCTAAAATTCAAGAAATCCATCATTAATCCACCTCCATCACATCATTTGAGTTGGAAGGATCGTACTACGTGTCCCTCACAAGGATGGGTAGTCATCCCTAAAATTCAAGAAATCCATCATTAATCCACCTCCATCACATCGTTTGAGTTGGAAGGATCGTACTACGTGTCCCTCACAAGTATGGGTAGTCATCCTTAAAATTCAAGAAATCCATCATTAATCCACCTCCACCATATCATTTGAGTTGGAAGGATCGTACTACGTGTCCCTCACAAGGATGGGTAGTCATCCCTAAAATTCAATAAATCCATCATTAATCCACCTCCATCACATCATTTGAGTTGGAAGGATCGTACTACATGTCCCTCACAAGGATGGGTAGTCATCCCTAAAATTCAAGAAATCCATCATTAATCCACCTCCATCACATCATTTGAGTTGGAAGGATCGTACTACGTGTCCCTCACAAGGATGGGTAGTCATCCCTAAAATTCAAGAAATCCATCATTAATCCACCTCCATCATATCATTTGAGTTGGAAGGATCGTACTACGTGTCCCTCACAAGGATGGGTAGTCATCCCTAAAATTCAAGAAAGCCAAAGCCAAAGCCTGGACTATGGGGTTGATCTCCACCGGGGCTATAGATGCCTAGATGGCAGTGGAGTAGGCTCATGCATGGCGACATGTCTCATTTAAAAGCAAGACCTCTGACTGCTCACACGGACAGACTAGGCTGGCAGTTATCCATAATAGGTTTAATCATTTTTCTTAAGATGAGGTAATGAACTCAAATCCGAGTAGTAAGGATAGGGTTAAATTCTCATCACGTTTAGGTTGAGAATCTGATTCCCCAAAGCTTTGATTTCACGTACACATGCACATTGATTCAATAGGGCAGTGGCGCATAACCAACCTTGAGATTAGGTATATGAACTCAATTCATGCGTGATTGGTCCTGAGAGGGTTTGATAATTTTAATGTTTGTGCTCATCCTACTAAAAGTTAGGAGTCCTGGTAAAGTAGATCAGCCATAGTTCATTATGTTGGCAGTACATTCGATCTTGCATAGACCCTCCATGATTCATTATATGCATTCATGTGAAATTGGCAATAGAATGGGGAACTATTTCAAACGATAAAGAATGAATCACTATGCACACATTGAGCGGATGCTGAATAATTCTAATGTTTCATGTATTTCTGGTTTATTTACATTCTTTGGATATATGCTAATGCTTGCAGTTGAGTTGCAGGTTTCCAGGTTGGGTTTCTCACCGAAATACTCAGGAGCATTTCCCAGCAGAGTCGCCATTTGTTGTGGCTGCTCCACAACGTACCCCAAAATTGGGGACCCACCATTTTTGCATGTTTTCCAAGAAGACCGAAGCTGCCCATAGGCTAAAGATCGAAGAAAGAAGAAAAAAGAGAAAGTGTCACGATATCGTGACATGTTGCATTATCGCGGCTAAAGGAAGAAAAAGTGTCGCGATATCGTGACATGTTGCATTATCGCAGTCAAAGGAAGAAAAAGTGTCACGATATCGCGACATGTTGCATTATCGCGGCCAAAAGAGAAAAAGTGTCGCAATATCGCGACATGTTGCACCATCGCGACCAAAAGAGAAAAAGTGTCGCGATATCGCGACATGTTGCACCATCGCGGTCAAAAGAGAAAAAGTGTCGCGATATCGCGACATGTTGCATCATCACGGCCGAAAGGAAGAAAAAGTGTTGCGATATCGCGACATGTTGCACCATTGCAGCCAAAAGAGAAAAAGTGTCGCGATATCGCGACATGTTGCACCATCACGGCCAAAAGGGAAAAAGTGTCACGATATCGCGACATGTTGCACCATTGCGGCCAAAAGAGAAAAAGTGTCGCGATATCGCGACATGTTGCACCATCGCGGCCAAAAGAGAAAAAGTGTCACGATATCGTGACATGTTGCACCATCGCGGCCGAAAGGGAAAAAGTTTTGCGATATCGCGACATGTTGCACCATCACGGCCAAAAGAGAAAAAGTGTCGCGATATCGCGACATGTTGCACCATCACGTCCGAAAGGGAAAAAGTGTCGCGATATCACGACATGTTGCACCATCGCGCTAAAATCAACAAAAGATAGAAGGGGCCAAAAGTGTCGCGATATCACGACATGTTGCATTTTTGCGGCTAAAAGCAATAGAAGACAGAAGGGGCCAAAAGTTTCGCGATATCACGACATGTTCCATTTTTGTGGCTGAAATCAACAAAAGACAGAAGGGGCCAAAAGTGTCACGATATCGCGACATGTTCCATTTTCGCGGCTGAAATCAACAAAAGACAGAAGGGGCCAAAAGTGTCGCGATATCGCGACATGTTCCATTTTTGCCAAGGCAACAAAGCAGTTGACAGTGCGTCTGGTAATAGTGACGTGGACATAAGGACAAAATCCCATGAATAAGATGAAACATTACATAAGGAATCTTTAATGATTTGAAATCATTTAAGAGGGCCGTTACACACGGAAGGAAACGGACGCAAGCCCATGTGGAGAAAAGGAAACGTTCTTTCGAAATCAAACGAAAAGTGAAGCCAAACCATGGAAATGAAACGAAGGGCCACAGAATGGAAAACGAGAAGTCTTTTTGGAAATCAAAGCGCATGCATGCAGAGGGAAGGTGAAACGAACAACCATTGGAAAACGAAATGAAGAGCTTCCTGAAAACTTTAAATACGCCATTCAAAGAAGCCAGAAGGGGCTGGAAATTGTAGAAAAAATAAAAGACTATCTTTCGAAATAAAGGAGTTTTTTTTTTGGCAAGAGCAACTCTTGTGTGTGAAATCAAAAGGAGATTGAAACTAAGACTGCTGCTATTTCTGTAAATCTTTCCTTTGCATTATTGCTTCTTGTATCTATTCGTTTACGCCACGAAGTGGGTTACGATAGGTGAATGATGGAATGATGCAATTATTTGTTTCCTTAGAATCTTGCATCTGATCTAATTTGATTGTGTTTATGTTGCAGGTCTGTTAGGTCAGGTTGTTTTAGAATTTCATCTCATAACTTGGGGTTTTGCAAGGAGGAGATTGCTAACCAAATTAATGTCCTATTTTGTTTTTTCTAGCTAACTTTTGTAAATAATGTTTCTATTTTAATTTTCTGATATTTAGATTAGTTTTGTTTTAAAATCCACTATTTCGATTCGGGTCCATTCCACAATTTCTGCATTTGTTTTCATTCTTGCATCTCCAAACACCTTCATCTAATTTTTAGATAAAATATGGGTTTAGGAGGGCTACTAATTCCAAATGCACACTAAATCAGATCAAGTGAATGAATCCTAACTTTCTAACTTACTAATTGTTGCTAACATAGGGATAGTGGAACATTTTTTTTAATAAAGATAAAACGAATCCGCTAACTCTAAAAATGAACCTCATGTTAAAGGCACGGAGCTTAAAATGAAGTGGTTTATACCACACACTTTCTCATTTGGAATCCTTTTAAGCTGAAGATAAAAGAGGTTACTAACTGGGTTTCGGGTAGATCACTTTAAATCTCAGAAGCATTAAAAGAAGCTATCTTCACATTTGGTCGATTTAATGGATTATGGTCGCAAAGTACTCATTCAAATCATTAAAGGCCCCTTGTTAACTGTTACTTGCATGGTTTAGGTTATTCTGGCATACATTCACTTATATGCTTTTGTCTTGATTGACTATATGCAGATGAATGTTTATTCACAAGAACCTTGGAGAAATGAATTTCTTTGCAAGAGAGAGTTTCCTGTTTGAGACTCTAGTTGTGGTGATCATTTTGCTATAGGGCAAAATATCAACTCAACATGCTCCATTACTGAGAGGTCCAAACTGGACCATACATTTTGACATATATGTTGATGCATCTAACAATGTAATAGGCTCAGTACTGGGACAGAAAGATGATGATTTTTATGCCATCTATTATGTTAGTAAAAAACTCATAGGTGCTGAACTCAATTATACTATCACAGAGAAGGAGTTTCTTGTAGTAATACATGTTCTTAACAAATTTTGTCATTACATTACAGGTTATCAGGTTTATGTACACATTGACCACTCAACGATTAGATACTTGATAAACAAACCTGGCATTAGTGGCAGAATTATCATATGGTTGTTGCTTTTGTAGGAATTTGATGTGAAAATAGTAGACAAGCCAGGAAAGGACAATGTGGTAGCTGATTTCTTGTCTAGATTGATACCTCTAAACTATGCAGCTACAGAGGACCAATTTCTAGAGTATTTATTTGCTCTAAATGATCAGATACCTTGGTATGTAGATATGGCTAATTATTTAGCCATTGGTAAAGTATCCCCTGCACTTTCACCTCGTGAAAAATAAACTTTAATTGAGAAAAGAACAAATTTCTCATGGATTGATGGGTGCCTATTTAAAATAGGGCCTAATCAGCTCATGAGAAGATGTGTTGCTAGGAATAAAATAATTGAAATATTGAAGGCTTGCCATGATGAACCTTGTGGTGGCCATTTTGCAAGAAAAAGGACTGCATATAAAGTGTTGCAGGCTGGTTATTACTGGCCTTCACTATTCAAGGATGCAACCAAGCATGTGAGCCAATGTGATCAATATCAAAGGATGGACAGACCTACTCTCAAATATGAGATGCCACTCCAACCACATGTTCACATTGAACCATTTGATAAATGAGGATGGACTTCGTAGGACCTATTAATCCATAGTTAAGAGGAAAAATGTATATCGTAGTTTGGATTGACTATGTGACTAAGTGGGTTGAAGTACAGGATTTGCATGATTCAAAGGAGAAAACTATAGTAGAATTATTGTATTCATTAATTATTACAAGATTTGGGGTTTCAAGGGAGATCACAACAGATCAAGAACCTTAGTTTACTTTAAGGATGATTCAGAAACCCATGCAAAAATACAAAATCAAGCATAAAAAAACCATTTCCTACTATCCACAGGTGAATGGACAAGTTGAGGTAACAAACTAAGAACTGGAAAATATTCTAACAAAGATAGTGTAGCAACATAGGAAGGACTGGACTACTAGATTACCAGAAGCAGTGTGGGCCTACAGGACCACCTAGAAGACTACTACTGGTTTCACAATATTTCAGTTAGTTTATGAGAAAAGTGCTATGATGCTTATAGAGTTTGAAGTCAAAATACTTAGGACTATTATAGAATTGAATATAAATATGGATGATGCACAAAAATACTGAATTCAACAGCTTAATCAGCTGGATGAATACCGCCTTGATGCTCTATAGAAAATAGAAATAATTCAGAAACAGAGGGTCAAGTGGCATGACCGCCACACCAGGCCAAAGCAACTTAAAGTGGGAGAATGGGAATTACTCTATGATTCTCGATTCCAATAAAGGAAGGGTAAGCTCATGTAGCATTGGATGGGGCCATATGAAGTGACTAAAGTCATCAACAATGGGGCTATAAGGATCAAAATAATAGACAACAACAACATTACCTTAAAATTCAATGGCCATCGCCTACATCCATACCATGTGTTTGAAGCATACATGATTGAGTCTATATTAGGCATGGGGGAGACCCTAGTTGATTTTGATTTTATCTTGAGTTAGTAAGATGTGGACCTAGTCCACATAGTCCCAAAGACAATTATTCTTTCAATTTTTTTTTTTTTTAGTTGTGTTTTTGTTTTGCAGGAACAATGCCCTTTGTGCAACTATTAGGCAGCTTGGGAAACCAAGGCCTAACAAGCACAAAATCCATGAACCTGCATCTTCCAATATTTTTAGGAGAATTTGCTTGTAGTAGGAGTAGCTAGTCCCCATTTAGAAAGGAGAATACTAAACCTGAACCTGGACAAGAGTGTTTGGATTGGTATTTTTGGACAATAAAACACTCAACTACTAGTTCAGGGATGGATGCCGATTTTGTTATTATTTTTCAAATCAGAAGCACTGAAGGGCCTTATCAACTTGACAATGCATATACAAGGAGAATTTAACACCCATTGAATAACAAGAAGTGTCTATTTTCTATTTTTTGATGGGAAAAGCACTTGATTCTCGTACGGTAGAAGACACATAATTCTTGTTATACGGTACACGACACTTGATTCCCAGTATGTTACGAAGATGGTGCCTGCGTCTCACTTTTTGGTAGATCGATGCATGATTCCTGGTTTCTCTAGGAGGGCACCCGACTTCTAGTTCTCGTGAAACTAAAACCAAATCTTCTTTGCATGTTGTAAAAAAAGGTTTGAGTTTGTATAAAGTTTCTTTTATAAGTATGACACCCGACAGTTATCAAAAAGACGTTTGCTTCCCATGTTAAGTAGAGCACCCGATTGCTAAGGCACTTGCTTCCCATGTTAGGCATAAGTGTTTGATTGCTAAGGCACCTACTTCCCATGTTAGGCATAAGCGCCTAATTGATAAGGCGTCTGCTTCCCATGTTAAGCAAAGCATTTGATCCTAAATGTACCTGATTTCCATACAAAAAAGGCACCTAATTTCTATATTTTTTGGCCATTTCTACCTTGAAAGAATAACACATTAGCATTGGGATGCAGCCCAAGCCACGTTAGCACCCCACACACGTGCAAATTCAAATCTATTACGGATAAAATTAAAAGTTGACATCAACCAAATTCTGAGGGGGATGTTTTCATCCAAAAGAGATACGTTTTTTCTAATTTTTATTTTGAATTTTGTAGAATTTCTTGAATAAGCCATATTGCAGCTACCAAGAACCAATCATGTCAAAGAAAATTCATTGCATGGGAACCATGGCCATCATTGTCTGTTGTGGTTTACCCAATCATCAAACACCAACCAATAACGATGCACCACAAATATTTATGCATATATACCCATGAAACGAATTTAGGTGCATGATTAAATTTTTTATTTTTTGTCTATATTTTTTCATGAACATGTGTGTCTATGGAAAAGTACCGACACAATCCCCCATTATTGCCTTAACCACTTGAACAAACCCACCTGGCATGGTGTTGCATGGAATACCTTTGATTAGTCAACTGTTTATGGTTATCACCTCCACACAATCAGGCACATGCTTGAAGAAAATTTACTACGAATAACCATAATCACTATTGATTATGGTAATTAACTGCCTACGTGCAAGAAAGTAGCTATTTTAAAAAATGCTTACCAACTACTATGAAGCTACCTTCAAAGAAAGAAAAAAAATAGATAAGTGAAGCACAATAGCAATTCGAAGAGAAATCTGAAGCATCACTAAGTTAATTGTGAACTAAAGGAAAAGCATGGAGGGGAAATCGAAGAATCACGACCTGAAAAAGAGTGAGCCTACTGACTGCTCAGGTATTTTTACAGATGTTCAAATATAGTTTGATGCTGCAAAATGAATGGACTATTGTCAACTGGTTAGTTAGGGCCAGGATGCAACAGTGGCAAATGAATTTATGACATCAATGAAGGATGGGATCGTGCACATGTGATGACTAGAAATTCCAGTCACTAAGGATTACATCACCGATGTTACAAAACTCCCTCTAACAAGAGAATGCACATACAATGAGGATAACCTTACCCTTTGTGTATAAATATTTTTTGAGGTACCAACTGAGCATATGACGTACATTGGCTTGCCAAAACAACACATTCTCGAGCTTTGAAGGGTAGTTTTTGAGTAGATCACCTGCTTCTTCACATGTTCTGGTAGGTACTCTACACTGAGCACCAATCACTTTTATTTTCTCAATAACATCCTACATGGAGAAAAAATCAAT
The DNA here is from genome assembly GCA_028583015.1 of Wollemia nobilis. Classification (NCBI taxonomy): domain Eukaryota; kingdom Viridiplantae; phylum Streptophyta; class Pinopsida; order Araucariales; family Araucariaceae; genus Wollemia; species Wollemia nobilis. Next base: position 1,520,468 of record JAQPPZ010003286.1, on the reverse strand, counting down.
GTCCCACATTAACTTGGATGCGCCCTCAAGGACGAGGCCAGACGATACCAGGCAGGTACTACCTATGCCTTGGCTCACCATGGCTTGATTTTGGACCTGGTATGATATGTAGAGTCACAAAGAGATGTGACAATTGAGGAGACTATGTGCACTACTACAGTGATGAGCAAAATTAGAGGGGGAGGTGTAAATTTAGAATGAAAAATCAACCCAAGGGGTGACAGATCGAGAGGAGATGACACCTACGTCCCAACTTGCATAAAATACAGGGAAAGCAGGATAAGCCTTATCCCCTATTTCTTACCAATTTGGAGAGAAATAAAGATAAGATTTATCTCCTAATGCCCCTCTATTCAACTATGAGGTAGGGTAGGATGTGACAAGCCCTCCTTTCATGCCTATTTACACCAGGATGCGAAGCAGAAGGTCGAAGGTGTCAAGGGTGGTATATGACGAGGATACATCAATCGATGAGCTTAAAAGGGAGGAGTACTTAGCCCAAAATTTATAGGACATTTTCAATGGGCCAACTCCTCAACAAGAGGTGGCCATAGGATATTTACCACCAGAAGACCAGGAAGAGGATTTATAGCAATAACTACAAGTTTTGAGAGAGTAGGCTTCCACTTGGGAAGCCAAGTTTAAAGAAGAGAAGGCTCTATTTCAAGAGTCCCAAAAGGAAGTTGCCTTGAAAATACATGAATTGTACCAAATATTTTGATAGTTATAGGGGTAAATTAGAGTATCACAGTTGTAGGGTGGACCAGTAGGAGCTGAGCAATTGACCAAGGTTGATGCAGTGGTGCAAACTGATGGGGCAACAAAAGTACCCCTTGCTGATACAAAAATATAATAGGGAGATATTGCTATAATGGAAGTAGAGCAGCCCTGTTCTACGTCTCCTTCCACAGAACAAATACTTTAGGAGGATTAAGTTGAGGTTGAAGAACCTCAAAATTAAGAATAGTCTATAGAGAAAGGATATGAGGAGGAGAAGGAGATGGAGGTCGAAGAGCCTCAAATTTCAATCAAGGAGGGAGATACAGAGCACTCTCTAGTTGATGCAAGGGCCGAACAACCTTAGGAGGAAGAAGCAGTTCTCGTCAAGCAACAATTTTCTATAGAGGAAGAAGAGGCTTAGCAGCCTAAATCTCCTGTACACCAGGAAAAAATAGTTGCACCAACACACCCTGGGGTACAACAGATAAAACTAAGATCAAAGCAAATAGTTGTAAGGGAATCTCAATGATGACCTAAAACCAGAGTGAGAGATACCGAGTTGAAGGAATTGGGCATCGAATCTGATAAGGAATCAGAGCTAGATTCTGATGAGGAATGTGAGGCAACAAAGAATTTGTTTGCTTCCCAAAAACAAAAATTTGAAAAACTCAAAGAGGATATGGTAGCAGACAAAAATAGCTAGAATAAGGTTTCTAAGAGGACCCATAAAGAATCAGAAAAAGAGACCAAGAAGCAATCTAACAAGCCTCACAAGAAAATTCTAGTTGCCCGACCTAAGCAGTTATGGTACTTATATGGTTTGGAGTATGGTAAGCCTTCACGAATGAATACATATTTTATGAGGATGGGATTTCTAGGCCCTGTGCAACCTACAGATCTAGCATCAAGCAACATAACTCTCCTAGTAGAAAAAATAGAGGTCAAGCTGAACTTGAGCTTTATCCAATAGCAGCAAATTTTACCACAGTCAAGGTTGCTAAGAAGTCTAGCATCCCATTTGGCGATGAAGAATCAGTGCCTTGGGTGAAGAGTTACCCCTTCACTATGAGTACTGGAAAATGGCTAAGGCTACATTCCAAAAGGATGCCACCAGTTTCTCTGGTTATTATCTGAGAACTGAAAAATGCAAGGTGGCTTGGACCATAGAATCACCCAAGAAAAGAGTAGGGCAAAGTGAACCAGTTCGGTGTAGCAAATGCCAAAAATAGCAGGGTCAAGAGAAAATTTCTCCCAAGGCACCAAAGGGGTGAAAGCCCTAGGACAAAGGCTACTAAGAAGTAGAGGACATAGACCAACAGGGCTTATTGGGATGTTGTAAATAGAACTGGTAATTACCAGTTCAAAGTGGTACAGGGACGTGCCACCCCTTAAGCATGGGGGGATGATGAGCCACATAATTGCTCATTTTTTGTACTCTTTTCCTTATAATGTGCAGAACTTATTCTTGTAGATATAAATATTTTATGGAAATTATATATAATTAACAATTTATTTTGCATGTTATCTAATATTTGTCTTTAAGTGTAATTTGTGTATATTTAGTGGAAATTGTTGCATTTTGGCATGTTTTCGTCGAGGTCCCACTCAAACCTGGCACTTGCAATTTTATGAAGGTAAAACACCTGTGGAACATCGACAAGAATTATGAAGTCAGGCACCCAAATTCCTTTGAAGCGCTTGAATTTCATTCAACACTTAACTACTAGGCACCTGCTTTTCGTTAGGCATCTACTTCTCGTTAGGTGCCTGCTTCCTGTAAAGCACCTATTTTTGTTAGGCACCTGCTTCCCATTAGGTGCCTACTTCCCAAATTCTACATACAAGGTGCTTGCTTCTCAAATTCTTCAGATGCGGGGCCTTATTTCCACAAATGCCAAACTCTAGCACAACTTTGTGGTCGATAGAACAGAGCAAAATTTTAGCAACCAACATAAAAAGAGTTCTAGCATTGAAAATGGACAAGGGAAAAAATAAAATATGACTCACCATCCATTTTCCAGCTGCTACGTGAGCGAATTGTGTAAATCGGGTAAAATAAATATCAGACATATTCTAGAAATAAAATACGCTAAAATATCATGATATTTTGCTCGATTCCTTTATTTAAGCAAGAAGTTGTAAAAGCGAATCATTTTCTAATTTGTTTTGAGGATTGTAACTGTAGAATTGTGCAACGAACAGTTCTTATTATTCAGCATCAAGTTATATAATGTTTACAGTAGCCGGGAATAGTCACCGGCGGAACGGATCTGTTACGAAGTTGTAACAGTCTGCCAAATAATGTAATATGTACAAAAGACTAACAGTCCTAAACAGTACGCTAACATCCCCCTTTATTACATTATTTGGGTAATGTAATAACTAATAGCTATACTTGACTACTAACATCCCCTTACATTATTTTGCAATACAAAGTGAGCTGTGAAACAATTCAAATTTGACACGTCCAAGTGCCTTAGTGAAAATGTCTGCAACTTGAGCATCGATGGGAATGTGTTGAAGCTGAATTCGGTGCTTTGGAACTTCCTCTCGAATGAAATGACATTGTGTGTCAATGTGCTTTGTTTTTTCATGATGTACTGGATTCTTGACGAGGTTCAGAACACCCTGATTGTCGCAGAACAAGTGTATTGGATATTTTGATGGATGGCCCATACTTGTCAGAATGCGACGTAACCATATCACTTCGCACATAGCTTCACGTGCGGCACGATATTCTGCCTTTGTTGATGAAATAGCAACCACCTATTGCTTCTTGTCGTGCCAAGAGACAGGACCGGATCCCAGATGAAAAATATATCTAGAAGTTGACTTGCGATCATCAAATGATCCGGCATAGTCGGAGTCCGTGTATCCTTGCAAGAAGAATTTGTTGTTCCTCTTGTATTCTAGGCCATATTCCATAGTACCACGGACATAGTGAAGAACACGTTTTGTTGCTTTCCAATGAGTGGTCTTAGGCTCTCGCATGAACCTCGAAAGATAGTTTACAGCAAATACGAGATCTGGCCTAGTATTGGTCAGATATATGAGACTCCCAATCAACTGTCGATAGAGAGTGCCATCTACCTGAGGTGAGTCATCATATTGCGATAACTGAAGTCCATTCTCGATTGGATTTGCCATTTGCTTGCAGTCAGTCATGCGATATTTATCGAGCAATGTCTTGGCATACTTTTTCTGAGACACTTTGATGGAGTGCTCCTTCTGGCTGAATTCCAGACCAAGACAGTAATGGAGAATTTCGAGATCTTTCATCTCAAAAGATTTGCACAAGTTTCTTTTGACAGTAGAGATCATATCTTCTGAACTCCCTGTAATGAGCAGATCATCCACATAGAGTACAAGCAACACTATCTTAGAACCCTATTTCTTGAAATATAGGTTTGCATCTGATGGACATCTCTTAAATCCATGCTGCATTAGGTGATTGTCCATTTTTATATACCAAGCTCGAGGAGCTTGTTTCAGACCATACAAGTATTTGACCAATTTGCAAACTTTTTGCTGTTGGCCTTCCACTTCAAATCCTTCAGGCTGAGTCATATAGACTTCTTCTTGGATATCACCATTAAGAAAGGCACTTTTGACATCCATTTGGTGAACTTTCCACCCATATTGTGCTGCCATAGCACACATAACCCGAATTGTGGTCATCCGAGCGATGAGGTGCAAAAGTTTCTTCATAGTCGATGCCTTCCTTTTGAGCATATCCCTTTGCAACAAGACGGGCCTTATGCTTATCAATTGTTCCATCTGCATTGTACTTGACTTTGTATACCCATTTGCAGCCAATAGGTTTCTTTCCATGCGGCAGATCAACAAGCTTCCAAGTTTTATTTTTCATCAGAGACTCATACTCCGTATCCATAGCGGCCTTCCACTGAGGCTCACTAAGAGCATCTTGCACTGATGCAAGTTCAAGACTATCTATGGTAGACATGAATGCCCTGTCATCATCAATATCCATATCCTCAACTTCTCTACTTGGAGTCACAGAAAGTTCCTCAAAAGATTGACAAAGATCATCAACCTCACCAGTTTCTCTGGCTTCTCTTTCCTTTTGAGCCATACTGCGTGTACGAGGTCTATCCAAATTCAAATTGGGAGGAGTGGATAAATTTGCATCTCTGATTGTATTTGTACACCATTTAGGATTCTGCTTCGATGGTGGTGAAGAAGATGTAGAAGGACCTCCTGTCTGTGTTGACGAAGGAATCTCCTCTTCCTTTGGTTCCATAATATCCTGGTGTACTGTAGATGTGCTCTGTGATGTGAAAGCTTCATCAAAGACAACATCTCTGTTGATATGAATTTTCTTGGTCAAAGGATCTATCAACCGATATACTTTAGAGTGCTCGTAATATCCAAGAAAAATACATCTCAGTGTTTTCTCATCTAGCTTCTTCCTTTTCTCTTTCGGTATGTGCATGAAAGCTTGACACCCAAAAATACGTAGATGAGATATGGAGGGTTTTTGACCACTCCATGCTTCCTGTGGAGTCATTCCTTTTAGGGCCTTTGTGGGTGCCCTATTCAAAATATACACTGTAGTGGTGACAGCTTCTGCCCAATATTGTTGCCCAAGAGTTGCACCTGTGAGCATACAATGAACCATTTCCATGATAGAATGGTTCCTTCTCTCAGCAACTCCATTTCTTTGAGGAGTATAGGCAGTTGTTAACTATATCTTGATCCCATGCTTATCTAGGAATGCAGAAAATTCATTAGAGGTAAACTCTCCCCCTCGATCTGAGCGGAGGGTTTTAATAGAAGCCCCTGACTCCTTCTCAACGGATTTCTTGAACTGTTGGAAGAATGCGAAAGCTTCAGATTTCAGTTTGAGAAAGAAAACCCACATCTTTCGTGAGTAGTCATCTACGAATAATTGAAAGTACCTCTTCCCTCCAAAACTATTGGGTGTGAAAGGACCGCATAGATCGATGTGAATTAGCTCCAGAGGTTTTCTTGCTCTTGTAGAGCTCTTCTCAAATGGTACTCTATGCCGCTTTCTCGCTAGCGCTCGAGCACATCGGCAATGTGGCAAAAAGGGAAGGAAGACCCTTTACCATCTCATACTTGCTTGAGCTCAAGTAAGTAGCCGAACTAAGATGCCCATATCTCTTGTGCCATAGGGAAGTTGCCTCCTTTGTAGAGACAAGTCATGGCAACATGTGGAGTAGAGATAGCATCTAGTGCAAATAAGCCATGCTTATATGAAGTCATTGCAATCGCTTACCCTTCCCGGTAATTGTACAACACTTCTTTCCATTCTCAACACGAAAGTTGACAACCATATTTGTGTCCAGGATTTGTGTCACTGACAACAAATTGTTGGCCAATCCCGAACATAGAGGACTTTGTCAATCTGACACTTGCCATCAGGAAGAGTGACTGAAACTGTACCCTCTCCCTGAACCCTGTAGGTTTTATCATCAGCAATTGTGACAGGTTTGCCCTCTTTGGCCACAAATGATTCAAACCACGATCTGTCGCCAGTCATATGTTTACTAGCTCCAGAATCGACATACCAAATAGGATCCCTCTGTGTGGAATCTGTGGTAGTCATGAGCACCTTGTGTGCCCATTCAGAATCTGAGTCAGATTCTTCAATAGCAACATTCACCTGGGGTTGCTTGTTTTTATTTTGTGGTTTGTTTTGGCCTTTCGCTTGTTCTTATGCCAACACCTGTTGGTGTCATGGTTGTCTTTCTCACAGATCTTGCACCACCTCTTTTTCTATTGAGGTTGTTTGCCTTTTCCTTTCGTATCCTGTTGAGAATTTCCTCCTTTTTGAAATTTGCCTCCTTTTTGCCCATTACCTTTCTTCCTAGAACCCTTCCTGTTGGTGTATAGGGCTGTATTGGAAGAATCATCCTTGTGAAGTTGGCGTGCCTCCTGTTGTTGGAACAGATTGACCAACTCGATGTAGGTAATTTGTCGTTGGGACACCTGGATGGAGGTTATCAACATGTCAAATGAAGAAGGTAAAGCTCTCATCACAAGTGAAATGAGAAGCTTTTCATCCACGATATCTCCTAGAGAACTCAATTTCTCTTTCAACTCGGACACTCTGCACAGAAAGATTTCAACTGTTTCACCCTGCCTCAAACTCAGGTTATGAAGTTGTTGTTGAAGATGAAGAATGGTGGATTCATTCTTCCCCTCATAGATGGTTCTAATGGCATCCCATGCCTCTTTACCACTTGCTTTATCAGCTATATGAGGTTGCACTTCATCTGAAACAACAAACAAAATGAGCACCTTTGCTCTACTGTCTTTCTTGTCAAAAGCAATCTGATCTGCTGAAGGACCTGTGGATCCTGCTGTTGGTGAAGGCCTTGTTGCTACTCTAGTAAAAATATCCCACAAATCTTCCATTTGGAGAATAGCCTTCATCTTATGTTTCCATGGTGTATAATTTGGACCTTTCAATAACTGATGCGGATCAGTCATCAACTTTGCAACAGCGGCCATAGTGAAGGTTCCTTATATCACCAAATTGGTCCCCCTTTCGATATACCTTTTGCTAGGCCAATATACCGTACAAAATACCCGCCCTTACGTGAGGGAAACTATAGGTATTTAGAAAGATCAACAAAAATCACCCGCCCTTACGTGAGGGAGACTATAGGTGAGTTTTAGAGATCATACGATACGTGGAACATAAGCGGTACTGAAATGGAATCGCCTTGTTGATGGCACCTACCATAGAAGATTCTTCTCATGCGTGGGGCGTAACTTCCCCTAAACACTATGAATAATACTTCGTCAGGATTTACTCCTAAACACAAGTGCGATAAAGGGTAGTGGATGGAGTAAAAAATGCAAAAATGACGTACTTATTCCTCCCCGACGATTTATAGAGAACAAGCTCAGACGTCGTTATAGCAGCTATATTAGGCGGCGGATACAGTAGCCAAATCATGACAACTTTACCTGTAAGTGCTGGCTAGAGGTATCGCATATACCGAACGCTGTAGTGCAATAAAATTGCACAGATGGGTTTTATATTCCGGGGACTTAGGGAGTGTTTTGATTTTAATTTTTAATGTTATAGTGCAAAAAATGAAATATGCAACATACAACAAAAAAAATTGCCCACAATAATAACCCACAAGGTGTCGATCACAGCCGAAAATGCACCTTTTACAATGCCAAATTGCTATTTTTCGAAAAATTACTCTCTATCCCCCTTTGATTTTTTGAAAAAAATCCCCCCTTAAAAAACTTTCTTTAACAAAATTATTTAAAATTAAAATAAATAATTTCAATTTATATAGTTTTAAAAACTTAAAAAAAAAAAAATTAAAATTAAATTTTAATTTATAAAGTTTAAAACTATATTAAAAAAATTAAAATTAAAAATAATAATAATTAAAAATGACTTTGAAAAAAAAATATACCTGAGGGGAGTCGGCGGGATTTGAACCCCCGACCTGCAGGCTCCCTGAGCCTTAACCGCACGGCTCACGACCACGTGAGCCAGCGGGCTGATCCGGAAAAATCAGCAAGTCACCTCCCTTTTCAACACCCTCTGCAGCAGCCTCCGGCTCGGCTTCCTCTCTGCAAGTCGCAGAGGGAACTTTTTTTCGAAAAAAAATTTCGCTCGGGGGGTTTACTTCGAACCGCCCTCTGTTCTGTCGAATTTTTTTTTTTTTTTTTTTTTCAATAAAAAACCGGGGGGGGTGCGCGATGGGGGGGGGGAGCTGCGCCTACTTGACGCAGGGCCGGAGCTGCGTCTAAAATGACGCAGTCACCGGGGGCGGGGGGGGTTTACACCCCTCCTGCCGCGGCGGGCGGGAAATTTAAATTTCCCCCCGCAGCGTCGGCCAAGGGGGGGGGGCTCCCCTCCTGTCGCACGGCCTGCGCGACAGTCTGTCGCACGGGCCTGCTACGACAGATCCTCTGTCGCGCGGGGGAGCGCACGGCCTGCGCGACAGTCTATCGCATGGGCCTGCTACGACAGCTCCTCTGTCGCACGGGGGAGCGCACGGCCTGCGCGATAGTCTATCGCACGGGCCTGCTGCGACAGCTCCTCTGTCGCGCGGGGGAGCGCGGACCCTCCTGGTCGCGCGTCTGCGATCGACGTCGCACGCGCGGGGAGTGGTCCCTCTTTCCAGTCAACCGCGCGCAACGGGGTCCGGGCCCTCCTGCGACGCAGCGCGCCGGCTGCGTCTGCTTCGACGAGCGGTGGGGAGTCTGGCTGCTTTCTCCTTCTATCGCGTCTGCGCGACAAAAAAAAAATTAACTGCACAACCGCCCAGTTTCTCCAACCTCGGATTCTCGTCACGCCTCCCTGCACATCGCTGGCTCTGATGCCATGTAGAATTGTGCAACGAACAGTTCTTATTATTCAGCATCAAGTTATATAATGTTTACAGTAGCCGGGAATAGTCACCGACGGAACGGATCTGTTACGAAGTTGTAACAGTCTGCCAAATAATGTAATATGTACAAAAGACTAACAGTCCTAAACAGTACGCTAACAGTAACAGGGTGTGGACGCATATATTATAAATATGCAAGCCACCCCTGAAGAAGACCCCCCGAACTTTCTTGTAAATTCTTGTTGTAGTTTTTAATAAAATTTATAAGTATTTTCCTGTAAAAATCGTCTAAAGCATTCAGTGAAGATCTAACGCGGTCAGAACCTACTAGAATCATGGGCCCACTTACAATAGACTTCTTCCCTTCTTTCCCCTATTTTCTATATTTATTTTCATAGATTAATTTACTTTCCAGTTATTTCCCCCATTTTCTTTGATTTCTAGCAAGGTAGCAATTATATTTTTGATTTCATAGAAATAGAATAAGTTATTGGTTTGGAATTAAATATTAAAACTTCAACAAACATCAAAACAACCCCAAACTAAAATCTTAGGGACTCATCTCTGAAGGATAAATTATAAGCATATATTTTGCATGGTTGGTCACAAGACTATGAAATAACTCGGGTTGAAAATTAAATGAAGGCAATTAATTGAACCATAGAAAAACTAACCAATGTTTTGCCCAACAACTTTAAGAAGTTTGATCCTAAAATCACATGAAGTGCCTTTAAAACCTTTGAAAATACGAAAAAATAGTACCTATAGCAAATGGGAGATCACCATGTATCATTGCATTAGTGGTTGAGGGGATGCTAGCTAGGCACAAACTAGATAGAGAAACAAAAAATCTCTAGTTGCCACTAGTTTTGTGTAAGGGGGTGCCAATCAAGCACTAATTATGCAAGCCACTAGACAATGTATTGATGAACTAGATCATGTCATGTATCACACTTTGATTCACTATAGAATTATAGCTCACCAAGTCTATAATTGACTGTATGACTGCTTGTTCAACTAAATTGATAACTTGGCAAAATATGATTGGTTAAACCCACTTTTTGTTATAAATATGAATTAGGTCTTTTCTAAGCAGCTTAGAAAAGACCCAAATGTGAAAAAGGTCTTGTTCTGGTCGGCATGATTTTTTTATTATTAAAAATGTCGGCCATCCTCTCCCTACCCCTTTCTCTATATTCCCGCTCCTATTCTTCTTCCCCTTATTCCTCCTATTTCCTCTCCAACTCCCTAGCCGCCGCCTCTTATCACTCCATCTCCTTTCTCTCCCTTTCGCAGCCTCCCTTTCCTACTTCCCCGGTGCCTCCTTCTCTTTCTTCCGTCGTCCCTAAATTCTTGATTCCTTATATCTCCCACCTTCTCACGTAACTCTTATTAAAAAGCCTATATAAGGCTTAGACTTGTAAATCATAAAGTTAGTTGAATTATTAATTATTTCGAAGCTCCGTTTTGTATTTTTCACTGTGTGCAATTTGCGTTGGGCCCACATAGACCGCAAATCTAGACTGGTATCAAAGCTTAGGTGAGGGCGTGGTCTCCGAGGCAACGCGAGAGCCGAGCGTAGAGGCGAGGAGACCCGCGGCAGAGGAAGCAAAGGTCGGCCCGAGAACCGAGGAGGATGCCAAAGATACACGTGGGAGGTCAGCAGGAAGCTGTCAGACGAACGCTGAGGGCACGGATCTCGAGGACCAATCGGGGCGCGACACGTGGATAGGAGGTCCACGCTGAGGGGATAGAAACTCGACTTTTGAGGTGCCACGTGGTGGCTGAGTGGACTGTGCAGACGTGGCTGAGGAGCTGACGTGGTTGGGATTACGAGGCAGGAGACGATCGACGTAGAGGTGACATGTGGTGACAAGCTGGCGGTGTCGAGCTGACAGAGTAGACACGTGGCAGAGCAGAATTGGCAAAGGAGGTGCTGAGTTGTCAAGAGACGCGGACACGTGGTTGTCTGTGATTGGTTTACGAGCGGCAAAACAAAGGCTCATGATTGCCCGAAGGCAATCGAAATAGTAATCGAGGGCGCGCCCATAAAAAGCATATCTCTGTCCCTATCCTCATGAATGTGGGACAAAATTGTTTTTTAAAAACTCCTACCGCTGAGCGATTAGAAAACAAGGGATTTAAGTGTTTAATCTCACCAAAGGGTCTAGCACAGTTGGTTGTGCACGTTGATTGTTGAGCAGTGGGTCTTGAGTTCGAATCGCGCTGAAGAGGTTTTTTATAAAGGAATTTTTTTTTTATAAAAGAAATTTGCGATCGAAGAGGTTTAAATAAAGATCGCGCCATATTTATTTCCAAAGAAGGTCGTAGGTAGAGTGGCAGAAAGTTCCCGTTTGAAAGCACGAGGACACGGGATCGATTCCTACAAAGGTTCAAATTTTTTAGTTTTTTTATTTTTTATTAAAGTTTTTGAATTATTTAATAGTTTTCTTTAAAACATATTTTTAATTATTTAAAAATATATATTAAATAATTAAAATATTAATGAAACTATTAAATTTTTTCATAAAAGACTTTATAAAAAATTAAAAAAAAAACTTTGTGGAGAATAGAAGTAAATTTTTTTTTTGTGATAAAGTGATTAGCCTCCTAAAATTGATATGGTGTGATAGATGATCCGGTCAGCCGGATGCTACTATGCACTCTGCTCTCTGTTGAGAAGAGAGACACCTGATTCCTTTGACGAGAAAGTCCAGCGAAATGGACTTCATACAGTGTTTTGCCAGCTAGAAAACCAAGTGATTGCTCATCTGAGGAAACCGGACTCTGGATACGAGGTGGATTCTGAAGATAATATCTTCGAGAAAAGAATAGAAGAGTCTGAGACGGTTGAAATAGTACCTGAAGGACAATCGAGTGATAGTTATACCCCTGTAGTGCCTGAAGTAGAATCAAGTGAGAGCTATACACCACGCTCTCCTGATCCAGAACCAATAGTAGAAGAAGAAGAAGAAGAGGAAGAAGAACCAGAAGAAGAAGAAGATCCAGTAGAAGTTGAACCTGAAGAACGAGATGTTATAGTCATCAGCAGCAGTTTCGAGCCAGAAGCAGCACCAGAAGTCATTGTGATTAGTGACGACGAAGCAGACAACTTCGCCTTTCCAGTTCTAGGCAATCCTCAAGAAGAAGAACGCCAAATCAGTGAGCGTATTAAAAAGGCTAGATTTGATTTAAATCAGTGATCTCTTTTGTACTCCTTTGTACTACTTGTTTGCAATTGAAATAAAGTCTGCTTTCTAAAATGGCATCCAATACTAGTCTACCAATCCCTGAGTTCAATGGTGGTGATTACGAATATTGGTCAATTAAAATGAAAACTCTTTTGATAGGCAAAGGTCTTTGGGATGTGATTGAAGAGGGATATACTGAACCTACTGTTGCTGATTGGGCAGCTTTGAATGTTGTCGATAAAAGGGCTAAAAAATAAGCTCAGAAGAATAATTCTTCCGCCCTTTATCACATCCAAGCTGCCCTTGATAGAAGTATTTTCCCTAGAATAGCTTCTTTTATAACAGCTGAATCTGCTTGGAATGCTTTAAAAGAAAGTTATAGAGGTAGTGACCAAGTCAAACAAGTAAAACTACAAACCTTGAAATGAGATTTTGAAACTCTTAAAATGCAGGAGAGTGAAAAGGTTGGTGATTACTGCGTGCGTGTAAAAGCCATAGTAGATAAGATGGTCACTTTAGGAGAAGAAGTCAAGCCTGAAGTTATAGTGAAGAAAGTGTTGAGAACACTTCTTCCTAAGTGGAATTCAGTTGCCATAATTATAGAAGAATCCAAAGACCTAACCTCTCTGTCTTTTGAAGCCCTCATTGGTTCACTTCTCTCACATGAAGAAAGGTTACAACAATCTCCTTCCACAAGTTACGGAGGAGATGAAAAAGCCTTTGCTTCTCATGAAGGCAGAGGTAGAGGCCATGGCAGAGGACAATATAGAGGTAGAGGCAGAAATAATCAGAGAGGTGGAACTCCTAACAGAGGAGGAAATCAGAACAGAGGAGGATTCTCAAACAGAGGTGAATATCAGAATAGAGGAGGGCAGCAAAACAGAGGGAAACAATCAGGCAGAGGAAAAGGAGGAGATAAATCAAAACAATCTTGCTACAATTGTGGCAAACCTGGCCATTATGCTCGTGACTGTTGGTCAAAGCCTTCACAAGGAAGCAACAGCAGCCAGAGCAGTCAGTTTGGCAATTTTGGAGAAGAGGAAGAGGCCACAAATCTCTTTCTCTCATATGGTCAGGCAGATCAGAACATGAATGATACATGGATCTTGGACACTGGGTGTTCAAATCATATGAGTGGCAAAGAAGAACTCTTTGCTACTCTAGACTCCTCATACAAATCCAGCATCCGATTGGGTGATGACAAATCATTGGCGGTTGAAGGCATTGGAGCCATGGCGGTTCCAACTAAAGAAGGCATCAAGCAAGTAAGTGATATCTATTACACACCCCATCTCCAACACAATCTTTTAAGTGTTGGTCAAATGTTAGAAAAGAACTACAAGTTGCTTTTTGATGAGGGTAAATGCACCATTTTTGACAAAAACAATAGTAATAGAATCATTACACAAGTGCCAATGTCAAAGAATAGATTGTTTCCTTTAAATTTTGGCCAGCCAGGGGGAGATAAGTTAGCAAATGTTGCTATTACCAATTCAAGTGTCTTGTGGCACTTGAGATATGGTCATTTGAATTCAGCTAGTCTGAAAATGCTAACTTCACAAGCAATGGTAACCGGACTTCCCAAAGTTCAAGATAGTAAGGAAGTCTGTGAAGGGTGTGCCTTGGGCAAGCATGCCAGATCAAAATTTCCTCATGGACAAGCATGGCGGGCCAGTCATCCACTTCAGCTAGTGCATACGGACATCTGTGGTCCGATGCAGACCAAGAGTCTTGGTAACAACTCTTACTTCCTACTTTTCATTGATGATTTTACTAGAATGTGTTGGATATATTTTTTGAAACATAAGGATGAAGCATTTGAATGCTTCGTCGATTTCAAAGTAAGAGTTGAAAATGAAAGTGGATATTTTGTAAAGTGTCTTAGATCAGATAGGGGAGGAGAATACTCCTCTAATGAATTTTTGAATTTTTGTAAGCACCATGGCATTAAGAGGCAGTTCACAGCTGCCTACACTCCATAGCATAATGGTGTGGCAGAGAGGAAGAATCGCACCATTGTGGAAATGGCAAGGTCTATGCTTCATACGAAGCATTTGACTAATTCATATTGGGCAGATGCAGCCAGGACCAGCGTACATATCTTGAACAGAAGTCCTACTTCAAGTTTGGAAGGACAAACACCTTACCAAGCCTGGTATGGTAAGAAGCCAAATGTTAAGTATTTCAGAGTGTTTGGTTCACTGGCATATTCTCACATTCCTGATGAGCTGAGAAAGAAGCTCGATCCAAAGAGTCAGGCATGCATCTTTGTAGGGTACTGTGAGAACACAAAAGCTTACAGACTCTACAATCCTAGGACTCGAAAGAATGTGATTTCAAGGGATGTGATTTTTGATGAAGGGGGAGAATGGGGTAAGCCTCAAATATTCAGTGATGATGAATCTAATGATGTAGTTTCTAAGCAGGTGCAGCAGCAGTCATCGTAGAAAGGTAAGAAGTCTCCTCCCACAAGCCCAAGTTCATCTTCTAGTTCAACTTCTTCACCAAGTCCTTCTCCACAGATATCAGTAAGTTCCTCACCAATGGACATCGATTCTCCATCGAGAGGTAAGAGAACTCTATAGAATCATCCATCATATCAGATGTTGGATAAAAAATTTTCAAAAAGATACACTAGGAGTCAAGCTAGTGAAATGAATTATGTTCTACAAAGATTAGAAAATATGCACTTGTATGGTGATGATGTCTCCCAGCAGGAACCTAGGGGAGATCTAGTTAACTATGCTTTGTTAACTAGTGCACAACTTGAACCTTCTAGTTATGAGAAGGCTTGTACTCAGAAGATTTGGCAAGATGCCATGAAAGAGGAGATAACCTCTATAAAAAACAATGACACTTGGGAGCTGGTGAAGCTTCCTAAAGGAAAGAAACATGTTGGATGTAAGTGGGTCTTCAAGACCAAGTTCAATGTTGATGGTAGCATTGAGAGGCACAAGGCAAGACTAGTTGCAAAGGGATTCACTCAAAAATATGGAATTGATTATGAAGAGACTTTTGCTCCTGTAGCCAGACAGGAGACTATCAGAACAGTTCTTGCTTTAGCTGCACACAAGGGATGGAAAGTCCAACACATGGATGTAAAGAGTGCTTTTCTCAATGGGTACTTGACAGAGGAAGTGTATGTTGAGCAACCACAGGGATTTCAAGAGCAAGGTAAGGAGCACCTTGTTTACAAATTAAAGAAGGCACTCTATGGCCTCAAGCAGGCACCGAGAGCTTGGTACTCACGCATTGATGGGTACTTTAAAGATTTTGGGTTCATCAGAAGCAAAAATGAACCCACGCTTTACTACCTGAATCAAGGTAATGACATCCTCATAGTTTGTTTGTATGTGGATGATCTCATTTTTATGGGTAGTAATGAAAAAGTTAATATGGAGTTCAATGATGCAGGAGCATCCGGCAGCAACAGAATTTGGTCGTTTTAACAAGGTAGAATTTGGTCGCAAAATCACGATTTCACAACGTCGCAAAATCGTGACATAAAAATGAAACCAAGGCTCGAAGTCGGGGAGGTCGCAATTTCGTGACGTCGCAAAATCATGACATAAAAATGAAGCAAAGGCTCAAAGGCGGGGAGGTCGCGATATCACGACGTCGTGATATCATGACATAAAAACATAGCAAGGCTCGAAGGTGGGGAGGTCGTGATATCGCGACGTCGCGATATCGCGACATAAAAACAAAGCAAAGGCTCGAAGGTGGGGAGGTTGTGATATCGTGACGTCGCGATATCGCGACGTAAAAACAAAGCAAAGGCTCGAAGGCGAGGAGGTCACGATATCACGACGTCATGATATCGTGACATAAAAACAAAGCAAAGGCTCGAAGGCGGGGAGGTCGCGATATCACGACGTCGTGATATTGCGACATAAAAACAAAGCAAAGGCTCGAAGGCGGGGAGGTCGCGATATCGCAACGTCACGATATCACGACATAAAAACATAGCAAGGCTCAAAGGCAGGAGGTCACGATATCGCGACGTCGCGATATCGTGACATAAAACAAAGCATAGGCTCGAAGGGGAAAAGGTCACGATATCACGACGTCGCGATATCGCGACGTCGTGATATCGCAACACAAAAACAAAAATGAGGACGCGAGGAAATTACGTCGCGATATCGCGACATGTTGTGATATCGTGACATGCTACATTTTCAAAAGGTCGTTACAGAACGAGGCCAGTGAGCGACATGTGGCAGCTCTAGACAACACGTGGCACCAAGGTGCAATGAAAGCGAACGAAGACGAAGAGTCACGACAGACAAAGAGGCACAAGAATCTGAAACAAAGGGCCATGAATGGAAGATAGATCGTCGCACAAAAATTATAAAAGGGCAAGCCGAGGCATGCACAAGGGGTCAAAAAATAGTTGCAGGTAGAGGGTTGCAGTTGCGAGGCCAGAGGGCCATCCTGGCCCTACTGCGCTGTTGTTTTTCTTCCAGAGGAGCTAGGGTCGAAAAACTGTGAAACAGATGCGTCGAATGTGAGGCAGTTTCGGGCTGTGTGTTTCCTTCCAAAGATAGCTCAGAGTTCCTAGGTAGTGTAGGCAGATGCACCGAGCATGAGGCAGTCTACACCAGGATCATGGATCATGTATGTCGGAGGACGACAGAGAATGGTGGTGCGAGTATTTACTTCTAGACGGAATATTGTAATGGCTACGATCATTGTTTGTATTTGTTCATACAAAACTGCAGAGGTTCGGGCCTCTATAAAAACCTAGTGTTGTAATCAGAGGGCATGGAGGCCAGAGAATTGAAAATGGAAATATAGAACACTACGCCTGCGGCTAGTGCTGTAATTGTACTTGTAAGTAAAGAAAGAAAAATATTTGATGAAAAATTTGAGTTTTGTAGATTGCAATTTTTAGTCCCCATTAAGTGGTATCAGAGCCAGAATTTCCTGAGAGTGTAACAGATTGTCCAACGTGAGACAGTTACACCAGGATCTATAGAAGAGAAAGAAGTTCTTGCGTGTGTAGACAGATTCGTCGAACATGAGGCAGTTTGCACCAGGAAAGAGAAAGAGTTTGGCACTCTGTGCAGTGCTTGTGGAAGGGGTTGAATAGAAAGAATTTGAGTCCCTATGCAAGGGAGGCAGTACGGTGCAGAAGTGAAGATCACTTCTCCACCAACCCCAGGTGTCTGATGTAGGAGCATTCGACGGAAACAGAAGTTGGTCGTTTTAACAAGGCAAAAGTTGGTCACGAAATCATGACATCGTGAAATCATGACATAAAAATGAAACCAAGGCTCGAAGGCAGGAAGGTCACAATTTCATGATGTCATAAAATCATGACATAAAAATGAAGCAAAGGCTCGAATGCGGTGAGGTCGCGACGTCGCGATATCGCGACATAAAAACATAGCAAGGCTCGAAGGCGGGGAGGTCACGATATCGCGACATCGTGATATCGCAACATTAAAAAACAAAGCAAAGGCTCAAAGGCGGGGAGGTCGCGATATCGCGACATAAAAACAAAGCAAATGCTCGAAGGTGGGGAGATCACAATATCGCGACGTCGCGATATCGTGACATAAAAACAAAGCAAAGGCTCGAAGGCGGGAGGTCGCGATATCGTGACGTCACGATATTGCGACATAAAAACAAAGCAAAGGCTCGAAGGCGGGGAGGTCACGATATCGCGATGTCGCAATATCGTGACATAAAAACATAGCAAGGCTCGAAGGCGGGGAGATCGTGATATCGCGACGTCGCGATATCATGA
This sequence comes from Wollemia nobilis, assembly GCA_028583015.1. Taxonomy (NCBI): domain Eukaryota; kingdom Viridiplantae; phylum Streptophyta; class Pinopsida; order Araucariales; family Araucariaceae; genus Wollemia; species Wollemia nobilis. The sequence continues at coordinate 1,502,454 of JAQPPZ010003286.1, read as the reverse complement.
CATAAAAACAAAGCATAGGCTCGAAGGGGAAAAGGTCGTGATATCGTGACATAAAAACAAAAATGAGGACGCGATGGAAATACGTCACGATATCGCGACATGTCGCAATATCGTGACATGCTACATTTTTAGAAGGTCGTTATAGAACGAGGCTAGTGAGCGACACGTGGTAGCTCTAGACAACACATGGCACCAAGGTGCAGTGAAAGCGAATGAAGACGAAGAGTCACGATAGACAAAGAGGCACGGGAATCTAAAATGAAGGGCCACAAATGGAAGACAGATCGTCACACAAAAATTATAAAAGAGCAAGTTGAGGCATGCACAAGGGGTCGAAAAATAGTTGCAGGTAGAGGGTTGCAGTTGCGAGGCCAAAGGGCCATCCTGGCCCTGCTGCGCTGTTATTTTTCTTCTAGAGGAGTTGGAGTCAGAAAATCGTGAAACAAATGCGCCGAACGTGAGGCAGTTTCGGGCTGTGTGTTTCCTTCCAGAGATAGCTCAGAGTTCCTGGGTATTGTAGGCAGATGCATCGAGCATGAGGCAATCTACACCAGGATCATGGATCGTGTATGTCAGAGGACGACAAAGAATGGTGGTGCGAGTATTTACTTCCAGACAGAATATTGTAATGGTTGCGGTCATTGTTTGTATTTGTTCATACATAACTGCAGAGGTTCGTGCCTCTATAAAAACCCAGTGTTGTAATCAAAGGGCATGGAGGCCAGAGAATTGAAAATGAAAATATAGAACACTATGCCTGCGGCTAGTGCTGTAATTGTAGTTGTAAGTAAAGAAAGAAAAATGTTTGATGAAAAATTTGAGTTTTGTAGATTGCAATTTTTAGTCCCCATCATTCAAGCACTCCATGATGCAGGAATTTGAGATGAAGGATCTTGGCTTAATGCAATACTTCCTTGGGATGGAAGTCCATAAGACAAATTCATGGATCTTCATCTGTCAACTTAAGTATGCTCGAGATATGATTAAGAAGTTTGCTATGGAGCAATGCAAATTAGTTGCAACTCCAGTTGGATATGAGATCCAATTAAGCAAGGATGATGGAGCACTGAAAGTTGACGTGACCACTTTCAGAAGCATTTTTTGGGAGTTTGATGTTTCTCGCCAACACCAGACCAGATATTCAGTATGTTGTGTCTCTTGTCTCTAGATTTATGTCTAATCCATCTTAGCTGCATTTGTAGGCAGCTAAAATAATTTTGAGATATGTGAAGGGTACATTGGGTTTTGGAATCCAGTACTACAAAAGTGATACTATCAAGCTTGAAGGCTTAAGTGATAGTGATTGGGGCAATAATATTGATGACATAAAATCCACATCTGGAAAATTTTTTAGTCTTGGTTCGAGACTAATAACTTGGAGTTCCAAGAAGCAGACAGTAGTAGCTCTACCTTCAACAGAAGCTGCGTATATAGCAATCACTCATGCTAGTACTCAAGCTCTATGGCTATGAAAAGTATTAGAAGAAATTGGAGCATCAAAGTGGTCCAACAAGAATATATTGTGACAATATCAGTGCCATTCAGTTTGCGTATAATCCTGTCCACCATAGTAGATCAAAGCATTTTGATATGAAGTACCACTTCATCAAAGATATGGTGGAAACGGAAGTTGTTGAGCTTCAATACTGTCATACTTTGGAAAATGTTGTTGACATATTCACCAAAGCAATGGCCAAAGCTCAATTTGTAAAGCTAAGAGACTGTATAGTCAGTCATCTCAACTTTAAGGGGGATAATGTTATAAATATGAATTAGGTCTTTTCTAAGTAGCTTAGAAAAGACCCAAATGTGAAAAAGGTCTTGTTCTGGTCGACATGATTTTTTTATTATTAAAAATGTCGGCCATCCTCTCCCTACCCCTTTCTCTATATTCCTACTCCTATTCTTCTTCCCCTTATTCCTCCTATTTCCTCTCCAAATCCCTAGCCGCTGCCTCTTATCACTCCATCTCCTTTCTCTCCCTTCTGCAACCTCCCTTTCCTACTTCCCCGGTGCCTCCTTCTCTTTCTCCCGCCATCCCTAAATTCTTGATTCCTTATATCTCCCACCTTCTCACGTAACTCTTATTAAAAATCCTATATAAGGCTTAGACTTGTAAATCATAAAGTTAGTTAAATTATTAATTATTTTGAAGCTCCATTTTGTATTTTTCATTGTGTGCAATTTGCGTTGGGCCCACATAGATCTCATATCTAGACTTTTCTACTATAAATGTGGTGTCCATCTCATCCTAATTTCAATATCATCCCCTACCACATCATCACATGCCATATCAACGACTACCATATCATCAAGTGTGACATCATTATGTGTTGTACCACTACATGCCATGTCATCATTTGCCACATTGTCACCAAGTTCCATGTCATAAATGAGTGCTACATCATTGATAGATGTCATATTAGTATGTATAGTGTTAAAGGGATAAGACATGTACCAAATCATCAAAAAGTACCATATCATCACACATTGCCCTACCATAAAAGGGTACCACATCATCACATAATGCCACGTTATGGTTGGTAACATCATTCATAATGGGAGTGACATTATCATTCTTATAAAAAATATGGAGAACATGAGGTCTAAACCTTAGACATTCTAGTACTCAATGACTAGGGGAGGATCCCCTAGCCACATTGCTTTAGGAACCTATGAAAATAATAGAGAAAATAAAGCTTCCTTCAAAAAAGCCCTTAGACCAAATTCCTTTGTCACGCATGCCAAGCATCCAAACATTGAACCACATACTAGTGTCTATGCATTGAACCATGCAACTTTATGATGTATTAATTTAGGATGAATGTTCGTTTTACCCTAAACAAGAGTATTCCTTAATTCAAAAATTAAAAGTTCAAAATTTTAATGGAAAAAGAGCAAATTTTTTACATAGTGAAAATACCTAAAGGCGAAATGAGAATGAATGTTGAATTTAGACCCCCTTGAAATATTGCAAAGAACCCAAAAATAATAATAATTTTTCAATATCTATCATGGCTTTCTCTACACAACATTTTTATTAAACACAACCAATCAAGCCATCCTCTCACACCATTACAAGAAAAAAGTTGTTGAATCATTTTAGCAACTTTTTCAAGTGGCTCAAAGTTATTTGCATGCACATATGCCTACTTATTATTTCTACAGAATACAATGGTTGTAAAATATTCAATATCTTATTTTATTCTTTGGAAAGTATGTAGATTGTCCTCTGATCGATATTGCATCTAAACAAAAAATAATGAAAAAGAAAAGGAAATTGATTTAAAAAATATATAAAAACAAATTAGATTTTCAAGGAATCTTAGAAAACTAAATTATGTAGTTAGGATATCCACCTGTTCAAATAAAAACAAGTATTGGATTTAGTATTGAGATGGGAAATAAGAACTTGATGATGAATATTTCTCTTAGAGAAAATATGTTGGAAACCAATAAGATTCTCATGATCCAAGTCCTCTTAGGGTTTTTAAAAGAACCCTTTCTAACAAGTTGTGGGTGGCATATAAAATTTATTCTAATTGCTCCCAAATAATGTTGCCCTTTAGGAAAGGTTGTATAAGATGAGTTGCCAAAGACAAGCAATCAAGTAAAGAAGATTTACACCTCCCTTAATCCAATCAATAACAAAATGATTAGTCGAAAGGGTAATTTATACCCAATCACAAGAGACTTTAGATAAAGGTTAAACAGTCGAACTTTAGGTTAAATAATAAAATATTATAAAATATTCAATCATACAAGGTGTACACAGTCCTAAAGGACTTATAAAAAGAATATAATTCAAAAGTTGGTTATGAACTCAAGAGAAGCTTAAGCACCACATATTCTAACATAAAGGAACCTAAATTGAACTTCTCTTAGGGCCTAAATCCAAGAGTAATTTACAATGTTTAAACTCATGTCAATATACCTCTTAGAACATTAATATGGTTCTCTCATGTTAAACACTGCTTAAAACTCTTAGATACCAAAATTTCTATTTGTTTTAGAACAAAATCAAAAGAACAAAGGAAAATAGGTTTTAATAAAAAAAAAAATTATTCCAACCTTTTTTTTATAGGCATAATCTTTAGCATGATATCCTAAATGAAGAAATTTCATAAAAAAGCTATGAACTAATCTCATAAAGAAATGTTATTTTGAAAATATTTTTTGCGAAAGGAATCAACAAAAACAATGCAAAACAATCTCCTCAAAATAGGTCAATCCAAAGACCTTATTTTGTAAAATTAATTTTTTGGATTATTTCTTGATAGAGAAATACCATAAGAAATCCATATAATAGACTCTTGGAAATATGCTAATTTTAAATCCTTGTTTCGTAGAAGCAATCTTTGAAATAGTTACCTGATGGAAGTAATGTCATAAGAAAGCCACAAATTGATCTCTTGGAAAAGATATCAACTCAAACCCCTTGTTCCATAGAATAAACCTTTGGAATGATCTTATAATAAATCAAATACCATAGAAATCCATGAACAAGTCTCTCAAATCAAATATTGAAGATTCACTTTGACTCTAATACCATGAAGAATTTTATGGTCAAGTCTATAAATTTTTAATTAATTAGTTACATGGGATTGGAACATGCCCCATTTGAATTACATCATGACCAAATAGTGGTATTATAACAATAATTTTAACAATTATGCATGTATCCCTTAGCAAGATTCAAATATGAGTCTCCGTGAAATTTGAGGTATTTAACTAGTTTAGATCATGTGAATTGATGATAAATTTGTAACTTTAATACCATGGGAAATTTCATATTATAGCCATGACAAGAGGGAATGGATTTAACACATCATACAAATTCATAGAAAATAGAAGAGAACACAAGATATGGATATGTTGTTCATAGACGAAATTAATCCACTAAAGATTGAAAAATAGACTTTAATGTCCAGTCATTGCAGTGATTTGCTTGTGGATATATTTATACTCTATGCAATACATTACATAAATAACATCACAAGTTAACATATTATTGTGTGGATCACTTTATAAAGTGAATATGATCTTATAAGTATTTTATAAAATATAATAAAATGTCATAAGAACAGTCATATGACCAAAGTGAACAATGAAATATATCATTATTAGATATAATTTTTATTCCTCTCACTTTATATCTTTAAAAAGAAAAACTATAGAATAAAACATAAATTTTGTCTAAAAAAATTGTCAAATGATATTAGCTCAATCAGTTATATTCCTCAACTTTCAAGGAGGAGACATGTTTGAATATTGCTAAGTGATACATGCATAATTACCAAGTTGTAATGCCACTATGTGGTCATTATGTAATATAGGTAGGGCTTGTTTCAATCCCATATAACCAATCAAAAAATATTATCTTAAAGAATTTAAATTAGATGTAAAACTAGATAATACAACCATGTAACAAGTGCTAGATTTCATAGTAGTATAAATGAATGAAATAAAACATTACCCAGTATGCTTAACAAAATAAATACACAACATATAAAACACATAATATGATGGGGTGTCCATATACACCAAAATATATACTTAAAAAACAAATCTCACTCAAAACAATAATGAAATGAATAGTGAGAAGGGTTATTTATACCCAAGTACATGATGCATTTAGATCAAGGTTATGAGACTGACCCTAAGGAATTAAATAATAAAAAAATTATAAAAATAGCTTTTTCAACGTTTACATAGGACCAATGGGAAAACATAACAAACAGTTGACTGTCGCCATAAGAGAATCTTAACCACCACATATTCCAATAACTCTCCTTAAGCTAAATGAGAGACATGGAGAGAGACATTTACATTGGATATCCTCTTAAGGAATGCTCTCCAACTCAAGAAGCTCTTACATACACACAAAATTGACCTCGAGCATGATCTTTGTCAAAATACCTGTTGCCTACTCTGATGAAGGAAAAAATACTAGATCTAACATCCTATAAGCATGTATCCATCTCACAAAATCCATCTATATCTCAATGTATTTTGTTCACTAATGAAACATAGGATTATGAAAAGTTGAATAGTACTTTGATTATCACAACAAAGAGTAATAGGAAAGCTTTAAGGAATATCAATCTCCTCCAAAAATATTAGCATCCACCTAATATGCTTAGTTGCTTTATTGGAAGCACAATATTTAGCCTTTGTTGAGGACTAAGAAATGGTGGATTGGCATCTAGAGCACCATGAAAGTGGATTAGATCCCAAGTAAATCACAAAGCCCATAGTGGATAGTTGCTCATCCAAATCATCCACCTAATCAACATCTAAAAAAGTTGTTACAACCATAGTATAACCAACAGAGTAATGAATGCCCATCCAATATTTCCCTCTAATGTACCTATGAATATGCATGTTGTCCAATGAATCTTCTAAGGATCTTGCATGTATTTGGAACAATAGTTGATAGCAAAGGCTATATCTAGTCCAATGTGAGTGATAAATAAGTCCTCCTATAAGAGACTCATATAGAGTGGCATCAACTAAAGGTGTAGTACAATCAACTTGAAGTTTCAAACCTAAATCAAATGGGGTCCAAGTAGGTTTACACTCCATCCTAAACCATTAAATAATATCCAAAGCATAATTGGGTTGAGAAACAGTAATGTTAAAATTTGTCTTATCAATCTAGATCCCTATAAAATTGTACAAAAGCCCCAAATTTATCATCTCAAATATGGAATAAAGTTGTAACTTCATATCCTTAATCTGAGTAGTTTAAATGCTTGTTATGAGAAGAGCATTAACATACAATATAATCACCAAATTTTCCTCATCATTATGTTTAATGTAAACATCATACTCAACCTCACATCATTGAAATTTACAATAAAGGAAAAAAGAGTGTATTTTTCATGTCAAGCATTAGAAGCCTACTTAAGACCATACAAAGATTGAATCAAGCATCATACAAGTGAAGTAGAGTCATTTAGCTTAAATTTGGATGGTTGTTCCATGTATATTTCCTCCTAATGTTCTCCATGGAGAAAGGCTCTCTTCACATCTAGCTGATGCACCTTTCATCCATTAGAGGCAACAATAGAAATAATCATTCTATTTGAGTCCATCCTAGCTAAAGGTGTAAAAGTCTTAGAGTAGTCCACTTCCTCCTCATGAGAGAAGCCTTTGGTAATAATACATGCCTTGTGTATTTTAATATAATAATCTGATGTGTACTTGGTCTTATAGACACATTTAAACCCATAACATTCTTCCCCACTAGAAGAGGTACCAACTCCCATGTTCTATTATTCATCAATGCCTCATGTTTTTTTGCCATAACATTTTCCCATTTAGGTTAGGTTGATATTAAGTGATAGGATCCTATGAATGGGTTGCCTACAATAGCAAGTATTGATAAGAAGCCTTCTAATGATGCTCAAATTATAGAATGGGTTATACATCATTTAGAAGCATCTTAACCCACTTGGGTGTAGGACGTTCAGAAGAAGCATGAGTTTCTTACACCATCTCAACATTATAAACTAAAACTGAAGAATCCAACTCATCACCACTCACTTCATCATGTAAATATAAAACATTCAACTCATCCTATCCTACTTCAAGGGAAGAGGAAATTGCCTAATAATATACTCATGATAGGGTCAAATCAATAGACAGTGAATAATCACTGGAGGAGAAATATGCTTTAACAAAAATGGAACCAACCAAGATGTCTCAAGAACCTACTAAATCTAGAATTTATATAAAATCAGAGGAATCAATAGCTAAAATATTGGAAGGGCATTAGAAGGTGTACTTGGAAGAACCTCATAAAATATGACATTTTCCTGATCAATACCTCATACTTGTAAGGATCATAAAGACTATATGGATTTGAGATATTTGAATACCCTATAAATATATACTTATTACTGTTTGCTACCTTATTTTTTTTTAAATCCTTTGGTATGTGATCCCATGTTTAAGATCCAAATATTTGGATTATAAACACATCTAGCTTATCCCCTATCAATTTCTCAATAGGTGTCATCTCTCAAATAGCCTTGGTAGGAACTCTATTAATGGTCTGGCACAAGTGACCATCTCACCCAAAAACTTGTAATCTAGTCCCTTGGCATGAATTATACAACGATCCATCTCCATGATTACCTTTTTTCCTCTCTACTATACCATTTTGTTTAGGAGTTTAGTGAATAACCCTCTAATATGCTATTCTCTGAGTAGCCAAAAAATTATGAAAAGCATGACTAACATATTCACCACCTCCATATGTTCTTAGGCACTTGATCCTTCTACCTAATTTATTTTCAATAAGAGCCTTGAATGTTTTGAACCTCTCAAATACTTCATCCTTGGTACAAATATTATTGAAGAACACAAGCTTATACTTAGAGGGGGTGAACAGTATAGCACCCACTTTTTACTTTTTTTCCAAACCAATATCAATTAGTGTCCTTAATTGCAATAACCAAATATAACAGTGTGCATTAATGACATAGATAGAAATAGTAAGCAAGAGAACAAATCACCACACACAATTGAGACACAAGATTCAACGTGGTTCCCCCAATGTGGGGTAGTCCACAAGATAATCTCCTTATAATTATTTCACAAAGAAATAGGGATCCCAATATAAATGATTACTTTAATCTACTCAAAGCTAGGCTATCCACTGATCTTCTTAGCTAGGTAATCCACTGATCTGCTCAGCTAGGCAATCCTTATCTTTTTAGGTAGGTTATCCACCGATCTGCTCAGCAAGGCAATCCATTGATCTGCTCAGCTAGGAAATCCACTAATATTCTCAGCTAGGCAATCCTGATCTACTTAGGAAGGCTATCCACTAATCTTCTTATCAAGGCAATCCACTAATATGCTCAATTATGCAATCCATTGATCTGCTTAGATAGGTAATCCTGATCTGCTCAGGTAGGCTATCGATTGATCTACTTCAGAAAGGCAATCCACTGATCTACTCAGCTAGGTAATATACTAATTTTCTCAGCTAGGTAATCCATTGATCTACTCAGCTAGGCAATCTTGATCTGCTCAGGTAGGCTATCCACTGATCTGCTTCAGCAAGCTCACCAAGAACTTGCTCAAAATTTGCTCCAGTAAGCTCACCAAGAACTTGCTCAAAATTTGCTCCAGTAAGCTCACCAAGAACTTGCTCAAATCTGCTCAACAAGCTCACCAAGAACTTTCTCAAATCTTCTTTAGCAAGCTCACCAAGAACTTGCTCAAATATTTTCCCAAATCTGTCCACAAATCTATCCCAAAAGCCTTCTCAAAGGCTCAATAAATCATGCACAAAAGCTGCCTCAAATCTATCTAGAAATCTATCCCAAAATCCTTCTCAAAGGCTCAATCAATCATGCACAAAATTTGCCTCAAATATGTCTAGAAATCTATCCCAAAAGCCTTCTCAAAGGCTCAATCAATCATGCACAAAAGTTGCCTCAAATATGTCCAAAAATCTATCCCAAAAGCCTTCTCAAAGGCTTAATCAATCATGCTCAAGTAGAACTCAAATCTCATACACAAATCTATGAAGGCAAGGATCAATGATGAACTCACAATGAATGGCAATGCACTCTTCAATGGATGACAACAATTATCCACAATGATCTCAACTCAATCAAATCAAATCAATCTCAACTTAGCTCAAATCAAATCAATCTCAATTCAGCTCAATCTTGTAGAAGCATAAAGAGAATTGTTAGAGACTCAATATGTTCTATTCACAAACTCAATTTATTTCTCAACTCAAACTCAACTCAAGTCATAATATAGAATAGTTTGTTTCATGGAACTTGAACAACCACTTCGCACAATCACTTGACTAGGCTCAAACAACTCTACTCAACCAATCACCACAAGGAACAACTTTTTCTCACAAACCCTAGTTCAAGCATGAATCAATCAACTCAAAATATTTCCAACAATACTCAACAATAACTCTCACATAACAATGATACTCATGTTCTTCTCAAGTTCAAGTTCTTTGTACAAGCAATGGGCTTCAACAAAAATGCTTATAAAACAAGGTTTAATCACAAATCTCAAACTAGAAACCTTGAAGCATTCAACCAACCACTTTCTAAAAGGAAACCATAATCAATCCTTTTCTCTCCAATGATATTTCAGAAATCAACCACCATAAACAAAGTCAATGGAGAATATTGCTCATACCTTTTTTATGCCTTATTAGTTGTCCACTAAATATGCCACACTCAACAAACTTTGTTTTTCAACTTTCACTAAGGGTAATATATCTTGATTAATAACAAATAAATAATATCCAAATAACACCTTATTACTCCTACTCAATAAAATACACCATGCCCCCTCATGAAAGAATTAATCCTCTTTGAAAAAGAAAAAAGCAAAATTCACTTTTGAACCCCTTTACAAAATCATAAATATCTTTTTACACACACCTTATTTCTCCCTCTAAGCAAGTTAATTAAATAGCCCTCAAAATAAGCTTTCCAACGATATATAATATGATATACTTCCAAAAATAAACTCACCAGAAATAACTCTTTTTCCTAAAGTACATCACAACCCTTATTTCTCTTAGGGCAACTTTAGAAAAATAAAATATTAAAAAAATTAACTTGCCTTTGTCCTTGATGGGATCCTTGCTCAGCGCCTTAACCGCGACCAAGTTGTCGCACGAGCTATGGGCTCGTTTGGGAGGGAAAGGCACCACGTACTTCAAAGCACTCCTCCCTCTCACGCAAACCAAAAATGCTTTGTGCACTCTTTCTTCCAACGTCTTCTAACGTAGCCAAGGGGATTCAAAACCTTGACGTTCGTTCTGCCACTTGCCTTAGCCAAAATCCAATTTCCAATGTGCCACACTGCCCAAGGTGACTAGGGTTTCACACGTTGTCCGATTTATTCTTCGCTTCCATCACTTAACCCTCTTTTGCATGAGCTCTTTTCACTTTCCAACAATCACATTAATTCATGAGTGCAAGCTTAAGGATTAATAAACCTTAGGCATCCTTTTATATATTTTTCTCCCTCATATTCGACGATGTTGGCGGATTACTTTTATTTTTAATTTTAAAATTTAAATTTTAATTTTAAATAATTTAAAATTTAAACTAAATATTTAAAATTAAATATCTCCTTCACCGGGGCACCTTTTTCGATGAAACGAAAATCCAACTTGGGTTTTAATAAAAATCCATTTCAAATATGTCATCCATGGTTTTAAATAAAACCTTTTATTTTGTCTGCCATGGTTTTCACAAAAAACCTGTATATATCCATGCCCTCCAAAATATCATAAATGATTATCTATGAAGTGCTTTTGCCACCAAAACTCAATGTGGTCCATGTGACATCAATGATCCATGTGACATCAATGACAACATAAAATAACTCAAATTTCCAACAATTATAGACCCATACATATCTAGAAAATTCATCAATGAAATTAAGTAGTATTTTTTTCTTGAAAGAAAAGATGTTCCCATAGATCCACAAATATCACTATGAATGATATCAAAAGGGTGAGATACCCTCTTAGCAACTTATTTTATAAATGTTTCATTATGATGCTTCTCTAAAGTTATTTCCTCACATTCACCACTTGGAGGGGATATATGTCAAAGCTAAAGATCCATCTCATGCTAAGTCATGTACTTCAAGGAACCATAATTGAGATGTCCAAGCCTATGATGCAAATTTTGAATCTCATTATCAACATGTGCAACCATTGCAACAAAATTCTGCTTGCTAGAGGAGGAAGAAGAAGTGGGTCTTTCACCTAAATTATACATATTATTAGATCATCATAATATTCAAAAGCAATAGTTCTAAACCCATTGTCTACTTTCTTAATCATCCATCTATTAGGCTAGAATTCTACTTTTTTTTTATGTGAGTAATGTGTAAATACATAAAAGGTTAGGAATATGAAGTACCTCATCAAATGATGAAGATCCAAATGTGATATCTCCACTTTTAACCACTTGCAATGAAGGATCATATCCAATCACAACATGTTCTCCTACATGAGTTTTGTTATTGCCTTGAATAAACTGCTTGCACTTCGTCATATGTCTAGTAGCCCCTGAATAAACTATCTACTCATCCAAGGAGGTGAATGTTCAATATGTAAAATAGACTACAACATAATCCTATGAGGTTCTCGTTCAAAGCCATCATCACCTTAAGCATAGAAGAGAGTAGTGCCAATACCCTCTTTCTTGCTACTTCTTCCAACTTCTTGATCCAAAGCCTATAAAATTTTGCCTTGTGTTCTTTCTTACAAAACTCACAAGTAGGTTTCTGTTGGAACAAAATCTGCCTTCGGTTAATAGTGTTGCGCCTTAGACTTTGCCAACATTGAATAGACAGATCTTGCTTGAGATCATCTGTCTAGTCTCCAGAGAAGGCTGGTTCCTTTGAGTTTTTTAGAGAAAAGGGGAACAAGAGATAAGGGAAATATAGCCTAAGCTAGAACTTTTATATGGTGCAGATTAGACAACAACAAAGACAGATTTACTTACTTCTATCCAAAGCATTTAAAACACATTTCCATGCAAAAATTATATAATTCCAGATATGATTTCTGATATTTCGTTTAACATGCGTATATATTAGATTCTTATTCCAGCAATATGATTTATGTATTGCGAAAGTTCAGATATAAGAACAGACTCAATTTACAATTCAATATTGTAAGCAGAAATAAAGAACATTAATACATACACTTGCACGATATGAACCGAAGCCAATGGGAGATGCGATTTTATTGCTTGTATTCGAAGTACGTACATTCAGTCTTGTAAACGTCCAAGAGCCGACCCTTTTTTTGGAGTCGCTCACCCCTATATATACCCTAAAAGAGTATCTTTTTCTAAGTACATCTTACTTATTTTACAAGCAATCATCTACAGTTTCTAATAATACACAACGGATTTCCCATAGATTGGATAGATTGGCAATCATCCAGTGGACCTGCCAGGTTATAATCAACAGACCATTCTTCAAAAATCGGCACCTGATGTCAGTGCATGTCCCCAGTTGCCAAAAATATACTCTATTCCTTTACAGCTGGCGTGTCGCGAAATCGCGACATTCTTTCCTTGCTTTGCTCTTTTGCCGCCTCCAGCCATGAAAATGAGACATGTCACGAAATCGTGACATTCGTCTCTTGTTTTGCTCTTCTGCCGCTTCCAGCCTGAAAATGAGACATGTCACGAAATCGCGACATTCGTCTCTTACTTTGCTCTTTTGCTTCCCTCCCCTGAAAATGAGACATGTCATCGAAAATCATGACATTCTTTCCTTGCTTTGCTTTTCTACCACTTCCAATGGAAAATGAGACATGTCATGAAATCGTGACATTCGTCTCTTACTTTGATCTTCTCGCCTTCCGCAGAAAATGAGACATGTCACGAAATCATGACATTCTTTCCTTGCTTTGCTTTTCTGCCACTTCCAACCGGAAAATGAGACATGTCATGAAATCGTGACATTTGTCTCTTACTTTGCTCTTTATCGCTTCCACAGAAAATGAGACATGTCATGAAATCGTGACATTCCTCTTACTTTGCTCTTCTCGCTCCCGGAAAATGAGACATGTCACGAAATCGTGACACATTTCCTTCTTTGCTCTTTCTTCCGGGAAAATGAGACATGTCATGAAATCATGACATTCTCTTTCTTCTTTTTTTCCTAGAAAATGAGACATGTCATGAAATCGTGACATTCTTTCCTCTTTGCTCTTTCCTTCGAAAATGCAACATGTCGCGATAATCGTGACATTCTCTTTTTCTCTTTGAAAATGCAGACATGTCGTGATATCGTGACACTTTTTCTCTTTTGCTGCAAAATGCAACATGTCGCGATATCGCGACACTTTTTCTCTTTTGGCCGACAAAGCAACATGTCACGATATCGTGACACTTTTTCTCTTTTGGCCGTGACAAAGCAACATGTCGCGATATCGTGACACTTTTTCTCTTTTGGCCGTGACAATGCAACATGTCGCGATATCGCGACACTTTTTCTCTTTTGGCCACGACAAAGCAACATGTCGCGATATCGCGACACTTTTTCCCTTTTGGCCATGACAATGCAACATGTCGCGATATCGTGACACTTTTTCCCTTTTGGCCATGACAAATGCAACATGTCGCGATATCGCGACACTTTTTCCTCCTCGCTCTTTCTCTTTGCTTTGGACCGCGAAAATGCAACATGTCGCGATATCGCGACACTTTTTCCTCCTTGCGGTGTTTTGCATTTTCTTTGATCTTTAGCATATGGGCCACTTCGGTCTTCTTGGAAAATATGCAAAAAGGAGCATCAGATGTTTTTCTGTAGTTAGTCACTTTTTGACTAACATTCTTGGCGCCTTCCGGGGGATTTTTTGCTTGCAAAAATTTTGAACCAGGCCTTTATCCATTGGGAAACGGAGTCAACAACGCAGTTGTAAAAATAATCTTTCAGAGAAAGACAAAGAACACAGGAAAATGCACTTAGATCAAACGTGAACATTACCTCGCCAAAACTCCCTTTATACCTTAGTATCTCTATTCAAAAAAAATGTCGACTTCTGATTGGCTGTGATTGAAATTTTTTTTGTTAAGGCCGAAAAATGGTAATATTTACAAATATTGTCTGAATATACTTATATTATATTGTACATATAATTCCTTTTCTGCTTTCTCAATAGAAATATAACTTTAGGTGAAATGCATTCACCGTGATGGGAAGAACCAATCCATCTTGATCTTTCAACTCGAAAGCATTGAACTGTTTCTCTGAAACAATTTCAAATGGTCCCTCCCAGAAAGCATCGAATTTATCATGGTTACCTGGCTTAGCTTTCTTTACATTCCATTTCAAAACCAAGTCTCCCACTCTAAATTTTTTGGCAGTTGTCTTTTTGTTGAACCATCCTTCAATATCTGCCATATGCTTCTGATTGTGATTGTATGATTGCTCTCTTTGTTCTTCTAACTGTAAGAGTTGCATAACTCCTGCAACTGTGTGTAGCATTTGGTCAATCTGAGTTAGCGGGTAATGATCTTTGAGTGATGCTCTGTTCAGATTTCTGAAATCTACACACAATCTGATATCTCCATTTTTCTTCCTGACTGGTACCAAGTTTGCCACCCAGGTGGAGTGTTTAACAGGGTATACTATTTTAGCTCGAAGGAGTTTTAGCAGTTCTTGTTTCATCAAAGATTCTATCTTCGGATTCACTGGTCTTTGCTTTTGCCTAAAAGGCTTAGCTCCTTCTTCTGATTCTATGGTATGTTGAATAACATCTTTATTGTACACTTTTAGATCACTATACACCCAAGCTATGATGTCAGGGAATTTTTTACACAATTCTCTGATCTGGTTCACTTCCTCTTCTGTACAATTGATTCCAACCTTAATCATTTTGCCTGGCTCCAACTCTACATCTTTGTATCTTCGTTTATCGACCTTGATTTTTTGGCCAATTGCTCTATCATTGTTATCAAACAGGCTTTCAAGGGTGATGAGACCCTTAGGAATATGATTGTTTTTTAACTGAATAATATCCTCTTCCTCTTCATCCTGCAGATCCCGGTTGGCTGAGCAATTCATTTCATGGATTAAGAAATCAAGTATCTGTTCATCATTTTCAAAAACTTGCCAGAAAATATTTTTATCAGGCACTGAAGGCCTATATATAAGTCTAACAGTTTTAGACTTCTGAATAACATTACTTACAGGACAAAAATTAGCTCCCACTGAAGCTAACAAATCTGCGTGGGTATTCTGTTCTCTAGGGATAAACTTTATATTTAGGGCCTCAAAGGCCTCTAAGAGATCCCACACTTTGTTCTTGTAAGCCTTCAAATAATCTTGTTTACTTATACCTTTTTTGGTGACTTGATTCACAATAAGTTCTGAATCTCCATAGATGAGTAACTGTTTGATTCCCAATTTCTCAGCCTTTCTTAGCCCTAAGCACAGGGCCTCATATTCTGCTGCGTTATTGGAGCAACTCCAAGTCAACCTGTAAGAGAAAACCTTTTCCTCTCCGATGGGAGAAATCAAAACTATTCCGGCACCAGCTCCATTCTTGCACCTAGCCCCATCAAAGAAAAGCTTCCACAATTGATTCACAGAACCATCCTCTTCTAGGGAGGGTATCAATTTTCTTTTTGGTTTCTCAATAGAATAGTTTCCTATTTCTGTTTCTATCATGGCATTAAAATTCTGTAGAGAAAACTCATCCTCAGCTTGGAGCTCTTCTAATGTTTCTTCCATTAGATCTTCTTCTATTGTTTCTTCAGTCATCATATTTACACGATCAGTTTCACCAATATTTTCTACATGAAACGTAGATGGTTTCTCATTAAAAATCTTGACCCTTCTACCTTTGAAAGGTATCTCCAAATGAGAATAATCTAAGGATAAGTATCCTCCTATCTTTGTTGTGAACTCTCTGGATAGACACATACCAAAATAGGGCTCCAAGTCTACGACTACTACCTCTTGTATGACTGTCATCTGAGGCATTTTATGCAGCCGTATGGGAATATCCTTTATCACTCCTACAGTTTTTACTTGGAGTACCATCTAACTGTAGGATGCCTGTGCTGCTCCTAGTGTACTCCATTCCCATAATATCACATACTGCTTTGGGTATCACAGTGGTAGCAGCGCTCGAATCTATCATGCAGTTGTGGACAACCCATCCTTCCATTTGAAGGGACAAATAAAAGGGTGGTGGCCTGTTCTTACCAAGTGGCAGACGTCAAGTTCGTTAGAACCATTTTTGAAGATGATGCAGTCCCACCTCCATTTTTCATTGTTCTTAGGGATTCCTGTAGGAGATCGATTTGACTTGGGATTTGAAGAGCATCATGCATACTTGCCTTAGAAGGAGTCTTTTTCATTTCCTCTACTATACTTGAATGTAGGTGAATCAACTATTCTTTCTCTTTCTTTGGCAAAAGTTTCATATTTATTTTTGTATCCCTGGGTAGCTTCAGTTCTTTGCCTTTTTTTCGGCGAGGGGAATCTCAACCTTTCCCTAGCCTGTTCTTGGGTTTCATTTTCCCCCGAGGAATAAATTCTTTGTGTGTTTCTTGCCCTTGAATTTTGGTTGGAAACTAATATTTTCTTTC
Source organism: Wollemia nobilis (assembly GCA_028583015.1). NCBI lineage: Eukaryota > Viridiplantae > Streptophyta > Pinopsida > Araucariales > Araucariaceae > Wollemia > Wollemia nobilis. The sequence continues at coordinate 1,485,322 of JAQPPZ010003286.1, read as the reverse complement.
CTGAGGGAGGCTTCCCTTAGGAGTTTCTTTGGGAACTTCCTTGGGAGCAGGGGAAACATTCAATGGTTGAAGCTCTTTAGGGTCTACTTGCAGTGGTTTCTTACCTGATCTTGTCAAAACTGAAACCTGTTCTACTGTAGGCATCATGAAGTTGTGGTCCTCCTCTCTAATTATATTTACATGGCCTTTCATTTTTTCTTTACTCTTTTCAACTGCTATACTTTGTACATAATGCTGGTGTATCATACACGAACTTTCCCCATGTGGATCGTTACATGTAGTACACCAAAAGTTAGAATCAGTGGGAGGCTCCTCGGCCTCCACTGTCTCATTTGTATATACCGTGCTCGGTCTTACTTGTCCCCTATTGCTTGATTGTGTTGCATCTCCTGTTACCTGAGGGAACCTCCTTGGCAGAAAATTCCTTTCAGCCTCTCTCTTTTTCATGGATGCCATTTCATTTGACAATGTCTTCATTGTATCAATTATGGTCGTGTATTGATCACTGGGGGAGCTGATGCAAGGGGTGTAGCTGGTAATGCAAGGAATGTAGGAGGTGCGGCTATAGTCGGGAGGGCCTGCGTTGATGGGAGTACAGGTAGTTTAGAAATTGATGCTTGGGAAAGCTCTGGTAAAATTGGCAATAGACTTTTTGATGGATATCTTTTTGTAGCAATGAGATCAGCTTCGCCCTTTGTTGCCTCTACATAGATCCCAGGAAAAGTGGTTACACGGGATTGCCTTATTATCATACTGAGATCTGAATCAAAAGCCCTTAAATAATAGCATATAGCTTGTTCTTCCGTGGGCTTTAGGCCTTGAGGTACTCTATCCCGAGTTCTGGTAAATCTGATGTTGAAATCTTGGATTTCTTCTTGTGGATGCCTCTCAATGATAGTGAATTGATTCAACAATGTGAAAGGATCCGCATGTATATTAAATTCATCGACCAGACGGTCGACCAAGACTGCCCAAGAAGTAATGGATCCAGTGGGAAGCGCTCTGTACCAATAGAGCATCTTTCCTTTCAAAGATATAATCAACAATCTGACCATTACATCTTCCTGAGTGATGTTGTAAATAGATGCTAGCGCTGATACATCTAAACAGTGCTCATCTACTATTTTGCCTGTTTCGTCAAAGGTCGGTAATGCTTTTAGTGCAGCTTGTGGAATTTGGTGGTGTGTTCCCAAGTTCAAAGGGCCAGTTTGATTCCACACAAGATGCGTTGGGGTAGGGGCGGCTGCCATGATTGCTAAAGGAGTTACAACCGCTATGGGATTGCTTGCAGATGCTCCTACAATGGGTGTTAAAGAGGTGCTAATGGTGTCGGGCGGATTTGATCGTGCGGCTAGCACAGGGTGTGCTTTTAGGCTTCCGAGATGTAGTTCAAAGAACTCGATAGGTTCTTCAGAGTTTCTAGCTCAGGATCCGGTTATCATATGGCTATATAACGAGAAGGTTTTTAGACAAGGTCTTTCTTTTATGGTCTAATTTGCAACGGAGTCGCCGGTGGTTTTTCTTGAGATTTTTAAACAAAAAGGCTCTTAAGGTAAAACACCAAAACTTATACAATACTATGGGATTGTTGGTCCCACCGGGCATGCCAAAAACTATTGGAACAAAATCTGCCTTTGGTTAATAGTGTTGCGCCTTAGACTTTGCCAACATTGAATAGACAGATCTTGCTTGAGATCATCTGTCTAGTCTCCAGAGAAGGTTGGTTCCTTTGAGTTTTTTAGAGAAAAGGGGAACAAGAGATAAGGGAAATATAGCCTAAGCTAGAACTTTTATATGGTGCAGATTAGACAACAACAAAGACAGATTTACTTACTTCTATCCAAAGCATTTAAAACACATTTCCATGCAGAAATTATATAATTCCAGATATGATTTCTGATATTTCGTTTAACATGCGTATATATTAGATTCTTATTCCAACAATATGATTTATGTATTGCGAAAGTTCAGATATAAGAACAGACTCAATTTACAATTCAATATTGTAAGCAGAAATAAAGAACATTAATACATACACTTGCACGATATGAACCAGAAGCCAATGGGAGATGCGATTTTATTGCTTGTATTCGAAGTACGTACATTCAGTCTTGTAAACGTCCAAGAGCCGACCCTTTTTTTGGAGTCGCTCACCCCTATATATACCCTAAAAGAGTATCTTTTTCTAAGTACATCTTACTTATTTTACAAGCAATCATCTACAGTTTCTAATAATACACAACGGATTTCCCGCAGATTGGATAGATTGGCAATCATCCAATGGACCTGCCAGGTTATAATCAATAGACCATTCTTCAAAAATCGGCACCTGATGTCAGTGCATGTCCCCAGTTGCCAAAAATATACTCTATTCCTTTACAGCTGGCGTGTCACGAAATCACGACATTCTTTCCTTGCTTTGCTCTTTTGCCGCCTCCAGCCACGAAAATGAGACATGTCACGAAATCGTGACATTCGTCTCTTGTTTTGCTCTTCTACCGCTTCTAGCCATGAAAATGAGACATGTCACGAAATCGTGACATTCGTCTCTTACTTTGCTCTTTTGCTGCCTCCCATCGTGAAAATGAGACATGTCACGAAATATCTTTCATTCTTTCGACGAAAATGAGACATGTAAAATCAGTACATTCTTTCCTTGCTTTGCTTTTTCACACGAAAATGAGACATGTCACGAAATCATGACATTTGTCTCTTGCTTTGCTCTTCTCGCTTCCACGAAAATGAGACATGTCATGAAATCATGACATTCGTCTCTTACTTTGCTCTTTTTCCTGGAAAATGAGACATGTTGGAAAATCGTGACATTCTTTCCTTGCTTTGCTTTTTCTCGTGGAAAATGCGACATGTCAGGAAATCATGACATTTCTTCTTTGCTCTTTTCTTCAACAAAAATGAGACATGTCACGAAAATCATGACATTTGTCCTTCTTTGCTCTTTTAAAATGAGACATGTCGAAATCAGACATTTGTCTCTTACTTTGCTCTTTAGTAAATGAGACATGTCAGAAATCATGACATTTTAGTCTTCTTGATTCTTCTTCTTGCATCGCGAAAATGCGACATGTCATGAAATCATGACACTTCTGCCTCTTTGCTCCCTTTTGTTGCTCTTAGCCACGAAAATACAACATGTCGCGATATCGCGACACTTTTTCTCTTTTGGCCGTGACAAAGCAACATGTCGCGATATCGTGACACTTTTTCTCTTTTGGCCGTGACAATGCAACATGTCGCGATATCGCGACACTTTTTCTCTTTTGGCAGCGACAATGCAACATGTCGCGATATCGTGACACTTTTTCTCTTTTGGCCGTGACAAAGCAACATGTCGCGATATCGCGACACTTTTTCCCTTTTGGCCGCGACAAAGCAACATGTCGCGATATCGCGACACTTTTTCCCTTTTGGCTACGACAATGCAACATGTCGCGATATCGCGACACTTTTCCTCCTCGCTCTTTCTCTTTGCTTTGGACCGCGAAAATGCAACATGTCGCGATATCGCGACACTTTTTCCTCCTTGCGGTGTTTTGCATTTTCTTTGATCTTTAGCATATGGGCCACTTCGGTCTTCTTGGAAAATATGCAAAAAGGAGCATCAGATGTTTTTCTGTAGTTAGTCACTTTTTGACTAACGGTTTCTTGAAGGGCTTCTTAGATTTTTCTCATTTGGCCTTTTATTAATTTTAATTTTTTACCATAGCTTCTTTTGGATGTGCTTGATTAAAAATAAAATTATCCTTACATGTATTCCTCCTATTTAATGATGTGAGAAATACTTAAATACCTATTAATAGGTGAAGGAGGAGAGTCTGGGAAAGACTATAACAACTATCTCATATTTTTTACACATTGATGAAGATAATATTGATTAGATCTATGTTCCTCTCTCTATCCAATGCCCTCTATCCTTCTCTTCTTTCCTTAGGTAGCCCTCTCATAGTTTAGATATCCTCTTGCAATTTCTTGAATTGACTAATTTATTCATAAATAGTGTCAAATGAGTCCATGGATAGGGTTGCAAGCTCTACCTCCACTATACTGATCTAAGTAGAATCAATCTGATCACATAATCCCTAAAAATTCTCAAGAAAAACCTTGATATTGGTAGTGCTACTTACATGAGTGTCATATTCATTATCCATATGGACAACAATCACACCATGGGATTCATCCTTCTTATCCTTGTAGAACTACTTTACCTTCTCAAAATTAGTATCTTAAGACTGCTCAATCACATACTTGAATAAACCCTTGCTCGAGAGCATAGCTTCAATATTAATTTTCCATGTAGCACAGTTTGGACCACTCAACAAGGGCACATGATGATTCATACTTATTTTGCTCAAAATAAAAAAATTTACTAGCAATTGTGACTAGAATTAACACCACCAATATACTAATCTCAAAAATCAATGTGATTTGAAAAGAAAAGGCTCAAAATGCTTTCGTATGCAAAAGTTATGGAACCCAAAATTTTAGCCCTAAAATCATAAAATTACCTCCAAAACCTTTGAAAAAGTAAAAAAAATCCATTACCTACAATGAATGGAAGGTCGTCATATGTCATTGTGTGAGTGGATGAGAGGATGCTTATTGTATGTTTATAATATAGTGTATCAATAAACTGCATGATACCACTTATAATATTATTAGTTGCCTTTTATGTGAATCATGCTATGCTAGTTGTTGTTATCTAATTTACTCTAAAATTCTTGTTGCCAAGTCTAGTACTGATTGTATGAGTTGCTTATCAAGTTCAATGAGATGGTATTGTACAGCAAAAAAAGATCAACACTAAAAATAACAATAAATAAAACAAGCAGTGTGCACATGAAAATAACGATCTCATATATTATTGAATTAGGGAGTCTTGATCTTCACTTTTACACATCAATATGTACCGAATCACAGGGGTTACATAATATTACTTATTTTGATAATACAATGATTATAAAGGGGTAAAACCCTATTTCTGGATCAAACAACTATGATGTCTTTAGATCTTCTTTGCTACAAACAAGAGTTTGAGTGGGCTTCTTGAATATCCTTATGGGCCACTACAGCTGCAACAACTATCAAAGAAATTTTTACCTATACCTGCACACAAATAAGCCACAACAAAGAGTTAGTAACACTTGTGGGGCCTCCAAAGTGTGAGGCCCTCTAAAGTACAAAAATGTAATCTACAAACCCTAGTTGATATACTTACAAAATGTAGAGCAGAATATAGAAAAATGTAAGTTAATAATACCTTGTCAAAATACCTAATTTGCGATCTATGTGTTTGAGGGTTTGAAAGGGTGTGCAAACGCTCGACAGCATCCAAGGACTCGCTAGGTGCAATGCGATATCTGTAAGATGCCCTGGAGTGTTTTAAAATTGTGGTGGATGTCCTAAAATATTCAAGAAATACCTTGCAGCATTTAGGAAATACCCTACCACATTCAGGAAATATCTTGAGGTATCTAAGGGTTGTGTTGGATGTTCTACAATGTTCAGATCTAGTTCGCAAAAGTGAGAATGATCAAATGATGAATGTAGTGGTGGCTCGGGTTTACAAAATATCATGCCAATGTGTATAACTTGTGTGATCTCAAAATGTTCAACCCTTATTCACAAAAAGTGAATAATATTTTATAACCCTTCACTTAAGATTAGGGCATTGACGATGATAAATGGATGGTTAAGATTAAAACCTGATGAGCGATTGAGATTGCAACTTGATAAGTGATACAAATTGCATTTAATGAGTGGTAAGGATTGCCACATGGCCCACTAAGATGGAGTTTTTATGGATGAATTAGATATATATATATATATATATATATATATATATATATATATACATATATATATATATATATAATATTTATATTTATAAATATAAATATATGAATGACTATGATTTGATGATGATGAATGGATTATGAATGGCTAGGATTTGATGTCTATAAATACCCCTTTTTGTATCACTTTGTGTAGAACACAAGGCAATGCAAAAACAAGAGACACTTGGTTTTATGGAATGGACTCGACGTGCAAGAAGATTTAAAAAATTATGGTTTTAGCTTACCCCCTCAATTGGTGAATGGATAAAGAATGAAACCCAGGAGCCAATTGACCAGACGTGGATGATGCAATGGATGCGTATGATGTATGAAGATGTTAAAAATCAAAGTCAAGTTTGGTTACCCCAAATTTTGGGTGGTTCAGTGCTGTCAAAAATTTATCTTTTAGTATCATTGAAATGCCAAAAAAATAAAATTGAAGTAAAGGAACCTGGTTCACTGCCTAGTGACCGAATCAAATTCCTTAATGCAAAATGATGAAGTAGAGATTTTTCCATTTTTGTAATCCCACAGAGAGGGTATCAATGACAACCTTGGGTAAATTAACTTGAACACAGTCTCACTCAAGAAATGAGGGACCCAATTGATGTTTTTTTCAAACAAGATGACGTTACATGATGATTTTGAGTAAGTGTCCTTATGGTGATATACCCATCCTACCGGAATGCATGGATAGTCAATCGCTGCAACCACTATGGAAGTAGGGTAAATCACCAGATACGGGATTCACTTGATAATATAAGTTGATTTGATGATGTGAGGGGATGATGTAAATGTATTGATGAATGAATTTGGCAGATTTATGAAATTTTGGATCATTTTTGGAATGTTTTGAAGTGTTTTTAGATATTTGTGTGACTTTTGGTTGCATTCAAAAATTAAACACCCAAATCAATCCATGTTATCACAAAATGTGATGTTATGAATGCTTGAAATAGTGTATTTAGAAATTTTGTGAAATTTTGGATAGTTTTGGGATGTTTTGAAGCATTTTTAGGTATTTTTGCGAATTTTGGTCGCATTCAAAAATTAAACACCCAAATCAATCTATATTATCACAAAAAATAATGTGAAGATGTAATGGATACTTGGATGAGTTTGGGATGATTTTATGGGTTTTTTTAATGTTTTGAGGCCCTTTTTGAAACCTTTTACAACATTTTGAACACAAACAGTGACCTACGTTTATATCTCCATAGATGCAGGATGGTGTCTGTCATACTGTAGATGCAGTGAGGCATTTGGATGCACCTATCAGATGCACTAGGATATCTGGATGTACCAGCTTAGCTATAAAAGGGATCCAAGGGAAAATTTTCATTTCATTCTTGCATTTGAGAGTTGACAAAGTGGTGTTTGAGAGAAGGGTGAAAGCTTGGTGATGGTGATGGAGGGAGCGGATGTGGTGGTTGGAGCTTATGTGTGAGTGGTAGAGGTAAGTTATTCTAACTGTCTTGTTTGTTTTTGTAATGTTTTCTTAGTTAGTTTTTTATGTAACGGATGAGATACTGATGTGCATTTGTTGTTTGTGTTGCGTTGTAGTTGAATATTTTGGAGGCTTGACATCAGTTTTTACCTATCCTACCGAGGGTGAAAAAGATATTGCAGGAGACTGACTAGGAGTGGCTAGAGCAGGTGGGATTGGGTGGGTGTGCATGGATTGAGATGGTGAGGGAAGATGAGGGGTACCTATTTGCCTTAGCAGAGTGGTGGGATCTGAATAGGGATACCTTCCATATCTCGATAGGGGAGATGACAATGACACTTGAGGATATACATCACATATTTTGTGTATTTGTGAAGGGGTTGCGTATCCGAGTTGGGTATGACAAGGTATATGAGATGAGTTGGATTTTTGATGATGAGTGGATGAGAGAGAATATTAGTGGAGGTGGCATCAGATATCTAGAGTTGTACTGGTAGAGGTGGTTGGAGGTATTACCAACCTACATCATGTTCCTGCTAGTGAATATGTTGGTACCTAACAACATCGGATGCTAGTTTCCTTAGAACATGATTAGGTTGGTGTTTGATATGATTTATGAGCCTCAAGTATATGCTTGGATGTCTACTTTGTTAGCTCAAGCATACATGGAGCTATATGAGGTGAAGAGGCAGACACAAAAGGTATTGGGTTGTAATGTGTTACTTCAGATTTAGGGTTGGGAGCATTTCAGCATAGCTCATCTTGTAGGTCTACCATGTGAGTGGGATAGAGCTCAACCCTATGTTTTGAGATGACAAGAAAATAAGGAGATACAATTGAGTCATTATGATCGCAGTGACCAAGAGTACAAATATCTATGGGTAGGGTTGACACTTGATCAGGTGTATTGGCGACCATGGCAATATGCTAGATGGCCTACTAACGAGGAGTAACTATGGTAGATTAGGTAGACCAGATGGATGGTTGGTCAACATGGTAGCAAGGTGGAGTTGATCCAATTCTCATGAGTTCTACAATAGTTCAAGATATGATAGGGGGTTCATGATGCTCCATTGCTTTACAGGCATCATGTTGATGAGCTTAGCTTACCTTGTATTGAGGTATGGTAGATGGAGTATGAATATGATGTGGATATGGATACCTTGAATGTGTATTATGTTAGGACCACAACTAATTATGATTTTTGGTTTGCTTCTCAAACTCCATGGGCACCAAGTTAGGTGATGGATGAGGGTAGTTTTGATGATGGGGAGGTGATGTCTAAGGCAGAGGATGCTCCTCGATGATAGAGATATCATCAATCCAACAGTGGGTAGAAGTAGTCGAGGGCTATGATAGATCAGCCTCCTAATATTAGAGGTGATGGTGAGGGTGGGAAGAGTATGGAGGAGATTCTGGAGATACCTCCTAGGTATAGTGAGGAGGAGTGGAAAGTGCTCTAGGCTGAGCGATATAGCCTAGTTGAGGAGTGAGATCGATTCCTGTAGATTCTAGTAGAGCAGGATGTAATGGTGGTGGTTTAAGATGCAGAGATGGTTCGATTACAAAGGGAACTAGAGGTGCAGGCTACTATAGGTGGAGGAAATGGTGTTGATATGATATTTAGGCTTCAGGAAGAGCTAGCAAGGTGGGACGTACGTTAGAGACAAAACCTATCTCACCTTAGGTCCTGATATAGCTACATCCAAGAGCTCAAGGATTGCCTTATGCAACATGGCATTAGGTTACCAGTGCGACCCTTCTCATCTCTATCTGGATATATTAAGCATAGTGACTCTAGTCATAGTAGTTATCACTTTAGGACTCCTCGATATCCTGATCCCTTAGGATCATAGGGGTATGAATTAAGGCACTAGCTAGTGCCTCTTGTATTTTTATATATGAGCCTCAGTGCTCTATTGTATACAACCTTTGGGCATACTTTGTACATACAATATTTATACATATATATATACATGGACATTATTTTATGTATGCTTTTTGTGTGAATGAATGTGTGAAAGTATGTCTATATGATGTTATAGATGCATTATGGTGACGATGTGTATGCTTTATAATAACAATGTAAATGAATTGATGCTCATATGATTATTTATAGTTTATATTTTGCTTGACCATCTTCATTACTCAATCAAGGACACCAACATCTAATGGTGGGATATAAAGTAGAAAACTCATGTAATGAGGTGATTATGATATGGATGTTGTTTTGGCTTATGGATGATGGATCTAAAGTTGTTTTGAGGAGACTTAAACATCCTAGTGATTTCTAACAAACTCACGTGTTTTGTTTTTAAAGCTCTATCAAATTTATCAAAGACCAAAATGTGTGTGCAGTGAATGTTCATTTACCAATCACGAGTGTGGTAATAACTCAAACAATCAAGAACCAATGTGTATGCAAGTGAGTTTATTTACCCATATTGAATAAGGTAAAATGAGACCCATCATAGGATACAGTCACAGATTAGGAAGCTAGCTTGTCCTTATGTGTAGTCTTAAGAGAGACGTGTCATCACACATGAGTGTACTCCACTTCTAGTCAAGCATCTATAGCCCTGGTGGAGATTAACTCCATAGTCCAATTATATGATCTTTAGGCTTTGGGTAATCGAACTAAATAACCATCTGGATGGAAGTGTAATTCTATCCTTACTACTTGGGGATCCAATTTGTGGTGTATAAAAGAGTTAAAGGTTTGGGGAATTGGATTCTCAACCAAGGTGTGATGAGAAAGTAACTCTATCCTTACTACTCACTTTTTTATTTTGAAGTGTTGTAAGTGGTGAAAACCACTTTTTGTGGACTATGTGCATAACAGGATAAGAAATAAGATATTTTTCACTTTAAGGTTCAACCCAATCATGGTGTCATCCCTCTCTGACATGAGATGTTATTAATAAGTGTTAAATATGTTTGGTTCAATAATGTTAGAGTCAACTCCTAGAACTCAATATTTTCTTAGTGAAAAATATGTTTTGGTCCAAGAGAAAACTTGATATGCAATGGAGGTTGCTTGGAACACTAGGAGTGGTTGAGTGACCAAAAACACCTAGGGGTGATGAGATGTTATTGCAAATTGTGACATGACTTATGAAATGGTGAAATGAGATTGATGTAAAATTGAAGGTGCCCCTGATTAAGGCAACAATACTTATTGGATTAAAAATGATCAAAACTAAGAAAATGAGCATTAATATGGTAAATAAAATGCACTAAAATGACATGGATGTGATTATGCAAAATGGATGTATGGAATGAAGTATGAATTGTGCTTTTGTGTTTGTTTGTCTATGTATATATATATCACATTAAGCATAGAACACTCTCAAGTGAATAATGTTCAATGGCTCAAGCTCTTCTATTTCCTTTAGACTAGTAAGCCTATATGTTCCTTGACCCAATTTGTTTTGATAATGTATGGACCTAACCAATTAGCCACAAATTTATCATGAATATGTGGAAATGCATTGGTGTTTTGCTAATTTTATTTAAGGATGAGATATCCTACTTGTAATTCACATAGATGAAATTTGGTATTGTAAGCATGCTTTAGATGATCCCGATATACTCGTAAGTACTCTAAGGCATTGATTCACCTTTCATCAAGGAGAGTAAGTTGGTCAATATATGCTTGTCTAGTTGTATCATCATCTATGAATTCCTATAATGAAATGCACAGTGAGGGGATATTGATATCTAGTGGCATGACTGCTTTGGCACCATAGACCAATGAGAATGGTGTTGCCTCAATAGACGTGCAAATACTTGTTTTATAAGCCCATAATACCAAGGGGATTTGAGTATGCCAATATCAATGATTTTCTTTGACTAATTTCTTTAGAATAGTGATAAATGTCTTATTGGTTATCTTAGCTTGTCCATTTATCTATGGGTAGTAAGGAGTTGAGAAACTATGTTGGATATTATATTTTTTGCAAAGTGCTTGAACATCCTTGTTTTTGAAAGACTTGTCATTTTCAAAGATTATTTTCAAGGGAATACCAAAATGATAGATAATATGTTGGAGTATAAACTCAATTTGAGGTCATATCGTGCTTTTCATAGGAATTGCTTTGACCCATTTGGTGAAGTACTCAGTGGTAATGATGATGAATGTGTGTTGTCCAGAGGAAGGAGGTGAGATTTTACCAATCAAGTCAAAATCCCATTGTGAAAAGAGCCAAATACTTTGAATGGGTTGTAATGCTTGTGATGGCACATGAGTTAAATTAGCATGTTGCTGATATTTTTTGCACTTCTTGACATAAGTTCAATAGTCACGTTCCATGGTGGGCCAATAATAACCCATGCATAAGATACACTTTGCAATGGTCATTCCACTAAATTGGCCACCACAAGTACCATCATGAGCTTCAGATATGGCTTTTTGTGCCTCTGCAAGCTTGAGACAACAAAGGAGAAATCCATCATAACCATGTCTATACAACACATCCCCCAAGAGAGTGAAACGAGCTACCTTTTGTTTGAAATTTTGTTTGGCAATTCATGATAGATCTGATGAGAAGGTTCCAAACTTGAGAAAGTATCTTACTTGACTAAGCGAAGGCTCGTATGATTTTGTGTGAATAAAGTAAACATCCCTCTCATCTTTAGATTTAGCTCGTGAAATTGCAGATTTAGATATTGTTGTAACAATCAACGACTGAACCTCTCCTATGGAGTTTTTTGGAATCAATGATCCTAGATAATCCATCACATCTACAAATCTATTAGTCAAATGAGGTAAGCTATCAATATCATACCAAACAAATTTTGCAAGCAATTTCATTTCATTGCTACTTCATTATAAATTTTAGGATTGGTTCTTTACATTGGTATGATCTATTTACTTGATGAATGATAATCTAGGAATCAAAAAATATTCTTATACACTTTATGTTCATAGCTATGGCTGCTTGAAGTCCTAGAATTAGGGCTTCGTACTCTGCATTATTGTTTGTGCATGGGAAGTCAAGTTTAAATGATAAGGGAATAGGTATCCCTTGTGGTGTATGAAATACAACTCCTGCACCTTGTCCTTTTTTGTACTTGGAACCATCAAATAATAGGGTGATATCTACATCCTCTTCAAAAATAACATATTCCTCATGTTTAGTGACATTAAATACCAAATAATCTAGAAGCTCAATAACCAAAGGTTGATCATTAGGAAGCAGAGCTTCTGCAAGTTGATCGACTATTACCTGACCTTTAATGGATTTTTGGCTGATTAATTCAAGGTCAAATTCTATTAGAAGCATTATCCATTATTTGGTATGGGTATTGTTGTAAGTGTGAGTCATCATATAACGCAAAGGGTTTTCTTGAGTTATGATATATGTGGTGTGACTTAGCATGTAATGTTTGAGTTTCTTAGTGGAAAAAACCACCACTAGGAATAATTTTTCCAGATAAGCGTATCTAGTTTCGTAGCTTACCGACGTTCGACTAATGTAATAGATTGCTTGCTCTCGATTGTTTTTATTCTTTTGTGCAAGCATTATCCCTAATGCAAAATCCGTTGCTAAAAAATAATTATGGAAGAGGACCCCCAGGTGAGGTGGAGTTAAGATTATCAAAGAGACTAAGTATTGTTTGATGTCATCAAAATATTTTTAACACTCTTCTATCCATGAAAACATCACCCCTTTTGTAATAGGTGATTGAATGGCCTGCATTTGTTTGAGATTTGTGCAATTAAGTGACATATCGATTTGATCTTTCCTTGTAAGCTACACAACTCTTTCAAGTTTGTTGGAGGAGGCATTTCCATAATGGTCTTAACCCCTACTTTTATGGGTAAGAAAACAATGCCAAATGTGGAGCATAACACATCATTAAATGCCCGTAATGTAAAGGTATATTTGGTGATATGAGAGGGCAAAATATTGGAGTGATGAAGTGCTAAAGTAGTGATGATGTTGATTGATGATCCAGTGTCAATTATTACTCATTTGATATATTTCTAGTCAACCTGAGCCATAATATGAAGTGGAGGATCTTGTGATTTTGATTATATTGTTTTGATTTTAAAATAGAATATGATTGAAGGCTCCATGCATGTTTGGATATTCCCCACAAAATTGTTTAAGGAATTAGATTCTTTATTTTTAAGTTCAATGAATTTCAATATCTCCATCAATGCCTCATGATGCAAAGGGATTGTTGTATGAGCTCATAAATTGATAATTTGGCTAAAGCTATTTTTAGACTATTTGTCAACCAGCTACTCAATGTAATGATTGGTCATGGTGGACGGCTTGGAATATGGATGGGTTGATATGGATGGTTTAGAAGATGAATGAGTTGATATGGATTGATGGGGTTCGGTTGTGAACATATATTTATTGGTGGTTTCACTTGAGGTTGCTCGTCCAACTATTGTTAGCGGTTCATGCTTATTTATCCTTGGGTTACAACATGGATAGCTCCTATAAAATCTTGGTGTTGTTGCACATGGTTAACTTGGTTAGGAGGAGTCCTAGTAGTTGATGCCTCCATCATTTTTTGTGCTTCCTCTCGATGAGTAAGTGGTGTCTAAAAAATATCAATATTTTTGTTCTATTGTGCCAAGGGGTTATCCAACTTAATGGTCCCCAAGTCTAACAAATCTTGCACGATATCCTTGAATGTAAAGCAATTGTTGATGTCATGGCCTTTCTATCAATGAAAAAGATAAAACAAGTGTTCCTTATAGCCCTTGCCATGTTTAGTTGGGTCATCAGGTCTAACTTTTGGTAGGGTAATTACGTATGTGTCATACAACCTTCTAAATATGGAGGTATATGATTCGGGTAATGGTGTGTAATTACGAGTTTTCTAAATGGACTATTGGCATTGGTTGTTATCTAAAATTGATACTGGATTTGTTATTTTGTGGGGGTGGAACCGCTTGATATATCGTTTGTTGTAGTTGTTGCGATTATTGAATGTGGACTTGATATTGTTGATTTTGTATGGTAGGTTGAGTCAAGACCACCTGGTTCACCTGACTATTTTTTTTTGTCCATTATAATTTCCTTTATTTTGCCTCTTATTCTATCATTATTTATTTTTGGACTTGAGCTCACCCTCTTGGATCTTGATTTCTTCAATAACCCGGGCTTGGGTGAGAGCCTCTTCGAATGTTATGTATTATTGTAGTTTAAGTAACAAGAAGATAGGTTTCAGACAAATCCTTATGAACATTCATGTTAGTTCTTACATTGGGAGGGAGAATGGCAATTTAGTGATGACTGCCCTCCAATGGTTTTTGAAATCATAAACCAAATCTTCTTCAAATTATCATAAATTATATAAGTTTGTTAGTGTGGTTTTCTTCTTAACATTAAGGGATAACCTTTCTAATAATTGGTCTTCCAACTATTCGAATGTATAAACATTGTGATGTGGCAAGTGGTTATACCATTCTAAGGCATCCCCCCAAGTGTCTAATAAAACGTGTGAAGCATCAAGGCATCATTATCTTGAATTACGAAACATGAGGTGATGAATGCACTTATGTCTTCTCTAGGATCCTCAGTCCCTTTGAATTTATCAAACTTTGATAATGTGAAATTTGTAGGATATGGTGGCAATGGTACCGAAGGATGAATGGGGTGATTGATCAACTATCTTAATGTGGGTTTTTGATATGCCATACCCGGTGTGTGCAACATCAAGTTGTCAATATGCTTTTGCATAGACTAAATTTTAGGGTCTTCCACTAGTGTTTGGAAGCCTTGGTTTGTGTGGTGAGTGTATGTGGGTGGTGTATGTTGAGTGATAAATTGTTGTGATAAAATGAGGTTTTGATTGGCTAACAGGTTAATGTTGGTGGGTATATGGTGATGCTAAATGTTTTGTTGAAATTTATTATAGAATGTTTAGTGTTGATGAGGTGGAGATTGATGATGTGGAGTTTGAGGGATGGTGGTTTTTTGAGTATTTGATATGGCATGGATGTGGTGGAGTGAAAGGGTAGGTATAGTGATCATGGGTGGTTGTGATACCCAATATTGGTTGGGGGTGAAAAAGGTATTTTGTGTGGATATGAGTGGATGGTTGAAATCTGCTACCTGCAACTACTATTGTGGGTAAGGATGAGAATTTTTATTACCCATAAGCATTTGGTTTAGATGTTGCCATGCTTGTTGTATGGCAATTTTAGATGTAGATTGTGTGGTTGTATTGGAAGTTGAGGTTAGCATGGTGTAAGTGTTGGCAATATTCATTAGAGTTAATGGAGGGTAATTTGCAAAAGGAATCACAACTAAATGAGGGATGGTAGACCCAGATGATGTTAATGGGGTGGTGGATGGAATCTGTGAAGCAACATTAACTTGTATTTCGTACAGTGGGTTGGATTTGATGGTAATATAGGTAGGTGGAATGGAAGTGCACTAGCTAAATTGTTGTGGAAGGGCTTTATGTGGGGGTGCAAATGTGGCCTCAAAAAGAGGTTTGGTGATGACCTGGTTAAAACTATTGGCGTATGAGTGGGAGAGTTCCTGGTGAGAGGAAGAAACATGTTTGGATGGAATTTCAAGAGATTCTATAATCTAATTGGTTGGTCTTAAATAGGCTTTGAATTTATCAGAATCTATGTAAATGATGCGATGGTTGGTTGGTGTGGATGATTTGGTTTTAGGTATGGAAGTGTGTATTACCCTCTGCATTATATCTACATTCAAAGTGGATGCCATATGAGAGGGTTTAGCAAATAATTTTATCTGTGCCACATAGGTTGGATTAGCCACATAAGTGACTGGGAAAGGATTGGAGTACTCTATATATGGAAGTGACTGGCTGGTGAGTGGTTGACTCATACTTTTGGCTTGATTTTTGGTCAATATCATAAGCTAAAGTAACGAATAAGTGGGTACATGTGTTAAAATTGTGATGTAACAATAAAAACATACAACACGCAGATCACTCAAGAAAATAAATGTTATCTATATTTGTAAAAGTTTATTTTCTTCTTCTTCTTTTTTGGTTTTCTTTATTTATTATTTTTTTATTTTTTTTTATTTTTTGTTTGTTTTATTTGTGTGTTTGGATGTTGAAACTACTAAGCCTAGAAAAACTATGCAAGGTGAATAATGAATGCAACTAATAAGGTGTGTTCAAACCCACACTTTTGATGAAGGATGAATCACGAACGACTAAAAATAGCTTCCTAGGGGATGATTGGCTCAACGTAAATCTAAGGAATAAAAATTACCCCTCGAGAGAGGTTGCACTATCTGAGTCTTTCTACTTGCCTAGTCAAGCTTTTGCTTCACACTCGAGTGTGCTCGAACAAGAACAACAGTTGTGTTTCACTTATTATTGATCCCCGTGGTAAAAGGGCATTGCTAATCCTTCTTACTCTAGGTGCACCTAAAAGTAGGGGACTTTTTCGATGATAAATTTTGAAAAGCCACTCATTTGGGGATACTATGGTGTCTAGGGGGTGAGCCAACAGATGGATATGAAGCCCACTATCATTGGTCTTGATCAATGATTGGTGATGAAATCCAACTCGCTAATGTTTAATGTGAATCATGCAATGTGTGATGTTCCTTTTAAAAATTCTATTCTCTATGGTGTTTTATTGAACACTAAAGTATAAAAGAAAACTATCCTAGAGTGTAGCTACTATATGATTTCAATTTGTTGCCTAAGAAAACATATAATGCATACAAAACATAAAGCAGAACATCAAAAATTGTAGAAAACCTGAGCCAAAATGCAGTAAATTTAGGAGTTGATTAGATTTCAAAATTTTAAACTATCTATCAACTACCTATCATCTACTTTGGAAAGAAAAATAAGACTAGCTCCTATTACCTTTCTTATAAAGAAATTATAGAATAATTCTTGAATATTCATTTCAGATTATTCTTGATTAGTTGCAGTAAATTGATTAAGCGCATTATTTTTTAGAGTTGATTGGAGTGATAAGGTAAAAATTGTTAGTGCAGTAGAAGTAAAATATTATTAGATTAATTTTCACTATTATATTGCTCTCAAAAAATTATTATTTGCATTCGTTAGAAGGGCACAAAAACAAAATTTATCAAAGTGTCTAAAGACACTATTAGTGCACAGATATCTACAACTTTGAGTGGCCTGAGGAAGCCAAAAAATCAGGTCAATCCTCCAAACATTGGAGAAGAAAGCAACCACCAAAAATAGCATCAAAAGAATCCTCGAATGAGTCTTGGCGAGTCTCAAGTTCAAAGCACAAGAAATAGTGCAGAAAAATAGACCTTCTATCATGTGGTTACAAGCTTGGATATGTTTATAAAAATATCCAAGAAAAAATGGGAAGGTATCTATTCATAGAGACAACCTCAAAACCCCTATATTGCACTCAATATTCTACCTCAAAACCAGAAAATTAGATTTGAAAAATGGAGTGAAAAAGAAGGTGCAATAAGGAAATTTTGTATTAAAATTATTTTACATTGTATTGAACTATCCTAATCTGGTTATATAGGGAGAAAATGCAAATTTAAATGTGCCCCAAAGGTACTACACTTGCTGGAAAAACTAGTCAAAAGTGACCGTATGCTAGCAGTAATCCAAGCTTAGATCAAGAAGCCACTCAAAGGGCTCATTCCCCTCACATATTGGATAACCAAACCTGCAAGATATAGTGTGCAAAATAAAATATAGAAACTGTATCATACATGAGCAACTTCATATATGAAAGGAGGATGTAAACAAGCAAGAAAGGAAGAAAAATTTGAAGCACCATTGGAGTGACACTTATTCCATATTCACTGGCTGAAATCGGTGTTCAACCTCCATATTTTTGCTCCATATCCTAGCTAGAAACAATGTAGGTGAACGCAAGAATATTTGGATATTTTTGAAGCTAAAAGGATCTCCAAAAAGGTCCATTTGAACCAGCAAAAGAGGAGATGTCCATGCAGAGAAGAAAGTGAAACTTATCACTAAAGGAAAACCCTAACGCTTAAATCAAGAGAGTGCACATCTTCAAGGGAGGAGTTACACGAAAAAATTGGTGCATTGAGTGTATGGGATATACTTGTCCTTTGGGAGACAAAACATTTTGTTAAAGATCGTAATGTTCATATGTTACAAGGAGGACAAATGTTTCTTTGGTATCAAACTCTCCTTAAGTGCTCAAATGGAAATGGACATGCCAATTGGCACTTCAAACAAGAATCTTCTCCATTTTAAGGACGTCAATGATCGAAGTCATTAAGAAATTCTTCATCTCCGCATTTACTACTACGTTGTCTGTGCACATAGGGACAATTTGTAGCATGTCAAGAAGGTGATAGAGCCTTTAATGCTCAAGGCAACTGAGGTCAAATGGAGAGTCTAATCAGCGCTAGATTTTGAATACTTCAAGCTCCAAGCAATTCCATTGGAGGGTACAGTCACAACATTCAAGGCATCTACATAAATATTGCAACCCTAGATTCTTTGAAAACAACGCTGAATATTGCTTGGTGAAAGGTAAAGATTATTCCTATTCTTATATGTTTTATTTCCTTGGAAGTTATAAGGTTAAAATTAAAGGAATTTAACTATATTGAAAGTCATACATCAAAGGGAATTTTTCATCAAATAAATATAATATTTGCAATATAAAACCTAGGAGTAATAAGGGTTTCTACTGGAATAAATATTAAATATTTGCAAATATTATTGTGGTCTAATTTTTCCAAAAATTAGGGAGTCATAAGGGCTACTACATCAAATTAATTAATTAGAAAATTAGATACACTTAAATTAATTTCCCAAAGGTTTATTTAAAAGAGAGGTTTATCATAGCTTTTTCAAGGGTTGGATATTTATAAAATTATTGTCTCAAACTTCTCAAAAAGAGACAAAAGATCCAACATTATAATCTCCTCAAAATTTGGAAAAATGGCTTAGTTCAATAAGGGATAAAGAGTTGATTTTGGTATTTATAAATATTTACAAGATCAATCAAATATTGAACTATGATTTACAAAAGTGCTATATCTTATTCTAGCATACTAGGGAGTCATAAGGCATTCTACAAAATCTAAGGATTGATATTATGGAATTTAAAATGGCTTCAAACAAATTCTTCCTAGTAGAATCTCAATTACTCAAGGGTCCTAATTATTTTTCCTAGAAGAAAAAAGTGAAAGCTATCTTGGTATATAAAAAACTATGGGATATTATCAAAGTGAAAACAAAAATACCTACCACATATGATATTGAAATCCAAAAGTTCATAGAAAATGGTTCAAAGGCTCTAATGATAATAACCTTTGCTATCACTGATGAAATACAACCCTATATCAGTTCAACAAAAATATAATGCATGGACAAGCCTAGAAAAATATTTGAAGGAAAGAATAAAGCAACTATTCTCCATCTTTAGACTCAACTTCATTCATTAAAAATTAATAATGGAGAAAGCATAGAACTGTTCCTAAGGAAGATAGAAAATATCAAAGAAAAATTATTTACCTTAGGGGAAATAGTCAAAGATGAACTTCTTACTCAAATAACTATGAGAGCACTTCCAGATAGCTATAAATAGTTGGTGACATCTTTACAAGTTCTAAGTAAAGATACTTATTTTGATGAATTAGTCAATATTCTATAGGAATATGAAGTGGAAAATATAGGTAAAGATGAAATGTCTAACAATGCATTGGCATCTAAAGAAAATCCACAGGGAAATATTGCTACTTCATCAAAAGGATGGAAAACATGGTACAACAGGTATTGTCAGATATGCACGAGGAAAGGCTATAGCACCAGCTAGTACAGGTTCAATTCCAAAAATCAGAATTAAGGAAATTAGATGAACAATGGGAACCAATTTCAGGTATGACAATATCAAAATCCTTGTCAGCAATAATTTTAGCGTCCAACCAATTACCCTCAATTGGAGTATCGAAAAAGAAATAAAAAAGGACATCTAGCTCAAAGGATAGAATAAATTGAAGAACTAGAAGAATTGATAGATGATTATGAAATCAAAGCTCTCTCAACAAGAATGATAGATTATGAAGACACTAATCACTTGCTTGAACAGGTTGCAGAAAATAGAGAAGAAGATTCAGAATCTCAAGGAAAAGATGAAGATCCACATTGAATACTAAAGTCTTCAATATCCAAAAAAATGTAATACAAAGGGGTGTTAGAAATAGATTATATTACATCATTTGGATCATATAAATGTACCTTTCTTGATACATACTTAGGACATTAGATTACTTTAGGGGAAAGTTATCTAGTTACTTCATGCAATGTAATAAATGCACAAGTGTCAAAGTGCAAGTTGTCCCTTGCATAGCTAGGTAGAGTGTTGGCCAAGGAATCTATTTCCTATATAAAGTTCCATAGACATAGAGCAAGATATAACAACAATAGGAAGTTGTATAGAATAGTGTGGTATGATGTAACAATATGATGTAATGTGATGGAGTGTGATATGCTCAATGCCCATTCTTGAGAAGTAGCTATATTCATGGAGTGTTCATTTCCTCCATAGCTATTTTGTAAACATCTCCATAATTTCTATATATAGTATATTTTTAGTCATCTCGTAGATTTACTTTATTTCATATTATTCTGCATCTTGTGATTTCTATCTCCTATTACATGTTGCATCAAAAGCTAACAAATTTGCTTAACCAAATTGAAAGATGAAGTTTTTTCTATTTGGACTAACTTTCCGCACAACCAAAAATAGCATCAGTAGCCCCACTTCAAATAGCTATAACTCCCTCAATACTTATCATAATTTAATTATTGACTAGTCATTTTTGTAATATTCATAAAGATCTACATAATGGTAAAGGAATCTTCTAAAAATAACTGTCAAAAAAGTTGATATGAATTTTTTTTTAATTTGCACGAGCAAAAATCAACATAAATTACCCAAATTCAAACAGTCATAACTTTCTCAATACTTATTAGAGTTATTTTGATCGTGATCAAAAATATCTGCCTGGTGGTACAAAAATCTTTTAAAAATACTTCCTAACAAAAAATATATAGCCCCCACAAGATGAGATATTTTTTTAGAATAAAATTTCCTAGATTTTGCAAAAACTACCCCACTTTGTCAGAAACGTCGTTTTGATATCACTTGTTATGAACCTATATTCTTATTAACAATAAATCATTCACCAATGTGTTAAAATATCAAACTTCCATCCACAAGATAAACCACACTAAGAGATAGAGAAAGATAGTATCCTTGAGGTAAGGCAACACCAAAAGTATTCCTTAAGGAAATAATCACTCCACAATATCCAAGCTCCACAAGCCAAAACTATTATAAGGATACTTTATATGACTTCCTTTTATTATTGGGGGTAGATCTCTCTTTGTATAATAATTTTATGGTTCACCTTCAATAAGTTAGAAGGTCACCCATGAGGTAATTCACCTTCCATGAGTTATAAAGTGCATAATGTTATAATATAGCACTATAATATACATTTATTATAATTTTATATGTGACTCATACCATAATACCTATATACAATATTATTTCCCCACATTCCTATCCCTAGATACCGTTGTTGTCACACATGTATTACATCATCATTTGCAAGAATGAATTAAATGACACATTTTACAATTATTTATATTTGAGAAACAAAACATAAATATGAACATATGGACTAAGAATATCCAATATTTGAATGATGGTCTGAAACTGTGTGCGACACTTAACTGTGCGTGGTGCTTTTTGCTCATGGTGGGTTAACTGCGCTTGGATTGTCAAAATATGATATGAGGAGCGAATATGAGATTTTGTTCACGGACATGGTGAAACCAAGACACAAAAAAATTTAGGGTTTCTTGCAATAGATATGGAGCTAAAATAAACAACAACAATAGCAACCCTCGCGTGAATGTGAGTGTGGCAGAGTGTGGATGGACAAGGGAAGGAGTGAACAGTATTGGAGAAACTAAGTTTAGCATAACGACCTTTGAGGATGAAAGTGGCTGCATCAGAGAGATTCGTAGTTCCATTAGTGTCACATCCCCACTATTTTGATTATCATTTTTCTGGAAGAATGTGATACTGCTGTGAGCATTTGTGATTGCAGGTGCAGGTTTCTATTATGTAGCAAGCAAGACGGACCAGAAGAACATCCACCTTTGGGCAGAGATAGTGGTCGAAATGCCAGGTAAGGTGGGATATGATGTTGTGCATATACGCACCATGGCTCGTGGGTACACGGAAGCCCACTATAATAAAAAATTCATATAGGGACATATGGCATTTGTTGCATTCTTGAAAGTAATTTTGTTTGCAATTGCACTGAGAATACATGTTAAATGAATTATAAAAATTAAACTGTATATATATATATAATCATAAAATATAAAATAAAATAATAAATAAATAACATGAGCATATAAATATAATGTTAATAATAATAATAATATTATTATATGTGTACAATACAAATATAAAATATATATATATTAAATAGATAAATCCAAGTTAAAGTTGTTTCTTATAAGAAATCAAAACAACAAACGATATCTTTATGTTTTCCTCGGAGTACTCAATATTGCAACACTTGGCCATCCTTTTGTTTTGCATGAAATGTCTTATGTGTCGTGTGTAAATTGAACCTTGAAGCTTTAAAAACATAGGACCAACGAAGGTTTTAAGATCATCAACATTGTTTTCTCTTCACGACATGGTTTTTGTTATAACGTGAACTTGAAGCCATAGAGAGGCACATAATTTTTTGGTAGCAAAGAAGACCAGAGGAATTGGCATCCGATGTTCACCGTGTGAGTGGAAAGCTACCTTGCTGACCGAGATTTTATATTTGCTTATATCTTCGACGAATTTCCAGGTTGGATACCTTAAATTTTTGAATGGCCTGTATTTTTGTGTGTGAATTGATTGGATAAGCCTCTCTTATTACAACAAATGATTTGTAAGAAATTTTAATATGCAAATAGCCATCTTTCGTAGTGAAAACTAGTTATATAAACAATACTAATAATCCACATAAAATATATTAAAATTGTGGTCTGGTTTCACTTAATTCAGCAAGGTATTTAGTAAATTTTACCCTATACTATGTTTTCTATGGAGATATCCACTGAGAGGATTTTTATATGAAATACTTTCAGCTTTTTAAAATCTATATATATATATGATAATTATTTTGGTTGATGCATTTTTTTGTGTTTGTTGTATTGGGCTCTCATTGTATTCGTTTACTTGGAGAATTGCATATCTTAATGAGATTTCACTACATTCGCCTGCATGGTAGTTGCATATAAAAGAGCCATGCTGATCCTATTCATAAATTGTTTCCCACTATCTCTCACCGTGGAAGCTATCGGTGAAATGACCTGAGAATTTTTCCAAGTAGTGTGCTGTGGATGGGGAAAAGCTAAATTAATGGATATGTAACTTGGAGATTGTACCCAATGTATTTTATAGTCTTAATATGATCAGAATACAAATTGTAGTCATCCTTGCAAAATGAATACCATAGTCAAAATCATGAATGTGATATTTTTGAAGTTAAAGGTTTCAAATTAATTTTGTTATAGTTAAAGATATATGTTGTTTCGCACGGATGATATCCTGGATAAATTTCATATTTTTCTTATAAAAATATATTGTCTACCTTGGGTACAAAGGTTTGAATATTTCATATTTGATAATCTCAAGCTGGTAGTTTTAAAACTACTTCTACTCACTAAGAATGTTGTCCTCTCTGTGCAATTGGTGGTTGATCAATATCGAACCAGACTTTAAAAAGCTTCATTAAACTCTTTTCTTAATTCACGACTAGCATCTTGTTGTAGGTAGGCAGAAAATTGCATTATGAATGAAATGTGGAATCCTATTGTGTTTGTGGTTGATTTACGTATCCTTCTGTGGAAAGTGTTGAAAACTGAGTTGGCCGCATAGTTTGGTTAAACGAATCCTTCTATAGAAAGTGTTGAAAAATTTTAAATGGAAATTTTAGATGTTGGATCAAATCCCTAAACTAGATAATACTAAATAAACTATTTGGTTTTTAAAGTGTCGTTGTCAAGTATTTTTTTTAAGGAATCATAGTCATTTTTGAAAATATTGGTATTAATATAACCATTGTGTTGTCTACTCAATTGTATATTTCGACGTTGCTTCCTCCTCGTCGTTAGCTTAATATCATAATGTTGATGTCTTTTTGCCTTGGGAACACCAATTTATTTAAAACTTTTAAATCGAAAACACTCATTGTTTTCTTCGTGCATAGAAAATCAGAACTCATTAATGTATCTATGATTTCTTATCGGACTAGCGAAGAGCACTTGCTACCAAGATTGCAGTAAACCCGTACTTTGGAAATGAGTCAAATCCCTTCATTTTATATTCTGATTTTAATTCTTTGATTTTGGGATCAATAATTATGTCGTATGAGTTTTTAATATTGTGGGAAAATATTTTAATAAAAGAATCAAAGCCTGATGATAAATGACATTCCTTCATCGCTCGATTTAAATGTTTGCTTCGTTAGCATATGCTTGTTAATTGGAGTATTCAAATTTTCAACTTACTTTTAAACTATTGGAGCGATGTGGAAATTCAACCCTAATTTTTAAGAAGGGTCAATAATAAGGAATTCCTTAGAGTTTCGTCGGATTATTTTTGGTAGTTTTTTTATATTAAAAGTTCTTATATTCTTCTAAAGAGTTTTACATTATGTTATAAAGTCTAATAATAGATTAGTTTATAGTAAATATAAGTATGAGTTGTTAATGAGATTAATAATATAGAATTAGTTTTATATTAGTATTCTTATTAAATTATTTTTATCAAGTATTAATAGATTAAGCTTTATTTAAAAATTCTTATAAAAATGTGCAGAGGATGTAAAAGTATGTTATGTTCTTTTGATATGTTGTAAATTATGTTTTTAAAATATTTTTACTAAATTTAGAAAAGGGATATTTTTATAGAAACTAACTTAAAGTAAATAGAGTAAGTTAAAAGTTTAGATGAACACTGCTACTACGGATATATGATATGTGGGTCTGTTTTATAATAATAATCGAACAACTGAATAACGAATTAGTTCTTTTATATGTCACATATTTATGCTTTATTTTTATTAAAGATAGGATCCAATAATAATTTAGATAGATTGTACTTAGTATTTAATAGTTTGTTTTTGTTATAAGCTATAGAAGATAGTATTCAAATTAAAATACTTAATATTTTGCTTAGTTGATTTTTCCTTAGCTATGTTAACATTATGTTCTACATTGAAGTAAATTGGAATTCGATCAATTAATAAAATATTAAGTTGTAAACCTTGGATAAACTTGAATTCCTGTGAAACCCATGATGTTAACCACCAAAAGGAAAAGATCAAACCTAGATGTTTACGAAGCATTCATCGAGTAGGATGAACTACTAATGCCATCGAGGAAGATGTGCATTCACCCAACTCCAATAGTGCACAGTGGTGACTATTGTGAATCGGGGACAACTGTTCTCTAGCAAGGTTAGTGGATTCCTAGCTATCGAGAGTAACGAACGATGGTATGGGACATCGTTCTAGGTTGTCGTACGATGTAGTACGTGAGGGTTCTCAAGATCATCACCAGTTGTGGAATTGCCAACTAAACTCAAGGCTAGGGAGCTGGTCCTTGGGGTTGGAAGGTCCAACGGTAGATGGTATGGGCAACATTACCGTCAACTAGGAATTGATCTGGGACACCTGGTCCAATAAACCAGAGAATTGGCGGACCTTGATAATACTTTAGGTGAAAGTCAATAATCAAGCACTGGCATAGCTACGCTAACTCAAGCATGGGTTAACTATATTAATTGGGTCAGTGGACCAGTAGGACAAGAGTTGGATCATAGATCTAAAGTCCTCCATGCTATGAGATGGGGAATTAGTGCATCCACCCTTCCAGGTGTTATGGGCCCTGGAAGGACAACCCCATGCCAAGATCCAGGAACTCGAGAAAGGAGAAAAAAAGATCTCATAAATGGCAACCTACCATGGGAAGTTGGCCGGTCCCAAGCACTTGAGATACTGTCTGCAACAGTATAAATTCTCGAAGTGTGATCATCTATGCCTAGGTACTAATTCAAATTTGGGTGTGTTTACGTCAAAGTGTATCATTTGGGTGCACATCAGTCAATTTGTGACTGTGCTATTGAATTTAATCAAAATTTTGTATTTGTGTTTTCTTACAACCAGGTGAGTAGACTTGGGTTGTTACAATTAGGGTTTACGATGGAAATTTAGGGTTTCCTGCAACTCCATTTTTTGGATCCTAGGATGGAGGGTTTCAACAGAGATGCATGTATTGATCCAAAAATGAATTTTAAAGAAGCAATCTGTGGAGGACCACCTCAAATAGGAGGGGAACACAATCAACAATTTCCAAGAAAACCATTGAGGATGCCAAATGTTGATCCAAGGAAAATAGATATGGGTTGCATGAAAGCAACTAATGGATCCCCAATGGTGAAGTTGGAAATAAAAAATTTCTATGAAGGAATAGATTCTATAGAGAGGAAAGACCTAATTTGTCGATTCATAGGATTTCGACCGAATTTTGCTACCTTCAAGCAATGGGCTACCAAAACCTGGAGCACTAAAGGTAAGTTCCAAATTTTTACTTACCCTAATGGCTACTTTATTATTTTTTTTGCTAATGAAGAAGATAGGGAGAACATTTTTCAAGTGGGGCCATGGTTTTTTGGTAGGGCAAGGATCTTCATGAAGCCTTGGCATACCAAGTTCAAATCTAAGGAAGAAATGCCATCAACTGCCCCTGTCTGGGTCCGTTTATTTCATCTTTTGATAAAATACTGGCATCCAAAGATATTTGAAACAATTGGAAATTATTTAGGAGTTTACATGATGACTTCTGATAGCACCCAACACTTAGAGCATATAATTTATGCAAGGATTTGTGTTTTGATTGATTTTGACAAACCACTTCCAGAGAAAATTACTTTACAATATGGGGAAGAAATATGGGAGTAAGTAGTAGATTATGAAAATATTTCATTTAGATGCAAAATTTATCATGAATATGGCCATCTAGCCAAGGATTGTCCACATAAGATCCCTAACAAATAGAAAGAGGATGGGGACTTGGCAGGGTTTCAAATCCCTAAACAAAAAATACAAAGAAAAAAATAGCAACAAAAGAGAAAATAGTAATTTCACCTAACACCTTTGAAATTCTCTCCACGGATGAGCAAGCAGATGATGAGGATGATCAAATGGAAACAATAATTATGGAAACACAGTTTGATGAAGAGAGGGAACAGGAAGGATTGCATGATGAGAAATCACTAAAAAAGCTTGCCTTGATGCTGAGAAATAATAATAAAGGAAAAAAAGTACAATGTAGAAAACCAACCCAAGTGCAAAACAAAAGGGCAGATTCAAACTACAAATAAAATGAATTCTTAAAAGATAATGATGCCATAATCCTAAGGTTTATAGTCAGTCTCTTTATGGCAATGTTGGAAGCTTTGGCTATTTTGCTAAGCAATTTCTTATATTTTTGGTCATTTGTTAAGCTTTGGTTTATTTTTAATGTTTCCTTTTTTTGTTTGATTTGTCATTAGCTCATTTGGCTTAGTTTTTGTTGTATTTGTTTTTCCTGATTTTGTTTGTGGTTTTTTTTATTCATTTTGTTGTTTTTATTTTGGATTTTTTTTGTTTTGTTGTTTTTATGGTTTTTTTTGTGTTCGTGTTCTGTGGTTTTTTGTTTGTGGTGTATTTGTTTCTTTTTGTTGTTTTTATTTTGGTAGTGTTTTGTTATGTTGTGTTTGTGGTTTTTTCTGTGTTTCGTGTTTTGGTGTTGTTTTTTTGTTGTTTTATTTTATTTTATTTGTGTTTTTTTATTATTGTGTTTTGCTATGTTGTTTGTGTGTTTGTTCTGTGTGGTTCGTGTTTTTTTACATGTGTTTGGTTATGCTTTTTCTTGTTGACACACTCAAGGAGTATTCTTTTTTATTTTAGCTTTTTTATGTGTTTGTGTTCGTGTGTTCTTATTTTGTGTTGTTTCAGGCATGCTTCTTGTGTGTGTCAAAGGTGGTAGGCCAGGTGCGAGCCTTGGATATTTTTGGTGGAAGTGATACCCCTGCTTCTTTGGGTCTTACCCAAAAGTGGTATCCCTTCTGGGATGTTTTCCACAAACAAAAAAGAATCTCTAAGATTTTCTTAGACTATTATCATAAAAAATAATTAAAAAGAAACCCTTTTAAGTGGACCAAAATTATGGTAAATTCAACATATCTCATGTTATTGTTTTCTCAATAAGTCTAAATATTAGTATACACAATCACTTTATGATGTAAAAATAAACATATTATAGGATACCTATAATGAACCTAACCAATACTCTCTTATACCATATATCTTTTCATTTCATTGTATAATAATATAATGTTATAATATATATTTACCTATCTTATTTATAACCTATAAGTAGGCCAAATATGATTATTGGCTCTTTAAAATGTACTTTTTAGATTTTATACTTCTGAATAGGATAGGTAGTCATATGTTTTTTAATTTTTTTAATTGATTATATGAAATTGAAACGGGTCCTACTTGCATTACATCATCACCATATAGTGGTATTATAACAAAGCTTGGATATTATCCATATAAAATTTGGCAAGATCTAAACCTTGATCTCTTTTTTAGTATTGAAAAATCTAACCAATTAAACTAATACCACTTAATATGTTATTTAATTTTTAAATATATCTATTTTTTTATGTTATAGAACCTGTCCATTAGTCCTAATTACTTTATGTTGGAACCAAAGATTGAAAACTGGTTAAGTTACCAGTCATAAGAGTTAACTAGGTTCTTTATCTAAAATCCATGAAAGAGAGTTGAAGGGACACTTTATGATCAAGGTATTTCAAGTGTATGGAAGATAACATAAATTTGGGATCCTCTTTACCTCTTCAATCAATAATTTTATAATAATTTTTTTTTTAATTATATTATGACATGAAAATAAATATAATAAAGTAATCACATAACCTAAAGCCTCTATCTACTTGAAACCTTAAAAACAACACTTCCACCAATTAATCTAGGTAAACTCCATCTTTCCATCATTTGGTTTTCCACAATAGTTTTATACTAAAAGGCCAACAATTCTCTAATTTTTTTATATAAGTTAGAAGAAGGGGTTTTGAAAGGGTCTTGTTGTTGCCATCACACAATGTACCCTAATTTGGGGATCCACTTGAAATTTTGAGTAATGTGAAATTTTATTTGCATTGAGTGTTTTGTTGATTAGTCTATACCAAGAAATTTTGTAATGTGGATTATAAAGTTTTGAAATTACAGGTCAAGGTTTTGAGATATTATGGTTGAGTTTTAGTTTATGATGTCATAAATAAGTCAATGAAGTCCGAAGGTTTACCATTGTCATGGTTTTAACACTTGATATTTTTGTGATTTATCTCATTGGAAGGGTTCTTTAGAGATTCATTATTACCTACATCATTGTTCATTTAACCAATAAATTCACCCCATATCGAGTACCATGTTATGTCCATTTGATCTAAATTATATTTTCCAATATCTAATCTACATCATCAAATCTTTTCATTCTCCTAAGAACAAACCAAAGCCTTCAAAGGGTACATTGTTCCTAAGTATCATACTCCATCGATGATCGGTCAAGGCTAAAATACAAACTGCTTCTCCATCATGAAAGGGTTTAGCGCAGCATGAAATAAAAGGATAAATATTTTAAATGCAAGTGTGTAAAATACCCATGATAAACAATAAAATATTTCCATTAAAATTGTTTTCCATTAAAGTGGGACTAGAATATAATATAGCATAACAGGAGAGACATATTCATTCCCAAACAACCCACAATACGTTTGGTTACAATAGTCTGTAAACTGATCAGACTTGCAACTAGCTAGACACCATTTAATATGGGTTTTTATTTATTTAATTAATATATAATAATTTGGTTATATTAGATTGAAACTGCATTACCCATATTACATCATGACCATGTTACCATGGAATTAGAATATCTTGGCAATAATGGATATATTACTTGGCCAGATTTGAACCCTGGTCTTTGCATTGAAAGTTCACATATGTAACTAGTTGAACTCCCGCCATTGCGTCAGAATCTATTGGATTTAAGTCAGAAGCTTGAATGAATTATATTGAGTTATATCCATAATCCTCTAGGTCTAGCCAAAGGCTTGACTGAATTAAACTGAGTTATATCTATAATCTATCACTATTCAGCCAAAGGTATGAATTGGATGGATATATGTACCAAATGTGTAAGGGCTAAGTCAAAGACTTAACCGAATTAAACTGAATTATTCCATAATCTTGTAGGGTTTAAGTTAAAGTTTCATTTGTATTATATTGATCATGACCAGAGTATTATGTTGTTAAAATATAGGATTGAATCACATAAAGCTATTGCGCAGTTGTGAAGTCGGTAATCAAAGTGTATTTTTATAGTGTGCCTTGGTTTATGTTTGACTGGACATATGATATATTGTTGGTTCTTGAAAATATTAGTTGATGTGGATTTACTGTGAAATGTTTGTTGCCTAATGTCTTAGAGCAAAGCAAATTAAATTTCTTGAAGCAAATGACAAGTTCCATCAGTTTTCGTAAAATTATGGATATTTAATCATATGTTATTAGACTTTAGGCAAAGATGAATCTTATCTTAAACCAAGTAAATTAATTGTAAATTTTAATTTAGAATTAACACTCTCATGATGTCACGATGGATATCACAACATTTGTCTTGAAATGCTGATAAATCTGATGAAGCCTATCTTAATCTAATTTGCCTGGGGCTGAACCTGGATTATCATATGATGGTAACCACTATACTTTGTCATGGGAGCATGGCTTGGGGAATAGATTCAAATCCAAGCTTTTATTGAATTAAATAGATTCATCTACAGCTGTGAATTTGGTAACAGAATGCTTTAAGCAGAAAATATGCTTTCACAATTTGATGATAATATTCACCTATGTAAAGTCACCATAGAATGATTTTTCTATAATATTTTATAGGAAAAACATTTTGTTGAAGTAGTTGACAAGGTCCATCAAGCATCTGCAAAAACAATGTGACCCAACCTTGAAGAAGCAAAACTCAAAAACAAAAGTTCTCATAATAATACCTCATGATTTTAATTATCTCATGGGACTTTCTTTTTGTTTCCTGTTACTTTGAGTTTTCCCTTCATGTTGATATTCCTCATGAATTCTTTTGTTAGATTCCTACTATGATGAGTACAAAGGAGTTATTTTCCATGTT
This sequence comes from Wollemia nobilis, assembly GCA_028583015.1. NCBI lineage: Eukaryota > Viridiplantae > Streptophyta > Pinopsida > Araucariales > Araucariaceae > Wollemia > Wollemia nobilis. Next base: position 1,453,711 of record JAQPPZ010003286.1, on the reverse strand, counting down.
GCAATTATTGATGGTGCTCCTTAAAAAAGATATAATATAGCAACAGATGCAACTAGACAGAGCTATAAAGTAATGGATGTTGGTATTTTACATCCTGAACTCACATCCATAGGCATGCTTTTGATGGGATAGGTGGGGTATATAGTCAGCGGTATGCGCTCATCAAAATAATACTGCGTGGGAGATACATTACATCATGCACGGAGTGTCATTCAACCTCTTCCTGGTAAAGGCAAAAGGAAAGGTACGAAGGAGAACGAATTTTTGTTGAATGCAAGGTATGTCAGTTATTGGATAATGAATAAAACAAAGAATTCCTCACCATGGTGGAAAATATTAATTTTATAACGAATATGTCACCATGTCGGTAATACAAGTGCTGAAGAGAATGGAACCCATTGCAGAAATAGTTATGAAACTTAACAACTAAAATTTTGAAATTATAAAATTATAAATAGTCATTGAGACCCGAGGAGAAGAGGTCGGAGGCCATTTGGAGCAAGAAATATTTTAGAAATTTTGGTTGTTCTTTGTTGTCAATGAGCATCTCCTCCCTGGTTGCTGGAATTGAGAATTTTATCTATTGTAATCGCCTGATGCAAGGAAATTTGAGTATGTATTAATTGAATATCTCTTGTTAATGCAATATATTGGAGTTTTTTTTATGAGATATGTGCATGTTGATGGTGTTCTTGTTTGAGATAATTTTGGTATGTTGTTTCATTCCCTTTAGAAGATTGCACCAACTTAATTCTAGATTGTGTGAAGGCTGATCAAGTTAAGATTGGTTAAATTCAGAGCACTTACTTCAACAAATTCAGGATGAAGTTCCAAAAATTGCAGTGACCTGTTTGTTTTTTATTTTCTTTTTCTATCTTTTGATTTTTCTTTAAAATATGAATAAAATAGGAGTAGATTAATTAAAGATTTTATTTTTGAAATTTATTCTTACGATCTTGTGTTTAATTTTGGTAAATTTCATAATTGCAACAATTGTAATATATATATATATATATATATATATATATATATATATATATATATATATATATATATATATATATCTTGGTGCTTTCAACGACGTAAAAGGTTTAAAAGGATTATGGCATGGTGGTTATAGGGGCAGACTATGTGAAGAACTGTGTGGCGTCTTTTGGGACGAACAACACAGAATACTATGACGGCCATAAAATCCAAACAACCTGTCCGGATTCGTGGCGACTACCGATTCCACCATGTAAATTCAAAAAAAAAACAATTGTAATATATTAATAACTCCAAAAATAGTATTTTTTTTTTGTATTATTGACATTCTGAAAGTAATCTTTGATATTAAAAGTATATCTTGCTAGTTTCATGAACAACAAAATTGAATCCTTGACAAAAAAAATTAATTAAATTTACCCCTTGTTAACAGTTATATGTTTTGTTGAGTTGATTCATCTGACTTTTACATTGAATATTTTGAGAAGTATACAACCAAGTTAAATTAACCTTACCCAAACCTTGGGGAGATCAAGTATTTCCTTTCAAGAGAAGATATCCTAAATGAATTCTGACTATGTGTATGTGTTTGTAATTGGACAAATATATCACTCAACAGAATTGGCACTAGGAGGAGGGCATGAAGGTAATTGATTTGATTTTTAGAGTTTGAAGTTGTTCAAATTAATTTTAAAATTTTGAAATTCTCTGATATATGTTGCATTAATTCTGATTTGTTACAAATTCAAAAATATTTTTTATGGTTATGGTTAAAATTGTTGTCGTTATAATTATTGAATATGATGATTTATCCTTCTAACATTTGAAAATTGTGAGTCTTTTCACATATCTTTGCATGTTATATTTCTTATATTATCAAACTGGAACCAAAAGTTATAATCACTAGATCTAAGGCTTTTGAAAATACTAAATTCTATAGCCTTTCTCCTCCAAAAAGGTCCAAAAGATCTAAAATTCAATCAAGTACTATTCCACCCATTAACACTTCATCTCAATCCATTGTACCATTTATCACCTCTCCAATGATATCAATGGCAAAAATTGTACCCTGGTTAGGTGGTCATAGCAGTTCATTAAGTATTCCTGGAGCAGCCCATGATATTCCTAAAAATACAGAAAGATATTTACCCAAGTATAGACATGATGGTACCAAAATAGTCAAAAAGCACATTCAAGCATACAAGGATGCTTTAATTAGAATACAGGTTGAGCATGAAGATATTGCTTGTAGAATGTTTCCCCTCACTTTAGATGAACTGGCATACAACTGGTATATCAGCCTACCTGCCAATTCTATCATCTCTTGGGCTGAATTAGAAACAACTTTTATCAATCAATTCAGGTTACCTATAGATCTTGTTGTTATATACCACCAGTTTGCCTCAGCTAGGAGAGAGCCCAACAAGCCTTTGAGGCTATTTAATACCAGATTTCATAAATTATATAACAGGTTGACTACTCCTTATATGCTTCAAGCAGATGCAGCCATACAAATGTACTTCAGAGCATTGGATCCTCTAACATCCATGTTTGTGAGAAGAACACCTCAGATCACCACTCTCCCCATGGCATACAATGAAGCCTTAATTGTAGAACAACAATTGATGCCTCAAGGATTTGGAATAGGACAACTACCTTCCATAGTAAAATTGAGTGCTTATAATCAAGTACCCATGATAAACCAGGCTTTGTCACAACAATTGCCAATGTTGAATGTCATATCATACAATAATTTCAATCAACCATATAATCCTTATACCACTCCCACACATCCTATCACTCCACTATATTTAGACAACCAATTCACTGCTCACAAAACTGCTAAAAGTAATGCTCAGGCCATACCTACATTTTTTAATACAACACCCACTTAGAACTTATCAACATTTCCTAATGTTAATCTTCATCAAAATAACCCAGCATTTCCACATGTTGTTCAGAATCAAAATATACCAAATATATTGAATCTCACTTTTGCTGCAAGTAACACAACCAACCAGACTATTGTAGGATAGATTAATGAATCTAATTATTAGTTATAGAACATAAAAAGATTAGTCCAAAAGCTGAGTAGTGATATGGTTCATTTGCATAAACAAATACCTCATAATTCACCTTAAAACAAGAATTTTAGTTTTCAAAGAAGACAATGGAACACTCATCCAAAAAATGGAGTGCCCAATCCTATTTCAAATCATACCAATGCTACCATTAATTCAAATCAAACTAGTACCATAGTTAATCTTTCAGATCTGGCCTTGAACAATGGTGTAGAGTGCATTCTACTACACAACATAGTGAAAATGAATACCCTGAGTTCAAGACAGCTCTAGACATACTCCAAAAAGAGATGGACAACATGGAAATAATTTCAAGTGAAGATACATTTCAACAGGCTAGCACTAGCAAAGGAAAAGGAACAACATTAGTTGTTGAAACCTTTGAATTAGCTGAAGGATATGAAGGATCTCTAGAAGAGGAAGTATAAGCTTTTAGACAATTCAAGAAAAGAAATCATAACTACAAGCTTAGGAGCAATAGTAAAGCTCCATTCACTTCTTCTACTCCACCTAATGATACCATCATTCCTCCTGATACACAAGCTAATAATAATCTCATACCTCCATATAAAGATGATTTTCCCCAACCACCATATAAAGCACTAGAACATGATAAACTTGCATATAACATCGTAGAATATTTAAAGAAGACAAAAGCAAATATATATTTATTTGAAGTTGCTCAATTGACTAATCAACAAGAGTTGATTAATATTTTTAGTAATAAGAGTATAAATGAATCCCATAAAATCATGGATGCACAATTTTTCTCATGAAAGGAAAAAGAAGAAGCTCCTCCCTTTCTCTTAACTATAAGAATTGCAGGAAGAAATCTGCATAACTGCCTTGTTGATTCAGGAGCATCGGGAAATGTTGTCATATATTGTTTGTTAGAAATTGGGTTTGAAACCCATACCTTCCAATAGAATAGTAGTGTAGTTGGACAAAACTGAAGTTAATGTGGTAGGTGTGCTCAAGAACATTCACATACAACTAGCATCAGAACCCAGGATACAATAATATATAGATATACATGTTGTAGATATACCAGATAAGTATGGGATGTTAAGCAAAGACTGGTTCAAAAATTTAAATGGATACATGGCCACTAATTTCTCACATATGTGGCTACCATGGAAAGGAGTAGCCAACCAAATCATAATAGAGAGAACCTAGACTTAAATAATTAATTACTGATTATAATATAACTAATGAAGTTCTCTACAACGAGTCTGTATTAGGAGTTTACACTCTAGAAACCAATTTGGATGCAAATACATCTAAACCTGAAATACCATCCAGTAACCTAATTATAGATGAAAACCTCATTTGGACTCTTAAATTTGATGGATCCAAGTCCAAACAAGGTAGTGGAGCAGGAGTTGAACTGATCAATCCCAAAGGGAAGTCCTGTCTAGCTGCTTATAGACTATAATTTTCCTACACTTGCAATACTACAGAGTATGTATTGGTCAAATATCTGCCTAATTATACAAACATGTATTTGTGTGCCCTAGACATGGCCAACATTGAAAGGTCGGAGGAAAGGAATGTCCTCCGTGCCAATCTCCAAAGAGGGTTGGCTCCCTTACTAAATCCTACACTGGTTTAAGACTAGAGTTGCAGGAAAGAAATTGGAAATGACAGAAAGAGATGGGAAATATGGCCACAGGCCAAAGGTGTAGGATTGGGGATAGACTAGCAGCAGGAATTCCACCCAAGCATTGAAGCAACATGTAATAAAATAAGGTAATAGGATTTACTTACAACCTTGCAGAGACAACCTCCAGGATCGCATTCCAGAACTCACTCTCTCACCAACAATGTTCAAATTTAGATGCAGAATTTAAACTTAACAACAGATAATGAAAATGAGCATAAAATAGAAATGCATAAAATAGAAGGAAATCACACACAAGATCACTTGCAAATTCAGAAGCCAAGTATCTTCTATTGATGCAAAGAACTTGAATAGTTTTTTTGTAGAATGTCTAACCTCTTTATTACATCGGAATGCTTAGTATTTATAGAGGATTTTGCCTCTTTCATTAAATGCACATAGAGACAAAATGTTTATAGATCAAGAACCACAGTGAGAAAATTCCTTCTCAAAAATACTGAACATTCATCCTTTTGAGACAATGATCCAACTTCTAAGGAAATTCCTCCAAGAAATCAACATCTTTGGGTGTCGGTGCATGGAAAACTACAAGGCTTGGTCATTGACTTGATACGTCCGCCATCCTCAAAAATATGCTTTTGCTTGGAAATCATGAAAATCACCTGGTGCTTTTAATACTGCTGCTCCCTTTGCTCGAGATCCACAACCTGAGTTACTCTTCGCCACAATCATTTAATGCTCTTCATTCACCTATCTTGGGCACTCTTGAAAATCCTTGACGTTGTTGACAATAAAATTTACCCGAACTGAACAATGAGCGAATGCATATTTACTCTTTTCATCGCGTTCCTTGGTGGAGAGGGCGCTTCTATCAATTTAATAGATTCTATGCATTCCCCAATCACAACAGCAATCAACCTTTTATACTCCAGGTGAAAGCACCTTTAACAGTTGCCTTGTTCCATTAAAATCTACGTTCACCCCCAAAAGAGGTGAAAGGAGTCATCGCCCTCCTCTTGGGGCGAACACAAAGTTGACTATTCAAAGTCGCTCGGGCACTTCATGGCTTTCGCCCACTTCATCATCCATAGTGCATTCACCCTCGGGAGAGGCGAATGGAGCTTTCGCCCCTCAATCGGGGCGAATGCATTGTTGACTTTTCAACACTGCGCTCTCAAATACGTTCACCCCAACTTGGGGCGAATGAAGCTTTCACCCCATTTTTGGGGTGAACGCACCTCCTTTTTAAAAATTGCCAATATTTTTACCAAGTTGACCAATGCATTCGGAGAGCATGCCTCTTCATATTTTTGAGGACGTTCACCCCAAAGTGGGGCAAACGAAGCTTTCGCCCTGACTTTGGGGCGAACACGTTTCTTTTTGCATTTTTACTTTGGGCGACTTCAACACTTAGCCAACTTAAAACTTCATTTTTAAATTTCTTCTTTCGCCCCAATGAGGGGCATAAAGGACTTTCACCCCTCAATTGGGGCGAACATGTTTGTCGAAGTTTGTCCTTTTCTTCTTTCTTCTACGTTCACCCCGAAATGAGGTGAACGGACCTTTCGCCCATTGTTTGGGGTGAATGTGATTTCAACCTTCAGTGAAGCTCCCATATTTTATGCACTTAGTCTTTAAGCACCATTTTCTACAACTATTTATGGGTGATTTTAACCGAAGTCACCAATCAATTCTCCCAGCCATTTTTCCTTAAAACACCCATTATTTTCAAGCCAAAAAAGATGCATGAAAATAAAGAAGAAAAATTAAAATATAAACTACAACATATTATATCGGTCAAAATACTATATCATAACATTAATATATTTTATCATATTACAATAAAAAATCCATCAAAAAAATTTCAATGTGGCATATTACAAAACTGCCAATATTTCTGGCGGCTCATGGGGTATCCAACTCGTATGGATGCAAGCGATCCCAGGCCTTTATCCATTGGGCTTCTATGGAGTCTTTTTACTAGCTTCTTTGGGCGCTCTTGATGTAGATGCTTTTCTTTGTGCCTACTCTTCTACCTTCTCAGTGGCTTCAACCTCTACTGCTACTCGAAGTACTTCTGTCCGTTCTGCTTCTTTCGTTGCTTTTCAGTTGTTGCTCGCTCTACTGCTTCCCGCTCCTCTTGCTCCTTCAAGCTCTCGTAGGTAACCTCATAGACTGTAACCACCTCCTCCCAAGCATGTGTAGTAAATAATCAAGGAGCACTCAAAGACTCATACACATACCATAGGTTTTGGACATCCTCTAGACTAAGGTGCTTCGCTCATTGGGCTAACTCAAACAATGCCAACTCCATGCGGGTGAACTTCTGCATAAGCGGCAACACTTGTGCTTCTATGATGGGCTCCTCCCATGTATCAATTTTTGAGGTGTCCTCCATAAACTTCTTCCAAGCTGCTTCTAATTGTTCTTTCGATAGAGGTTCACCCCATTCATCAGTAAAAACTAGAAAACCCATGTCAATGAGAGCATCAAAATGAATCATGGAAATAGTATGCTCCCACTCTATGTCATTAAGGATCTTCCTGCCTTCTCTCACTAGGTCCATTCTCTAAAAATAACTTCATAGTGTGACCTTGGCAGTAGACCATGCATGATCCATTTCACTCAGGGGTGAATGTGCATGCTAGATTGAGCTAGAGCTTGGATTTTTACAACCATTTCCATGTGGGGTTCTAGCATCTCCTCTGTGGTGTCAATCAACTGTTGACCCATATGAATCTATATTTGGGCTACCCAGAGATAATGCAAAACCTGCACTACTTTTGCTGCCAACTTTTCACAACTCTGAGCCGAGCAAAGGTGAGCCTCTTTGATTGTTTTTAGGGAGAAGCTCGTAGCTTGTGTGGCCTTTTCAGCCAATTGATTTTGTATGGCCTCCAGTTGCGTTCTGAGTGCTTGCATCTCTATTCTTGCTGCATCCCTTTCTTTCAAGTGCACTCCTACCTATTGGTGCAAGTATTCATTCTTCGTGGTTGTCTTCTCCTCTTGCGCTCTACTTGCGGCCAAGGCATTTTCGAGTTCGATAATTTTATTTTCATTGTCAAAATATCTCTGCTTATAATATTTGTCATGCAAGTATACCGAACTCATATCAACTTGTATATTACCCATTTTCTCTATGGGATCAATCCTGGTCAGATCTTTTGTTATAGTCTCACAAACGTAATCACTTGGCATCATTTCTCCTTGTGGCTTCTAGACCAGGGGAGTGATCTTGGTTGTGTGAGCCTCCATGGAAACTGGATCAAAAGCAACCTTCTTGAGCGGTCGTGCTAGAGCCAACGCTTCTTTCCATCTATGACTTTTCAACCACTACGATGAACTGAGGTGCACCCAATTGATTTTCTCTGCATCAGGCTGCTTCGGTGCCACCTCAACTTTTGGCAGTACTTGTAACTCCAAAAATGGTGTGAAAGGTATCAAAATTTGTGAGCGATCGGGCTCAAAGGAAGTGGAAGATATGGTTAGAAGGGGAGGGACCAAAATAGTGGAATGAGTGGAGGAACCAGGTTTGACTGTAGTTACGCTCACTCTGGGAGGAGCTTGCGTACTTACAACCTTGATGAAAGTGGTAGTAACAATGGAAGGGGAAGGGCATGAAAATGGGTTCAGCCCTGATGCAAATGAACTAAAAGAAAGGGAGGCCAAAGAAAGGGGAATAGAAGAAGGAGCAATAGTGACTTGCAAAGGGGAAGAAGAAGGGAGCAAAATGGACATAGAGGGCATACCAAAAGGGGGAGAGACTGATGCAGAACTGACAAAAATAAACTGATAGTCACTACATGCTCTGAAGAAGGAGGGGGAAAGGAAGATGTACCTTCGAGTGCAGGCACCATGTGTTTCGGTGATGGAAGCGGCTGTGAAATAATTTCTTCCTGTTGCTCCTCCACTTCCTCCTCAATGTTAACAACCTCCACCTGCAGGTTCTCCATCTGCTGGTCCTCCTCACTGTTCATGAATCATTGGAAATATTTGGGCGACCATCATCGGAGCATCTATCACCAGTAGAAGGGAAATAACAGTCACTAAAACAACTACAACTATGGGAACTACAACGATCAAAACTGTAGCAGTAGATGAGGAAGTAGCATCGATCCTTGGCTTCTTTATAGCTTTCAAAGAATGGGGGCACATCTCGAATAGTTTGCTTCTCCACCAAAGGCACCTCATCAACTTTACGCTTCACCCGCTATGACCTCCATTGAAACACATACTGTTGTTCCTCCTCCTCGGGGGTCTCCTCCTCAATTGTCGGGCGCTCTCCTCTTTTCCCGCTTTCACCACTATCAGAATGTTGAAAATTTTAGGGCAAGATCTTGGTGAAAGTGATGGGTTGATAGGCATTAACATATTCATCATAGGCCTCCAAAAATACCTCATCCATCTTCAACCCATAAGGAGACGTGATTTTTCCTCTATGGACCCGCATTATCCACCAGTTCATAATTTTTTCCTCGGTCCATAGGGGTTGACTTTATTTTACCTGACTAAACAGTCTAGGTGGAGGAATCTGATTTTTGTATATTACCAGATTGTACTCAACCTCCTGTTCATAGTAGTCATGCCAGGGTGGGAGCGACATCATATTTTCAATGTGCCACTCTAAGTCGCGCCCATCAAAATTATTGCACCTCTTTTCAATGTCGGGTCGTGGACAACAGTGAAATGTCTTGGCCTTGATTATTTCTATAAATTTTCCCAATGGGTCATACCTCCATCATTGCGGTAGTTCTATCAAACCCAGGTCCTGAAGTGCCACTATGAGTAGCCTGTTTTGCCCAACCTGGTTCACCTCTATACTGTCGAACTTGAAAGGCATATTGCAAGTCATCCTCTTGTCGTACCCTGCTCCATACACATCATTAGCATAGTCTATTTGGTGCACCACCTCCATGGAAAAAATGTGTTCGATGGTAAAGTATGGGAGCAAGAATGGCTTACCCATGAAGCCATAGATCCTTACGACCATGCCTTGAGTCAACAAAAATATGTCACCCTTTTCGACCATAGCCACTGCTTCTCTCATCTCCCATGGCACTCTTTCACATGCACCACAAAGTAGCTCTATTGTGGGCCCCAAAAACAAACGGTTAAAACTATAAAATGACTCCCTGCTCGATAGAGTGGAAGTCCACATATATACTGGCAAAAGCTCATCTTTCTCATCCATTTGCCTTACAATGATAAATAAAAAATATTGGTGTAGATGGAAAAAGAAATACCAGACCAGAAAGGAGGTGTGCTTGAATGATGTTTCTTCTCTAGTATGTAACCTCTCTAGCTAAAAATGCAGTTTTTGAGATATAAAATTGGCCCAATCAAAGTAAATCGGATTGGTGCCCTACCTCATGGTTGATGGAGCGTAAAAATCTCCCTAGCATATACACTATGCTAGGGCCGCTTGCCACTTATGAACTATGGAATCTATCGATAAACCAGCAACCCACACTAACATTGAGTAAATATCTAGGCTTTTGAACTCTATGAGTGACTTTGGCAAGTTCGATAGTTGCCCTAGCTATGGCTCTTTAATTAACTACGTCTCCATGAACCGATGCATCATCACGGTAGATACATATATGTCCTCCTGCTCATTGGTATGTAGCTTCTTGCTGATCACATATGAAGGAGGTTTCAACCCATAGGTAAATGCTTCCCGCACTTCATCAATGAAAATAGAAAAAAGTGGTTCTCTATTTGCCTTTCGCACCGTCCTAGTAACCGGATTATAAAATCAAGCAATTATCTTCACCAGCTCCGGACAAGGGTGTACGGGCATACACAAATACCAAGATAACTACGCATGGAACGACATAGTTAAAGGGCTTTCTACTGTTAATCCCTGATTTACAATGAACTCCACATCTTGTCATAGTTTCTCCACGCCCTTGTTGGTAATTACACAGTCTCCAATCTCTGCCATAGTGTCAGAGTACGGGTCCAAATCCACATTCTCATTTCTTTGGGCCTTCTTGGATTTCGACCCACCTTCTTTCTTTCTAGACTTCTTGGGCTCTGTAGCCTCCTGCGCCTCTTTACTTATTTTTTCCATTATATCCCTCTAGTGGCTATCCTAAATTTTCTCTATAATCTCTACAACAAAAGCTTTCAAAAACACAACGGCAGTAAAATTTTAAAAATTAAACTACGAGGCTTTTACCTGTTCCTTTATATAGAGTGCCCTTCCAACCACCGTAGTAAATGCCAAATTTTCCTTGGGTGATTTTGGAAGAACGTGCGCTTTGTTTCACCCGTCCAACACTATTCTCGATGCTCTAATGGTATCAACTGTTATTCACCGCAAGATCATCCTTGGAAAGTGTGCCTTCCTTACCACGTGATTTCATCATAAAATATGCCCTGGCTATTAAAGCTTACTTGGGAAAAATAAATCGACTGCTCTGAGAACCAATGATGTGAATTCTCACTCCTTGGGAACACCAAATTATCTTCTAATGCAAATCCAGGTGTTTTGAATTAAATGCCCCAAAAACATGTCTTGGTTGTTTAAACTGCTTAGGAAACAACAAACTTGCCACCTATGGATTAATGGGTCCCTTTACCTCTAACGTGGTGAAATTTTGGCTCTCAAAAAGCAAAAATGCCTCCCAATGCAACTTGGGTGCACGTTTTACATTAACTACCTAGGAATGCATCATTTAATGCACCCACTTATTTCCCGAACTCTGTCACATTCTGGGTGAAACCACTCTGAGGGCACTCTTAATCTTCTTTCACCTTTAAAAAATCATCACACTGAAGGATAATGAGGGCGAAAACACCACCAAAGCACGCTTGATCTTCTTCTCTTTCACTTCAAAAGCGCTCTTTACCTGTTTGCTGGAATTCATGGCGAATGTCTTTCTCTTTTAAAGTTATCTCTTGCTTCTCATTTAGCCCAAAATTAGAAAAAGCAAAGATTTTATCTTTTTTTTAAAAAACTTGCTTTTATGGCTTTTTCCTTTTTTCTATTTTTATCCCTTCTAAATTCGCCTGCATGCCAAACATCCTGTGTAACTCTTGCTTGCGTGCCACCACTTTTATTATATTTTTATCTTTCTCTTTTTTTATATATATTAACGTTTTATATTAACGTCTAAGGAGAGCATTAAAATTTAAATGCATTCGCAAAAAGGGGCGCACGCCTTTTACGACTTCAAAGGGCGTTGCATGTTTAAAACCAAAATATAAGTTAAAAAACTTTATTTTATATATATAGATATATATATATATATTTATATATTTTTATTTTACGTCTTCGCCCCCTCCCTGGGGTGAAAGCGCCTCTCCATGTAGTTGTTGTCTTGTGTTTCGGAATGGGGTGAAAAGACCTTGTGCTTTCACTGTGTGCCTCTGGAAGCAAAAAATATTTTCTCAAATGGTCCTTCTTACCTAGGGGCTTTGTAATGCCATCCTTCAGGATTTCTAAAACCAGCCAAACACAACATAGAATTTTGAAGGGAATATTGGGGCGAAACTGACTTTCATAAAAAGAATTTCTTATTTTTCATTTTCTTGTTCTTTTTCTTTTTCTTTTTTTTTGTATATTATTATATAAAGCAAATAAAATACTGAAAAGGAAATTTGTACATAAAGCAAATAAAATACTGAAAAGGAAATTTGTACATATTTACAAAGTTGTACCTCTTGAGTTCAAATCATTGAACATAGGCCTTCAGATGAAGATCATTAACTAGAATCGAGAGATCCCAACCATCCATATCTCGAAGATGATATGCATTTACCGAATTCACTATAGAGATCTGAAATGGACCTTCCCAGATCGCATCAAACTTGTGGTGCTTCCTCGGCTTGGCTTTGTTCTCGTTCCATTTGAGGACTAAATCTCCCACCTAAAACTTGTGCTCTGTCATCTTCTTTCCAAACCACTTCTGCATCATTTTTGTATGTTCGATGAAATCTTGATACGCCTTTTCTCTTTCTTCCTCCAACTACAATAATTGAGCCAACCTTGCGCTCATTGGATCATACTCATCATCTTCATCTTTGAACAACTGCAAGGTTTGAAGGATAGGTAGCTCAATATGGGTGGGCAGGACTGCTTCTTTCCCATACATGAGGGAGTAAGGAGAGGCTTTAATAGACTTCTTCACTGATATTCGATCTGCCCACAAAGCCTGATTCAACAATAAGTGCCAACTCCTTTTATTACTTCCCAGTGTCCTTTTTAAGATTCGTAGCAAGTTTTTATTGGTGGATTCGGCCAAGTCATTCCCTTGCGGGTAATAATTGGATGATATCTTAAGATAAATCTTGTACTTGCTTGTGAATTCGATGATCTTAGCCCCAATAAATGGAGTCTCGTTATCTATTACAATAGCATCTAGGATACCAAAATGGGTAATCAATCCTTCAAGGAAAGAGATAATCGTAGCTTGATCTACCTTTTTTGTAGGGATGGCCTCTGCCCACCTAGTGAAATAATCAATTGTAGTCAAGATATATTTATGCTTGAGTGAAGAGTGAGGGTCTATGACTCCAATGAAGTCCAAACCCCATTGCTGAAATGGTGCTTCCACTTGAATCGGGTGCAGAGGCAATGATCCTTTCCTTGTCCTGCCAACATACCGCTGACAACTATCATAGTTTTGGCTCACCCTGTGTGCATATACGAAAAGGGTAGGCCAAAAGTAGCCATCTCGAATGATCTTCAAGGCCATAGGCCTTCCTGCATAATGTCCATTGGATAGACCAGAATGAAACTCTTCCAATATTTTTTCCTTTTCTGACCCCTTCACACACCTAAGGAGCACTCCGTCTACATTCTTGTGGAATAATCCACTTGGAAATAAGACATATTTAAGCGCTTGCAGCCTGAACCTCCGACGCTATGAAGCATCAAGATGTGATGGATATTTCCCTGAGGTAAATAATTCAACAAGGTCCTATGTCCAATCATGATCACTTATAGCACGATTTGCACAAATGCTTTCATGGATATCCTCTTTCTGTATTGTAGCCAATGATTTAGATGCTACGCTTTTGGCTAATTCCTGGCAAAGAGCTCGTCCATGGATTAGCTTTGTTGGTCGGATATCCACATCATACTCTTGAATATTTGAGACCCAACCCGCTCTTTTGTCACCTAACTCCCCTTGAAGAATGAAGTTTCTGACATCTGGGTGTATAACATAAATGATTGTTTTGCTTTGTGAGACAAAGTGCCAAAATTTCTTCAAGGATTTCATCACTGCATACACCTATTTTTTAATGAAATTATACTTCTCCTGGTGCGGTACAATAACTTGGCTCAAAAAGGTAATCAACTTTTCATCTCCGTCTTCTTGTTTCTGCGTGAGAACGACGACATAACTCTCTTGTTCGCCTACTGCATAGAGAATGAAGTCTTTTGAATAATCCGGGTTAATTAATACTAGCGCTTGAGTGATTCTTTCCTTGATTTCCCAAAAATCCTATCTCCTCTCCTCGGTCCATTTGAAATCTGCATTCTTTTTCAAGAGCTCGGTCATGGGTTTCACTACCTAAGCAAAATCAGCTATGAACTTTCGAATGAAATTTATCTGATCAAAGAATGACTGCAGGTCCTTCTTGTTAACTGGTAGTGGTAGTTTCAAGAGCGCTTCGACCCTTGTGGGATCAATCGCCAGTCCTTCTTGTGAGATCACATGACCTAACAATTTTCCCTCTTTTACAATAAATATGGACTTTTTTGGGTTGATGGAAATCCCAAACTCCCAATATTTTTCAAACACCTACCTCAAATGGGAAACGTGCTCTTCTCTACGATGCGAAAACATAGTCATATCATCAAGGTAAATCACAATAACTCTATTTAATAACTCACCAAAAGCGACATCCATGGCTTTCCGAAAGGTAGCGCCAGCATTTGAAAGACCGAACGACATCCTGTGATAGGTGAACATACCCCACTTGGTAGTGAACATCGTTTTATGTTGGTCCTCATATTTTATCCAAATCTGATTATAACCAAAGAAACCATCCAGTAAAGAAAATATTTGTGCTCTAGAAACTACATGGAGGATTTGATCAATCTACGGTAGGGGGTAGTGATCTTTTAATGATGCCTGATTCAAATTTTGAAAATCTACACACAACGAATATCTCCATTCTTCTTTCAAACTGGCACTAGGTTCGCCACCCATGTTGAGTGCTTGATTGGATATATTATTTTTGCTTCCAACATCTTTAATAGTTCCGCCTTCATGAGCACCTCAATTTTGGGATTGATAGGCCGTTATTTCTATCGAAAAGGTTTTACTCCTATGTTGGATTATATTCTTGCCATATCCCTTCAAATCATGATAGCTCCATGCAATGATATCAGGAAATTCGTAACACAGGCTCTTAATATCTTCCAATTCTACTGAAGTACAATCGATTTTGATTTTGATGATCTTCTCAAGCTCCAACTGCAACTCCTTATATTCCTTCGCATCTACCTTGATTTTATGCTTCTCAACCCTATCATTTTGGTCAAACAGACTTTCTAGTGAAATCAGCCCCCTGGGAATGTGATTATTCTTCAATTGAATCATTCCTTCCATTTCCTCTTCGACAAGTACTCTATCATCTGCACTCGCAGCTTCCTTAATCAAAAAATTGACTATTTGCTCATCATTATCGAACACTTGCCAATAGAGGTTCTTATCAGGGACTGAGGGTCTATAAATTACCTTGACAGTCTTAGGTTTCCTGACTACTTGCTCCATGGGAGAGTAATTAGCCCCAAGGGAAGCTAAAATATATGCATGCTTGTTCTGCTCCCACAAAATCGCCTAGATATTCAAGGTTGTAAAGGACTCAAAAAAGTCCCACACTTTGTTATGGTAGGCCTTCAAGTAGTGTTGCTTTGACACACACTTATTTGTATTTTGATGGACAATGAGTTCAAATTCTTCAAAGATTTGCAGTTGATTTATGCCCAATTTCTCAACTTTATTTAAACCAAGACACAACACTTCATATTCGATGGTATTGTTTGTGCAACTCCAAGTTAGTCTATACGAATAGGTCTTCTGTAACCTAGTAGAAGAAACAAGAACAATACCAACCCCTGCACCATTTTTGTACCTTGCACCATCAAAATACAGCTTACAAAACTAATTTGCAGTGTTTCATGGGGACGCGTCCCCCCCCCTAGGGGACGCGTCCCCCCATTTCTTGCATCCCCCAGCACGGGGGGACGACAAGGGGGACGTTTCCCCCCGTCCCCCTTTTTGGGGGACGGCTGGGAAACGTCCCCGGACGGCTAAGGCCCGTGGCCTCACATCCCTGGGATGTCCCCCTTTTTAGGGCATCCTCAGGGACGCCCAGCCATCCTCGGGACGCCCAGCCATCCCCGGGGACGGTCTGAGCGTCCCCCATGGGGCCCAGCCGTCCCCCACATCTGGGCATCCTCACCCAAGGGGGAAAAAAAAAAATTAACTTAAAAAATGGTAAGGGTCTTTGGAATTATGCTATAATGCCATCATTACAAGACTAAAAGGAGGTTTATTTAAACAATACCAATTCTTTTGGTATAGTGACTGAAAATTTGAACAGCTTAGTGATAGTTAGTGACTGAAATTTTTTAAAAATGACAGTCTTTGTTTGAACATTGGTGGCTGAAAAAATGATGACTATTATTACTTAAAATGATGACTATTTGAACATTGTTTGCACTTGATATCCTTGGTTGAACCTTCAAGTTATAGTTGTTGAACTTGAAACAATTAAATGGCTGCATATTAGTAACTAATATGAATATGAAAATGTTAAATGACTCAATTATGGCTGCACTTATGTGTTAGTAACTAATCTCAATATGAATAGCTGCACTTATGTGTTAGTAACTAATCTGAATATGAATGGCTGCTCTTACATAATTGATTAGTAATATGAAATATCATTTTTGTTGGGTGTAGAATTCTGAATGTGTAGATTATTCTAAATTTCTAAAAAATTCAATTTTTATAGTATTATACTAGCCGTCCCCCCTAGCCGTCCCCGAGCCGTCCCCTAAAATCAGCCTGCCGTCCCCCACCATCCCCAAAAACCCGTCCCCCAGGCTCGTGGAACCTTGCTAATTTGTGATAGGGTCTGGGGAATCAGGGACTTTTTATTCAATCTGCTCGGGTTTGGTTATAGTGTAACAAATGATGTCAGTTTTGACCATCGCATTGAAATCCATGAGTGAAAATTCATCTTCAAGATGGAGCTCACCAAGCGCTTCTTCCATGAAATCAACTTTTATAATTCTTCAGTCATCATGTTGACTGCGCCTGTGGATTTTTCTTCCTCTTCTTCCAGTTTCTCTATATGAAAAGTAGAGGGCTTCTCATTATAGATGTGGATTCTTATTCCCTTGAATGGAATCTCAAAATGTGAATAGTCCAAAGAAAGGTATCCTCCTAGTTTCACTGTGAACTCCCTTGAGAGACACATATTGAAGTATGGTTCCAAGTCAACCACCACTACTTCTTGAATAATAGTGATCTGCGGCATATTATGTAGAACAATAGGAATATCTTTGATTAATCCCATCGTCTTGACTAGAGTCCCATCCAACTGTAATACTCCTGGACTAGTTCTTGTGTATTCCATTCCCATGACTTCGCATACTACCTTTGGCATGACAATAGTTGCGGCATCGGAGTCAATCATACAATTATGCACTACCCACCCTTACATCCTAAGAGACAAATAGAATGGGGGTGGTCTATTCATAGGAAATGTTTGTGCTAGCACAGTCTGGGAATGACTTTTCTTTTGGTCTTTTGCAGTCTTAAGAGACTCCTACAGCAGTTCAACCTATCCTGATAACTGCAGTGCATCGTATAAGCTCACTTTTGCTAGTATCTTCTTCATCTCCTCCATAATGTTATAACTATAGGTACCCATAACCTTTTCTTCTACAACCTGCTCATACTTATTTCGGTATTGCTGAGTATCCTCCACCCTTTGTCTCTTTGTCAACAATGGATACTTGAGGCACTCTTTGGCATGTTTTTTCGCTTAATTTTGTTCTTGAGCGGCTACAGGTTGCGAAGTTGATGCCTTCGTCTACAATTTCTCTTGAGCTTGCTTAGGCAACAGATCTTTCAATAAGATAAAATCTTGTTGCTTTACCATCGAACCAGACACTTTTGTTGGCAGTTGAATTTTTTATTTTGCACCTTCTTCTTAGCGGGGACCTTCAGGGGTTCCAATTCCATTGGATCTACAGTCATTGGCTTCTTTTCGGTCCTTGTAAGAACCAAAACTTGCTCCAGAGATGGGACCATCAAATTATAATCAACTTCCATTATCATATTAAATTTACCACCAGTAGAACTCTACTAAAGTCTGTACGTAGTTCAAATGTACCATACACGTGTCTTCTCCATGATGATCATTGTAGGTGGAGCACCAGTATGCTCTCTCGGACGTACTGGTTTCTTCATTTTTTAACACACTTGTGTTCCTTTCAGGGCCCTTGCTAGTGGTTTCTTGCTCCCTAGTAATTGGTGGTGTTTGAAATCTCCTTGACCAAAAATCAGCTTCTGCTTGTTTCTTTCTTACTACGGTGATCTCATTTGACATCGTTCTTACGACCGAATTAACAGATTGCACCTCTTGTAACAACTTCATATAAGGATCAGGATTCGAGGGCGCAGGAGGTACCGGTAAAGGTAGAGGCACTGATGGAGTATGCAATGACAGTAGAACTGGTGGCACTGGTAACGTTGGGAAAGGAACGGGTGCTAGCAACTATGGTGTTGCTGGTGTGGGCAACTGTGAAAATCTTGGAGCAGGAAGTTGTGGGATAGGAATCGGAGCGACTTGAGGTGAGCCCGAGCTCCATGAGGGAACTAGGTACATAGAAGGCATGGGTTGCAAAACCTCACTTGAATACAAATGTTGTGGAATATTTGGAAGGGTAGGCATGGTCACTTTCGGGGGAAGCTTACCTATGGTGATCAAGTCTGATTCAGCCTTTTGCGCCTGCGTGTACAAATCTAGGAACGTATTCACATTTGCCTGTAGAACAACCATATCAATGTCAAAATTGAATGCTCTGAGATAGTAAAACGTAGCTTGTTCATGCATGGGCCGAAGGCCATCAGGAACTCTTTACCAGCTTCAAGCGAATCTGATGTTGAAGTCCACTATCTCCTCTTGAGGATGCCTTTGAATCATCATAAATTGATGCAGTAAGGACAATGGATCGGCTTGCTCATGAAAATTCTTGACTAGCAATTTTTCCAACTGATCCCATGTGGTGATAGTAGTAGGCGGTAATGATCGGTACCAGTACAACTTTCCTCTAAGCAACAACACCAGCAGCCTTACCATAATGTCTTCATCTGTGATGTCGTGGATAGTTTCCAAAGAAGCCACATCCTGAATATGCTCATAAGCGGTTTTACCAGTACCATAATAGGTAGACAAAGCCTTTAAAGCTGCTTGGTGAACTGTATTTTGTGCTTATAAATTTAAGGCTCCTGAGCTATTCCACACTGGGAACTGCCTTGGTGGTTGTGGCTATTTTGGTGGTGGATTATGAACCATTTGAACTGGTGTATAAGGTTGTGGAGGTAGGATGCTAGTAGCAGTACTAGCTGGACTTGACGGAACAAAAAATGCATCGGCTATCTACGAGGATGTTGCAGATGACGTATAAGATGAAGGAACTAACCTGGGGTGTTCACCTAATCTTTCGGTATCAAGTTCGTAAAACTCAATGGGATATTCATGATGTTTGGCTTTCAATATTGTAATCATGAAGTACGGCTTTCGTTGCCTTCACGTTCGAAGGCTTCTGGGTATAATTGAGTCGCCAAATGTTCTAATTATACAACACAAAGACGAACATCAAACCTCAATACTGTTGAAAGTGGAACTTTCAATGTCCCACCGGGCGTGCCAAAAAGTGCTGGTAAAATATTAGCCTAATTATACAAACATGTGTTTGTGCACCCTAGACATGGCCAACATTGAAAGGTTGGAGGAAAGGAATGTCCTCCGTGCCAATCTCCATAGAGGGTTGGCTCCCTTACTAAATCATACACGGGTTAAGACTAGAGTTGCAGGAAAGAAATTGGAAATGATGAAAAGTGATGGGAAATATGGCCACAGGCCGAAGGTGTATGATTGGGGATAAACTAGCAGCAGGAATTCCACCCAAGCATTGAAGCAGCATGTAATAAAAGAAGGCAACATAATTTACTTACAACCTTGCAGAGACAACCTCTAGGGTCGCATTCTAGAACTGACTCCCTCACCAGCAATGTTCAAATTCAGATGCAAAATTTAAACTTAACAACAGAAAATGAATATGAGCATAAAATAGAAATGCATAAAATAGAAGGAAATCACACACAAGATCACTTGCAAATTCAAAAGCCAAGTATCTTCTATTGATGCAGAGAACTTGAATAGTTTTTCTGCAGAATGTCTAACGTCTTTTTTACATTGGAATGCTTAGTATATATAGAGGATTTTGCCTCTTTCATTAAATGCACATAGAGACAAAATTTTTACAGATCAAGAACCACAGCGAGAAAATTCCTTCTCAAAAATATCGAACGTTTATCCTTTTGTGACAATGATCCAGCTTCTAAATAAATTCCTCCAGGAAATCAGCATCTCTGGGTGTCGATGCACAAAAAACTGCAAAGCTTGGTAGTTGACTTGATACGTCTGCCATCCTCAAAAATACGCTTTTTCTTGAAAATCATGAAAATCGCCTGGTGCTTTTAATATTGTTGCTCCCTTTGCTCGATATTCACAACCTCAGTTACTCTTCACCACAATCATTTAATGCTCTTCATTCACCTATATTGAGCACTCTTGAAAATCCTTGATGTTGTTGACAGCAAAAATTCACCCGAACTGAACAATGAGCAAACGCATATTTACTCTTTTCATCGTATTCATTGGTGGAGAGGGTGCTTCTATCGATTTAATAGACTCTATGCATTCCCCAATCATAATAGCAATCAACCTTTTATACTCCAGGCGAAAGTGCCTTTAACAACTACCTTATTCCATTAAAATTTACGTTCGCCCCCAAAAGAGGTGAAAGGAGTCGTCGCCCTCCTCTTGGGGCGAACGTAGGGTTGACTATTCAAAGTCGCTCGGGAACTTCATGGCTTTCGTCCACTTCATCATTCATAGTGTTTTCACCCCCAAGAGAGGCGAATGGAGCTTTCGCCCCTCAACCGGGGTGAACGTGTTGTTGACTTTTCAACACTACGCTCTCAAATACGTTCGCCTCAACTTGGGGCGAATGAAGCTTTCGCCCCATTTTTGGGGCGAACGCACCTCCTTTTTAAAATTTGTCAATATTTTTGCCAAGTTGACCAATGTGTTAGGCTGGCATGCCTCTTCATATTTTTGAGGACGTTCACCCAAAGTGGGGCGAACGAAGCTTTCGCCCCGACTTTGGGTTGAACACCTTTCTTTCTGCATTTTTACTTCGGACGATTTCAACACTTAGCCAACTTAAAACTTCATTTTTAAATTTCTTCTTTCATCCCAACAAGGGGCACGAAGGACTTTTGCCCCTCAATTGGGGCGAACGTGTTTGCCGAAGTTTGTTCTTTTCATTTTTCTTCTACGTTCACCCCGAAATGAGGCGAACGGCCCATTGCTTGGGGCGAATACGATTTCAACCTTTAGCAAAGCTCCCATACTTTATGCACTTAGTCTTTAAGCACCATTTTCTGCAACTATTTATGGACAATTTTTATTGAAGTCACCAATCAATTCTCCCAGTCATTTTTTCCTTAAAACACCCATTATTTTCAAGCCAAAAAAGATGCATGAAAACAAAGGAGGAAAATTAAAATATAAACAACATATTATATCAGTCAAAATATTGTATCATATCATCAATATATTCGTATTATAATAAAAAATCCATCAAAAATATTTCAATGTGGCATATTACAAAACTGCCAACAGTATGAGGCTCTAATTTTCGGATTGCAGTTAGATTTGAATAAGAACATCAAATGCTTAAAAGTGCTTGGAGATTATGAGTTGGTAGTTAAACAAGTGAAATATCAATATACCTACCATGATAAAAGATTAATCCATTACAGGAATAGAGAGATTTTATTGATGAATTTCAGGTTGTTAATATTACATTGATTTCCAAAAAGAAAAACCAAATTGCTAACTCTTTAGTTGTAGCAGAAAGTACTATGAAACCCTTAGATAAAATAAGGCTCAAGAAATTTGCAATTGAATTAATACCCTATCCTTCCATATTTGATAATATAAAAAACTTGCAGGTGTTTGAAAATGAGAGGCATATTTTCAATTTTGTGACTAATTCTGGTATTTTTGAAAACCAGGTTATTGATGAATATGAAAGGTTGCAAGATGATGAAAATGAAGACCATGAGGTAACCATGAAAACCAATTCAATTCCCAAAGGTATAGTTTCTCTTGAAAGACTCTTTGACATTTATTACAAAATGTAAAATATGTAATAAAGTCTCATTTCTTAATGATGCTTATAACATTGTTAATATAGAGACTAGTGAAGATCCACACAATGTGTTAATAGGAAAAACTTGCACTAGTCAAGAAAAAGAAGAAATCATACATGCTCTTAAAGACTATGTAGATGTCATAGCCTAGAGTTATGAAGACTTAAAAACATACAATGAAAATATTATAACACATACAATCTCATTGAAACTAGATACAAAGCCATTTAGGCAAA
Organism: Wollemia nobilis; assembly: GCA_028583015.1. Classification (NCBI taxonomy): domain Eukaryota; kingdom Viridiplantae; phylum Streptophyta; class Pinopsida; order Araucariales; family Araucariaceae; genus Wollemia; species Wollemia nobilis. Next base: position 1,431,306 of record JAQPPZ010003286.1, on the reverse strand, counting down.
AGCAAAGACCTGTTAATCCATTGTTAGAGTCACTTATTCAAAAGGAAGTTAAGAAAATTTTAGATACTAGAATCATCTTTCCTATCAGGCACTCCACTTGGGTAGCCAACATAGTACCAATTAGAAAGAAGACTGGAGAAATCCGCCTATGCATAGATTTTAGAAATCTTAACAAGGCCTCTCAAAAGGATAATTACCCTTTGCCCTCTATTGATCATATCTTGCAGATGGTAAATGGATCAGAGATGATGTCATTCCTAGATGGATATTCTGGGTATAATCAGATCCTTATAGATCCCAAAGATAGAATGAAAACAACTTTTACTACTAAGTGGGGCACTTTTGCCTATAGAAGGATGCCTTTTGGATTACTAAATGCAGGTGCCACTTTCCAAAGAGCAATGGATTATGCTTTTAGATATTTAATTGGCAAATGCATTGTTATATATGTTGATGACATCCCTGTATTTTCAAAGAAAAGAACTGACCATATTAATGACTTGAGAAAAGTTCTCCAAAAATGTAGAGAACATGGTATTTCATTGAATCCTAAGAAATGTATTTTTGGAGTGACCAAAGGGAAACTCTTGGGTCATGTTATTTCAAAGGACGGAATCTCAATAGACCCGAAAAGAGTAGAAGCAATTCAGAAAATCCCTCTCCCTGGTAGTAAAAAGGAATTAAGATCATTTTTTGGAAAGATTAATTTTGTTAGAAAATTCATCTCAGGATTTGCAGAGATAGTTAAACCATTAAATGACATGCTTAAAAAATATGCTAACATCACTTGAACCTTTGAAGCTAAAACAACTTTCCAAGGTATTAAAGATGTTATATCTAATGCACTAGTTCTTGTGAGCCCTGATTATAAGAAGCCATTTTACATTTACTCATTTGCTTCTGAACATTCATTTGCTAGTGTCTTGACTCAAAAAAATGAAATTAATTTAGAAAATCCCATAGCTTTTATGAGCTCTCCATTAAAAGATGCTCAATTGAAATACACAATTCTTGATAAATAGGTATATGCCTTATTCAAAGTTGTGAAGAAATTTAGGCATTATATTTTGCATAGTAGGATTTTTGCTATTGTACCTGACCCAACTGTTAAAACTATGTTGATGCAGAATGAATTGGGAGAAAGAAGAGGAAAGTGGATGTCTACATTGCAAGAATTTGATTTGGAGATTCACCCTATGAAACTAGTTAGAGGTCAAGGATTGACTAAAACTCTAGCAAAAATTGACCCTCAAATTATGTGTCAACAATATACTATGGAAGATATCATAACAAATGAGTGGTACAAAGACATTGTGTACTTCCTACTGAATGGTAAATGCCCAAATCATTTCAATGCTACTCAAATAAGAGCACTACGTTTAAAGAGTGCTAATTTCATGATTAAAACAAGTGTTTTATATAGGAGAAATCATGAAGGGATTTTCCTTTGATGTCTAAATAAAGATGAGGCTATACAAATCCTCAATGACTTTCACGGTAAATATGGGACTAGACATGGTTCAGCCAATGCCACTACACATCAGATTTTAAGAGTTGGTTATTACTGGCCACATATTTTTAAGGATGCCCATGCCCATGTTCGATCTTGTCATACATGTCAAATTGTTGCAAACAGAGAAAGAAATGCTTCTATGCCTTTGCAACCTGTATTTGAGGCTAGACCTTTCGCACAGTGGGGATTAGACTTCGTAGGAGTCATTAGCCCAAATTATTCAGCTTGCCACAAATACATCCTAACTACAATAGATTATTGCACTCGATGGATTGAAGCCATACCTACCAAAAACTACACCACATAAGTTGTCATTCAATTTCTAGAAGAACATATCATTACTAGATTCGGAATACCTTATTCTATAGTCTGTGATAATGGTTCAACATTCATCTCACTTCAACTTGCAGAATGAGCC